>JAKSZU010000004.1:81555429-82927929 GCA_026018925.1 Tupaia tana
GGATTCATTTTATAGTATGTTAAGTATACCTTGATAAAGGTTGCTTTTTTTCTTTTTTTTTTTTTTTTTTGGAGAGGTTTTTTTTTGCTATAGGGCGCGTGCGCTCGCCAGACAGACAGAGAGAGACAGAGAGATAGAAAGCAGGAAATCACCCCCCAGGGGGGATGGCCACGCCGCAATCCCTTCTCCTCCATTCTCCTCTCGGGATCTTGGGCACGCACGCACACGCGCCCGGCGTGAGTTTAAGCCGCCGAGTCCGGGACTCGAACCGCGGTCGACTACGTGGGAGTCCAGCGACATAGCCATTACGCTAACTGCTGGTCCCAAGGTTGCTTTTTAAAATAGCTGAAAGAGGAGCCAGCAGATGGCGTAAAGCTTCGGTTGCTGGACTCCCACATAGTTGACTGTGGTTTGAGTCCTGGACTCGACCACTTAAAACTCAGGCCAGGCATGTGTGCTTACCTGCCCAAAATCCTGAGAGGAAGATGGAAGTAAAGAGACTGTGTCATGGCCATCAACCCCAGGGGATGATTTTTTACTTTCTGTCTTTCTGTTTCTCTCTCTCTGGTGAGTGCACGTGCCCTATAGCAGAAATGTCTAAGAAAAAAAAAAAAAGAAAATTGCCAAAAGACTTGAGCAGTTCACAAAAGAAGATAAAAGAATAATCAATAATAAAAGATGTGTTTATCATTAGTTATCACTACCGTGAGATAACATTCATAACCATCAGAAGGGATAACTTTACCATTCACATCTTCGTGTTAGCTGAAGAACTGTAAAAAGAAAGGACATTTTATAATGACAAAGAGATCAATCCAGCAAGAAGATAACAATAATTGTAAATGTATTATGTACCCAATGCTGGAACACCCAAATATAAAGCAAAATTACTAGATCTAAAAGATATAGATTAATACAGTAATAGTTGAAGACTTTAGTGCTCCATTTTTTGCATTGGACAGATCATCTAGACAGAAAAGGCAACAACAATGTGTTACATTTCACTCAAGAGCTGCAAAATATACATTCTTCTCGTCAGCACATGGCACACTCTAGAGAAGACCATATTTTCGGCCACGAAGGGATTCTCCAAAAATCTGGGAGAAAAAAAATCATATTAATTATCTTTTCTAACCAGGATCAAATAAAATTAAAAATCAGTAACTAGAAGAACCTTGGAAATTACACAAATACTTGGAAGCTAGACAGTATGTTCCTGACCACTAGGTCAATGAAGACATTAAGAAGGAAATTTTCAGATTTACTTATTTTTTGAAATAATTATTTATTCAGTTTTATTTGTTTTTATTATTTTTAATTTGGCCAGAGAGAGAGAGAAAGGGAAAATGAGAAAGCAAGACGCAAGGTCTGGGACTCAAACTGCAGTCAGCCCTGTGGGAGTCCAGCACTTTAACCACCATGTCACATGCCTGCCCCTTCAAATTTCTTGAAACAAATTAAAATGAAAATACAGTATACCAAAACTTACGGGATACAGCAAAAGCAGTACTGAGAGGGAAAATTATAGCAGTAGGATCCTACATTTAAAAACAAAAAAAGAAAAATTTCAAGTAAATGATCTGCTGATGCAGCTCAAGAAAATATAAAATGAAGAACTAAATCAAAATTAGAGGAAAGAAAGAATAAATATTAGAGCAGAAATGAATGAAATTAAGACAAAAGAAAGCAAAACAAAAGGTGAACAAAATGATAAGTTGGTTCTTTCAATAAAAAGATAAAATTGACAGACCATTAGCTAGCTAGACCAAGAAAAAGGGAGAAGGACTGGCAGTTTTTTTATTGGATTTTTCATTGGATTTGGACTAGGCCGTCCCAAAAGAAATTTTAAAAGAGCGAAAACCATACCATCAGAGTATGCGGGATCTTGAACCCACGATCTCAGAATGCCATGATTTCAGAAAATTAGCATTCCATTGCTTACTTGTCTTTGAAAATTGGAAATGCACAAAACAGAATAACTAGTTATTGAGAAGCCCTTATTTCTCAGTGGCACAAGTTGGTAGAAGAAAAGAAGCTTCTGGAGTAGGCTAAGATCATGCAAATAAAAGACAGATGTGACCTTTGAGAGGTATATATCAGAGCTGCCTGAGGAAGAAGATTGGCAGAGGAAAGCCAGACTTTTGCTGAAAGAATTTGAAGATGCTTTCATAAAAGACAAGATATATACTACAGCCTGATTCTTCCTCACAACACGTGACTGGAAATAGAGAAGAGCTTGCTGGTGCGGACATCCATTCACGCAGTTACTGCTGACCTAGAGATGATAGCTGGTTTAACTAACATCTTTAAACATGATATATATTGTGGTGATGACTGAAATACCAACAGATGCCAAAATGGGAAACTCATGTGCATATGTCTCAAATATTGGTTGCTAATTGTCAAAGTGAAAAAATTTAAGAGAGTAGAGAAAGCCATACTAGAAAAGTGAGTCAAGAATGAGATAAAACTTCTTTCCGTGATTCAGGACCAGACTGCCCTGGTGGCACTGGGCTTTCCAGTCGTCTCTCTGTTTCACCCTTCAGTGTGTGACCACAAAGCACCTCTTAGCAGCATTCTCAGCCCTGCCAACCTCTGTGAGCAAAAGTACAGCAAGGTCTCAGGAGACACCAGGTCTCCTGGATGCTTTGCAGTGATAA
Organism: Tupaia tana; assembly: GCA_026018925.1. Lineage (NCBI taxonomy): Eukaryota > Metazoa > Chordata > Mammalia > Scandentia > Tupaiidae > Tupaia > Tupaia tana. The sequence goes on from JAKSZU010000004.1 coordinate 81,558,090, forward strand.
AGAATATTGCTTTTATGACTGTTTGTTTGTTTAAATAGTTCCCTGTAACTTTTTAAAAAGTTATTTATTTATTATCATCATTTTTCATTTTTGACCAGAGAGAAAGAGAGAGAACAACCTACCAGGTCCAGGACTTGAACTGCAGTTGGCCAGTTGGAAGTCCAGCACACTTAACCAACATGCCACCTGCCGGCCCTTAAAGTTGTTTTTTTTTTGTTTTGGGGGGAGTTTTTTTAGAGGTTTTTGCTATAGGGCATGTGCACTCGCCAGAAAGCCAGAGAGAGACAGAGAGACAGAAAGCGAAAAATCACCTGCTAGAGGGGATGGCCATGCTGCAGAGTCCCTTCTCCTCCATTCTCCTGTCGGGATCTTGGGCACGCACCCACACACCCCTGGCATGAGTTCAAGCCACCAGGTCTGGGACTTAAACTGCGGTCAACTACATGGGAGTCCAGCAACATAGCCATTACACCAACTGCTGGTTCCCAAAAGTTGTTTTTTAAGAAGTCAAATATAACATTGATTTTCACCATAAGTAATTTTTCATTTTTATCTCTACCTAAATAAATTGTTTTTTCCTCAAGAAAAAAAAATGTTGGCTTTCTAAAACAAAATTGACAAACCATTAGCTAAACCAAGAAAAACAAAGAACCAAATAAACAAAACTCGAAACAAACAAAGGAGGCATTACAAATGATTCCACAGAAATACAAAATATCATTAAAGACTATTATGAACAACTATACATCAACACCTATACATCAACAAATTGGAAAACATAGAGGAAATAGATAAATTCCTGGACACGTACCACCTACCAAAACTGAACCAAGGAGAAACAGAAAACCTGAACAGATCAATAACAAGTAATGAGATTGATTAGTAATAAGAAGTCTCCAACAAAGCAAAGTCCAGGATCAACGACTTCACTGCTGAATTTTATGAAACTTTTAAAGAAATGAGACCAGCAGATGGCTTAATGTTTACATTGCTGGAATCCCACATGGTCAACTGTAGTTCGAGTCCTGGACATGGCGGCTTAAGATGCTCAGCATATGTGTGGGCATGCCCAAATTCCCAAGAGGAGAATGGGGCAGAAGGGATCGCAACATGGCCATTCCCCCAGGGAGTGATTTCTTGCTTTCTGTCTCTCTGGTGAGTGCATGTGCCCTATAGCAAAAATCTCTCTTACAAAAAAAGAAAAAAAAAGAATTAACACTAAATCTTTTTAAAGCTATTCCAAAATATTGAAATAGATGGGATCTTATCAAACTTATTTTATGAAGCCAGTATTATCCTCATACCAAAACCAAAGACACAACCAAAAAAGACTACAGTCCAATATCCTTAATGATCTTAAATAAAAAATCCTCAATAAAATGCTAGCAAGCCAGATGCAACAGCGTGTCAAAAAGAGTATACACTCTGACCAAGTGAGATTTACCCTAGGGATCTAAGACAAGGATGTTCATTTTCACCACTCTAACATAGTACTCAAAGTCTTACCCAGAACAATTAGGAAAGAGAAAGAAAGTGTCCAAAAGGGAGGAAGTCAAACTGTGCACGTTTGCAGAAAAACATGATCTTATCTATAGAAAAGAAAAAAAAAAAACCATTAAGACTCCACAAAATACTCCTAGAACTAATATTTTCAGTTATGTTTTAGGACATAAAGTCAATGTACAAAAATCAGTGTTTTTATGCACAAATATTAAACAAACTGAAAAGAAGACCATCCATTTACAATAGCTACAACAATTACAAAAACCTAGGAATAGTGTAAGAAGGTACAAGATCTTTAAAATGAGGGACCAGCAGTTAGCGTAATGGCTATGTTACTGGACTCCCGTGTAGTCAACTGTGGTTCGAGTCCTGGACCCAGTGGCTTAAACTCATGTCGGGCACATGTGCATGTGTGCCCAAGATCCCAAGAGGAGAATGGAGGAGAAGAGATTGTGGCATGGCCACCACCACCCCCCCACCCCCCGGGGAGTGATTTCTCGCTTTCTATCTCTCTGTCTTTCTGGTGAGTGCACACACCCTATAGCAAAAACCTCTAAAAAAAAAATCTTTAAAATGAAAACTATAAAACATTGCTTAAAGAAGTAGAGGAACACACACACAAAAGTGGAAAGAAATCCCATGTTCATGGATTGGAGAGTCAAGTTGTTAAAATGTCTGTAGGATGTAATGCAGTTTACAGATTCAATGCAATACTTATCAAAATATCAATGGATTTCTTCACAGAAATAGGAAAAAACATCATAAAATTTGTTTGGAAATACAAAAGACCCTGACTAGCCAAAATAATACTCAGTAAAAAGAATGAAGTTGGAGACATCACACTACCTGACTTGGAAATATGTTACAAGGCTACAGTAACCAAAACAAAATGATACTGGCCTAAAAACCAACCCATAGGGTCCAGATGATGGCACAGCAGTAAAATATGATACTATGTGAGGTTGACTCACATGGGAAAGTTCCAGGTTTACATCTGTGAGAGGGTACACACATGCCCATGATCCAGGGCTGGCTAAAGTGAGGTAAATCACAGGAACAAGACTCTGTTGGGTTTCTGTCTCTTCCATCTCTCTCTCTCTTTCTCAATTATGGAAGAAATAAGTAAATAAGCTTTTAAAAAGAGAAAAACAAGCACTTAACACCAGTGAGACAAAATAGCAAACCCAGAAGTAAATCCACATATATACAACCAACTGATTGTTGACACAGGTGCCAAGAACATAAATGGTGTGGGAAAATAGGATATGCATATGCAGAAGAATGAAATTAGACTCTTACATCTTACTGTATTAAAAAAAAATCATCTAAGAAATGAACTAAAAATTTAAACATAAACTCCCAAACTATAAAACTACTAGAGGAAAATATAGGGAAAATATTTCAATACATTGGTCTAGGCAAAGAGTTTTTGGATAAGATATAGGCAACAATAACAAAAAAATAGGCAACAAAAGCAAAAATAGGTAAATAGGATTATATAAAACTAAAAATCTTCTTTATAGCAAAGGAAACACTGAACAGAGTAAAGTGACAAACTATATTATGGGAGAAAATATTTATAAACTGTTCATCTGACAAGGGATCAATAAGCAAAATATATAAGGAACTCAACAGCAAAAAACAACTAATAAAATTTAAAAGTGGGCAAATAATCTAAATAGACATTTTACAAAAGAAGATATACAAGTAAACAAATATGTGAAAAAAACGTTCAGCATCACTAATCATCAGGGAAATACAAAACCACAATGAGATATCATCTCACCTCAGTTGAATACCTTTTGGTTTTGTTTTTGTTTGTTTGTTTGTTTTTTTTTTTTGAGAGAGAGAGAGAGACTTTTGCTATAGGGTACATGCACTCACTGGAGAGAGAGGGACACAGAAAGTGAGAAATCACCTCCTAGGGGAGAATGACCATGCCACAATTCTTTCACCTCCATTCTCCTCTTGGGATTTTGGGTACTCACGCACACACACCCAGCGTGAGTTTTAAGTCACCAGGTCCGTGACTTAAACCGTGGTCAGCTACACGGGAGTCCAGCAATGTAACCATTATGCCATCTGCTGGTCCCTAAATACCTATTACTAAAAAGAGGGGGGAAAAAATGATGGTAAGGATATAGTGAAAAGAAAACTCTTACACCTTGACAGGAATGTGCATTAGAACTGCCATATGATCCAGCAATCCCTTTACGAGGCATCTACCCAAAGGAAAGGAAATTAGTACACCAGAGAGACAACCTGAACTGCAATGCTTTTTTTGCAGCACTATTCACAGTTCCCAAGGTATGGGACCAACCTAAATATCCTTCAAAAGACAAGTGGTTAAAGTAAACACAAACATACACACACACAACGGAATACTATTCAGCCATTTAAAAGAGTGATACTGTGTCATTTGAGGCAACATGGACAAGCCAAGAAGACATGTTAAGTAAAATAACTCAGGTATAGAAAGAGAAAAATAGCATGTTCTCATTCATATATGGAAACTAAGAAGGCAACCCCATGTAAACAGAAAATGGAATAGTGTTTACTAGAGGTGAAAAAGGGTAAAGGGAAAGAGGAGAAAGAGGAAAAGGGAGATGTTGGTTAATGTATAGGAAATTATAGCCAGATAGAACAAGTTCTAGTTTTCTGTACTACAATAGTGTAACTATAGTTGACAATAATTTATTGTATATTTTAGAATAACTCAGAAGTTTTTAATGCTGTCAACAGAAAAGAATGATAAATTTTGAGAGGTTTAATACGTTAATTAATCATGATTTGATCATTATATGTTCTATTTATGGGCTGACTGAAAAATCATACTGTACTGTATCAGTATGTACTCTTTTTATTTTATCTTTTTTTTTTCTTTTAAGAGTTTTTTGCTATGGGGCGCGTGCGCTCGCCAGACAGACAGAGAGAGACAGAGAGACAGAAAGCGAGAAATCACCCCCCAGAGGGGATGGTCACGCCGCAATCCCTTCTCCTCCATTCTCCTCTCGGGATCTTGGGCACGCACGCACACGCGCCCGGCGTGAGTTCTAAGCCACCGGGTCCGGGACGCGAACCGCGGTCGACTACGTGGGAGTCCAGCGACATAGCTGTTACGTTAACTGCTAGTTCCCGTCCCTGTACTCTTAATATGTGCCAATTAAAAATGAAGGCTTGATGAGATTTTAGAGCAACTGTAACTTTCATTTGTTGTTAGTAGACATGTAAAATTAAATAAGCATTTTGGAAAACTTTTAGCAGTTTCCTATGAGGTATAGTCTCAGACATGAAACATATGTCAGAGCCTCATTCATAATAGTTCAACCTGAAAACATCCCCAAATATTTATCAATAGGACAATGGATAAAAAATTCATGGTATATTCATGCAATGAAATATTGCTCATCAATAAAAAGAAAAAACTGCTGATAACAATCAACAATATGGATGAATCTGAGAAATACGTTGAGTAAGATAAGCACGATGCAAAAGAATCGGGGGACCAGCAGTTGGCATAATGGCTATGTCACTGGACTCCCATGTAGTCGACTGCAGTTCGAGTCCCAGACCCGGTGGCTAAAACTCACACTGGACATGTGTGTGTGCATGCCCAAAATCCTGAGAGGAGAATGGAGGAGAAGGGATTATGGTGTGGCCATCACCTCTGGAGAGGTGATATCTCGCTTTCTGTCTCTCTGTATCTCTCTGTCTTTCTGGCAAGCGCACATACCCTATAGCAAAAGCCTCCCCCTGCAAAAAATTTTAAAAAGGGAGAAGGAGAGCAAAGTGAAGTGAAATATTTCTATGGAATCTAGGTATATTTTCCATTTTGATTGGGTGGCAGTTACACAGGCATATGCAATTACCAAAACCCATTTTTAAAAAATATTTAAATGGGCACTTACATTGATTTTATTTTTTAAACTTTTTTCTAAGTATTTTTACATCATCAATTTGACTTTTTTAAAATTATTTATACATTTAATCACTATACATCATTGAGATTGTAAAGAGACTTTACCCAGCATAAAAAATCAACTTGAAGTGGATCAAAGATCTAAACCTAAGTCTGCAAGCTGTAAAACTGTTGATTTTTGGTAATGATGACAGATAGGGGTTCAGGTTCATCTTTCTGCAGGTGGATACCCAGTTTTTCCAGCACCATTTGCTAAAGATGTTTTTCTTTTCCCACTGGGTTGACTGATACCCTTTGTCAAAGATGAGTTATCTGTATGTTTTGGGGGTTATTTCTGGGGTCTCTACTCTGTTCCATTTGTCCTCATGTCCGTTTTTGTGCCAATACCATGATGTTTTGATTATCATAGCTATGTAATATATTTGAGGGCCGGGAAGTGAAATGTTCTCTATTCCACTCTTCTTGCGCAGAATAGCTTTGGCAATACATGGTCTTTTATGATTCCAGACAAATTCTTGCCTTTGCCATATGCTCATTCTTTCTGCCAGGAACCAGTCTTGTTCCCTGTGTCCACTTGGCTCTTGGCCTCTTACCTTTCTAAGCTCAAATCTAATTTCTTTGTAGCCTCCTTTGTCATTCTTTTCCAGATTGGTATTAGGCATTCTCTCTTCTGTGTTCAGTAGTACCACGTGACATATCTCTGTTGTAGCAGTTATGTTGCATTATAACTAGATACCCTTTGAGATAAATGATTTCGTCCTATTTATGTGTATATCCCTTCAATAAAGACTTCAGTGTTGGGAAGGAGACAGGAAAGGAGAGGAAAAAGGGAAAGAGGTGAAAGAAAAAGAAGGAAAGGGAAAGAAGTTAACTACCTTGCAGAGCATTTTCGTCCACCTACTGGAAATATTTCTTAAAGTGTATAAGGTTCTGGGGAGCCCACAAGTAAGCTAATCTTCATTCACTAGGAGGATGCAGGAGATGGACAGATGAGGTCTGAATGTCAGCCAATGAGTAAATGTGACTTTAGTCCTTCCTCTACACAGACTTGGATATTTTACCCCGTAGAAGGCAGACTTAAACATTTAGTCTTTGGCCTGTGTGTTCAACTGCAAGTGTCTGCCCACAAGGCAGGTATGGCAGAGAAGACACCAGAATGCACCTCTGCTGTCAGGCTGGTATCCAAAACAGTGGGAGAACTCAAGAGTCCTTGAGCAAAACATATTGAGTTCATTTCATAAAACTCTCCAGTCAGATAAGACATTCTTCCTTTTTCGGGGGAGTGGGGGAGAAAGTGGGAGGGCCCAGAGAAACTAAAAATGCTTGTCTCATTCTTTCTTATCTGTGGAATTTGAAGAATTGGCATGAGAATGTACCCCTAATGCTCTTTACATTAAGAGTAACCATATGTCTTGGTTAGCCCAGGACTAATCCAGATTCCTTTTATCCCAACATAATAATTAGTAGTGTCCCCTTTTATTCTGATAAGTGAACAATACATTATATAGTCATCCTAATTATCTTCTTAAGATAGAACAAGCAGACTTGCATTCAGTATTCTAGGAATGTTCTAAAGCCTTTCAGTGAAGGGTTACTCTGCCATCCCACTACTGGATATACCTTTCTAACATTGCCTGTATGTATCTGGTGGGATATCCCATTTTGGACTCTTGAGCCTATTTGTTTTATGCTCTACCAATGTTTTCCACGTTTGCTATGCACTTAGTCTTCCCTCTCAATAGGGGGGAAATAGCCCCACACTAGAATACTTTCAGGGTGGACTGTATTTGACTCACTTTGGTAGTTCCCTACAATGCTTTGCATAGTATCAGTGCCAAACAGAGAGTGATGATAACGTAGTTTTCATTTGCTATAGGGCATGTGCGCTTACTGGAGAAAGAGAGACAGAGAGAAAACAAGAGAAAGTGAGAAAGCATCCCCCCACAGATGGCCATGCCACAATTCCTTTTCCTCTTGGGATTTTGGACACACACATATGCACATGCACACACCTAGTGTGTTTTTCAGATTGCTGGGTCAGGACTCAAACTTCATGGTCAACCATGTGGATGCCAGCTGATTAATCACCCTGCCACATGACTGGCCCAATGATATTATTTTTAATGTGGAGTTATTTATAGTTTAAAACATTGATTGCATTCTGATGAACATTTAAGGTCTTCTAAAAAGACCTGACAGGTTCTAAAACTTGCCCTTTCCTTCCCAGTTTCTGACATTCAGAACCCAGTTGTGTCTCTATATTTTCACTAAATTAAGGTTTAGTTCATATACACATTCATCGTCCACTCAAATAAAATAATTAGTGTTTTGGTAAGGAATTTTCTTTAAAATACAAATTCAGGGACCCATTTTACTCTCAATCACCCATTTCTCTTATGATGAAAGAAAAGATTATATTTTCACTATAGTCAGCTTACACATATATTGGGTGTCAATATCATTTTGGATCTTAGAGAATAATAAAAGAAAATTATCAACTGAATAGAGCTCTACTATGAGAAAGCAAATGTAATTTATACAATTTAATTAAGGAAAATCCTATTTCAGGAAGAAGAAAGAATGAAGGATAAATTCACGAACTTTGGAACCAGCCAGGTGCTTGATACACCCTAAATAGTTTTGTCTTTTTTTCAGTTTATTTCTTTTTTGAGAGTGAGAGTGAGAAAGAGAGAAAGACAAGCACCCCCAAGAGGGTCCCATGCCATGCCACTACCCCCACCTCCAGTCTTCCAAAACAGCAGGACCGTAGGCTCTCACCCAGCGTTTTCAGACCACAGAACTGAACTCGTGACCTGCCCGTAGGGATCAGCATCACTTGAGCAGCATATCACTGATGCGCCATCAGGCTGGCCTGGTTTTGCCTTTTGAATCAACTTTTTAGGGGAATGCTTTGGCTTCTAACACAGGAAAAAAGGATGATTAGGTTAGGTCTTTACTATATTAAAAATAGATGAACACATTTTCTCCTGGCCCTAAGACCATAGTTCTTACACTATTTTTTCCATAACCTAGTTAAAAAAAAAAAAAAATCATCTTTTCTTAAGAACTCTACATCGTATCTTACTTTTCAGTGACTGCAATATTCTGACTTTTGCCCCAACCCTTTCAGTGAAACACTTTTATTAAGGATACAAATAACCTCCTAATTACTATTAATAAATCTGATAGACTCTTTTTTGCCTTTGTCTTTTTTCCTGTTGATTTTATGAAGCTTTCATTACTGTTGACCGCACTCTCTTATTTTCTTTGACACCATTCTCTCTAACTATTCTTGCTTCCTCCTTTGCACCTTAAAATTTCTGGGCTCCTACCATTGTATTCCAGTCTTTTTCTGTTCACAATTTATCTAGATAATCATGTCCACTTCCACAGCATTCTCTACACTATTACCCAGATCTTTAATCTTCCTTTATTTCTGTTTTGAATACCAGGGTCCTATTGCCAAGAACTTAGAGAGAGAGAGAGAGAGAGAGAGAGAGAGATTTTTTTTATAGGGCATGTGCACTCGCTGGAGAAACAGAGAGACAGAAAGCGATAAATCACCCATCAGGGGGGATGGCATGCCACAATCCCTTCACCTCCATTCTCTTCTCGAGATTTTGGGCATGCAAACACACACACATGACTGGCATGGTTTAAGGCACTGGGTCCAGGACTCCAGCCACAGTCCTAACTACGTGGGAGTCCAGCGACATAACCATTACGCCATCTGCTGGTCTCCCAGAGCTTCTTAGATACTGTACCAGGATGTTCTGTAGGTCCTTCAAGCACAATACCCTCCCTTCCTGACTCCAACAGATGGCATGACAACCTTGCAGATGCTTGGGCAGAAATGTAGTTTCCATCCTCAACTTTTTCGTGACTCTCTCCTCCATGTGTCTGTGAACTACCAAGTTCTATAAATTCTAACTTTAAAGAACCTGCCATTTCTTGATTGTTCATGGGTGCTAGGCACTATACAAGGTACTTTTTGTCTCCTAAATTTTTCCGAATCCAAATTAATTCCTCTTTTCTATCCCCACAGCCATTTTTGACACTAGTTATTCAGTAAGTATGTGATAATGTATCATTTTCATTACCAAGAGAGCCAGAAACCAGAGAATCATCTTGGCCTTCTCCCTTGTTTTTCTCCCTCAATCCTCATGGAAAAGAGACAAATAGAGGGGCAGAGAGAGAGAGAAGCATTTCGGACAGAGCCCACACTGCAATCCCCGCCCAAGCCTCTCCAGCCAGCCTGTTGTCCTGACTTCCTTGTCTATTCTTCATTCTTTCTTTCCGCTCCTACTACCACTGCCTCACTTCCAACCTTCCTAATTTCTTATCTAGGCTACTAGTATTTTCCTTATTTGTCTGCCTTTATTCTCACTCCACTCCATCTGTTTCATCCTCTATTACTGCTGCCCATTATCTTTCTCAAATATAAATTTAATCATGTCATAGTCCACCTTAATCAGTTTTGTCATCATCAAAATAAAAATCAAATTTCTTAATATGGCACTCCAGGAATGTTGTGATTTATATTTGCTTGTAAGACATCTATTTATATACAACTCGAATCTATCAGATAATTCTTTTAATTAATTAATTTATTTATTTATTAAAATTTGACCAGAAAGAGAGATAGAAAGTGAGAAAGCAAGCCAACAGATTCAGGACTCAAACTGCAGTCGACCATGTGGGAGTTCAGTGCCTTAACCACCATGCCACCTGCTGGCCCCCTAAAATGGGATCAGCAGGTGGTGTTATGCTTACATCACTGGACTTCCACCCGACTGACTGCAGTTTGAGTCCCGGATCTGGCAGCTTGAAATTCATGCCAGGCAAACGTGTGCGCATGCCCAAAATCCTGAGAGGAGAATGGAGGTGAAGGGATTGCAGTGTGGCCATCCCCCCCAGGGGGTGATTCCTCACTTTCTGTCTTTCTGCCTCTGTCTCTCCAGTGAGTGCATGCACACTATCACAAAAATCTCTCTTAAAAAAAAGTTATTAATTACTAAAAATGCCAGGATTCTTAACACTTCAATGTCCTTTGATCTGTTTAGAATTGCCTCTTTCTCCCTAATTGTAACTCATACTTTAAGACTGCTCAAATGTCATGGACTTTTAAAAGGTTTTTCCTGATACCTACTCTTACTAGGCAGTTGGTGTCACTCCCAGTAAAAGCTTGTGTTTATCTTCATCTTATCACTTATCTCTTCTGTCTTCCCCTCTAGACTGTTAACTCCTTGAATCAAGAACTGTGTTTTGTTTGTAATTTCTCTTTGTGCATAAGAAAAAGGAGAAGAGAGGAAGTGATGGAGTGAAAGAAAGGGGAAAAATAAAGGAAGGAAGAAAATAAGTCAATGAATCAGTTCACTAAACAGTATTAAATTGCTAGATATTTTGGTCTTGTTTTAATCGCCTTCATTTTATTTATTTATTTATTTATTTATTTATTTATTTATTTATTTAGTTTGCTGTGGGAGTATGTATTGCCAGAGACAGACACAAAGAAAAAGAAATCACCCCCAGTGGGGGGATGGCTATGCCACAATCTCGTCTCTTCTCATTCTCCTCCTTTTGCTCATGCACACACAGATGCCTGTCGTGTTTTCTTTCAAGCCACTGGATCTGGGACTCAAACTGCAGTCAGCTATGTGGGATCCAGACACCTTAATCGCCACGCCACCTGCTGGCCCTTGCCTTCATTTTAAATGAACGAATAAATAATAACTACCTCTGTCTGAATTAATCTGCCTTGCAACAACTGGCCAATGGTGTCAGTGCTAAGGGCTTAAATGTACTAAAATTAAGTCAAGATAAATTGCTGCATTTATTTGTTCTTCTAAAGAAAGGGCTGTATTTAATCTGTTAGCTGCTAATTGCTTTAAATGCTAACAAAAATGCTAAATCAGGCCCAGAAGCATAGTGGCACAAGAGGAGGGGCCCACCCTGTGATGTTTGGGATTTCATGGAAGACCTGGGTTTGGTTCTCTGCCCACCCTTGAAAACAGGCTGTGTGCCTATGGTCCTGGCTAAAAAAACTGGGAGGCTAGCAGAAGGAAGGATCACAATATGGTGAGACACTGTCAAAAATACATCCATCCCATGTGCTTGTGTGTACACACATGCACACGTGCTTTCTCTCTCCCACTACATTAATTATGCCGGGCATGTGTTTGTGCATACCCAAAGTCCCAAGAGAAGAATGAAGGAGAAGGGATTGTGGCGTGACCATCCCCCCGAGGGTGATTTCTCACTTCCTGTCTCCCTGTCTCTGTCTCTACAACAAGCGCATGTGCCTTACAGCATAAAGAACTCTCTTAAAAGTAAAAATAATAATAGTAAGTTGGGGCCAGCAGGTGGCATGTTGGTTGAGGCTCTAGACTTCCACATGGCCAACTGTGGTTCAAAGTCCCAGACCTGGTGGCTTGTTTTCTCTCTTTATTTCTCTGGCTTTCTCTGGTGAGTGCACATGCTCTATAGCAAGTTAAAATAATAATAAATAAAATTAAACAATTATTTTAAAAAAATAAGTTGAAATGCTAAGTCCTTTTCCAGGTTAACACTGAAACGTACTTATGGTGATCTTTTATCCTTATTAAGTATTAATATGTCCATGTTGGTGGTTTTTTTGGATATCATATGAACTGTTTTAGTTATCGCTATAGTTCTTTTAATTCTCCAAACTTCTTTGAAGACAAGGCATAAATCCAATTGTGGTACAGCTATAGAATTTATCCTTATCACCATTCATTTCCATGCTATTTCAAGGAAATTTCTGTTAAAATTTAAAAAAAAAAACACCTTTTTTTGTGGAATGTTCATGATGATAATGCTTTAGTAATATCACCATAGTGTATTTTTGAGATATAATCAAAAAATACTCGTATCTGTGTAACGGTTGTTTGGTGGTAAAATATTGTACCTGTTTAACTGATGGCCATTGACTTCATAACTGGGGAAGATCAATGTGAATTTAAGTGTATTTCAGTTCTTAGTTTTTTTCTATTTTAACATATTTCAACAATTTAAATATTTCAACTAGTATATTATTTTCCACCTTGTACATTGCAGCCAGGGGCTTCAAAGGAAAATCACAAAAAAATCACCACACTTTGAAACCACCAATCAATGTATGTGCAGAAAAATGTGCTAGATAAAAGGGGTGGGAATGACTCAGTTTTTCATCAAGTGGCTAGTATCTTTTATTCTGTATGTGGAATAATGATTTTTGTTGCAGCAAAACAGTTTGCATAGTTTGTCAAGTTCATTATAATAGAATTTTTTACAAACATGATATGTCATTCAAATTAGATTTCACATTAGACTAATTTCTGAGGCTAAATTATATAAAATTAATGTCTTTTGGTATATTCTAAGCCTCTTTGCCGTCTAGCATACTTTGTGTGTGTGTGTTTCATCATAGCACAAACACTCGAAAGATACTGAAGAAATATGGGACATCATTGTGTGCAACTGTGGATTTTGTAAAAATTCCTTCTTACTTGTCTCCTATACATAATTGATAGCATTTGAATCACCTGCTAGAAACATTGCTGCCAACTTAATCCATGTCTGACTAATAAGATTTAGAAACTTGAACTTTACAAGGAATGCAGACAAAGTGGGAGGGAAAAGAGGATTCTTTTTTGATAGAGTCAGTTTATGTTGAAAGGCCAGAAAAGATTTTTCACTATCAGAAATTCAAATGTGTTCAGTTTTCTGCTTATATTTTATTAGTTGGCTACTTAGAATAAATAACATGCTAAGTAAGAAATTTCTTTGTTACCATTCAAAATACAGATTATACAAGACAGGCTGGAAGTTATATTAGTGTTCCTTATACTCAGGTCAAGTTAATGGAAGGAAATGAAGGTACTTCCATAGATTTTAAGCAAATTTAGATTGCCCACTTGAAATGGCAAAAATCCAAGACTGGACTTCCCTTTGGGGAAAAGTGGGTCGGAATGTAATAACAAGTAATTTACATGTAATAGTAAAATATTTAACAAGCAGCTTGTGCTTGTATTGGACTGCAGATTGTGTCTCATGTCAGCATTATTGAGCTTTTTAAAATGAGAGAAATAGGCAATGCTTTTTCAAAATAATCAGTGTTTTTATGGCTCATGCTTCAGAAAACACCTTTTAGTTTAATGTCCTCTTTCCATCTGGATTTCTGATTACTTACTGAGATACTCACTGACTATGGAAGAAGACACTCAAGCTATATTTGTTCTTTGAACATGAGCCTCAGCTTTCTGACTCCCAAGTATTAGTATAGTGAAATAAAAACAAATTCACGTATTAATTAATTTTTTTCTGTTGGCTTTGAATCTGGTATTTCACCTTCTTTTTTTTTTTTTTTTTTTTTTTTTTCCTTTTACAGAGCTTCCGTATGGCTGGGAGAAAATAGAGGACCCTCAGTATGGGACATACTATGTTGAGTAAGTTTGTTACCTTCACTAATGTTCTCCCCAACTTTTTTCCCAGCATATCGCTGTAGAGAATACTGGATGCAGCACTTTATGCTTCTGTGACCCTGTTTTCAAGGTTTTCCACTAAGGCAATAAGGAGATGGGGTAGTCAGCATTTACTTCACTGTCCTTGGGGCTTTCAGAAGTTGGCTTTGAGTTTTTAGCTGAGGAAAAGAGAAGTTGCCTGGAGGACTAAGAGCTGGAGACGCCACCATTACTGCGATTGCCTTTAAAGGGCGAGGTGGTGGATGGGAAATGGAAGTGATGGCTCTAGACTAGATGAACTATCAGGGCCACTTTGACACTACCCCACTATGCTTGTGGGAGCAACAAGAGGACTTCAAGAGCTTTATGCTTCTAATTCAGGCTATTTCAAATACCTCCATGACAGCTGGGAGCGTGTCACTTTAAGATTTGCCCTGAGTTTGCCTCCATATTATGTATTGCTTGATGAGAACCAGATCATTCCGTTCAAGTTGTGGCCCAAAGTTGTGAAGAGTGTGATTAAAAGCCTTGCTCTCTTCTTAAGGAGTTAATCAAGTAAAACTTAATAAGTTTTTGGAGGGATGAAGTGCTTCTTATGCAGCTGTTACAGTTAAATTTAAACATAAATATATATCCGAGAGGGGCACCAAACACCTGCCTGTGTCAGCCAGAGTAATTAGGCTAATGCCAAATCTAATTTTTCTTTCCTGTTTCTTTATTTATCTAATTACTGTCTTGTTACAACCATTGGGATTGCTTTCTTTGCAGATGCTACAAAGAATTTTGACCTCAGGTGTGTAATAACCAGGCAGATAATTGTATCAGAAACATTACTGTTTGCCTGGAAACTAGGGTTCTGAATCTGCTGCCTAGGCAGTAAAGGCAAAATGGTATCATTACCTAACAAACATGAGAATCTTCTAGCTTTGTGATTTATTATTTTTTCATAACTGTTTGGCATAGACCAGTATCATTTCCTGGTAATTATCCCTAAAGTAAGTATCTCTGACTCCTGTTGTAACTCTCGTCTTTGTTCTGATGTGTAGGTTGTTGAGTCACTGTGATTACAGAGATTTTTGGAATGACTTCTAAAAATCCAATGTGTACCCTAAGGAAAAGACTCAATTAGGTTGACCCTTGGTATATAACCTCACAGTTTCAATATTTTGGTTCCTGTGAAAGGCTATAATTTTATTCCACTGTGTTATATAATATCTTACTGATACTGTGATCTGAAAAGTATGCAGCAGCTCTCTTGTTATTTTTTTTCCCTGAGCCAAATTAAGTTAAACTAAAGGAAGAAACAACCATTTTTCAAGTCAAAGGGATATTAGGGGGCCAACCGAAAAGATTTTGTGGGATTTTTTTTCTTCACCTCATTATTTAGTCTACTTAAATTGGGCTTCCATCAGCTATTATTTGCCATTGACACTGCTGAACATTTCTGAGATAATTATTCTCATTCTCTTTATCATCCACTACAAGTAAATTTGAATACATTGTCAAGAGGTGAAAGTCATTTGTCTGTTAGAAAATCTTGAACTGAATGATCTGGTTCCCATTAAGCAAGGATATAATATTGAAGCAACTTTAGGGCAAATTCTGAGGTGACCTGCACCCAGTTGTCATGGAGGTGTTTGAAACTGCCTGAATTAGAAGCACCCTAGCAGCGGCCACATGATTTTGTGTGATTGTTCCCAGAACGAGCTCATCTTCTACGAGGGTAATTTATTGCATTAAGAAAGACATTAGCATGGAGTCAGCTGAGCTGTGGAGTGTGGCTTGATTCCCAGCTTAGTGAGGTTTTGAGCCTGCACCGCAGTAATCTGCACTGAGTTTGCTGATGGAGATAAGAGCCATTGCTTGAATGGCTACTCTTTGATTCTCCTAGTTTTTCAAACCAGATGGCACAGTGATTGCTCTTGGCAGGAGCCTTGAGGTAATAGTACCAACTGCAATGGCAATTTTTCTTTGTGTCTCTTTCAGAGGAAGAGACTTTGAAATGGATTAATTTATTTTTGAAAATAGAATTTTTTTCAAAAACTTAATGACAGGGACCAGCAGTTAGCGTAATGGCTATGTCGCTGGACTCCCACGTAATCGACCGCGGTTCGTGTCGCGGACCCGGTGGCTTAAAACTCATGCCAGGTGCGTGTGCGTGCGTGCCCAAGATCCCAAGAGGAGAATGGAGGAGAAGGGATTGCGGCATGACCATCCCCCCTGGGGGGGGGGGTGTGATTTCTTGCTTCCTGTCTTTCTGTCTCTCTCTGTCTGGCGAGCGCACACACCCTATAGCAAAAACCTCTAAAAAATAAATAAATAAATAAAAATTAAAAAAAAAAAAACCTTAATGACAGACTTTCTCTAAAAATGCTTAAATAAGGGTACTTTTAAAAGTTTGTGGAAAATGAAATTAGTGTTTATATTGATGCAAAATTTATTTTGCAGGATACCCCCCATATATTTAGAAATATTATCTTGATTGTATTGCGTTAAATGTCTCAATATACGTAGGTGACGAAGTCAATATATACATCTGCTTACATATCTCAAATCCTTCATAAAATAATTTGTTGAGATAAATTTTTAAAATCCAGATATTAGACACAAAAATTTAATACAGATGATATTCCACATTATATATTACATATTTAATCATGCTTGCTTGCTACTTTTGCTCAATTTTTCTGACAATCTGTAATATTCTCCTTACTTCTCACAACTAGTTATGTAGAAAATAAAATCTGTTATAGAGTAATAATATTGTGGGTACAAGTACCTATATGAAAAAGAGAGTATTTTCACTTTTTTGTATTGTTTTGGTTTTGGGGAATAGTATTTTAATCATCGGAAAAGTCATGATGAATTTTTCTATGTTTTTCTATGCAAAAATGCATCATGCTTTTTCCCAGGATCGAATAGATCGTCTAAAGTAACAGGTGCAGTTACTCTCTTTACTATTGATACATCTTATATTCTTTTGTTAAAGAATTTTCAGGAAAGAGATTATTCATGCACATACTTCTCTCCTCTCCCACACATTACCAAGGGTATAAATACAAATTACTACTTTTTATGTTCTAATGCTTGGTTGGCAAAATGAGTCATTCTAGCTGATCAATGTTACAGTATGCCAGGGTTCTTCCAAAACAGATTTATTCTTTTCTGAGTGTCAATTCTTGGTTGTTGTTGATTTTAAAAATATGTAAAATGTTGGTACCTAATTTTTTTAGAGGCTTTTGCATTAGTGCATGTGTATTCACTGGAGAGAGAGAAACAGAGAGAGTGAGAAGGAAAGTGGGAGATCACCTCCCAGAGGGGTTGTCCATGCCACAATCCTTTCTCCTCCATTCTCCTCTGAGGATTTTGGGCATGCATGAACACACTCCTGGCATGAGTTTCAAGCTGCTGAGTCCAGGACTCAAACCAGAGTTGGCCATATGGGAGTCCAGCACCCTAACCACTACACCACCTGCTGGTCCCAATATTCTGCCTCTCTAAAGACAGTCATCCTCTGAAATTCTCATGATTTGATGTTTAATTGGTGTTCACAAATGTTACTTCTTGTTAAAGAGGATTTTACCGGAAAAGGTATATTATTTGGCTGAACTATATTCATACTGTGGAAGTGCTAGAATATAATTCCTATCACTTCTGTACTAGACTTATCTGTGGCCTTTTTTACAGTTGTTCCTTTTTTTTTTTTTTTTTTCTTTTTTTTTAAGGTATTTGCAATAGGGCACATGTGCTCACTGGAGAGAGGCAGAGAGAGGGAGAGTGAGAAATTATCCCCGGGGGTGGGGGGGATGTACATGCTACAATCCTTTCTTTTCCACTCTCCTCCTGGGATTTTGGGCACACATGCATCTGATGTGATTTTTCAAGCTGCCAGATCCCTGGGACTTGAACCGCGGCCCCCCATGTGGAAGTCCAGCACCTTAACCACCATACCACCTGCTGGCCCCACAATTGTTGGATTCTTAGTCCACTTCCACTTCACTGACTTGTGACAATGACAGATCTCTACCCCTGCAGTACAGAATACTCTTGCTCATAGAATGTTGAACCCCCTTGGCTAATCATCTACCCTAGTGTCTTTCCATGCTTTTCTGCTTTTCCTCATAGAATAGCATGCATTTCCAAGAGCCCGTTATAAATGTTTCCAAACCATAAATGCCAGTTTAATTTATGTCATAATTGTATGATTTATTTAATCATTACATAATTGTGAAGAAATGAAAGTGTGAAACAGAGTTGTTCTTTAATATGATTCCATAAGAGCAAGTGACTTTCTGAGTTGCTGCTGAATTGGTATCAGTGGAAAAGTAATAGCAATATCCTAAAAGGATTATGTACCAAGATTTCTTCAAAAACATTTTTACAGCTCCACTTATTTTTAAGAAAGTTAAAACACTTTTGTCATTAACTGCTTTTTTAAAAAAATAATTAACTGATCAATTATGAACATTTCTGATTGCATCAGATAAGAGAAATTCTGTTATAGTTTTGAAAACTGACATTGGCAATATCAGGTAGGCTTATAAAGAAGCAGTAGTAAATGTCGACACTTCCTTAGCTTTGACTTCTGGGTATCTTCTGTGGAAATTTCCTTCATTGCCAAAAAGCCCCTCCATATTAATCTGTCAGCTGCTCTGTGTGCCTTATCCTAAATTTATTTATTTGTCTCTTTATCTTTGGTGATAGACTGGTCTGATAGTCTATTAAAAACATGTAGTCTTTTCATCTAAAACTGAAATGCAATAATTTTTTAATATTTTACAGTCACCTTAACCAGAAAACCCAATTTGAAAATCCGGTGGAGGAAGCCAAAAGAAAAAGCAGTTAGGACAGGCTGAAATTGGGTCTTCAAAACCAGGTACAACTCTTTTTTTTCAATCTGTTCTTCTAGTAATTACTTACAGAATTTGTGTACTGAGTTAATGAAGGTGATTTTGAACTTTTTATTCAAATTCAACAGAGAATGTCTAATTTTTGTCACTGTAAAGATACGGACATCTTATAAAATATCTGGACGTTGTAAGAATACTTAGATTTTTCTCATGATATAAAAAAAACTCACCCTGGGTGTGTGTGCGTGTGTGCCCAAAATCCCAAGAGGAGAAGGGATTGCAGTGTGGCCACCCTCCCTGGGGGGTGATTTCTCACTTTCTCTCTCTCTGTCCCCCCCCCCCCCCCCCCCCCCCTGTGAGCGCACATGCCCTATAACAAAAATCTCTCAAAACAAAAAAGAGGAGAAAAAGAGAGATGAGGTAGGGGTAGGCAGCCAAGAGTCGAAAAGAAGCTAAATGTTTTTCTCAGGTGTTAACTGGAAAAATAAAGGAGATGAAATTAAAAGTGTGCATTGTATTTGACAGCAAGAGGTCATTAGTCATTCTAGCGAGATCGGCTGGAGCATGAAGTAAAATTGCAGTAGAATGAAGAGAGAAGGGCGGTGAAGAAGTAGAGACAGTGAGTCTATATAAGCTCATTAGGGGCGCCTTGACTATGAGAGAGTGTAAATGGGAGACATTAATTGGGCATAATCATGAATTCTCCATTTTATACATAGAAAACAGAGACTTTCATAAGGTTAAGCCTCTTGCTTAGAATCCTAGTGTGTAAATATCAACCTAGAATTTTACAGACCTAGTTTTACAGACTTTAAATTCAAAGTTCTTTGTATCATAAATCCCTGAATTCTCTTATCTTTGATGGCATGTACAAAGGAAGATCTTTTCTCTATTATTAAACTCTAAGTCTCTTGAAAGGCAGAGACCATGTTGTTATATTGATTTAGATAAACAGGCACTCTCCTATGAGCTAGAGATTGGGGCCAGAAGATGATGTAGGGGTTATGTCATTGGACTTCCATTTGGCTGACCATGGTTCGAGTCCCAGACCTGGTGGCTTGAAACTCATATCAGGCACTTGTGTGTGCATGCCCAAGATCACAGAAGGAGAATGGAGAAGGGAATGCAGTGTGGCCATCCCCCCCACAGGGTGATTTCTACTTTCTCTCTCACTGTCTGTCTGTCTCTCTCTCTCTCCAGTGAGCACACGCATCCCAAGGCCAAAACCTCTACCAAGAAAAATAAGGTGAACTATGGGGTCCAGCAGATGGTGTAATGGTTATGTTGCTGAACTCCCACATAGTCAACCGTGGTTCGAGTCCTGGACCTGGTGGCCTAAATGCACACCAGGCGCATATTCCTGTGTGCCCAAGATCCTGAGAGGAGAATGGAGGAGAAGGGATTGTGGCGTGACCAACCCCCCAGTGGGGGGTGATTTCTTGCTTTCTGTTTCTCTGTCTCTCTGGCAAGCACACACACCCTATGACAAAATTTTCTCTTTTAGAAAAAAAAAAGGAGGGGGAGCTATTAGCTAGAGATTAAAAGAGAAAGAACTCCCAATTTAGCCAGGGAAATAGATACATACTTTTCATATCATTTTGATAATAGAGATATAAACAATAGTACGAGAATTCAGAGGAGAGAGAACTTAAATCTTGATTGTGGGAAGGCAAGAAAGCCTTCCTGGATATTAAGAAAGTTATGCTCATCCTCAGAGAATAATGGATACCATTTATTGAGACAATGAGTCAAATACAGAACTAGATACATTGTATGCATCACCTCATTTAAGTTTCCTAATATCAGTAGCTCTTCAAGGGTTAGTAATATTATTTTTCTCATTGAGATCCTTTGATAGAATCAAAATTGTCTGATGCATCTATCCCAGTGCTATCGTAGCCAAAGGGACAGAAGCACTAAGTTTGGGAGCCAGGAAACTTCCTTCCTTAGGCAGTGTATATGGGATTGTGCTTATCAACATTTATCAAGCACTTAATGTTTGTCAAGCAGTTTGCTATGTTTTCTATTTGTTGCATAGTTCAATCTCTGTAACAGTCCCATGAATGAGATACTCTATTCCCATTTTATAGAAGAGGCAACTGACATTCAAAAAGGTACTATGGGCTGGCAGGTGGCATGGTAGGTAAGCACTGGACTCCCACATGGCCAACCATGGTTTGAGTCCTGGACCTGGCCACTTGCTTTCTACTCCCCTCCCCCCCCCCCCCCGGTCAAATTAAAAAATAATAATAATAAAATTAAGTAAATAATTCTTTTAAAAAAGAAAGGTTGAATAGCATGCCCATGCTCACACAACAAATCACAAAGCTCAGAATTAAAATCAGGATAGACTCAAAGATCGTTTCATTGTGCCTATGAGTCTCCTTTTTTTATATGTAATTTTGATAGAATCTACTTCTGACCAACTTTTAATTGGCCTTGGCTGTTTTTATTGTTTTACTAAACAGAATTTCCCCTTCTTTATTTGCATATCTTAGGTCGCATACATTATATGCCAATTTTCTCATTTTGCCCTTAGAAGCCAGTCTTAGTCCAGTATTTATGGAGATGAGGGCATGGGATAGCACACTAGAAATATTTTCAGTATTTGACATAAAAATGAGAAAGGTATATTTCATCCACTCTAGTATCTCCAAGTACCTAAGAACTTGATCATTTGGGACCAGCTGTTGGCGTGGTGATTAAGGCAGCTGGATTACAGATGGCCGACTGCGCGGATTGAGTCCCACACTCAGCAGCTTGGAGGATGCACTTGTACTTGTACTTGTGTGCCCAGACTCCTAAGAGGAAACTAGAGGAGAAGGGATTACAGTGTGGCCATCTTCCTGGGGAGTGCTTTCTCACTCTCTCATTCTCTTTCTCTCTATCTCTCTGGCAAACTCACATGCCTTATAGCAAAGAAAATAAAATAAGTAAATAAATAAATAATAAACAAAAACTTAGCCATTAAACAGATGTTCATTTCCACAGCATTATAGGCAATATTAGTGGACTGTCTAGATCAACTTGCATAGCCAAATGGATATTACACACGTCAGGAACACCTCAAAAGACTGTATTCTCTAGTATGTGGGTTATATCTCCATCAAGTTGTTTGAAAATCGATATGGAGGAACATTTTAAGCCATTTGATTCTTTCGCAGATTTCATAAGTGCCTTAGTGGCAGCCATTGTGAGGAAAAAAGTTCTTGGGAAGGGAAAGATGATGTTATTTGCAGGTGCTGATCACTTTTAATTCTAGAATTATCTGAGGACACCTCTAACAATAGGCTTTTCAAAGGAACTGCTTTTTTGTTTTTTGCCTTTTCTTTTTTTCCTCCCTGGAGTATCTACTAACCATGACTGAAAGGTGGGGAAAAACTAAATTATGTACTAATAGTGCAGGAATTCACTCCTTCCATCAGATACCAGAGGTCTTCAAAAAGTTCATGGAAAGTGCATATTATAAAAGAACTAAGCATAAATTTCAAAATTTTTTTTCACCAAAATAAATTCATACTTTAATTCCATATTCCAAGAACTTTTTGAGTCCCCTTGTATAAATAAAAACTACAGAAAGCCTGAGTTGTAAATTATAAAAAATCTCAGTATGTTCTCTTTTATAAACTTAGAACACTTCCCTTCATCTTAGGATACTGCTTTCCAAACGGAGTTCAGTTGTTTATTTAAATGAGAACTACTGCTGATTGAGTGTTTAGAACTTTCTGGAATTTAGTAATAAAGATTTCCATCAAGTGCATCTTTTTGACTTCACGTAATGAACTCTAGGGTGAGAGAAAGTACAAGCAATGAGGAGATGAAATAGGTGCTTTTACCCTTCTGATAACATGAGTCCTCTATAAGAAAAATGACTCATCAGCAGGCCCAGCAGGTGGCGTAGCAGTTAAGACACCGGACTCCCACATGGCCGGCTGCAATTTGAGTCTGGATACCATGGCTTGAAACTCACACCTGGCACTTGTACATGGTGCCCAAAATCTCAGGGGGAGAGTGGAGGAGAAGGGATTGTGGCATGGCCATTCTCCCCAGGGGCTGATTTCTCACTTTCCCTCTTGCTATCTCTCTCAGGCAAGTATATGTACCCTATGGCAAAAACCTTAAAAAAAAAAAAGAGAGAGAAATGATTCATTAACTAGGTTTATTTTTATCAGTGATTTAGTTTATGAATTTAAACGCTTAACTATCTTATGTTAGATTACTCTTCTTTCCCTGTGATTTCTTATATTTAAGTTATACATAAGGGAAGGGGTCTTCAAGAAGTTCATAAAAAATACATATTATGAAAAATTATGGATTTAAAAAAATTTTGCACCAAAATAAATTCATACCTTAATTCCATTTCTCATGAATTTTTTTTTTTGAAGTGTCCCCATAGACAGCCTTAAAGATTGGTTTTGAGGGCAGTCTTCATTGTAATTACTTTTATTCTTAAACCTACTTCTCGTTTTGGCACAGATGTGGAAAAATCACACTTTACTCGAGATCCATCCCAGCTTAAAGGTATCCTTGTTCGAGCATCACTGAAAAAAAGCACAATGGGATTTGGTTTTACCATTATTGGTGGAGACAGGCCTGATGAGTTCCTGCAAGTAAAAAATGTGTTGAAAGATGGCCCTGCGGCTCAGGATGGGAAAATCGCACCAGGTAGGAAATTTTTCAGAATTACTTGAAGAGTAGTGACACTATAACAACAATGGAATTAAAATCATAACAAAGATGTTTTATAAATAAAGGGAGAAAAAGAGAAATTACATAACTGAAGAGGGAGATTCTTGTATTAAAATAGTTTATCCTCTAAACTAAATGCATACTACCTTGGGGGGCATTTTTACAAATAAGTGGAAAGTATTAGAGAAAACATTAAATTTGTTAATTTTTTGGAATATTTTGTATAATCTTGAGATACACCTTTGGCCATAGAAAACTAGAGATTTATTAGCCATCTCAGAAAACTGATTGATTGATTGATTGATTGATTATTCTATTCTATAGGGTATCTTTGGAGCTAACATTTACCTATAATCTCTTTTGAAAAATGATTTGTTGTGATGTTTATAGTTTTATCAAGCAAATTGTTATATCCTAAAGTTTTTCCCAAGATTTTTCCTTCCTTGGTCTTACTGGTTGTTAGAAAAATTTAACTCCTATGTTTAAACACAAGCATTATTGTTTTTATAGAGCTGTATAGATTTGTCTTTCATATAGTTTTCTCATAGTCTTTACTTAACAATTGCTGGATATTTTAATTTTTTTCTTTTATTATGCTAGAGAACACATGTGCACATGTGCAAGAGAGCCACAGAGATGGGAAGATGTAGGGGAGAGCACATCCCCAGTGGGGCCTGGTTACACCACAATTATTTTTCTCCAGTTCTCCATCCCATCAGGAACTTGAGTGAGCAAATGCATGCCCAGCATGTAAGCCTCTGGGGCTAGGGCTTGAGTCCTGGTCACCCATGTGGGATCCGGCTTCCTCAGCCACTGTACTATGGGGCCAGTCCTAATTGCTGGATATTCCAATATGGCTGACAGCATTTGTAGCTAAGGAGTTTGGAGAAAGTTCATGACTAGTTACTGACTACTGGAGAGTTTTAAACACTTTATCCCAGAAGTATTTTAGTATTCCACAGAGGTTATTTCTTGCTGTGTTCACCAGACTTCTCTGTTATTTTACATGCCATGTAAATGTGGACTCACATTTGAATGATTCACTTGTCATAGTACTTTTTGAGGACAGATGCCAAGTTATTTTCAATTGGGATATGTCTCATATTATTCTTCCCCATGGAAGTGAAAAGAACTTAAAACAAGAAAACTTTAACCAAAAGTTATATTTATAAAGAAAATTGTTTTTAACTCTATTACTTTATAAAATTAAAGAACTCCAGAGATTAAAATTAATAATAAGGGTTTTGGTTTTTTTTAGTTTTCAGTTATGACCTTTAACATTTCACCCATAGAACATACCTCTTAACTATTCATACTATCAGGATTTCTTTTTTATTTTTAATCTTTTTTTTTTTTTTTTTTTTTGGAGAGGTTTTTGCTATAGGGCACGTGCACTCCCCAGAAAGACAGAGAGAGACAGAAAGTGAGAAGTCGCTCCCCGAGAGGATGGCCATGCCACAATCCCTTCTCCTCCATTCTCCTCTCAGTAACTTGGGCATGCACGCATACATGCCCAGCGTGAGTTTAAGCCACCGGATCCAGGACTCAAACCGCAGTCGACTACATGGGAGTCCAGCGACACAGCCATTACACCAACTGCTGGTCCTGTACTATCAGGATTTCATAATATAATTTCCCATTTGCCTAAAACTGTTACTATCTAATTTGCATAGCGATGCAATACTTCCTTGAAAATTCTGGGAGCTTTAGCCAGGGGAGAAAAAGTCAAATTTTTGTCTCTAATTAGTCTAATTCCTGTACCTACTTGGAGTAGGAGACACATTTCCGCAGACTGACGTTTGTTTGAACACAATTCATCTGGTTTGTAAAGCTTACATGCAGTCAGAACAGATAAAGTCCCTGTATTTGACAATAACCTCTTAAATAATCGTATTATCATTTGATTAAAGTTGCGAATGGATGAGACAACAGAGGATAGATTTAAACCATCAAGACAGTGTTTAAAAATACCCAAGTAGGACCAAGCAGGTGACATGGTGGTTAAGGCACTGGACTCCCATGTGGCTGACTACAGTTTGAGTCCCAAACCCAGCAGCTTGAAAATCACGCCAGGCACGTGTGCATGTGTGTGTGCCCAAAGTCCTGGGAGGAGAAGAAAGGAGAAGGAATTGTTAACATGGCCATACACCCCCTCTGCCCCTGGGGGAGGTAAATTTGCACTTTCCCCCTCTCTCTCTGGCAATTGTACACCCTTGTGGCAAAAACCAGCCAAACAAACAAATAAAACCAACGGATGAATTTCAAGTGGTAAAGATTCTGCATCCAAAATGATCACAATAATGTAAAATCAAGAAAATAAAACCAACTTTTAGAAGGATTAAGTTAGCTGGTTTTTCCATGTCTTAAATAGTAGATTTCTTGCTTGTAGTGAATTTTTTCCTTCTTTTTCCTCTTGAAATCTGATTTATAGTAAATTCAAAATCAACAAGGAGGAGAATACTAAGAAAATACATTTGTAAGTTAACATCATTCTAATCTTCAGCTCTACATTTCTCAGACTAGAATAACTTTTTCAATACACAGTAATCAACTGCTCCTTAAACAAAAGAGATAAGGTGATATTTGAAGGGAGCCTGTTTGTAAGTAGCCAGTGGAATGGTTTGCTCCTCCTCTATATGCTAACTATCACTACAACATGCCTGGTGTGAACACTTAGGTGTGACTCAGAGGGTCTACTAATAATGATAATATTCATTTGCAGGGATTCTTTTTTTAACGATTCACTTAACCTTGAGGTTGAAATAGCAACTTCACTAATAAGATAATTAAGTTTTAGATAGTTATAGGTACTTTGTAAGAAAGGAGTTGAAAAGGGGAGAATGTCTGTCTTAGAAGTCTGTGTTTTCATCTGTTAATAAACAGTAAGAGGTTTTCAAAATTTAATTTTAGTTGCTAAATTTAAGGTATTTTTGCCTTTCCTTCCAGCAAAAAATTAACTCTTTGGTGGTTTTAATAGTTTTAATGTGATTATGTTTTAATATGATTATGTTTTACTAGGTGATGTTATTGTAGACATCAATGGCAACTGTGTCCTTGGGCACACCCATGCAGATGTTGTCCAGATGTTTCAGTTGGTACCTGTCAATCAGTATGTAAACCTCACTTTATGTCGTGGTTATCCGCTTCCTGATGACAGTGAAGATCCTGTTGTGGACATTGTTGCTGCTACTCCTGTTATCAATGGACAGTCATTAGCCAAGGGAGAGACTGGCGTGAGTACTCAGGATTTTAAGCCAGGAGCGATGGTTCTGGACCAGAATGGAAAATCAGGACACACCTTGACCAGTGATCGTCTCAATGGACCATCAGATCCAAACGAGCAGAGAGCATCCATGGCATCCTCGGGCAGCTCCCAGCCTGAACTAGTGACTATCCCTTTGATTAAGGGGCCTAAAGGCTTTGGGTTTGCAATTGCTGACAGCCCCACTGGACAGAAGGTGAAAATGATACTGGATAGCCAGTGGTGTCAAGGCCTTCAGAAAGGGGATATAATTAAGGAAATTTACCATCAAAATGTGCAGAATTTAACACATCTCCAAGTGGTAGAGGTGCTAAAGCAGTTTCCAGTAGGGGCAGATGTACCATTGCTTATCTTAAGAGGAGGTGAGTAAAAGCACAACAAGGAGAAGTCGTCAGCATTCAAGCATTTATATCTGCTAATTGTCCTTCCTTGCTGGGTAGAACGTCTTTTCCCGGTAGACATAACTGATAATTAATGTGCATTTTCCTTAAAGTTCTGTCTAATTGCTCCCTTAAGTAGTACCTTTATCAGCAATATTTTGCCTTTTTAATTTTCTGTTAATTTTTTTTAATAGTAGTTTCACTCATGTCCATTACGAGTTTCTTTCCTCTATATTCTTTTTAAAATTTGATTTATGTCTATAATGATTGGAGAAAATCACAGCATTGTGTTACCTAATGCAAATGAAACATATCTTCTCGATTTCATTTTCTCTGTTGTTGACAATAGTAGAAATCAACTCTTTCAGCCAGTTATTCTCATCTAGACCTCTGTAATGCACTAAAGACATTTTGAAAGATCTTGCATCTCCATGGATAAGTAAAATGTTGGATGACGTCTTAATCTGTTCTTCGAAGACATTCATGATTGTGCTCAGAAAGCTTTTATCTTAAGCTCTAGTACCTGCCTGTAATGTTAATTAGACCCCACAGTGCTTATGTGAGAAAAATATAACTTTTGTTTTCCAAGGTTATCAGCTGACATGAAGTGTTTCCAGACATTATATAATCAATTCCAAGGACTAATCACAAAACTGGATTTTAATAGGCTTTCTTAAACCCACACTTATGAATGATTAGGATTTTAAAGAATAAAATTTAGCCCTTAACTCCTTTTTTTTTTTCTTTTGGAGAGGTTTTTGCTATAGAGCACGTGCGCTCACCAGATAGACAGAGAGAGATAGAGAGACAAAAAGTGAGAAATCACCCCTCAGGGGGGATGGCCACACTGCAATCCCTTCTCCTCTATTCTCCTCTCGGGATCTTGGGCACACACGCACATGCGCCTGGCGTGAGTTTAAGCCGCTGGGTCCAGGACTCAAACCGCGGTCGACAACGTGGGAGTCCAGCGACATAGCCATTATGCTAACTGCTGGTCCCTTTTTTTTGGTAATTTGCTATAGGGCACATATGCTCACCAGAGAGAGAGAGAGAAAGCACTGCCCCAGGGGGTATGGCTACATTGCGGTCCCTTCTCTCCTCTCAGAGTTTTGGGCAACCACACACATGCACCTGTTAAATCTTCCAAGCCACTGGGTCTGGGACTCAACCATGTGGTTGAGTCCACCATGCTACCAGCTGGCCCACCCTTCACTCTTATTTCTCTGACATTTAGTTTTGGTTTTCGAGGCAGGTGAATCTTTAACTTTATTGGGAAGTGTTTCTTTATTTTCATTTCTTTGACTTTTTTTTTTTTTTTTGAGAGATTTATGCTATAGAGTGTGTGCACTTGCCAGAGAGACAGAGAAAAAGAAAGTGAGTGAGAAATCACACCCCAAGGGGGATGGCCATACCACAGTCCCTTCTCTTCCATTCTCCTCTTGGGATTTTGGTCATGTACACACATGCGCCTGGCATGAGTTTCAAGCCACCGGTTCCAGGATTTAATCCACGGTCGATCATGTGGGAGTCCAGCACCTTAACCATCATACCACCTGTTGCCCCCCCTTTTTTTAAATTTTCTATTGGGTAGCATGTGCATTCACCAGGAAGAGAGAGAGAGAATATGAGAAAGCACCCCTTGGGGGAGATGGCCATGACACAATCCCTTCCCCTCCGTTCTCTCAGAATTTTGGGCATGCACAAACAAACACCCTGGAATGTTTCCCAAACTGCACGGTCCAGGACTCAAACTGCACAATCAGTCATGTGGGATCCAGCTGCCTTAAACACCAATCCACCTTCTGAACAATTTTTTGTTTCTTCTCTGGGTGCTGGTACAGTCTGCTCAGAGTTAAGGTGAAAATCTCTATAAGTGTTGGAGAGTTATCTAGGCCTGCAAAAAATATAACAGAGAGACCAGGGTTTGTTGCCAGATAGGTTTAATGTCAATCTCCTGCCTTTCCACTCATTGGTTCTATAGTACAGGGAGACTGTTACTTTATCTTATCTATAAAATGGCAATGACATTTATGCTGTAGGATTGTGATAAAAATGAAATGAGATGATATATCTGACATAGGAGATCTTAAATACAGGTAGAATTTACTAGCCCACTAAAAGTTAAAGCTAGTTTTATAATAAATATTAGCACTATCAGAGTTCTGAGAATACTTCCTCTATTTTTAAAATCTGGTTTTGTTTTTTTTTTTAAAGGTCCTCCTTCACCAACTAAAACTGCCAAAATGGTAAGTATACAGTGGCCTTCAAATACTTCTTCCCAGCACACTGAAAGAGATGCCACACTCCCCTCTGCAAGAGCAGCTTCCTGCGCTGTTGCTGATCTGTAAGAGAAGCCAGGAGGCGTGCTGCCCTGCACCTGGATCAGAGCTCTAGGGAAGGGTAGAAACAGCTCCCTATGGAAGGGGTGTGCTCTCTTGGTTAAGTATTGCTAGTGGAGGAATACCAGCACTCCATACTACCAGTAATCCTGTTCTCTATGTAGGAAAATGTAAACACACTGAGGAACCTACAGAGGGGTTCTTTTACTTTCTTTGTGCTTCAGAGGAGCAAGGTAAAAGGAGCTAAATGTTAGGACAGACAATAACTGTTACATCTTGCTGCTGTCCAAAGAGAAGATGCGGTAGCCTCCCATAATTTCACAGGGACTGTAAATATTCATGTTTAGATAATCTTACGTTTAGGACTAAGCAAGTCTTTCCAGAGTAATTGTGGCCTTCTGTGCTAAATCTGCTGGCGACCAAAGCAGACAGGCTATTCGATCTGACATGGTGTCATCTTTGACATTCTTCTGTATCACCGGGTAGCGTATTTCAGGATCTATATAGAGAATAAGAACTTTTCTTAAAAGGTGCACCAAGTAGTGCTATTGTCAAAGAAACTGTACCCGGTGCACATCTATTGCTACTGAGTATCCACAATTGCATGGCGATAGATATAAAGACAATTATTATATTTAAAATCCTAATTTAGTTTTAGTTTACTTGTTTTAGAGTCATGCATTTCAAAATTGAAGATTGTCTTCCATAACCATAAGACATGGACTATTAGAAGAAAGACCATCAGGTAGACATTTAATGGATTAGCTTTTTCTAGCCCATCAAGTAGGAATCTGCAAATTTGCCATTTTATGGGTCAAAAGGAAAGAAATACTCAGCTCCTGCCCTTTTTATAAATTGTTTTTGCCACATAGGTTGAGCACGAACAGAAATTTTTTTAGTCCGTTCAGTTAAAATCTCACTGTATATTTTTTTCTTATGCCGCTCTGATTCTTCTAGTAATCATTTTTAACCCTTATGCCACCGTGTCTATTTCATAATGTATGCCACTGAAGTCATAGAGACCTAGTATTTTGTAACTGATGGAAGGCTCCATGACCTCTGTCTGCTTCTGACAGACTCCTGCGACACGTAGGGGAAGGGGGAAGAAGCTGCTCTTACCTTCCCTGCCATTTGAAATGGGTTTGCATCAGTGAAAGGTCCCCTTTGGCACAGCAGTTTATAGTGACTGACCTCTAATTACTCCCTGCCATGCTGGTGCCTTTGCATTGTATTCCATATTAGTTATTTATCATAAATGTCTACGATCACCTTTATTTGGATTTCGTTTTTTAAAATTTTGCTAGTTATTTTGTTTGGCTATTGTTTTGTGGAAGTTTTATCTGAATAGGAAAAATATCAGAATATGCTACTGTTGTTTCCCTTGCCTGGGTGCCTGGCATGGCATATGTTCCCATAATATATTTGCACTGGCCAGAGTTTTTACAGTGTCATCTTACAACCTAAATTACAGTTAACACTTCCTATCTTATTTTCTTAGAAAGAATATTATCTTAAACCTTCACTGAATTAAACTGAGTGAGTAGGAGGTGGGACTTCTCAAGAATTTATGAAGATGTTCTCTGAGTCTCTTTGCTTTTCTTAAAAGTGCTGCTTTGCATGGTATTCCTATTTATCCTCATCTCAAAGTCAGTTTGTGGCTTGGTAGTGGTGAAGAGGGCACAGTCACTTAAAGCTGGGACTCATTGAGGCCCTCAGTTGAAGTCACTAGGAAGGTTTTTCTCATTTAAGTTAAATATGTTATAACCACGTACAATGGCTGTGGAAGTGAATTTCTCTAGGACTGCAAAACTGCCACCTATACAGCTGTAACCAGTTGCCATACCTGGTGCAGACAAATTTCATGAATTAATCAACTGTCTGGTGTTTTTGTTTTGTTTTGTTTTTGTTTTTTAGAAATATTAAGTAAGACCTTTTCCTTTTCAGAAAACAGATAAAAAGGAAAATTCAGGAAGTTTGGAGGCCATAAATGAGCCCGTTCCCCAGCCTATGCCTTTTCCTCCCAGCATTATCAGGTCAGGATCCCCGAAACTGGATCCTTCTGAAGTCTACATGAAATCTAAGACTTTATATGAAGATAAACGTAAGTAGTTGTGGAATATTTTAGGAAAGCATGTCACAAGATAAATGCATTGTGTTTTTCTTTTTTAACTGGGACCTTCCCAGCTTTCTAAAGCATATGGAAAATGTACTCCTTCATTCCCATTTTAATAGGACTCTGGGCTTCTTCCATGTGCATTCAGTATTCACTCATTCACTTTTTTTTTTTTTTTTTTTGGAGAGGTTTTCGTTATAGGGCGCTTGCGCTCGCCAGACAGACAGAGAGAGACAGAAAGCGAGAAATCACCCCCCAGGGGGGATGGTCATGCCGCAATCCCTTCTCCTCCATTCTCCTCTCGGGATCTTGGGCATGCACGCACACGCGCCCGGCGTGAGTTTAAGCCACTGGGTCCAGAACGCGAACCGCGGTCGACTACGTGGGAGTCCAGAGACATAGCCATTACGCTAACTGCTGGTTCCCACTCATTCACTTTTTTCAAAACCATGTATTAAGTGTCAGTTGTCTGCCAGACACAATATTAGGTCATTGGAGTCCAGATATAAATAGACTTCATAGGCCCTGGACCCAAAAGGGTTATTAAACCTAAATGGAAAAGACAAACACAGAATCACTTAAGTATCCAGATAAGTGCACGTAAGCCTAATAGGTGCAGTGGTAGATAGGAAATGGGACCCAAAGTAGGAAATGGTCAATTTTATTAGTGCTGCAACACATTAGGAAGCATCAGGTAAAGCTTTGTACCTAAGTAAAGCCTTAGCCAAGTCTTCAGAGATGCAGACGTGTTTATAAGAAGATAAAAGACAAAAACAGAAGGGATAGCGTTTGCACATTGGGTTGGCACGCATGGTCTGCTTCTGTGAGTAGCTCAGTTGGCTAAGCGTGATTGGTAAAGGAAGCCAGAGGGCAGGAGCAGATTGTGGAGGGCTGATTATGCCTTCCAAGGAAGCTGCATTAGTTCACGTAAATAACAGAGAACCATGGACTGGTTTTTAACTATAGAGAAAATATTATTGGACTTATACTGTAGAAAGATTTTCCTGACAGGAATATGGAGGATGCATCAGAGACACATGCAATTTGAGGAAAGGCATACAATCTGGGGAGAAACCCAGAATCAGACCCTTAGAGGAGTCCTGCTGAGGGATGAGAAGATGGAGTGCATAGGTGGAAATCCGTTTCATACTCGTTTACTTAGTAATGAAATAGTTTCCAAAGCAAAACTGCAGATTTGAGGAGGTTAGTTTTTCTTGAATTCATTTGTTTTTAAGAGGTAGATCTAAATCTACCATGGAAAAGATATCTACAGTGGAAATGTTATATGTAATTAAACTTCATGTTTATTTAATCAGTTGCAGATCTTTACCTTGATCTTCCCAGGCCATATTTAGAAAGAGGAAAACCAGGTGTAAGCATAGCAAAGCAGTGATTTAGATTAGCGTTTAACTGTAGAATCTTTCTTCAAACTCCTCATGACCCTGGTACAGCCTTCATATTGCTATAAACTCTGCAGTGCCAGTGGGCCTCACCCCTCACCCGTGAAATAAATAAATGAGATGACCCATGACTCCTTTAATCTCTAAAATTTATGCTTCTAATAAATTATTTATCAAAAGAGACTGCAAAGGTATTAGCTAAAGAATATTCTCAGCAATTTACCCTAAACTATATCTTTCTTTTCATGCAGTTCCCTGACATGTTTCTCTCTTTTTTCTTTCTGGTAAATACATCTTACCTGCAAAGAACATGAATATTTACCAAAGATAAACTCTGAGTCCTCAAATAGATTTCCTTGACCTTTCTTTCTGATGAATGCCCCCTGCCCTTTGGGGGCAGGACTGTGTGGATCCTGGAAATGGAGCTGGGTTTAATCTCAGCTCTGCCCCTTGCTGTGTGATGCTGGGCAAGTTACAGAGACCCTCAGTTTCCCCACCTAGAAAATGGGGCTGTTGATAGATGTTAATTTACTTACCTTTAAAATAGTATCATTTTATAAAATTATGCTAAATAGTTCATATGGAGCACTTTTCTGACACACAGGTCTCAGTTTAAAAATAGAGATAAGACCGTTTATGGGCTCTCTCTTCTTAGGGTGTAAACTACCTTACCCATGTATTAACTTGGGTCATTTGCACTTATCAAATACCGAACTCAAATTGTATAATTCTGAATTTGTGATATTGAATGGATAGCATAGAAGTTAATGGTGTTACAATCTGAATACTTGGAAGTGGGTGGGGGTAAATATTTCTAAACATTTTTGATATGGTTTTGTTTAGAGCTCAAAA
Source organism: Tupaia tana (assembly GCA_026018925.1). Lineage (NCBI taxonomy): Eukaryota > Metazoa > Chordata > Mammalia > Scandentia > Tupaiidae > Tupaia > Tupaia tana. The sequence continues at coordinate 81,591,859 of JAKSZU010000004.1, forward strand.
GAAAGATTTGTAGCTAAATGTATGTATCTGCGTATTGTGTTCTTGTGTAAAGTTCTACATACCAAGAAGTTCTGAGATTATAGCTTATTAGTATGTATTACAGTAAATTTTGAACTTTATCTTGTTTTAATCTTCTTCAAATAAATCAGAGAATTCATTTTATATTTTCTGGTTGTCCTTAGCACCAAACACCAAAGATCTGGATGTTTTCCTTCGGAAACAGGAATCAGGGTTTGGCTTCAGGGTACTAGGAGGAGACGGACCTGACCAGTCTGTAAGTGTAAATACTTTGCAATACAGCTGTTCCTGTTAAAGGTGTTCAGTAGTGATTTCATGGAATATTGTGGTGCTTTATCTTTCTTTCTTTCTTTCTTCCTTCCTTCCTTCCTTCCTTCCTTCCTTCCTTCCTTCTTTTCTTTTTTTTTTTTAATAGATTTTTGCTATAGGGCATGTGCATTCACCAGAGAGACAGAAAGCAGGAAATCACCTCCCAGGGAGATTAATTTCCACATTCCTTCTCCTCCATTCTGCTCTTGGGATTTGGGGCATGCACGCACACATGCCTGGCACAAGTTTTAAGCCACTGGGTCCAGGACTCAAACCGCGGTCAACTACGTGGGAGTCCAGTGACGTAATCATTATACCATCTGCTGGTCCCTTTGTTTTTGTTTAAAGTTTTTTTCCCTCTAACGGTTTTATTAATAAGAAGCCCTGCCTTTCTGTCACTATCATAGTTCCTCTGTTAATATTATATAGCAGAGGCTATAACCAATAGGTAAAAGCTGAACATGTCAACTGTAAACTGGACAGTACTTCTCTGTAAATAAATGAATAAAGCTTATTTTAGCTTTTAATTCTCTTTGCTTTCTTAAAATAAATTGTAAGACATTACTCTTCTCTGAGAAACCTATAATGCCATGTCCTCTTTACCAGTTGTTCTAACTTCTGAATGCTCTATAAGCAGCTGTCATAATCCCACATATTTTCTTTTACCTGATCTTATTATAATAAGTGTTGACATTCCCATGCTCAGTACTTTGCATGTCATTTTGCCTGTTACCTGTGAAACTAGAGGAATATCAAAGAATTAATCATTCTGTCTAGAAGGCATAAGAGTTATATTTGTAAAGCACTTAAAGTCTAGAATTTTATTTACACACAGTCCTCACATAAAGTTAGTTTGGAGGACAAGCGTGCTCTAGTGGATCTTGTTTTTCAGGTTTGCCTGTAGTTGGAATGACAAGTAATGTGCTTGCAGAACTGAAAGGCATTTATTTTTCCTTTCTTTTGTGTAATGTGAAAAATGACTATGTATTATGCTTGGCAGTTAAGTGAAAAACAATAATCTTTCTATTTCTGACTAGAACACCTCATTTATATAGTATAAATGTATTCTAATTAATCACATTATTGGAGACACATAAAGCTTAAAGCAGATTACCAATGTAAGGCAAATAGAAGATACTTTCATTGTTCTTGATGGTGAAGTCAGGTCTTGATATCCATGAGCTCCACATCTGCAGGATTAACTAACCCCAGATCAAAAATATCTGAAAAAATGGGGCCGGCAAGTGGCGTGGTGGTTAAAGGCGCTGGACTCCCACATGGCTGACCACGGTTCAAGTCTCGGACCTGGTGGCTTGCTTTCTCACTTCCTCTCTCTCTCTCTGTCTCTCTCTGATCAAACTGAAAAATAATAATGATATAATAATAAATAAAGTTAAATAAAAAAATTAAAAAATAAAAAAAAATATCTGAAAAAAGAAAAAAATGTTTTTAATGCAAATTAAAAATATATACTATAACAACTATTTGTATAGCATTTATAGTGTATTAAGTATTATAAGTAATTCAGAGATAATTTAAAGTATGTTGGAGGATGTACATATATTATGCAAATGCTCTGCCTTTTTTTTTAATTTGCCAGAAGGCTGTGTGCAAACCAGAGGGATTGAGAGAGATAAAGAGAGAGAGAGAGAGAGATGAGTGGGAGGCATAAGAAAACACCCTTCATGGGGATGGTCATACCACAATTCCGTGTCTTCCATTTTTTCCCCCTTTCGGGATTTTGGACATGCATGCACACATGCCCAGCATATTTCTCAAGCGGCAGAGTCCAGGACTCAATCATGCAATCAGCCATGTGAGATCCAACTGCCTTAACGACCATGCCATGGGCTGGCCCGATACTGTGCCATTTTATATAAAGATCTTGAGCATCCCTGAATTTTGGTTTCCATGGGCGGTCCTGGAACCAGTCCCCCAAGGATACCCAGGCACAACTGTATGTTTAATTTTGTTTTATTGTTTCCTATTTTGTCTATATTGTTAATGTTCACTTAGACATTTAAAAAATTTATTTTAAACAGCTTAGGAGAAATCCTTCTCTTATCTAAAACATAAGGTTTTAGCAGCTTTCAAACTAGCCCAAACATTCAGGATTACCTAATTACAGGAATCTCATTGCTGATGAGCAGAATAAACCAGGTCTGCTCACCTAGATGCAAGTAAAACTGAGGCCACCCTGTGCGTTGAGATTTAGGAAGAGGAATTGTTTCTCTTTTCTATACACTCAGCTTGTAGCCGTATATGATGGGAGCGTCATAAGAGCAACCCCTGTTGCCGTGAGCAATGTGTAGAAAACCTGTCCTGATGGCATTGAACAGACTTGCTTTACTTGTAGTAGCTACTCCACAGAATTGCATTTTCTGAACTTAATGTTTTGTTTTATTGTAGTGATGGAGATGGTGATGGGTTTTTTGAGTTATTGAATAACTTGGAATTTTCTGTCTTATTTGTACACTACTCTGAGGATTCGGGAGGGATTACAAACTACAGCATGATTATTCAAAGTGCCACTTCGGAGAATGGGCGCTTTCTAAATGTCACTGCATTCGTAGTTGAACTGCAAAAATCTGTTGGTTTGCACAATGCTGACTCAGAAAGTCCTTCACTCTTGGTAGATTATGTAGACAAACCTGCACTTTGTTCTTTTATCAGATATATATCGGGGCTATTATTCCTCTGGGAGCAGCTGAGAAAGATGGCCGGCTGCGTGCAGCTGACGAGCTGATGTGCATTGATGGAATTCCTGTTAAAGGGAAATCACACAAACAGGTCTTGGACCTGATGACAACTGCTGCTCGAAATGGCCACGTGCTACTAACCGTCCGAAGAAAGATCTTTTACGGAGGTACGTGAACTGTACCCGCTCTGAGAAGTTAAAAAAGAAACAAATAAGAGACTTAATCTACTTTCTGTGTGGTTTTGCAGGTTATTATGTTTAATATATGAGATAAACAATTTGGTGTGATCCAGGGCCCCATCATAGAAGCTCATGGAAGGTCAGAAGGATCCAGAAATTGCATTACTATCAGAAAAGAGAATCTGGGGCCAGCGGGATGGTGTAGTGGTTAAGGTGGCTGGACCCCACATGGCCGACTACACAATTTGAGTCCCAAACATAGCCTCTTAAAAAACATGCCAGATGCATGTACATGCATGCCCAAAATCCTGAGAGAATGGAGGAGAAGGGATTGTGGTGTGGCCCAGGGAGCGTTTTCTCACTTTCCCTCTCTCTGGTGAGTGCACATGCCCTACAGCAAATTTAAAAAAGAGAGAAAATTAAATTTTGGGCATGTACATTAAGATTATATTGATAAATTTTGCCAATGTGGGTTGTAGGTAAGACTATCAATTTAAATCTATTTTTAAATAAATAACAAGGTTATTTAATCATACCAAGATAGCCCATTAGCTGAATACCAAAAGATTTTGAATCCTGATAAAATCCCAATATTCAAGGATAGTTGAATATTTCTACTTGAGAAGTTTTAATATAATTTAATATTTATTAAATGCTGGGAACCAGCAGTTAGCGTAATGGCTATGTTGCTGGACTCCCACGTAGTCGACCGCGGTTCACGTCCCGGACCCAGTGGCTTAAAACTCTCGCCGGGCGCATGTGCATGCGTGCCTAAGATTCCAAGAGGAAGAGGAGAAGGGAGGGGAAGGGATTGCGGCGTGACCATCCCCCCTGGGGAGTGATTTCTTGTTTTCTGTCTCTATGTCTCTCTCTGTCTGGCGAGCGCACGCGCCCTATAGCAAAAACCTCTCCAAAAAATAAAAATAAAAATAAAAATGCTCACTGTGTCCCAGATATATAGTTTACTTTCTTTAATCCTCACAACACTATAATACACATATGGTTAGTATCTGTTTTTTCACAAAAGGGTGGAGAGACACATAGCTGGTAAGGAGTAGAGCTGGAACTAAAATCACAGTTTAATTGCAGAGTGGAGTCTAAACCACTGCACTAGGATAATACTTTTCTCAATAGCTTTGTGAATATTAAAAAGGATTTTTTTTGTCAGTTCTTGCCACTGTAAAATTTTAAAAAGATAAGCATAAGAATGTAAGTTCATGAAGGTATCGATTTTTATTGGGTCAGTTATGTGCTGTGTCCTCCAGACCTACAAGAGCATGTGCCCAGCCCAGAGTGAACATCAGTACATGTTTACTAACTTGATGATCATTTACCTCACTCGTAAAAGTGTAGCGCTGTGTTGTTATTTAAATTTTTTAAGTTTATTTATTTACTTCTTCCCATAGCAAGAAAGATGGTAGGGGGAGAGAAGGACAGAGACAGAACTCGCAACAGGGTCCTGACATCATGATCTACCCCCACCCTCAGCCAGCCCCAGATCTTGGGCTTACACTGAGGGAAGTCTCTGGATATGAATCCAGAACCTTCCCACATCGTCAGCTCACAGAACATCACGTTGTACTGCTGTGCCGCCATCAGGCCCAGTGCTGTGGTTCTGATTGCAGCATCTAAAACAAAGGCCAGCCTTTCAGCAAATAATAGCATTTAGAGATGCATACGGATTTCAGTGCAGTGCTGCCTCAACTTCATTGGGCTAGAGTCCGAACATAGCTATATACCATAAAAATGTGATGTTACAAACGTGCGAGGCAGCTCTCACCTGGGGATCATCTTGAAGAAGTTCCGTGGTAGTTTAGTATTAATGGAAACATTTAGCTGATTCATTATAACCAAAGTAAACTTTATTTTTCAATAATAACTGGATGCTGGTGTCATTTTGATCCAGAAGAGATCTTATGAAATATTTCACAATTGCATTGTGTTCTGGTTGTTCTTAATAATGATTTATGGGACCAGCAGTTGGTGTAATGGCTATGTCACTGGACTCCCATGTAGTTGACCACAGTTCGAGTCCTGGACCCGGTGACTTAAACTCACCCTGGGTGTATGTGCATGTGTGCCCAAGATCCCGAGAGGAGAATGGAGGAGAAGGGATTGAGGTGTGGCCATCCCCCCGGGGGGGGGGGGGGTCATTTCTCTCTCTCTGTCTCTCTGTCTCTGTCTTTCTGCCGAGTGCACACGTCCTATACCAAAAACCTTTCCAAAAATAAAATAATAATGATTTGTATACAAAAGGCACAAAACATGCTTTTAAAAATAATATTATTCTCAAATTCTCATGTTATCCTTGAATAGCAGAAAAAGGAGTAGATTAACTGTCCATTTGCTGGGACATATATTGGGTCATTGTAATAGCTGTGATGTACTTTTCTTTGTTTCTCTATGCAAAAAAAAATGTCATGACTTTTTTGATGACCCAACATACTCCATGTGCCTTTCTTTCTCTGTGCCCAGGAGAGTTTATGTTCATACAGACAGAATCAGGGGAGAGGGAAGAGGCTGAGGGCTGCTAATGATGAACTCATCTGACAGCGTCAGTCAGGAAGCTGCAGCTGTAAGACACATCCCGTGCAGGTGGCGCTGTTGTGATGGGGCGGCATTTCTGCCCTGGTGCTGCGGCCTCCCAGATACCAATCAACAGCAGTCGCTGAGCTAAATTATATTTACAGTGCATTTTTAAATTATTTTATTTAAGTTTATTGTTATTATTATTTTCCAGTTTGATCAGACAGGGGAGGGTGAAGTGAGAAAGCAAGCCCACAGGGTCAAGGACTCGAATCACGGTCAACCATGTGGGAGTCCAGAGCCTTTAACCACCACTCCACCTGTCGGCCCCTACGGTGGATTTTAAAAGGAGGTTCACTGTGTTGTCCCTCATTATTTATTTTTGTTAAACTTACTGGTCAGGTTATAAATGTTGACAGAACTAAAACAATTTCCAGAAGAATTTTCTTAATATCAAATCTCATAGAAGTTTTGGAAAACTTATTTTAAAGTGAGATCATGTTAGAGCATGTATATATGGGGGTATGTGCCTTTTTGTTCTCGAGAGGGCTTATACCAAAATACTTGAGTTCCAAAAATCACAGTGTTCCAGAAATATCAAAACTGATTGTGTTTATTATAGAGAAACAACCTGAGGATGACAGCTCTCAGGCCTTCATTTCAGCCCAGAATGGATCTCCCCGCCTGAGCCGAGCAGAAGTCCCTGCCAGGCCTGCCCCCCAGGAAGCCTATGATGTTGTCTTGCAACGAAAGGAAAATGAAGGTTTTGGCTTTGTCATCCTCACATCCAAAAACAAACCCCCTCCAGGAGGTAAGAACTGTAGTCTCTCCCTGCACTTCCATTTCTGAAGCCTCCCACTAGAGCTCATGAAACCATTAAGAATTAGGAACTACATGAATTGCCTTAGAGATTTACCTTGTTAAAAAATGGTGAATATTTTCTGTTTTTCAAAATTAGGTAACCTGAGCCAAACTTTTCAGGCTTCGGGTTTATCTGTCATCTCAGATCCCACAAATTAAGTCTTAGCAGCTCTGTTTGCATTAAGATTATACTGAGACAGTGGAACAGGGATATGACGTGATGGATTTAATGAAAGATGCAATGCTGAGTTTTTTTTAAATATGAGGGCATAGGATTTTTTAAAGTATGAGAAATTGTATATGTAGAAATGAATTAAATACTAAAAGCAAATGAGAAAGAAGCAAAACAGATTAATAGAAAAATCTTGACCCAAATATGTCTCAAATCGTGTATCCATGTTATTTAATAATAATCACTATATTCTAGCTATAAAATACCCTTTTTGAATGATGAGGCATTCCTACCTTTCATATATGTTTTACTAAAAGGTAAGTTTTGTTAGGACCTTTGACAAGTATTCAAAATATCTTGAACCAAGTTTCACAATATTCTCATCTGATACTCATGTATCAGTTTGGTCAGCAAAGGAGGAATTACATCTAGTATGTTCAGGCCTCTTGTGATTCAGTAAGTTAAAAATTTTATCTTCTCTTAATATTTCTAAAAAATAATAATTAAATATAATTATAAAATCCAACTGAATAAGATAGAACCACACATTGAAGTGTATGTGTCATGCTTTTCTGGTAACTTCATTTTTCCAAGTCACATGATAAGAATCTTTGGCCACATGAAAATGCACTGTGGCCTTTGCCGGGGGATCTGATTACACCGTGGGTATGAGATCCTTTTGGACTACGTGGTCACTGAAACCACAGTAAAAGAAGAAAGCTCGTTCAGGAAAGTGTTGTGAGCCAAACCAATTTGCAAAAGCCTTGCTATAATTAGTGCAAGGGTGTAAAGGAAGAAGAATCTGTGACATGGATGAGTTATTGCTGTAGTATCAGGTCACTGCTCACTGATACTTGTTTCCATTTTCCAAAAGCAGTTGCCATGGCAACGCTTGGAACTAGAACTGTCACTGATGCTGTGAGAATGATTATATGGCCTGTGTCAGAGGAATGAAAGGAAGCAGCTTTAGGTGGATTTCATGTTGTATCATTGGAAATCAGTACTTCCAAAAAACAACCATTTTGAATATCAGATTGTCATCCCAGTACCATACAAGAATCCCAGGCAGTTAGATTAACACAACTATTGAAGGGTTATTAATCAGTGTGATGGTGCTCACCACTTTTTATTACTGAAGATATTCTCTTTCTAAGTCTACAACAATTAGGGGAGACAGTCTGGTGTTCACTATAAAACTAAGTAATATAGAAAAATTCAGTTAAAAATTTGTATTACTGGAACCAGTAGTTAGTGTAATGGCTATGTTTCTGGACTCCCATGTAGTCGACCGTGTTTCAAGTCCCAGACCTGGCGGCTTAAACTCACGCCGGGCACCTGTGCGTGTGTGCCCAAGATCCCGAGAGGAGAATGGAGGAGAAGGGATTGCGGCGTGGCCATCCCCCACTGGGGGGTGATTTCTCGCTTTCTGTCTCTGTCTGTCTTTCTGTCGAGCGCACATGCCCTATAGCAAAAACCTCTCCAAAAAAAAGAAAAAAGAAAAAAAAATTTGTGTTACTTAAATATCTTTAACCGTACTTTCACATTCGTTTATATTTAAACTTTATATTACATTTTAACATGCTATAATTAAATACATTTATTTGTATATAATAATCACATATATAGATTTTAAAATATTTCCATATTTATGTGTTTAAATAGTTGTTTACTTTTTTGATGGTTTTGCCTACACAGATGTTGTGTCTTTATCTTAGTGTTATTATGTGTTAGGTTTCATAATCAGACAAACTTGGACTCAAACCCTGTCTATGTCTGTTAATAGCTATCTGGTCTAGGGCAAATTACGTACCCCCTTTTTTTTTTTTTTTTGGAGAGGTTTTTGCTATAGGGCGCATGTGCTCGCCAGATAGACAGGGAGAGACAGAGAGACAGAAAGCAAGAAATCACCCCCCAGGGGGGATGGCCATGCCACAATCCCTTCTCCTCCATTCTCCTCTCAGGATCTTGGGCACACACGCACATGCGCTTGCTGTGAGTTTTAAACCACTGGGTCCAGGACGCGAACCACAGTCGACTACATGGGAGTCCAGCGACATAGCCATTATGCTAACTGCTGGTCCCACGTACTCCCTTTTGTAGAACGAGAATGATAACAGCACTACTGTCTTGTGTAAGTGTAAGGACTGAAGGAGGTAGTGCATGCCAAACCCCTCGCCCAGTCCTTCAAAAAATGCTAGCCTCTGCTGTTTACAAAATTGCCACGGTTTCTTGCCTTTTTTTTTTTTTTTTTTTTAAGAAACTTTAAAAAGTTAGGCAGTGCTTAATAATGAGATAGGAAAGAAAATCCAATTAAAATGTAAGATTGAGGCAGCAGCTAACGTGTAGCAGGAAATGAATGTTTGCAGCTCATTAATCATCAGCCTGAATGGCAAATTAGTCTCAAGTTGTTGATGAATTTTATATAAAGTACTTGAGATTTTCAGTCATGGTACAAACCAGAATTGATAATTTCACTGAAATGCTAGTTAATATTCTCACAAAATGCTGAGCCCTACAAGCAATCTTTCCAGAACTTCATTCATCTCATGTAGATAGAAGGAAGGTTCTGAGGTAAGCGTGGATGGGCACTTTCACTCACAGACTGAGCAGTTGCTGCCAACTGTAACAGAGAAGGTTTGCTTCAGAAAAGAGTTAGCACAGTGTAAAGGAGGAGCCTCATCTGTCAGAACAGATCATCCTTTATGGGCCTCAGAACTCTGCCCAACAGAGATTACATTTTTATCTTTTTTCTTTTCTAATTTGCTAGAGAATACATATGCTTGCCAGAGAAAGACAAGAGAGAGGGAGGGAGAAAGCACGCCATCTCCCCAGGTATGGTCGAGCTGCAATTCCTTTTCCTCCATTTCTCTACTGTGTTGGGATTTGGGTACACAAGCACACATGCCCAGCATGTTTTCCAAGCTGCTGAGGACAGGATTAGCACTATGTGGTCAGCCACATGGGATCTTGCTCCCCCAACAACTAGGCCACAGGGCAGGGCCGATTACTTTTTTCTTCTAATTAAATTTTTTTATTCTTTCCTTTTTTGCCAGAGGGCACATGCACTCTCTAGAGTGCCCCAGCCAGGTGTGATCATGCTACAGTCCTCCTTTCCCCATCCTGTCAGGATTGAGGCACGCACACACATGCACCTGTCATGTTTTTCAAGCCATCCAAGCCAGGACTCGAGCTGCCGTTGGCCACGTGGGATCCAGCTCCTTATGCACAGCATTTAGCTGCTGCACTTGGGGCTGGCCCCAGTGCATTTTCTGATGATGTATGTCACAGGAGAGTTCCTCCTAGCATCTCTGGTTTGGATTATGAAATTCTGAGGTTCTGCTCTTGACTTTTTCAAAGATCAAGGAGTGAGGTCCAGTTTCCTCACACTTTGTCTAAGTGCTAAATAAATGGAATACTTAGAAAAAGCCTCTACTTAAGATGAAAAAGACATAGCTATTTTTTCTTTGCCAGTACTTCATGGCTTTTAGTGTACTCTTACACAGTTTTCAGTCCTGGTTGCAAAGGCTTTATTTGAGAAGAGAACATTTCTCTGTAGTTTCTGTCTCTTCTTTTTCTGCAAAGAAATGTTTTAAGAGCACTAAAGTGATTTTAGTAGCCAGACAAGACAGACTTAAGCCAAAAATGAATGAAGATGGACAAGTGGGCCTTTGGGAAATGCCCACAGACTTTGTATACCAACAAAACAAAGGCAGACTTCGGGTATTTCCATAGCTACATGTACTTTAAAGGGTTACCTTGGAAACCTTCCCAGTCCTTTGGGAGAATGATCAGAGGTTTCATTTCTGCTGGTCAGTTTGTTATTTTTAACTATTTGGTGGCATTGCTATAAATGACAAGACAGGAACAGTTTGACTGCTTCTCTTTTTTCTTTTTCTTTTTTTTTTTTTTTTTTTTTTGAGAGGTTTTTGCTATAGGGCGCTTGCGCTCTCCAGAAAGACATAGAGAGATAGATAGAAAGAGAGAAATCACCCCCTAGGGGGGATGGCCACACTGCAATCCCTTCTCCTCCATTCTCCTCTCGGGATCTTGGACATGCATGCACACATGCCTGGCATGAGTTTAAGCCACCAGATCTGGGACTCGAACCACGGTCGACTACATGAGAGTCCAATGACATAGCCATTATGCCAACTGCTGGTCCCCAGTCTGACTGCTTTTAACTTCTCTCACCCAGGCAACCCTTCAGAGAGGTTGTATACCACTATTTGCCAATCTCGTTTTTTTGTTTTTTTTTTTTTGGAGAGATTTTCGCTATAGGGCGCGTGCGCTCGCCAGACAGACAGAGAGAGACATAGAGACAGAAAGCGAGAAATCACCCTCCCAGGAGGGATGGTCATGCCGTAATCCCTTCTCCTCCATTCTCCTCTTGGGATCTTGGGCACGCACGCACACGCGCCCAGCGTGAGTTTTAAGCCACTGGGTCCGGGACGCGAACCGCGGTCGACTACGTGGGAGTCCAGCGACATAGCCATTACACTAACTGCTGGTTCCCTGCCAATCTCGTTTTACCACATTGTTCACGTGATGAGAAAGAGCACCAGGGAGCCTTCCCAGATGAGTTCTGCCTGATGCTTTCCTGAGTCTGAACAAACCCCTTTCAGTGTGCCAAGGATGTGAATGCCTTTCTTCTCAGGGATTTAGAATGAACACTGTGTTTGAGGGAATCTTCTATAAGCAGGAATAGCTAAGGTGTCGATCCAGAGGTCGCTGCAGGACCACATGTTTGCGATTGCCACCCGTTACACTGCTAGAGAGGCGGCTCCTAATACTGCCTGCCATCAGACATGGCCCAGACCACTGGTCCTTTTCCAGTTACTTGGTGAGGCAAAGGGAATAAGTACTTGGTGCAATTCAGAGCTAAAAGGCACTTGCTTCCAACATTGACTTCCTCCGTTTTAAGATTAAAAATCTCCCACTGTATGGGAACCAGCAGTTAGCGTAATGGCTATGTCACTGGACTCCCACGTAGTCGACCGCGGTTCGCGTCTCGGACCCGGTGGCTTACAACTCACGCCGGGCGCGTGTGCGTGCGTGCCCAAGATCCCGAGAGGAGAATGGAGGAGAAGGGATTGTGGCGTGACCATCCCCCCTGGGGGGTGATTTCTCACTTTCTGTCTCTATGTCTCTCTCTGTCTGTCTGGCGAGCGCACGCGCCCTATAGCGAAAAAACCTCTCCAAAAAAAAAAAAAAAAAAAAAAAATCTCCCACTGTATAAGCATAGCAAAACCAAGGTAATGTCTGTTGGGAAATAAATCAATGAACCAAAAACAGCTTTTCCAGTCCAAATGAAAATGTATTAAAATGTCCCTAACTCAGGACTAGCAGATGGCATAATGGTTACATCACTGGACTCCCACATAGTCAACCATGGTTCAAGTCCCTGACCCGGCGGCTTCAAACTCATGCTGGGCACGTGTGCATGCATGCCCAAAACCCCAAGAGGAGAATGGAGGAGAAGGGATTGCGGTGTGGCCATCCCCCTTGTGGGAGGGTGAGGAGGGTGGTTTCTCACTTTCCATCTCTTTTGTTGCTGTCTCTCCAGAGAGTGCACGTGCCCTATAGCAAAAACCTCTCTAAAAAAACAAAAATGTCCCTAACTTACTCCTAGATATGGTTCAGAAATATTAGTAAGGAGCATGTTTTACTATGAAAATTAAGCCGAATTCACAGTGCCATTTAAGAACATAAACCATCCTTATTCATATCAATTGGTAGTGAGCAGGAGCCCAAGTGCCTTGTAAGTTTCCTGACCTAGGCTAGGAGATTCTCAGAGACCATAGAGGGAAAATTTGTTTCCTAATACCAGTCCCTTTACTGCACAGTGGAAGATATTTTGTTTGACAAGAATTCTTGACTGTCTAAGCACTTATTTTAAACTATGATAATATTAGGTCATCGGGAAAGTCATGATGTATTTTTCTATGCAAAAATGCATCATGATTTTGCTGACGACCCAACAGCAAAGTCTCTTGATAGTCTAGGAAAACCCTCAGCATTATGAGCTACCAGAACTGTAGAGCATCAGGAATTGTTCCTGCAAATGAGTTAGACTTAGCTTTGTGCTTTCAGGGTAGCATTTTAGCCATGAGCCAAATAGTCTTTACATTAAACATTTAATGTTCTAATGCTACGCAGCTTTTTGAATTTTAGAACTAAGTATGATACATTTTAATGATCAGTTATTTCATTGTAATTGGATTTCTGACCACTAACCACTGAGTCCTAAACTTAAGCTTGACACATTTATTTGTGAATTTTCTTATAGGACTAAGTTGCCCCTTCAACAGAATCAAAGATAGTCTCAGTGTAGCAGTTTCTAATATATTGGATTGTTGGAAAAAGTCATGACATATTTTTCTATGTTTTTCTATACCAACAATGCATCATAACTTTTCTAATGACCCAATAGCTCAAAACTTAATGTAGCCTAAATTAATAGTGAGTCATCAGGTCAGTGAAATGCAATCAGTATCAGTGACATCAGCAACCCTTCAACAGGATAAGCAGAATGATGACTTTAAAATGAGAAAAAGGCTCTGGTAAATAGAACACAGCAAAGCTACGTGCAGGCTAGGGCTACAACCATGCGAAGGGTATCTGCAGGTGTGGGCAAATGTGGGAGGTGATAGGAAAGGGAATTGACTTTGGATAGGATGATGATGGGTGGGTTTTGTTTCTTTTTTTCTTGCTGTATTTTTTCAGAACTTTCTTTGATGTAACGATATTGAAATTTTAAATAATGACAGTGACAGTGAATCTAATACTAGCAGCTATCTTAAATAATTAAAAAACCCTGTATTTTTTTTTCCATATAGTTATCCCTCATAAAATTGGCCGAGTCATAGAAGGAAGCCCAGCTGATCGCTGTGGAAAACTGAAAGTTGGAGATCATATCTCTGCAGTGAATGGGCAGTCCATTGTTGAGCTGTCCCATGATAACATTGTACAGCTGATCAAAGATGCTGGTGTCACCGTCACACTAACAGTCATTGCTGAAGAAGGTAAGGAACTGAAGGACCCGCCTTCCCCAAGCTGATCAGAGAGGCCCAGAGCCTGTGGCAGGCACGGCTTCCTCCCGCACCGCCAGAGTGGCTGCAGTGACAGGACCATTTATATACCCTGGGGTCTTGTTCTTTGCCTTTTCCATTTAATGAACTTAAAAGATAGTTTATTATAAAGTTGTCAGCAGCTCAAGAAAAACAATCCTGCTAGGGAGTGGTGGCCATTTATTTATGTGCTAGAGAAGCAAGCATCCAGAAGTGAAAGATTGCTAATACTGTTCAGATCTTATTTTCTCAATATAATGTCTTAAGTCTCTATTGGAGTGAGAGAAAATACTTGATTTTGAGTTCAAAGAAAGTCACTATTGACATCTGGACTTTTACGTGAGGTCCGTAGCATAGTGTGCCTTTGCTGGGGGGGCGGGGGGGCAGCTGCTTTATAAACGGAGCAGAGGGGCAGAGGGGCAGAGGGGCAGCAGGGCAGAGGGGTAGCGGGGTAGCGGGGCAGCGGGGCAGAGGGGCAACAGGGCAGAGGAGTAGCGGGGCAGTGGGGCAGCGCACAGCACTGGCTAGCAAAGGGCACAGAGCACACATCGGCAGCCCTGGTGTCCCACATCATGCTTAGTGCCATGCCTTGCTTTAAAGTTGCCTTTTGATTCTTAAGAATCTCTAATCAGGAACTATTTCTGAATTAGTTCATGTTCGTTGTTTATGACAAGGTAACCACTATGTAACACGCATCTTCCCCCCCCCCCCCCCGCCTAATTTTGCAAAACTAATGAAGACAAGCCAAAAACAGAATTATGAAGTGTCAGTCTTTGATGTTAAATTCTTTATAATGTAATGTGTGTTTATGCTCCATTTTTCCCATGACCCTCTAATCAGTTCCTGGGTCTTTTGTTTTTGATTATCCTTTACTTGATTCCACCTTTGTTCTCTGCTCCTACCGCACACTCACACGTTTGTCTCTAAGGCAGTATGCACATCTTTCTGTGCAGGATCCCGCAGTGTTTCTGTGCGGACATCTCTCCTGGCTGCTCGCTGAAGCCCCTTTTGGTCCAGTAGGCCCCAAGGTGCTCTGACATCCCTGCCTCTGCTCTTTCCTTCTCCATCTGTCTCCGCACTCTTTCCAGACTCTTCCCAGACTCTGCTGATTTTTCAGTCTAAAATCCTCCTCCTAGAAGCTCCAGGGCTTCCCTACCCTCTACACAGGCACGGTTTTAGGATTTTGCTCCCTGCCTGACTTTTTTCTCTTTTTTTGGAGAGGTTTTTGCTATAGGGCATGTGCGCTTGCCAGAAAGACAGAGAGAGACAGAGAGACAGAAAGCGAGAAATCACCCCCCAGGGGGGATGGCCACGCTGCAATCCCTTCTCCTCCGTTCTTCTCTCTTGGGCACGCACACACACGCGCCTGACATGAGTTTAAGCCACCGGGTCTGGGACTCGAACTGCGGTCGACTACATGGGAGTGCAGCGACATAGCCATTACACCAATTCTGCTGGTCCCTCCTTGCCTAACTTTTAAATTTACCTCTCAATGTTCTCTGTAAACCTCATAGTAGGCCTCTTTGGCCTTTATGCACTTGGCTGCCTCTTCTCCCTAAATCCTGTGGCACACCTCTCTCTGCTGTCCAGTAGACCTTATTCTCGAATCACATTCCCTTGTTTAAATGATCTGATCTTTAAAGACAAAATATTAGTTAACTATAGTAGTAGGTGCTTCGTAAATATTTTTTGAACAAAAGAATGATTAAATGGACTAATAAAGTCTGGAGGTTTAGTTCTGAGCCATTCTGTGCTATTTAAAGCAAAAGCAAATGTAAACCAAACAGAAGACATAAGGCTTTTTTTTTTTTCTTTTCAGTTTTGCTACATGTGCTCACCACATAGAGACAGAGAGAGAGAAAGGGAGGGAGAAGCGAAAGTGAAAAATCATCACTCAGGGGGGGATAGCCAGCTGCGAGCTCTCTTCTCCATTCTCCTCTTAGGATTTTGGGCATGCATGCACACACACCTGGCATGATATTCAAGCTGACGGATCCAGGACTTGAATTGTGTAGTGGACCATGTGCGACCCAATGCCTTATCTACCAAACTACCTGCTGGCCCAACTTAAAGCTTTTTGACGGAATTCACTGGTGCCTATTTGCTTAAACAAGCTACTTAACATTTCTAATCTTCAACTTTTTATCTTTAGAATGGGAGTAGTGTGCGCAAGCTGTATATATACCCTAAAGTGTTCATGTAATGATAACTATCATTATTTTACCTACATAACTACTTATCTCATTTGGGTTTCTGCTTAAACCTCACTTCCAAATAAAATAATAGTAGCATTCAGTAAGTATTCACCATGTGACAGACACGGTCCTAAATACATCCATTAACTCTTGTAATACAACAATCCTCAATAGGCAACTATTATTTTCGCATTCTTAGAGATGAGGAAACTGAGTCACAGAGCAGACAATTTGCCTATGGTCCTAAAATGAATAGTTAAACCAGTATTGAAATCAGGCATTTTGGCGCCAGAACCTGTGTTGTTAGCTGCTGTGCTTTCCTTAACGTAGTATCTGTAATAACCCGCCTCTGATAGTACTTCTCTGATCTTTTACCCTGCTTTCCTTTTCTTCATTGTGCCTATTTCTACCTGACCTCATTTAATTATTTAAAATCATAACATTTATGAAGTTGGAGATTTTGTGATGCTCAGTGCTAGACCCCAAGGATCTAAAACAATGTTGGGCACATGGTTAAGTACTCAAGAACATTTTTGAATGGAAAAATTATTTTGAATGTTGTTTACTATTTGGTCAAATTTCTTTCTTGGTTTCATTACTATAACCTCTATAACTTGCATTCTAGCTTTAACATTGTTCTGAGCCCCAGAGAGAAAAGCAGGTCTCTGTGCCACAAGGAATAACATTTAAGGTGTGTCCTGAGGATGGTGTGTGCAGTGCACTTATCGCACCAGGCCTGGCACGCAGGAGGCGCTCGGAGAGACGCTCCAGCAGTAGCAGGGCTAGCAGTCATGTGCACCCATCCGACCACCTGTAGAGAAGGACCTGTGATTTTTTCCAGTCCATCTCAGACCAGCGTTTTTGTGAAACATAATAAAAGTTAAGTGGAAAGTAAAACAAAGACATAAAATTATCTGTCAAATTCTTACACGATTTTTAAAATGCTTACTTTCAATATCTCTATGTATCTTGTTGCTGATTGCCTCACAGACCACACTTTGAGTAACTGTGGGGTAGATATTTTAGTAAGTGAAAGACCATTTCTTGCTTTTAGTATAATTTTTCTCTCAAAATGACAATTTGTTTTTAATGGTGTTTTCTGTAAAATGTTATCTAAAATTACTCTCATTTTTCTTAGAGTAAAAGTTCTTTGCGAAGTATTTGTCTGAGCCAACTGCTTCTCCACACACTCTTGAGATTTCTTGTATAATGTCAGTCAGTATTCAGCAAAAATACAAGGACGAAAGGAAATACCCTAGCAGATGTATACACTTAAAATATCTGTTATATGTAGCACGGCCTCCTAAAATACAGTCACATTTGGTGTGCAAAATCACGTTCCAGTGATTACGTACTTTATTATATGCTAGTTTTTATTAAACTATGGAAACATTCAGACTTTCTTACTTTTCTAAGGAAAAATAGAAAGTCTCCATGAATAGAAATCTCATTCATGAAGTTTGTAAGTCTTCCAAGTTTCTCGTTGAATTTAGTATAAACTCTATCAACTGCACTAAAGAGTTGAATGAATATTTATAGCTCTAAAGCTATTTTCAGAAATCACACATTCAAATCAATACCTCCAAGCTGCGTTGCTTCCCATCTGATGCTGCTCCTCTGCTCTCCATAAGCCATTCTCTATTAATAGGTAAAATACAGCGACCTTAGAAAAAGAGCAACTGTGGTTTCTCCGTCTTTTTCTAACCCTTTTGCTACAATAGATACTCTAATATTTGTACCTATTTTGCCAATGAAATGTAAGGAAAGTGTTGTGTCTCTTATAAAACCATCAAATCAGGGCCAGCAGGCTGCATAGTGGTTAAGGCGCTGGACTCCCACACGGCTGACCATGGTTCAATTCCCAGACCCGAAGGCTTGAAACCCACACTGGGTGCATGTGTGTACGTGCCCAAAATCCAGAGAGGAGAATGAAAATCCCAAGAGGAAATTAGAGGAGAAGGGAATGCGGCATGGCCATCCCCCTGGAGGGTGATTTCTTGCTGTCTCTCTGTCTGTCTCTCCAGTGAGCACACGCACCCTATAACAAAAATTTCTCTAAATAAATCAATAAAGTCAAATCATAGCTGTGACTTGGGGCTTTCTCTAATTTGTGGCATTCCCCACAGTGCTACCACCACTTCCACCACCATAGTTCTCAAATACAAAACCTAAATGGACTAGTTCTAGTAGTTTCTGCATACTGTTGTTGGTATTTTTTTTTCTTGATTCATGATAGAGTGCTCATGTGTACATGTGAATGAGAAATAGAGGGGGAGAGAGATGAGAGCTTTCCATCGGGTCTAGTCACACAGTTCCCTCCTTCCTGCTGGTCCCGATGTCCTTTTCTTTTTAATGTCATTTTACTGTTTCAAGATCTGATCCAGAATTTCTCATAGCATTTAGTTGGCAAATCTTCTTTTCTCTTTTTAATTGAGATGTACAGGTATATCTTAATTTACAGATTTGGTTTCAGACCACCGCAATAGAGTATCACAGTAAAGTGAATCACATGAATTTCTTTTCGCATTTATTTTTTAAAAAGATTTATTTGTTTAGGGACCAGCAGTTGGCATAGTGGATATGTTGCTGCACTCCCATGTAGTCGACCCCAGTTTGAGTCCCAGACTCGATGGCTTAAACTCACACTGGGTGCCTGCGTGTGCATGCCCAAGATTCCAAGAGGAGAATGAAAGAGAAAGGATTGCTGCATGGCCATCCCCCCTGGGGGGTGATTTCTCGCTTTCTGTCTCTCTCTTTGTCTTTCTGATGAGCACACATGCCCTATAACAAAAACCTCTCCAAAAAAAAAAAAAAAGATTTATTTACTTAATTATATTCATTGTTATTATTATTGTTGTTATTGTTTTTCATTCACCAGAGAGAGACCAAGAAAGAGAGAGAAAGGGAAAGTGAGAAAGCAAGCCACCAAGTCTGGGACTCAAACTGCAGTCAGCCATGTAGGAGTCCAGCGCCTCAACCACATCCCCTGCTGGCCCCTGCATGTACTTTTTTTAAAGTTTGCTATAGGATGTGTGCTCTCACCAGAGAGAATGTGAAAAATCACACACACATATACACACACACACACACACTACCTCGGAGAGATGGCCATGCCACAATCCTTTCTCCTCCATTCTCCTTGTGAGATGCACATGGGCCTGGTATGTTTCTCAAGCCACCGGATCTAGGACTCAAACTTCACAGTTAGCCACGTGGGATCCAGCTACCGTAACCATCAGGCCACTGGCTGACCCAGCATTCATTTTTTTATTGAGATAAAATTTACGTAACATTGAGACTAGCAGATGGCATAATGGTTACATTGATGGACTCCACATGGCCAACTGCTGTTTGAGTCCTAGACCCAAAGGCTTGAAACTCACACTAGGCACACATGTATGCATGCCCAAAATCCTAGAGGAGAATGGAGGAGAAGGAATTGCAACATGGCCGTCCCTCCTTGGGGGTAATTTCTTACTTTCTGTCTCTCTGTCTCTCTAGTGAGAGGACACACCCTATAACAAAAATCTGTCAAAAAATTTACATAACATTAAATTCACCATTTTAACCATTGCGTATTGTAAAGTGGCTTTTAGTACATTCAAAATGATGTACAATCATCACCACTGTGTAATGAACATTTTATCACCTCAAGAAAAAGTCCTATAATTTATTAACTAACATCTTCCTATTCCCCCTCCCTTCTAGCCTCCCCCGTCTCTAGTAACCACTATTCTACTCTCTTCTATGAAGTCAATTTTTTTTTAGCTTCTATGTATGTGTGAAAGCATGAAATATTTCTCTTTCTTTGTCTGGCTTGTTTTACTTAACTTAATGTCCTTCAGATTAAACCATCTTTCCTCTAATTACAGGCTTTCATTCTTTTTATGGCTGAATAGTATTCCATTGTCTATATGTATCACATTTTATTCATTCATTTGTTATAGACACAGGTTGATTTCATAACTTGTCTATTGCAAATAGGGCTGCAATAAACATGGGAGGGCAGATATCTCTTCCGTATATATGCTGATTTCTTTCCTTTTCAATATATATGCAGTAATGAGGATTACTAGGCCAAACGCAACCCCCATTTAGCTTTTAGCTAAATCTCCTTTTTTTTAATTCGTAATAGAGCACATGAGTGCATATGATAGAAGAAGCACCCTCCCACAGAGCTTACTCATGTTGCAATCCCCTTCCTCTAGTCCTCCAGCCCTGCAGGATCCAGCACACATGCACATTCCTGACATGTTTTCAGGCCAACTGGGCCAAGGACTTGAACCATAGTCAGCATATGGCTTCCAGCTCTGAAGTCCAGTTTGCTACTGGCAGCACCACAGACACTGGCTGAGCCAAATTTTTGCTTTCTGAGGAACCTCTATACTGTTTTCTGTAATGGCTATACTAGTTTACATTCCCGCCAACGGTATATAAGCATTCCCCTTTATCTGCGTCCTTGCCAACACTTGTTATTCTTTGTCTTTTTGGTAATAGCCATTCTAACTGGGATGAGATGATACCTTAATGTGGTTTTGATTTGCATTTCCCTAATAGTGATACTGATAATTTTTTTAATGTATTTGTTGACCATCTGTATGTCATCTTTTGTAAAATGTTTATTCAGATCATTTGCGTGTTTTAAAATCAAATTATTTGGGGTTTTTTTGCTGCTGAGTTATTCAAGTTCCTTATATATTGGATATTAATCCCTTGTCATGTGAATAATTTGCAAATATTTTTCCCAATCTGTAGAGTGTTTCTTCTTTCTGTTTATTTTTCTCTTCACTATGTAGAATCTTGCTAGTTTGATATAATCCCATTTGATTTCTCCTCTATTGCCTGTGTTTTGAGGTCTTACACAAGAAATCTTTGTCCAGACCAATGTCCTGAACCATTTCCCCTATGTCTTCTTCTAGTTTTCTTTTTATAGTTTGGGGTCTTACATTTGGGTCTTTGTTTTTCATTTTAAGTTAGTTTTTGTAGATGGTAAGAGATAGAGAACTAGTTTCATTTTATACAAATGTTTATCCAGTTTCCCCAGCACCATTTGTTGAAGGGACTGTCTCCCATGAATGTTTTCAGCACCTTTTTGGAAAGTTAGCTTGCTATATATGTATGTGGATTTATTTCTGGTTACCTATTCTGTTACAGTGACCTATGTATCAGTTTTTGTGCCACTATCATGCTGTTGTGGTTACTGTCTGTAGTATATTTTGAAATCTGATAGCGTGATGCCTCCAGGTTCATTCTTTTTACTCAGGACTGTGTTGGCTGTTCAGGATATTTTGTGGTTTCATATGAAGTTTTCCATTGATTTTTCTGTTTCTGAGAAGAATGCCATTGGTTTTTTTTGTTTTTGTTATTGAGAGAGAGATTTTTGCTATAGGGTGTGTGCACTCACTAGCAAGGCAGAGAGAGAGACAGAAAACAAGAACCACCACTACCCCCCCCAGGGGGGTGGGGGCAGGCACATAGCAATCCCTTCTCCTCCTTTCTCCTCTTGGGATTTTTGGCACACATGCACACACACCCAGCGTGTATTTAAGCCAGCAGTTCTGGGACTTGCACTGCAGTTGACTACATGGGAGTTCAGCAACATAACCTTTAGGCCATCTGCTGGTCCCGCCATTGGTATTTTGATAAGCTGCATTGAATCTGTAAATTTCTTTGAGTAGTATGGGCATTTTAGCAATATGGAACCTTCCAATTTGTGAACATGAGGTGTCTTTACATTTTTTTCTGTCCTATTCAATTTCTTGCATTGGTGTTTTATAATTTTAATTGTAAAGGTCTTGCTGTATACTCTTGGTAAAATTCATTCCTAGGTCACATGAATTTTTTTTGTTTCCTGGTTTATATTATAAAAGATATGTTTATACTATTCTCTCATTTATTAAGTGTATAATATTATATCTAAAAACTAATGTACATACCTTCTATTTGGATCTTCTGTTCAGACCACTAAAACTTTCTCTATATCAGCAATAAGTATGTTTTGCTTTCTTATTTTTCATGTGTTCACTGTTATGACACTTTAAATATCTTCAAGAATTTTTCCTTAACATTCCAGATTGGCTATCTGGTACAAGACACCTAGCTGTCAGCCTTGGCTACTGTCAGCCTGCTTGACTTAACATGCCTTTCTAACTAAGATGAATCATTTTTAGCTTTTGATTTAAAGTGACAATGTGTGATTCTTCTTTCCACTTGAACACTTGGAGGCCATTGTAGGGTTACTAATTTGCCTAATTTCAATATTTTGTATAACTGGGAATAGGGATACATGAGGGAGAACATGCACAACATTTATTAAGATCACCATCTTATTTGGTATAGTTCATGATGCCCCAAAACAATTACAATAGTAACATCAAAGATCACTGATCGGAGCCAGCGCACAGGTGGTGTGGTGGTTAAGGCATTGGACTCCCACATGGCCATCTGTGGTTTGAGTCCCAGACTTGGTGGCTTGTTTTCTCACTTTTCTCTCTCTCTCTCTCTCTCTCTCTCTCTCTCTCTCTCTCTCTCTCTTTCTTTCTCTCTCTCTCTCTCTCTCTCTCTCTCTCTCTCTCTCTCTCTCGTGAGCTCATATGCCCTGTAGCAAATTTTAAAATAATAGCAATGGTAATAAATAAAATTGGGGCCAGCAGGTGGTGTGGTTGAGGCTCTGGATTCCCACTTGGCTGACCATGGTTCAAGTCCTGGACCTGGTGGCTTTCTTTCTCACTTTCCCTCTCTCTTTCTCCTTTTCTCTCTTTGGTGAAATTAAAAAATAGTATAATAAATAAAATTTAAAAATAAATTAATTAATTAATTAAATAATTTTTAAAAATAAAAATAGATCACTATCACACATATAAAATATTGCAATAAATACCAAAATGTGACGCAGAGACATGAAGTGAGCACATGCTGTTGGAAGACTGGCATTGATAGACTTACTCACTACAAGGGTGCCACAAACCTTCCACTTGTAAAAAGATATATAAATAAATAAAACACAATAAAGTGAAGTGCAATAAAATAAGGTATGCCTGTAACTGACATACTGTAAAATTAATTCTATAGTTACAATGAAATATTTTTCAGTGTATTCACAAAGTTGTACAATCATCACCACTAATTTCATAACACTTTATCACCCCCCCCCAAAAAAAACAACCCCATACTCATCAGCAGTCACTCCCATGCACCTCAAACCCCCATCCCTAGACAACCACTGATCTGTTATATTTTCTATCTCTGTGGATTTTCTGGGCATTTCATATAAATAAAATCATATAGTATATGGCCTTTAGTTTCTGTCTTGTTTGACTTAGCGAAATGTTCTCAAGTTTCATCTTTGTTGTAGTATGTCATTGCTTCATTCCTTTTTATGAATAATGAATAATATTTTATTGTGCACACATACATTTAGCTTACCTATTAATCATTTAATAAACATTTAGTTTGTTTCTACTTTTTAAAATTGTGAATAATGCTGTTGGAAACAT
Source organism: Tupaia tana (assembly GCA_026018925.1). Taxonomy (NCBI): domain Eukaryota; kingdom Metazoa; phylum Chordata; class Mammalia; order Scandentia; family Tupaiidae; genus Tupaia; species Tupaia tana. The sequence continues at coordinate 81,615,381 of JAKSZU010000004.1, forward strand.
TGTTGTACAGGTTTCTGTGCCAATACATCATTTCTTTTTTCTTGCATATATACCTAGGAGTGGAATTGTTGGGTCATATGGTAAACTGTGTTTTACTTTTTGAGGAGCTGCCAAACTGTTTTCCATAGCAGCTGCTCCATTTCATATTCTCACCAGTAATACACTAGGCTTCCAATTTCTCCACACGCTTGCCAGCATTTATTTTCTGTTGATTGCATTTCTTTTTTTTTTTATTATTCTAGTCATTCTAGTAGGTGTGAAATGGTATCCGTTTATAGTTTTGATTTGCATTTCCCAGGTGACTAATGACAAGCATCTTTTTATGTACTTATTGGCCAATTTGTATGTCTTCTTTTTTTTTTTTTTTTTTGAGAGGTTTTTTGCTATAGGGCGCGTGCGCTCACCAGACAGACAGAGAGAGACATAGAGACAGAAAGCGAGAAATCACCCCCCAGGGGGGATGGTCACGCCGCAATCCCTTCTCCTCCATTCTCCTCTTGGGATCTTGGGCACACACGCACACGTGCCTGGCGTGAGTTTTAAGCCACCAGGTCTGGGATGCGAACCACGATTGACTACATGGGAGTCCAGCGACATAGCCATTACGCTAACTGCTGGTTCCCTTTGTATGTCTTCTTTGGAGAAATGTCTGTTCAAATCCTTTGCCCATTTATGACTCAGTTACTCATATTTTTTATTTTTGAATGGTAAGACTTCTTTATTTATTCTCAATACTAAACCTTTATCAGGTGTATAATTTGCAAGTATTTTTTCCTCGTCCTGCAGTTGTCTTTTCATTTTCTGGATACTACCCTTAGATGCACGAAAGTTTTAATGCTAATGAAGTTCAGTTCATCTGTTTTTTCTTTAGTTGCATAGCTTTGGTAGACAGCATCACATGTGTTTTTGTTTTTGGTTTTGGTTTTTTTGGAGAGCTTTTTGCTATAGGGTGCGTGCACTCACCAGACAGACAGAGAGAGACAGAGAGAGGAGATGGCCACGCTGCAATCCCTTCTCCTCTATTCTCCTCTCAGGATCTTGGGCACGCACGCACACACACCCAGTGTGAGTTTAAGCCACCGGGTCTGGGACACGAACCGCGGTCGACTACATGGGAGTCCAGCAACATAGCCATTACACTAACTGCTGGTCCCAGCATCGTGTGCTTTTAAGATTTATCCACATTGATGGGGCCAGCAGGTGGGTGATGGTCCAAGTCTTGGACCTGGTAGCTTCATTTCTCACCCTCCCCACACCCCTGTCAAGTGCATGTGCCCTGTAGGAAATTTTTAAAATGATGATAAATAAAATTAAATAAATAATCTTTAAAAAAAGATTTATCCAAATTGCTGGGTGAACCTAATGATTGCTTTGAACTGTTTGCCAGCTTTCCACAATGTGTATTTACCACATACTACCTGTTCACTTCTCCATACGTAGACACATTGCCTCCAACTCCACAATATCACAGGCAATCCTGTGAGACAGACACATCCTCATACATGTACTTTATAAAGCAGTGGGAATTTCTGGGAGTGAAATTGCTCTGCTGGAGCATACACATGCTCAGCTGGACTCTGTACTGTGAGATAGTTCTCGTAATTGCAGCACCCACCTACACTCCTACACTCCTACCAGGTGCACATGGAGGTTTCCTGTACCTTTATGTCCATGCCAACACTTGGTATTGTCAACTCTCAAATTTGCTGATTCGGACCATGGGTAGTCTTATTGTTACTAAATTTTCATTTTCCTGGTTACCCATGAATTTGAGCATCTCTTTATATGTTTGGTTATTTTCCTTTATTTTTTTCTTGCAAATTTCCTTTTCATATCCTTAACTAATTTTCCTGTGAGTTTTCTTTTTCTTGTTGATATTTAGGGGTTCCTTATAAAATATGTATATATTAGTCCAATTATGTTTTGGAGAGTTCAAATATCTTTTCATGTCATCATTATGTTAACTTTGACCATAATCTCTCCATCAGACAGAAGTTCTTAATTTAAACCCTGTAGTCACATTGGTCAACTTTCAGCTATAGCTTAAACTTGTAAAGCTTTTTGGTTTGGTTTAGTTTTTAAGTTTTAGTCATGCACTTGCCAGAGAGAGAGACAGAAAGAGGGAAAGTGAGAAATCACCACCTGGAGGGGGAGGGGAAGGATGGCCATGCCGCACTTCATTCTCCTTCATTCTTCTCTTGGGATCTTGGGTATGCACATACACACACCTGGCATGATTTTCAAGCCACTAGGTCCAGGACTTGATCCATGGTTAGCCAGATGAGAATCCAGCACCTTAATCACCACACTGCCTACTGGCCCCAAGGCTTTATTAAAGTTAAGTATCCTTGGGCTCTCTTGGTGGCACAGCTGTAGTGGGTTGCTTGGTTGATGCTGGATGTGTGTAGAAGAATTCGTGTGGAGGACTGTGTGTTTGATTCTCCAGTCAACCTGTGCATGCCAGGCACATGTGCCCATGATTCTAGCTGGTTGGGAGGCTGGGGAAGAAGGATCCTGCCATGGGACCCTGCTGATGGTACTTGTCTCTCTATCTCGTCTCTCATACTCATGAAAAAAGAAACTTGAGGAAAAAAATCACCCTTTAGGTGGTGTGGTGGTTAAGGGCACTGGATTCCCACATGACTGACTACAGTTCGAGTCCTGGACGTGGCAGCTTGCTTTCTCACTTTCTCTTTCTCTCTCTCTCTTTCTCTCTCTCTCTGTCCTTCTTTGATCAAATTAAAATAAATGAGTGAATACTTAAAGTTAAATAAAATAACTCTTTTTTTTAAAATCATCCTTTCAGCCCACATCACAAATATTTCTTTTACATTCTCTTCTATTAGATTGGTTGTTTTTCATTTCGCAGTTATGTCTTTAATCCATGTGTTGCTTTTTTTTTTTTTCTGAATCAATGCAACAAGCATTATTGAACTTATGCAAATAACCCTTCTCCCACAAAATAAGAATATTCCCAAATATTTTCCAATTCCAGAAGCATCAGGAAGGAAGAAAAGTTTGTTTCCATTTAAAGAAACAAACAAGAAAAATATTTTAACATATTGCTAAACCTATCAACAACTAAAAAGAAAGTAAACTGTTTAAATTGGGAAAACAAAGCATAGTTTTAAAAAAATCAATAATGTTTCACTCAAAAGTCATAAAATTCTATTTTGCCAGTTGAGTCTTATGTTCAAACTCTCTTCTGTTGAATATGCAGTGTTGCTATGATCCAATCTTTCCATTTAAATCCTGGGAGTTAACATTCTACATTGTTATTGAAATTTCTTGTCCCTAGCATTAAATTGGTCATTTTCTTGGTTGCTTTTTGTTCTCTTATTTCTGTATGTATCTTTAGTTTCACTGGTCACGCACTCCTTTCAGAATTTCTTGAAGAGTGGGTCTGCTACTGGCAAATTATTTCAAGTCTGGTTTATATGAAAATGTTTTTATTCTTTCTTTCCATATGAAAGATAATCTTGCTGGGTATAGTATTCTTGGTTGAAACTGTTTTTCACTTAACACTTTGAATATATTTTCCCATTCTTTCTTTGCTCGCATTGTTTCTGATGAGAGGTCTGAGGTTAGCCTGATAGAATAATCTTTGTAAGTAACCTGACATTTCTCTCTTGCCAGTTTTAGTATCTTGTCTTTGTAGATTTGACCAGTCTGGCTATGATATGGTTTGGAGAAGATCTTCTTGGGTTGGTTCTATTAGGGGTCCTTTGTATATCTTGGGTCTGGATATTTGAATACCTCTCTAGATTTGGAAAGTTTTCTTCCAAGATTTCATGAAATAGATTGTCAGTGCCTTTATTAGTTTCCTCACCTTTTGGGATACCAATTATCTGAATGTTTGAGTGCTTAATGCTGTCTAGTATTTCTCGTACAGTATTCTCATTTTGGGGGATTATTTTCTCAGGTTTTTTTTTTTTTTTTTTCCTTTGGTTGTTTTTTCTAGATCAGAGGTTTTACCTTCAACATCGAGATTCAATTTTCTGCATGGGCCAATCTGCTTTTAATACTTTTGAGGGATGTTTTGATTTCCTGAATGGCAGAATTCATCTCTAATAGCTCCATTTAATTCTTTTTCATGGTCTGTATTTTCTCTTTCAGATCATGATATAACTTTAACACCTCCTGGAACTCGTTGTCTCTTTTCTCCTACACTTTCTGGAGTTCATTATCTCTCAGCTCTTGCATCTCGTTTAGTTTTGTCAATATGAATATTCTGAAGTCTTTATCAGACATTTCCAAGAATTCTACTGTACTGTTTGTAGATGATGAAGTATTGTTCTTTTCCCTTACGGGAGAGACATTTTCTTGGTTTCTCATGTTTCTTGTACCTCTGTGGTTATTTCTGGTCATTCTGTGACAAAATCTCTCCTCTACGGTGCTTAACAATGTGGTATAAACGGTAAGATTAGGAGTTCAGATTTATAGAAAGAAATTTCTTCGTTAAAGCAGGAGATTCAATAAGCGTTGAGGATTTCAATAAATCTAAAAGGATTCAGATGCTTAGCTACTGTGCACCTAGGCATATGTAGACATTAAGTATCTAGAGAGTGAAGCATAGAGTAAGAAAGTACGATTAAGAAATATAAACAAAAAAAAAAAAAAAAAACTAGGAAAACACTATCAAAAAAGTAATGAAAACACACCAGGACACACTTCAGCTTTAAAATGGCTTCTGAAATTAACAAGTGAAAGAAAAGGCCCACGCTGAGGAGAGGTTCTTGAACAATTAAAAAAAAAAAAAAAGTTAAAAAATTTAAAAGGAGAGAGAGCGTGAAACAGAAAGACAGCCAGCCAGAGCAATCCATATGGTTTTAATTTATTCTCTAGGTGAACCAGTTTTCCCACCACCAGCTATTAGACAGTAATTCTTTTCCCACTGATTAGTGGTGCCATCTATACCGTATATACCAGTCCCTTCTCCGTCATTCTCCTCTCTGGATCTTTGGCACACATGCCCAGCATGATTTTCAAGCTACTGGGTCCAGGACTCGAACCATGCAGTCAGCCATGTGGGATCCGCTACCTTAACCTCCATGCTACCTGCTGGGCCTATGTATATTTTAGAGAAAATGACTTTTCTCCTTCCCAAAAATCCAACTGTAATTTTTCAGTTTAGAAACAGAAAACTTGAAATTGACCTACCCTGTAAGCAAAGGTGGAGGACTTCTGGGAATTTCCACTTGGCACAAGAATATAAAAGATAAAGGAGATGTGATTCCTGCAGTTAAGGAGTTCTCAGTCTAGCAAGGGGACAGGTGTACAGCTGTCTCTGACACAATGTGATATATGCTATGAAAACATTGTGGTCACATTCATTTTTTAAAAATAATTTTTTTTTTTTTTAATTTGTTACAGGACACATGCACTCACTGGAGAGAGACAAAGAGAGGGAAAATGAGAAAGCAAGTCACATCTGGGACTCGAATTGCAGTCTGCCAGGTGGAAGTCCAGCACCTCAACCACCACACCACCTGCTGGCCCCATGTGGTCACATTCCTAAGAAGCCAAGTAGGATTTAACAGATGAGGTGACATTTTGAACAGGAATTAAACTGGGAAGACAGCAGGCCAGCAGGTGGTGTGGTGGTTAAGGGCACTGGACTCCCACATAACCAAGCACAGTTCAAATCCTGGACCTAGTGGCCTGCTTTCTCACTTTCTCTCTCTCTCTCTCTCTCTCTCTCTCTCTGTGTGTGTGTGTTTGTGTATGTGGTCAAATTTAAATAAATAAAGTTAAATATAATATAAATAAATAAAGTGAGAGGACAGTAGTGCTCAGGTGATAAGTTTGGATAATATCTTACAAGCAACAAAACATCATCATAGATTTTTAAGCAAAGGCAGTGTCATGTTTCAGTGTGTAAGAATTGGAATTGTACAAGTGGAATGAAGGCCAGATTCATCAGAGGCCACATAATAACTGATTAAGCTAATCAGGAAAATAAAATTCATAATAGCAATGTAAAAGAGCAACAAATTTCCAAATCACACAAATACACAAAAGTTCATGGCCCGCCCTCCCCCATCCTTTCTTCCTGGAACACTTCACTTTACAGAGGTAACACAGCCCTGTAGGAAACTCTGTTCCAGGTGTGGGTTCTGCATCTCTATGTCTGGTAAACGTTGTTGAGATTCCTGTTGAGGCACAAGCCCAGCAGCCAGAGAGCTTTAGCAATCCCCAGGGTCCACCTCATTTGACCATGTATCATTTCTCTGTCCTTCTGCCACTCTTTACCCTCCTTCCTGTTTTTCTAGAGTACTTGATAGCTTCCAGGTGCAAAAGGTTCTTAAATATAAGTTATCTATGTTTTTAGTCCTATAGAACTTTGGAGAACAACTTACCCTAAGCCATAAAATAGTGATGGATTTAGTGAAGCCTGAATTTCTTTTTATCATTCTTATTATTGTTATTATTTATATATTAAATCACCATACATCATTTAGATTATAAAGAGACTTTACCCAGCATGATATACACCAGTCCAGCCCAGTTGAGAATACTATACACGTCGTCATCAACAGGTAACAAACCATACCTGTGTCCCACAGATGTCTTACCTCTCTATTTCCCCCCAAATTTCCTTTCCTACACTCTTTCCCTCTCCCACTCTCTGTCCACTTTGTCCCTAGTGTCCATAACAATTTTCAATGCTTTTATGCCCTCCAATCTTTCAGTCTCTTCCATAGAATGTAGACAGTCGGGATATGTTAAGTGGAGACGTATAATGTCTCTGCTTCATAGCCTGACTTGCTTCACTCAGCAATAAATCTTCCATATTTGTCCACTTTCTATCACATGCCAGGGTCTTGTTTTTTTATGCCTAAATAGTATTCCATGGAGTATATGTGCCACGCTTTTTCAATCCACACATCTGTTTGTGGACATTTGGGTTGGTTCCGTGTATTAGCAATCGTGAATAACGCTGCAGTGAGTATAGTTGTGTAAGTGCTTTTCCAACAGCATCCTGCTGTTCTTTGGGTAGATACCCAGGAGTGGAATTGCTGGATCATATGGCAGTTCTATTTAAAGGTCTTTGAGGTACCCCATGTTGTTCTTCACAGGGTTGGACCAATTTCCATTCCCACCAACATTGTAGAAAGTTCCTCTTTCACCACATTCCTACCAGCACTTTTTTTTTTTTTAATCTTGGCCATTCTAACTGGGGTTAAGTGGTATCTCACTGTAGTTTTGATCTGCATCTCCCTTATGATGTTGGTCATTTTTTCATATACTTTTTGGCTATTCATGTGTTTATTCAGCTCATTTTTCCATCTATAATTTTTGTCCCAGGTAAGCCACTTGAGTTCCCTGTTTATTCTGGTTATCAGTCCCTTATCTGAGGCATAGTTTACAAAAATTTTCTCCCATTCCAAGGGTTTTCGATTGACACTAATTACTGTGTCCTTTGCTGTGCAGAAACTTCTTAATCTGATGTAATCCCACTTGTCTATTTTGGGGATTATTACCTGTGCTTTGGGGGTCTTATTAAAGAAGTCTTTGCCTACCCCAGTGTCTCCCAGAGTTTCCCCCGTGTTTTCCACCGGTAATTTTTTTTTTTAGAGGTTTTTGCTATAGGGTGCGTGCGCTCACCAGGCAGACAGAGAGAGACAGAGAGACAGAAAGCGAGAAATCACCCCCCCCCCCAGGGGGGATGGCCACGCCACAATCCCTTCTCCTCCAGTCTCCTCTCAGGATCTTGGGCACGCACGCACACATGCCCAGCGTGAGTTTAAGCCACCAGGTCTGGGATGCAAACCACGGTCGACTACGTGGGAGTCCAGCAACATAGCCATTATAATTGCTGGTCCCTCCACCAGTAATTTTATAGTTTGAGGTCTTAGGTTTAGATTTTTAATCCACTTTGGGTTGATTTTTGTTATTGGTGACAGGGGTTCAGATTCATCTTTCTGCAGGTGGATACCCAGTTTTTCCAACACCATTTGCTAAAGATGTTTTCCTTTTCCCACTGGATTGACTGGTACCCTTTGTCAAAGATGAGTTGGCTGTATGTTTTGAGGTTTATTTCTGGGGTCTCTACTCTGTTCCATTGGTCTTCATGTCTGTTTTTGTGCCAATACCGTGCTGTTTTGATTATCACAGGTTTGTAATATATTTTGGGGTCAGGAAATGAGATGCTTCCTAGACCACTCTTTTTTGCGAAGGATTGCTTTGGCAATACAGGGTCTTTTATGGTTCCAGACACATTCTATAATTGTCTTTTCTAGATCCGTGAAGAATGTCTCTTGTAATTTTACAGGGATTGTATTAAATAGATTAATTTGCGTAGGATTGCCACTTTGATTATATTGATTCTCCCAATCCAGGAATATGGGATGTTCTTCCACTTTTTTATGTCATTTTCTATTTCTCTTTTAAGATTTTCATAGATTTCCCTATAGAGGTCTTTGACTTCCTTGGTTAGTTTTATTCCTAGGTATCTAATGAAGCCTGAATTTCAACTTCCTTGATAGAAATTGCTTTCTACACTTTGTATCTCTTATCTTTGACATTGACTTTCTCTTTCTCCTTTAATATTCCAAGACTCAGTTTGTATCCATTTCCACATGTTCTAACCTAAAACGGCCTCCACATTGAACACTTTTGCAGAGGAAGGTAAATATTTCAGAATGCTTACTTTAGGAGAAATACAGCTCCAAATGAGATATATCATTTTGATGCTGATGACAGTGACAATAATGATAGTTATAGTAGAAACCTTTATACAGTGAATATCATATGTCAGACACTGTCTAAGCCTTATAAGCTCATCTAATACAATAGCCTATGCGGCAACTCTAATTCCTCTTGTAGTGGGGAATGAGATGATCAGAATCGCAGAGAATATAGTTAACTTGCTCAAGAACACAACTGGTAAATGATGGGGATAGGCTTAAACCCCGTCCTTCTCACTCCAGAGCTCATGCTCTTAATCACTTAGGTATTCTCCCTGTCTTTAATATTTCAAATATTCTATGCTTTGATATTTGGAAAGAGTAAAATCTTCAAAAATCTCAGGTTTAAAAATATGAACCTGACAGCCTTAAGAATCTCTTTCAGCTGTCATCTCCCATGACTTGTCATCTAGTTCTAACCCCAGCAGTTCCTCTGCTTAGGACAAAACCTACCTTCAAAGAATCCAGAACTGCTGGGGATGATACAGAAACAATGATTCCTTTTCCACTTCTGTTTATGTTCTTAGAAAAGATACTGTAAAATCTTTATAAACACTTGTCAGCATTCGAGATGATTTTGTAAGTCTGTCTTTGGTATTCAGTGTCAGACTGAGTAACCGCTCGCATATTAAGGATGCAGGTTCAGAGATAAGTGTGTAGTTTGCAGTCTGGCCTCTGTGTTCCAGCATTCCCGAGTCCTGTCTTTGTCATCCAGACTGGTTTCCCAGTTGTGAGGTGTGTGTTCTGTAAACCCATAGTCTAGGCTACGGGATAGTTCCTGGAGCTCTGTCTTCTAGATAAATGTTTGCTCATTTCTTATTTTCTTATTATGTGAATGACCAAAACAGACGTGGAAATGGGAAAGTAAGAATATGAGTCCTACTCTCTTGAAACATAGACATAAACATTAATCAAAAGCCACAGGGGAAAAATGTTCATGCTCCACCTCTAGGCAGCTGACAATGGTGCTGTTCATGCTAAAGTCACTGAAGTCGGTGAAGCAGTAACCACCTGTTCTGTCTCACTTTCACAGATCCGCTGGGCCTTCGCATTGTTATGACCAGATTCTTATTACTGTTGTTTCTTATTTGAACAGAGCATCACGGTCCATCATCAGGAACAAACTCAGCCAGGCAAAGCCCAGCCCTGCAACACAGGCCTGTGGGACAGTCACAGACCAACCACATACCTGGGGACAGGTGAGGCTGTTTTTCTCAGGTTTGGTTTTTGTCTCTCCTTATTATCTCCCACCTCTCCAAAACCCCCCAACCCCCATGCAGTTTTGTGGGAGCCACATGTCGAGTTCAAAATGAGATTTCTTGCATGTGCCACTCTAAGTACTTTCCTGTTGTCTCCACCCTTCAATCCCTTCATCCCTCTGCCCATCCCCCATCACAGGCACAATTCTCCAATCATGTCCAATAAGCAAGGATTTGGAAAGAAATGAGGGGAGCATCTCTCTCTGCTGCTCCTGGTCTCGGGAAGCCCTAGGCCCACATGGATTGCTGTCTTCTCAGACTCCCTGAGCAGAGAAGAGTACTATTTGGAACATATTTCTTTGCTGTTTTGTTGAAAATATTTTCCACAAAACAAAAATTAGATTTTCAGAAATTCAGCATCTTTCTGGGCGTTGGCACTGCAGGAAAGCCATTTTTCACTCTGACAAGGTCAGCTTATCTACCCTCTGGTTCAGTTATTTGAGAGCAGTCTTTCTTGATATAAACTGCACTGAGGTGCCCTTTGGAAAAAACAGAATGTTGCAGACTTTAAGTTATATTGGAGTTAATGACCAGAGAGAGGTTTTCCTACCACCTCTCTGGTTCTAGATACAGTCTGTCTTTAGAACAGCTTTTCAGAGAGTGACAAGAGTGACAAGATTCAGCTGTTTTTCATATCCCCAGTTTGGAGAATGACTTGATTTCTCTGTCTTGTAGAAGTGCCCTAGAAGGTGAAATTGGAAAAGATGCTTCCACTTCTTACAGACATTCATGGTCTGACCACAAGCACCTTGCCCAGCCTGACACTGCAGTGATTTCTGTTGTAGGCAGTCGGCACAATCAGGTAAGCGCATAACCTGCCACATGCAAGCTGGTATTTTGAGTTGCTGTATCACCGACACTGGTGAATTTTTATTGCAAATCAGTTCAGATAAATTTGTTTCCAAAAATTAATCATTCTTACAGACCTACTATGTGATTGGTATTCTGTTAGCTACCACAAGAGAATGTACAGAGAGGAGATAAAGTGTATCCAGTACAGTTGAAGTCTCTTGGGACTGGAACTATTGAATTTTTTTGAATATTTGCAAAGATATAGTGAGATATCTTGGGTTTGGGCCCCAAGTCTGAACATGAAATTCATTTATAGTTCGTATATACCTTAGGCACACAGCCTGAAGGTAATTTTATAAGGTATTTTTGTATTGCAGCATTTTGGCTACAACCCATCACATGAGGGTAGGTATAGGATTTTTTTTCCCCTTGGGGTTTGTTAATCTCAAAAAGCTTCAAATTATGGAACAGTCTGGAGTTCAGATTAGGGATGCTCAGCCTGTGATAGAAGAAATTTGAGTTTAGTTTAGTTTAATACTTAAAAGTTAACCATGTTCTAGCTAATCAGAGTGTAAGGTTTTTGGTTTGTTTTTCAGGGAAACTAGTCAAAACCTACCTCAAAGAAGTACTTTCTAAAATTCTGTTCTCTGATGGTTCCGTTGTAGATTGACCAACTAGTAAAGAAGACATGTAATCTTCAGGTGAATTTAGGCTGCATTTATAAAAATTAAGTAGGTCTTCACCCAAAATCTGCATCCCTTCCTTATGGTATAGAAATGCACAGTGGGAGTATAAATCATTTCTCTCCGCTGTAAAAGAAGTCTTTCTTCAACATGTAAACAAAGCAGCCCATGAGAACTTGCTTTTCTTGCACTTCTTTCTCTCTAGAGCCTTGGCTGCTACCCCGTAGAGCTGGAGAGAGGCCCCCGGGGCTTTGGCTTTAGCCTCCGAGGCGGAAAGGAATACAACATGGGGCTGTTCATCCTTCGTCTGGCTGAGGATGGTCCTGCCATCAAAGATGGTAGAATTCATGTGAGTTGGCTTCTGTCTGCAACCTTTGGTTCTGTATCTAGACTGGAAACTTCTAAAAATAATTGATTTCAAGGGAATGCAGAAACCTCTTGACTCTAAGAAGCAGGATTTCTTGCCACTACACCCTGAAAGGCAAATACTGCTCTAACCCCCTGATAGTTCATTCTTCCCTTCAGTGTACCGCATATAATGTTGCTATGCTCTTTCTGCCTTCTTGACTTTGGTCAATAAGAAAAGTCATTCTTTCTTGTATAGGCTACATTTGAAGGAAAATGGATTAATAAACTATAACTTCATCGTACTAAAGGTCTTGGGAATCCAGGATAAAACAGAATTTGTTTCAAGGAATAATTGCCCCAGGATTTTCTTTTCCTCATAGCTACTTTGAGACATGACCAGAGGTAGAAAAACATGGCTCTCTCAACATTTGTTACTAGCTGCAGGCCTAGAATTCATAGCATGGTGTTCTCAACTCTGAAACACTGTAGCTTTGTACAGGACACTGCACACCAAATTGCTTATAGATCTCATAAGATATGTTTCTCATTGTCTGGATGTTAATTAAAGAAGAATTTTATATAGAAGACATTTGCTATCTTAAATTTTTACAGACTTTTTAAAAAAGAATTAGTTGATTTTATTCATCATCATTATTATTATTTTAATTTGACCAGAGAGATGGAAACAGAGAGAGAGAAAATGAGAAAGCAAGCTTCTAGGTCTGGGACTTGAACCACAGTCAGCCATGTGGGAGTCCAGTGCACTTAATCACCATGCCACCTGCTATCTTCAATTTTTAAAAAATAGTGATTCACAGACCAGCAGCTAGTGTGATAGGTGGTTAAGGCACTGGATTCCCACGTGGCTGATCATAGTTCAAGTCTCAGACCTGGTGGCTTAAAAATCACTCCAGGCATGTGTGTTTATGTGTGTGTGCCCAAAACCCTGAGAGGAGAACGGGGAAGAGACTGCAGCATGGCCATCCTCCCTGGGCTGACTTCTCACTCTCTCTATCTGTCTCTGGCTAGAGTACACACCCTATGACAAAAACCTGAAATAAATAAATAAAAGGAGTTACTCACTGGTATTTAGTTATGCACAAAAAAATTGTAACTTCTAGATAGTCTTACCCCTGCTACCCAAGAAAACTTAGAATTTCTTCCCTCTGACACCAGTAGGCATCAGGGAAAGGGAACTTTTCTTTTTTTTTTTTCCCACTTTTAGCAAGTAACTAGAAAGGCAGATGATCCTGGTGAATTATTAGATGGTATATTCTAATAATAATTAGAGAAAGCTTCTGGAGGGGAACATGGCTACTGACTGTGGGGAGGGTCAACTGCTGCCTCCTCTACAGCCCGTAGGTTCCCGGGCCACAACCACTGCCGTGAGCAACCCCCACAGAGAAAGAACATCTGGGTAGGCGAGAGTCAGCAGGGACTTCTAGTTTGCATAGTTTCTGCTTGCAGAAGTGGAGAGCAGCCAGCTGTCTGAAGCTGGTGACACTCTGGAGGACTTCCCACTCCCCATACCCACTTCCAGGGGAGAAAAACAAGAGAAACTCCTCTGGAGTTCTCAATCCTAGACTCTTATCAAGGATTCCAGCACTCCCACCCACAGAAAGACAATGAAAGTGGCACAGAGCTAGCGCACATGATAGGGAAGTGCAGGACCAAACAGCTACAGGGGAAATTGGGCCACCCCACTGCCACCACAAGCTGACAAGAGAGCTACACTGTTCTGTGAACCAGCCAGCAAGTGGGGCTCCATCACAGTCAATTCTCCACAGCCAAGAAGGAGCAGAGGATGAAAAATGTGCACCCCACCCCAGCAGACTGAGGAGTTTGGACGCTCCTCTGTCTGGCAGGCAGGGCAGGGCCGTACTCTCCCTCCTATCAGACTCAAATCCAAAATGATGGTTATTTGCTCCAACTGATGCCATCCACAGTGCAGATCTTCTGGGCCTCCTAAGCCGTCTCACATACAGGCTATGCAAGCCTGCTCTGATCTGGGAGATGTGGCTTCTCACTGGCCCCTTCTGAACCACTTTGCAGGCACACGTATGCGACGTAAGGTTGTTCTTACCCATTGGCACTTCAAAACCTACTCCAAATATTAGGAAGAAGTTAATACTTTACAAGATACCTAAAACCAACACAGAGACACAAGAAACATGAGAAAGCAAGGAATTACCTCTCCCCCAATAGCACCTCACCAACAATAAAGACAAGAAATCACAGAAATGTGGGGAAAAGAATTCAAAATAATCGTCATAACAAACTCAGTGAGACACAAGAGAAGATGGATGAGCAATTCCAGGAGATGAGAAAATCATCCAACATGAAAGAGGAATGCCGTACAGAGATAGACACCATTGAGCCAGCCAGTGGCATGGTGATTGAAGCGGCAGATCCCACATGGCTGACTGCATAGTTTGAGTCCCACACCCAGTGGATTGAAAAACACGTCAGGTACATATGCATGCCCAAAATCCCAGGAGGATAATGGAGGAGAAGGGATTGCATCATGGCCATTGCCCTGGGGAATGCTTTCTCTTTCCCTCTTTGTCTTTCTCTGACAAGCGCAAGTGCTCTAAAACAAATTTAAAGAGAGAGATAAAGAGAGACTTTAATAAAGGATCAAACAGAACTTCTAGAGATGAAGAATATAATACAGGGAATCAAAATCTCTCTAAGAAGTATTAACAGCAGATTAGACCATGCAGAAGAAAGAATCTCTGACCTTAAAGACAAAACTTCCAATTTAGTACAGGCCACCAGAAATAATGAAAAAATAGAAAAAAAAAATGAGAACAACATATGGGAAATTCTAGGCACCGTTAGTGGCCAAATAGTCACATAATGGTTATTCCAGAAAATGAAGAGATAGTTAAAGTCATAGAAAATTTCTTCCATCAAATGCTATATGAAAAATTTCCGATTCTAGAGAGACACCGAGACATCCAGGTCCAGGAAGTACAAAGAACACCAAGTAGATTCAACATAAGAAGATCCTCTCCAAGTACATCATAACCAAACTGGTAAAAATCAGAGACAAAGACAATATTATAAAAATGGTGAGAGGAAAGTTAAGTTACTTACAAAGGTTACCCCATCAGACTAACCTCAGACTTCTCAACTGAAACAATGCAGGCAAGGAAAGAATGGGAAGATAGGGGCCAGCAGATGGCGTAATGGTTATGTTGCTGGACTCTGACATGATCAACCACAGTTCGAGTCCTGGACCCAGCCGCCTGAAACTCATGCTGGGTACATGTGCATGCATTCCTAGAATCCTGAGAGGAAAATGGAGGAGACTTGATTGTGGCATGGCCTTCCCCCCGGGGGGGGATGATTTCTCGCTTTCTGTCTCTCTTGTTTTTCTCTCTCTCTCTCCAGTGAGCACACATGCCTTGCAGCAAAAGTCTCTCTTAGAAAAAAGAAGAAGAAGAAGAAGAGGAGGAGGAGGAGGGGGAGGAGGAGGAGGAGGAGGAGGAAGATATATTTAAACCTCTGAACGAAAAAAAACAACAACAAAACAAGAATGCTACATTCAGCAAGATTATCCTGCAAATAAATGGGAAGAATAAAATAATTCTCAGATCAACAACAAAAAAATTTATCATCACTACACCAACTCCTGAAAAAATACTTAAGGCAATACTACATCAGGGAGAATGAAAGAGATAAGAATAGAAATAAGAGAACATAAAACAACTAAGAAAATAAACTAACAAAATGGCAGGAATAAGTCCACAAATATTGATAATAACACAGAATGTCAATGCATTCAATGCTCCAGTTAAAAGATACAGAATGGCTGAACGGATTTTAAAAAGAAAGCAAACTGTGATCTGTGCGCTGCTTACAAGAAACATGCCTCACTGATAAAGAAATGCAGAGACTGAAAGTGAAGGGCTGAGTAAAAGTCATTTCATTTGAACAGAAACCAAAAATGGCTGGAGTTGTTATACTTACAAAAGAGACAAAGGAGGATACTATATACTCCTACAAGGATTAAATCTGCAACACACTATTGTTAGGTACTTCAGCATCCCATTGTCACCACCAGACAGGTCATGCAGACCAAAAAAAAAAAAAAAAAAAAAACAGAAATACAGGAGCTAAAGATACCATAAACCAATTGGATCTGACAGACATTTATAGAACATTGCACCCAACAACCACAAAATACACATTTTTCTCATTCCCACATGGAACCACGTAATACAGCACAAAACAAGCCTTCACAAATTTAAACATGTAAGAACTATGTTCAGCATCTGTGCCAAACACACTGGAATTAAACTTGAAATCAACAACAGAAAGAGCCTTTGAAAATACAAAACAAAAACATGGAAACTAAATAATCTATTCTTGAATGACTTCAAAGCTGCTGAAGACATTTAGACTGAAATAAAAAGATTTATTGAAACTGATAATGAACACATGACCCTCCACAATCTCTGAGACGCAGTGAGTGCAGTCATAAGAGGGAAGTTTTTAACAACTAGTGCTCACGAGAAAAAAATAGGAAGGTGGCAAATAACACATCTAAAGGAACTGGAAAAACAACAGCAACAAAAATACCAGCAACAAAACAACCAGAAGAAAATACATAATAAAGATGAGAACAGAAATAAACAAAATAGAAAATAAAAAAGAACTATACAAAAAAATTAATGAAACAAAAAGTGGGTTTCTGGCCAGGGTAAACAAAACTGGCAAACTGTTAGCTAGACTAATAAAAACAGGGAAAGGAGCCAGATCAATAAAATTAGTAATGAAGCAGGCAGTATTACAACTGATGTAACAGAAATACAAAAGATCATAAGAGATAACTATGAGTAACTATATACCAACCAACAAGAACACCTAGATGACATGGACAAATTTCTGGACACATGCAGTTTATCTACATTGAACCAGGAAGAAATGAAAGCCAGAACAGACCAATAACAAGCAATGAAATTGAATAGTAATAAATAGTCTCCCAACTGAGAAAAGCACAGATCCCAACAGCTTCACTCCTGGATTCTACAAAACTTTTAAAGAAAAGCTAACCCATCTCAAACTATTTCTAAAGATCCAAAAGGAAGGAACTCTTCCAAATTTATTCTATGAAGCCTCCATCAACTTGATACCAAAAACAGACTAGGACATGACCAAAAAAAAGAACATTGTGGACTGATATCCATGAATACGGTTGCAAAAATCCTCCAAAAGATACCAGCAAATTGAATCCAACAGCACATTAAAAAGATTATACACCATGATCAAGTAGGCTTTATTCCAGGGATGCAAGGCTGGTTCAACATATGGGAGACAACGTAATACATTGCATTAACAGAAGAAAAGATTAAAAAACTGTGATCATATCAGTTGATACAGAAAAAGCATTTAATAACATTCCTTCATGATTAAGACTCTCAGCAAATAGATATAGAAGGAACATTTTCCAGCACAATAACATCTGTGTATTACAAACCCATAGCTAATGTTATATTGAATGAGGAAAAGCTGGAAGCTTTTCCATGAAAAACTGTAACAAGACAGGCTATCCGCTTTCTCCTCCCCCTTTCCACATAGTACTGGAAATCCTAGCCAATGTAATCAGACAAGAGAGTAAAATAAGAGATATTCAAATAGTAAAGAAGAGAAATTGTCCCTATTCACAGATGATATGATTATATACATAGAAAATCCAAAAGAATCCATGAAAAAACTTCTAGAAGTGATAGATGAATTTGGTCAAGTGGCAGGATACAATATCAATATACAAAAATCTACAGCATTTTTATAAACCAACAATGAACAGACTGAGGGAGAATTGAAGGTGGCAGTCCCATTTACAATAGCCACACACACAAAAAAATAAAATCCCATTTACAATAACCACAGACACAAAAATAAAATCGCATTTACAATAGCCACACACACAAAAATAAAATGCCAGGACCAACAGATGGTATAATGGTTACATCGCTGGACTCCCATGTAGTTGACTGTGGTTTGAATACCCAACCCAGTGGTTTTAAACTCACACTGAATGTGTGTGCATGCATGCCCAAAATCCCAAGACAAGAATGGAGATGCAGTGTGGCCATCCCCCGGGGGGGGGGGGGGGTGATTTCTCACTTTCTGTCTCTCTGTCTCTATCTCTACAGCGAGTGTGCATGCCCTATAGCAAAAATCTCTCAAATAAAATAAAATACTTAGGAGTAAGGCTAACGAAAAAGATAAAAATCTTTAGCAGGAAAATATGAAAAACTGAAAAAAAGAAATTGAGTTTGATAACCCCCCAAAGTGGAACGACATCCCATGTTCTTGGATTGGAAGAATCAATATAATCAAAATGTCAGTTCTAACCAAATTAATTTAGAAATTCAGTGTAATTATGATCAAATTACCAGTCACATTCTTAACAAAAATAGAAAAACTGGAGCCAGCAGGTGACATGGCGGTTAAGGCACGGGACTCCCACATTGCCAACCATGGTCTGAGTCCCAGACCTGGGGGCTTGCTTTCTCACTTTCCCTCTCTCCCACTCCGTATCTCTCTGGTCAAGTTAAGAAATAATAATAACAAATTTTAAAAATTTAAGAAATAGAAAAACCAATTATAAAATTTTCTAGAATCATAAAAGCTCCTGTATTGCCAAGGCAATACTGTGCAAAAAGAATAAAGTAGGAAGCATCTCACTACCTGACCTCCAAAACTGTGATAATCAGAACTGCATGGTATTGGCACAAAAACAGACACACAGACCAATGGAACAGAACAGAAACAAACTCCAAAACATATAATAATAATCTGATTTTTTTTGAGAGAGAGATTTTTGCTATAGGGTACATGTGCTCCCTGAAGTAACAGAGAGACAGAAAGTGAGAAATCACCCTCTTAGGATTTTGAGCATACACACACATGTCCCGCATGAGTTTAAGTTGCCAGGTCTGAGACTTGAACTGTAGTTGAGTGTGTGGGAGTCCAGTAATGTAACCATTATGCCATCTGCTGGTCTCAGCCATCTGGTTTTTGACAAAGGACACAAGACTATGTGGTGGAGAAAAGAAAGTCTCTTTAGCAAATGGTTTGGGAAGAATTGGATATCCACCTGCAGAAAAATGAAACTGGATCCTTATTTCTCACAAAAATCAAGTCATGATAATCAAAGAGCTAAATGAAAGTCTTACACTATAAAACAACTGGTAGCAAACACAGGGAAACAGACTTGAAGGTTTTTAGCTTGATGTAACTTGACTTGTCTGTTTTCAGAATTGTTGCCTGCACAGTAACTATCCAAAAGATAGGAAAACAGAAAGACCCCTGCACATCCATATTTATGACAGCATTATTAACAATTGCTAAGACAGAGACTCAGTGTAAGTGCCCAAGAACTCATGACTAGATCAAAAAAGTGTGGCACATATACATTATGGAATACTACTCAGTCATAAAGAACAGTGAGACCCTGTCATTTGATATAAAGTGGATGAATAGAAAGGATTTAATGCTCAGTGAAACAAGCCAGACTATGAAATTCAAACATTGTATGTCCCCACTCAGTATATCCCGAATGTCTTCATTCTATGGCAGAAATAGAGAGATTCAAAGATATAATAGTGGGGAGAGCAAGTATAGATACCAAAGACTCTATAGGAGGGGAGTAGATAGTAGGGAGTGGCTCAGGGGAAAATATTCAACAAATCAGAATGTAAAGTTCAGAACCAGCAGATGGCATAATGATTATATTGCTGGACTCCCATGTAGTTGACTGTGGTTTGAGTCCTGGACCAGGCGATGTGAAACCCACACCAGGAGTGTGTGCTTACGTGCCCAAGATCCCGAGAAGAGAATGGAGGAGAAGGGATTCTGATGCAGCCATCCCCCCTAGTGGGTAATTTCTCGCTTTGTCTCTGTCTCTCCAGCAAGCACACATGCCCTATAACAAAAATCTTTCTTAAAAAGAAAGAAAGAAAGAGGGGGCTGGCAGGCGACAAGGTGGTTAAGGATGCTGGATTCACACATGACCAACTGCGGTTCAAGTCCCAGACCTGGTGGCTTGCTTTCCCGTTTTCCCTTTCTCTCTCTCTCTCTGTTTCTGTCTGGTCAAATTAAAAAATAATAATAGCAAATGAAATTAAATAAATAAATAATTCTTTTTAAGAAGAGAATGTAAAATAATCTTTTGAAAATGATGTATCTGGTAATATCTTTGATTGTCGTGCATTGTATGCATGCTTTGAAGAACCATTTTGTACACTATAAAGATGTACAATTATTAAATGTAAGTAGGAATTGAATTCATAAACCAAAAAGTATGTATTGCAAAACTACAGTCTTATAACCTGATCTTTGAGAATAAATATGGTCCTTGTGAAGAAAAGGCAAGGCTGGGGCCCGCAGGTAATAACGGTGGTTAGAGCACTGGACTCTAACATGGCTGACCATAGTTTGACCTGGTGGCTTTCTGTCTCTCCAGTGAGTGTATGTGCCTTATAGCAAAAAAATAATAATAGTCGGGACCAGCAGTTGGCGTAATGGCTATGTCGCTGGACTCCCATGTAGCCGACCGCAGTTCGAGTCCTGGACCTGGTGGCTTAAACTCACACTGGGTGCATGTGCGTGCGTGCCCAATATCCCGAGAGGAGAATAGAGGAGAAGGGATTGTGGTGTGGCCATCCCCCCTGGGGGGTGATTTCTCACTTTCTCTGTCTCTCTCTGGCTTTCTGGAGAGCGCACATGCCCTATAGCAAAAACCTCTCAAAAAAAAAAAAAAAAAAGAAAAGAAAAATAGTGATAAATGAATTAAATAAATAATTCTTGAAGAAAGAAAAGGCTGAGACCAGCAGGTGGTATAGTGGTCACAACACTGGATTCCCACATGGCTGACCATGGTTTGAGTCCCAGATCTGGCAACCTGAAAATCATGCTGTGTGTATGTGTGTGCGTGCCCAAAATCTCTAAAGAAGAATGGAGAAGGGATTGTGATGTGGCCATCATCCCGGGGGTAATTTCTCACTTTCCCTCTCTCTGTCTCTTTCTCTGTTTCTTTCCGGGGAGCACATGTACCCTGTGGCAAAAGAGAGAAAGAGATAGAGAGGAAAGAAGGAAGGAAGGAAGGAAGGAAGGAAGGAAGGAAGGAAGGAAGGAAGGAAGGAAGGAAGGAAGGAAGGAAAGGAGGGAGGGAGGGACGGAGGGAGGGAGGGAGGGAGGGAGGAAGAGCAGGTTTCTGGATGGTTGCAGTTTTGAATTTTTCATATCACTACTTCACTCCTATTACAGATTTCATAAACACGTATTGTTTGCACCCCTCAAGGCTTCCTGTGCACAAGTCCAAATGGGAGGAAGGGAGGAGAGTGAGGGTGATGATTGACCTTCATGGTGGATGAGATCATTAAAGGAGATTTGGAGAGCAGTGAGCGCAGGGCAAAATTCTGATTAAGGTCCATAAAGAAAAACAGCACGGATGGGAAGGCAGAGCCTCAGAAGCAGAGCTGCAGTGTGTATGACGAGGAGGACCAACGGCAAGGCTTTCGGTACAACTAACCAAGAGCTTCTGGATCTAGCATCAGTCCACTTTCTTGTAGAGACAGCAGAGACATGAGTTTGGAAATCAGAGAGAATAAGGATCAAACCCTCAGTCTGCTAGGTAATGTCTCTGAATCTGTTTCCTCTTCTGCAAAATGCAAATCCATATGTTAAATACTTGGCCCTCGTAAACTTCTTGAAGGTTGGTTGGTTTGATTTTTAGGTTTTTGCCATAGGTCATTGTCGGGTCCTGCTCGGCTGAACATGTTTTTCTGAGTGCGGAAAACTGTGAATGAAATATAAATGCAGTAACAAACACAGAAAGACACACAAGTCTAGAAAAGCGAGGATCCTGTGGGCCCAGCTTCTCCGGTGGAGAAGTTGTGACCTCAAACTGGCCTCAGGTTTATTTTCTCAAGGGCAGAAAATGGGGAAAGAGGAAACGGAATGCAATGGCAGTTGTTTGGGGATGTACATTGTCTGAAGATGCAGAAATGACTGCCATGTAATTTCTCTGATCTTTTTGGGGTAAAATCTGAGAAACGCATGTAGCTTCCTTTAGCCTCACACTGCCCTGCAGTATTGAATGTCTGGGTTAACAACAGGCAGAGAGCGCTTTCATATGTAAACGCCCTCAATAGCCATTGCTAGAGCAGCTCAGGGAAGCACATTTCTGCATGCATCTAAAGGTCACACCATGTTTTCTCAGATTGGCTGAGAAAGGTCATATGCTGGAGGGACAGAGGGGGAAGTGAGAAATCTTTCCCTTGGGGAGGGCCATGCTGCACTCCCTTCTCCTCCATTAACCCCTCAGGATTCTGGGCATGCGCGCGCGTGCACACACACACACACACACACACACACACACGTGATTCTCAAGCCACCAGGTCTGGGACTCCGACTGCAGTCGACATGTGAGAGTCAAATGCCTTAACCACCATGGCACCTATTGGCCCCCAACTTCTCGAAGTTTTAATGAGGGCCTTTCGATACCCTGTTAGAGATAGCATACTTATTTCTGATTCTTGTTTTTCCCGCCCTCCCTATTTCTCTCTTAAACTGTTGGGTACTTCTAATCTGTGCCTTATCCCCGCCCCCATCTTTGAATGTAGGCACCGGCAGGTGGCATGGTGGTTAAAAGCGCTGGATTCCCACATGGCTGACCAGGGTTCAAGTCCTGGACCTGGTGGCTTGCTTTCTCGCTTTCCCTCTCTCTCTCACTCTCTCACTTTCTCTCTCTGTCTGATCACACTGGAAAATAATAATAATAATAAAGTTAAATAAAGTAATTATTAAAAAAAAGTTTGAATGTATACAGCATCACAAAATCCAATTAAATGATAAATTACAATATAATTATTTTTAAACTGTTAGTTCCAAATATAACCCTCAGATCCACTAATCCCACCAAAGTAAGATGCAAACAGGCTTAAAGCAAAGTCTAGTTCTTAAATGTCATTCCTTATAAATGAGCAGAAACTTTAGAATCCTGTGATTAAATCAACTTTAATCCCAAAAATAATCTCTGAAATCTGGAGACAAAAGCAAAAAAGCTAATTACTAAAAAGCCCAGGTCTAAAGTATAAGAAATTAAGTCAGCTTTTCAGAAGAGTCCTCTTTATAGCTACCAAACTATCAAAAGCTTGACTTAGTAAAGATCATCAGAGCTTTGCATATAACAAGATACTTAGGTCATTTTTTGTAACATTTTAAGATCAGCCCCCAGAATTTATTACTGGGAAGACAGGAAGGACTGAGGACATATGAAGTAATTAGCAACAACGTAATAGTGTAACTCTGAAACCAAGAAGATGTTTACTTAAAGTGTAGATGGAAAGATGTAGAGAGTCAGAGAGGATCTATAAATTTAAGTGAGTCTTTTTTTAATAAAGAATTATTTTATTTAACTTTATTTATTTACTTATTTTTAATTTGACCAGAGAGAACAGAGTGAGAGAGAGAGAAAGTAAGAAAACAAGCCACCAGGTCCAGGACTCAAACCTTGGTCAGCCATGTGGGAGTCCAGCTCCCTTAACCACCATGCCACCTGCTTGCCCCCATGTGAGTCTTAAAGCTGGTCCTTAGGTCAGCCAGGTGGTCTAGTGGTTAAGACCACTGGATCCTACATGGCTGAGTATGGAGTTCAAGTTCTAGATTTGGCTGCTTGGAAAATTGTGTGTGTGTGTGTCCAGAATTCCAAAATCCTGAGAGGAAAATGAAGGAGAAGGAATCGCAGAGTGGCCATGGCCCCCGGGGGTGATTTCTCACCACCCCCTCCCATCTCTCTTGCGTAAGTGCATGGGCCCTATAGCAAACACTAAAAAATAATAATTTTTAAAAAATGATAAAGTTAGCCCTTAAATCTCATTTAGAGAGGAGAAAAGATCATGCTCTGGACTAAGAATATAAGAAATAGCTGAAGGGAAAAGGCTCGGATCAGGGAACAGTGTCACATCAGCCTTACTTGGCATAGAGCAGAATCAGATTTTAGAAAGATTGTCTGCTGTCTTCCAGGCAAATAAATAAAATGTATTTATTTTTCTAGGCACTTGTGTTTTCCCAAAAACTCTGAGATAGACGGCATTTTATCCCCACATACCCATTTAAAACCAAGGCTCAAGAGACTGAGTCCCTTGCTGAGATCACTCAGCCTGTGAAACCCACCATGCGGCCCAGGTGTGCCGGCCTCTGAGTCAGTGATCATCCTCTGTCGGGCCTTGGCCTCTGTTCATTTAGATCGCTCCATTGGGAGGCACGTAGTGTGGCTTAATAATTTAATAAAGTTAATAACCTTTCGTGTAGCCCCCTTTCTCCCTCCCCAGTGATGGCCACGCTGCAATCCCTCTCCATTATCGTCCTGGGATTTCGGGCTCACTCACACATGTGCTGGGCATGAGTTTCAAACCCTCTCCAGGAGGAACCAAGGTCGGCCGTGTGGGAGTCCAGCGCCTTAACCACCACGCCACCCACAGGCCCCGTCTCTGCAGTTTTAATGTTGACTACAATTCCATGGATTACTGGGAAGTGGTTTTCATTTTCTTCACTGTCGTTTAATTCTGTCACACACTGTCTCTAAATGAACGTCCCCTTCTAGTCTGTGGTAGCTTCTAAGAAGTTACTGTTTTTGTGACAACTGCCTGATGTCACTGAAACCTCTCAGGAGGCACTTCCAGCCTTCCAAACTGAGTGTGGTAAGAAAGGATTGATGGAGTTCATAACAAGGGGACCTTGGCTTTGGTGGTGGTTCCATCACAATGTGTCGGGCAAGTAGCCCTGTTACCTGTGTGCCTCAAGACCAAGGGTGACAAGTGCTGGCCTCATCAGAACTGATGGAGCTGGAGCCATCCTTTGGAGAGGTCACTGCCAGCTCTCTGCTGAACATACAGATGGCCCTGGGATCCTACTTAACCAAAGAGTCAGAATGGTCTGGCTCTTTCCTCCAGCAGTGAGTGGGCTCGGACCAGGACCTGGTGGGTAGACTCGTCACCCCTACCTGCAGTGGCATCGCGGAGGTGCCCACCCCAGCCCGGGCCACCACTAGTAACTTTTTTTAAAGAAATGGTTTTTTTCTGTCTTCTTCCGACTTCTCTTCCTTTGTTTCTATTTCATTTTTTTCTCCCCTTCATTTCTCAGTTCTTTCCTATCTTCTCCCCCCTATAACTACTACAAAATTGAGCCAAAATATTTACTTGTTTTATTTATCTAAAGATGTCTTCCCCATTTTCTGAACGCCTTCAGCCTCCCACTTGCGTGGATCGAGGCGGCAATGCGGCGGCAATGCTGCGGTGCGCCGTCAGCTGGTCTCCCATGGCCGCCTGCAGAGCAGTGCCCTGCCTGCCCGGCAGCCGGCCCCAGGGACACCTTTGCACCCTCGTCTGCAGTTCTGTGTGGGGCACGTAGCCATCCCCCCTCCGAGGGCTTGTCTACTATAAATTACTTAAAGCCATGGCTCCCTTCTTGTTCACCCTAATTTAAAGTGAAACAAAAGTGACACCTGGTGGCAAATTTGTTCAACTACAAGTTTTATTTGCAGCTTATTGACGGCGTTAAAAGAAATGTACAGTTTCGGAGAGTTTAACCCAAAGGATGGGATTGACATTGGCTATAACCCCAGTGATCTTTTACAAAATTTATCCAAAATGTGCTCCAAATACTGTCTGCTCAAAGTTTCATTCCTGTGCGGCAGGATCATACAGGCAGTACAAATGTGTCTGTATTTCCTCATCCAAATGACTCTTCATCACTTATGGGAAATCTAGGCGTTGCTTTTGTTTCACCTATATATTCTGTATAGTAAGGCTTTTTTTAAAAATCAACTTTATTATTTTTCTCCATCCTATTATCTTTTTTAAAAGTTTGTTTCCTCAGAGAGAAAGGGAGAAAGAGAGGTCCGCGTAGGCACCTACAACGGGATCCTTCATGCTAAGATGCACCGCAGCCTCAGCCACCCTGGTCAGAGATGTGCATGTGCGCTTGGCACACGGGGAATCTGCGGGGTGCAAACCTGGGACCTGTCCATGTGGGTCCAACACCTCAGAGAACCGTTACTGCCGTGCCACCAATGGCCCACCCTGTTAGATTTGCTATTGTCTTACTTTGGTTAGCTTTCTTTTTTTTTTTTTTTAAATATATTCTTTCCATAGTTTGAAATGTTCTGTGTCCTATAGACCGGGGTGCAGTCTACAGTTAAATCTTCATACTGATGATGCACTTTAACTTGAAAACTGGGCCAGCAGGTAGCGTGGAGGTTAAGGTGCTGGACTTTCACATGGCCAACTGCAGTTTGAGTCCTGGGCCTGGCAGCTTGCTTTCTCACTCTCTGTCTCTTTCTCTAGTAAGAATATGTACCCTCTACCAAATTAAAAGAATAGTAAAATTAATTTTTAAAAAATTTGAAAACTAATATTAACTGGTACTTAGTATGTAATCTTGTCTTACCACATTAAATCCTCCCAACCACCCCAGGAGGTAGATACTAATTATCCGCATTTAACAGATGAGGAAAATGGGACTGTTCAGCTAGGAAGAGGTGGGGCCGGGACGTGAAGCTTCTTAGCCCCTGCACTATGCTGAGTCTGTAAGAGCGTTGTCCCACTGACCTTTGTTGAACCATTACTGCCCCCTTCTGTTGTACTACTACTGCGATTTTTAGTAAGCTCATAAATATTTGGAATAATTGCTTCTTGGAATTTCAGGAATATTCTGTTGTTTAGCTTTTCTGTTTCAAAGCTCATACCCTTCCATTATACATCACTTTGAAACAGATTTTTTAAAACACACTATCATTATCTTTAGTCAGATCCTTTGCAAAAGTTATACTTTCATATTTTCCCTTGTACTTTAACCAAAAAAAAAAAAAAAAAAAAACCAGACATTTCTAGTCAATAGCAATGAGACTGGGGCATCTTACTCTGATTCCTAGTTTCATGTTTGTTTTCCAGGGAAATGATTGTACACTAAATTCATTCAGTGGGAGCTACTTATTGGCTTTCAGTAGGTGTCCATATGTATCTATTCCCCACGCCTTATTTTCAGCATGTATTCTATAAGGTATCTAATGCTTTTTGCATGTGCAGAATATAATGGCACTGCACGGAGTGGGCAGTTCTCTCTGAGGCTGGGAAAGGCTTCAGAGATGAGGAGCCATCTGCCCAGATCTCAGGAATTAAAGATTCAGTTCAATGTTGCACATACCCTTCACAGACTGATCAGACGCAACTCTGTAGTATCAGCTGGACTGCTGTAGAGACCAACACTTCACTTCCTTTCTCATGAAAAACTCAAATTTTGATTCTTGATTTCAAGGTGTACAAATGACGACTTAGGAACACAGTGAGCTTTCCCAAATAGGCTTTTTAGAGAGTAAGTAAAACTGAGCATCATCTCTTCCTGTCGCTGTGCTCTTTCCACCCAGTTCTAGCATGACAACACAGGGTGCGAGTTAAATGCAGTCACTTAGCCAGGCTGCATGGCTCTAGAGTTGACAAAAGCAGAACTGAACCTCATGTCATTCCTGTGAATGTCCCCTGTCCAGGTCGGTGACCAGATTGTTGAAATCAATGGGGAACCTACACAAGGCATCACACATACTCGAGCAATTGAGCTCATTCAGGCCGGAGGAAATAAAGTCCTTCTTCTTTTGCGGCCAGGAACTGGCTTGATACCAGACCATGGTAAGTAAAGTACCCACTTGCAGTGGCAAAGCTGTGTCGGGGAGGACAGGAGGAAAAGCAGTGCCATTTGGAGAGTGTAGATATTTTACTGGCTTACTCAAACGTGAACACCAGAATCACCCATGTGGCAGAGTTGTTATAAAGAAATGTAAGACAGGCAGCTGAGCAGGACTCTTGTTGGAATAGAATATATTTTAAATTTATTTCACCTGAAAACATGTAGTTTACTTGAGAACTATGCCCATAAAAAAACAAGGACTTTCAAGACAAATTATTTAAATGTCATGAAAAACATTTTACATCATTTCAGAATATCCCAGCTTTTCCCCCTCCTTGGCTAATTCCACATTACCAAGAAATGTTATTTATTTCCTTAAGTTTATATTGTAATGAAGTAACATAAGAACTTCAGGCTTTTCTGGTCACTTTTTATAAACAGGTTGTGTGTGTGCCCAAAATCCCAGGAGGAGAAGGGACTGTGGTGTGGCCATCCCCCCGGGGGGTGATTTCTCACTTTCCCTCACATTGTGTCTCTGTCTCTCTCTCTCTCTCTCTCTCTCTCTCCAGCAAGGGCACATGCCCAATGGCAAAAACCTAAAAAAAATGTTTCTGTAGCCCTACCTGGAGACAGTGAGCTGGAGACAGTGAGCTGGACCTGAGGCTATGTCCACACGCCTGTGCTGATCAGAAACTTCCTTGGTTTTGTGTTTTTAAAGTCTCACAGTAGTTTTTAAAAGTCACTATTTCTAATTGCGTGTGCAATGGAAGAGTTAAAGGCAGCACCACACTTAGTACTTGTCTCCTCTGGTTTTCCCCACTCCTCCCAACTCCCACAGCAGTTTTGAGGAATGAGAGATGAGCGTAGCCGGAACTTCCTACAGCCCCCTTCCAGCTTACAATTCTCTGACTGTATTATCTTCCACCATCTGCTTGTAAATCAGATGTTCCAGGTGACATCTTTGCTAACTGCACTGATTTTTTTTTTCACATAGTCCTAGGCTTTTTCTCTTCCTTCTTCAGGTTTGGCTCCTTCCGGTCTGTGCTCCTACGTGAAACCTGAGCAGCATTAAGGCTTTCAGGGCTTTTCTTGGTCTTTCCTTAAAAAGACTTGGTAAATTTGCATGTCTTGTAAATCACTTCTTTCTTTTGTTTTCTTTTAAATTAAAAATGATGCTATTAAATTCATCTATTTCTATCTTCTGGCACTTTTCAGTCTCCTTTGACATTAAATTTGACAGAATTAATGCAAAAAAATTTATTTACAAATGCCCATGAACCTCATTTTCGGTACCACGGTTTGTCTTCCTTTATTAACGTGATTGTGGCATATCCTTAAGCTATATCCATTGACAATAACTTCATTAGTAAGCTTCTTGGACCAGGTTATTTGGTCTAATTTTATTGTTTATTTCTTGTTTCTTATTGGGCTTTATTAATAAACAATATACAGATTATCTATTATCTCACTAATTATACATAATTAGAAAAATACTGTTATTTTATGTTTATAAACCACCTACTTTTCACGTAAGAACAGATGTCTCTAAACATCTGCTTTTACAGATATATGTAAACAGACTGTGTAAAATAGGCTGTTCAAGTAGTCAGTAGAACTGAAATGCTATCAATGTTCAAAACTTATTGTCCCTATTTATAATTCTAAAATTTAATAATGTTCCACCCAAATCATTTTTAGGTGATTGGGATAGTAATAATCCTTCATCTTCAAATGTGATTTATGATGAACAGTCACCATTTCCCCCATCTTCACATTCTGCTTCCATATTTGAAGAGTCTCATGTGCCAGCAATTGAAGAGTCTTTAATGAGAGTTCAGATATGTGAAAAAGCAGAATTAAAGGACATTGTGCCTGAAAAGAAAAGCACTTTAAATGAAAAGCAGTCTGAGATAAAGTATCAGTCTCTTCTCCAGAAAAATGTGAATAAGAGGGACCTACCCAACAGTCATGGGCACGGCGACAAGAAAAATCTGTTAAAGATAGAAAATGGTGTCACACGAAGAGGTAGATCTGCTAGTCCCAAAAAGTCAGCCAATCGCTACTCAGAGGAACATCCAGAAAAAATTCTCAGCCCTCTAAAAAATGACCACACAAGACCCAGAGAGAGGTCACTCAGCCCTAAGAAAGGGGAGAATAGAAGTCGTCAGATCAGCACCAGGACAGATTCTGAGCAAAACCACTGCAGAAAAAGCAGAGGACGATCTTCTAGCCCGAAGAAGCAGCAAAAAACTGAAGGAAGCAAAGACCCATCAAACACTGGAGCCAAACCATTAGAGGGTCAGAGCCGAAGAGGAGTGGGCTGTGCTAGCGACAGTGCTGAGCAGATCGCGGATGGAAAAGAAGAGTCCAGTGTCATCAAGAAAGACTCAAAACAGGGTCAGCTGGGAAAACACAGAACAAGGTCTCCAGAGAAAAAAGGCAAGAGAATGGATGAAAAGTCCCTTCCATCCAAAAAGATGAATAACACAATGAGTAGAGTAATATCTGAAAATGAAAAAGGAAAGAAAGCAACCATGGGAGAAAGAAGTTCTAGTACAGATAAAGTAGGAGAGAGTGTCCAAGTAACAGAAAAGCAGAAGGAGCCTGAAGAGAAGATGGTTTCAAACCAAACAGAAGGTCACGAAGGGAAAGAACTCGAGGTAGCTGACAAGATCAGAGAGTGTGGAAGGTTCAGACCTGAAAGTAGTTCTCCAGTTAAGAAAACACCAATAATGCCTGGGCCCTGGAAAGTGCCGAGTGCAAATAAAGTCACAAGCACTGCTGGTATGGCTGAGAAACGACTGTGACCTTCAGAATAAAGTGAACACTAGTTGTAACCTTTTCTTACTAAAAAGCACCATTTTTCCTACAAAACAACACTCTTTTTTCCCAGAAATCCTGAAACACATAAGTACAGTTTAATTTAAGCATCAAGTTACCTAGGCTGCATGAAGGGCCTTTAGGATTGCTAAGAACTAACTGTCCCCCTGGCTGGCCGGCCGCCCGCGCGCTCAGGAAGGAGCTGCACCTCGCGCTCATCTGACATCCCTGCTCAGGCTGCCCAGCTCGTCTCCATGAGTGTCTGAACAGACAACGTCTGTTGATATTAACCATGTGGTCACAACTCACTTTGTATTTGTGCCAAGTTATCTACTGTTATCATGTCTGTTTTATCCTTTTCATTCAGATATTTCCACGGTAATGAAAAAGTTAGGTTTGGCTTGGAAGTTGATGTTCTCAATAGCATGTTGCATGATTACAGAGAGAAATATTTGAGTCCTTGCAGAAGCAGATTAACTCATCATTAAAGATGGCAGTTGCCTGACCGACAGCTACCGGTGATGTCCCAGTTAAAACATAAACCTCTGAAACTTCAGTACTTGCAAAAAAAAAGTAGTCAAGTATTGATGCTTTCTTATGTTTTTAAATTTTGATTCGGCTGGGTAGGATGTTTCAAAAAACTGTTAAAGATATTAGTTACAAAAGAATGTTCAAAATGAGGAAGTCCTTTAAGCAACAGAGTTCACCTCCTGTGGCGTTCCTCAGCCCTGATGTAGTCGTAGCATCTCAGGTTACCCTGTTTCAGTTATGTCATTATGAAACCACAAAGAAGCATGTGAAAATACTACTTAACTGCTCTTCATAAAAAGAACTACCAACTACGTACTTCTGGATATTTTGGTTGTACCAACTACTAAAGTCATTAGTCCTCAATACATAATACGTGTTTGAAGAGTCAAAATTGTACAGATTGAGGGACTTCATCATGAAACCAGTTTCACAGTCCACTGCCAAAGTACCAGCTCACCCAGTGTACCGCAGGCGCACAGGTGCAGGTCTGGAAGCAGAGCATGTGAAAGGCCTGCTCAGCAAGTAAAAGCTGTGATTATTTCATTTTTAGCTACATTAACTTTCTTACTTGAAAGTAAGAAAGGGAAACTAAACATCTACATAGCTTATACAAATTTTCAGAGTTGTCTTAAAAATGTCTAAAGATGTCTATTGGAAACTGGAGACAGTTTTAACTCCATAAAATAGGTCCAGGTTTTTTAGTCCCCTGAAGCAGCATTCAGTAGCATCTATAAATAAAGGCACATTCTCAGAATAAAACTATTTTATGGAGTATTAGAACACACTTACTCTGTCACCCTGGATTCATCTTGTTGTGAAACGCATTATGTTCCAGGTCCTTCCCTCTGAGAGTCTGACTGTGAAACTCTTTAATGTAACAACTGTATCAGCCCCTGTAGATAAGACATGCTTCCCAGAGTGGGATTTCTGAAATCCCCTTTTCATCCAGAACTATATTTACCCACCTATTGTAACTACTTGAATAGAGCAAAATTAGGAGACTTGACAAATGCTAAGAATTTAGTATCACAGAAATGATTTATTTTCCCTCTAGTCCACAATTAGTGATACAAATCCTATTTTTATTGTTAACTGTGACATAACTTTAATGTCATATGTTGTCAGTCTGATGTGGCTCTTCCTTTCTAAGTAATCTGTCACTGTACTGATTATATCCTGACTTAGCAATGTGGCCTTGGAATGCTGAGCAAAATATGGATGTACTGGTTGTAAATGTTTATATATTGTACAGTACCTTTATATATACTTGAGGTTCTGATTAGAGAAAGAGATCTGTAAATCGCTCGTTATTTTTTATATAGATATTAAAAAAAAAACAAAAACAAAAATTCATGGCCTGAAATTTCTTTTACTTTCAGATTTGTTTAATGTTGCTTTCTATTTGTGGAGCTAACTTTCATCATGATCTGAATATCAAATATATTTTTGTCTCTCCAAGTAACAGACATTCAAAGTTCTACAATCAAGACTCTCACACGGTATCTTTATCTGTATGGAGTACTTTTATCTGCGTGTTAACCTTAAAACTGGTTTGAGATAAATATTATACCTGTTTATTCACCATTCACTGTAAAGAAAATAGATTTGCATAAATAATGTTCCTTAGGGACCGGCAGTTAGCGTAATGGCTATGTTGCTGGACTCCCATGTAGTCGACTGCAGTTCGAGTTCCAGACCCGGTGGCTTAAAAAAAACTCATGCCAGGCGCGTGTGCGTGTGTGCCCAAGATCCCAAGAGGAGAATGGAGGAGAAGGGATTGCGGCATGGTCATCCCCCCAGGGGGATGATTTCTCACTTTCTGTCTCTCTGTCTCTGTCTGGCTAGCGCATGCGCCCTATGGCAAAAACCATTCCAAAAAATAAATAAATAATGTTCCTTTAAAAAAAAAACCTTTTTCACACTGTCAGAGAAGAGTTTTGTCTTATTGGAAAGACAGTAATTCTCTCTAGTGATCAGACAGAATGGTAAAGTATGTAAGTTCAATTGCCACAAGGCCACAAAAATCTAATTCTTTTTTTTTAGAGAGGTTTTTGCCATAGGGCACATGTACTTGACAGAGACAGAGACAGCAAAACAGAAAACAAGAAATCACCCCCAAGGAGGATGGCCATACTGCAATCCCTTCTCCTCCAGACTCCTCTTGGGATGTTTGGCACGCATGCACACTTGCTTGGCATGCACCCCTAAGCCACCAGGTCCAGGACTCCAACCACAGTCAACTACATGGGAGTCTAGCAATGTAACCATTATGCCATCTGCTGGTTCCAATGAAAATCTATTTTGTGAGACTATGGCAATCCACATTATTTTAAAAGGCCTTTTTTTTTTTTTAACTTTTTTACTATTAAAATGAAGTGTTTTGACTTGATTTCATTTATCTCAGTATGAATGATACCTAAAACTTACTTTGAAATCATGGCTAACTTAATACTCTTGAGGAGAAAAATACCACTGCATAATAAACTCACACTAAAACTCAAACTCAAGGGACCAGCAGATGGTATAATGGTTACACTGCTGGACTACCATATAGCCGACCACAGTTTGAGTCCCAGACCTGGCAGCTTGGGCACATGTGTGTACATGCCCAAAATCCCGAGAGGAGAATGGAGAAGAAGGGATTACAACAATGTGATTTCTAGCTTCCTGTCTTTCTCTGGCGAGTGCATGCACCCTATAACAAAAATCTCTCTAAATAATAAAATAAAAATAACACTCAAGTTCTGGGGTCACCAAATGGTGCTGAGGTTACTGCGGCTGTCAGCGTGCCAACAGCACAGATCAAGTCTCAGACCCCGTGGCTTGAAAATCACCAGGTGTGTCCATGTGTGCCCAGTATCTTGAGAGGAGAAGGGATCGCAGGGATGGCCAGAAGCCTGGGATGACTGCTCACTTTCTCTCTCTCTTGCAAGCACGCATACACACTACAACAAAACTTAAAAAAAAACCTCAAATTCTTAGTTCTCAGACCCCACAGTCGATATGGGTCATAGGAAGGGCTGCAGAAAGTAGCAGCAAAGTCATTTTGTTGTCATTGTGGACATATTTTCTTTCTTACTATCACAATAGGCAAAAAAGATTTAGGGTGCTACTACATTGTCTCACTAGCAAGATTCAAAGGCTAAGATCCTATAATATCGTTGTCTAACCATCATTCTTTATAGACCAAGCAGCTTTGGAATAGGGTCCACTCCTATTTCAGAAGTCTTGGACCCAGAAAAAAATTTGGCTTTTTTTTTTTAAACATATACAAAAATAGCTTAGTTATTTCCTTTATTTCTACATGAGACTATCTTGATTATTTCTTCTTCTTTTTTCTTTAAGGGATTTTTGCTATAGGGCCTGTGTGCTCACCAGAGAGACAAAGAGAAAGCGAGAAATCACTCCTAGGGAGGATGGCCATGCTACAATCCCTTCTCCTCCATTCTCCTCTTGGGATTTGGGGCATGCACGTACACATGCTGGGGTGAGTTTCAAGCCACTGGGTCTGGCACACGAACAATGGTCGGCCATGTGCGAGTCCAGCATCATAACCACTATGCCACCTGCTGGCCCCGATTATTTCCTTTTTCTAATCACGAGTTATTCTAATGTAGTTAATTCAAGCTGAATGCTTTTTAACGTGGACAAATGAATTTCATGTATAACATGTCCATTACTCAAAGAAAGTTAGGTTTAAAGAAAGCAAGGAGTATTTAAATTAACCTGTATGATAGTCTGGCTAATGACTTTTACAAAGATGTGTTTAAGGAACACTGGTATGAACAGAGACACGTGTTACAAAATGACACCACAGTGCAGCACGAGGGATATGTCAGAGCAAGTTTTTACACCATCACGGCATGCTCTGATGCCTAAACTCTATCTGTGCTTTTAAAATAAGAACAGATTAAATTCAGCAGCTCTTCCCTGGTTCTGCTATTAGGCTTAATTCACAATATAGTGACTTGTTCTAGAGCATACACAGTTATTACATGAAATCTATCATCTTTATCTTGCTATGCATGTAGCCTGAAGAAGTACGGGGTCGTTGGGAAAGTTGTGACACATATTTGCATAATAAAACAGGAAACTATGTCATGACTTTCCCAACAGCCTAATATAAGGGGATAAAAGGACTTTTATAAAAGGTTGGAATTCTATCTAACAGAAAACTGGCTTTTTCTCACATTTATATTAAACTAAGAAAACTTAGGCAAAGAGTTTTTATTTAGCCTAAACCTACCTTTTGACAAAGACACTGTGGGTAACCATTTTACACTATCTGCATTAAAGTCAAGCAAAACTACTAGTGAATTCACAAATCATAAGGTTTATTTTGTAATTAACAAAGGGCAACCATTTGTTAACTTGAGTAATACCTTCTTACAGCTTATATGCTCCAGTTATGCTGCAACAAAGGTATACAATTATTGCACATTTATGAAATTCAAACTTCTTTATTCACCATGGGCACCAAGAACTGCAAGAAGGAAAGGATTACTTAAAATTACTAAACAAGTCAGTCCATGCATAGATTAGACTAAGTTTAATGCATTTACTTAACATTCCCAAATCACACTGATTTAAGAGTGAGACTCATCTGGCCATTATATAAGTGTGTAGACCTAAATAAACATTTTCAAAAGTGAATTTCATTCATTTGAAAGAAGGCCCACTTACCTCTAAATATGATAAGCCAAAAATAAAAACATAAACCCATAAACTTACACTTTGTGATATATCTTGGTATTTACACAATTTTTCTACTTGTCTGAAAATCAAGAGAACCATACCCCATTAGGCAAGTAGTTGGCTATTCTACTTTTTAAAGTATTTATACTATACATGGGCCATAATGTACATAAATAAATTTGCAGATTATGCCTCCATAGCAATTCTAGGAGGGGTCATTTTCCCCAAAACAGCAGCAGTTTATAACATGAGGTCAACAAGGTATTTTTCTTATCTATGGTTATTACTGTTCTAATTAAATGTATGAATGATCTAATCTAGTTCTATTTTTACATCTTAGCTAAATTTCTCAGTAACAGGTAAATATTACCAAAGTCTCATTCCTTTTTTTAAATAAAAACAAAAGCCCAAGTTCCTAGAAACCATTACACAGGGATAAACAAAGCACTGAGGATAGGAGAACCAGGAAATTACAACTCTTCCATCCTAACGGGGGGAGGAGGCGAGGCATGAAAGTTAAATGACGTGAGGTCTATTCATTCAGCAAATCATTACTGAGCATACATTACGGGTACTGTTCTGAACTCTGAGGACCTAGGCGTGAACAAGAAACAGTCCCTGCCTTCAAGGGGCTTACATTCTGGCAGAGAAGAAAACAACCTTGCAGGCAAAAATAAACAAAATAACCATGTTACTCAGGATAAATGCCATGGAGGAAAATTCACAGCACAGTGTAACTGATAACAGATAGAATGGGGCAAACTACTTTAATTAGGGACAGGAGAGAAGGCCCCGCTAAGGAACTGACAGCAGAGAGAAAGGCGCAACCAGCCAGAGACTGGCCTCGGAAAGTAGATTCCAGACAAAAGGAAAAAGCTTGTACAAGCCTGATATGTGAAAGAACTTGGTAGAAAGGAGGAACGGAGGGAGGCCGATGTGCTGGTAAGGTGAAGAGTAAGGTTCTAGTGAAGCAGGTAAAGCTGAAAAGAGAGGCAGGCCTGATAATGAAGGGCCTTGGAGGCCACCTCAGGAAAGGTTTAAGAAAGAATGATAGAAGGGACCAGCAGTTGGCGTAATGGCTATGTTGCTGTACTCTCATATAGTTGACTGTGGTTCAAGTCCCGGACCCAGTGGCTTAAACTCAAGCTGGGCACGTGTGCATGCATGTGTGCCCAAGATCCCGAGAAGAGAATGGAGGAGAAAAGATTGCAG
Organism: Tupaia tana; assembly: GCA_026018925.1. NCBI lineage: Eukaryota > Metazoa > Chordata > Mammalia > Scandentia > Tupaiidae > Tupaia > Tupaia tana. Next base: position 81,652,110 of record JAKSZU010000004.1, read on the forward strand.
CATGGCCATCCCCCCTGGGGGGTGATTTCTCACTTTCTGTCTCTCTGTCTTTCTGGCGAGCATTTCTGGCGAGCACGCACGCCCTATAGCAAAAACCTCTCCCAAAAAAAAAAAAAAGAAAGAACGATGGAAGTAGTGTCTGCTTTATGTTCACTCACGGGACTGTGGAGAACCAACTGTAGAAACTCATGCTCGGCACATATGCGTAAGTGCCCAAAATCCCAAGAGAAGAATAAAGGAGAAGGGATTGCCACGTGACCATCCTGGGGTTGGGGGGTTATTTCTCATTTTCTGTCTCTTGGCAAGCACACATGTCCTAGAGCAAAAATCTCTATAAAAAAATTAGAGCTACCAAAAAAAAGTGGACACAAAAACCAACATCTACAATGTAAAATTCATAGCCAATTAAAAATTAGCAGACATGTAAAAGTTTAGGAAAATATAACTCAAATAAGAAGGAAGCCATCAATAAAAACAAATCCCAAAGCGATCTAGAGAGCAGTTAAATGTCCGCATATAATATTCATATTATAAATATATTTTTATTATATTAAACATGGTAGAAAAAAGCATGTTAAGGGAAGATCTGAGAGATACAAAAAAGACCAAGATCAAACTTCTAGAGTTGAAAAATACATTGGATAAGATTAACAGCAAATTAATGCAGAACAGATTAATGAACTAAGAGGCACAGCAACAGAAACCATCCAAAATTAAAGAGAAAGAAGACTGGAAAATTGTATGTAGCATCAGTGAGCTGAAAAACAACTTCATGTAGCCTAACATATGTGTAAATTTCAGTATCAGAAGGAGATGGATGAGAGTGGAGTATAGAAAATTTATTTAAATGGCCATAATTTTTCCAAATTTGATCATGTGGAAACATAAAACCATATGAAACCATAAGTTCAACAAACACCCAGTCACAAAAAAACATAAAACTACACCAATGCACATTAAGATTAAAGTACACAAGGGACTGGCAGGTGGCGTGGTGGTTAAAGGCGCTGGATTCGCACACGGCAACCAAGGTTCAAGTCCTGGACCTGGTGGCTTGCTTTCTTGCTTTTCCTTTCTCTCTCTCTCTCTCTGCCTCTTTCTGGTCAAATTTAAAAAATAATAACAAATGGAACTAACTAACTAAATAAATATTTTAATAAATACTAAATTATACAAAATTTTTTTTTTGGGGGGGAGAGATTTTCGCTATAGGGCGCATGCGCTCGCCAGACAGACAGAGAGAAACATAGATACAGAAAGCGAGAAATCACCCCCCGGGGGGATGGTCACGCCGCAATCCCTTCTCCTCCATTCTCCTCTCGGGATCTTGGGCACGCATGCACACGCGCCCGGCGTGAGTTTTTTAAGCCACCGGGTCCGGGATGCGAACAGCGGTCAACTACGTGGGAGTCCAGCGACATAGCCATTACGCTAACTGCTGGTTCCCAATTATACAAATTTGATGGTAAAGATAAAAATCTTAAAAGCACTGAGTTTACCAAAAAAGGGAAAAAAAAGTCAGAAGACCAAAGAGTGACAGCAGACTTCTCAAAAGAAACAATGCAATCCAGGAGTCAGTGGAGCAACTCCATCTTTAAACCTAGTATTTTATATCCAGAAATAGTGTCTGAAATATAAAGGTTCAAAAATCCTTCTCAACATGGTGGGCCTATACATACCTTACATACCTTGCTAGAGTGATTTTAGATTTTTATTTTCAAAGTGATAGTAATCAATACTAATTGATGAGACTTACATTTCAGAAAAGACACATTACCTTTTTGAAAAGAATGGATTGGGCTTGAGTGAGAGGGAGGCCATGCATATAAAAGAGCAGAACTCACTCAAAAAAACCAAAGAATGTTGACTTAGACTCAGGTGGTGGCAGAGAGAGAACAAACTTAATTAGATGTGTAGGAGATAATTACTGAAAGGCTTGGTAATTTATTAGATGTGAGATATGAGGAAGATAAAGAATTCAAGAATGGTTTCCAAGGTTCTGATATGAGCAACAATTCTTACATATAATTTTACCCACCTGAAGAATAATTTAAATCAAGTATACACCATCAAAATGATAACTAAGGCAACTCATAAGAGTAAACAAATATATTCTGAATACCGCATTTAAACTTAAGAATTTACCACATAAAAGTTTCAAATAAAAATAGAACTTCTTTTATAAGAAACAAAGAAAAAGGCATTAGCTCACTTCATCTGAAATCAGTGAATTCACTCTTGGATTTGAAACAGTTGTCATTACTCCTATGGGAAATAGTAAAGGCACGGTTTCTATATGCCATCTGTTGAGACATTGAAGTGCCTCTACAAAATAATTTCTTCTAAAGGTAAATCACTATAGCGGAGTTTTACCATTAAAACAATTATAACTCTCATGCAGCATTTAGAATGGCTGCATGCTTTTGGCATTCCACTTCTAGCTCAGCAACCTCTCTTCCTATGTTCCTGTCTTCAAAGGAATCCATCAGTGATATTGGTAAAGGGCTTTAAGTAGTAATAAATGTTTACAGTGGATTTACTAAGTGCTACATACAGCATGCTAAGTTTCTTACATAATAATGCTATTTAACCTTCATAAACCTATTAGTGAGGAAACTAAGATGCAAATTTAACTTGTCCCAGGTTATAAAGCTACTAAATGGTTGCACCAAGGATTCAAATCCAGGAAGTTCTGATCTCAGTTCCTAGACACTTGAGAAATTAATCTTTAAACCTCACAAATCTTCTTGCATATTAGAATACATTTAACTAATACACTGAGTGCATGCTTTATATATAATAATCAAGTTTCTAAATTATTTCAATTTAAAATTCAAAAATCATTATTAAAATGTTCAAGTTTTCAATTTGCCCCAAGAGATTCTTCAAAGCACGTAACTTAATGAGCAAGAATTATAATAGACTACTACTAGAGTTTTCATTGTGTGTGTGTGTGTGTGTGTATGTGTATGTGTATGTGTAGTAGAGGATGTGTATAAGAAAATCCACATCATCAAAGGCATGGTGTATGGCTTGCTGATTACAGACACTGAGGGCCTGAAAGTGTACTAAAGGTTGGATACATTAAGTTGCACAGCAGATAAACTATTAATGATGCTTGTGTTAAGAAATACAGTAACTTGGGACCAGCAGTTAGTGTAATGGCTATGTCACTGGACTCCCATGTAGTCGACCACGGTTTGAGTCCTGGACCTGGTGGCTTAAACTCAAGCCAGGCGTGTGTATGTGCATGCCCAAGATCCCAAGAGGAGAATGGAGGAGAAGGGACTGTGGTGTGGCCATCCCTCCTAGGGGGTGAGTTCTCGCTTTCTGTCTCTCTGTTTCTCTCTGTTTTTCTGGCAAGTGTATGTGCCCTATAGCAAAAACCTCTCAAAAAAAAAAGAAAAGAAATGCAGTAACTGTGTTAGGAAACACAGCTCAGATGATCTACATGAAAGCCATTTTTGTATGATGGACATGGATGAGTTAGCATGTACTTCAATTTCTCATGCTGAATTACAGAGCCTATTATATGCATGACTCTTTAAGCAACTATACAGTTGAGAATTAATTCAGAATTATAAACTAATTAAAAATGTCTCCACAGTTCAACGGAAACTCAGTTTAAAATGTTCAAGGAGCTGGATTCCACATGGTTGACTGCAGTTCGTATCCTGGCTCCAGCAGCTTGAGAAACACGCTGGACACGTGTGCATGTGTGCCTAAAATCCCAACAGGATGGAGAAATGGAAGAGAAGAGATTGTAGCGTGACCACACACCACTGGAGGGTGCTCTCTCTCTCCCCTTTTTTCTCTCTCTAGTGAGCACACATACTCCCTGGCAATTAAAAAAAAAAAGTTATTTTTTTTCCTTTAACAACAACAAAATGCCTAGAAACTGAAGTTCTCCAGTAAAGTTCTTTTATTTGTATTTAACCTAAAATAGTTTGTTGGTCTCTATTTTATAGAGAAATGAAATCTCCAATTTCATAGACTATAATAAAAAAAGTATTAAATTTGTATACTTCCAATAAAAGATCTTTGCTTGATGCTTTGGGCATCTACCATAGTTACCCAGAAGACCTCATCCAGTAAATTTAACTATGACAGTACTGAAGTGCCCAGAATAAATTTCCTTAGAAAACTGCCCTTGTGTTACCATAACATGCACAGTCTTTAGCCTGTTGACTGCTCCTATTGTTTGAAAACATAGGTTTTTAGCATGCACATCCAGCTGGGAAATGACTTGTTCCTCTGGAAACACCATTCATTATATCTGGCAGAGTTTAGAGCACCTGTGCGTGTGAACAAGCAGGTGAGTAGTTCACTGATTCCCGCAGTCGCCTCTTTCCTTAATGGGCAATTATTTGATGCCAGCCACAGCAGAGAGTTCAGGCATATGCCTCAGCTTATGATTTGATTTTCCACAGCTAAGAAAGGAAAATCACCAGAATAAGTTAGTTTTAAGACAATCAGATGGGATTGACAGGTACATTTACATGACTATGAACCAAGAACTGTTTACTTAAGAAGAAAAAGTTCCAGGGCCAGCCAGTGCTGTGTTGGTTAAGGCAGCTGAATCCCACATGGCTGACTGTGCAATTCGAGTCTTGAACCCAGTGGCTTGAAAAATATGTTGAGTGCATGTGCATGCATGTCCAACCTCCTGAGAGAAGAATGGAAGAGAAGGGACTGTGGTGTGGGGATCTCTCTTGGGGGGTGGGGGGTGGGGATTTCTCATTTCCCCTCTCTCTCTGTCTCTATCTCATGCACACTATGACAAAACTAAAAAAAGAAAAGTACCAACTCTGGTAATTAGCAACTGTAGAGCAACAAAGAAATACATTTAAAACTTCTAGGATATAAACACACACTGCGGTTCACGTGCTGCTGGTTCTCACTCACTCTACCTCTGTGCATTTCCCAAGGTCAGAGCCTAGGACCCGTACCCAGCCCATGCTAATCAAATGGCGTAAACTCAAACTTGACGTTTTACTCCATGCCAGAGTACAGGCTATTGTACTTGCATAAAATGAGAGAACTTACACTGAGAAGCCTGTGGACCAGCAATCAAAATGCCCATTTCTTGACTTCAAAAGTTATGTCTACGCTAATTATATACACGCACACAAAGTTTGAAGAGCACAGATTATTATACATAGTAATTTTTAAGATTACGATGCTATAGAGTAGTAGACATACTTACTCTTATGTTAAATCCTAGAAGATCACTTATAACACCTGAGACAGCAGAAAGGATAACTACTCTTGTGATATTGTAGATTAAGGGATTCATTGTCAATCCATAGAGTCTAAATGGTGTGTCCAGCTCCTACAGAAACATGAAAGAGCCAAGATACATGATTTCTCAACAGCTATCGGTGACTTCTTACTGTTTTTTTAAAGTATGGGAGAGAATGATTATTTAAAATGATCTTTCCTTAATAAGCAGGAGCTACTTTCAAAAAAATTCATAATGTACTCTCACCTACTTTTCCACTCATTAAACGTAAGGTGGATATGAGCAATATTTATTTATGGTTTAAAAAAAGGTAATTTTTAAAATGACAGACATCAGCAATCAACACAACCTGGGTAACATGACTGGAATATTCTTCTTAGATAGTTAATAACCCAAAATCATCAGGCTAGAATTTTGAATCTATATAGCCTAGCACCTGTTATTAGAGTCTCTCTCAAAGAGTAATGCAATGATTTAACTAATTAACTTATTTATTAACAACAAGCATAATTCACTTGACTTTTCTTCTACAAAAACACTGTGGTGGCTACAAACAGAGTCTGGGTCCTCTGCACAGAGGCTGGTGTGGGTCTGGAGGCCATGATCCGTAAAGTCCTAACAGGCAGCCTTAGTACCATGCCTCTTTGCAGAACACCAGGGGAGACAGCTGCAGGTCTTGGGAAGAACAACTAACGTGGCCTTGGAGAAGTTGTCCAGGGTGACCACATCGCTCCTGGCCAAGGTACAACCATAGATTCCAGCCTTCAGCAGCAGTGTTTTGGGTACAGGGGCCAAAAGGATGCCAGCGTTCCAGGGGCCAGGATGAAGCCACCAACACAGAGCTGTGGGGGCCAGTCACCTTAAAGGTTCCCATGGGGCTTGCTGATCCTGTTTTCCCAGAAGCCTCCTCACACAGGGACAATGTAGAGCTCGACAATGGTGACAGCACTAGCTACTTCCTCAGAACACTGACACCAGACCAACATGGCCACTGTAGCTCTCTGGTGACAAACACCTTGAACCTGGTCTACTGGCCAGCATGAGCCTGTTATTGACAGGCAACATCTTGTCCTTGAGGGACGTCCCCAGAGAAAAATCAATGGGGTCCGACTCTTTAATGGGCAAGAAAAAAAGACCTCCTCCAGGGACTTAATCTTCATGACCTTGACCAGGGTGCCCAGCCTGTGTCCTCAGCTCTGCTCTGACAGCTGCCCTGACTCTTGCCCCCGTCACTGCTGCTGGAGTCTCTATTCCCAACCCTCTTCCTGGTGTCTGCATTCGGTGTTTTCTCAGAGAAGTGTGTCTAATTGAAAGGTAGCAGTAAAAGCATGGCACAGGATAGTACGTACTTTCAACAACTTGGTAGATAGCTTTAATACATTGTTCACCAGAGTGAGCTGCTCTTTCTTATTTGGCTTTTTTTCCATCTTAAGATATAAATTAATCTGAGAAAAGAAATATAGATTAAATTTCATATAAAACATACATACAATGTAAAATATGGCACATTTCAAGGATTATGTCTTCAAGTAAAATAAAGTTTGAAATTCCAACAGCTATTTCTACAGGAAAAGTGTCATGAACCCTAGCCCCTATCTCTAATCAGTGTCCCTTGAGCAAAGAAAAAGTACTTTGTAAAGAAACAACACTTAAGCAATAGACAGGACCAGCAGATGGCATAGTGGTTGTGTTGCTGGACTCCCACATGGCCGACCGCGGTTTGAGTCCCAGATCCGGTGGCTTCAAACTCACACCAGAAGCATGTACACGCCTGCCCAAGATCCCAGGAGGAGAAAGAAGGAAAAGGGATTTGGCATGGCCATCCCCTGGGGGGTGATTTCTCATTGTCTCTCAGTCTCTTCAGCGAGCACACATGCCCTATAGCAAAAATCTCTCAAAAAAATTAATAATAATTAAGCAATATAAATGTCAAAACAATAAAAAAATTATTAACTGTAATATAACATACTTAGCATAAAAACTCCTTCAATTCATAAACTGAATCTTATTCATCTTGGTCCCCTCCCCCAAATAATCTTAACATTCTCATTAAACATTTGTGGCATAAAAAAACAATAACTGCTTTTAACTTATTAATTCTATTTACCTTCATAAGAAGAATTATCCAATATGATTCTAAGACAAAGAAAAAAAATCTAGATAATAGATGTTTTTATTTAAAGTTTATGGATAGGAGCCAGCAGGTAGTGTGGTGGTTAAGGCACTGGACTCCCACATGGCTGACCAAGGTTTAAGTCCCAGATCTGGCAGCTTGCTTTCTCACTTTCCCTCTCTCTGTATCTGTCTCTCTCTGGTCAAATTAAAAAATAAAAATAAATAAGCAAATAAAATTAAATAATTCTTTAAAAAATAAAGTTTATGGATAAACTGATATTAAAAATAACATTGTGAAAAACACACTTTATACTACTCTATTTATAAGAAACATTTCTCGATCTTATTATCTATGCACATACTGAAAAACAAGCATTTTCTAAACACTAAGTAATGTGTTCTATGGCTATTATGGAAGAAATTCAAGAAGTTTACGAAACATGTTAAATGACAACTACTCTAAAGATCTAATATTTGAGGTAGAATATATGCTCAAAAGCATGCTCCATCACCATCAATAAAAACACTTTTGTAATACTCAAGGTATTTTCAATCCATTAGATTTTTTTTTCCTTTTTTTTTTTACCCTTTTTTTTCTTTCACTCTTTTTTTTTTTTTTTTTTTTTTGGAGAGGTTTTTGCTATAGGGCGTGTGCGCTCGACAGAGAGACAGAAAGCGAGAAATCACCCCCCAGGGGAGATGGCCACGCCGCAATCCCTTCTCCTCCACTCTCCTCTCGGGATCTTGGGCACGCACGCACACGCGTCCAGCATGAGTTTAAGCTGCCAGGTCCAGGACTCAAACCGCGGTCGACTACATGGGAGTCCAGCGACATAGCCGTTACGCTAACTGCTGGTCCCAGTCCATTAGATCTTAACTCTCACAATCCTGGGAGTAGGTAGGGACAATTTTATACCCATTTTATAAGAAACAAACGATTACAAAAAGGGCAAACTGACTTTTGAGGCCACATAGCTAGATAGTAATCCGATCCTGAATGCTCTGCATAACTCTTACAGTATATTATGCCACTAACCCTGAACTAAATTGACAGGACCAATCAATACCTGTTCAGTAAGTAAGATCGAAACATTGCTGTATTTCTTATTGGTTTCAGACCCCAGTGACGCCAGTCGCAGTAAGAAAAGCAGTAAAGCTGTTTCCCAAATCAAAAATTCCCAGTTATAAGCATCATTCAGGAAAGTTTTATGTCCTTGGAGAACCTATACAAGGAACCAAAATAAGTTAAGTTTTTCATTTGTCTTAAAATCATAATTACTCCTTTATCAATTTAAAAACATTGTCAAGAATTATACACACACACACACACACACACACACACACATATTTTCTTTTTCATGACTTGGAGCGGGAATGACAGACAGCTACCCTCACCAGGATCTCCTCACACCAAGATCCCTTCTTCCCAGTCCTCCAGTTAGTCAGGATCTTGGGTGCACAAGCACCCAGCATATTTTCAGGTTGACTCAAGATCCAAACCTGAGGTCACCCATATGGCTTCCAGTACTACAGATCAGTACATTACCACCTGTACCCTGAGGTAGGGCCCAATTTTTGTTCTCTTTAAATCTACCTAACCATTCATTTTATGAGAGAAAGAAAAAAATAAGCAGGATCCTGTGCTATAACCCACCCCCACCAGCATTTCAGCCAACCAGGATGACAGGCACTTGTGTGTACGCTTAGTGTATACTGACCATTCACCCGACAACCTTTGGTTTACCATGTCGCCCACTGACTCCCACCCAGACTTTCTTCTCCAAAGTCTACCACTGACATTTCAGCTTCTGAGTTAACCTCCCAAAAGAGAGACTATGATTGGCTTAATTTGGGTCAGGTGTTCCTGTCAATTAATTATAATTAGGAGGGGGATTAGGAGGGGGAAGTAACAATTAATGGCAACCCAGACTCCTCTCTTCAGGAAATGATGCAATCTGTGACACAGCAAGAGATAATACGCAAATTACAGCCAAAGTGCCACAAAACCAAACACAAAGAAAAACAGTGAAAATCAGCCAGAGGAAAAAGCTGCTAGGGCCAGCAGATGGCATAGCAGTTACATCACTGGATTCCAACATGACGGACCACGGTAAATCCCGGACCTGGCAGCTTGAAACTCATCCAGGAGTGTGTGCATGTGTGCCCAAGATCCCAGAAGGAGAATGGAGGAGAAGGGATTGCAGCATGGCCATCCCCTTGGGGGCAGGGGGTATTTCTCACTTTCCCTCATACTGACTGTCTCTCTCTCTCTCTCTCTCTCTCTCTCTCTCTCTCTCCAGCAAGCACACATACCCTAAGGCAAAAATCCCTCTTCCCCCCCTTTTTTTTTAAGAGAGATTTTTGCTATAGGGCACGTGTGTTTGCTAAAGACACAGAGAGACAGAAAATGAGAAATTACTCCCAGGAGGGTGATGGCCATACCACAATCCCTTCTCCTCTATTCTCCGTTTGAGATTTTGGGCACATGTACACACACTCCCGGTTGAGTTTCAAGCAGCCAGGTCTGGGACTCAAAACATGGTCGGCCGTGTTGGAGTCCAGCACCTTAACCACTATGCCTCCTGCTGGCCCCTCCTTACTTTTAAAGAGCAGCAAGGAGACTAACAGCTAATTTCTAAAGATAGAATATGTAAACCAGAATGCAACAGAATCCTGAAAGAGATGAAATATTGGATCATCAGAAAAGTCGAGATGCGTTTTTGCAAAGAAAAACAGAAAAATACATCATGACTTTTCCAATGACCCAATAAAATAACTGCCATCCTGGAATTCCCAGTAAAAAATATCTTCAAAAATGAAAATGAAGGAGCCAGCAGGTAGCATGGTGACCAGGACACTGGACCCCACATGGCCAGCCATAGTTCGAGTCCTGGCAGGCATGTGTGCATGTGTGGTCAAAATCCTAGGAGGAGAATGGAGGAGAAGGGATTGCAGCATGACCATCTCCCCTGGGGGGATTATTTCTCACTTTGTCTCTCTCTGTCTCTCCAGCAAGGGCATGTACCCTATAGCAAAACTCTCTTTAATAAAAAGGAAAGAAATAAGCTGGGTCAGCAGGTGGCATGGTGGTTAAGGCACTGGATTCCCACATGGCTAACTATGGTTCAAGTTCCAGACCTGAAGGCTTGAAAAAAGCACATGTGTGTGCATGCTCAAAATCCCAAGAGAATGAACAAGAAGAAATTGTGGTGTGGCTGTCCCCCTGGGGCATCCATCATTTCTCACTTTCTGTCTCTCTGGCAAGCACATAGGCCCTATAGCAGAAAACAACAAAAAAAGAAATAAGCGGGGCCAGCAGGTGGCATGGTGGTTCAGGTGATGAACTCCCACATGGCCAACCTTGGTTTGAGTCCCAGACCTGGCAGCTGGCTTTCTCTCTGTCTCTCTGTCTCTGTCTCTCTCTGATTACTATAACAAGTTAAAAATAATAATAATAATAAATTAAATAATTCTTTTTTTTTTGAGGGGTTTTTGCTATAGGGTGCGTGAGCTCACCAGACAGACAGAGAGAGACATAGAGACAGAAAGCAGGAAATCACCCCCCAGGGGGGATGGCCACGCCGCAATCCCTTCTCCTCCATTCTCCTCCCAGGATCTTGGGCACGCACGCAAACGCGCCCGGCATGAGTTTAAGCCACCGGGTCCGGGACGCGAACCGCGGTCTACTACGTGGGAGTCCAGCGACATAGCCATTACGCTAACTGCTGGTCCCAAATAATTCATTTTTTTAGAGGTTTTTGCTATAGGGCACGTGTGCTCTCCAGAAAGACAGAAAGAGACAGAAAGCAAGAAATCACCCCCCAGGGGGTATGGCCACGCTGCAATCCCTTCTCCTCCATTCTCCTCTCGAAATCTTGGGTACAAACGCACATGTGCCTAGCATGAGTTTAAGCCACCGGGTCTGGGACTTGAACTGTAGTCGGCTACATGGGAGTCTAGCAACACAGCCATTATGCCAACTGCTGGTCCCAAATTAAATAAATAATTCTTAAAAAAATAAAATAAGGCCATGCTGATTATAAAAGATATACTGAAAGTCTAATAAAAAGAGTGTAGACAAAGCTATAACATACACAAACTAATCAAAATACAGCTAGTATATATTAATATAAGATCAAGTGTTCATAGAAACATTAGAAATAGAATTCTGTAAGGTCATAAAAGACCAAAACAAAACAAACAAACAAAAAAACCCTGACACTTTCCCAGATTAAAGGAGACTGAAGAACAATGCAATGTGTGACTCTGAATTAGAACCTAGATTTAAAAAAAAAAAATAACAACAACTATAAATGACATAAAAGTCAATCTGCCAAGAGAATGGATAACAATTCTAAAACTGGATCTACCCAGTTACACAGCTTTATGAGGTATATAAAGCAAAAACTGACAGAAATAAAAGAGAGAATAGACAGGTTCACAATCCTAGTAGCCTCAAACACACTTTTTCCATGCAGGCCAAACAATGAGAAAGATATGGGCAATCTGAGCAACGCAACTAAGAACCTTGGCCTGCCGGTACCCTGAGAACACTGCTCTCAACAATACAAAACAAATCCTTCCAAAGTGCTGTTAGAAAACTTAATAAAACTGAACATATGCTGGATAGTAAAGTAACCCTGTACATGTTTCAAAGAACTAAAGACATACTCTGAATGGCTTTACTACGGGCAGCAGTCCCCCCTTGCCCGTGCGACTAAGTCCCAAGTCCCCGTGGATATCCGAATCTGCAGACAATACTGAACCCAACCACCACGAATGGGAACACATTTCTTTTCATGACTTCCATCCACACATCAAATGCCTTTTCCATATATTGTTTCATTGCCAGAGAGCACATGTGCTCAACAGAAACAGAGAGAGAGAGATGATAAATTAAGCATTTACCATGCATTGTGGCTGTAACTTGGGCAGCCTTAGGTGCAAGAGCAAAACTAACACAAATCATTTTATTTCTTATTTTTTAATTTGCTATAAGATACATGTGCTCACCAGAGAGAGAGAGAATGAGAAAGCAAGCCACCAGTTCCAGGACTTTGACCAGGATTGGCCATGGGGGAGTCCAACAACTTCACCACACCACCTGCTGGCCCCACTAGCACAAATTTCTTCTTCTTTCTTCACAGTTTTATGGCTAGGATATTTGTTCTCACTGTAGATCTTAAGTCTCAACATATGATTTTCTTTCTCTCCTTATAAAATCAAGAATTTTTACCTTTTTCCTTAAAGGAAGCCCTTTATAACTTGTCTTTGACATATTCAAATTGCCAGCATCACTATTCTTGCACCTTGGGGCCATTACTAAAAAATAATAAGGGTTGGGGACCAGCAGTTAGCGTAATGGCTATGTCGCTGGACTCCCATGGTAGTCGACCGCGGTTTGAGTCCCGGACCCAGTGGCTTAAACTCACGCCGGGCACATGTGCATGCATGCCCAGGATCCCGAGAGGAGAATGGAGGAGAAGGGATTGCGGTGTGGCCATCCCCCCTGGGGGGTGATTTCTCACTTTCTATCTCTCTGTCTCTCTCTGTCTTTCTGGCGAGCGCACACGCCCTATAGCAAAAACTTCTCAAAAAACATAATAATAATAATAAGGGTTATTGAAAGACAAGGACTTGACATCAGGACAGCCAATTTTTTTTTTTTTTTTTTTGGAGAGGTTTTTGCTATAGGGCGCGTGCGCTCGCCAGACAGACAGAGAGAGACAGAGAGATAGAAAGCAGGAAATCACCCCCCAGGGGGGATGGCCACGCCGCAATCCCTTCTCCTCCATTCTCCTCTCGGGATCTTGGGCACGCACGCACACGCGCCCGGCGTGAGTTTAAGCCGCCGGGTCCGGGACTCGAACCGCGGTCAACTACGTGGGAGTCCAGCGACATAGCCATTACGCTAACTGCTGGTCCCAGGACAGCCAATTTTATAACTGAGATGTCTAACGGATAGGCAGCCAGGCGGCATGCACAGCATGGATACACTGGGCAAAGGAATGATTCACGTCCCAGGCTTGACAGAATGTGCAAGATATCACCGTGCTATCGTGCTATTCAAAAAAGTACACAATTTAAAACTTACGATTTTTTTTTTTTGAGTTTTTTTTTGCTATAGGGCGCATGCGCTTGCCAAAAAGACAGAGAGAAACAGAGAGACAGAAAGCGAGAAATCACCCCCCAGGGGGGATGGCTGGGCCGCAATCCCTTCTCCTCCATTCTCTTGAGATCTTGGGCATGCACGCACATGCGCCTGGCATGAGTTTAAGCCACTGGGTCCGGGACTCAAACTGCGGTCGGCTACATGGGAGTCCAGCAACATAGCCATTACGCCAACTGCTGGTCCTCTGAACTATCTATTTCTGAGGGTTTTCATTTTATATTTTCAGACCAAAGTTGACTGTCAGTAACTATTAATAAAAATACAGAGAGAGAAACCACCGATAAGGGGGCTCTCTAAGCCACAGTAGAATTAAGTTAAAACTCAATAAATGGGAAAGTATGAAGATAAGCTTGTAACTTCTTGTAATGCATAAAGTATAGCAGTACTTAAAAGATAAGCTAGAAAGACCTGTCAAAAGGACACAGGAGGGCCAGCAGGTGGTGTACTCGTTAAGGCACTGGACTCATACATGGCCAACCATGGTTCACGTCCTGGACCCAGCAGCTTGAAACCCATCCCAGGCATGTGTGAGCGTGTGTGTCCCCACAATCCCGAGAGGAGAATGGAAGTGAAGGGACTGTGGTGTGCCCATCCCCTCAGGGGGTGATTTCTCACTTTTTCTCTCTGTGTCTCCAGCGAGTGCAAGTGCCCTGTAGAGAGATAGGTATAGCAAAAAAATCTCTTTAAAAAAAAGAAAAAAAAAAAAAAAAGCGCACACACACACACACACACACACACACACACACGAACACACAGGAAGAAACTTCAAAGGGTCAAATCTGAAACAATGTTGGCATCAAAACAAATACTATAACAGATTGTAGCCCACTGGATAAAAATAAGGACATGATTCCACTGTGTAAAATATGAATGGCAAAGGGAAGGTCTGCCTATGAGTGATAACTAATAAAGGTAGAAGGAATGAAGTAGTAAGAAAATCATTATCTTGTAATGATCATGGTATGACAGCTTTATTATCAGTAAAAAAATAAATAAATAAATACCAAATAAAACTAAATTAGAGTGACCTGACAGTCTTTTCTTTTTCTTTTTTTTTTTTTCATTTTGCTAAAGGTCACATGCACTCACCACAGAGAGAGAGAAAAGAAGAGAAAAAGGGAAAAAGAGGGGGCCAGCAGGTGGATGGTAGTTAAGGCACTGGACTCCCATATGGACAACCACAGTTTGAGTGTTAGACCTGGTGGCTTGATTTCTCACCTTCCCTTTCTGTCTCTCTATGTTCAAATTAGAAATAAAAATAATAATAAATAAAATTAAATAAATAATTCTTCAAAAAAAAAAAAAAAGAGGGAAAGTGAAAAAGCACCTCCTATGGTGCTCTCGTCTCTGTTTCTCCTCTCAGGACTTTGGGCACACATATACACCCAGCTAGTGTTTCAAGCCACCAGGTCCAGGACTTGAACTGTGCTGTCAGTCATGTGGGATCAAGCCGCCTTAACCACCAAACCACAGGCTAGTCCAGATCCACGAGTCTTAAAGGACTTCAAAGTTAACTTTACTCCCATCGCAGAAAGAAAAATAACAAATACCCAAACTAACAAGACAAATACCATTACATGTAAACACCAGTGACCTGGTCTAAGACAGAAAGTGAACCCTACATCCACATTTCCATCTTCCATTAAAATAGATAGGAAATTTTACCTGGGCACAACAAATGAACGCAATCGAAAGTGTCAGTAAAAAGACTGAAGACACAACTACATCGACTGAACGCTGTGGACCCCGTCTCTGTGAAGTGAGATACACGTTAGCATTTCAGATTACTGCCAGAAATACTAACAACACTCCTATCAGTAACATTCCAAATCTTGCCACATTAATGTTTAAGTAAACATGTATAAGAAGTTTCTGACATAGGATCTTAGCAAGTTTAACTAAGCATTTCCAAACTAAAAGGGTGACTAATTCATTGACATATATCAACTGGAATATTTCCCAAAAAAGTCAGAAGAGATGCAGTATCTAACTGATCACTCTGCTTCGGAAGTTAAAATTGTCTTTCTCCTCCCTGAGCTCTTCCTGACTGATCCTCACAGCGCTGCAGCTGGATCACGTACGTCTAACTCACCCGGAAAGTCTGCTGGCCAGGTGCACACCCCGCCCCATACCCAGCCCTTCCCCACCCCCGGAAACGGCTGCCAGGAGCTTCACCATGCTTGTTCCCTGCACGGTTTCTGTGTGTGTTCTACTGCTAACCAAATAAAACTCACCTTTAGATAGGAGCGCAGTGATAACCATATTTTAATGTTCTCCACCTTTTTAAGTCTGAAATGAGGTATTTCATATTTCCTAGCTTTTCTGGCAGAAGTAATATGGCTGAAGAGTTTTGCAAATAAAAATCTCTATAAGAAGTTAAAAAAAAAATCACATAGTAAAATGTATGAATGTGTCTCTATGTGTGTATTCATGTAATTGTCAACAATATCCCCAGTATATATATATATATATATATATATATATATATATATATATATACACCTTTAAAAGAACAAAATTCCAATCAGCAATCACTATGATAGGTAGTGAAAAAAATTTCACTATTAGCTCATTACCCTGATGCTTCCAAATACAAGAGAAGACTTCAAAAAGTTAGTGGAAAATAGAATAAAGTACAAGTACTTTGGTACAGAAATAATTTTGAAATCCATGCATAGTTTTTTCATAATATGCCTTATCCTTGAATGTTTTTGTTTTGTTTTTGCAATAGGACATGTGTGCTCACCAGACAGAGAGTGAGGGAGGGAGGGAAAGTGAAAAATCACCCCCCAGAGAGGATGGCCATGCTGCAATCCCTTCTCCTCCATTCTCCTCTTGGGATTTTGGGCACGTACATGTGCCCAGTGCATTTTCCAAGCTACTAGGTCCAGGATTTGAACTGTAATGTTGGCCAGGTGGGATCCAGCTACCATAACCATCACACTACCTAGCTGGCCCATATCCTTGAACTTTTTTTTTTTTTTTTAAGGATTTTGCCTGAGGGCGCTCACTGGAGAGACAGACAGATACAGTGACAGGGAAAGTGAGAAATCATCCCCCCACCCCCACCAGGGGATGGCCATGAGGCTGTCCCTTTTCCATTCTAATGGGATCTTGGGTACACACACACGGACCCAGCATGATTTTCAAGTCATTGTCTGGAACTCGAACTGCAGTCGGCCATGTGGGAGTCCAGTGACTTAACCTCTATGCCATCCGCTGGTCCCCATATCCTTGAACTTTATGAAGACACCTCATGTACTTTTTTTTTTTTTTTTTTTTTGGAGAGGTTTTTTGCTATAGGGCGCGTGCGCTCGCCAGACAGACAGAGAGAGACATAGAGACAGAAAGCGAGAAATCACCCCCCAGGGGGGATGGTCACGCCGCAATCCCTTCTCCTCCATTCTCCTCTCGGGATCTTGGGCACGCACGCACACGCACCCGACGTGAGTTGTAAGCCACCGGGTCCGAGACGCGAACTGCGGTCGACTACGTGGGAGTCCAGCGACATAGCCATTACGTTAACTGCTGGTTCCCATGTACTTTTTTTTTTAAGAACTATTTTATTTAACTTTACTTATATTTTAAATTTATCAGAGAGGGACAGTGTGTGAGAGAGAGGGAAAGTGAGCAAGCTGCCAGGTCCGAGACTCAAACCGCGGTCATCCGTGTGGGAGTCCAGCACCCTTAACCACCATGTCACCTGCTGGCCCCTCCTCGTGTACTTCTGTACAATATGGCACAATCTTAACACTTGCAAGAATATTCTTTAAAGGCTTTTGTGAAACCCCCAACCTCACAAACTCAAATGTTTATACATGATTCTGGCTTCCCAAATTATATTTTCATTCAAAATCATGTTTCTTTTGCATATTACCAATTTATGTTCTCATTTCAAAATTCTTAGCAAATTTCAATGAATTTATTTCTTGCTTGGCCACTTTTCACAAAAAACAGTACCACCCTGAGAAGCTCTTAGGATCTGCTACGGCATGCTGAGGGCATGTGCGAGCAGTCGGCTGGCTTGCTCACTGGCTAAGCCGCCTCTACACATGCAGCACCACAGAACTTCAGACTGCAACATGCAATTTGTAAACAGCCAATAACATGGATGTTAAACCCACACGTACCAAGTCCATTTAGCAACCCTGCATCGCCCACATTCACTTTTAGAAAGAGATCAAATCAAGAGGACCAAAGCAATTCAAAGCTGTATCACACCCCAAAACAGAGGGAAGACATTGCACATATTTGTCCACTGACCTGTTTATATGTTCTCTCTGCCACACACATCATGAAAAAAAAAATCCAAGTAAGACACAACCTTTCCAAAAAGTTAATTATAGACAAAATAATAACAGGTGTAACAGGTGGCGCCCCACAAAAGAGAGTCAAGACCTCCTCAGCAGAAATGGACTTGAGTTGATCAAAGTTCTTCTCCCGGAAAAGTCGGTGCAGAAATGGAAAAAAAGCTAATCCGATGGTGACAACATTCCCCAGCATCTGATAACCTACTCCTTGCTGATATGCATTAACCTGGAAATTAATATGAAATTTCTGTCATTACTGCAAAGCTAAATGGAGTTACAAAGCATTATTTATTAAATGCTGTTTAGATTAAAAATACATTTTAATGTTATAAATAAAAATGATACATGTGCTTACAATTTTGTAGATCTTACTAAAAGTTAGGCCTAAATGAAATAGGTAGAGTAGACCTGCATGACTGAGTGTCCTAATAGAGACCATGTGTAACAAAACAGATACCACGTAAAGACTGACTACACAACTAACTAATATATATAAACTTATACACACACAGAGAGACCGACAGATATCCCAGTGTGTGTGTATAAAATCTGTGTTTCAAAAGCAGAGCTTCTGGGATCTTAGACACAGCTCGGGCCACTGAGCCGATGTGCTGAAAACACGTGCACTCTTACCCTGCTCATGATGATGCCGCTTATTTCCAACACAGACATATCCATCTTTTTGCACTCGTTTCCCTCCCAGATTATTGCACTAACTCGATCAGAGGCCGGGCTTGAGTTCTGAAGCCAGAATAAATGGTTCTGAGAAGAAAAATAGAAATCTGTTTTCCATTCACTCCTTTCCTGCTTTAGTTTTTCTCTCCCTCTGTGCAGCCCCGCGACACATTCATCCGTGTTCAACCTCACCAGTCTCTCTCTCTCACAAAACTTCCAATAACCACCTCCACGAGGCTGGCTTCTGGTCCTTTCTTCTACACTCAGTCATTACCTGGAGAGAAGCTAAATCTTCTATAATTTGAGGTAGGATTCCATGATCTCCAAGGTTACTTCCCTCTCAAAAGGTGCGGAAGTGAGGATACTGGTGTGTTCATAGATATTAAGGAAGAAAGAATGCGACTGCACTGTGGAATAGCAGGAGAGGCTCTAAGCAGCTTTACATGTCTGTGAACGACTGTGGAGTTAAGCCTCCCTCCGGTCTAACTTGGACACGGGAAAACATAAAAAACT
This sequence comes from Tupaia tana, assembly GCA_026018925.1. Lineage (NCBI taxonomy): Eukaryota > Metazoa > Chordata > Mammalia > Scandentia > Tupaiidae > Tupaia > Tupaia tana. The sequence goes on from JAKSZU010000004.1 coordinate 81,671,137, forward strand.
CAAGCTCAAGAGGAAACAGTATGATGAAAGCTGTCCCTGCACTCCTCTGCCATGTTATGTCTTACTCTTCATGAAGTCCCATTCACCAACATGGTCCTCTCTGACAGCCATCAACCTCCTTTTGCCCTTCTCTAAAGTTTAAAACCCTTATAGTCTACAAATTAGCATCTAATAGTATGGTACTTCTTTTTCTTTTTTTTTTCCTTTTTTTTGGAGAGGTTTTTGCTATAGGGCGCATGCGCTCGCCAGACAGACAGAGAGAGACAGAGAGACAGAAAGCAGGAAATCACCCCCCAGGGGGGATGGCCACGCCGCAATCCCTTCTCCATTCTCCTCTTGGGATCTTGGGCACGCACGCACACGCGCCCAGCGTGAGTTTAAATCACTGGGTCTGGGACTCGAACCATAGTCGATTACGTGGGAGTCCAGCGACATAGCCATTATGCTAACTGCTGGTCCCGGTACTTCTTTTTAAAAGAGGTGTTTTTTGTTGTTTTGTTTTGTTTTGTTTTGTTTTGCCATAGGGCACATGTATTCACCAGAAAGAGACAGAGTAAGAGGGAAAATGAGAAATCACCCCCCCAGGAGGGATGGCCATGCCACCATACCTTCTCCTCCATTCTCCTCTCAGGATCTTGGGCATCCACACACATGCAACTGGCAAGAGTTTCAAGCCCTGAGGTCTAGGACTCGAACCATGGTTGGCCATGTGGGAGTCCAGTGATGTAACCACTACATCATCTGCTAGCCCAATAAGGTGCTTTTATAGCATCCTACTTCCTATATGATCATCTTGTCCCCAAAGTAAAATATAAGTTTCTAGAAAAGGACCATATAGCATGTTCCTTCGTTTTCTACCATAATGCTTAGGGTAATGCTAATGAGCATTTACTGATTTTTATTCACTGATTCAATGATTTATCCAATAAATATTTAGAAGGCACCTACTATGTAACATGCAGTGTGGATACAATGGAGAACAAGATAGATGTCCTTGCTATCAGGAAGCTTAGTCTTCTTAAAGAGGCATAATTAGATGAAGCTACTCTACAGCACGGTATGGAAAGGAAAGGGTGCTTTAGGAGTGTATGGGAAAGGCTCCTGAGGGAAGTGTCACTGGAGCCAAGACCTGCCTAGAAAATAAAACAGAGTGAGTCAAAGAAATGAATACTAAAGAAAAGGGCCTAGCATGTGTAACCAGTGTGTAAAGGGCCAGAAGTACATGAGGACTGGTACACACCAGGAACAGGAAGGGGTGCTCTCGAATTAAAGTAACCGTGTGAGGAGTAGGTAGGGAACAGTCAGAGGTGAGATCACTTTAGACCAAATAAAAGAACAAAAGCAAATATTCCAAAGATAGAAAAAAGGATTTTAAAGGGAGTGGCATTATCAGACTTGAGTTTTAGAAGGACTGCTCTGGCTGCCTAATATAAGGCAGAAACACCAATCAAACAACCCTGTTCTTATAAAGTGAACATTAATAATTGTTCTAAAAAAAACTAATGAAAGGGACCAGCAGTTGGTGTAATGGCTATGTCACTGGACTCCCATGTAGTCGACCGCAGTTCAAGTCCCAGACCTGGTGGCTTAAGCTCACGCCGGGTGCATGTGCATGCATGCCCAAGATCCCGAGAGGAGAATGGAGGAGAGGAGATTGTGATGTGGCCATTCCCCCTGGGGGGTGATTTCTCACTTTCTCTCTCTCTGTCTCTCTCTCTCTTTCTGGTGAGCACATGCACCCTATAGCAAAAACCTCTCACAAAAAAAAAAAAAAAAAAAAAAACCTAATGAGAAAAATATTATGAAGAAAAGCTTAGGTCAGCAACTAATGTCTCTCTGAGTTCTAATTCCAACATCTTCACTGATAAACTGTGTTCAAGTTCCTTGTCTCTAAATCGGGGATAAAAATAGTATCTACATTATGAGATTATTATATAGTTAAATGAACTAACACAGTGCCTGAAAAATGGTATACAGTGTTATTATCATCGCCTTCACATACCTGCTGAAAAACATCCTCTTTGGGGTCACGTTTGGTCCCTGAGTGAAGAGTATTCACATGGGCCCCCTCACTGTCACTGGTGACAGATGACCGGCACTCTGGGCCATGCAGCAGGTCATCCCATAACATATCCTCCGTCTCTGAGTCGTGGCGGGTGCTTTCTGAGTCTCTTCTTGACATGTTGATGCTTCGAGAGCCACCACTCACACCAGATCTAGAGCCCTTGAAAGGAAAACCAAAAAAAAAAAAAACCAACAAAAAATTAATTCAGCTTTAAAGATAATTATGTATCTGAAATAAAACTGAAGAGCTTATCTATAAGCCTCATAAGTCAATCACCAAATATTCTTTTCTTCACAAGGCTTCACATAACAATGATATACTTTAGCATTTAAATGTTTAACTCTGGAAAAAAAAATGTGGACAATTTCACATGTACTTCGAGAAAAAACTAGATCTATTAATGTTCATTGTTCAATGTTGAAGGTGAATACAGATATATCCTTCATTTGATTATTATACACTGTATGCTTGCCTTAAAAAAACCATTCTGGGGACCAGCAGTTAGCGTAATGGCTATGTCGCTGGACTCCCACGTAGTCGACCGCGGTTCAAGTCCCGGACCCGGCGGCTTAAACTCACGCCGGGCGCGTGTGCGTGCGTGCCCAAGATCCCAAGAGGAGAATGGAGGAGAAGGGATTGCGGCGTGGCCATCCCCCCTGGGGGGTGATTTCCTGCTTTCTATCTCTCTGTCTCTCTCTGTCTGTCTGGCGAGCGCACGCGCCCTATAGCAAAAAACCTCTCAAAAAAAAAAAAAAAAAAAAAAAAAAAACCATTCTGGAGGCCACAAAGATATACTTCAACAACATATACACCGGCAATCATAATTAAGTTTTTGGAAAAGTGGAAAAATATATGTTAACTCTGATGTTTCTAGCAAGCAGGGGTTTGAAAGGACTCCCTCTAAGAAGTTACTGTCATATGAGACTATTCAACTAAGGTGCTCTGGGATGGGAATGACTTCTGTAAGCACACCCAGAGGACCTCTCCAACTCGCTTGGCCAAAACTTTTGTCATACATGTAATCCCTTATTCAAAATATTAAGAGCTTGATTATAGGCCTAGTCATGTCCAAGGGACAGCCTCAACATGTTAAAGGATAACCAGGCAAAGAAAAGCACAGACAATTTAGCTCTCCTGTAATACATGAAAGGTTTTTCATGACCCTGACTGCCTTGTTGATCAGAATACAACAGAAACCACACCACCGCCATCTACTCTGCTCACATCTGAATGACAATATTCCAATTGTGAATGATGCCACAATAAACACGAATGTGCAAGTGTTTTCCAACTGAGTGTATTCCTATCATTTGGGCAGATACCCAGGAGTGGAACTGCTAAATCATATGGTAGTTTATCTGTAGGTGCTGGAGGAACCATATTGTTCTCCACAGTGGTTGTACAATTTACATTCCCAACAACAGTGCAGGAGAGTTTCTTTTTCACCACAGCCTTGCTAGCACTTACTATTTTTTTATCTTAGCCATTCTGACTGTGGTTAGTTGGTATCTTATTATAGCTTTGACTTGTATCTCCCTTATGATAAGGAATGTTGAGCATTTTTTCATGTATTTTTTGGCTATTTGTATGTTTTCCTTAGAGAGTTATCTGTTTAGCTCATTTGCTCATCCTTTAGTTGGGTTGATTTTTTTTTTCTGGTTAACTTCTTGAGTTCTCTATAGCAGCCATGGTACTTTTAAGATGAGAGTCAAAGCAAAAAAATAATTCATTCCTTTTCAAGGGGTGAGTAGTCATCTAAACATTCCTAGATAGATGGATAAATGTTGGCAGGGGATGGGTGGGTAAACATAAACACTATTGATGGCAACGAATAAAAAAGAATGGAGGGACCAGCAGTTAGCGTAATGGCTATGTTGCTGGACTCCCATGTAATCGACCGCAGTTCGAGTCCCAGACCTGGTGGCTTAAACTCACGCTGGGCACTTGTGCATGTGTGCCCAAGATCCCAAGAGGAGAATGGAGAAGAGACTGCAGTGTGGTCATCCCCCCTGGGGGGGTGATTTCTTGCTTTCTGTCTCTCTGTCTCTGTCTGTCTTTCTGGTGAGCGCACACGCCCTATAGCAAAAAGTCTCAAAAAAAAAAAAAAATGGGTAACACTATTACACTCAAGAATACACCTTAAAAACTTATCTCTCAAAAGGATATTTTACCTGGATGAAAGCTGCTGATTCAAACTCTGATTCGGCCAGACTGTCTGAATCACGCACAGTACGACACCACCTCGTAGTGGTTTTCTTTACCTGCCAAAAATCAAACCAATAAACAACAGGAAAAATAGCAATAAATAAAATAATTATTAAAAAAAAGGCATGTTAAGTACCTCATTGCTATTCAATGATTTTACAATTAGCTCCTATACTTTTGTAAACTAAAATAAAGATTACCTGAGAGTTTAGCTGCCTTGAAAGTATTGATTTTCTGTTCTTAACTTCACAACCATTGTCACTCGAGGCCCCTTCCACACTCCTGCGCAATAACATCATCTGCGTCCGTGCTTCGCCATCTTCCTCACTTGACAGATCATCTGAAATCCCATTACCTACGCGCCTAAATACCTCCTGAAAAGAGAACAGGAGGGACCAGCAGTTAGCACAATGGCTTTGTCACTGGACTCCCACCTAGTCGACCGCGGTTTGCGTCCCGGACCGGGTGGCTTAAAACTCACGCCGGGCGCGTGTGTGTGCATGCCCAAGATCCTGAGAGGAGAATGGAGAAGAAGGGATTGTGGCGTGGCCATCCCCCCAGGGGGTGATTTCTCGCTTTCTGTCTCTCTGTCTCTCTCTGTCTGTCTGGCGAGCACGCGTGCCCTATAGCGAAAACCTCTCCAAAAAAAAGAGAACAGGAAAGCCTTCACAAGAGACAACTCCAAATATTCTAGTAAGCTAGGTACATAAAGACAAAAAGTTCTGTCAAAACTACCAAGCAGTAAACTAAACCAAAATTGAAGGATCCTATATATTATTTGATCTCAATAAAGATAATTAACTTGAGGTAACCAGCAGTTGGCGTAACGGCTGTGTCACTCGACTCCCATGTAGTCGACCATGGTTCAAGTCCCAGACCTGGTGGCTTAAATTCATGCCAGGCGCGTGTGTGTGTGTGCCCAGGATCCAGAGAGGAGAATGCAAGAGAAGGGATTGTGGCATACTTTCTTTCTCACTCTGTCTCTCTGTCTCTCTGGCAAGTGCTATAGCAAAAATCTCTTCGAAAAAAATTGGCTCAAGTCAAACTCAGCCTGAATCAAAGTTGTTCCACTTACTATGCAACCTTGAACAATTTATTAAATCTGTCTGGGACTCAGTTTTCTTTCTTTCTTTTTTTTTTTTTGGTGAGAATTTTTCACTATAGAGTGCGTGCGCTCGCAAGACAGAGACAGAAAGCAAGAAATCACCCCCCGGGGGGGGATGGTCATGCCGCGTCCCATCTTTGTCAGTCTCTTCTCGGGATCTTGGGCATGCATGCACACATGCCTGGCGTGAGTTTAAGCCACCGGATCCGGGACTCAAACTATGATCAACTACATGGGAGGTCCAGCGACATAGCCATTATGCCAACTTCTGGTCCCTGGGACTCAGTTTTCTCATCTGAAAAGTAATGATAACAAAAGCACCAACCTTACAGTAGGTGAGAAAAATTAAACAAGTTAGTATGTGTAAAGCGCTGAGAACAATGCCCAGTTATAAGTAATGGCTCAATAAACATTAGACTAAATGCCAGTCTAACAAATAAAGCATTTTAAGTGAAACTATGCAGCTAGTTTTAGACACAGAGCAGACTATCTCTGCCTAAACCTAGAAAACAGTTTCCTAGTCCTTACTATACTATCACTGCCTTTCTGGAACATGACAGCAGCATCCATACTAATCTGTCTACTACATATACTGGCCTACTGCTAAGCCTGCATTAGTGGCAGAATTAACAACAAGCTCTAGTCCTAGAAATTTAAAGAACAGGTTCCAGTCTTCATGTGATACTTTCTTTTTCCATATCCTATGATTACACTAACTTGTTAAGACAAACTTATAAGCCTATTAGTATCTATTTCCTATCTCTAGCAGAGTCTAAGATTAGGAACATTTTACACAGGAAAGAGAATATCTTATTATATTTATAACCATCTAAATCTTACCTTTTGGCATTTTTCTCCATCCGAAAATTTTGTTTTCTCTTTTGTTTGCCACAGTCTCATCTCTGGTCGACACTGTCTCTTCTTAATGATAGGATGGAGATAACTTGAGTCATTGTCAGTTTCAGTTCCTTTGTTAGATAACAATTTTACTCTTTTCATCCTATTTTTTAAAAAGGAAAAAAAAAAAAAAGATTACTAAAGAGTTTTCTGAAAGTAACAACTTCCATGAAGTAACCTTCTGAGAAGTAGAATGTATTATTCTGAAAAATCAAGCAAAGTTAGAAATCATATTTTTCAGGCCTCTAGCTTGCTAAGGGTGTGGAAAGACAGGATATTCACTCACTGAGACTCATAGAGAATGTGAGTTTATTATTCAAAGACCCATATCAATTAAGAGAAAGCATGTACTTTTTAGTTTTGCAAGGAAGTAATTCATAATCTTCTCTACATATCTCTCAAACACAATGCCAACAACCTCATACTGCCTGTCAATAGTACTTTATAGAGTATCTTACCCTCTCCTGTCTGATCCGAGTAAACACTATTCATCTTTCAAAGCTTAGCAACTCTCCAGCCCTTGGTGATTCTGGCTGACTACTGTACAACAGAATAATCACTCCACTTACTGAACTGCATGGCCTTTAGTTAGCATGTAATTTCACTCATACTATTTTTATCTTACTGCAGCTACTCCTACCTGCTACTCTTATCTCCTAACTACATGGTATAACAGAGACAGGAAAGCACAGTGCCTAACACAACATTCAGCACAAAGAACACAAACACTTCAACTAAATTAGGGTGCAAACATATCTTCAGAAAAATATGTGAACATACTTCATCTTCAAAAAAGTAACTGCCAACATAACTTTGTCACAATCATTAATACATGATAAAATATGCATTTCTTTGAATACACAAGTGCCGTCACCACCTGCAAAATTATGTACGAGATAAAATTTGTCTTTTGTCCATTTCCCTTTCTGTCCTACAGCCCATTAACACCAAGTTCCTATGCTATATACCATTTCTAAAGAGGTATCGCTCTCACACTGAAGAATATCTGATCTTTTTAAAATTCTTTTTCCTCTCAAATGTTGGCTGGTATTGCTTAAAATATTTACCCTTTCAGAGTATTTATATTAGGCTGACTGGAAAGTCATGACATATTTTTCTATGCAAAAGTGCATCATGACTTTCCCAACAACCTAATTATTTTGTGATGTTGTAGTCTAAAAATATCACTAAAATCAAGCAGAATAAAAGATGTATGGCAGATTTCTGGATTCACAGATAACATGACTGACAGTGGAGACAACATCTGGAGTAAGTAAATCCTTCCAGAATCCTCAAAAATCATGCCACAATAACAGCCTACAATGCTTACACTGATGGCCTGATCATAGCACATACTCTCTAAACACTAATGTAAATACAAAATTAAATTTTAAAAAAAGTAAGACTCTCACCTGTTGCCAAAGAGAGTCCCCCAAAAACCACCAATAATAGGCGCAGACTCCAAAGTTTCTATTCCTCTGACTTTATCAGAGGAGTTATTATTTCCATTTTCTCGGTTCCCATCACCATTTACAGTTTTTCGTAACTTTCTACAAAAAAAATATTTCAATAACTTCAGATTATTCAAGAACTTTTCTAGTTCCGCCTAGAGTATCCCTACAGAAAATCATACTAACTGGTTACTACCTAAAATTAAATATAGTTAACTTCATATTTCTGATTCAAGAACTAACACAGATTACAAACTAAACTCCTATGCTACCATTCTATTCAGTCATCAAAAAAATAGAACTGCTATCCAGAAACTACTAGAAGACAAATTTTCACTTCTATGAATAAGAGTCTTTTCAAGCACACTCAACACCATGGGCAGAAGAAGCCATGTCTTTATATATAAACATCAGATATCTATCTACCTCTTGGTATAGTTCATCAAGATAATAAAAAATAACAGCAACTGATCACTTTTTACTGATACCCTTTACAGTTAAAAGATATCCTCTAAATACCAATAAGACATAGCACTTGACAGCCTTAGAAAATATTGATTTTAATAAGAAATTATTAGAAATTCCTAGAAATTGTTATTTAATAGAAATTACAAATCCTTAGAAATTATTTCCTATAGAAACTGTTCAATCAATTTAACTGAATTTACAAAAAAAAATTTCTTCTGTAAAAAAAAGAAAGTTTTGGAGGCAAGCAGATGGCTTAGGGGTTAAGATGCTGGATTCCAACATGGCCAACTCAAACTACTTAAAGTGTAGTTTGAGTTCCAGACCCAGTGACTTGAGACTTAGGCCAAGCAAGTGTGCAGACAAGCCCAAAACCCCAAGAGAAGAATGGAGAAAGAATTGCTGCATGGCCATTCCCCCTGCAGGGTGATTTCTTACTTTCCCTCTCTCTGTCTTTGTCTGTCTGTCTATCTCACTCTCCGGCAAGCATATGCGCCCTAAGGCAAAAACCTAAAAATTTTTTTTTTAATTTAGAAAATAATATTCAAAAATATTAATATTTTTAAAGTCACTGTACCAAATGAAAAAAATATTATTTAGCAATTGCTTAAGGGAGCAAAAATCTAGAGCTATTCTGAATAAAGATAATATAATTTTGGAAGAAAATAGTACAAATATCTAAGAAACCTTCAAAAGTTCCATAAATCACATATACCATATAGCCAATAAAAACACAACATGAATTCAATATATTAAAAAGTCCAATCAGGGAACCAGCAGTTAGCATAATGGCTATGTTGCTGGACTCCCACGTAGTCGACCGCGGTTCATGTCCCGGACCCGGTGGCTTGAAACTCACGCCGGGCACGTGTGTGTGCATGCCCAAGATCCCAAGAAGAGAATGGAGGAGAAGGGACTGCGGCGTGACCATCCCTCCTGGGGGGTAATTGCTCGCTTTCTATCTCTCTGTCTCTCTCTGTCTGTCTGGCAAGCGCATGCGCCCTTATAGTGAAAAACCTCTACAAAAAAAAAAAAAAAAGTCCAATCAATCTTTATTAAAAGTCTAGACCCCTTGGAAATCTATTCTCAATGTATGCTTTTGAAAAAGGTAAATTTGAGGATCAGCAGTTAGCGTAATGGCTATGTCGCTGAACTCCCATGTAGCAGACCGCGGTTCGAGTCCCGAACCCAGTGGCTTAAATTCATGTCAGGCGCGTGTGCATGTGTGCCCAAGATTCTGAGAGGAGAATGGAGGAGAAGGGATTGCGGCATGGCCATTCCCTCTGAGGGGTGATTTCTCACTTTCTATCTCTCTGTCTTTCTGGCGAATGCACATGCCTGATAGCAAAATCTCTTAAAAAAAAAAAAAAAAAGGTAAATTTGTTAGTAGCACTAACACAATGTACCAAGATTTTTGCTAATAATAAATTTTCACCAAAGTTTGATTAAGACTGTATTTCAAAGAGAACACTCTTTCAAAACCATTATGTAAGATACATTTTTATACATAATAATACAGGAATTTTTTTAAACAACTGTACCTGAATGACAAAATATCACCTGGGGTTAAAAAGTGTAACAAGGTTTGGGACGAGCAGTTAGCATAATGGCTATGTCGCTGCACTCCCATGTAGTCGACCGCAGTTCGTATCCCAGACCTGGTGGCTTAAAACTCACGCCGGGCGCATGTGCATGCGTGCCCAAGATCTCGAGAGGAGAATGGAGAAGGGATTACAGCGTGGCCATCCCCCTGGGGGGTGATTTCTTGCTTTCTATCTCTCTGTCTCTCTCTCTCTGTCTGGCGAGCACACGTGCCCTATAGCAAAAACCTCTCAAAAAAAAAAAAAGTATAATAAGGTTTTTTAGTATCAAGGAGAAAAGTGAAAAGTAAAGCATTCTTTTCTTTAGGAAAAAAAAAAGTGAAAAATATACACAAAAGAAGATGCTTTTTCATAATTTAATCCAAGAATATAGAAATATCTACTATACCTTTCTCAGAAAACACACAGCTACAATTTCTCATCTTACCTTCTTCTCCGATTTCCATTGTTTCCTGATGGCCTTGATATCTGAGTAGACACGATTTGACAGTGGACAGTTCCCATGAGTAGCATAAGGCACAAGGGTCCGAGTACTTCACTTATGTTCACAATAGGCATCATAAAATATAACACAATCGCTATAACTGAAGAGAAGAAATTTAAAAATCTAAAATATGACCATTCATCTTTAAAATTAATTCTAAAATTTTACAAATTATTTCTACAAAAATCTATCATTCTGAAAAGTAAATAATTTTCTACAATTTCATCTATTTACACATTAGCTGAGTATTAAAATCTAAAGCTCTAGAAGAATTTGCACCTTTTTACCAGTGTTGAAAATCTACATATTCCATAAGGGTTGCCACCACAAAACTAGCTGCTGTATAATACATTTTGAAGTGATGTTCTGCTCAAAAGAAAAGCATTTTTCAAGGCCCAAGGTTAAAGCAACACTGGAATTTGAACCCAAGCCATTGGGTTCCAAAGCTCTAACTACTACATTATATTGTCTCTGTATATATGTAAATGAAATGTTCAAAGAATAAATTATGAAAGAAATAGAAAAATACCAAAAATTATCTCTAGGGCCAGGCCCACATCATAGTAGTTAAGCACTGTGTGTAGGAAACTGGGTCCCACGTGGCTGACTATGGGTCAAATCCCTGCCCCAAAGGCCTGAAGAAAACATGGTAGGTATATGTGTGTACATGTCCAAAATCCTGATGGGAAGGAGAAATGGTGGGAACCATGCCCCAGTAGGGGCTTTCTTTCTATCACTCTCTCTTCAGGAAATGCAAACATCCTCTGGTGAAAAAAAAATTAATTAATTTAAAAAATTGTGTGTGTGTGTGTGTGTGTGTGTGTATAAATCCAATGATTTCCAGATGGATTTGTCTGCAGCACTCTTTGCTGCTATGTCTGGATACCTGCCACATAGTGAACACTCAACATTTGTTGAATGGATGAAATCCTAACAAAGCAAATATGGCAACATAGCAAAAGAATAATTCAACAAGACCATGCAAGGTATATGCTAGAAACACAAAGACAGTTTAAAGGTAGGAAATCTACTTTAGCACCCTACACCGAATAAAGACATTGTGAATCAGGGACAAAACAACATGACCATTCTTACTGTTGTTACTAAACACTACTCTGAAATGTTAACTAATTTAACAAAAACAAGTGAAATGGATAGAAAATGAGGAGACTAAATTTTCACTATTTTCCAACAGTATAGTTAAAATGGCTGGTAGTAACCATTTTAAATATAAATCAATAGCTTTCAAATATAACAGCAATAAGTAGTTAAAATTCCGGTAACAACAAAGAAGTCTCTGGGACCAGCAGTTGGCGTAATGGCATGTCACTGGACTCCCACATAGCTGACCGCAGTTTCAGTCCCGGATCTAGTGGTTTAAACTCACGCCGCGCGCATGTGCATGCGTGCCCAAGATCCGGAGAGGAGAATGGAGGAGAAGGGATTGTGGCGTGACCATCCCCCTTGGGGGATGATTTCTTATTTTCTATCTCTCTGGCGAGCAAAAACGTCTCAAAAAAAAAAAACCCGTCTAAAAAAATTTAAAATATTTTAATTCAACAGTTGAATTATATTTAAAAAATGTAGCTTACATGAGTGGATTTCAAAATGTTCATGGAAAATGGAATTAAAATACAAGTTTATTTTGATGCAAAATTTTCTTGAATTTCATGCATAGACTTCACAACATTCAGTATAGGTTTTCAAAAACTTGTGCCAAAATAAACTTGCACATTAATTCCATTTTTCCATGAACTTCTTTTAGTCCCATCATACATGCAACCGAATAAAATTCAGCTGTAAAAGTGAAGAAAATTATGACACATGGATGATCTTGAGGCCATTACGCGACATGAAATATGAGTTATAAAAGGACAAATTGTGTATGATCCCACTTATAAGAGATAACTATAGTAGTCAAAATCATAGAGACAGAAAGAATGATGGTTTCTGGGGGCTGGGGTTGGGGGGAAATGAGCGAGCGTCTGTTTACTGAATAGAATTTTAGTTTTGCAACATAAAGAGTTCTGGAGACAGAGGTGATGATAGTTGCATATCAAAATGAATATACATTTAATGCCACTGAACTATACACTGAGAAATGGTGAAGATGGTAAATTTTCTACTAATAAGATCTAATCAGGCAGTATAAGAAAAACAATCCTATAAGTTTACTGAGGCCTAAAACAGAAGTCTTAATTAAAAGGAGACCTATGGGACCAGCAGTTAGTGTAATGGCTATGTCGCTAGACTCCCATGTAGTCGACTGCAGTTCGAGTCCCAGACCTGGTGGCTTAAACTCACGCTGGGCACGTGTGCGTGCATGCCCAAGATCCCGAGAGGAGAATGAAGGAGAAGGAATTGCGAAGTGGCCATCCCCCCGGGGGGGTGATTTCTCGCTTTCTATCTCTCTGTCTCTCTCTTTCTGGCGAGCGCACGCGCCCTACAGGAAAAACCTCTCAAAAAAAAAAAAAAAAAAAAGGAGACCTATAACATATTGTTATATAGAATGAATACTGTGGAACCAGCAGATGGCATAATGGTTGCGTTGCTGGACTCCCATGCAGTCAACTGTGGTTCAAGTATCGGATCTGGCAGCTTAAACTCATGCCAGGCACGTGTGTGTGCATGCCCAAGACCCCAAGAGGAGAATAGAGGAGAAGGGACTGCAGCAAGGCCATCCCCCTGGGGGTTGATTTGTTGCTTTCTGTCTCTCTCTCTCTCTCTGGTGACCGCACATGCCCTATTGCAAAAACCTCTCAAAAGAAAGAAAAAAAAGAATACTGCAAAGGATTTTGTCCCCAAACTCCAAAAAAGTGTGTGTATGTGCGTGTGAGAGTGTGTGTGTGTGTGTGTGTGTGTATTTGGAGGGGGGTAGAGAGTTGTGAGAATTCTAACCCAAATTCTGGGGTTGTTGTAGGGTTTTTTGTTTGGAATTTGTTTTTTGTTTTTTTTATTTGCTAGAGGGCATGTGTGCTCACCAGAAAGAGACAGGGAAAGAAAGGGAAGATGAGAAAGCACCACCCCAAAGGGGTGCCACCGTCTTTACCTTCTATTTCTTCTTTGGGATTTGGGGCATGTATGCACATGCACCTGGCATGCTCTTCCAGCTGCCAGGTCTAGGACTCTAATCACAGAGTCAACCACGTGGGACCCAACTGCCTTAACCACCATACCTCTAGGTGACCCCTGGAGTTGTTTATTTTTTTTTCTAATCATGATAAAATAATTCTAGGGCTGGCTCAATGACATGGTGGTTAAGACAGCCAGATCACACATGGCTTACTGCGTGGTTTGAGTCCCAGACCTGGTGGCTTGAGAAGCACAGGGGGCACATGTGTATGTGTCCCCAAAATCCCAAGGGAAAGACAGATGAAAGGGAAAGGACTGTAGAGTGACCACTGCCATGGAGGTGCTCTCTCCTCTCCCCCTTTCTGTCTTTGGTAGGTGCATACACCCTATAGCAAATAATAAAATAAAATAAAATAAAATAAAATAAAATAAAATAAAATAAAATAAAATAAAATAAAATAAAATAAAATAAAAAATAAATAAGTAATTCTAAACTATTATGAAAAGAAGAACGAAAGCCTAACAAAAATGTTGAAAAGCAGACTAATAGAGGATAATTGTCCTACTCAATGTTAATGCATACTAAGCAGCTCTGATAATTAAAGCAGTGTGGTATAAACATGAGAATAATCATATAAATCAATGGTACAGAATATGAAGTCCAGAAATAGACCATGATATTTATGAAAATTTAATAGATACAATTTAATATATAGTAATCAAGAAGTAATAAGTGTTGTAATAACATATGCATGGAAAAACATTCCACTGGGCCTTTATACATGGCCAAAGAAATGCACATTAAACAATTAAATTTTGCATATCAAATTAGGTAGCAACTTTTTGTTGTTGAAATAACACTCGTAAGATTGTGATAAAACATGCACTGTCTCTTAGGAAAAGCAGATGGCATAATGGTTACATCGCTGGACTCCCACATGCTTAACTGTAGTCTGAGTCCAGGACTCAGTGGTTTAAACCTCATGCCAGGCACGTGCATGTATGTAAGTGCCCATGATCCCGAAAGGAGAATGGAGGAGAAAGGACTGTGGCATAGCCATCTCCCCTGCCTCGGGGGGTGATTTCTTGTTTTCTGTCTCTCTGTTTCTCTGATGAACACCCATGCCCTGTAGCAAAAATCTCTCTAAAAAATAAATAAATAAATACAGAAAAATGCACTCTCATCCTATTTCTTTTTTTATTTTATTCATTTATTTATTTGATTGTTTTAGGTTTTTTGCTATAGGGTATAAGTACTTGCCAGATAGAGATAGAGGGAGAGAAAAAAAGAGAGGGGGAATGAGAAATCACCTCTCGGGGGGACAGCCATGCTGCAATCCCTTCTCCTCCATGTTCCTCTTGGGATTTTGGGCACACGTGCATCCATGCTTAGTATGATTTTCAAGCCAATGGTCTGGGATTCGAATTGTGCAATCACCACCTGCTGGCCTCTCCTATTTATTTCTAAAAGGACTGTGCCACCAGCAATTTCACTGTGTGTACTAAAAGAAATGTTTGCCTTCTTTGATATGTTAATTCTATTTCAGAGAATAAGTCCTAAAAACTTAATAAAAAATATGGTGGCTGGCTCAATAGCCTCACACCTTTTGGGGGTATTTCTCCCCCTTTCTGTCTCTCCCCTCCTCTCTGGCAAGCAAATACATACTTTAACAATTGGGGAAAAAAAGAAAAAACTGAAAAATTTTGTTCATTATGGCATTATTAATAGGAAAATGAACATTAGATGCTCATAATATGAGAATAGTTGCTCATAATATGAGAATAGTGTCCTCATAAAGAAAACTCCAGGGACCAGCAATTAGCGTAATGGCTATGTAGATGGACTCCCATGTAGTCCCGTGGTTCGAGTCCTGGACTCAGCGGCTTAAACTCATACCAGGCACATGTGCGTGTGTGCTCAAGATCTTGAGAGGAGAATAGAGGAGAAGGGATTGCGGTGTGGCCATCCCCCCCGGGGTGGGGGGTTGATTTCTCACTTTCTGTCTCTCTGTCTCTGTCTTTCTGGCGAGCGCATGTGCCCTATAGCAAAAACCTCTCCAGACAAAAAAAAAAAAAAAAAAGGAAACTCCAAAGAGCTCCCATGCCCTTTGAAAGGACACACCAAAACAACAGCTGTCTATAAGCCAAAACAGCAGGCCCTCACCAGACAGTGAATCTGCAGTTACCCTGATCTTAGACTTCGCAGCCTCTAGAATCGTGAAAAGTAAATTTCTGCTATTTACAAGCCATGTAGTACATTTGTTAAAGCAGCCTGGTGGGGGGCCGGCAGGTGGCATGGTGGTTAAGGATGCTAGACTCCCACATGGCTGACCACGGTTCAAGTCCTGGACCTGGAGGCTTGCTCTGTCACTTACTCTCTCTCTCTTTCTCTCTTGCTCTGTCCCTCTCTGGTCAAATTAAAAAAAAAAAAATGAAATAAATGAATGAATAAATAAAGTTAAATAAAATAATTCTTAAAAAAAAAAGAAAAAAAAAAAAAAAGCAGCCTGGTGGGTGCTGCTGTAAAAAAATACCTAAAGAAGCAGCTTTGGAACTGGGTAATGAGTAGAGGCTGGAAGAATTTTGAGGAACATGTTAGAAAAAGCCTAGATTGCTGGGACCAGCAGTTAGCGTAATGACATGTCGCTGGACTCCCACATAGTCAACCACAGTTCGAGTCCTGGACCTGGTGGCTTAAACTCACACCAGGTGCGTGTGCGTGCATGCCCAAGATCCTGAGAGGAGAATGGAGGAGAAGGGATTGCAGCATGGCCATCCCCCCTGGGGGGGTGATTTCTCGCTTTCTGTCTCTCTGTCTCTCTCTGTCTGTCTAGCGAGCACACACGCCCTATAGCAAAAACCTCTCAAAAAAAAAAAAAAGAAAAGAAAAGAAAAGAAAAGAAAAAAAAGCCTAGATTGCTATAAATAGATTTAAACGATTTCTTAAGAGATTTTTGGTATCGGGCATATGTACTCACTGGAGAGACAGAGAGAAACAGAAAGTGAGAAATCATCTTCTGGGGGTGGCCACACCACAATCCACTCTCTCCCATTCTCCTCAGGATTTTGGGCATGCATGCACAGTGTGAGTTTCAAGTCACCAGGGTCAAGATTCAAACCATGGTCAACCATGTGGGAGTCTAACGCCTTAACTACTAAGCCACCTGCTGGCTCCTAAACAGATTTTTTTAAAAGAATTATTTATTGGGAACCAGCAGTTAGCGTAATGGCTATGTAGCTGGACTCCCACGTAGTCGACCGTGGTTCGCGTCCCTGATCAGGTGGCTTAAAACTCACGCCGGGCGCGTGTGCGTGCGTGCCCAAGATCCCGAGAGGAGAATGGAGGAGAAGGGATTGTGGCGTGACCATCCCCCCTGGGGGGTGATTTCTCGCTTTCTGTCTCTATGTCTGTCTCTGTCTGTCTGGCGAGCGCACGTGCCCTATAGCGAAAATCTCTCAAAAAAAAAAAAAAGAATTATTTATTAAATTTTATTTATTATTCTTGTTATTTAACTTGATCAGAGAGAGAGAGAGAGAGAAAGGGAAAGCAAGAAAACAAGCCGCCATGTCCAGGACCTGAACTGCAGTCGGCTCATGGATTTGAACTGCAGTCGGCCACATGAGAGTCGAGCACCTTAAACACCAGATCACCTGCTGGCCCCAAAAATAGATTTTAAAAATGTTATTGAGGGATGAGAAAAAAAAAGATGTGAGCTATAGAGATAGCCTCTATCTTAGGAAATACCATAAACATAACGTTGACAGAAACATGGGCTAGGGGACCAGCAGATGACGTAATGGTTACGTCACTGGACTTTCACATGGTCCACTGTGGTTTGAGTCCTGGACCTGAAGGCTTGAAACTCATGCCGGGCACGTGTGTGTCAGTGCCTGAAATCCCAAGAGGGTTGAAAAAGAGGGGACTGCAGAGTGGCCATCCCCTCCCTGTGGGATGATTTCTTACTTTTTGTCCCTTATCTCTCTCCCCCTCTCCAGCAAGCACACTTGCCCTGTAGCAAAAATCTCTCAAAAAAAAAAAAAAAAAAAGAAATATAGGATAAAAGCTATTCACATGAGGTCTCAGACTGAAGCGAGAAATAACACATTACTAGAAACCAGATTAAAAACGATCCTTGCTGCAGAGTGGCAAAGAACATGGCTGAATTGTGTTCGTGTTCTAGTGTCTTATGGAAAGTAGAACTTGGAAGTGATAAACTTGAATATTTAGCTGAAACTATTTGAAAGCAAACTATAGAAGGTGTAGGTTGGCTCCTCCTATAAGTGCTTACAGTATAATGCAAAAAGAGAGAAATGATTTAAACATTTAATTGTTAAGCAAAAAGAAAGCAGAAATTAAAGACCTGGAAAGTTCTCAGCCTTTCCACAGAGCAAAAAAAAATGTGAAAGCACGTTAGAGAAGCCTCCAAGGTCACTCTCACTCTGACCAACTGACTATAATTTGGGGATTAGTATGTAAGAGACTGATGAGAGTTCCATTGCCCCTTCTGCCAAGTGAGGACAAAGCAGAAAGACTGACAGTTATGAACCAGGAAGCAAGCCTTCACCAGACACTGAGCCCTCTGGTGACTGATCTTTGATTTCCTTGTCCGAAGGCTGTCAGAAATAAACCAATGTGGTATAGACGCATGTTGTTCATAAGTTACTCAGTCTGTGATATTTTTATTGTGTCAGCCTGCACAGTCTACGACAGAAGAGTTATGTAAATGAATATTAAGTGGCTACAAAAAGATGTTTATGGTAAATCTGAATGACAGTCTCTGATAAGACATTGAAATGACAGTCTTAACTGATGACATATCCACATGAGGATTGTTACATAGTCATTAAAACGACAGTATGAAGACAACTGAAATCAAGTAAAATTTAAAATTAAGTTCCTTGTCACTACTTTTCAAGTACTCAATAGCCACATGTGGCTAAGGAGCTACTATCCTGGACAATACAGACACGAAACACTTCACCACTGCAGAAATGCTACTGGTCAGCCCTGCCACAACTTTAAAGAAGTTAAACCTACAGATTTGTAAATTCATACATATATTCTCGACTCCATAACTTAGAAGCTTTTTAAAAATTAACACAGATAGACAAAAAAAAATCACTCATAATTCTTCCACTTTAAACCAACCTTCTACTCTTTGTTCTAATGTTTGTCTTTTTGCCCAGGTATGATCACAGTATACACTGCCTACTTTCCAAAAGTATTTCTGGTAAGCAATGGGGACACAGTGGTAAAGAGAATACACTGGGTTCCAGTACATAATGAGAAAAAGAAAAAACATCAGGTACTCGTTTGTAATAAAGACATTAAAATCAATTCATATGATGGGGGCTGGAGGTAATAGGTCTATTAAGAAAAAATATAGGGACCAGCAGTTAGCGTAATGGCTATGTCACTGGACTCCCATGTAGTCAACCGCAGTTTGAGTCCCGGACCCGGTGGCTTAAACTCAGGCCGGGCGCATGTGCGTGTATGCCCAAGATCTCGAGAGGAGAATGGAGGAGAAGGGATTGCAGCATGGCCATCCCCTCTGGGGGGGTGATTTCTGGCTTTCTATCTCTCTGTCTCTCTCTGTCTTTCTGGTATGCACATGCACCCAATAAGAACAAATCTCAAAAAAAAATATATATATATATGGATAGACTCTCTCTGAAATTAACACCTGAATTGAGGTCTTAAAGATGAGAAAAAACATCTAGCCATTTGAAATGCCTCAAAAACATTTCAAACAAAAAGAAAAGCTCTGTGTGAGGAATAGAAAAAAAGACTATAATGTTTAGAGTAAGCATGGAGAAGTGGGAGGGAGGCAAAAGGAGAACAGGGAATAGATCCCGTAGGCCATTATAGGCCATGGTAAAGACTCTGAAGTTTTACTATAAGCAAACAGGAAGTCACTAAAGGAAGTGAAAATGACATGATATGGTTTCCGTTTTTGAAAGAATTCTCTAGTTTCTGTAAAAAGGATGACTAGTGGAAAGAAGGGTCAGAGTGGACGTTATTGTGGTGGTCTAGCCTAAGAGCTGCTGGTGCTGTGGACATGATGGTGGGAGTAGGGACAGAGATAAACAGAACGAAGATACATTCTGGAGGAAGAACTTACAGACTTGGTAACAGATGGGAGAGCTAATGGTAGGACAGAGTAGGAAGATTTAAATTTTTACTTGAAAACTAAGTGATTGATGGCATCATTTAATGAAATGAAGTGAATCTAAAGAAGCAGAATTTTGAACAAAAAAAAAGAACTCATGAGGTCAATTTTTGATGTGATTAAGTTCACGATACCTACAAAGCCTCTATACAGAAATTTACAAGTCTGAAGTTCAGGGGAGAGAGAGAGCTGGCCTGAAGACACAAATTTGGAAATCGTCAGTGTTATTAATTAAAGCAACAAGTGTGGATGAGAGCATCTGTAGAACAGAAGAGAACATGTAGGATCCAACCTTAAAGTAACCCAATCTTCAAAGGTCAGACAGGAAAAAAACTGAGAAGACCTAGCCAGTGAGACAGAGGGAAAAAAATTAGACAATCATGTTTGCTGTCCAGAGCAAATAATTTTAAGATGATCTCCAAATGACACATGTCCCTTCATTTCTTTGTTGTAAAACCACCAGATGCAAAAGTCAGTGTAAGAACATCAGATCTTTTTATCTAATAGCGAAAGTAGCATAAAGAAACCATCACAGCTTATTCCAACTCCTCCAATTACCTTGCATGAGGTAAAGCAGTAGCAGCCAAACAAAGATTCTTAAAGAGGTAACCTGAATCCACCAATTGCTGAACAATGGAAAAAATACAACTCGAACAAGTCCCTTCCGAGTCAGAGATGTCCACGGAATTTCAGGTTTGGCTTTGGCAAATGTTGAGCCTTTAAATATACAATAAACAACAATAAATATACATTTATATGCACTATACTGATGTCTACTTGTAACACTATAGTAGAAACAGATGAGAACAAATATCAGCACAAAAGCTGTTCACTAAAAAAACAAACCAAAAAAAAAAAAAAAAACCCTTCTTCTGTTCATTAAATGTTATAATTTCTTGACTTAATTGTTAGGACAGGAGCTTAACACAAATCAAGCTTACGCAAATGTTAAATGATATGCTGTATTTTTCTTAGTTACACAATAGCAAGTCTCCAAGATCATCCCTCTTTTGCTTTCATGAAAATCCTGTAATTTTTATAGCCACATAGTACCAAAGAAAAACAAAAAAAGTGCTAAAACCTGAGTGATGAGGGAAAGATATTACTTTTGGAAATTAAAATATAACATCATATAGAGAAGACATCAAAAAATAATCTTTAGTACCATGAGAAATAATATAATAATATGCACAGGAAACAAACCAATTTTAGAACTCACCTCTGATTAAGTCAACATCAATCAAGTCTGGCTTTATGTGACCCATTTTTTTTGGTTTGTTTTTGAAGCCCTAAAATAAACCAAAACAAAAACATAAATAAATAAAATTTCAAAGCCCTTTTAAATACAAAAGATAAACTAATGTTTCTTTTTCTCTATACTGACTCCCTCTTATTGGAGACATTTTAACCCTAATGTTCATTAATAAACATTGTCATTAATATTTATTTTGTGTTAGTTTTGAGTCTCATTCAAGTGATTCATATATATATTTTATCATTTTTTTAAATAATAAGTCTGATTTAAAAAAGTGAAAAATAATAAGTGAAAAATAATCATCCTCTCAGACCTTTTCCTCCTAATTTTACTCTTCAAAAACAAATAACTTTGGGAACCAGCAGTTAGCGTAATGGCTATGTCGCTGGACTCCCACGTAGTCGACCGTGGTTCGCGTCCCGGACCCGGTGGCTTAAAACTCACGCCGGGTGCGTGTGCGTGCGTGCCCAAGATCCCGAGAGGAGAATGGAGGAGAAGGGATTGCGGCGTGACCATCCCCCCTGGGGGGTGATTTCTCGCTTTCTGTCTCTCTGTCTCTGTCTGTCTGTCTGGCGAGCGCACACGCCCTATAGCGAAAACCTCTCAAAAAAAAAAAAAATCTAAAAAAACAAACAAACAAACAAAAAATAACTTTGATCTTTTAAGCTGTACATTTATATATATTTCTAAATATTAGTAATATACATAGGCTTCCATATTTCTAAATGATACGCATATACTTCTATTCCTTTTTTTTTTAATGTTTTTTAATTGCTAGAAGGCACATGTGCTTGCCAGAGAAACAGAGAGAGAGAGAGAGGGAGGGAGGGAGAGAGGAAGCACCCTCCAATGGGATGTGGCAACACCACAATCCCCTCTCCCTCATCCCTCTTTTCCTTTGGGATTTTGGGCACACATGCACATGCGCACCCAGTGTGCCCTCAAGCAATGGGGCAGAGACTCAAACTATGGTCAGCCTTGTGGGATCCAGCGCCCCCAACCACTGACTCCTAACACAGCATATGAAAATATAACTGTTAAACATTAATCCTCACATCCCACCTTCCATCCCAGAAACATACATCCTCATAATATAGTTAATATTTAAATAAATCACTAATCAGTATTTACAGTATGATCACTTGAAATATTGTTCCTTGCAAACTATATTTTATATTCTTCCATTTACTCTAGGAGATCAGTCAAAATATTTATCAGTATCTAAATCTGAAAAAAAAAAAAAAGCCAGAAAATTCCACATTTGAGTAAATAACAGAATTTAATTTGTTTAAGTTCCTAGAAACCCCCTTGCCAGAACCCTCTATAGTGCTGCCCCAGTTAGACTGGCTGCTTCTTGGACCTGCTGCACAGCTGTAACCCAGGACTTCTCTCCACTCTCATCCTGAGAATTCACTTCTCTTCTCTCTGGTGAATCCCTATTTCCTGTATCTTTTATTTTTTTGGAGCATATCCTTCAGTAGTTTTCTGAGGAAATAGTCACAGGAGATACTTTATTGAGTCCTTGCATGTCTGAAAGTGAAATAATTCTACCCTCACACCTGAGTGAAAGTTACACGAGATGTTGAATTCGAAGTTGTAAATAATTTAATTTCCCTTCAGGAATTAAGACATCGGTCCATTGTTTTCTGGTTTCTAATGTTGCTGTTGTGAGTCCAGTTCATTCTGAATTACGATCCTTTAAATGTGAATTGGTTCTTTCCCTTGAAGCTGTGCTTCATTCCTGGTGTTTAGAAATTTCATAATAATATCTTTTCTTAAATTCCCAGATGGCATGTGCAGTTGCCAGACACAGGAGTAGGTCAGGAGCCTCTCCATTTCTTCCGAAGTAATATCACCCGTCTCCTTCCTAAGGGCACTGCGGCCTGCCTTTCCTTAAAAGGGGTTGAGAAGATGAAGAGGTCCAACCTCTCTGCATACAAACTTCATCCAGTCCCTGTTTTCAGCCTCATAGCTCACCTTCATCTCACATAGAACCCAATGCATTCAGTCCTAAGCCTCTCTGGGGAGCTCTCCGAGGCCACCTGGCTTGCTTCTCCATGGCATTCTCCTCTGTTCTAATATTCTTCCATCCATTTTTTCATATTCCAAAAATATATTAAATTTCTCATCTACTGAAGTGTCCCCTCCTCAATCTTATTCTTTGACTTTGTGGATGTGTCCATTTTATAAGTCATACTCAAAATAAGAATTTAAAATTTAAAAAGTGAAAATACTGCTGTGTTACATTCTAACACGGGTCTGTAGTCATTTGCACGCATATTATTCCAACTAAAGAAGCTACAAGTACCTTCACTGTACAGCCAAAATAATTTCTCTATTTTGTTTGCTTTCTAGACATTTCCTAATATTATGAAATTATAATTAGCATTATCTGAGGAAAATACAAAATTATGCAAAATTCTATTAGCAACAGAAACATATTTCTTCATTCATTCAGTCAATGGATATTCAACATGTATCTTCTATATGCCAGATACTCTACTTAAGCTAGGTTTAAAGAAATAAATAAGTCAAAATATGGATCTGTCTGTAAATAACGTAGAGTACAGGAGGGGAAACAAAAAATAAAATAAAATGTGCCAATCTTCTACTGAGTAGTTGGGAAAGTCGTAACACATTTTTGCATGGAAAAATATATCATGACTTTCCTGACGACTTAATATATATATTAATTATAATTATATTCTATTAATATATATATATCCTGATGACTTAATATATATTAATTATAATTAACTATAATCAATTAATATATAATTAATACATATTAATATTATATTATAATTAATATATTAATTAATAATTGTATTAATTATAATTAATATATCATATATATACACACACACATATATAATATATATAATAAAAAAGAGAGAAACTAGTAGAGCAAAAATTGAAGGTACACATAATGTGGTGTTCTCGGTTGAAAACAATAATACAGTATGTCCTTGATTTGATTATCATACATTGTATGCATGATTCAAAAATTCATGTTGTACCCCACAACAATTAAATGTAACTAAGATTATAAAAAAAGAATAAGATAACAAATTTAAAAAAAAATTTATTATTTATTCATTCATTTATTTTAATTTGACCAGAGAGAGACACAGAGAGAGAGAGGGAAAGTGAGAAAGCAAGCCACCAGTCCGGGACTCAAACCATGGTCAGCCATGTGGGAGTGTCCAGCGCTTTAACCACCATGCCACCTGCTGGTCCCCAAGATTACAGATTTTTTTAAAAAGTCAAATGTGGGCATAGTGGTTAAGGGTGCTGGATTTCCACATGGCTGATCACAGTTCGAATCCTGGAACTGGTGGCTTGCTTTCTCACTTTCCCTCTCTTTCTCATTCTTTCTCTCT
Organism: Tupaia tana; assembly: GCA_026018925.1. Taxonomy (NCBI): domain Eukaryota; kingdom Metazoa; phylum Chordata; class Mammalia; order Scandentia; family Tupaiidae; genus Tupaia; species Tupaia tana. The sequence goes on from JAKSZU010000004.1 coordinate 81,695,290, forward strand.
CACTCTGTCCCTCTCTGGTCAAATTAAAATAAATAAATAAAGTTAAATAAAACAACTCTTTTTTAAAAAAGTCAAATATATGACAGTTTGTCAGGAAAATGCTCCCTAAGTCTCCTCAATTGTTTTTTTCTTTCCTGAAGTGACAAAAGTCATTAACAAATTCTATGACTACTGTTTTTGTTTTTTTAAATTTGCTAGAGGGTACAGGCATTTGCTGGAGAGAAACAGAGAAAAACAGAGAAAGAGAGAAGAAAAGTGAGAAAGCACCCCCCACACACTACAATCTCTTCTCAATTATCCTCACAATTTTGGGCATGCATGCACATATATGTTTTTCAACCCACTGGTTCAGAACTCAAACCGTGTGGTTGCATGTGTGTGATCGGTCACCTTACTACAAGCCACTATGGCTCTATGACCACTGCTCTTAAGGAAGATGAGAAAAGTCACAATATATTTTGTATATTTTGTACTAGAGGAGAATAAAATCATATGCCAAGCTTTTGTTTTAGGCTCCCTCTGCTTTATCCTACACATTTCATCATATGTATAATAAGAGGAAACTCACACCAGCCACTATTCTGCATATTTTACATTAATTTGCTTGATTCATTTAGTACTAACTGTCCAGTGAGATTAGAATCTTTATTATCTTCATTTATAGATAAGGCATCCAAGATACAGAGCTTCCAACCCATTCATTTTTACTCCAAAGTCTGACTTTAACTAGTGCCTCTCATTATATGTTACAAAATACATCCCTATACAATGTGGGGAGAGATTTTGTTTGAAATCAGAAACAACTCCTTGACTTTGAAAGTTCTTTTAATAAGAGAGATTTTGCTAGAGGGCATGTTCGCTCACCAGAGAGACAGAAAGATAAAAATCACTCCCCGGGGGAATAGCCATACCGCAATCCCTTCCTTCATTCTCCTCTCAGGATGTTGAGCATGCATGCACACGCACCCAGCGTGAGTTTTAAGTCGCCATGTCTAGGACTCAAACTGCAGTCAGCTATGTAGGAATCCAGTGACATAACCATTACACCATCTGCTGGTCCCTTGACTTTGAAAGTTTTAATGGAATAAAACCCTGGGAGATTGTGAGTGAATTTCCTTATTGGCCACAACCTCTACCCTGGCAGCCCAGGGAAAGACTGTGGAAAAAAATAAGAATATTCTTGCACTAATTTCCAGAACGGTGGTCTAGAAATACTCAGTAAAGCCAAAGCTGCAGGCTGTACTCAAGCCTCTCTTACTGTTTGCCCCCTAAAGTAACTGTGTGACACCATCCCCAGCTCAGAACAAACTGACAAATGAAAGTCCTACTTTTAAGTAGAGGGACAATAACACTGGAGGTATTACTGCAATAGGGCTGGACTTTGTATTTAACAAGGATAAGAAAGCAGCTGAAACTTCGTAGCACATCTCCACTTCCCGGTATGCTGAAAGTTCCATTTTATTGCCATAAAAAGAATCAAACTACTATTACAGTGTAATGCCAAAAGGGAAATCACTCCATTAGGGCAGAGGATGAACAATGAAACAACTACAAGTGAAACAACACTAGGGGAATGTGTGAATAGAGCACCTAACTCATATATAAGGAGTGAAAGAAAGACTTCCAGTGGAAAATAACATCCAGTCTGATGTATAGGAATCCAAAAGCTGGGTATGGAGTATAGCAAAGGGAGTAATGAAGAAAAGCATATGAGAGGACCCAGAAACGAGGGATAGTGGGGCAGAAACTAAAGGAAATTCAAGAAGGCCTAAAGCACACAGTGGAAGTGAAGGTGCCCAGGGGGGTACACTGCAGAGGTAAGGAGAAGCCATACTGTGAAGATAATCATCATGCTAGGAATAGGACTTTATTGTAGAGATACTACAAAGAGAAGAGTTTTAAATATGAGAACAAGCATATTTATAACAGAAACAAAACTGCTTGGCTTCCTTGTGGAGAACAGATGGGGGTAGGGAGAGACGGAGGCAAAAGACAGCAGTTAGAATGTTAAAAAAAAAAAAAAAACCTACTTCAGTAACCTAGATCAGGAGTAGACAAGCTTCTATGGGCAGCGGGATGGTAAGGGTCAACCACACTTGTGAGTGCTACTTAAAATAATGCAAGAAAACAAGAAACGGAAAAATTATTTGTTGACGGTAACATGTATGTTGATGCACTTTATTGAGCCAATATACAGTGTACTCTGGATGGAAAAATCTCACTTTGTATGCTGTAATGATGTACAGTGAATGAATGTAAATAAATAAATTTAATAAAAAATAAAATAAAAAATAAATAAAATAATGCAAGAGACATACTACATGCTAACTAATGATGATTATTTGATTGTTTCTTCCCCTTCATGTATTCCCTTTTTCTAGAACATCTATTAGTTGGATGTTAGGCATACTGGATGAACTCTATTCATTTTCTACTTTCTTTTTCCTCATTATTTTATATTCTCTAGAAAAGGGTCTCAACTTCATCTTCCGACTTTTCTACTGAATTTATTTTTATTATCCAGTTCTCTTTTTCATCTAATCTTTTTAAAGCATTCTTTTTAAGTTGGTAGATAAAATGATATGTATTTACCATGTACAGAATGACTTGAAGGACACATATGTGTCCTTTTTAGTTATCCTTTTTTTTGGTGAGAACACTTTACATTCACTCTCTTAACTTTTTTTTTTTTTAATTACCAGAAGGCATATGCAGCAGGCAGGGAGAGAGAGAGAGTGAGAGAGAGGGAGGGATGGAAAGAGAGAGGGAGAGAGAGAGAGAAAGGAGAAAGAAACAGAAAGGGAAAAAGGGATAGGTTGTGCTATAGTCACTTCACTACTTCTCCACCCTGCTGGAATTTTGGGCATGCACACACACGCTCATCTGGAGTGTTTTTCAAGAACCTAGAGCCTGGATTCACACTGCAGTCAGCTATGTGGGATCCAGTTTCCTTAACCAGTAGGCTACAGGACTGAGCCAATATTTTTTAAGAATACAAAATATTAACAATAGTCACTATGTTGTACAATAGATCTCTTGAACTTATTCCAATCTCTTTTGGACACTATCCAGTTCTTTAAATATTGGATTGTTGGAAAAGTCATGATGCATTTTTGCATAGAAAAACAGAAAAAAAAATACATCATAACCTCCAATGACCCAATATATTGTCTTTAAAAATAGAGTTCTTGGGGCTGGCAGGTGGTGTGGTGGTTAAGGCACTTGATTCCCATATGGTTGACCATGCTTTAAATCCCAGACCCAGCAGCTTGAAACTCACACTGGGTGCATGTGCTTGCATGCCCCAAATCCTGAGAGGAGAATGGAGAAGAGACTGTGGCATGGCCATCTCCCCTGAGGGGTGATTTCTCACTTTCTGTCTCTTGTCTCTCCAGTGAATACACTTGCCCTATAGCAAAAAAATCTCAAAAAAAGAAAGTGTTCTTAATATTTCAGCATTGCTTTTCTTTTTCCTTCATTTCTTTACATCTCAGATAGTCAGTGATCTTTATCCACTTAAACTTAAGAATAAGCCACTAACATGCTGAATGCAAGCTCAGTGTACAGTGTGGAAGCTTTTTAATAGTGGGCCTCACTATACAGGAAAAGCTTCCATTTCACTTCACAATATCCTTGGGAATTTTCTCTTTAATTAGTCAGTGTCTGCATAAAAAACATTCTAGTCCTCTGTTTGAAGTTTATCAACCTGGCTTCCATACTTTTTACTTAATTTCCATTATTAGTATGGCATCTCACCCAATTCTCATTTGTTTCTGGTATTCTAGAATCCAGAACTTCTCTGGTTCACCCTTTCTACAGAGCAAGCCTCAATCCAGTCTTTTGTCAGAGAAGGATCAGGGTAAATATGCAGCTATCTGGAACAAGGAAGATCTGGAAGTAAGTCTACTGCTCCTTACACATACGTTCAAACAATCCTATTTTCAACTCTATTTAAGCTCCTGCAGATATAATTGATGCATCTACTTCATAAATCTTTCAGAAATTAAGCAGAGATTTTACTTATTTCTAACTGGCTTTCCTTACTATAGACCAGTAGATTTCTACTATCGTCACTTTCCACTCACTTTCCAACTTTTGAAATCATACTGACAGCTTCCGTTTATTCTTGTCCCCTCTCCTGTTCTCTTAGGCCTTGTGGGTGATAGCTTTTTCTTATTTATTACAATTTTAGAGAGGGTCTAAGGAGACATTAGATAGAGATGGATGCATTTATTCAAACTGCCACTCGTAATGAGGAGTCTTATCTGTCATACACCATCCAGTTTACAAAATGAAATATATATGGAGGTGCAGTAGCCGTTTGTGCTTCTGATGAGCCTTTTAATTTTCTAGGTACAAAATCAAGCTATTTTCAAACAGCGATTTTTGTTTAATCTAAAATTGGGAAAACAAAACACAAAAATACACAAAGAAAATATTAATTAGAATGTTTTGCTCATCTTAGCAAATATATGTCAAACAGCATGTTAAATAGTAGTATGAACAGGGGCTATATTTTTTACTCTTATCTTGCAGAACTAAGTTGAGATTCATCACTGAAAATAGTGTCATACCTTAAATTTTTTTTTTTTTTTAGGTTTTTGTCATAGGGTATGTGCACCAGAGAGAGAGAGAGAGAGAGAGAGAAAGAAAGAAACAGAAGGAGGGAAAGTAAGAAATCACCCCCGCAGGGAAGATGACCACACTCAATCCCTTCTCTATTCTCCTCTTGAGATTTTGGGCACTTGTATACATGTACCTGGCATAATTTTCAAGCTGCCAGGTCCAGGACTTGAACTGTGGTGAACAGTGTGGGAATCCAGTGCCTTAAGCACCATGCCACCTGCTGGCCCCAAGACCTTAAATTTAATATATTCTCTCAATTAAGAAATTTCAGCAGGTGGCGTGGTGGCTAAGGCATTGGATCCTGCAAGATTAACTCTGTGGTTCAAGTCCTAGACCCAGTGGCTTGGAAATAACACCAGGCATATGTACATGTGTGCCAAAATCCCAAGAGGAGAATAGAGGGGAAGGGATTGTAGTATGGCCATTCCCAGGAAGTGATTTCTCACTTTCTCTCTTCCTCCCTCTCTCCCTGGTGAGTGTTGGACCATACGGCAAAAAGCTAATAAAATAAAATAAAATAAAATAAAATAAAATAAAATAAAATAAAATAAAATAAAATAAAATTTTAGAAGACAATTTTCATTGTGAATATGAATAAATTTTATATGTACAATATTATGATTTTTTTCTACTTTTTTCTAATGGTGTAATTTTTAAAAGTTTTATTGATACATACCTTACCTAGTAGTAAACTCATCTATTTTTTTAGATTTCTTTATGTAATTCCATTTGTTATTATTATTTTTTAATTTGACCAGAGAGAAACAGAGAGAGAGAGAGAAGGGGAAAGCGAGAAAGCAAGACACCAGGTCCAGGACTCAAACTGCATCTGGCCGTGTGGGAACCCAGCGCCTTTAACCAGCACACCACCTGTCAGTCCCCAGACTCATCTATTTTTAAGTGTACTCTGTTACTAAATTTAGATTTTTAGGAAATGTGTAGAGTTGTATAAACATCATCACACTCAAGTTTTAGAACAATTCCAATACTCTCAAAGTTTTCTTTGTGCCTGTTTGCAATAAACTCTTCTTACCATCCACCCATAGGCAACCATTCATCTGTTTTCTATTTATTTATTTACATTTAATCATTGTACATCTTTACAGCATGCAATGTGGTTTTTCTCAGCATGGATGCAGTGCATATCAGTCAAATCAAAGATATTACTACATACATCATTATCAACAGATAAATTTCCATTCTTGTATCTGTTAAATATTTTCCCTGCCCCCCTACATACTCCCTCTCTTATATGGTCTCTGATAATTTTTGCCCTTATCTCTTTTTTAACTATAGATTTTCCTTTACTAGGAATTTTATATAAACAGAATCGCACGATGAATTATCTTTTGTGTCTGGCTTCTTTCAACTTAACATAACATTTTTGAGGTTCATCATGTGTGTATTAACAGTTGTTACTGCTGAATAATATTCCATTATGTAGATATAACACATCTGCTTATCCATTCAGCAGTAAATGAACATTTGGATTTTTTCATTTTGGGCTATTATGAACAGTGCTTCTATGAGCATTTGTACATAAATTTATGTTTTTACTTTTCTTGGGTACACACCTAGGAGAGGATATGCTGGATCATATGGGAAGGATGTAGTTAGGTTTTTAAGAAACAAACTATTTTCTATTTCCCATGTCCACCATCAGCATATGAGAGCTCTAGTTCTTCCATGTCTGTCTGAACACTTGGTATGGTCAATTACTTTAATTTTTGCCACTCTTTTGGGTTTTTTTAAGAGAGATTTTTGCTATAGGGCATGTGCTCTTGCCAGATGGGGAGACAGAGAAAGACAGACAGACAAACAGAAAACGAGAAATCGCCTCCCAGAGGGGATGGTCACTCCGCATTTCCTTCTCCTTCATTCTCCTCTCAGGATTTTGGGCACGCATGCACATATGCCTGGTGTGTTTTAATCTGCTAGGTCTGCGACTTGAACCACTATCAACTATGTGGGAGTCCAGTGACATAACCATTACACCATTTACTGGTCCCAATTTTAGCCATTCTAAAAGGTGAACAGTCGTACCTGGCAGCTTTAATTTATACTACCCTAATACTAATAATGTTGACCATCTTTTCACATGCCCATTAGCTATTAATTTTCCTTCCTTGGTAAAATGGAGACTAGCAACATAAGCACTATACCATCTGCTAGCCCCCTTGGTGAAATGTCTATTCAAATCTTTTGCTCATTTTCAAATTAATATTGTTATCCTCTCACTGAGTTATAGGAGTTCTTTATATATTCTAGATACAAACATTCCACACAGATTATAATTCAAAAATATTATCTACCAGTCTGTGGCTTGTCTTTTTATTTTTAGATGAGCTATTTTGAAGACAAATATTAATTTTGATGAAATCTGATTTATCCATTTTTTTATTTTATAAACATGCTTTTTAAAAAGCGCCTATCCCAAAGTAACAAAGATCTCATATTTTCTTCTAAAAAAATTTGTAGTTTTTGTTCTTTCATGTCAATCAATAATCCATTTGAAATTATTTTTGTGCAAGATATGAAGAATTTGAGTTGTTTGTTTTAATGAGACAGAAAGAGATAGGTTTCTTTTGTTTTCTTTTGTTTGCCAGAGGGCATATCTTGCCAGAAAAGACAAAGAGGAAAGAGAAAGCAACCCCAAATGAGATGTGGTCATGTTAAAACCCTTCTTCATCTCTCTACACCAACAGGATTTTGAGCTTGTACATACAACACACACATACACACACACACACACACACACACACACACACTACGTTACTCAAACCATTGGGCCAGGATTCAAACATCACAGTTGGCCATGTAGGATCCAGCTTTCTTAACCACCAGGCCACCAACTAGTCCAAGACAAGTATTTATTCTTTCTTTCTTTCTCTCTTTCTTTCTTTCTTTCTTTCTTGAGAAAATTTTTTTGCTATAGGGTGCATGCACTCACCAGAGAGACAGAGAGATAGAAAGCAAGCAATCACTTTCCCCCAGGGGGATGGCTACACTACAGTTCCTTTTCCTCCATTCTCCTCTTGGGCTCTTGGGCACGCACACACATGTACCCTGTCTGAGTTCTAAGTCACTGGGTCCAGGACTCGAACCACAGTCGACTACATAGGAGTCCAGTGACATAACCATTACACCATCTGTTGGTCCCAATGAGTATTTTTGTCTTTTTTTTTTTTTAGAGATTTTTGCCTAAGGGTGCATGTGCTTGCCTGCCAGAGAGAAAGAGACACACAGAGACAGAGAGAGGGAAAGTGAGAAATCATCCCCCAGGGGAGATAGCCACACCGCAATCCCTTTTCCTCCATTTTCCTCATGGGATCTTGGGCACGTATGCAAATCTGCCTGGTGTGATTTTCAAGCCACCAGATTCAGGACTCGAGCTGCAGTTGGCCAAGTGGGAGTGCAGCAGGCAATCCACAAAGCTCTAGGGCATGGTTCAATGTAGATAACGTATTTACAATGATGTAACAAAGGTGATCTTTTCTCCAATTTCCAATAAGATATTCTCCATTTTGTCTAAGACCTCATGATGGCCTTTACTTTCCACATTTTGATAAGCATTCTGGTCATGACCAATCTCTAAGAAGGTCCAAACTTTCCCTAGTCTTCTCATCTTCCAAGTCTTCATAAGAATCTAGGATTTTTCGGGAACCAGCAGTTAGGGTAATGGCTACGTTGCTGGACTCCCACGTAGTCCACCATGGTTCGCATCCCGGACCCGGTGGCTTAAAACTCACGCCGGGTGCGTGTGCGTGCGTGCCCAAGATCCCAAGAGGACAATGGAGGAAAGGGACTGCGGCATGACCATCCCCCCGGGGGGTGATTTCTCGCTTTCTATCTCTATGTCTCTCTGTCTGGCGAGCGCACGCGCCCTCTAGCGAAAATCTCTCCAAAAAAATAAAAAAGAATCTAGGATTTTTCTATCCTGCTCCTCAAATTCTTCTTCCAACATCTGCCCATTACACAGTTAAAAAGCCACTTCTACATTTTCAAGTGTTTATTCTTAGCAAAAGCCTTACTTCCCAGTACCAATTTTCAGTTTTAGCCCGTTTTTTGTTGCTAATACCAGAAAATTATAGACTGGGTAATTTATAAAGAATAAAAGTGTATTTAACTCATGGTTCTGAAGATACAAGGCCAAGCAGTGGCTTCTGGTAAGGACCTTCCCAGTACCAATTTTCAGTTTTAGCCCGTTTTTTGTTGCTAATACCAGAAAATTATAGACTGGGTAATTTATAAAGAATAAAAGTGTATTTAACTCATGGTTCTGAAGATACAAGGCCAAGCAGTGGCTTCTGGTAAGGACCTTCTTGTTGGTGGGGACTCTGCAGAGTCTTGAAGTGACACAGAGCATCACATGGCAAGAGAGCAAAAGCATGCACGTGTCAGATCTAGTCTCTCTCCTTTTTCTTATAAAGCCACCTGTTTTCAGTCATGGGGCCCCACCTTGATGACCTTATCTAATTCTAATTTCCTCCCAACAGCCCTACCTCTCAATACTACAGTCAGATTAAGTTTTTATCCTGTTAACACCACCATAATAGCAACCAAACCTCAACACATGACTTTGGGGGGGACACATAGCACACCTTATCTACATTCTTAGACATACTCCAGTCATATTGGCTGCTCACTTTTCACTTAAACAAGTCTTACATTTCTATCTGCTAATACTTTTTCTCTTATGCTCAGCATCTAGTATAAGACATTAAATATAGTAGTTCAATATGTACATTGATGAGTTCATACCACTAGTTACGATTCAAGATTTTTAAAATGTACATCTTGTGGAACCAGGAGATGGCATAATGGTCATGTTGCTGGACTCCCACATGGCCAACTGCGGTTTGAGTCCCAGACCTGGTGGTTTAAAAGTCACACCGGGGGACCAGCAAATGACACAACAGTTATGTCATTGGACTCCCACATGGCCAACTACAGTTCGAGTCCTGGATCCGCTGGCTTCAAATCACACTAGGTGCATGTGTGTGCATGTGCATGCATGCCAAAGATCCTGGGAGGAGAAAGGATTTCAGTGTAGCTATCCCCCTAGGTGGTAACTTTCACTTTCCCTCTCTCTCTCTCCAGCAATCACATGCACACTACAGCGAAAAAAAAAAAAAAAAAAACAAACAAACAAACAAAAAAACCCCTCTAAAATAAATAAATAAATAAATAAAAATAAACTCACACCAGGTGCATGTGTGTGTGCACATGCCCAAAATCCTAAGAGGAGAATGGAGGAGAAGGGACTGCAGTGTGGCCATCCCCCTGGAGGGTAATTTCTTGCTTTCTGTCTGTCTCTCTGTCTCTGTCTCTCCAGCAAGTACACATGCACTATAGTAAAAATCTCTCTAAAAAAAATTTACATTTTGTATAATTTTGAATTATATTTTATGTACTTAATTTTTAAATATATATTACTGTCATATACTATTTTTTAAGGAATTACTATGTTTTAAAGAATTATTTATTTATTTAATTCCATTTGTTATTATTATTTTTCAATTTGACCAGAGACAGAGAGAGAGAGAAAAGGAAAGGGAGAAAGCAAGCCACCGGGTCCGAGACTTGAACCACGGTCAGCCATGTGGGACTCCAGCACACCATGCCACCTGCCGGCCCCTTAAAGAATTACTTTATTTAACTTAATTAATTTATTTTAATTTGACCAGAGAGGGACAGAGTGAGAGTGAGAGAGAAGGGGTGGAGGGAAAGTGAGAAAACAAGCTGCTAGGTCTAGGACTTGAACTGCAGTCGGCCATGTGGGAGTCCAGTTCCCTTAACCACCACGCCTCCTGCCGGCCCCAGTATTTTCATTATTTTTTGTTTCATAATTTTCTTTTCCATTTTTTCTTTCCTTACTTTTTCTTTATTTTTAAAAAATATTTGTATTTATGTTCATCTACTTTTAGACTGCATTAAATACTTTTTTGCATCCTGTTTTGGGGTCAATTTTTGTCTAAGACCTAACTAAACATATTTTAAAATATATCTTGGCTTTTATCCAGCACTGAACCATGAAACTCACCTTTATCTTTTTCACTGTATTCTTTGTATCTAGTACGTGTGTAGCACATTAGGTTTCTTTTTTTTTTAAGTTTATTTTATTCACGATAGAGAACACGTGTGCACATATGAGAGCATGAGCTAGAGCAGCACCCTTGACAAAGTCTTGTCCTGCCTTGATCCCCTTCCCCAGCCCTCTGGCTCTTCAGGATCTCGGGCACCCACCCACCAGGCATGTTTCAGGGCTATGACCAGGACAGGGATCCAAACCCTTCTTGGCCATGTGACTTCTTCTTTTTTTTTTTTTTAGAGGTATCCGCTATAGGGCGTGTGCGCTCCCCAGAAAGACAGAGAGAGACAGAGAGATAGAAAGCGAGAAATCATCCCCCAGGGGGGATGGCCATGCCGCAATCCCTTCTCCTCCATTCTCTTCTCAGGATCTTGGGCATGCACGCACACGCACCCAGCATGAGTTTAAGCCACTGGGTCCAGGACGCGAACCATGGTCAACTACATGGGAGTCCAGTGACATAGCCATTACGCCAATTGCTGGGCCCAGGCACATTAGGTTTCTAAGTTTTTTGTTTTTTAAAAAATTATTTAATTGTATTTGTTATCATTATTCTTCAATTTGATCAGAGAGAGACACAGAGAGAGAGAATGAGAAAGCAAGCCACCAGGCCCAGGACTTGAACCACGGTCACCCATATGGGAATCCAGCACCTTAACCACTACATAACCTGATGGCCTCTGGTCTCTTAAGTTTTCTATAGTTGTCCTTAACCTCTTTTTTTTCCATTGTTGCTAAATTAAAAAGTATACACTAGGGAGTTCTTAGGAAGATTAATCTATGAGAGAATAATGAGTAAAAATATGCATAATGGATGGGGTTCAGGTAAATACAGCAATATAACCTGAGTACCTAGTATGATTCAAGATGTTCTAAGAGTAGGATACAAAGGCAGTTCCTGCCCTTGAGGACCTATGGAGATATGAGGTTAACAAATAACTTTAATATGGTGTACTAAATGTAAGGTAAGTAAAAGGTGGGAAGGAAATAAGAGTTGAGGAACTCTTTAAACTGGCTAGGAGGTAGGTAAGAAAACTACAGGAAAATGTAAAATCTGTTTAAGGATAAGGAAGCCAAGACCCAGACTAACTACAGTAAATAGTCTAAGATCACAAAGCTAGAAATCTTAAAACAAGATTCTAATTCTATGTTCTTTCCATTATACCATACTTACTATTATTTTTAAATTTCCCATAGGGCACATGCGCTCACCAGAGACAGGAGAGGGAGAGAAGGAGGGAGGGAGGAAGGGAGGGAAGAGAGAGAGAGAGAGGCAAAGTAAGAAAGTAAGCTGTCAGGTCCAGACTCGAATCACAGTTGACCATGCAGGAGTCTAGCATCCCAACCACTATGCTAGCCTCTGGCCCTATTATAACATACTTACTACCTATATTGTTTAGCAAAAACAATACGTACTATTTCACACACAAAAAAAAAGAACAACAAAAAAAAGACAGGATTTGGTGAGCTACAACATAAAATACAGGGGAATTATTCATCCTAACCCCACCTCCCATTAATGTAAATAATCAAGGACTGTACAAAATTGTGAGAAATTAACCAGATACGGACCAGCAGCTAGCGTAATGGCTATGTTGCTGGACTCCCATGTAGTCGGCCATGGTTCTAGTCCCGGACCTGGTGACGTGCGTGCCCAAGATCCTGAGAGGAGTATAGAGGAGAAGAGATTGCAGCGTCGCCATCCCCCCTGGGAGGTGATTTCTTGCTTTCTGTCTCTCAGTCTCTCTCTGTCTGTCTGGCAAGCGCACGCACCCTATAACAAAAAAACCTCTCAAAAAAAAAAAAAAATTAACCAGATACCATATAGATCAAGTAGCTTTCTAGTTGATAGGCTTATAAAAGAAATGCATCCTAAATGTTGGGTAAATGTATTTTACCAAAGAGATTTAAATGAACTGGTCTAGTCAATGTGACTTAGAGATAAATAGAACTATGAAGTTTTCATTTATACTTTTTTAAATGTTAATATAGGGTCTTTGGTAAAGCTTTTGCAAACAGTCTAAAACAAGAATTGCTAGCATTTATCAGTACTTGTCAAGGAGGTGAGATCCTGAATCTACAAGTATAAATATTAAAGTCAGTAAGGATTTTTTTTGAGGCTCAGGGATGCCTGTTAGGCTTTTCTACACCTCTCAAAAGAATCTAATTACATTTGACAACCAACCAGCACTCCATAACTAACTTGCCCCAGCCCCATGTCTCGACCCCACAACCCTGACTTTGGAATACTGAAGATTTTTAATTCTCTCCTCCCCTATTATAAATAAACAAACTGGCATTCTGGAGTATACCTGTTTTGGGTCGCTTGGTTAGCATGAAATAACATAGGAAAGTGCTCAATTCTAAGCAATGTATAAAAAAGTTTAAGAACCTGAAAACTTAAGACCACATTCTAAACCAGTCATTGAAAACATGGGGGCCCCTAGGCTGGATTCAAGTTACAAGTGGATTTTATCTGGCTCGCGCAGTTAAAAAACAGAAAAAGACAGTAACGACAATAATGATCTTCTTTAAAAATATGGGTATTTCCCATAAAAATGTATAGATGTGCTTCTCCTGAAAAATCTGAAGCTCTGGGAATACTGGACCTACACTGCAATATGATAAAAACTGGCCAGACCTAAGAAAGCATATCCCATTTATATCAGACACTTGCTCTCTAATTCATCATAGACCAACCTATCCTTTCTGGTTCCCTGATACTGAGGCCAACTGTCAGCTGTCATTTATCAAGTATGTACTGCCGTTTTTCTTATAAACATCAAAGAATGCCATACTTGGTTGAGAAGTGTTGTTTTTTTTTTTTAAGTTCAATCTACTCTTCGCATTCATCTAGTAAAACAGAGTCAAAGAAATCCATTTACCTTAATCTGAGTCTGTTCGATTGATTTTTCCCATATTTGCTGATCATATGCTCCAATCTGAAATAGGGAACAGCCATTTAAATGATGCCGAGGAAATTCTTATATATAAGTCGAGCCTCGCCAAAGTCATGAATCTATTAAATATCAATACAATATCTGGAAAATGTTTTCTGCTTCTCAGAATAAAAATAAATATTTTCAACGACTGTTTCCTTCCAAAATTTAATATAGCTTGATCTAGAAGTTAAGTTAAAAAGCAATGCCCAGGGACCAGCAGATGGCATAGTGGTTAAGTCGCTGGACTCCCATGTATCTGACCTTGGTTTCAGTTCTGGACCTGGCGGCCTAACTCACACCGAGCGCTTGTGCCCGTGTGCCCAAAATCTGAAGAGGAGAAGGGATTGCAGTGTAGCCATTCTCTCTGGAGGATGATTTCTGGCTTTCTGCCTCTCTGCCTCTTCAGCGAGTATATGCACCCTGTAGCAAAAATCTCTCTTAAAGAAACAGCCATGCCTGGGACCAGCAGGTGGCAATGGCTATGCCCCTGGACTCCCAGGTAGTCGACCACGGTTAAAGTCCCTGACCGGTGGCTTAAACTCCCACCAGGTGCATATGCCTGTGTGCCCAAGATCCCGAGAGGAGAATGAAGAGATTGTGGCATGGCCATCCCATCCTGGGGGGTGATTTCTCGCTTTCTGTCTCTGTCTTTCTGGTGAGCACATGGGCACTATAGCAAAAAAAAAAAAAAAAAAAAAAAAAAAAAAAAAAAAAAAAAAAAAAACCCACTAAAAAATAAAAAACAGGAAAAAAACATGCCTAAAACATTTCAGATTAAGTATTACCTAAGAAATTTCCACTTCCTTTTTTAAAAGATTTATTTTATTTAACTTTATTTATTTTAATTTGACTAGAGAGGGACAGAGTGAGTGAGTGAGAGAGAGAAAGTGAGAAAGCAAGCCACTAGGTCCAGGACTAGAACCGCAATCTTCACAGGCCACTTGCTGGCCCGTTATTTCCACTTCTTAAGGAAGCCATTAATGGGAAAACTAGAGAGGAATAAAAGGTCAGGGTAGCTCAGTAAGATTGTTGACCGTTCCAGTCTGGGCTCCGCAAAGGTTTCATGTTCTTTTTCAAAATTTTTAAGGCAGTTTGATCATAAGCAAACTTTCAAAGGATTTCAAAGGATTGTCCTTGCCTTGTGCCTGGAGTAGGGAGGTGACTTGAAAATCTTATTCTGGGACCTGGAACTGGGTTTTAAAAACACCAATTTTTGTACGACAATTTCTCCATTTATGTTGAGATATCGTATAAACCTGGCAATATCAAACTCAGGATAAAAAGCAACGTGAGAGTTTTCTGCAAGAAGTACACTGCACAAATAAAAATACTGACATTACCTTCTTTTGGTACCATGATATAGCATCTCTCTCATTTGAGGCCATCTGTGGCTCCAGCCAGAGAATGGGATTTCACTGAAAACGAAGGACAGAAACCCAGTCGTGAGTCCAGGTGCTGAAGGCTGCTCTCCCAGCTTGGGCAGGACTTTTGGAAAGGAGCTAATCGCCGCCGCTCGGTGAGCGGCTCTTTGTTCAGCTTCTTGCCAGGAAAACAACAACGACGACAAACAAGCCGGCAGAGTGGCAGCGCGAGCAGCCCCTGCAGTGTTTTGGGGCAAGTGAGTTCAAGGATGCAGGGGACGCGCAGGGAACCGGCCGGGGAGTGGAGGTCGCCCGGGCTGACCCTCCTCTCCTCAGGGTCCGCTCTCACCTGGTGCCCGCTGCCCTGCGAGTGGGCGGCCAGGACCTTCCTCAGTGGCCCCGGCCGGTCCGTGAAGCCCGGGCCGAGGCGACGGGACCCGCAGGCCGCATCTTCCCCCGGAGGCCGAGACGCCGGCGGGGCCGTTACCATGGAGACCGCGGCGGCCGCCGGAGGAGCGGAGACAGCCGGGAGGAGGCAGTCTGTGGTCACAGACTCGGCGCCCTGGAAGGCCGACCTACGGGGTCGCCGGCGACCACAGATAAGCGAAGAACGAACTGGAAAACGAAGGGACTAAAAGGGAAGGGTGTCTTCGCTAGGCCGCCGGTCGCTATGGCAACGGCGGAGGCTCTGAGCCGGGTGGAAAAGACAGGTGCAAAGGCCCCAGGCCCCGGGAGGAGGCGGCCCCCGCCCCAGAGGAGCGCGCGTCCTCTCGGGGCCGGGCTGACTCAGCCGGTCGAGCTGGGCGAGCGCAGCCCAGCAGAGCGCCTGCGGCCGAGCCGGCTTCCGCTTCCCGGCCGCCGCCGCCGCCGCGCTGGCCCCGCCCCTGCCCGAGCCCTCCCGCGGAGCTTCTGTCCAGACTCGGAGGGGGCGGTCAGGCAGCCACGCCGCGACCCGCGGGAGCGCATGTCCCCAAAGTCGCCCTTCACGTTCCAGCTTAAAAGTCTCGTCCTCAGATACGACCTCCCCTCCCGGCGGCTTAAAGTGCCTCTGTCCTGATACACTAGTTCCCGCTTCAAGTCTTTGTAGCACTTATTTGAGGCTCTTGGCTGTCGGCTTTCCCCGGTGGGCTGTGGGCTCCCTGAGGTCAGAGACACGGCCTGACACCAGCCTGGCACAGAGGTTCTCAGTCTTTGTTGAATGAACGACTGTTGGCGTGGATTTACGCTACCCTGCGACCAAGGGCCCGGGAGGGGCGGCTGTCACTGCGTCCCTCTCCGCCCCGCCATCCAATGTCCTAGGTAGGGGGAACAAGAAGAATAAGGCTTGGGGCTGCCGCGGGACTTTTCCCAAATTAGGGTAGGAAGGTGGCGGTGGGAGCTATTTTTTTTTTTTTTTAAAGAGGTTTTTCGCTATAGGGCGCGTGCGCTCGCCAGACAGACAGAGAGAAACATAGAGACAGAAAGCGAGAAATCACCCCCCAGGGGGGATGGTCACGCCGCAATCCCTTCTCCTCCATTCTCCTCTCGGGATCTTGGGCACGCACGCACACGCGCCCAGCGTGAGTTGTAAGCCACCGGGTCCGAGACGCGAACCGCGGTCGACTACGTGGGAGTCCAGCGACATAGCCATTACGCTAACTGCTGGTTCCCGGGAGCTATTTAAAGGTTAAGAATTCAAGCAGGCACCAAGAGTAGGAGAACGGAATGGTTGTGCTCGAAACAATATTTAATATATGTTAACAGGATTTTTAAGTCGGTTTCCTCCTCCACAGTACTTTTTTCCCCCCCATTGCTGGAACACTGGCCCCTAAGGGCCATTGTCCTCGCCTCATTCGAAACAGCCTTCTTGCCTGCCCACAGCAAGGATCATTAAGGTCAGGTAAAGCTATTAGCTGCACTTAACAGTTAGGGCTCAAGAAAGCCTAACAAGAGCAGTACTGTTTCACAAACTTTACTCCTTAAAACCCATTAACTCGGCATCAGATGGAAGCTATCCCATTTCACTGAGCAAAACCAACTAGGCTAAAAGCTGGCTCCTACCAGACTATTTTTTAAAAATGTTTTCACATAGCCTATGTTTATTTTACATTGCACACATTGGTGGTGGTTTCCTTCTCCTTTTGCTCCTCAGCTTTCCCCTTCTTTAGATAAGGTAAAAATTACAATTCTCTCTGGGTTTCGAAGCAAATGGCCAACTTTTAAAAGTGACAAGTCTTTTGGGGGAGATGTATCTAAACATTTGCTGTAAATCTAAATTAATAACAAAAAGATTTTGCGTCATTGTTTGGAACACAAAAGAGGTTCTTTGAAGAGTGCCTGGAGGAACGGAGTCAGCTAAAGTGGCGTTAAGGAATAGTGGTTAAGTAACAATATTTTTCAGGACCCATTAGACACTTTTCAGTACCTCCTAAGGCTACCACACTAGGTGTGGGCTTTGAACCCAGAACTGCATTCAAATCTCTGCTCCCACTAAAGAGACTGTAACTGCAGGCAAGTATTCAACCTAACAAGACTGTTCTCTCACCTGTGTTAGAGAGATAATTACCTCCTACTACAGGCTGTGAAGGTTAAATAAGATACCCCATAAAAAGTGATCCATGGCAGTTATTAAAAAATGTTAGTTCCCTTCCTTTTCCTTTCCTAATCAAGACCAAGGGTTATAATGGCTTAGGACAAGTACTTCAATGAAAGTTCACTTAAAAACTGCCAAGGGGAAAAAAATCCATTTTGTGTCACATAATGCATCAATAACATCTGAAGTCTATATACCATCTTCATTATACTCCATGCATTGTCAAGAATATCTACATCACCAAAATGAAAATTTTAAATTGTTATAGTTAAGATGAAAAAATTTTAAGCAGCAAGAGGCATAACTGCGACATGCCGAGTGTAATTTTTCTTCCCCCAAAGTACAATAGCTGCATCTCAATATAGAAAGAATTTTGGTACCAGCAGATAGTATAATGGTTATGTGGCTGGACTCCCACATAGTTGACCATGGTTCAAGTCCCGGACCCAGTGGCTTAAAACTCATGCCAAGTCCGATGTGCATGCCCAAGATCCCAAGAGGAAACCAGAGAAGGGATTGCAGCATGGCCATCCCCCTGGGGAGTGATTTCTCGTTCTCTCTCTCTGTCTCTCCAGCAAGCGTCTGTATCCCAAATCTCTCTCCAAAAAAAGGAAAAAAAAAAAAAAAAAAGGAAGAAATTTTCCCCAGACATTAATAATCTTTTCTTTAGAAAAGTCACAAGGTCTTCTAAAATATTTTTCTAAAAATAATAGGAGGTAGAGACAAAACAGGGGTTATTAGTACTCTAAAAACAGGTTCCAGCTATTTAGAATTCACATGTACTAAAAATTTTGTGATGAACATCAGTTAAGGACAAATCAGACTTTGTTTATTAAAAAAATACTTTACAGGGAAAAAAAAACCTCTATGCATTCCATTGTCCTATTTTACAAAGAAATAGCTTAACAATTTAACACACTTAGACAGCTACAAAAAAAGCACTGTGTTAAAAGGATTATTATTCACACAAATTTAGGTTTAAGACTATTCATTAAAAATCTTTTTAAAACACTTGTTAATGTCAATAAACAAACTAAGGCCACACAACGCAAATAGTCCGCCAGGCAAATTATACATTTCATCTATATGCAAAGACCTCTTAGATAAATTAAAGCCACAGGAAAAAAAGGCTTAGCTGCCAATCAAAATGGAGTTTAGTCACAGAAAACACTATTACATGAAAATTTACAACATGTGATAGAAGTAGTACATAAGTATTTCTTTAGAGAGAATTGAAAAGTGCTATATTTTAAGAGACAGTGGTCTCAACTACATGCACAAGTGGATCCTAAAAAATGTATGAAGAAAATGGAAGGCCATAATATTTATGGAGATACTTGCTTTTAAAGCAACAAACTTCCAAGATGAAGATAGGTCCCTTATGTGCTAAAGAAAAACATTTGTATTGTGCATTTCCTCTACTTGCATGACCAATAAATACAGTTACAACCGGTTTAAAAAACATAAAACTTCGCACAAATGTGAACCTCTGGCATATGCTAGTGTAAGGTTCTTTTTTAAAAAACCAGGAGCAATGATAAAACAGACTTATTTGAAAGAGACAAAACGCAATTATCCTAAGGTATAAATGCAAATAAATCTTTAATGGCAAATACAGGTGAAAAAATTAGGGGCTAATATTAATGATCAAGAATATATTCACTAAGGGTTTTCATGGATTTTGGAGTTTTGTTCCTATATTAGCATTCATTCTAGACAATAATATTTATATAGGGAAAGGCAATAAGCAAAAGTTTCTCCAAGTCATTAAGTGTGATCTTTATGCCTATTAAGACTGATGCAAGACATCTTTTGCTAAAGTTTAAGAAAGAATTTTACTTAATTAGCTCCTTTTTCCTCCTACAAGAGCTTATAATATTAGTCAACTGATATTCCAACTGTCTGTAAGGGAAAAGGACACTTCAAAAGTCTTTAAAAATAATAAAAGTACCAGTTAAACTCTAAGTACTGAATAAGCAATTTAAAAGTACAAAATTAAGCCTAGCAATTCATTTTTAATTAAAATTTTGGAGGGGAGAACTAAAATATAGGTTTTGATTATTATTGCTTTGTGAGTTTGGGATACCTCTTTGAATCATAATCCTACTCCTAGCATATCCTGGTAATTAGAGAATGATTTCTCGGGCAGGGGGAAGACTTTTATTCCTTTAAATGAATACCATAAAGTCTTTCCACTTAACTAAGGAATATTCATTTATTGGGTCTTTTCCATAGCACATTGTTTTAAAAACCCCTCTGCTCCACAAAATACTAAAACTCACAGCCACGTTCTGCAAGTAATCTCAAAAGTTGGCACAACAGATAATATATCAAAAAGGAAGATCAGCTTAAATTTCAGTTATAACTTCACTGCCATCACTACTTTACAAATCAGAAGACGCCAGATTGCGCCATGCCTCACTGCACCAAACCAAATATTTTAATGTTTAGAAAAATTGCAATCATTTGTATCACTAAACTCCGATACAGCTTTGAAAGCAGCAAGAAACTCAAAACTTCTGATTTTATATTCATCAGTCTTTAAAGCATGCTATTAAAATCTAATACTCACTCACATAGGACATTCAGAGTTTCCAGATACATTACTAGCTAAATGTTTCTCTCCATTCTATTGCAATTCTAACATACAATTAATTTATTAGTACATGATTTTAAACATTTTTATATTCTTTTAATATGTTTATATTGGAGGTGAGGGTAGAATGTTTTATAAAAGGAAAATGGGGATTTGCTTTTGATTGTAGGTCTTTGCAGATCCGCTGGTTCCTGAGTGATTATACACAGTGCTGGCTGTCAGGAGACAGTCTCCTTGTTTATTAGCAATGACCAGCTTAGATGACAGATGGCATCTGCTGGATGGCAAGTGGGAGATGGGGAAATGGGATCTTGGAAGACAGGAAAAATAAAAATAAAAACTTTTTGCTTTAACAACCTTGCTCTTCATGATTATTTTAAAAAGCAAATGTTGCCTGAGAAGAATTTTACTTTGCACAGCCTGGTAAAGCTCTATGAAATTCTTCTGGACAGGAAAAAAAAAAAAAAAAAAACCCAAGAAATAACCCAAACCCACACACTTTGTGATTAACTCCCTCCCCCACAAAATAACAAAAACACCCTCAAAGGCAGGTCCCTTAAAAACTAGTCTTGATAAACTAGAATTTACCCTAGAATTTTACCCAAGATTTAAAAACACCCCTTCAATAATCACATTACCTTTCATACCATTCTAATAACCTTATTTACAAAGATAACTAAAACCAACATCACTTCCAATTCATAAATGGTTTACAATGAAATGTTTCCCTATTCATCCTTTGTAACAGAGAATACATACATATACATATATATAAGGAATAATACAGATTCTAACTAATCACTGCAGTATTTGCTGATGGTTACTTTTCTATCGGTTTACACAGTGACCTCTATACTCTGCTAATATGCATTTAACTACACAACAATATTGCACAAAGTAATATTTATATAAGATTTAACCTATTTCAGAATATTTTAGAGAAAATTCATATTTGATATTTCAAAAGATGCAGCTAAGTTTTCATGGTGACAGACATAATGAAGCAGCATCTTTTTTTTTTTTTTTTTTGCCTATGTTAATGTAAATACTTCAAATCTCACCATCCAGGAAAAAAAAAAATCTCCAAATTGCACTGTAACCAGGTAGACACAAGAATCTGGTCTTAGGTGTGGGGAGTACTCTTCCTTTAATAAACAAATGGCCTGTTGTATTATTAACTAACAAAAGGTGTAATGTGTATCACGTTTATGTTCTAAAATAATAGAAAATTAAGACCACACTAGTTCTATCAACTGTGCCTGTTTGGAAAAAAAAAACAATGTAAATATTCAGGCACTAAACATTAGGCTACCTGAAACTCTAGGATGAAGTCCAGTGCCATATTCTTTATTAGAGAATGGCAACAGAGTAACAGTAAATAAACCCACGTATTTACTAGTTAAAACTGTGAAGTAAGTGTCTCCATAGTAGATATTTGTCATGATGAGGTTAATGCCAAGTGACAAGAATAGTTTTCCTAGGTCTGACGCTCGAAATACGGCAGCCTCATCAGTAAGATTGATATCATTCTAAGTTTGATAGTTGTGATCAATTTAGGAAGCAAAAGTATCCATCCACACAAAATGTGAGGATGCTAGGAAGCAGAACAATAGAATAGCATGTCAACGTTATCTCTTTTACCCGAAATATTTTCCATAGTTACCATATATCCTAGAAGAGATTAATGAACCATGGATAATGAATGACCAAAGACTATTCATCTTTAGTTTTTTTTTTTTTAATTGAAATATCCATTGGGCTTTAAATAACAGATACAAAAAAGACAGTTTAGATCAGAAAGTGCTGTGCTTTCTCTTTGTTAAAAAACCAGAGAGCCACTGAATTTTCCTTAGAAACCACTTGTTCTTTGTGGTTAGAACTATTAATAAATAACTTACTTGCCCTTGTTACCAGAGACTGGAACTCTTTCCTGCAACCTATGCCATTTTTACTGTAGCAACGGAATCTGTGTCATAAAGACACAAGTACTAAACCATAAATCTGATCTTCTATCATAAAAACAGCATATATGGCAAGAGAGAAGGCAAGATAAAATTAAGGGAGGTGAATAATTTACCAAATAAGAATGTTATTCCAGAGAATTCTTGTTTTGATTTGAAGAAGAGATTGAATTTTTACCTCACACCTTTAAACAGAAAGTAGCAGCAGACCCACTATTACATACTGTACTAACGGGATAAGATACAACTCTTAACTTTGCATAATCTGTGTAAAAAAGATATGCTTGACATTTGTGGAATGTCATTTCTCTTTATAGAATTATAGGCAAGATTTCTCCAATAAAACTTAACTTAAGCCAGTTATAAAACTATAACTTCACATCAAAATTTAAAAAAGTTAAAAAATGTGTTTGAATATGTACATATCACACAGGAGTGCTTGAATGTTCTTGCAGATTGTGTTGCTGGTCAGTGTCCAGTCTACTTTCCACTTTTAAAACTGGAATAGGCTGAGTTTTCTGATCTTCCTGTATTTTAAGTTCTGATGATGGTGGGAAGGATGATGAAGCAGTTGTCAAAAGCTGTATCTCCGTGCACGTTTCTTCAGATTCAGTTTTTATCCTCACACATTGGGAGCCAACTTCTGATTCTCGCTTTCCAGTTAAACCACAGTCCACGTTAGAATTGATTTCTGTGTTTTGTGTGGCTTCTACAACAGGGTGGTACTGTTTAAGCCTTATGTGCCAGGCTAAGCTGCACACTGCTGACACTGTTTTGAACTGATGAATGACATTTCTAGGGATGAAGTAGATATCATTGTCACATAGCTGAATTCTAGCATAACGAATGCCTTCCCGCCTCATTTGGTTTAGTTTAGCTTCATCCACCCACTGTACACACTGAAGAAGGGAAAAATGCATGAGACATTAAAATATATAATCGTTTCTTTATATAAGATAAAATCAGCACAATAAAACAGTAGGAATAAAAATGTATTATAATGACAATCAAAGTAAATGATAAAATCATTCTAAAATTTCCTGTAATGCTTGGGAAACATTTCCCCTTATATTTTACAACCTCTGTAGAAACAAAGTAAAGACTAAAGTCTGGATGGCCTGGGGAATCATTAAAATCAGTATTTCAATGTGCTAATAAATATAAACATTCTTTGCCACAAGTAAGGCAACATTTTACCTCTTCCTTTAGTGTCTTTCAACCTTTTGCAGTTGAGGGGACATACTACAGTGGGGTTAACAAGACTGCTCAAGGCCAGAACTAAGCAGCTTATGCCTTTCACCACCCACCCCAGGCTTCCCTGGTACCCTAAAGATAGTAGGGATTTCAAGCACTCTATTTAGAAAACTGCATCTTAATGACTTTGGGCGCCCCCCACCCACTCACCTACCCATACATTCACATAAACACATAAACTTAAACAGTAATAAAATTAAATTCACTGTATTCAACTGTAAGATAAATGCAAAATAAAATAATACTTATTTTTAATATCTCATTCAAAAGGTAATAAAAAAGCAAGGATTGGACAGGCCCCATAGTCTAGTCAGTAAGGGAGCTAGATCCCACAGGCTGATCACAGTTCAAATCACAACCCAAATGGCTTGAAGTATGCACCAAGCACGTGTGCATGTGTGCCCCCAAGATCCCAACAGGTTGGAGAAATTGAAAAATGGATTGTATGGGTTTGTTGGTAAAGTCATGATGCATTTTTGCATAGAAAAATATGTCATGACTTTCCCGATGACCCAACAGCATGGCCATGCCCACTAGGGGGTTCTCTCTTTCTCGCAAAAGCGCATGACCTCTTACAATTAAAAAGTTTTTTAAAAGAAGCAAGAGCTGGGCCAACAGGTGATGTGGTGGATAAAGCACTGGATCCCACATAGTCAACTCCGCAGTGCAAATCTTAGGCCTGGTGGCTTGAAAAACGTGCAAGGTACATGTGCATGCATGTCCAAAATCATGAAACAAGAAAGGAGGAAAAGGGATTGCGGTGTGGCCATCCCCACTGTGAGATGATTTCTCACGTTCCCTCTCTCTCTGTATCTCTCTGGTGAGCACACCCTATGGCAAAAATCTTAAAAAAGCGAATTATTACCTGGGAAACTGGCGGCTCATGAAGGTCTAACTGAAGTCTCTGTACAACATCAGTAAAATCCTCCGCATGGAAACAAATCACATCTTTGGTTATGCGAGGTTGGTCACTCCTAAAAGTAATAAGATTAAGTTTTAGGGACAAACATTTCACAATGGAAAATGATGAAAAATTCCAGTTTTTATGTCCCTGGAAATGTTACTACTAACAAACGAGATTTCTTGTACAGACTGTCAAGGCTAAGGCTACATTTGTTTCTTTAATCAATTAAAATAAAAACAACTGCTTTTTAAAACCCATAAAGTGTCAGTGGATGGCATGGTGGTTGAGATGCTAGACTCCCAATAGCCAACTGTGGTTCAAGTCCAGACCCGGTGTCTTGAGGGTTACACCAGGCATGTGTGCATACATGCCTGGAATCATAAAAGGATAATGGAGGAGAAAGGACTGTGGCATACCCATCCTCCCTAGGAGGTGATTTCTCACCTTCTCTTTCTCTCCCTCTTTTTCTCTCTCTGGAAAGAGCACATGCCCTATGACAAAAACAAAACAATGACAAAAAAACTCACATGAAAATCATATTAGTTGTTGCAAAATTAAAATAAATGGCTAGAGCCAGCAGGTGGCATGGTGGTTAAGGCCTTGGACTATCACGTGGCCAACAGCACTCTGAGTCCTGGACCTGGAGCCTTGAAAATCACACCAGGTACACACACGTGTGTGTGCACCCAAAACCCTGAGAGAAGAATGGAAGAGAAGGGATTGTGGTGTGGCCATCACCCCCATGGGGGTTGACTTCTCACTTTCTCTCTTTCTTGTGAGTGCACAAGCTCTATGGCAAAAACAAAAAACCAACCACACACACACAACATAATGGCTAAAAAGAATAGTTTTATTCTAAACTAGTTGCATTTCTAGTCCTCTTACCACTTTGCCTCTCTGGGTGCAGCCACTATGGAAAACAGTCAAGCACTTCCTCAAAATATTAAATTTAGAATCACTATGTGATCCAATAACTTCTAGGTATATACTCAAAAGGACTGAAACCAAGGGACACAGAGATATTTGATGCCAGCCAGCTGGCATGGTGAGTTAAGTGGCTAGATCCCATGTGGTAGATGCATAGTTCAAGTCTGAGACTCAGCAGCCTGAAAAACATGCCCAAAATCACAAGAAGAGAGTAGAGAAGGGATTGTGGCATGGTCATCTCCCTGGCTGCTTGCTTGCTTGCTTGCTTGCTTGCTTTCTTTCTCTCTCTCTCTCTCCCTCTCTCTCTCTCTCTCCCTCCCCCATTCTATCTCTCTCCAGGTTAGTCAATGTACCCTACGGCAAACAAACAAAAATGGAGATACATGTGCACTCATGATCATAGCACCATTCACAATAGCCAAAAGGTAGAAGAGACCCAGTTGTCCACTAATGGATAGATGGGTTAAGAAAATGTGGAATAGGGTACCAGCAGTTAGCTTTCTTACTTTCTTTCTCTCTCTCTCCCCCATTCTATCTCTCTCCAGCTTAGTCAATGTATCCTACGGCAAACAAACAAAAATGGAGATACATGTGTGCACTCATGATCATAGCACCATTCACAATAGCCAAAAGGTAGAAGAGACTCAGTTATCCATTAATGGATAGATGGGTTAAGAAAATGTGGAATAGGGTACCAGCAGTTAGCCTAATGGGTATGTCTCTGGACTCCCATGTAGTCGACCGTGGTTCGAGTCCCAGACCTGGTGGCTTAAACTCACGCTGGGCGCGTGTGCGTGCGTGCCCATGATCCCGAGAGGAGAATGGAGGAGAAGGGATTGCAGCGTGGCCATCCCTCCTGGGGGGTGATTTCTCGCTTTCTGTCTCTGTCTTTTTGGTGAGCGCACGTGCCCTATAGCAAAAACCTCTCCAAAAAAAGAAAAAAAAAAAGAAAAAAAATGTGGAATACACATACAATGGATTATCATTCAGCCTTGAAAAGCAAAGAGATGGCTACAACATGGATAAATCTTAAAGACATTAGGCTAAGAGAAATGAGCCAGCTATAACAAGACCAATATTGTATGCTTCCACTTATATGAGGTATCTGAAGTAGTCAAGTTCATAGAAACAGAAAGCTGAATGATGGTTTAATCAGAGTCTGGGGGTGAGGAGTGAAAGGCGAATTGTCCAGTATTTATAGAGGTTCTGTTTTGCAAGACAAAAACGTTCTGGAAATTTGTTTCAAGTAATGTGATTGCACTTAACACTTAACAGTACTGAATAAGAGTAGTGATACTGTTACTGTTAATGTTATGTTATATGTATTTTATCACAATTAAAAAATTATCCCCAACCTTTAAAAATAGCCCACATGTTCTAAGACATTAACACTGCAGTTCAAATTCACTAACTTACCATTCACCAAACTGTACAGCTTTCAAAACCCCAACAGCAGCCGTACTCTGCCAGTCAAACCCCTGACCTACGTGATCAGCATGAGCTCTTGTCCTATCTTCAAAGAGGACTTCACGGGGTTCACTAGTCCGAGGTAGGTACTGGAGATTTTTTATTTCATTCATTGATCTAGAATTGAGTTGGTTGTGAAGAAAAGGGAAAGCAAGAGACAAAATTAAAAATTGTTAATAGCAAAAAGTTGGAAAAGTTTGCTGAAGTAACACACTTAAATAAGGTGAGAGCTGAGAAAGTTTCGATGATTCTGATCATTAGCATTTAACACACTTTATTATAATACTTCATGTGATAATTTCTGCCCCCTGTAGGCCCTAATAAGGTAGAAGCTGTATCTTTGCTTAGGTTTAAATACAGTGAACATATATGATACATCAAGCCAACAGAAAGCACAATTTACAGTTTTAGGCTTGCATAGTTTTGTTCACCCTGAGGCATCCTCATTTCCAACACTCAAAACATTCTACCAGACTACCTCTGATTCAAAATGGCAAACTGACCATCCATGTGATCTCTTTTACATTAAAGTGAAAGTAAATGCTTCAAACTAATACGTGGGGAGGGGTGCTAAATGGGGGAGTGAATGGGAATGTAGATGAAACAAAACTGGCCATGAGCTGATGACTGTTGATATTGAAAACAGGAGAATTTATTTAACTTCTACTTTTTTATGTGCTCAAAAATTTCTAAATATAATAATCTAAAGATATTAGTATAAAAGAGGAGCCATCAGTGACGTGGTAGCTATGGTGTCTGGATTCCCAAATGGCCAACTGTGGTTAGAATCCTGGACCCGATGGCTTAAAAATCATGCAGGGCACGTGTGCATGTGTGCCCAAGATCCCAAGAGAACTAATGAGGAGAAGGGGCTCCAGCATGGCCATCCCCCCGTGGGGTGATTTCTCACTTTCTCTCTAACTGTATCTCTCCTCTCTGGCAAGCACACATGCTCTATGGCAAAAAAGAAAAAAAGATGTTAGTAAAGGAATAAGCAACAAAGGAAATGAATTAGTGAATGAGCAATACAAATAAACTTCTGCAAGACAGAAAATGGTCAGTGTTTTAGACTAATAACTGAACAGTAAAAGCCAAAGGCATAGAATACATAAGAAGGAATAGGCAACTAAAAAGGCAGCAGCCCTACCCGACAGAACTTATAAGCCTGAGCCAAAATAAAGGCCAGACATATGATAATGGATAGAAATGAAGTAAGGGGGTGGGGGGTGGTGAGGAAAGCGCTATATCCCACATGGTTGTTCTAGTCCTGCACCCAGTGGCTTGAAAAACATGCCAGGCACCTGTGCATGTGTGGCCCAAAATCCTGAGAGAAGAGTGGAGGAGAAAGGATTATGACATAGCATTCTCCCACACAGGGTGCTTTATCACTTTCTTATTTTCTCTCTCTCTCTCCAGTGAGCACACGTGCCATTTAGCAAATTAAAAAAAATAATAATAAAAATAAAAGGAATCGATAGCCATAGTGCTTGCTATGCTCCTAGCATGGCTGGCTCTGCAGCAAGGGGCTGAAACCCTGCATGCCTTCTGCACCCCCATATTCCCAACCACTTGCACTCAGAGATCTAGCCTCCACACTACCTCTTTGGACAGAGAAAATGGATATTGATCAGGAATGGCCTAGTGTTTACCCTGTTGCAGCACCATTCAAACCCTCTACAGGGATTTTTGACTTTTTTGAATTTTGGAATATGTGCATATACACGATGGGATACTCGGGATTAGAACCCAAGTCTGAACATGAAATTCATTTATGTTTCATATATACCTTATACATGTAGCCTGAAGGTAATTTTATACAATATTTTGCTTTTACTGTGACCCATTACATGAGGTCAGGTTTGAAATTTTCCAACTGTGGTATCATGTGGGCACTGAAAAGTCTTCAGATCTTGGCCCAGCCAGCGTGACATGAGAAGGACAATACCTCTGTGCAGTGGCTGACATTGCATGGGAGGCCCAGGTTTGGTCCCCAGCCCAACCTAAACAGCTCAGGTATAGTGGCATGTTCCTTTGCTCCAAGTTAAACAGGAGGCTAGGACAGGAGAATCACAAGGAAGGACACTTGTCAATAATACCTACCTCTCTGTCTCTCTCTCTTTTAAAAAAAAAAAAAGTTTTTCATTTTGGAACATTTTGGATTTTAGATTTTCAGTTTAGGAATGCTTAAAATGTAGCTATAGTTTCACATAATATACAAGCTTAATGGGGGAAAAAACCTAAGTTTTAAAATAAACATTATATAAAGAAAGACTTCACTTCTGTACAAAGAAAATTTGTAATAAAGTACATATACACTGGGGCCAGCAGGTGGCATGGTGGTTAAGGGTGCTGAACTCCCACATGGTCAACAGCAGTCCAAGTCCCAAACCTGGTGGCTTACTTTCTCACTTGCCTTCTCTCTCTCTCACACACACACACAATCTGTACACCTCTGGTCAAATGAAAATAAATAAGTAAATAAATAAATAAATAAAGTTAGATAAAATAATTCTTTTTTTAAAAAAAGTACATATGGGGACCTGCAGGTGGCATGGTGGTTAAGGGCACTGGACTTCCACATGGCTGACCGCAGTTCAAGTCCCATATCTGGTGGCTTGCTTTCCCACCTTCTTTCTCTCTGTTCCTCTCTGGTCAAATTAAAATAAATAAATAAAGTTAAATATAATAATTCTTTACGATTAAAAAAAAGTACATATGTACTAAAATCTGAAGTTAATATGCCTGAATGGTCCAATTAAAATAAATAAATAAAGTTAAATATAATAATTCTTTACGATTAAAAAAAAGTACATATGTACTAAAATCTGAAGTTAATATGCCTGAATGGGTGGGGATATGGCTATTTTTGCCTTCTTTTTAATTCTTTTCTATTACCTTTAAGTTTATAATAATCAGGGAACAAACACTTGTCATTTCTTTTTTGAAAAGCTTATAGAAACAAAAAACACATAGTACTTAGGAATTTTATAGAAGTTCAAGATTCATCACCATCATGCACAAAAACTGATGTTGTCTAGCAATGTACAGAAGCTTAATTGCTGGTTTTACCATACTATCTTCTTGCATTCATATATAGTTTTTTTTAATCAATTATTTATTTAATTTTATTTACTCATTCGTTTATTTTCATTTGACCAGAGAAAAACAGATGCACAGAGAAAAAGAAAGTGAGAAAGCAAGCCACCAGGTCTGGGACTTGAACCATGGTCAGCCATGTGGGAGTGTCCAGCGCCTTAACCACCACACCACCTGTTGGCCCTGCATTTGTATATAGTTTTTACCACGTATTTTAATGTACCATCTAAAGTACTTTATATATTGAGCTCAAGTATCATTTTCCTATGAGCACTAAGACTTGGATTAATCCATTAAAACTCTCTCCTAGGCACTTACTTTGAATTACTATTTCCATAGTCTAAGCAGTTATAAAATTATTTTCACTTTCATAGGGCAGATGCCACCACGCCCTAAAATTATTTTCACTTTCAATAAATAATATTTTTCAAAGTACTGCAGTGAGTTAATCTATATTTGTTTTAAGTGTCTGAAATACAAAATATGTTAGTACAACATGAAATACTGAAGTTGTACATGATATCGCACATTATAGGATTCATTCAGCCAACACTGGCTATCTATTATGTGTCATGAGGATAGAGAAAAATAAAACTGTCCCTGTCCTCAAAGAATTCAAAATCAGCTTAAAAAAAAAAAAAGGCAAACAGAAACATGTAAACAGATTATTAAAGAGCAGAATATTGGAGGAGCACAGAAAAGGGAACAATTATCTGCAGTAACAAAACCTTCACAAAGGAGGTGACATCAAGTTAAGTTTTGAAAATTTATTAAGAGTTTGCTAGGCAGAGACAGATTGCGGCGGGGGTAGCGGGGTAGAGGGAGTGATGCCACTGAAGTAAAAGAACAGTGTAAAAGCAAAGAGTTCTGAAAGACCTCGTGGTTTGGAAATTGAATTCAGCAATGGCTAAAGCAAATAAGAAGCATGCACACCTAGAAGAGGTGCTGTTGGAGGCAGATTATGAAAGATTCTTGTAGACCACACTAAGGAGTTTTATCTTTTATCTTGCAGGCAGTTAGGACCCAGGTTTTAAGGATGGAAGTAAACATTAAATTTGATTTTTAGGACAATGTCAAA
Source organism: Tupaia tana (assembly GCA_026018925.1). NCBI lineage: Eukaryota > Metazoa > Chordata > Mammalia > Scandentia > Tupaiidae > Tupaia > Tupaia tana. The sequence goes on from JAKSZU010000004.1 coordinate 81,726,165, forward strand.
GCCTAATGACTGTGTAGAATGGACTAGACTAAGGAACTGACAAGGATTTATTTAGGAGAGTTCTTCAAAAAATCTTAACAAAGGTTTTCAAACTGTTCAGATCTCAATCCTTCTTACAAGCAACCAACTTTAAAAAAAAAAGCAGTTTTGTTAGGTTGAGAAAAATAAGTATTTACCGTCGTCTTTTGAAGGGTGACTTTGGCATATCTGCTGTAGGGATCATCTGTTCTCCTGGCCTTACCCACATTATAGGCCCATCATCACTCTGGGACCTACACTGAAGTCGGAGGCTGGAAAGAGTGCCCCAGGGCAAAGTCATCTAGAAATCAGATGAATGAGTCACATTAAAAAATTTTTAGATTATACAAGTTCATCTCCCCTATCCAAATAAAATTTCTGAAAAGCCGGTTTTCAAGTGTATAAAAAGAAATAAATTGCTGTATAACATAAAATTTATATAAAAATAATTTAAGTATTGCTTCATACTAATACTTTTTTCTAAATACTTCTATTCACAGTACTAGATAAAACTTAATTTTAATATGCAAGGTGAACTTAATACTCTTTAATATAAAGTACCCACTTAGGTGGTGATCAAAATTTTAATAATTTAAATTAACACTCACTTTCAGAAATGGTGATTCTTCTAACATATCAAGGAACTCTGGGAAATAATCACCAACTTCTTCATCTACTGCTCCAACAAGACTTATCTGCCGCATAGGACCTGCTCGGTAGGTGCCACAGCAGTACGTCCTGTTGACCTGTGATAAAAAGAGATGGGAACAAGGACTGAAGTACACTATAATGCAATGAAAGAATTAGGACAAGGTATTATTTCTAGTGTTGCTATTGCTTCTAGACACTAAGAACTCAGTGATCAGTACCTTGGATAAAGTCAACTGTTACAGAGAAGCATTTGAACACACTGACAAATACACTCATACAATATGTGCCCCAAACAGAAATTTCAACGTGCAAGTTAGCCTATAGTTTCAACATTTAAAAGACATTAAGCTACTTAAACTCCTCTAAAAATGCTAACTTTGAACTTGATGTGATCTTTATTTAGAGAAAGAAAAAACAACAAATGAAAAGTGATATTGGCAGGGCAGGGTTAAAAAAAAAAAAAAAACATACTGAGATTCATCTTCCATATTCCTGCTATATTCCCTAACTTGAAATCTTCACTTCAGGCAGGATACCAGGCTGACTTTAATAAATCTAATCTATTACTTCTACATAAGGGACATAAGGGCCTCCACTTCAGACAGGCTGATCTTTTTCTCTATTCAACTTAAGCCAGACTTTTTTTTTTTTTTTTTGGAGAGGTTGTCACTATAGGGTGCGTGCGCTCGCCAGACAGACAGAGAGAGACAGAGAGACAGAAAGCGAGAAATCACCCCCCACGGGGGATGGCCACGCCGCAATCCCTTCTCCTCCGTTCTCCTTTCGGGATCTTGGGCACACATGCACACACGCCCGGCGTGAGTTTTAAGCCACCAGGTCGAGGACGCGAACCGCGGTCGACTACATGGGAGTCCAGCGACATAGCCATTACGCTAACTGCTGGTTCCCAAGCCAGACTTATTTTTACTTTTAGTGATTTTTCTCTTGAATCTGCCCACCTTGGAGTGACTTCTTTTACTGTCATCTCAAATCTTAACCATTTTTTCAAAGACAAGTTCAAGAGTTCTCTTTTTCTAGATGTCTTCCTAGTTACCCTCCATGATCTTTCCCTTTTGTCGAGTCTAAAGTTGCCTGCAAGCACATGTACATTTTTGCTATATCAACTATCTAGTGAAGTTAGGGCATGTTCTATACAGATTTATAGCCGGGGCAAATTCAAATGAAATCTACCAAATGATTCGATAAAAGCTTTTATTATTGCTCTAGTCATTTCATGACAAATCCTGTGCATCCACATAAACTAGAGACTAAGAATGCTGAATTTTAACCAAGGTTTCCACCTCAGATTAGTTACTGAGCAGTTTTTACACCTCTCCCCCGACAAACCCTGTCCTTCCCCCCTCCCACAGAGGGCACATGTGTTCATCAGAGAGACAGAGAGATAGAACAAAAGAGGTAGAAAGTACACCCAAAATGGGATACAGGATGCCACAATCCCTTCTCCATTACTCCATCCTGTCAGGATTTTAGGTGCGCGCGTGTGCGCGTACACACACACACACACACACACACACACACACATACATGTCCAGTTTGTTTCTCAGGCCACCAGGGGCCTGGATTTAAACTGCTTGGTTGGCCATGCGGCTCCCTTAACCATTAGACCATGAGGCTGGCTCAGTTACCTAATTTTACCTTAAGATATTAAGGTAAAATATTAAGTTAAGTAAGATGCAAATTATCTTAAAATACAGCTTCAACTGAAAGCCTAACATATAACTGTCCCGGGACCAGCAGTTAGCGTAATTGCTGTGTCGCTGGACTCCCATGTAGTCAACCACGGTTCGAGTCCCGGACCCGGTGGCTTAAACTCATGCCAGGCACGTGTGCATGTGCGCCCAAGATCCCGAGAGGAGAATGGAGGAGAAGGGATTGTGGTGTGGCCATCCCCCCTTGGGGGTGATTTCTCGCTTTCTGTCTCTCTGTCTGTCTCTGTCTGGTGAGCGCACGCACCCTATAGCAAAAATCTCTCTCTCTCTCTCTCTCTCTCTCTCTCTATATATATATATATATATATATATAACTGTGCTTTTGTGTTTCTTTTTATTTTTTTTTTGGGGGGGAGAGGTTTTTGCTATAGGGCGCATTTCTATGTGGCAGTTTTCAACTGACTTGGCCTACTAGCTTTGGGATTGTGCATTGTTTTTATTATTATTATTCTTTTTAACTTGACCGAGAGAGAGAGAGAGAGAGAGAGAGCGAGCGAGAGAGAGAGAGAGAGGAAGAATGAGAAAGCAAACTGCCAGGTCTGGGACTCAAACACAGTCGGACATGTGGGAGTCCAGCACCATAACCACCACATCACCTGCTGGCCCCAGGATTGTGCAACTCTTAGTGCATTATTAATTTGAAGAATTTTACATTACTTTAAATTTTACATACAAGGTAAGATAATCAATATTTACCTAAATACCACTAAATTCAGTAGCACTAAACTTGACGACAACTTAAAAACATAAACATCAGGGGCCGGCAAGTGGCATGGTGGTTAAAGGCGCTGGACTCCCACGTGGCCGACCATGGTTCAAGTCTCGGACCTGGTGACTTGCTTGCTCACTTCCTCTCTCTCTCTCTGTCTCTCTCGGATCAAACTGGAAAGTAATAATGATAATAATAAATAAAGTTAAATAAAAATAATTCTTTAAAAAAAAAAACATAAACACCATAAACCTGCCACACAGCAATTATGCTCCGTGTAAATGGAGCGAAATTCCATATGGCCAACAGCAGTTTGAATCCCGGCCCTGGTGGCTTGAAAAACATGATGGGCTTATATGCATGGGTGTCCAAAATCCTGATTGGATTGAAAAATGAAAAAGGATCTTGGTATGTCAACGCCCCACTGGGTGAGGGGTTTTCAGTCTCGCTCTCTCCCCTCACCACACACACACACACACACACACACACACACACGACACACACATATGACCTCTGGCAATTAAAAAAAAGTAAATATATACGATAATTAGTATGTGACATGAATAAATATAAAGGAGAAATAAAGAAAGCCTGAAAAGGAGAGGGAGGGAACAACAGAAGAAAACAGAGAAGGCAAGAATAATCACAAAAGTCAGCAAACTTTTATGACTTAATTCTGTCAAGGCCAATATGTTTATTTTCATCTAAATACACAGAAAAGATTCTCTTGAGAGTTTTCAGATTCAAATCTTTAAGTTCTAATGGTGTACATATGAGTGCCATAAGGTAACCATGTGAGTACTATAACCATGGGTGTCAAAGAATTTAAAATGTTCCATTTTTATACAGAAGAGCCATCAAGTAAATAAATATGCTGCGAAATACCAGGACTTTGAAAGCTGCAACTTCTTACTTGGAAAACTGTAGCTAGCTAGAAAATAGGACTTGTTAGTAAACCAAAACTATTCTGTTTCCATTCCTTTACTTATAGACCTCTAGCTTTTCTTTTTCTTTACCTGTATTTGTTTGCTTGTTTTCTCAACATTAACTCCCTCCTGCTTTCTGTTCCTTCCACATCTACCTTAATCTCAAGGTTTAATCCCTGTCTCATAAACCAGTTCTCATACTCTATCCTACTGCTTCCACCAGCCCTGCCTACAAACCCCAAGGCTGATTCAATCCAACCATTATGGCTACCCCTGACAAGCCAATAAATTCCTTTTATTAATATTTATTTATTAATAAATAAGTCCATTTTAATTTTTATTCACTTATGTATTTTTGCTTTAGAGTGCATGTGCTCGCCAGAGAGACTGAGACAGAGAGACAGAAAGCAAAAAATCATCCCCCAGGAAAATGGCTGCAATCCCTTCTCCATTCTCCTCTCAGGATTTTGGGCACATACACATGTGCCCAGCATGAGTTTTAAGCTGCCAGGTCCAGGACTCAAACCAAGGTCGACTATGTGGGAACCCAGCAATGTAACCACTATGCCATTTGCTGGCTCCTCAAGCCCATTTTTAAATGAAACATCCTGCAACTTGCCATAAATAGCACGCTGATAAACCTCTCCCACATCAGACTCCTACCTCTGTAATACTAATTTTTATTTCCTGCCTCCACTGCTTCACCTCACTTAATTTTTTTCATACTGTGAGTGTGTAGAGCACAACCAATCTGAGCAAACATGGTGACCTTTAGATGCATGCAGAAACTTGCTTCCCTGAGCTTCATTTGCATGGCTATAAAAGCATTTGCATATGAAAACTCTATCCACCTGTTGTTGTCACTATGTCAATACTAATACCGATAATATAGAGCAGTATCAGGCTAAAGGAAGCCACATGTGTTTATCAGATTTCACTCTAAAAAAGATCAAAGAAATCACATGGCGCCAGTCGTTTTCACACCTTCAGACAATTTACATCTAAAAGCAACTAGCTTTGCATTCCATTTCCTCTTTCCCCATTTTCTGCCCTTTAAAAGAATAAACCTGAGGCCCGTTCTAGGTTCCGGCTTTCTCTGTCAGAGAAGTTGGGCCCACCTGATCCTTACTTTTCTCTACTTGTGTCTTTGTGTATTTGTTGCTACATTTATTTCTAACCCACAGCCTCCCCACTCAGAATTCGCACTCTGTCAAGCAGGTCCTGGCAAGTGGTGCCCAACGTGGGGCCTGAGCATGGGGAAGAGTCAGGTGAGTGGAAACTCCTTGAAGCCGGCTGGAGATTACTGAGTGAGGTCAGGAACCTAGAGAGTAAAATAAAGAATATAGAGTAGAAGAAAGAGATAACAGAGTAGAAGAAAGAGGTATCAGAGTAAAATAAGGAGATAATAGAGCAAGGGAAGGAATAATAGAGCAAGGGAAGTAAAACATGCGGGCACAGTTATCTAAAGAGAGAGAGATGTATGTTTAAATTTGTCTTATATGTTAAAAGCTAGGGGTGATAAAATTAGTATCAAGCAGTTACACCAGTTCCTGGATTTTGTGCAGGAAACATGCTCTTGGTTCCCAGAGAAAGGAACAGTTTATAAGGAGACCTAGGACAAGGTCAGAGAACAGATCAGGGAACAATATACAACAGAGGGTCCTAACAGGATTCCCATTTTTGCCTTTTCCCTGTGGAATTTAAGTAAGGAGTATTTGAGACAAAACCCTTGGGGGGAAGGGGGTAAAATAAAAACAGAGCTAGCTTAGTAACGCCACTGATAAACACTTTAGGGCGCTATTCCTCCCTTCTACCTAACAAATCATAGTCTGTAACCAAAGACAAGGATAAAGAGGTAATACCTAGTAAAGAAAATGACTGGCACCATGTAATTTCTCTGAACTTTTTGGGGCGAAATCTGATAAACACATGTGGCTTCCTTTAGCCTGATACTGCTCTGTATTATCAAAATTGACAATAGGCAGATAATGACAAGAATAGGCAGATAGCATTTTCATATGCAAATGATTTCACAGCCATGCAAATGAAGTTCACAGAAGCACTTTTCTGCATGCATCTATAAAGGTCACCATATCTGCTCAGATTGGTCACTCTCCACACGAGTGGGTATGTGTGCTTACCATAGAGAGAAAGTTCCCAATGAGTCATGATTATACCACAATCCTTCTTCTTCCATTTCTCTATTCTGTCAGGATTTTGAGCAATACATGCACATATGCTCAGAGTGTTTTTCAAGCCACCAGGCCAGGATTCAAACTGCATTCAACTATGTGGGGATCCGGCTCCCAATGCATAGTACACAGCACTTAACCACTGTACTATAGGATCCTTGCCTCACTTTTATTCATTTTTCATTTCAATGCAGTAAGTTTTCTACTCACACTGCTCCTAAAACAAATTACTAATGACTTCCCCACAGCCAAACCCAAAGGGTGCTTTTTTGACTTCCCTTCTAGGCTTTCTCCTCTCCAAAATGTGTTGTTGCAGAGTTGGCTCAGTTCTCATTCAACACATTATCTGCAGGTGGTTTCAATTATAATACAGACTTAACTACCACCTGTGTCCTGCTACATTCTGTATGTATATCGGTAACTTAAAACTTTCCCTCAAATTCAGACCTTCATATACAACTGCCTCCTGGATAGGCTTCAGACACCCTCAAATGTAGTACTTACAACACTGAACTATTTTTCTTATAAAGTTCCCACCTATTCCTAAACCTGAATTTCTTTTCCTTCTGAATTTGCTTCACCAGTTGATACTTATTTTCTCAGTTCCCAAATCAAGAATTTTTAAGTTCCTCTTCCTCAGCCCTTTAATATAAAAATCTAGATTTCAAAATCTGCAGTGTCTCACTGCCTTAATTTGGGAAATAATAATTTCTAACTGAATTGCAAAAAGCTCTGAACCAATATTCTCACTTCAGAATTCCCAGCACCAAGAGCTACCCCATGCACTTTTACTAAATTTTTTTCTAAGAATTATTTTAATTCTATTTATTTATTATTATTTAATTTGAATAGAGAAATAAAGACAGAGAAAGAGAAGGAAAGTGACAAAGCAAGCCACCAGGTCTGGGAGTCAAACAATGGTTAGCCATGTGGAAATCCAGCACCCCTGCCACCATGCCACCTGATGGGCCCCACCCCATGCACTTTTATGAATGATCTCATCAGGGGAAAAAAATATTTTAAAAAACTAACATTCAACCTTTCTGTTTTAAATCTTTTAGTAGCTCCATATTACCTACTGCATCAAATTCAAATTCATTTCATAGAAAAGCCCTTCTCTATTATTTGATCTATTATTCTAAAGAAAATTTCCACATTTGTCACATTATAAAAACACATTTTCCACATTCTAAATAATCTGTGCTGCCTCCATAACTTTTCATGTTACTACCCACCTTTAAAACTGTTTATCCTTGAAGATGATTAAATAAACAGAATAGGAAAAAGAAATGAAAATAAGGTTTCAAAGCCAAAGAAATTAAGTACTTAACATTTATAGGCTTTATCTGAATTGGCTTTGGAGTTATAACTAGATCAAAAAAAGGTAAGAAACAGAGGCATAGACTTGGAAATTATATACAAAGTATAATTTTTAAAGTGAGTAAGACTTGAGAGAAGAAGAATGAAAAAAGAAAGCAAACAAGCAAGCAAGCAAGCTGGACCATTAAGAAGACACTAATTACCCCAGAGTGCATTTTCAGTAAAGAACTAGGTTGGGGGGCACCAAGTGGCATGGTGGTTGGGATGCTGGATTCTCTCATATGGCCAAGCACAGTTCAAGTCCTGGACATAGTGGCTTGCCTTTGTTTTCTCTCTGTCTCTTTCTCTATCTCTGTCTCTGTGTCTCTCTTTGGTGAGTGCACATATCCTATAGCAAATTTAAAAAATAATAATAATAAACAAAAATTAAATTAAAAATAATTCTTGAAAAAGGCAAAGAAAGAAAATAAGTTAAAGGAAGTTGACAAATGATTGATAAGGAAACATGCTTTCAATTTAGGCCAGGGGTTGGCAAATAACATTGCACAGGCCAAATCCAGGCTGCCAAAGTTTTACTGGAATACTGTCATGCCCATCCATTTACTTTGCAATAACAGTTAAGTATTAATAGTTGCAAGAGAAAGGTATGGCCCTCAGAGCCTGAAATACTTGAAAAACTTTGCCAACCCCTGATTTAAACCACTCATGGAAGTGGGCAATATGTCTGAATGTAAACTGTGAAAGAGAATAATCTGTTATTTACTACTATAGACCTGTAATAAAAAGTGCCTAGGTGTAGTCATAAATATTTGTCAAATTTGGTTATGCTGAGTATAGAAATGAAGTAATCAACCAGTAAACTTCGGCAGAAAAATAGAGGGAGAAGAAGAAGAGATGAGCTGCTGATTAACAATGTCTATCTGTTGCATTTAAAAATTTAATAAATGCAAATGTTTCTGATGCATTTAAATAATTAACAGTGGAAGGTAGAAGCTGAACTGCATTTATGACTACAAATTCAACATGCACCAATTGTGTGAAACTGATGCCAAATAAGCAAACTACTAATTACCCCTTAGTAAGTATTCTATTTCATAAGAGAACATCTTGGGCATATGGCCAATGAGCTAAGCTCCCTGGCAGTTCCGTGTGGCCTGTGACTAAGTTCTGGCCAATAGGATATTAGCCTAAGCTACACATGCAATTTCCAGAGCATGCCTTTATAAGGAAGCTGCTTGCCTTTCACTTTCTCTTTCTTGCTTTTAAGGGTGGAAATAGAGTGGTAGAGAGACAGGCTCAACTATGCACATGGTAACATCAGAGGAAACAGAAAAACTTAAAGACAGAAGGAAACTAGGACCATGAATGGTATCAAGGAACAGTTGCTTAGCTCTGGACTGTTACACAAGAGACTATTGTTTACTTTTGTTTTAGCCCCTGTGTATGGCTCTTTGTTATGGTTGCTTTACCTCTATCTACTAAGGGAGGTAATAATACACATGTGACACCTGGAGTATTATCTCTCTTAATCTGAGTTTTAAAAATCTGTAACTAGGACACACCCAAAGAGAACAATTAAGGTGACTAGAGCCTTGCAATCCACACAAATTAGAAAGAGTACAAGAACTGTAAAGATTTCAAAACTACTTAAATTCTGAAAAAAATGAGAAGGGGGACACAACAGTCTTCAAATACTTCGAGACTTATTACAGAAGAGAAGATTTATATAATCTGAAAGAACAAGAGTTACAGAAAAGCAGGCATCACTCACTCAAGTCAGGTTTACTGTGTATTACATATACTGTCCTTAACACAGATAAAGCAAGCCAGACCACCAAATGAAGCTTGCAGTCTACTTGGGAGATGCAGACACTATCTAAACAAATATTTAAGTATAAGCTACGACATCTTTACATGGAAGTAGAACACATGACACCATAAAAGAGAACATAGATCCTGATTCAGAAATAAAGTGTTCCTCAAAGTAATATAGGCCTAAAATCTGAAGATTTTAGAGGGAAATAAAAAATCTCTAAAGTGTCTTCCATCGTCTAAAACCAAGTGAATGATACTGAAAACAAAAAGAGAAAATTCAAGATCAGACTGGAGAAATGAGCTGTGGCTAGATTATGAAGAACATTGAAGACCACATTAGAGATTGTGGAAAGCCACTAAAGGGTCTGAAGGAGAAGAAAAGTTATCCAATTTGTCTTTGTTCTTTTTTTTTAAGGTTTGCATTTTTTTTTTTTCTTGATGTTCGGTTTTCTTAGAGGGGCACAAAAAGAAAAGGCACTAGTTGGAGAGTTCTGTAATATTTTAAATAAGAATGATAAGCTAGGACTGACCCTGTAGCTTAATGGTTAAGGGAGCCAGATTCCACATAGCCAATCATGGTTTGAATCTCAACCCTGGCAATTTAAAAAAACGTGCTAAGCATGTGCATGCATGCCCCAAATCCCAACAGGAAGGAGAAATGGAGAAGGGATTGTAGAGTGATTGATCACAATCCACTGAAGAGGGGGTGCTTTCTCCCATCTCCTCTGTCTCTCTGCTCTCTGGTGAGTGCACATATGGCAATAAACAGATAATGTAAACAAAACTGTTTTAAGGGTTTTGCCATAGGTCATGTGTGCTTACCAAAACAAGGCAGAGAGAAAATATTTACTAATTAGATGAGTGAAAACTGGCGCTTTGATAGTTTCAATATTATTTTCTCTTTTTTAGAGATTTTTGCTATAGGATTACCAGAGAGACAGAAAGCGAGAAACAACCACCCGGGAGGGAGATGGCCAGGCTGCAATCCCTTCTCCATTCTCTTCTCAGGATTTTAGGGACACATGCACTGGGTGTGAGTTTCAAGCCACTGAGTTCAGGACTCAAACCATGGTCAACCAAGTGGGAGCCCAGTACCTTAACCACTATGCAACCTGATGGCCCCTCGATATCATTTTCTGAAGAGTAAAGTCGGGGGCAGAAGGGGCTAGCAAGTGGTGTGGTGGTTAAAGTGCTGGACTCCCACATGGTCCTCTGCGGTTCGAGACTGACCTGGAGGCTTGCTTTCTTGCTTTCCCTCTCTCTCTCACTGTGTCTCTCTGGTCAAATTAATTTTAAAATAATAATAATAAATTAATTGTTTATTAAAAAAAGAGTGAGGCTATATTTCTTTTTAGAAGTTAAATGGTCAGTTGTATTTCTTTTTATGTGAACTGTCCATTCAAGCTGTTTGGTTATTTTTATAGTAAATTCTTGGTATTCTTCTTATTCTTGATATTTCTAGACCTCTTAATAACTGAAAGAGGTTAATCCTCTGCCAGTGATATCAGTTGTATATAATTTTCATAATTTGTCTTTTGACTTTGTTCACAGGTTTACTTTGGGAGAGTCAGGTCACGGACCTTTCCCACTTTAAAATTACAAAAGAATTCTTCCATATTTCCTTCAATTACTTTTTTATGTCCCCATTTTAAACATTTAAATCTTTGATCCCATTTGGAATTTATGGTGGTATACTGTGACATCGATACAAAGATAAATTCTAGAGAGGCACAAAGATGTTTGAACATATTTGCTGTCATCAGTGATTTGAGATGCTACCCATTTTTATACATCAAGCACCTATAATGCATTTGGGTCTATTTCCCTTACTTTTCTTTCTCACTGAACAGTATTTACAAACGGGCATACACTGATTTAATAAATACCTTTGGAATGAATGTATTGGTATGTGGTAGGGCATTCCTCTATCACTGCTTTTTCTTTTCTAGCTGTTTTTCCATACTTAACTTTTTACATAAAAACTTCAAAATTAGCTTGGTTTTCCCCTCAAAAAAACTGTATGTTATTGGTATTGTGTTTGATTTGTAATTTAAGAAATACTGTCATTTTGGATTCTTCTTATCCAAGAACACAGTATGTTTATGTTTCATTTTTCAATACCAATGGGAAGAATCTGATAAAAGTGAGAGGACCTCCATTAAACATGGTAGACCAAACAATGACATATTTCTATTCCTTATCAAAATCCCACTCAAGTAAGAGTAAAAAAGAAAAGGCTAGGGACCAGCAGCTGGCATAATGGCTGCATCGCTGGACTCCCATGTAGTTGAACTTGGTTCGAGTCCCCAGACCCGGTGGCTTAAACTCATGCCAGGCACGTGTGCATGTATGCCCAAGATCCCGAGAGGAGAATGGAGGAGAAAGACTTGCAGCATGGCCATCTCCCCGAGGGTGATTTCTCACTTTCTCTCTCTCGCTCTCTCTTTCTGGTGAGCACAAACACACTATAGCAAAAACCTCTCCAAGAAAAAAGAAAAAGTAAAAAGGCTATAAATTCCAGAAAGTCAAAGAGAACAGAAGTAAAAATTATAGATATGAACTATGAAACATTTTGGAAGGTAAAAAGTATATAGGGGAGGGGCCAGCAGATGTCATAGCAGTCAGGTTGCTGGACTCCCACATGGCCAATTGCAGTTTGAGTCCTGTACCTAGTGGCTTGAAAATCATGCTAGGTACATGGGCATGAGTACCCAGGATCACAGGAGGAGAATGGAGGAAAAGGGACTGCAGTGTGGCTATCCCCCACAGGGGGTGATTTCCCACTTTTCCTTTCATGCTCTCTTTCTCTCACCAGTACACATGCCCTAAGGTAACCCTCACCTGCAAAAAAAAAAAAAAAAAAAAAAAAAAAAAAAATCTGTATCTATAGATATAGATATATAGAGATATATATGAGAATTAGTAGAGTACCTGTATAGAGAATATCCAAAAACCTAGTCTGTGCTACAGAATCATGGAAAGGCTAAATATCACAAAAGGTGGAGAACCAAGCATGGAACTAAAAAGAAAGCAGATGGACTTAAAATTTATGCAAGAGTCATTTAGAACCCTACACTTACCTTCTATCTCCTTACCCCATACTTCTTTTCTTCTATCTATTTGTGAAGAAAGTGAATCAAGGGACCAGCAGTTAGCGTAATGGCTATGTGGCTGGATTCCCATGTAGTCGACCGCCATTCGCATCCTGGACCTGGTGGCTTAAAACTCACGCCAGGTACGTGTGCGTGCGTGCCCAAAATCCCGAGAGGATAATGAAGGAGAAGGGGCTGCAGCATGGCCATCCCCCCTGGGGGGTGATTTCTCACTTTCTGTCTCTCTGTCTCTCTCTGTCAGGCGAGCGCACACGCCCTATAGCAAAAACCTCTCCAAAAAAGAAAGAAAGAAAGAAAGTGAATCAAAATGCCTACAGATACAAGGATACTAGGCACAGAGTGAGAGAAAGCCATTACACTAAAAGCAGGAGATTAAGTAAAATTCCCTAGCTCAGCTCTAAGAATTCTAGCAGAGAAAGGTATAACCAACTATATCCCCCTGGCAAAAATGTGGAGGGTTAAGTGTAGAAATTTACTTTCTCACTTTTCTCCTCTCCCCTCCCCACCCCCGCTCCTTCTCTCTGGTCAAATTAAAATCAATCAATCCAATTAGATAAAATAATTTTTTTTGAAGAATTTTTTTTTTTTTGAGAGGTTTTCACTATAGGGCGCGTGCGCTCGCCAGACAGACAGAGACAGAGAGACAGAAAGCGAGAAATCACCCCCCAGGGGGGATGGCCACGCCGCAATCCCTTCTCCTCCATTTTCCTCTCAGGATCTTGGGCACTCTCGCACACGCGCCCAGCGTGAGTTTTAAGCCACCGGGTCCAGGACTTGAACCGCAGTTGACTACGTGGGAGTCCAGCGACATAGCCATTACGCTAACTGCTGGTCCCAAGATAAAATAATTTTTTAAAAAAGAAGAAATTAAAATCCTCAGAGAAGAGATGTCTAAACATTGATATTTGAAGTTTTTTTCACAATGATATGCCAGATTCCCTACCTAGTCATCAAATGCTAAGTCCTACCTATGTGTTCAGGATTGTAATCAATTTTATATTTTCTCATGTTTAAATATAGAGTACCACATGTTTGAAGAAAACACCTAACAAACAGAAAACTAAATCAAAATAACTTAAAAAAAACTGACAACTTAGAGAATAAAAAAAAGTTCAAAATAAGTATAATTAATACCATCAAAGATTAAAGAAAAAAATCGCATCCAGAAAACAATTAAAGGATGGTTTCCTTTTTGGGCCAGCAGATAGCACAACGATTACTTCACTGGACTCCCACATAGTCTCTCATGGTTCAAGTCCCAGACCTAATGGCTTAGAACTCACACTGGGAGCATGTGCACACACCCCCAAGATCCCAAGAGGAGAATGGAGGGGAAGGGATTGTGGTGTGGCCACTCCCTCTGGGAGTGTCTCTGTCTCTCTGGTGAGCACATGCACCAAAATAGCAAAAATCTCTTTTAGTTTTTGTTAGAGGGCCTATGCACACTCCAGAGATACAAAGAACGAGAGAGAGAGAAAGTGAGGAATCACCCACCAGGGGAGATGGCCAAGCAGCAATACCTTCTCCTTTAGTCTCCTCTCAAGATTTTAGGCACACAGGTACACACACCTGGTGTGATTTTCAAGCCTGGGTCTGGGACTAGAACTGCACAGTCAGCCACACAGGATCCAGAGCCTTAACCTCCACATCACCTGCTGGCCCCAGAAAACTATTATTTTAAAAAAAGACATAAGCCAGCAGGTGGTGTGGTTAAGGCGCTAGACTCCAATATGGTCAACCTCAGCTGAGTCTTGGACCTAGTATCTTAAAACTCAAGCTGAATGCATGTGTGTGAGCAACCAAAATCCTGAGAGAAAAATGGAGAAGGGATTGCAGCATAGCCATCTCTACTGGGTAGTGATTCCTTAGTTTCTGTCTCAAATGCACATGTGCCCTATAGCAAAAATGTCTCAAAAAAAAAGGACAGAGAACAAGGACATGTAACTTCAAAACATTACAGCTGAAATTAACCAAAAGTTAGGGGAAAGAAGATAATTAAGTCTCCCCTGAAGACTAAATAAAACACACAAATAGGGAAGATGAGGCCAACAGGTGGCAAAGAGGTTAAGGCGCACAACTACCACGTGATTGATCACGGTTTAAGTCCTGGTGGACCCAGCAGCTTGCAACTCATCTCATATGTGCCCAAAATTCTGAGAAAAGAATGGGGGAGAAGAGATTGTATAATGGCCACCCTCCCTGGGGGGGTGATTTCTTACTTTCTGTCTCTCTGGCAAGTGCACGTGACCTATAGCAAAAACCTTAAAAAAAAAAAAAAAAAAAAGGAAAAGGAAAAATAAATAAATTAGAGGTTCAAACAGTAGGCCTAACATAACAATAAAGGTTTTCAAAAGAAAGAAAAATAGGGGTCAGCAAGTGGCATGGTGGTTAAGGCATTAGATTCCCTTAACCATGGGATGATTGTGGTTCAAATCCCAGACCTGGCAGTTTGAAAAATATACTAGGCGCATGAGTGTATGTGCCCAAATCCAGAGAGGAGGGAAAGGGATTGTGTCATGGCTATACCCCCTACGGGAATGATTTCTCACTTTCTCTTTCTGTCTCTCCAGAGAGAGCACATGCCCAATGGCAAAATCCTTAAAAAAAAAAAAAAGAGAGAGAGAGAGAGAGAGAAAGAAAGAAAGAAAGAAAAATGAAAACTGAGGGAACAAAAATAACAAAGAAACAGTACAAAAAAAATTTCCCAAATGGAAGAATGTGTTTCCATATTGAAAGGGTAGGGGGTTGGGAGAGCGGAGTTCAACTGCATAGGTGATGTTTTATTTCTTGGGGTAAGTAGTAGGAACACAGCTGTTTTTTTGTTGTTGTTATTATTACTATTTTAATTTTTGTTATAGGGCATGAGCACCTGCCAGAGACAGAGAGGGGGAGAGACAGGGAAAGTAAGAATGCATCCCCCAAAGGGATGGTCATACCACAATCCCTTCTCCATTCTCCTCTAGGAATTTTGGGCAGCACACACACACACCCAGTGTGATCTTCAAGCCGCCAGGTCTGGATCTTGAACTATAAAGGTGGCTATGTGGAATCCAGCACCTTAAGGTCCACACCATCGGTTGGCTGTTAGTTATCCTTTATGCTTCTGTGTATCTGAAATTTGTCATAGTAATTAAATATATTAAAAAAACTGAAAACCCAAGGCACATTATCCTTGATATTCTGAAATTTTATACTAAAAAGGCTTTGAAAGCTTCCAGAGGAAAAACATCAAAACAGGATCAGGACTCACTAGGACATTGTAATTCTCAATAGCAACTCTAAATATCTAAAGACATTATAACAATGACTTTATAAATCCCCTCTAACCTAGAAGCCCACAACTATCTAAATACCAATCAAATGTTATAATAAAAGAAATGTGAGGTCTTATTTGAATCATGGAATCTAAATCCTCAAATAGGAGAAAGGCAAATAGAAATCCCAGTACACATGGATAAATAGACATTTATACAAATGCCTACTGCAATACAATATTACATCACTATAAACAACCTAAATGTCCAAGAATAGGAGAATAAATAATAATACAGTCATACAGAAGAATACTAAATATAGAGGTTGAAAAATAATTTACATGTATCAACATAATAATAAAAAAACAACATAGACCCAACCTAAATAATGATATATATGGGAACCAGCACTTGGCATAATGGCTATGTCGCTGGACTCCCACGTAGTCGACTACGGTTCGCGTCCAGGACCCGGTGGCTTAAAACTCTCGCCGGGCACGTGTGCGTGCGTGTCCAAGACCCCGAGAGGAGAATGGAGGAGAAGGGATTGCAGCGTGACCATCCCCCCTGGGGGGTGATTTCTCGCTTTCTGTCTCTATGTCTCTCTCTGTCTGTCTGGCGAGCGCACGCACCCTATAGTGAAAACCTCTCAAAAAAAAAAAAGATATATACAATCTATTTACAAAGTTACAGAACACACAACCATTATATATACACACATAACTATATATGTATATGTATACATAGTTCTTATATTCGTGAGTGGCAATAAACTACTAAAAGACACATGGAAATGATAAACCACAAATTCAAGATGAAGATATATTTCTGAGAAAGGAAAAAAGTTTATTTGTTCTTTTTCTTAAGTTGATTCATTTATTTCTTCCATGAAGAGAAATGAGAAAGAGGCACCTCGAAAAACGTCTTCATACCATGATTCACCCTTAGCCTCAGCCAGCCAAGCTAAAGAGCACAAACGCACATCCTCAGCGTGTACAGAAAAACCTCAGGATGCCAATCTGAGACCTTCCCACATTGCCTCAGCATCAAAGAGCCTTGTATTACTGCTGTACCTCTGAGGCTGGGCAGAAGTTCATTCTTTTTTAAAAGTGAAGGATACGCACAGTAGGAATTAGTTTAATATGATTTACATTTTTTTTTTTTTTGGAGAGGTTTTTGCTATAGGGCACATACGCTCGCCAGAAAGACAGAGAGAGACAGAGAGACAGAAAGCGAGAAATCACCCCCCAGGGGGGATGGTCACGCCACAATCCCTTCTCCTCCATTCTCCTCTAGAGATCTTGGGCACGTACGCACACGCGCCCAGCCTGAGTTTTAAGCCACCGGGTCCGGGACGCGAACCGTGGTCGACTACGTGGGAGTCCAGCGACATAGCCATTACGCTAACTGCTGGTTCCCTTAATATGATTTACATTTTCTTTTTCTTTTTTTGGAGAGGTTTTTGCTATAGGGCGCGTGCGCTCGCCAGACAGACAGAGAGAGACAGAGAGACAGAAAGCAGGAAATCACCCCCCAGGGGGGATGGCCACGCCGCAATCCCTTCTCCTCCATTCTCCTCTCGGGATCTTGGGCACGCACGCACACGCGCCCGGCGTGAGTTTAAGCCGCCGGGTCCGGGACTCGAACCACGGTCGACTACGTGGGAGTCCAGCGACATAGCCATTACGCTAACTGCTGGTCCCATGATTTACATTTTTATGTGGGAATGGAGAGGGAAAGGCTGGAGGGGTGAGGGATGGCTAGTTAAGATTAAAGATCTGGGGCAAGCAGATGGTGTGGTGCTAAGGTTAGTCCCAGACTTAAAATCCCAGAAGGAACATGTGTGCCCAAAATCCTGAAAGGAGAATGGAAGAGAAGGAATTGTGGAGTAGCTAGCCCCCGGAGGGTCAGGGGGTGATTTCTCACTTTCCCTCTCAGTCTCTCTCTCTCTCTCTCTGGTGAACACACAACACCCTGCAGAAAAAGAAAAATAATAATAAAAATAAAAAAGATTAAAAGACCCTAAGTAAATAGATACAGTCTGTTTGAGATGATGAAAAAGTTCTAAAAATTGATAATGGTGAATTGTGAATATAACTAATGCCACAAAATGTACAACTTAAAAAATTGTTAAAATGTTAAATTTTATATTAAGTATATTTTACAACAACTAAAAACACCTAAGCACAGGCCAGATCTGTGGTTAAGGCAGCCAAATCCCATATGGCCAACCACAGGTATGAATCCCAGCCAAATCACTCCAGTGTACGCATGCCCCAAATCCTGATAAGATGGAGAAGACCTGACTATGACCCATCGGTGAATGCTTTCTCCTTCTCGCTCTGTCTCTCTCAGGCCAAGCCCGTGTACCCTCTGGCAAACTAACGAAAAAATAATCAAAGCAGGCTGAGTAGATGAATTAGCCTTTGAGGACATGTTGGAATATTGTCTCTACTTTAACAGGAGGAAATAAGGAAAAGATATATATACAGATAAAAAGTCTGAAGTCTTTATAGAAGAAGGGAAGCAAGCTCACCAAAAAATAGAGGTCGGCTTCCTAGGACCCAACGGGAGCCTTATGAAACCTTATGACAAGACAAGGTTCAGAACAATTACCAATCCAAAAATCTTTTTTTTTTCATTTGCACTGCATAGAAGTTAGACAAGATTATCTTTTTGATATGCCATGAAATTCTAAGAAAATGCTATCTACAGATCAAATGAAGGGATGCAGTGTAACAGTACATGGTATATAGTATAAAACAGTGTTTCATAAACTTGCCTGGTCATAGGAATCAAAATCACTTGCGGTACTTATCTCAGTCTCTCTCAGTTGTAAGTCACTTCTCTGCAGATTTATAAAGGCACTGTTCCAGATCTAATGAATCAGAATTTCCAGAAGAGAAACCTGAGCTTCTAGTATGTATTCTGAACTAGCAATTCCATATTATTTTTCAGATCTGGCAAGTTTGGGGGAATGCTGGCCTGTAAAATGACACCTGAAAGCAAGTATCAAGTGAATTCTACCATCACCCAATGGGTATGTATTGAGATAAACTGGAGGAAGAAACAAGGGTTGGGAAGTTTGGAGAAAAGTAAGTAAAGACTGAATAAAAGAAAAAAAAAAAAAACACTGCCATGGAAGTATGAGACATAACCTTAACAAGGAAAACTCAGCCTTTAGTACAACCAAAAAGCATTGCTTCTTGACCTTATGGCTAAAACCAAGGACAATGATACCAGAAGGCAAAGTGAGGAGAAGAAAAGGATGTGGAATCAAAGAGAAATAAAACCTATAAGAAAACAGTAGTTTTGCATGTAAAAATTCTGGCCTAATATCTATAAAATGTTAAACAATTATCTTCAAATATACGCATTGTCATGTCAATACTTCCGTGGTCCTTAAGGTTAGAGATTCTGGGTACCAACAGGTGGGATGGTGGTTAAGGGCAATGGACTCCCACATGGCCGACTGTGGCTCAAGTCCCAGACTTGGCAGCTTGCTTTCTCACTCTCTTTCTCTCTCACTTATTCTCTCTCTCTCTCTTGCTCCATCCCTCTCTGGGCAAATTAAAAATTAAGTAAATAAATAAAGTTAAATAAAATAATTCATTTTTTAATTTTTTAATTATTTATTTTTAATTTAATTAAATTAATTAATTGATTGGTTTTAATTTGACCAGAGAGAGACACAGAGAGAGAGAAACTGAGAAAGCAAACCACCAGGTCCAGGACTTGAACCATGATCAGCCATGTGGAAATGTCCAGCGCCTTAACCACCATGCCACCTGCTGGTTGCTAAATAAAATAATTCTCAAAAAAAAAAAAAAGAAACTCAATTTTGCAAAGTTATCCTGTATCAATTTGAGAGTTAAGTAAACACAACTATGGTCCTAGTGCATACAACTTTTACAAAGGACAGTCAATAACTCAGTTAAAAACTCAGGAGAGAAACTAGCAGGTGGTGTAATGGTTAAGGCACTTGGATTCCCACATGGCTGACAAGAGACCTTAAAAATCACAGCAGGTACATGTGTGTGCCCAAAATCCCAGGAGAATGGTGGAGAAGGGATTGCTTTGTGGCCATTCCCGGGGAGGGGGGGGTGTGATTTCTCACTTTCCCACTGTCTCTGTCTCTCTCTGGTATATGCACGTGCCCTATGGCAAAAACCTTAAAAACACAAAAACAGGGGCCAGCAGATGACATAATGGTTAAGTTGCTGGACTTTCACGTAGTCAACTGCAATTCGAGTCCTGGACCTGGCAGCTTAAAACTCTGGGCATGTGTGTGCATGTATGCCCAAAATAACAAGAAGAGAATATAGAAGGAATTGCGGCATGGTCTTCCCCCTTGGGGGGTAATTTCTTGTTTTCTGTCTCTCTGGCATGCACACATGCCCTATTGGGGGAAAAAAAAAAAAAAAAAACAGAAACAAAAAAATTCAGGCAAACACCAAGCTAGAATTGTACTACATGGAAAAAACCCTATGTATGAGGGTTGGATTGGGTAGGAGGGTGGAGGTGGATTATACCACCGAACTCACATTGTAGGATGAAGCCTATTCAAGCTTACTGTTTATAAAACAGAAATCCTCTTAAACGTGTGACTTGTGAATAAAATATTAAAATATACAGTGAAAAAGCAGTATGTGGGGGTCAAAATGAGTTTATTATAAGTTGTACACACAATGAGTGAAAAAAAGAATCAAACCTCTTGTTTTTATTTAAGCTGTTTTATTTTACAAAGCCAGCTACTTCAAGTAGTTATTTTTCCTTTTATGTAACACACTAATGTGGAGAGTTCCTTAGAGTTTTTCAGTTATTTCGGAAGCTATAGTATCACTCTACTACTTCTGCTCTTTATGAGTACCACCAATTCACATTACAATGTTAATTATATTAACCAAAGATCAGGGAGCACATAAGAACTCCGTTTAAGGCCTTGTCCCAATACACAATATGGAAATGACATTTTGGTATTTTCTCTGGAACGGTTGACATTAAAATTGAATATTCCAATCCCACAGAACATAATCATTTTATAGAGTAATAAAATTAACATTTATAATAACTTCTACATAAATCAAGTTAGATTGGGGCTGGCAGGTGGCGCAGTGGTTGAGGCACTGGATTCCCACATGACTGACCGGTTCAAGTCTCAGACCTGGCAGCTTGCTTTCTCACTTTCCCTTTCAGTCTCTCTCTCCCCTTCTCAGTCTCTCTCTGGTCAAAATAAAAAATAATAAATATAAACAAATTAAAATAAGTAATTATTTTTTTTAAAAAAAAAAGATTGACTTAAGTATCTTCAGTGAGAGACCTTGATAGTTTATACATACAGAAATCTTTTGAAGAAAAGAACTCAGAATATTTACATTTGCCAGTCTCCCCTCCCTGCATCACATACATACACACATCCTTCTTCTCTATGTACACCCTTCAATTACTTGGTTAACAAAAGGTGAAGAGCATGAAAAGGTGCTATTTAAAACAATTGCCACTTAACTTCACTGTATTTTTAGTGTTTGTTAGTATTTTCATTTGCAGTCCATGCAAATGATTTTAAGACCTACAGTCTTTGGAGCCAGCAGGTGGTGTAATGGTTAAGGTGCCTGACTCCCAAGGGGTTGAATGGGTCCAAGTCTTAGATTCTGTGGCTTGAAACTCACGCCAGGTGCATGTGTGTACATGCCCAAAATCCAGAGAAGAGAATACACTAGAAAGGATTCTGGTGTGGTCATCCCCCCCCACCATCCCGTGAGTGATTTCTCACTTGTCTCTCTGGCAAGTAGGCACACCCTACAGCAAAACAAACAGAAAAACTCTCAAAAAAAAAAAAAAAAAAAAAAAAAACCTATAGCCCTGCTGGTTTGTGGACCAGCATTATCAGTAGCACCTGGGAGTTTGTTGAAAATGAAGAATACGAAGCTCCCACCCAGATATAAAAAGTCAAAATCAGCATCTTAACAAGATATCCAGGTGAATTACACACACATTATAATTTTCATACCTACCACTATTTAACTTTGGGGAACCAGATCTACAAAATCAAAATTACCATTTTAACAAGCTATTCAGCTGAATTACATACATATTATAATTTGCTATACCTACAGAATTTAATGCTATTCCGTGAAAGAGGGAAAAAAAATTCCTCTTGAAAATCTGCCAATAGAGGCCTTCAGGAGAAGATCCCTCATGGCTCCTGTGAAACAGTCATTTCAGGGTACAAGAGAAATGAAGATTTTCTACTGATAATTCAGCCTCCAGCAAACAAGCTAGTGTGATGGATCTAAGGGCACTGTAGCTAAACATCCAAATACTATTAGGGTTAACATATTCTTCAATATCTACTGAATCTACTGCACAAAGCGATCACAACAGAACGACCGAGAGATTCCAGATCATCTATTTCTGTTTTCTCCTGAATATTCACATTGAACTTCAAGAATTAGGAAGAAACACACCATCCATCAGATGACTAGAAAGCACCACAGGACCACAAGAAATATGGGAAAGCAAGAAAATACCTCTCCTCCAAGGGAAAAGAATAACTCCTCTTCATCCACAAGCAGTTCAAAGGAAATCATGGAAATGTCTGATAAAGAATCTAGAACATTCATAATGGCGAAGCTAACAGAGATGGAAAAGAAAAGAGACAATGAACTGCTGAAGAGAAAGGAGAAAGAAGTTGAAGAGTTCCAGGAGGTGAGGAAATTCTTGCAAAAACTAAGAGAGGAATTACATATTTTAAAAATGAATCAAAGGGACCTGTTAGAGATGAAGACTATAATACAGGAAGTCAAAATCTCCCTTGAAAGTATTAAAAGAAGACTAGATCATACAGAAAACAGAACCTCAGACATAGAAGAGAAAATTGCTGGCCTAGAAAAATCCACCACAAAGACTGAGAAAATTGCCCAAAAATTTGAAAATAATATACGAGAAGTACTAGATACCATCAAACATCCAAACATCCGAATAATTGGCATTCCAGAAGGCGAAGAGACCCAGAAGGGCATTGATAATCTATTCCATGAAATCCTTCAAGAAAATTTTCCAAACCTAGACAGGCACTCAAAGATCCAGTCCCAAGAAATACAAAGGACTCCAAATAGAATCAACCCAAGATCTTCTCCAGGACACATTATAGCGAGGTTAACCAAAACCACAGACAAAGACAAGATACTAAGACTGGCAAGAGAAAAACATCAAATTACCTACAAAGGCTATCCCATCAGGCTAATAGCAGACCTCTCATCGGAAACAATGCAAGCAAGGAAAGAATGGGAAAATATATTCAATGTGTTAAGAGAAAAACAATTTCAGCCAAGAATACTGTACCCGGCAAGACTATCTTTCATGTGGGAAGAAAAGTCAAGAACATTCTCAGATAGGGACCAGCAGTTAGCGTAATGACTATGTCGCTGGATTCCCATGTAGTCGACTGCGGTTCGTGTCCCGGACGCGGTGGCTTAAAACTCATGCCGGGTGCATGTGCATGCGTGCCCAAGATCCCGAGAGGAGAATGGAGGAGAAGGGATTGCGGCGTGACCATCCCCCATGGGGGGTGATTTCTCGCTTTCTGTCTCTGGCGTGGCCACTCCCCCTGGGGGCTGATTTCTCGCTTTCTGTCTCTCTGTCTCCCTCTGTCTGTCTGGCGAGCACACGCACCTTATAGCAAAAACCTCTCCAAAAAAAAGAAAAAAATAAATAAAAAAGAACATTCTCAGATAAACAAAACCTGAAAGAATTTACCAGCACCAGACCAGATCTCCAAGAAGTTCTCAAGGGAGTGCTATATCAGGAAAATTAAATACAGACACACAGAAATAAGAGTTCAAAAAGTAAGAGAGTGGCCAACTTAATCATAGGGAGAAGTCTGGAGTTGAATATTATATCCCAGAATTTAATCGGGAAAATTAAACCACAACAGAAGATAAAGTACATGAAACTGAATTGGTAAAGTATAATTTTATGACTTTTGACTAAAATATTGCTGATTTTCTTGTAGACTTTGTTATTTGGTTGTAAGGATTTGTGTCCTGTCTTGAGATATGGATAGGTTTATGCACCTATCATTTGATCAGAATCCTAACCTGTTTCCTGGCTTTAAGCAAAGTTACTTAGCATTTCTTTGATTTAAGTTAAATCTGGTCTTCTTAATAGTATCAACTACTATCTAACTACTTGCTATTGAAAGTAGTTAGATTATTTAAGAAATTGTGTTATCAATACAATGTGGGTGGGAAAGGAATGGAAGACAATTGTAGACTCCAGAGATAGTGTGAGAAGACGATGGGAAAGGACAGAGGGTCAGAAAAAGGGGTAAAAAAAAAAAAAAATTTCTAGAAACTAGAAATGGAAAATTTGTGATAATAATATACACGATTAAGTCACTATGTAGTATATTCTGGATGGGAAATCACATTTTGTATGCTGTGATGATGCTTAGGAAAAGAATGTAAATTAAGTTGGAAAAAAAAAAGTTTCAGAAAAAAAAATACCTATTCAATGACTGCAGTATGATATATAGCCCCAGCTAGGTGCTACTTTATAGGATGTTCATTGAGGCTTATGCCTAAAGTTGGACTTGTGTTCATAAAAATGTATATATCAGCTGTGCTTGCTATGAAAACATTTAGATTAATTACGATCTTTAGTGACTCAATAAAATGTGGGGGAAAACAGTATAGAAAACAAATATAAATACCAGAGATAGTGTGGGAGGAGAGTGGGAGATGGCAGAGGGTAAGAGATAGGGAATCAAGGACGAGGAAAAAAAAAACAAAACATATAGAAAACAAGAAATGGAAAATTATTTGTTGACGATAACATGCATGCTGATATGCTTGATTGAGCCAATATACACTGTACTCTGGATGGAAAATCTCATTTTGTATGTTGTCATGATGTATAGTGAATAAATGTAAATAAATTTAAATTAAAAAAAAAAGAAAGAAAATCTGCCAATAATGGGGCCAGCAGGTGGTAGCATAGTTATGGTGCTGGACTCCCACATGGCCAACCATAGTTCGAGTCCTGGACCTGATGGCTTACTTCTTCATGTTCCCCCTCTCTGTCTCTCTCTAGTCAAATTAAAAAATAATAGTAATAAATAAAATTAAATGTGTAATTCTTTAAAAAATATATAAAAGAAAATCTGCCACTATTTAACCTTGGGGGGAAGATCATAACCAAAATGTGACCTTCATTTACAAATTAACTTGGGGACCAGAAGATGGCATATTCATTATGTCACTGGACTCCCACGTAATCGATTGTGGCTCCACTCCTGGACCTGATGGCTTAAAACTCATGCCAGGTATGTGTGCATGTGTGCCCAAGATCCTGAGAGGAGAATGGAGGGGAAGGGATTGTAATGCAACCATCCCTCTGAGAAGAGATTTCTTGCTTTCTGTCTCTCTGTCTCTGACTCTCCAACACGTGCACATGCCCTGTCGCAAAAAATCTCTCTTTAAAAAAAAAAAAAAAAACTTGCAGGGGCCAGCAAGTGGTATGGTGGTTAAGGCACTGGACTCCCACACATCTCTCATAGTTTGAGTCCTGGACCTGGCAGCTTGAAAATCATGCCAGACATTTGTGCATGCATGCCCAAAATCCCAAGAAGAGAATGGACTACAGCATAACCATCCCCCATGGGGGGGGGGGGGGCGGAGGGTGATTTCTCAGTTTTCCTTACTCTCCCCTTTATTTGCACTCTGGGCAAGCACGCATGCCCAATGACAAAACTCTTAATAAAAGGAAAAAGACGACCTTGGAAATGAACAGTTCTCCCCTGTTCTAAAATTGTGTTAATCCATCACATGACTAGAAGATTTTATTTATTTCTTCCATAGTTGGGGGATGATGGGGGGAACATGGATCATGGGCATGTACACACATGCATGGCATGTTCAGAAAGGTCTCAAGATGGGAATCAGGATTTTTAAAAGTTATTTATTTTATTTATTATTATTGTTTAAGTTTGCTATAGAGCATGTGTACTCACCAGAGATACACAAAGACAGAGAGAGGGGAAGTAAGAAAGCAAGGCACAAGGTCTGAGATTTGAACCATGGTCTGCCATGTGGGAGTCAAGTTCCTTAACCGCCAGGACACCTCCTAGCCTAGGAACCAGGATTTTTTTCCCATGTGGATTCAATTTTGTTACCAGTGTACCACTGCCTGGCATCAAACTGAATTTTTTTTCAAAGAATTATGTATTTCATTTTGTTTTAATTTACTCATTCATTTACTTTAATTTGACCAGAGAGAGACATAGAGAGAGAGGGAGAAAGTGAAAAAGCAAGCCACCAGGTCCAGGACTTGAACCGTGGTCAGCCATGTGGGAGTATCCAGCGCCTTAACCACCATGCCACCTGCTGGTCCCTCAAATTGAATTTTTAATCAGTTTCTCAGCTGCCACAAAATTTTTATAAGGTAAAGGAAGCATAGGACTAAATACTTAATGCAGAGCTATCACAATTCAAAAATTAAAATCATTAAAATAGTTTTCAAGCCAATAATTGCAAGATAAAACACCTAAAGCAAAATTTTTACAATTTATATTTATTCCCCAAATATGTGACTGTGGATAGTTTTATTATTGTTGGTTTTTGTAGGAGAATGACATTTCTAAGTGAACACTAATTTTTCACTATTAACTGATTCCGCACTCAAACTTTTTGGTCAAAACTGGTTTCTAGCCAATGACTATTTAAAAATTACTCAGAACTGGGACCAGCAGGTGGTGCAGTGGTTAAGGCATTGGACTCCCACATAGTCGACTGTGGTTCAATTCACAGACCCGGACACTAGGAACTCACAATGAGTGTGCATGTGTGTGCCCAAAAGTCCGAGAAGAGAATGGAAAAGAAGGGACTGTGGTGTGGACAATCCTCCGGGGAGTGAGTTCTCACTTTCTGTCTCTCTAGCAAGTACAATGCCCTATAGCAAAAATCTATCAAAAATAAATTATAAGCAAATAAATTGTTCCAAACTGAATAGTCCAAAAGAATTATAAAACACAGCCCAACCAGAGTGGTGCAAGTGCTATGACAACCCCTGCCCAAAGCTGAAAGTCACATGGAAGGTCCAGGTTCAGTTCCCAGACCAACCGAAACAGAGCACAATGGCACCCACTCACAATCCTAGCTAATTAGGAGGCTGGGGCAGGAAAATTGCAGTTTGGTGAGATTCTGTTAAAAATGCCTATCTCCCTTCCCCACTACCTCATTAAAAAAAAAGATTACAAAGATACGTTATTGTGTCAATACATACATATAGTCATTTAGTTAGAAACTAAAATTCACAAAGTTATCCCTTGTATCAACTGCTCAAAGTTAAGTCAGCAAACAGGAATTAGCTGGGTGTTTCTATTATCATGAACTTACCTCCATTGGTGCTGGAACATTTGAAGATTTTTTTTTTTTTTAATAAGAGAGATTTTTGCTATAGGGTGTGTGTGCTCAATGGAGAAACAAAGAGAGACAGAGAGACAGAAAGCAAGATATCAGCCCCCGGGGGTATGGCCACACTGCAGTTCCTTTTTCTCCATTCTCTTCTCGGGATTTTGGGCATGCACGCACACGTGACCAGCATGAGTTTTAAGCTGCCAGGTCCAGGACTTCAATTGTGGTTGACTACGTGGAAGTCCAGCAACATAACTATTATGCCATCTGCTGGTCCTGGAACATTTGTTTTATAGATGACGAAAAAAAAATCTGTATGTAGATCCTAGCTTTAGCTACTATAATAATTTAAAAACATAAAAATTCCAAATGCTATAATTTTTTCTTCACAAAACAAGCTTTTTACTTCTTCCTGCTGGAAAAGATGATTTCTAAAGCAGTGATTCTCAACCATAATGTGCATAGGAATCGCCTGAGGATCTTTTAAAATGCAGATTCTGTACTTCTAGCAACTTCCCTGATAGAGAAGCCAAATTCGAGCACACTTTGAGTAGCAAAGTTCTAAAAACAAAAAAAAGGTATTAGTTTATAATATTTAAATGGCCAGGGTTTGCAAAGCACTGGTCTTGATGTTTCCAATTATATTCCTGATTGATCAACCTAACATTTTCTCATCCTTATCTTTTTTTGGAAGAATTATTTTATTTCGTTTTATTCATCATTATTATTCATTTTTAACTTTGACCAGAGAGAGACAGAGAGAGAAGGAAAGTGAGAAACAGGCTGCCAGGGCCAGGACTCGAACCACCATCAGCCAGGCAGGGGTCCAGCACCTCAATCACCACACCACCGGCTGGACCCTCCACCCTTATCTTACTTTATCCTTCATGTATTGATAGATATAACACCATCCACTTATTAGTCTAAACCACATCTTAAAATTCTATCCCTCTCATTAATCAAGTGAGTTAATCTCTATGTTCTATTGATAATTATTTGTCAAATCTCACTCTTTTCACTCAAGTGTCAATACCAGTTTGTAGAGGGGTCATTTCTCTTCTAACTTAACCAGTCTTCTTCCAATCTCATTCCTTCCTCAATCTTATCCTCCACACTACCATGTAATCTTTGTGAACATAAATTGCTAGCACTCACCCTACTGAAATTCACCAATGACTCACATTTCCTTTAGGAAAATGCATTAACTTTTTTTTTTAGCATATCATATAAAATGCTTCACAATTTTACTATGTCGCTTATTCTCTGCTCTCAACTATAGCCCCGTTAACATCAGCAGATTGTCATGGCAAGGTATTTGTGGCTCCACGACAATGCCACATTCTCAAATGCCTCTGTGCTTTTGTACAGGCTGTCATTCCCTTTGCATTATGTCCTCACCAATTATTAATTTGCTTTCAAGATTCAACTCAAGCACCACAGGCCTTAAAATACCTTTCCTAATCATCTCCATTCTGAGTTAAGATTACCATTAGAATCTATACTGTCCATACAGAGTTTTCCCCACGCACCAAACTCTACTCCAGTCTGAACACTGTATTATAAGTGCTGGATTATTCACCTCCCCTACTAGCCTGAGCAGATCAATTAGTCCTTTTAACAACAGAGTGCTGGGGCTGGCAGGTGGGGGAAGTGTTTAAAGGCGCTGGACTCCTACATGGCCGACTGCGGTTCGATTTCCAGACCTGGCAGCTTGCTTTCTCACTTTCCCTTTCTCTCCTTCTCTGGTCAAATTAAAATAAATACATACATACACATATACATAAAATTAAAAATAATTCTCTAAAAAACAAAAAGAACAGAGTGCTCAATATATGGTAGATGCTGAACAAATGTTTGCTGAATAAACTATTTTAAAATACAGTTATGAATAACTATTATAGCTACATAAACTATAAATAACTTCCAATAACTGCATCTCTAAGATAATCAAAAATATTACTTGACTTTATTTATAGGCTAAACAGAACTTCATAAGTTTTCATAAAACACAGAAGTCCCAAAATACCCTAGATATTTACTTAATTCCCAATAATCTAAAGATATTTGTTAAAAATATTAGAAGCAGGGCCAACAGATGGTGTAGTGGTTGCACAGCTGGACTCCCACATGGCCGACCGCAGCTAAAGTCCTGGACCCGGTGGCTTCAAAATCACACCAGGAGTGTATGCGTGCTCAAGATCCCAGGAAAAGGGACTGCAGCATGGCTATCCCCCTGGAGGGTGATTTCTCACTTTCTCTCTCACTATATCTGTCTCTCTCTCCCAGACAAGCACATGTGCCCTAAGGCAAAAAAAACCTCTTCCCCCCAAAAATAAGGAGCAAAGCCTACTTTATTTTAAAATAAAATATTTAATTTCAGTGACAACATTGTTAAGTTAATGAAAGCACTAATCTTTTTCAACAGCTAAAGGAACATGGTAAAATGATGTGAACATTGTTCCTGTAGCCTTGGTTTGCATATTGACTCTCCTACTTATTAGGTATACGAACTTGGATAATAATAAACATCTTCAAGTTTCAGTTTCTTCAGTAGGAAAAAAGATTAAATATTTTACCTCCTGCCTAGATTGTTTCAAATATTCAGATATGAATATGAAAGTATTTTTCTTTTGAGAGGTTTTTGCAATAGGGTGTATGCACTCTCCCAGGAAACAAGAGACAGAAAGAAAGCAAGAAATCACCCCCACCAGGGGAAATGAGCACACCACAAGCCCTTCTCCACCATGCTTTGGCATTTTGGGCATGCATGAACACATGCCTGGCGTGAGTTTTAAGTCACCAACACTCAAACCATAGTCACTACATGGGAGTCTAGCAACATAACCATTATGCCATCTGCTGGTTCCCTGAAACCATTTCTATAAGCCATGAACTGCTAAATAAATTTGAACTATTCTGTTTGCTTCCATCCCAACATTTGCCAAAAATTTTACAGGTGCAAATTTAAATTAAAGTTTTGTGGGCTATTCAACCTCCCGTAGCTATAGCATTCTTCTCTCAATGACTGAAAAATCCATAAATAAGATTAAGTTCCAGAATTACCACAGCAAAAGATTCACTTAGCAGTCCTCAACACTGCATGTTGTTGAAGTGTTTAATATCTAATTTAATAATAATCGGGCATGCTCTTAAAAAGTTGTTATTTTATGAATCTCAAAGTAAATCTCAAGGTAAGTTGTTGGTACAGTCATTTAAATTTTAGCTCCATTAAAAAAATAATTAGAGGACAAAAATCAGCAGGGAATATTTAAAGATGTCTTTTATTTAAGTATTTAGACTGAGTACTCAGTTGCAATACAAATTTGACCCACTATAAATTAATTAATGTGAAATTTTAAAAGTCAACCTTACAAAACCAGGACTTACCCCCACTCCCAAAATTTCTGGTTTATTTCTCAGATATGCTTCCTGGCCTATAAATCAGAAGAGAAAATTTGCTGCATTTTTCTAAACTAAAAAACTGATAAGAGTATGTTAACTCTGCTCTCAGCAATGTATTTCCTTGATAAATAGGGACTTGTCCTTAGTCTCTTCTGCAATATTTATAAAAATAGGATTCCTTAACCTTAAAGGGAAAAACTCCTTTGGGGGGGGAAAAAAAGAAAATCTACTACAAAGTCAGCACTTCAGTACCTGATTGTAGTAACAAGGCCAAAATCCAAGACGAAGCCCTTTATTGCACATCGTGTTCCAACGTCTTGGGCAGCCCCATCTTGCGACCTCTCCAGATTGGCTGCTCTTGCTCTCTCTACTGCAGAGAGAACTTCGATTAGAGAAATTCTGAAGCTCATAAATCTAAATTGGGTACTCCCCTCATTGGAGGCAAAGAGTTGATTCACTAAAAAGATTCAAGTTAGGGAAGGTTTCAAATAAATCTAAGTGCTTTGAAACCACTACAGTATAGGCAGCTGAGAGTCTTAATATACAACAGCCTAAAAAAAAAAAGAAAAAAAAAAAAAAAAAACTTAAGGGAAAAGAAAGCAGCAAATTACTAGACAACCTGCTAAAACAGACTATATAATCATAAATCTCTAAAAAGTGAGTCTCCACTGAACCTGAATTTATAATATAGTACAAACTTATAGCTGACCACTCATATTCATAATTTTTTTTAAAAGCAAGGATGCAAAAAACAAGGACATATTATTAATGTTTTTTTTTTAATGCCCTAAAATAACTTTATTGAAAAAATATTTTTAGTTAGAAACTACTGGTTAAGAAAGAGATGTTTCCCTGCTGACTTAAGCCTAGCTGCCCAGGCAAGGCTTCCGAAAATGTCTTTACCCAGAACAATGCTTAGGCAGAAGGAGCAGAGGCTATGGCGGTCTTCCTAGTGACACTTCGAAGGCATACAAATGGGTATATTTCTGGGATAGACTGCCAACAAGTTACTGCAAGAAGAGAAACAAAAACAAAAAACCCTGGCAAATAAATAGCCAACACGCTCGTGTATTTTACAATGACATAAAAGTCTTTATTAAAGTTACCTTAAGATCTAAATTGCATTCTCCACACTAATATTACCTGATTTGTGAAAGACTGGGTTAGTTTTAAAGATGATTTTCCATAAACACTTATAATGATACACAGCATATGTAAAGTTTTTCTTCAAACAGGTAACAAGCCCCACTTCAAAGAACTCAAAAACTATGATTTATCAATTAGGGGAATAAACAAACAATATGAAGCACCTTTCTTACCATGCATTTTTACCAAACTGTGCTGGTATGTGCTATGCAACAGAATGAGATTGTTACTGTTAAGATACTGTACTTAAATTTACTAATTTAACAATGCTTTTACCTTACCTGAGTGTGAAAATTTGAAATGGTTGTTGTTTCAATATCTTTCTTGCCCAGAATTTCCATTTTCACTGGAGTGTTGGGGAAATTAAAAGCAAAGTAGTCCAAGAAGTCTGGAAGATAAGCAGCCGCTCCATGCACTATTGCTAAAGCATAGTAAGCAGCATTTTTCTCATTTTCACTGAATGTCAAAGCAAGAAACTCCTCAGAAAATCTCTCCATCTCCATTGGAGACAAAAATGAGAGTTCATCCATATAAGCATGAAGGACAAGAGCACCACCATTGGACTGGTGTTCCTCATGAATAAAGTTGCTAAATTTAGTACCTGTTTTTAAGAAATTTCTACGAATAGAATGTTCCTGGTGAGTCATAAAAGGTGTTTGTACTCCCTGGGGTACCCGATATTCCTGCATGCCCAAATTTAATCGGCACAGCTGTTCATCTTTCAGATACCTGAAGGACTCCTTATTAACTCCTGAAGTGCTATTTACTTGTCCTTGGGTGAGAATTTCTTTACTGATGCGAGTCAGGCCAGCACAGACGGTTTGTACTTCCTTATTGTACATTTTAAGGCGTCTTCCTCGCATGTCTTCTCGGTGTTTCTTTTTCTTTTTCTTCTTTATTTTCTTCAAGACAAAATCATCAGCTCTCTGGGTTTTACCATTTTCATCTGGTGTTTCTGGCCACAATAATTAAAAAGAAGTTAGTTCCTGAAACTAGTATCAATATACAAGCTTCTTAAGGTACTTCATCTCCAATTAAATAGTCTATTCTCAATTTCTCAGAATTTGCTATTATGTCTTACATGTTTAGAAAATGAAGGAGATAAAGATCTTAAAATATAGTAATATTCCAGGTTGAAGATTATGTTAAAAAAGTAGATCCTACAAGAGTGAATATATACGGTAATTTCATATGACCTACAATCAAAACTAAAGGAAATATCCAAATCATTTCATGTGTACCATATGATATGGAATATTTGCTCAATACAGCTATAAAATCTAAATTGAAGGTCATCATATTTTGCTATCAGTCTACAACTTACTATGATACATAAAGGTGAACAAACCAAAGACAAATTAAGCCACAGAATGAGGCAATGTTTTTGGCTTGGAAGTTATTTTGGTCATCCATAAGTAGAGTTTGAAAAGCCCAAGGAAAATACATATTCTGAAAAAACTATGAATGGATTTCAAACATTTTGCACCAAAATAAACTTATATTTTGATTCAATTTTCCATAAACTTGGTGAAGTCCCTTCTTACTTGGCTGGCAGTATAAACTGGCACAACTTTCATGAACTTGGTGACATATCTCAAAAGCCCTAAAAATATTTATAATCCTCAGACTCAGAAATTCCAGTTTCAAGTAAATTTACCTAACAAAATAACTAAAGATATATAAACATATCCATGATGCTATTACTTAAAACAAAAACAAAGAATCCCCTATACGTCTAATAATAGAGGACTGATTAAACTCTGATAATTAACATACTACAAACTACTAGCCAGCTATTGTAAGTTATGTCACAGATTGAAAGAAATAATAAACAAATTACAAGGTTGTAAAATGCCTACGCTGTCATTCTTCAAGAAAGCCTTCTCTTAACAACTCTTCTCCACTCATTAGATAGTCTTGAAATGTGCTCCCTTAGCACGGTACCTCGCCTATCACTGCACTTATCACACTGTTATTTCATATTTAATTTTCTATGTCTTTTCTGAACTGTAAGCCATCTAAGGTCAGCAATGTACATCTCACCCTTGTTTTGAGAGGTGCTCAGCACATGTACATTCTGGCCCCATTTTTATAATATTAATTTTAATGAACATTAATTCATTCAAACATTAACTACCCATCACATGTTAGTTACACTTCTGAGTACTAAGGACATGGTACTCAGACACAACCCCTACTCTCTTAAACTTTATAATCTAGTTGGACAAAAAAAGAAAACTTACTATTACCAGGTAATAGTAAGTGATGAGTAGGCTGCTTGAAAAGACTTGTTGAACTATTAGCTTATCAGAAAAGTCACAATGTATTTTTCAATGTTTTTCTATGCAAAAAGGGTCATGACTTTCCTGATGGCCCAATACATATATAATATAAAACAAAGAAAAATCTCTGGAGAAATAACATACTAAAGAATAAATAGTGATGATCTATGGGTAGTAGAGTTATAATATCTAGCTTCTCTGTTTATCTTTTTTTCAATTTTTCTACAAAAAAATTACTTTTGTAATTTTTAAAATGCATTTTTTAATTTTTAAAAGCGTATCATGAATTGATAAGCCCAAGATAGAATGTCATCTTTTATCTACTGTTGGGAAATATAACTAGCAAGAAATCTTTAAGATTAAGTACCGGGGGCTGGCAGTTGGTGTGGTGGTTAAGGGCGCTGGACTCCCACATGGCCGACCAAGGTTCAAGTCCCGAACCTGAAGGCTTGCTTTCTCACTTTCTCTCTCTCTCTCTCTCTATCCCTCTCTGGTCGAATTAAAATAAATAAATAAAGTTAAATTAAAATAATAATAATAATAAAAAAGATTAAGTACCAGTTGTAGTCCTGACCAACTTTCAAGCTTGGTTTAGTATTTACTACATAGACGTTGTTCACTAAACATGACCACGCTGCATAACCACACCATACCACCACACAACATGCTGCATGACCACACCCTGCTGGGGGCTCTTCTTTCTCATGCACGAATACAATTAAAAAAATTTTTTTAATTACTTGGTAAAATATGTAAATGGATGATAGCTGCAGTACTCTACATAAAATTACTCAAAATCATCAGATATTATAAAAGTTACAAAACCTACTAAAGAAAATATTTGAAAATAACGACTTTTGAGTGAATAGATATCAAATAACTTTCACTGTTTTTAATATTTGCTTTCAAGAACAAAAAGAAAACCCTTCATTTGCAAGCATCACTTGTAATAAAACTGAGATCATATACCAAAATACACATGTTAACAGACTAACTGGCAAAAGAAAAAGCTGTCAATCTTTTATTCTGAATACAACTAAATTTTTTTTCTTCCTTTCAATTTTGCCAGAAGACACATGTACCCAGCAGAGAGAGACAGAGAAAGAGAAAGTGAGAAAGCACACCCCCCACCCCCCCACCCCCGCACAGGGAATGGTATAATCCAATTCTCTTTCCTTTCCGGATTTTGGACACACATGCACACTTCAAGACTCTAACTGCTCACTCAGCCATGAGGGATCCAACTGCCTTAACCACCACTCTACTGGCTGGTCCTAAAACTAAATCTTTTAAGAATTAGTTAAAATACTTAGTAACAGTTGAAGCCAACTGGTGGCATGGTGTTTAAGACAGTTTATCCCACATGGCCGACTGCACAATACAAGTCCCAGACCCAGGTGCTTGAAAATCACACTGAGCACATGTATATGTGTGCCTAAAATCTCACAAGGAGAATGGAGGAAAAAAGAATGCAGTGTGGCTATTCCTTGCCCCCATCTCTCAGGGATGATTTCTCACTTTCTCTCTCTGTCCTTCTCCAGTAAGCACACACATACCCATAGGCAAAACTGAAAAACAAAACAAAATAAAACAAAACAAAAAAATTTAGTCATATTTCTTACCAAACAAAAGTATTACCTAATATCAAATCAGTAATTTAGGTAATTCTGCCTAGCAACTAAATGTTAATGCCATTAAATATAAAGGTTAGACCAATTTTAAAACAGTCATGTAATTACACTCTGTAAAATGTTTTAACAATTTCACAGTTAAAAAAAAAAAAGAAGAATAGAAAATATCTCTGAATAGATCTTGTTATTTTAAGCTTCGGAAGAGGTATCTGGCATGTAGAAGATAAACTGCGACCTAGATCTGCCATAGAAATTAACACCAAAAAGGAACTGCCTTGACTGTTAACACATTTTCTATATTACTATCAGCCTACCACTGGTATTTCTAACATGGCCAAGTCCCTACAGGTTTTATTCCAAAATTCATTTATATAAAAACCACTGGATGTAGAACATGATCCAACTCAACCAAAAAGAAAAAGAAACACCTAAAATAAACAAACAAACCCAGGGCCAGCCGGTGGAGGGATGGTTAAGGCACTGGATCCCACATGGCTGACTTCATGGTTCCAGTCCTGACCCAGCGGCTTGAAAGACACACTGAGCATGTGTAAGCATGTGTGAGCATGTGTGCATGTGTGGTGTGTGTGCCCAAGGTCTCAACAGAATGAAAGAGAAGGGACTGCAGAGTGTCCATCCCCTCGGGGTTGGGGGCGGGGGGCTCTCATTTTTCTCTCTTTTTCTCTCTCCTACAAACACTCAATGGTCTATAGGAAAAACAAAAAAATTGTACTGGAAAAAAACTGTATGAGAAAATGAAAAAGACCTTAAACTGACTGTAATCTCATATATTAACATGATAGAAGTTTAAAGTGTGAAATAAATTTCCATCTATCTTCTCACTAATCCTGTTTTTCAAAATTTGACTTTTACCTGAGGCTAATATAAAAGCTTGCCTTTGTTGATAGAGAAAACTGTGACTGTCCACCTCATTCTAGCTAATGAAGTTCCATGAGTAAACAAAATTTATCCTTGAATTACTGTGGTGGCAACTAACAGAGAATGGCATACACATACCAGAGTTGTTATAATGGACACTGCAGTAAATTGGCCATCACTGCTCTACAAGAACAATATCAATTGCCTTGCCTTGACTTAAAAACCTTATTTAAAAATCAACGTCTAAAGTCTTCACAATCCTTCCATCTCTTAAGTTAGAGTGTTTTAACTTTCCAACAAAGGATGTTCTCAGAAGGTTATATTTTTCAGAACTTCCTCATACAGCGGAAAAGCTAAAATTTATTGACATTAGTTCTTTACATAAAAAGAGCCAAGCTACATTATACTGTGATTAAGAAGAGCTTTTGGGACCAGCAGATGGAGTAATGGTTATATCACTGAACTCCCACATAGTCAACTGTGATTTAAGTCCCTGACCTGGCAACTTAAAATTCACGCCAAATGCATGTGCATGTGTGCCCAAAATCAGGAGAGGGGAAGGGAAGAGAAGTGACTGTGGCCATGCACCCAGGGGGTGATTTCTCACTTTCTGTCTCTCTGTCTCTGTCTTTCCAGCTAGTGCATGTGCCCTACAGCAAAAATCTCTCTCTCTCAAAAAAAAAAAAAAAAAAAGAATAGCTTTTATAGGGCCACCAGGTGCCATGGTTGTTGGGATGCTGGACTCTCACATGGCCAACCGTGGTTCAAGTCCTGGACCTGGCTGCTTGCTTTTTCACTCTCCCTCCCTTTCTTATTCTGTCTCTCTTTCATGAGTACAAAAAGTTTAAAAATTATAATAATAATAAATAAATAATGCTTTTTTAAAAAAAAAGGAAAGCTTGGGACTAGCAGATAGCATAGTAGTTATAATGCTGGACTCCCACATTGTTGATCGAGTTTGAGTCCCAGATCCAGCAGCTTAAAACTCACACCAGGTCCACATGCATGCGTGCCCAAAATCCATAGAAGAGAACGGAGTAGAAGGGATTGTAGTGTGGCCATCCCCCCCAGGGGGTGATTTCTCACTTTCTGTGTGTGTGTGTCTCTCTCTAGCAAGCACATGTACCCTATAGTAAAAATTTCTCTTAAGAAAAAAAAAAAAAAAGAAGAAAAGAAAGAAAAGCAATAACAACAGAAAACTCATGCCAGGTACGTGTGCATGTGTGCCCAAAATCCCAAGAGAAGGGATTGCAACATGGCCATCCCCCCTGGGGGGTGACTTTTATCTGTCTCTCTCTGTCTCCCTGGTGAGTGAACACGCCCTATAGCAATAATCTCTCTTTAAAAAAAAAAAAAAAGCTTTTATGTATCAAACTGTGAGATTAAATATATAGAGAGAATACAAAGAAAGATTCAAATATTATCTGAGAAACAAATAGCTGGCTCTTTTAACAAGTCATTAGAATTAGAACTAGATTATTATATGACACTATCAGGAAAATTCTCATATATGCCAAGTGTCAATATTATCAATTATCAAATAGTATAATTTAACATCACACTATTGAAAGTTTCTATTAATGCAAAAGAATTAGCTTTCTACATTACCAGACTTAATTCTTTTTTTTTTTTTTTTTTTTTTTTTTTTTTTTAGGTTTTTACCATAGGGTACATGCACTTGCCTGAGCGAGACAGTTAGAGGGAAAGTGAGAAATCACTCCCCCAGGGTAGATGGCCACACTACAATCCGTTCTCCATTCTCCTCCTAGGATTTTGGACACATATGCACACACACACCCAGCATGATTTTCAAGCCACTGGATCCAGAACTTGAATCATGGTCATCCATGCAAGAGCCCAGTGCCTTAACCACTATGTTGCATGCTGGTCCCAAGACTTGTATTTATAATTAATTTGTACACTTGAACTATAGCTTAGAACCGAATCCCTGTTTTACCACTGCCTAGCAGGATAAACCACCACCTTTTCCTTGATAAGACTTTCTTTTTTTAGAGCAGTTCTGAGTTCTCCTCAAAATTGAGAAAAAGATAAAGATTTCTTATACACCCGTTGTCACCACATATGCCCAGCCTCCCCATTACCAACATCCTCAACCAAAGTAGTACATTTATTACAATTGATGAATCTACACTGATGCACTGGAGTCTGCAGTTTATGCTCTTATGTTGTATAATCTATGAGTTTGGACAAATGTATTAGGTCATCGGGAAAGTCATGATGCATTTTTGCATAGAAAAACACGTCATGACTTTCCCAATGACCCAATATAATGACACATATATATCATTAGAATATCTCTTACAGAATAGTTTATTTACTGCCCTAAAAATTCTCTGTGCTCTGCCTATTCATTCTCTCTCCCATTCGACCCTTAGAAACCACTAACCTTGTTAGAGTTTTGCTTTGTCCAGGGGGGTCATATAATTGGAATCATACAGTATATAGCCTTTTCAGATTGGCTTCTTTCACTCAGTAATATACATTTATGTTTCTCTGGGTCTTTCTGTAACTTGACAGTTCTATTTCTTTTTAGCACTGAATAACATGTCATTGTCTGGATATACTACAGTTTATTTATTCATTCACCTACTGAAGGACATCTTGGCTGCTTCAGTGTTGGCAATTATGAATAAAGCTTTTATAAACATCTATGTACAAGTTTCTTCATGGATATAAGTTTCCTTCGAGTAAATGCCAAGAATAATGACTGCTAGATCATATAGTAAGGGTATGTTTAGTTTTTTAAGAAACTGTCCAACTGTCTTCCAAAGTAGCTGTACCATTCTGCATTCCCACCAATGATGAATGAGACAGCATAACCTTTTGTAAGTAACTATCTTTGCACCTTATTTTTCACTGGTAAACAGGAGAGAGAAGTATCACTTTATAGAGATACTATGCAGAATAAATTCAAAATGTATGTAGAGTACTTATAATAGTCCTAAACATAACTCAAGTTATGTTAACTACTATTATCACCTCAAAATGGTTAAATTCTAGAAGCAACAGATTATACCATTTAAGAGCAGGTGCTCTACAGTTAGATAGTCCTAGGCTCATGTCCAGTTTTACTGCATACTAAGGTCTCTGGATAAGCTCTGGATAAATCTCTTTAAACCTCAATTTTCTCACCTGAAAATGTTATAAACACTAGTGTCTATCTCACAGAATTATTGTAAGGGTTAAATGAGACAAAAACACAAGGACCTCATCACATTATTTGACAAAAAACAAGTCCTTTTGGGGACCAGCAGTTAGCGTAATGGCTATGTCGCTGGACTCCCACATAGTCGACCGCGGTTCACGTCCCGGACCCGGTGGCTTAAAACTCACGCCGGGCGCGTGTGCGTGCGTGCCCAAGATCCCGAGAGGAGAATGGAGGAGAAGGGATTGCGGCGTGGCCAGCCCCCCTGGGGGGTGATTTCTCGCTTTCCGTCTCTCTGTCTCTGTCTATCTGTCTGGCGAGCGCACGCGCCCTATAGCAAAAACCTCTCCAAAAAAAGAGAGAAAAAAAGAAAAAGTCCTTTTCATCTTGATTATCATAATTGTAATAATATTTAATAACATTCCTTGAAATAATTGTCAACAACTCTCGAATATCAAAACTAGACCTAGAAAGTACCAGCTTAGAGTTCAATGCAGTATACAAGAGAAACACATAAAAACAAAAAACGTCTCTGAAAGAAGGGAGAAAACTTACTCACCTAGTGTCTGCCAGAGACCATGTACAATATGTTATCTCATTTTAATTGTCAAACAAAACAGTGGAGTAGATACATAAATCCTTTTCACAAAGAAGGTAACAGAGTCTGAAACAAGGTATGTAACTTCTATTAGGTCACAAAGCAGGTGGGCAACAGTCAAGATTCAAACTCTCACCTGTTTGAAAAGCCAAACTCAAACATTCAATAAACTACAACTCTCTTCCTTCTGCCTTCCTCATCAACCCTTTCCTGGACACTCCCATTAGATGATCAAGTAAGATTACCTAATTATAATTAATGGACTCTGAGGCAGCTTGGAAGAACCTCCAATAAAGGGAGTATTACTTCATTCAATAAATATTTTATTTGGTGCTCATTATGTAATTATGCATGATCACAAAGATGACATTATTTAAGTTATACAGTTTTCATGTCTGGAAAGTAGTTTTGCCTCTCAATGCATGTGAAGTTGTTGCTCTAACAGATGAGATTATCTGTTTATTTCAATTCTCTTTATAATACCAATCATTCTCCATTCCTATCACAAAAAACAATCAAGTGTTTCTAGATTTAAAAGTCCTGCCAATAGCTTTTCGACATCACAGAAGATTTCCATTAGCTGTCTGGCTTGGGAACCCTTTCCCTGTGATAGCTGTTAGGCTGCTGGTCAAAGGTGAAAAAAAAAACATGAGAAAGGAAGGCTGACTCATAGGCATACATAAGAATAATCCTGTCATTTAATGACACTGGAGAAGACGACTATAGAGATCATCCCCTCCTTTTTCATTTAAAAAAAAAACATTAAAACCATAAATTTACTGACCAACAATTTTTAAAAAGCATTGCTTTTTCTGATAGTATTATGAAGAAGTATGCTTGTTCTGTGCTTTTATGAATGAGGGGGATAAGAAATTAAAACTTTGTAAAACACGGGTAGTGTAAAACTCAACCTGTTGCTAAAAGAAATATTTTAAAAATTAATCTCTTTTTAAATTTATCAATCTTAATACGCATGGCAGAAAGAGAAAAGCCAACTAGAGCATTAATCAAAGAATCTGAGTTCTATATTCAGTCCTATCACTAACTAGAATCTTTTAAGCATGTCATTCCACCTCTTTAAAATTACTTTACTTCCTGATCTACAAATTAAGCAAGTTTACCGTAGCATTTACAGATTAAATTTTTGTTTCAACTATTGATGAGCAACTCCAAATGTTGGATAATCATTTGTAAATAGCCTACACACGAATTTAGATTGAGTACTGTGTGGCTGGTGTACAGGAACATAATTCTTAGGGTTCATGCTGACTCGAGGTCGACAAAAATTTTTCCATCAAGAGTAAGACAGGCTTTGCAGGCCACATGGTCTCATTCTTAACAGTCTACTCTGCTACTGTAGCGCAAAACTGCCAGAGACAAGATGCATGAATGAATAGAGCTATGTTCCAACCAAACTTTATTTCTGGACACTAAATCTAAATTTTTTAAGATTTTCACATGTTGGGGCTGGCAGGTGGTATGGTGGTTAAGGTGCTAGACTCCCACGTGGCTGACCATGGTTTGAGTCCCAGATCTGGTGGCTTGCTTTCTCACTCTTTCTCTCTCTCAAGTCAAATTTGAAAATAACAACAAATAAAATTAAATAGACAATTCTTAAAAATAAAAAAAGGGGGGGGAGACCAGCAGTTGGCATAATGGCTATGTTGCTGGACTCCCATGGAGTGGACCATGGTTCAGTCCCGGATCCGGTGGCTTAAACTCACACTGGGCACATGTGTGTTGCATGCCCAAGATCCTGAGAGGAGAATGGAGGAGAAGGAATTGCAGTGTGGCCATCCCCCCAGGGGGTGATTTCTCGCTTTGTCTCTGTCTCTCTGGCAAGCACAGGTGCCCTATAACAAAAAATCCTCTCCAAAAAAAAAAAAAAATGTTTTTAATTTTAAAAATTAAAAAAAAAGATTTTTAACACGTCATGAAGTTTTTTTCAAATCATTTAAAATGTGAATGCCAGAGGCCAGCTGGTGGCACGGCAGTTGAGGTGCTAGATTCCCACATGACTGACCATGGTTTGAGTGTCAGATGTTGTGGCATGACTATCACACCAGGCATGTGTGTATGCATGACCAAAATCCTGAGAAGAAAATAAAGGGAAAGGGTTTCCCTTTCCCTATGTCTCCATCTGTCGGTATCCAGTAAGAGACACATACTCTACAGCAAAAAACAAAAAAATTTAAAAAGTAAAAACCATTCTTACTTCCCAGATTGTACAAAAACAGTTGGTAAAATTCTTTTTCTTGAGACTTTTGCTATAGGGTGCGTACACTCACTGGAGAGACTGAGAGACAGACAGACAGACAGAAAGTGAGAAATCACCCCCCAGGGGGGATGGCCACACTGCAATCTCTTCTCCATTCTCCTCTCGGGATTTTGGGCTCACATGCACATGCGTCCCACCTAAGTTTTATGCACTGGATCTGGGACTCGAACCACAGTCAACTTCGTGGGAGTACAGCAACGTAACCATTATGCCATCTGCTGGTCCTGGTAGAAATGATTTTTAACAAAGGTGCAAAAGCAATCTGATGGAAGGATGATCTCTTTCACCAAAGGTAACAGAGCAATTAGATATCCAACCAAAATGTCCCTCAGTAGGTAATCTATCATATACCTATACCATGGACTACTATTAAGCAAGGAAATGGAGTGAGCTATTGATAAACACACACACACACACACACACACACACACAAAAGGGAACCTTAACCTATATCTCATACCTTAACAAAATTAACTCAAGTGGGGAACCAGCAGTTAGCGTAATGGCTATGTCGCTGGACTCCCACGTAGTCGACCGCGGTTCGCGTCTCGGACCCGGTGGCTTACAACTCACGCCGGGCGCGTGTGCGTGCGTGCCCAAGATCCCGAGAGGAGAATGGAGGAGAAGGGATTGCGGCGTGACCATCCCCCCTGGGGGGTGATTTCTCGCTTTCTGTCTCTATGTCTCTGTCTGGCGAGCGCACGCGCCCTATAGCGAAAAAAAAAACCTCTCCAAAAAAAAAAAAAAAAAATTAACTCAAGTGGACAATAGATTTATATGTAAAAGTTAAAATTATAAACTTTTGGGAAAAACACATAGGAGAAACTATTTGGGACCTAGGACCTGGGGTTTCAGCCATGACAACAAAAATATGATCCATTTTTAAAAAGTATGAATTCAATAAACTGTACTTCAACAATTAAAACTTTGTCTTGTGAAAAATCCTAGGAAGATGGAAAGACAAATAACAGATTTGGAATATTTGCAAACCATACAGCTAACAAAAGACTTTTAACTATTATACATTAAAAATTCTCAAAACTATATAATTAAAACAAAAAATTTCAATTAGAAAATGGAAAAAAGACATAAAGAAATATTTTATACAGGAATCGAATGATGACATGAAGTATTTAATATTGAAACCATTAGGGAAATGCAAATGAAGACCATGATGAGTTAAAACTACACATCTATTAAAACAGTTAAAATTTTTATTTTTTTTATTTTTTTTTTTGAGAGGTTTTTTTGCTATAGGGCGCGTGCGCTCGCCAGAAAGACAGAGAGACAGAGAGACAGAAAGCGAGAAATCAACCCCCAGTGGGGATGGCCACGCCGCAATCCCTTCTCCTCCATTCTCCTCTTGGG
This sequence comes from Tupaia tana, assembly GCA_026018925.1. Taxonomy (NCBI): domain Eukaryota; kingdom Metazoa; phylum Chordata; class Mammalia; order Scandentia; family Tupaiidae; genus Tupaia; species Tupaia tana. The sequence goes on from JAKSZU010000004.1 coordinate 81,770,057, forward strand.
ATCTTGGGCACGCACACACATGTGCCTGGCGTGAGTTTAAGCCGCCGGGTCCAGGACTTGAACCGTGGTCGACTACGTGGGAGTCCAGCGACATAGCCATTACACTAACTGCTGGTCCCGACAGTTAAAATTTTTAAAGTGCTAATACCAGACACTGACAAGAATGTAGAGAAACTGCATCTCTCATACATTACTGGTGGGAATGAAAAAAAACTAAACATACACTAACCCTATGATCCAGCAAGTGCATTCCCCCAAGAAACTAAAATTTACATCCACACAAAAACCTAAACGTAAATGTTTATAGAAGCTGTATTCCAAATAACCCAAAACTAGAAGCAACCAAAATGTTCCTTAGTAGGTGATCTGCCATACATCCATACCACAGACTACTACTAAGCAAGGAAAAGGAGTGAGCTATTTATATGTACTCAATGTGGACTGATCTCAGAGCCACTATGCTGAATGAAGAAGTTAATCTCAAAAGATGACATATTATATGATTCTATCTACTTAATATTCTCAAATCAACAAAATATAGAGATGGAAGACAGATCCATGGATGGCAGGTATTAAGGATGGTGCGAAAACTGAGGGAATGTGTAAGATTATAAATGGATAGCACAAGCGGGGATCTGTCCCATAATGAAATGTTGACGGTGGTGGTAGTTACATTAATCTACATGTGATAAAATGACACAAACCCCCAACCCCCCCACACACACAGTACCAATGTCAATTTCTTTGTGTTGGTATTATACAATAGTTATGTAAGACATAACCATTAGAGGAAAATGAGTAAACGTTAAGAACCTCTGTGCTATTTTTGTAATTTCCTATGAATCTATAATTACCTCATAATAAAAAATTAAAACAGTTTCTGAAAATAAAAGAGAAGAGATATAGTTCTGTAAATTATAACAGACTATCCACTCTCCATATTAAGTTCAGAGTCCCCCCACCCCCACCCCATGGACCAAGCATTTAAAAAAAAAAAAAAAAAAATTAAAGGCCAGTTTTTTTTTTCTTTTTTGAGAGGTGTTTGCTACAGGGCGCGTGCGCTCACCAGACAGACAGACAGAGACAGAGAGACAGCGAGAAATCATACCCCAGGGGTGATGGCCACACCACAATCCCTTCTCCTCCATTCTCCTCTCAGGATCTTGGGCATGCATGCACACGCGCCCGGTGTTAGTTTTAAGCCACCGGGTCCGGGACGTGAACCTCGGTCGACTACATGGGAGTCCAGCGACATAGCCATTACACTAACTGCTGGTCCCAAGGCCAGTTTTAAAGTAAACAGAATTTACCATGAGTCAAGCACTGTTTTCAGTGCTTTCCATAAATTGACCCATTTAATTCACATAGCAAGCTTATAGAATATCACAACCCTATTTTACAGAGAGAAAAACTGAGATTGAGAGAGGTTAAAATAATTTGTTCGTGGTCACACAGTAAACAGTAGAGCAACAATTTAAAAGAATAATTGCAGAGGCATACCTCTGACCTACCACTGTATCAAGTACAAAAATGTTCAGGAAGAGCCAGCCCCTTAACCTAGTGATTAAGTGAGTCAGATCCAACATGCCTGACCACAGTTTGAATCCTGGCCCCAATGGTTTGAAAAACATACCAGATACATATGCGTGCATGCCCAAAATCCTGACAGGATGGAGAAACAGGAGAACTGCTATGTGACCATGTCCCTTTGAAATGTGCTTTCCCCCTCTCTTTCTTTCTGTCTGCTGAGTGCACACACACTCTGACAATTTAAAAAAAAAAAAAAATGCTCAGGGAGAAGTATTGGTCAAACTGTGTACCAAAGCCTAGACTAAAAGTAAATCACTTTACTTTCTATACGATTTTCTACAACTTTTGAAATGTCATTGTATACATTTAGAATGCTAGAGTATATATAGTTTTTACCAAATGTATTTGACCAGAGAGTCCTTTTACCCCAAATATGGTTTGGATACACAAACTAACAATTTCTCAGCAAAAAGTTGAAATGTTTGAATGATCTGATCTTAATCCATTTTTCTTCTTCACATATTGGCAAACTACAAGTGTTTAGAGCTGTACTGTCCAATGTGGCAGCCGGTAGCCATATGTGATGAATTATAAATTAATTAGAATTAAATAAAATAAAAAATTCAATTCCTTAGTCACACTAGTCACATTTCAAGTCTGTTCAAGAACCACATATGGCTACCATATTGGATAGCACAGACAGAACGTTTCCATCATTTGAGAAAATTCTATCACTAAGCGCTGGGTTAGACTTGTTTTGCTTGTTTTTAAAGAAAACAGGGTCTATTCTTCAGAGAAGCACACTGTAAACTGCTATACATCACTGCTGCTATCCTTCCAAAAAAGGAGATTGAGTCAGAGACTTCAGATGATCCTGAAGTCTACCACTGATACTATAATGTCCAAACACAGGGGAGATAGTAAGCAAAAAAGTGGGGGGAAATGACTAGCAAAAACAGAAAGCAACATCATGTAACTTGGGGTTGAAGCTTGAACACATACTCAGAAGTCAGGGGTCTACTCCTTATTATGGCAATTACTCACTTAAAAATAAAACATTCAACAACTGTATATTTGGTATTAATTAACTATGACTTGATAGGCAAACCTCTGCTACTTTGCTTATTTCCTCTTCCACAATACAAATTTAAATCCATGATCACTAGGATTCCCTTTGGCTCTGTACAGAAAACACAGAGACATAAACACATGCATGTGTTTGAAGAAATGAGAAGGCTGGGAATAAAGGTAAAAAATGAAAGCAAAAACAAAATCATTGCAGACTGGTGGTGAAAAATACCACTCCTGTCAGCCTGCCACAAGTTCTTTTGCCGAGAATAAAATTTAGATACCACTAAAAGAAGATTTAATTCTATTCAATACTTATTTTACATTTTACAATTACTTGCAATTAACTTAGGAGTATCACCACAAAAAAAACTGATTAGCCCTAAATTAAGGCCAAATATGTGAAAAGAAAGCAAGACTCATAAAACTTTAGATTGAAATACTGGCTCCTTAACATGCAATAACCTACTGGCCCGTGGACCAACCAGTGGTGTGGCAGTTAAGGTGATGACTTCCTCATGGCCGACTGTGTGGTTTAAATCCAAAACCGCAATGCTTGAAAAACACACCGAGTGTGTGTGTATGTGTGTGCACATGTGTGCCCAAAATCCAGAGAGGAGAATGGAGGGGAAGAGATTACAAAAGGGCCATCTCCCCACGGCCTGTGGGTGTGGGAGGTGCTTTCTCACTTTTTCTCTCCTGGAGGGCACACAATCTATAGAAAAATTCAAAACAAAAATTTTTAAATAAAATAAATAAACCCTAACTTACCCAGTACTAAGAAACACAGAAGTAACTTAAAATCTTGAGAAGAAACAAAAAAGTATATAAAATCATATACAAAGTACAAATGGCATAATAAAAGCAGATCCAGTTGCTTCCGCAAAGAATATAAATAAATGCTACAGGTCCTACCTGTAAGACACCAATTTTGGTCAACCTAGCTTCTCTGGAACCCACGATTAGAGTCATTTTCTGGTTAAATATTCTTGAAGGTTACTGGAATTAAACAGGTCCTCATATCGTACCACATGGAGTAAAATGCAACTAGAATTCTTCCCTCCACTGTCTACTGCATAATTTCCACTTTTCAGAAGAACTGTTGGTCCTATTTTCTAGGATCAAATGGAAGAGAAAACCTTCCCCATCCCTAGCCTAAGAATTAAAATAGCCAGTACAAAAATGTGTAAATTATTTTTACCTCTAGATTAAAACAAAACAAGGTAACTGCGTTTGCTATTTCACCTTGCAAAAGGCTAAAGCAACCACGAAGTCGTGGAACCTCTTAAAGAATTCACTCATTAAAGCCCCAAACCATACTCGTGAATATTTGGAGGCAGGGGAGAGTACTAATGCTTTTCAGCAAGGAAATCGGGGAGTAGGGATGTCAGCGACAAGCCTTCACTACTGAAAAGCAGTGTTTAGTACCCTCACCTACTAACTACAACGCCAAAGGACCGCGCAGCGCGGAAACCCTGCGGAATTTGAAAACAAACGTGGCTCCCGGGGACAGCTACCAGCTACCGGGCTTGGTAACTGACAGCTCGGCCTCGGAGCGAGAAGCCTCAAGTAGGTCAAACTGTGTCAACGGTCAGAAATCCAGAGTACACCCCAGTGGGTTTAGGGAAGTAGAGCAGCAGGAGGTAAGCCGGGGTTTGGCGTCTTTCGGGATAAAGGGGCGGAATATCGGACCTGAGAGACCCAGAGCCCAAGCTCGGGCTGTTTGCCGGCTCTCACCTCTCTTGGGGCCCTTGACCAGAGGCACCCCTCCAGTCCTTTCGCCGTTTTCCTGTTTGTCCTTGTGCTTGAGATCACCCGGAACGCAGGAGCTGGGGTCACCATCGGAGCCGCGGTGATGATGGTGCTTGTGCCGCTCCTTGTGGCCCTTATGCTTGGGCCCGGCCGCGCTCACCGTCAGGGGCGAGAAGGTGAAGAGGGCCGAGGTGCCCGGGGCCGGCAGCGGGGCAGCGACAGCGGGCCCGGCGGGCGCCAGAGAAGGTGGCGGTGGAGGCGGCAGGAGCAGAGGCTCAACAGGGCCTGGGACTGTTGGGGCTGCATTCGTTGGCGGCAGCGGCCCGGGATGTTGGCGACTGCGACGCCGCCGGTGAGGGGGAGCGAGAGGGGGGTCCTGGCTTGGCCGCCCCCGCTTCTCCTGAGACCCCCCACTGCTAGCTCGGCGCTGCCGCTTCACTCCCCGCGGCGAGACCCCAGCATGGGGTTTCTCCTTCCCCTCTTTGTCCGGCTCCTCCGGCGCCGCCACCGCCCGTACTACGCGCACCGATCCGACCTGCGCAGCCATTTCACCCACAAACACACATTTAAATGGCCCGACCGCCCCCCCGTCCGCGCATCGCGCAAGCGCCACCCGCGCAGGGCCCGCTGGGCATTGGAGTCTCTCCTTCGCCCTCCACTGGTCGGCCGGTCCTCGTCCGGAGCCGAACATGCCGGAAGCGGCAGTTCCCAGGCAGTCTCCACAGGCCTCTCCAACCGCGCTTCTATTGTAGAGCTCGGCCGCGCACAGCCTCATGGGAGGGGTAGTTCCGCCGCGCGGCGCGGTCGTTCCGCGTACCCGGCGCCGTGAGTGGAGGAGCGCAGAGGAAGCGTGCGCCGAGGCACGCTCCGCGCTGCGACGCAACCGCCGCTGGACGGAGGGTTGCCGCCAACCGCCTTAACGGCCCGAACAATGTTGATGGCTTTCCGAGTGTGGCGGCGCGTTCCATTATCATCTTCCTGTGCCCTTTCGTCATTTTACGCGGAGTAGATGGTCTCCATAGTGACTTTAACATTTCATATTCCTCTTATACCTTTGTGAGGTAAAAGAATCCTCAGCTTTTATCCTTACACAAGCGATGAAAAGAGGGGAAAGAGGGTTTAGTAATACGTAAAAGGAGGGCGATTTTGCTGCAAAATACAAATAATAGGGCTGCAATTCAGAAAAATTTTGAAGCTTTTTTCTGGGCATGGCAGTGATAACAATTACAGGCGTAACAAGGCAGGTGCGGAAACTGCCTGGGAGCCGGGTGAGCACGGCTCCTCGCCGTGGAGCCACATCGCCGCTATTGCCTGGAAAGGTAGAGTTCACCGTTTATTTGGACATATGCCTGTATTCGAAATCCTAATTGGAAAACCATTTCTAGACTCTTTCAAATATGTGTTTTGTTAAATTACAAGCAAAAAGTTGCGCAAAATTGAAAAGCGTGTCCAACAGAGAACACTGCAAAAATCGCTGTTGGCCAAGGAATGGTTGTTGCTCAGAAATTCATTTAGAATTTCATGGTCTAGCTTTTACCTAGGAAGATTCTATTCATAGGTTTGGTGCTTGGTAAAGATATTTGGAAATAATTAGTTACAGCAATGTACTCCACAGATAGAATTGTTGTGCTTTGGATACCACTAGCTCCTGGAGAAGTATGACTAGCTATATGAACACTATGCACAGTGAAGTTAAGTTTAAAAAAAAGTTTATTGAGCGCTTATTGGGTATACTGTACTACAATAGACAAATTAAAAATAATTCAATTTGTCTTACCATTAGGCTTTCAAATTAAAAACATTGAAGAGCAAGTGATGTATAAAGAGGAAATGATATTTAAGTAATACATAGTTCTAAAAGTTATAATCAACTATTTTTACATAAAAAGATGTTCGCCCATTAGAGGAAGTCAAGTAAATCCTTTGTGATAACAATTACCCACTAACTTATTTGCTACATAGATTTGAAATGTCAGACTTTCTTAAATATAAAATTCTATATTCATACAGAAATTTATTTTAAACTATTGTATCTGTACCTCTGGTTGGATATAAATTGTATATGTTTACATAGGACATTAAAGATTAAAATGTTACCAAAAAACTGTTTTCTTGATTGATTGATTGAATTTTGGAGAGGTTTTTGCTATTGGGCACATGCGCTCACCAGAAAGAGACAGACAGAAAGCAAGAAATCACTCCCCAGGGGGATGGCCACGCTGCAATCCCTTCTCCTCCATTCTCCTCTTGGAATCTTGGGCACGTACACAGACACACACACACACACGCCCAGCATGAGTTTAAGCCACCAGGTCCAGGACTCGAACTGTAGTCGACTACGTGGGAGCCCAGAGACATAGCCGTTATGTTATCTGCTGGTCCCTTGTTTTTTTATTTTTTATAGAGAGATTTTTGCTATAGGGTGCATATGCTCACAGGAGAGATTGAGCGATAAAGAGACAGAAAGTGAGAAATCACATTTCCCTCCTCCCAGAGGAAATGGCCCTGAGGCAGTCCCTTCTCCATTCTCCTCCCAGGATTTTGGGCACTCACGCACATGTATTGTGCATGAGTTTTAAGCTGCCAGGTAGGGAACTCAAACCGCAGTTGGTTACATGAGAATACAACAACATAACCACTATGCCATCTGATAGTTCCAGTGTTTTTTCTACAATTGATAACTGAATTACTTTGGCTAAAACTTACCAGGAATATAGTTGAACACGTTGGTATATCCCAATAAAAAATATTATTACTGTAAGTATTGACACATTTTATTCCCTTAAGTATAACTACTTTTTTTTTCTTATTTTAGCTTCCCACAACATTTGGGAAGATGTGCAAGGTATATTCCATTTGGGCAAAAATAAAAGGGATAATCATTGTCATAGCAGTAATTTTATATTGCAAACACAAGGTAAGACTTTTTTAAAAAAATAGCTTTTTATAGTAAATTCTAGCAGTGTAGAAATTTAATCAAGATCTAGTTCTTACAAAGCTTTTAAAAGTTTATTTAGAAAAGTAAAATAAAATACCCAAAATGAAAAGTCCATTCTTTTGGAGAGGTTTATTTTTTTGCTGTAGGGTGCATGTGCTCACCAGAGAGACATACAGAAAGCGAGAAATCACCCCCCAGGGGGTTTGGCCACACTGCAATCCGGATCTTCTCCTCCATTCTCCTCTCAGGATCTTGGGCACGCATGCCCACATGCCTGGCATGAGTTTAAGCCACCAGGTCTGAGACTCTTAACCATGGTCGACTACATGGAGTCCAGTGACATAACCATTTTGCCAACTGCTGGTCCCAATAAGTCCATTCTAAAACAGTGTTTCATCAGCATTCTCTGCATAAGCTCAAGGGACAAAGTTTCATTTTCAGTTTCCAGCCCAATGTATATGACATGAAAATGCATAACTGCTAGTGCTTATTTGCAGATTTTAAAAAGCTATTAACACATTAGCATATCTTCAGTATTGATATTATGTATGTAACAGAGCACTTTGTTTAGCTAGCAATGTTCTAGTAGTTTTATTTGCAGGTGCACTTGCAGCCTGTATTCTTATACATCCGAGTTGTATTAAATATTCCAAGTTGGTGGTGGGTTCCTTGGTCCTTTGGGTTTTGAAAAACGATTTGCAAAACCTGGAAACACAAATTAAATTAAATTAATGAATGAAATGAAAAAACTAGGATTTTTTTAAAATAGAAAAATGAATACTTGGATTTTAGAGTGTATTGTAACATGTAAATATATGGATTTTTTTCAAAAGATCAGGTAATGTCTTGGCTCAATTTAGTTTGACCATATACATTTATAGTAATTTAAAACTTGAATGGTAGTAATAGAATACTGATAATATTTTAAATTTGTAGAGCACTTACAAATTTAATAATGCTAATGTAATAGTCTTTCTTTATCTAGAGGGGAGGGTACATTCCAAGATTCCTACCCTATGCCTGAAACCTGGGATAGTACACCAAACCCCACATATACTTTTTTTTTTTCAAACTGATAACCAAGAGGGCTACTAAATGACTAATGGACCAGTATTGAATCACATATACAACATTAGACAAAGGCATAATAATGTCTGTAGCAGGACAGCACAGTATATCATCACACCACTCAGAACAGTATTTAATTGAAAACTTATGATCTGTTTATTTCTGGAATTTTCCATTTAATATTTTCAGACCTTAATTGACCATAGGTAACTGAAAAATTGGATAAAGAACCTTGGTTTTAAAAGCCTTTGATAACTCAGTATACTATTGATTGATTGATTGGTTGATTGCTCTTCACCCACCCATTCAAAAAACAAAGCTGGGGGGCTGGCAGGTGGCATGGTGGTTAAGGATGCTGGACTCCCATGTGGCCAGCCATGGTTTGAGTCCTGGACCTGGCAGCTTGCTTTCTCACTTTCCCTTTCTCTCTTACTCACTCTGTCCCTCTCTTATCAAAATAAAATAAATAGATAAATAAAGTTAAATAAAATAATTATTAAAAAACTGGGAAATTTCAATTTCATAAAAATAAACACTATCATTGAAACATTGATTGCATTAAATCAGTTATAACTCTCAGCCCAGAAAGTCATCAGTTTAACAAGAGATTGTTTGAAAAGCATAGAAAAAAATAATCCTGAAAAATTTAAGTAATCGTTTTTATTTATATTCCTTCTTCAAACTTACCCCTCCCATTCCCACCTAGAGAATGAGGAAAGGGAAACTTTTCACAACAAATGAAGGCTATTTCTGGATACTTTGAAAAGATTGGCAGGTTGATAATATTGGTTGTTTATCACTTCAGCAACATATGACTTTCTTTTCATTGATGATGGTGTCTTCAAAGTATCTTACAATAAGCAACTTTAAGGACTTAAACTGAGAAATGAAAGGTTTGCAATACAGAGGGAGAACAGAGAATGGAAAACTCAAAGCTATTCCTAAACCTTTAATCTCATAATCTTACAGGATGTATTATCTACCTTACAGAGCTGACATAAGGATCAAATAAGATATCTATTGGAAAGTATCCAGCATGATGTCTGGCATATAATAACTACTCAAGTGTTGCTTGAATCTGAACATACAAAAAAACACACCAGAACTAGAAGACAAGGAGTGTAGGAAATGGGAAAGGATTAAAAAATAAATAAAGTTATATTTATTATGGTGGTGGTAAAAAAAAAAAAAAAAAGGAAGGGTGCCCAGCCTGGTTCATGTACATTTTACTCCTGTGAATGATAAAAGAAAAAAAAAAAAAAATGATAGGAGCAAAATATTGCAAGCTACTTAGTTTCATATGATAGTCAAAATTGTCCCATCAGTACGGTAGCTTGATTGTAACCCCACTGGACTAGGAACACAAGTTAGAATATATAATGTACATACTGAGTATCTAGATTTGAGGAATATCTGTATTCAGTCCCTCACTGGTCAATTCTCAGTGGTTTAAACAGTAGTGACAGCCAGCTGGTAGCACGGTGGTTAAGGCAGCTGGGTCCCACATTGCCAACTGCATGATTCAAGTCTTGGAACTGGAAGCTTGGAAAAAACACGCCAAGCACATGTGTGTGCGTTCCCAAAATCTCTGAAGAAAAACAGAGGAGAAGGAACTGTGGCATGGCCATCCTCCCTAGGATAGGACAAGGGTACTGGGGGGGCCTCACTTTCTCTCTCTCTCTCCCCCCAGTGAGTGCAAGCTCCCTATAGCACAAATAAATAAATAAGAACAATAGTTAACTACCTTTTTTTTGTTTGCATGTGGGCCAATTCAGGAAAAATAAACCTGAATCACAAGGGTGTTCATTCTAGTTCAAAACACTTTTTTAAAGTATATCCTTTAAATTTATATTGCCTTCTTTATAAAAGGGAGCAAATGAAAAACAAAAAGTAAGTGCTGCTTTTTAATTAGCTGTAATAAAATGTTCAAGCCTAGGCATATTTGAGAGGAAGCAATATTGAGGCAGCTTTCTAATATTTCATCCTCACATTAGGTCACATTGGGTTGTAAAGTTAAGTGCTAACAGTGATACTGTGACTATCATGATTTAGAGAAAAGTAGAGGTCATTTGTGTTCCAGGCAAAGCTGGATGTTTTTTCATAATTTATACAATATTCTATGTGATTTTTTTTTTCTTTTTTGTTGCCAGAGGGTACATTCTCTCACTAGAGAGAGAGGGAAAGAAAGCATCCCCAATAGGGCATGATCACAGTACAATCCTTCTTCCTCCATCCCATCAGGATTTGGGGCTTGCATTCTACTTTAATATTGTAAATATGTATCACATAGGATGCTTAAAATATTTCAAAGTTATTTTAAAATAATACACAGATATTGCTTACTTGCCCTTTACTTTGTCAGAATTGTATTTCATCTACTATTAGATGAGTTACATAAGATTAGATTTTCTCACAGCTGTATTTTTTTTCCCCAAGAGTTACTTAATTTTATTCATTGTCATTGTCATTATCTTCATTTTATTTTATTTTATTTTATTGTATTGTATTTTATTTTATTGGAGAGGTTTTTGCTATAGGGCGCGTGCGCTCACCAGGCAGACAGACAGAGACATAGAGACAGAAAGCGAGAAATCACCCCCCAGGGGGGATGGTCACGCCGCACTCCTTTCTCCTCCATTCTCCTCTCGGGATCTTGGGCACGCACGCACACGCGCCCGGCGTGAGTTTTAAGCCACCAGGTCCGGGACTTGAACTGCGGTCGACTACGTGGGAGTCCAGCGACATAGCCATTACGCTAACTGCTGGTTCCCTTTATTTTATTTTTTTGAAGTTGACCAGAGAGAGACAGAGAGTGAGAAGGAAAGTTACTGAGCAAGCTGCCAGGTCTGGGACTCAAACCATGGTTAGCCATGTAGGAATCCAGCCGCCTTAACCACCACGCCGCCACCTGCCATCCCCACGCTTGTATTTTTTTATAACTTTGCTTTAGATATTAGCTGGAATATGATAGCATCTCATTTTCTTCATTTTAGTAATCACATTCTCTTACTACATGCCAACATAATGATACAGTTACCGGGGCCAGCAGATGGTGTGGTGGTTATGGCGCTGGACACTCCCACATAGCTAACCACATTTTGAGTCCCAGACCTGGTGACTTGGTTTCTTCCTTCCCCTCTCCCTCTCTCTCTCTGGTCCAATTAAAAGGAATGAATGAATAAATAAAGTAAAATAATTCTCAAAATAATAATATTATTACCTGGGATTATTTTTCCCATATAACAGACAATTTAGTCCTACATGAGCTATTAAGATGTAGCTAAGGTTAAACATCAAAAGATAAATTTCATGGAAAAGAATGTAAATATAAGCTCCTATATAATTATATTTAAAGTTTTATCTCTTAATGTAAGTGAATAATTTAGATTAAAACTCTGCTGTAGAATAACACATACCAAAATTCAGAAAGGAGATGGAGTTATTTGACTGAACAGAATCTGCAGACTTGCTTGGTAGGGAAGAATTACAGATACCTAGAATCAATAGGGAAAAAAAATAAACTAAAATAAGGAGAAGAATGAAGACAGACTCTGATTAGTTTATCAGATTGCATACTTGTTTAGATAAAACATTTCCTCCAGAGTAGTACTCCCAAATAAACATGTAATTATCAAACGTTAACAAAATATAGCTGCTTACAAATTAGTTGACACTATAATCTCATTTGTGTGTGTGTGTGTGTGTGTGTGTGTGTGTGTGTGTGTGTTCAGCTTTATTAGGCATTCCCACTTTGGCATTGGACTTCATCTTATTTTTAATCTGACCACCTTCTTTTTTTAATACCTGAGGGCCTGTGCACTCACTAGAGAGAGACAAAGAGAGGGAGAGGTAGAAAGCCACCTCCCGATGGGGTATGGTCACGCCACAGTCCCTTCTCCATTTCTTCATCCCCTTGGGATTGAGGAATGCACACACACGTGTCTAGCATATTTCTCAAGCCTCCAGTTCCACGACTCAATCTGTGCCATCAGCTGTGTAAGATACAGCGCCGTCAACCACTAAACCATAGGGTTGGACCCTGACCACTCTTAGTATACTTTCAAATCCTTTCTTACTCATATTAATTTAATCATAGCAAGTCTGTGATTTTTCTTAAATTATCCTCTAAAAATTTCTTTCTCACTCCAATTTTCAGCCTACTTTTCTTCTCAATATAGATTATTCTAATTTAGGCCCATAAGCTCCCAAAAGCATTATTATGTTGCTTTGTTTTGCTATTTTAGTTGCTTCTAAGAGGCTTAAAAATAGATATATCTTCTCAGCACTGTAATATATTCATGTGTCGAGTTCTGCCCAATTTTGAAAACAGTCCAGCAAAAATCAGGTCTACATTTTGCACATGCACTGTCTTGCAGTGAAAGGAAGATACTTTAGGTTTATATATATCTTCTAACAAACAGCATATAAATGTAGAGAAAGTATTAAATATTCCCTGTTTTCAACATTTTCAGAATATAGTGAGAGCTACATATGTGTACTTCCCTTTCTAGAGGCACTTGACTATGAATCACCAGAGTACATAGTGGATTTTCAATCAGAACTAATCAAAATTTACATTTATGGAATACCTACTGTGTACAAAGTATTGGTCTAGACATTGAGGATAGAGAATGAATGTAAGTGGAGGTGAGGAAGTTTAGGAGGTATGAATAATCTTTATACTGGATAGAAGGTGAGATTTGTATTTATCCCTCTAAAAGAAAACAATTATCCCAAGGGGGAATCTTGGTTTTATCAAAGAGGCAAAGATTCTGTACATATTAATACAGTGGAAGGAACTTCTATTTTACATATTGGCTTATATATTTTTTTCTGTATCAGTTTTTTTCATTGCCAGAGGGTGTGTGCACTCACCAGGGAGAGAGAGAGAAAGCACCCCGCCCCCCCCATTGGAGTATGGTCACACCACAGTCTTTGTTTCTCACTGCATCTATCCCATCAGGATTTTGGGCATGCACACACATGAGCCTCACATATTATTCAAGTCTAAGACCAGGATTCAAATTGTGTGGTCATTTCAGGTTTTGTTCCCTTAACCACTGCTGTTTGGGGCTGACCTGTGTTTTTATAATTTCTACTCCACATTCATTTTCTCTTCTCCTGGTAGTAGAACTAGAATTTTCCTTATACGAACCCTCTTCACCAATTTTCAGTTCCTATGCTTCTAGTGAAGCTGATTCTACCTTTAGATCAAGCAACGACCTATAAGTAGGGCTTATTCTCAGCTGGTACATTGGCATGGTCGCACACCAGATGTAGATCTGACCTCACTGCTGATTGGTTAGTGTTCACATGTAACAACTGTTATACATTAGATGTGACACTATCCTGCCTAATTAGAACATTGGATATTGGTTGCGGGAAAGGCAAATGAACCTAGTCAAGATAATCAGACCCAATTAGCATTAGGCATCAACTGTTGCTTTCCTTCTGGAAAAAACTTCTTTTATTTTAACATGATATGCCTGAAACCACACAGTAAATGCCTACCTACAAGAGATCTAATACAGAGTGGAACAGAGAGAGCAGAGAAAGATAGAATGAGAGTCCTGATTACATAATCTTAACCCTTGATTACAAGCCAATAAATCCCTCTGTCTGCTTAAGTCGGCTTAAATAGGGTTTACTGTCACTTGCAACTGAAGGATTTTTGAACAGTTCAAGTTTCCCACCAAAAGTTGGCATCAGGTATCACAGTTGGCAACTTCAGCTCTTGTCACCCTATAATTCATTCTCTAGCTAGCAGCCAAAATGATCTTTTTAAAAAACAGAGCATATTTTCTCTGATTAAAACCCTTTTATGACTTCTCATTACACTTAAATTCTGAACTACTTAATGTGAACCTAACTACTCTTCTCCCATCTCTCCAGCTCACCTTAATTCTGCCTCCCCTTATTACACTGCAGCCATATGATGGCTTCCTTTGAGTTCCTACAACAACCCAAACTCTATCCACTCAGAGATTTTGCATATGCTGTGCCCTCTCTTTAGAGTGCTCTTTGCCCTACTCTTTGGCTGGCTACTGCTTCATCTCAGGTTCAGTCATCACTTCCTTAGAAAGGTCTAACCGGACCTTTCTAAAGTAAGTTGCCTTTATTAGTCTCTCTCATAATTACCCATTTGTTTTCCTTCATGGCATTTATCACAATATATTATCATGCATCTATTTGCAAATATACTCATTTAATGTCTAAATTCCTCACTAGACTAAGTTCCACAAAGGTAAAGCCCATATCTGTTCTGTTCATCACATAAACCTAATGCCTTGCAGAATGCCAGGCACATTGTATGCACTCAAAAATATTAATTGAATGAACAAATGAATGAATGAACAAATGAAAGACACCGGGGATAGATGATAGCTTAAAATAACAAATGAAGAATCCTAATTGTATTAAAAGTAGGACCACCTTTAACTACAGACTAGTAAGAGAGCCAGGTTATAGGGAGAACATATGGAATTTGGGAGTCATGAACCATTTGGAAGAGGGAGAGGACACATACGTCTAAGTACAGGCAAATATGCCTGAAGTTTCAGGATCAATTTTGGGTGTCAAATATTGTTTTCAGGGCAAAAGACCAGAGGATCAAAGAAGCTGAAAAATAGAAATACAGCACAGCCTAGATCCTGAGGATGACCAGGAGCCCTTAGAAATAAGAACTCTTTAGAAATAAGTTTACATGGGCCAGCCATGACTTGGAGGTTTAAGGGAATTGCTGGATCCTACGTGGCTGACCTCACAGTTTGAGACCTAGACCTAGTGGCTTGAAAAACATGCCGGGCATGTGTGTGCATGCCCAAATTCCTGAAAGGAAAGAGTAATAAAGAAGGGATTGCTATTCTGCCACACCCCATTAGGGGAGCTCACCCCCTCCCTTTTTCTCTGGAAAGCTCACATGCCGTCTGGCAATTTTTAAAAAAAAAGAAAAGAAAAAAGAAGACTCAGCATCTCAGAGTTTCATACTGGCTTGAAGCTGTGCCAACCTAAACCTACTTGAAGTTTCTTTGTTTTATATCCCCAGATAGGGTTAAGCTTGATAAATAAAACTAAGTGTTATGTAAGCTGAGTTGATCAAACCAATCTTTGACTGGCTGTTGAAATCATTCATTTCTTTGCTTTTGGCTATTATTTTCCCCTGTTTTCTGCTATAATATTCTGTTTGAAATGGTTATTTGTCTTTGGATGACTTCAGGGGAAAGAGGATATTTTCCAACCATACTTCAGCCATCATGTATGAGAAATCAATTCATTTCAGAGATGAGGTATGGTGAAAATGATAGCAAACCAGCTCAAAATTCTGGAGTTTATGGATAGGAAGAAAGTGAAAACCCAGAAGAAAACAAAATTCCTCTATAAAGCTTCTTATTTAGTCTATACCTTAAATCAAGTTTTTTCAGTGCTCTCTGTTCCTTCCAATAGCACCAAGATAACAAGTAACTGGTCTTTCAGAATTAACCAAAAGATGACATTTGTAAAAAGAATCTCATCATGTTTTATATACTTCAAATTTGTAAATAAGAATTTCTACAATAATTTCCTACAGTTTTAGGAGTGTGTGTGTGTGGGGGGGGTATTTTTATTACAATATAGCAAAAATAGTAAGCAACAGACTTTTATGGCTAATAATACTTGGTAAAAATGGAAATGTGTCAATGCTTTGCTACTTCATTAAATCAACACACTTGTTTCACAATATGCTTTGCTGCAACTATTTTCAAAAAAAAAAAAAATCCAAAGTTCGATTGCTGTGATGTTTTTTTCTTTGTTTGTTTGTTTTTAGTTTTTGCTATAGGGCATATGTGTGCTCACCAGGGAAAGACAGAAAAAGTGAGAACTTTACCCACAGGGGCATGCCATACCACAATCTCTTCTCCTCTAGTCTCCCAGGATTTGGGGCATGCATGCACTGCACCCAGCATGATTGTCAAGCAGCCAGGTCTGGTACTTGAACCATAGTTGGCCATACAAGAATCCAGCGCCTTAACCACCATGCCTCCTGCTGGCCCCAGATTGCAGAGAATTGAAAATAACACAATTGTATCACAGCATCTTAGGACGGGTAGAAAGTGCCAGATGTTATACTAATTATTATTCCTGTCTATTAAACAGAAATCTTGCCATCCCTTTACTCTGCACAATATTAGCATCCTAGAGCCCAGCAAGGTACTTGGCCTTGGGATGAGTGTTCTGATCCATAGGACCCTAGGGAGGCTCTATTTGGGAATAATATTGTACATCTTTTCACAGGGTGGTTATAGAAAGAAAACTTTCTTAATAGTGAAAGTGATGTATATTCTTAAAAATAAGTACAAAGAAACTCACTCTTTTTCATGTTTCGCAAAATTTTCAAACTCTACAAAATGGAAGAAAAAGAAAATATTAGTTTTTTCCTGTGAAATCCAAAATACTTTAATCAAGTAGAAATACAGACTTAAGTCAAAAGGATTAATCGCCTTAAAAATAGCCATAAAAATGTGCAGTTATTTTTCCATTTTGCCATTTTTAATCCAGTGCAAAATCTCCACTTAATTTTATCATGCTATTTTTCTCACCCAAATAAATACCACACTACATATTTAAAAATGATGTTAATAGAATAGCAGGGGAAAATGAAGTTCCTCCTTGTCTCCTTTATGAGGATCATACCAGAACTCACAATGGCATTTAAATATTGCAATGATACACAGCCATGCCTATTTCGGTGAAGAATTCTGACTGTCCGCAATTTACTAAGGTCCACTTCCATACTGTTAGCCTTGCTGTTTCCTTCTCTCATTTTTCAGCAAAACCACATTCTCTGCCTCCTTTGTGGTGGAGTCTCTAACTTATCTCTTCCAGAAACCAACCAGATTTTTTCTTTACTCCTCATATCCTTAGCATGTATATCTGCTCCATGGTATTTTATTCTTCTAGATAATATTCATGTTATCTCATTTAGGTGTTCTGTTCTAGAAAATTAATTATACTCCTTTTCAAGGGCAGCTAGACCTCATTTATCACATTTCTATTTTCCTAACACCTAACAGAAGTGTACTCTTTTGTATAATAGGTAACTAATTTCTTTTTACTGAAGTTTTGATTAAAAAATAATTTATGGAGACCAGCAGTTGTTGTAATGGCTATGTCACTGGACTACCATGTAATCGATTGCGGTTCGAGTCCCAGACCTGGTAGCTTAAACTCACGCCAGGTGCATGTGCGTGCGTGCCCAAGATCCCGAGAGGAGAATGGAGGAAAAGGGGTTGTAGCATGGCCATCCCCATGGGGGATGATTTCTCACTTTCTGCGCACACACCATATAGCAAAAAAACTCTCAAAAAATTTATGTACAATTATAAAATTCTAGTAAAAATGATCCCACCCTCGTCCTCCAGCTACTCAGTTTCTAATTCTCCTCTGGTACATAACCATTAGTTTCTTATGTATCATTCCAGAGTTACTTAGGAATATACTCATATAAATAAATATACATACACTGTAGGTTGTTTTTCCTCACTTTTAAGCAAAATTTAATAAATTATATATGGATATATTGAGAGAGTCTTTTTTGGGGGGATAGGGGTATTTTTTTTTTGTTTTTGTCAGAGAACCACAGAGACAGAGAAGGAAAGTGAGAAATCACCCCATAGGGGGAATGGCCATGCCACAATCCCTTCTTCTCAATTTCCTCCTAGGATTTTGGGCACACACACATGCCCAGTGTGATGTTCAAGCTGCCCGGTCCAGGACTTGAACCACAGTCAGCCATGTGGAAGTCCAGCATCTTAACTTCCACATCACCTATTGGTCCCCATCTTTTTTTTTAATCATATAGTATTCTATTGTATTAGACATACCATGATTTATGATTTACTTAAGCAGGTCCCCTAGTAATTAACATTTGTGCTATCTACTCTTATAAATAATGCTGCAGTGAATATGTGATATATAATGGGTGCAAACATTTGTAAGATAAATTCCTAGAAGTTAAATTGTTGGGTCACAGGATATGTGCATCCATAATTTTGATACTGTTACTGCAATCTCTTCTCCTCTGTTCTCTCCTAGGGATTTTGAGCATGCACACAGCATGAGTTTTAAGCTGCCAGGTCTGGAACTTGAATCTCAGTCAGCCATGTCAGAGTCCAGCGATGTAACCATCATGCCATCTCCTGGTCCCTATTATTATTTTTTTTAATATGCTATAGGACCAGTGTGCTAACCAGAGAGAGAGAGAAAATGAGAAAGCAAGCCGCCTGGTCTGGGACTCAGACTGCAGTTGGTCATGTTGGAGTGCAGAGCCTTAACCACCACACCAGTTGCTGGCACAATTCAGCAACAATTATTAAAACAGTCATCTCTATCCCTGATTTGAGATACCGCTTTTACAATATGCTAAATTCCTACATATATTTGAATCTATTTGTGGACTTTGTATTATATTCTGTTGGTATGTATTCATTTCATGTACATTAAAATGTGATACCATTTTAATTATGAGGATTTATAATGTCTTAATAACTGATAAAGCTGTCTTTCATTGCCTTTATTTATTTATTTAACAATTTTCTGGCTATTCTTACTCTTTTTCCCCCATATGAACTTTAGAATTAGTTTGTCTAGTTTTACGAATAAACTATAGATAGTACTTTTTATTGGGCATCTTAAATGTATAAATCAATATAAGGAGAGAAATAAATTCTTAACTAAGTGCTATTTTTGCTTCTTTTGTATTTCCTTTTATTAGTTTTGATTTTTGTAAGATCAACAGTTCTAATTTGTATCTTCCTTCACTAATGGAAAACCTCTGGCATGTTTCCTAAAATCCCACCTTCTTTACCTTACTTCTTGTGAAGCTTTTACCAGGACTTTTCAGTATCTGTTTTGAAGATGTTGAATTTTCCATGGTGTCAGGACAGCTAGCAGAATAAGCTTTTATAGATTGGGCCTGTATACCTTAAAAAAATACATGAGAAAAACAATGTTTTGTTGTATAGCTTCCTAAGCTTTCAGGTTATATTACTATATAGGTATATATTCCTTTTTTAAAAAAAGAATTATTTATTTTATTTTATTTTATTTATTCATTCATTCATTTTTATTTGACCAAAGAGAAACACACAGAGAGAGAGAGGGGAAGTGAGAAAGCAAGCCACCAGGTCCAGGACTCAAACCATGGTCAGCCACATGGGAGTGTCAAGCACCTCACCCACCACACCCTGCTGCGCCCCCCCCCCCCCCCCCAGTATATAGGTATGTATTCTTTACTTTTTTTTTCCCCAGTGTATTTCTTTCTTTCAGGAGAAACAAGACACACCCTTCAGAGTCTCATGCCATGATCCACTCCTCCAGCCTTCCCAGCCAGCAAGGATCACTGCATGTACAGGTCAACCAGGGATGGAGCCCGCAATCTACCGTATGTATCTGACATCACCTGAGCAGTGCATTAGCCACCAGGCCAGCCCATACTCAACAATTCCTAGATTGGTTTTTTTAGTACAGTGGTTAAGTGCTGTGCATCAGTACCTGGATCCCACATGGCCAACTGTGGTTCAAACCCAGCCTCAGCAGCTTGAAAATCACCCTAGGCAGGAGTGCATGATGCCCCAAACCCTGATGGAATGGAGGAAAAAGGACTGGCGAGACCGTGCCCCATGGAGGACTTCTCTCTCTCTCTCTGTCTGGTGAGTGCATGTCCCCTCTGGCCAAAAAAAAATAAATAAATAAATAAGTATTCTTATTTTATTGTATTATTTTTACCTTTTCCATTTAGGTTCTACTTTATTGTTAACTTTTTAATATTCTCATTTTATAACTTTTTGGAGAGAAAATACTGCCACTTACAATCTTCATCAGCAATGATGAAAGACGCTAGTGTTCTTTCTGGGAGTGGCGGTGGTGGGGAAGAAGAACGATCTTGATAACGATCTTGATGTAAATCTGTGGTAAGAATATACAACAAAGCAAAGAAATCCTTCACTTAAAAGTCACAAGTCAAGACCCTTTTCAGCTTTGTATGCTTCTTCCAATTAATCAATCTTAGCCTCTGACCACTAAATAAAAAATTATCAGAACAGTGACCATGGCTTCAAGAAGGTTGCTTTTCCACTTCTTTAGCCAATGAGATTGATTCATTGAAACTTGTAGCTCACTCATAGAAGAGTTCTTACAAAGAAATTGAAACTAAATTGAATCAAGCTTCTGAGTCTAATTACCATTTACAAAATCCTGGGAATAGAATCATATTAAATAAAACCGTACATATATAATTAACTAAAGCCAGGATGTTAAGAAGTCTTTAAGACAAATGACCCAGTCTCCTCAATAAATAAATGGTATGAAAAAGTTTTGAAAAGAAAAAATTGTTACAGATTAAAAGACTTAAGAAATATATGAACCAAATATAATGTGCAGGCTTTGTTTGAATCTAAATTCAAATGAACCAACTGTAAATAGACATTTTTTAGACAACTGAAGAAATTAGAACATGGTCTAGATATTAGATAAAAGCAGACACTTCAAAAAGTTCATGGGAAGTACACATTATGAAACTATGGATTTCAATTTTTTTGTGGCTGTATGACCTATGTTTTCTTAGAGAGATACTTTTGCTATAGGGCATGTGCACTCACTGGAGAACAGAAAGAGTGAAAGCAAGGAATCACTCCCCTGGGGGAATACCATGCCACAGTCCCTTCTCCTCCATTCTTCTTTTGGGATTTTGGGCACATATACACATGCACCCAGCATAAGTTTTAGGATTCCAGATTTGGGACTCAAACCGTGGTCAGCCATGTGAGTGTCTAGCAATGTAACCATTCAACCATCTGCTGGTCCTTACACTCCTATTGTAATTCCATTTTCCATGAACATTTTGAAGTTCCTGATATTAAGGAATTATTGTTAATTTTGCTGGTGTCATAATGCTATTATAGTAAACTTAAAATGTGTGTTTGAAGTTTTCTATAATTTAATGTAGCTAACTTCCTGTAATATAAACTAAAGGTATAGATCGCGTTCTATTGACATAAGCTTCTCATTAATTATATAGAGCCAAGCATTATTATATACTATCTTAATGCATTTTGAAAATGAAAATTCAGTTAAGTACTAGGCTTTTACTTGTCATTGGTCATTGGGTTTTTTAGGCCTTATAATTTATCTATAAAGCAAGTTTTTTTGTTTATTTCTTATATGTTGGACAATGTACGAAAGTCCAGGACCTAATACAATAACTGGCATATAATAGATAGGCACTTAATAAATATCTGATAAATACTTGGAAGTAGTTTATCATTTTCAATTGGCTGTTAGGAAGTATTCTGAGAACTAAGCTGTCAGTTAATATCCTAGCAGATATCTTCCTAAAATACCATTTCATCTTAGTACGCCCTTGATGAAGGACTCACAGTGCCTATTAATGCATTGAATCTAAGTCCCTCCGCCTAGCTTTGTGTGTGTAGTAAAATACACATACAATTTGCCATTAGGGACATTTAATACATTCACAGTTGCACAACATTTTTCATCACCCCGAAAGGAAACTCTGCACTCAGTAAGGCTTTTCCCACATCCCCCAGCCCCTGGTAACAACTAATCCACTTTCTGTTTTTGTGGAGCTGCCTATTCTAGATGTTTCACCTGACGAGGTTTTAAGTCCTTCAGAGTCTTGCTACATCTTACCAACCCAAATATATTTTCTGTATTTCACAAACTAAAACCTCTATTGCGATAAAAAGTAGTCTAGTCACCATCTCTCTGTCTACATCATGCTCTTTTTTACCTTTAAGTCATCATTAGCTGATCTCTGCTCTTGGAGTTCTCTTTTTTTTCCCTCTGTCTATCCAAATTACTTGAGTTCTTTCTTTTGCTCAGTGAGTCTTTCCCTGACCACTCCAGTAATATCATCCTGTTTTTCAAGTCTCCTGGTGATTATAGTCAGCATCACATAGATTATCATTTAATGGTTCTATGTATGTATTAATTTTATCTGTTTAAGTATAAGTATTAAGTAGTTTTATATATTCTGCCTATTCTAACACTTTGTAAAGTACACAGAACTTATAGTAAGTGGTCATGTAATTATTAGCTAATAAAAATGATAATAGATAGCATTTAATGAGAGTTAACTTTTTGACAAAGCACTGTGCTAAAAGCTTTATATGAATAATCTCACTTAATTCTCATGAAAATCCTATAATGGATTCTATTCTCATTTTGTAAATCATAAGAATTCCAGAAAGAATTTAATTTGACCAAGGGCATGCATTTTGATAATTCTTGGTAGACAAGGGATTTGAATTATCTGACTCCAAAGCCCATGCTCTTTAACCTCCATGCTAGTACCTATTTGTATGTTTTAATAATATGTTAATATCAATGAATACGAAATATGTTAAGGACAGCTACCACCTGTGATAATATATGCAAAGTATAAGTCCCCAGTGAAGGTTAGCTGTTATGCATAAAACAAGAAAAACTCTGGAAAATACTAGAGAAACAATGGCAAATTAAAAAAATTAAGTAGCCAGAAATGATTTTTTAGACTCACACTGTTAACAATAATAAAACCTATATAATGGAAAGGCTGCAAAATCTTAAGAGAGTCTATCTGAAATAATTCCTTAAAGGGTTATATATTAAGAAGCAGAATTCTAAAATCCTGCCTACCATGCCCTTGACCAAAGAAAATTCCTATTTTGAGAAACCCACAAATATTAGTTTGTCAGGAAAGTCATGATGTACTTTTCTAGCAAAAAATACATCATGACTTTCCCAGTAACCCAATAAACTGATAAATAGCAGAAGCTATTATGGGAACCCCATAGCCTCCTGAGGTGAATTACTCTAAATTTAATGAGCCAGTGTTACACTACAAATCCTTAGGGCTACATTCATCTAAAGCCAAGAGAAATTTTTACCTGATTTAGGTCTTCGAAGTTTTACACTCTTAAAAAAAAAAGAAAGAAAGCAAAGTGAAATAATATGTATAAAAATTATATAAATTCAAAATAATAAATGGCATTTTTTGAAGTGACATCTCATGTACTGAGAGAGATAGTTATGAAATGTAGACCCAATTTTTCTAATTCATAAGTATGCTGAATTACAAAAATATCCTTAACTCTTACAGTGATTATTAATGATGGTAACTGGTCCAAAATTGATCTTTTCCTGATTATTTATTTCCTACTTAGAACATTTTCCAGGGCCAGCAGAGAGTGTAGTGGTTGCGTAGCTGGATTCTCACATAGCCGCAGTTCAAGTCCTAGACACAGGCTTGAAACTCACACAGAGCACATGTGTGTCTGTGTTCAAGATTGTGGGAGGAGAAGGGATTGCAATGTGACCATCCCCTACTCAGGGGTGGCTTCTCACTTTTCCTCTCACTGTTCATCTCTCTCTCGGTGAGCTCATGCACCCTAGGGCAAAGACCTCTAAAAAAAGAAAAGAAAAAAAAAACATTTCCCTATAATTTTAATTGGAAGAAGTTTTTGAAACTAAAGGTACTTTATAAAGTTGGAAAATGAATGATCACTCTTTGCTGTGAGAGTTAAGATAATGACAATTACATGTATCACATTTATTAACAATAAGAATAATGACAATTGGGCCAGCAGGTAGCGTGGTGGTTAAAGCTCTGGACTCACACATAGCCAAACCACAGTTTGAGTCCTGGACCTGGTGTCTTGCTTTCTCACTTTCTCTTTCTCTCTCATAAGCACACATGCACTATAGCAATTATTATTATTATTATTATTTTAGAGAAACTTTTGGTATAGGGCACGTGTGCTCACTGGAGAGACAGAAAGAAACAAAGACAAGAAATGAGAAATCACCCCCCAGGGCAGATGGCCATGCTTCAGTCCCTTTTCCTCCATACTCCTTTCAGGATTATGGGTATGCATGCACACACCCTGCGTGAGTTTAAACTGCTGGGTCCAGGATTCAGACCACAGTCAACAACATGGGAGTCCAACAATGTAACCATTCTGCCCTCTGCTGGTCCACCTGATAGCAAATTTTTAAAAATAATAATAATTAGGGACCAGAAGTTAGCGTAATGGCTATGTCGCTGGACTCCCATGTAGTCGACTGTGGTTCAAGTCCTGGACTTGGTGGCTTAAATTCACGCCGGGCACGTGTGCATGAATGCTCAGGATCCCAAGAGGAGAATGGAGGAGAAGGGATTGCTAGCCATCCCCCTTGGGGGGTAATTTCTCGCTTTCTGTCTCTCTGTCTCTCTCTGGCTTTCTGGCGAGTACATGGGCCCTATAGCAAAAACCTTTCCAAAAAAAAAAAAAAAAATCTTTAAAAAAAAGAAGAAGAATGACAATTACTAGTCCATTAAATGTATAATTTAAAAGGCAGAGAATATTTGCCTACCAGCATTATTTATAGGCCCTTTTAAATGTTTCTTCAGTTAGTTACTTTTCTGATCTCTGAATTGGTAAGATAGTTGGTTTGCAGGATATGTATAAAAATGCATAGCAGATTGTTAGAAGGGTAGATATTTCTCTTCCAGATGCAAGAAACATTATTCCAAAAGGTTTATCTTAAATACTATGTACATGTCATTCAAAAAATTACTTTCAATACCATGTTATCACTACTAACATGGTACAACCTACCACATGACTATAGTAAACAAGCGACCTACCTACTTAAGAAACATTTATTTTTGCCTAAGTATACTTCAAGAATTAACCCAGACATTTCTTCTTTCACCAAGTCAACCTTGACCACTTCCAACCTAAATTGATCTCCCACACTTTTAAACCTATCTTTCATAAGCCATTGATCATATTTGCCTTGTTATTATAAATACAGACAAAAATAAAGACGTAAACACATCCTAGGTCTTTTCTTACTATACTGTAAATTTCTTAAGGGCAACAGTTGTATCTTATATATCTTTTTAATCTCCCCACATTTTCTAACACATTATTTTATATTTAGTATCTGCTTTATATTTATTTATTGAATGATGGGTATTAAAAATGCAAGGAGGAATCTGTGAATCCACATGAGTCGAGTCAGAAAAAAGTTACTGACCTTACTTGGTCTAAGTCTCACAGAGTCATCCAATTTTTTTGATTCAGATGTTCCACTCCATTCCAATGATGTTCCAATTTTCACCTTTACTGCTGAAGATAAGGATTTGGGAATACTTGCTGGGAATTCTCCTGGAAGAAAGTGAATGTGATCCAGTTCTTAGGAGGGGGTGGTATTATTCTTTTGGAAATCAAATGTTGCTCAGCAACAGCACACAAAATGTTGAAAGGACCTGAGAAGTAATCTAGTTAATCCACACTTTATACTTACTGCACTGTACTCACCAGCTTCCTCTACCACAATAAAAGATTCAGGTGTCCGTTCAGGAAGTGGAGGAGGAATTTCATCATCTATCCTCAGAGAAGTTGCTATCCAAAATGTCAGAGACATAATTAGAATTTTTCATTAGAAAAATCCAAAGGAAATTCTTATATTTTAATTTGAATATAAATTTAATTCAGCTTAATTCAATTGAATATAAATTTAACTTATATTTAAATTCCATTAAAGCATCTTTTTTTTTTCTCTTTTTTCTTTTTTTGGAGAGGTTTTTGCTATAGGGTGCGTGTGCTCGCCAGACAGAGAGACAGAGAGACAGAAAGCAGGAAATCACCCCCCAGGGGGGATGGCCACGCCGCAATCCCTTCTCCTCCATTCTCTTCTCGGGATCTTGGGCACGCACGCACACGCGCCCGGCGTGAGTTTAAGCCGCCGGGTCCGGGACTCGAACCGCAGTCGACTATGTGGGAGTCCAGCGACATAGCCATTACGCTAACTGCTGGTCCCGGGAGTCCAGCTTTAATGGGGGACTGCTGGTCCCCCATTAAAGCATCTTTAACTATTAACCTCGGGAACCAGCAGTTAGCGTAATGGCTATGTCACTGGACTCCCACGTAGTCGACCGCGGTTCGCGTCCCGGACCCGGTGGCTTAAAACTCACGCCGGGCGCGTGTGCATGCATGCCCAAGATCCCGAGAAGAGAATGGAGGAGAAGGGATTGCGGCGTGACCATCCCCCCTGGGGGGTGATTTCTCGCTTTCTGTCTCTATGTCTCTGTCTGTCTGGCGAGTGCACGCACCCTATACTGAAAACCTCTCAAAAAAAAAAAAAAAAAAAAAATCTTTAACTATTAACTTGGTACTTCATCACTCAAGAAAAACCCAAAAGAAATTCTCTCATCTTAAGGTACAAACTTAAGTAGGTTTTTGCTTATTATTCCAAATGTATTCATTCTTTTAGGCCAGCGTATGGTGTGATGGCAAGCTGGAACCCATATGATTGACTGTGGTTCAAGTCCTAAACCTAATAGCTTGAAAAACAAGCTGGGCACTTGTGCATGCATGCCCAAAATACCAAAAGGAGGGAGAGGTGGAGGAGAAAGGATTGAGGCATGACCATCTCCCATGGGATGCTTTCTTGCTTTGCATCTCTCTCTCGCCCTTGCAAGTACGTGTGCTCTCTGGCAAAAAATTTTTTTTTTCTTTTAAAAGTCCAAAAGTATTTCAGTTGAGTGAGTAACAATTAACCTAATATAAAACATTCTACTTATTTAGAAAGCTCTCAATTGTTTTCTACATGACTCTTTTCTTTTGTTAAACAGACTACATAATAGAGCATTACAAAGCACTTTGACATGCCAAAAATTAATTACACAGTAGGTAAAAACAAAAAGATGTATCTCGCCCTCATTCTACACAGAATCCAGCAATACAGATGTTTTCCCTTTTGCAAAACAATAGTATAATACAGTTTTTATATTTCTATGAAAACAATCAGAATTTGTATAGAAAAATTTAAATGCTTGAGCTGGCAGGTGGTATGGTGGTTGAGGGCACTGGACTCCCACGTGGCCAGTCATGGTTTGAGTTCCTGAAGGCTGGATTTCTCACCTCCTCTCTCTCTCTTTCTCTCTCTGGAAATATTAAAATAATAATAAATAAAGTTAAATAAAATAGTTCTTTAAAAAAAAAAAAAAGAAAAATTTAAGTGGTAATATAGGAAACTGCCACCAGGTGGCACACATGTCAATGTTGCTATAATCCTTGCAAATAAGGATTTGGTTTTTAATGATATTGATGCTCAAAAAGTCTAAGGTACTATGAGTATCTAGAAAAAGAAAATATCTTTAAATTACAGAATAAGATCCAAGTATATAAAATAATCAAAAATGGAACTTCCTAGATCCAGACAAAATATTTTTGCAGCAAAGCTACCAATGATTATTTATTAAGAAGCTATATAGGGACCAGCAGTTGGCGTAATGGCTATATCACTGGACTCCCATGTAACCGACTGTGGTTAAAGTCCTGGACCCGGTGGCTTAAATTCATGCCGGGCGCATGTGCATGCATGCCCAAAATCCCAAGAGGAGAACAGAGGGATTACAGTATGGTTGTCCCCCCTGGATGCCCAAGATCCTGAGAGGAGAATAGAGGAGAAGGGATTACGGTGTGGCCGTCTCCCCTGGGGGGTGATTTCTTGCTTTCTCTCTCTGTCTTTCTGGCGCGCGCACGCGCCCTATAGCAAAAACCTCTCAAAAAAAAAAAAACAAAAAACAAAAAAACTATATAATAAATAAGTTTAGAGAGCAAAATTTTACTGCTTAGCTTTCCCTTTCTTCCACATAATCTCTAACAAGATACTCCTACTTTTAACTTACTCAGTTAAAAAGTGCGTAATATGCAACAATCCAGAATTATAAAAGAGATTAAGTATGAAAGGAAAGGTGTATATAAGGTACATATTCCCCACAAAATACCCAATATATATTCTCATCTAATAAATTGCTACAAAAGGGCAGGACATTTGGTCCTCCCCTCCAGCTTCTACATGAAGACAATTCAGTTCTTAGCAATACCTTCACCTTCTTGCAGCCACATGATGTGCAACAAAAATTCTGAGTGACCACCTGGTACAATCATCTTTTTTCCTGCTGTTCTTTTGGAAGCTGCTTCTCTGTGTTAAGGGTAAATTGTGGGCCTTTGATGTACATTTCAGGAATGAGGACCACCGTACACAAGCACTCCTGCTGGCCCGGGTCTGACTGCCTTCACTGCTGCCTAGTTCATGGAGTATAACGTGTTTGACCTTGCTATTGTCACTTCTATTAAAACTGTCCTGGAATTATTTTTTCTTTAATTTGCTATAGAGTGTGTACACTTACCATAGAGAGCAAAAATGAGAAAGCGACCACTGGGGGGATGGCCAAGCCACAATCTCTTCTTCATCCTCTTTTCTGGATTTTGTGCACACATACATGTGTGCCCAAACCCATATTTCAAACCACCAGTCCAGGACGCAAACCACACAGTCAGCCATGTGGGATCCAGTGTCTTAGCCACGACACCACTGGCTGGCCCCAGAATTTACGGTTTTGAGGAGGAAATGGAATAAAAAAGAAAAAATAAAGCCAGAGGGGGGGAGGGGGAGAAGAAACCACCTAGTCTATAGAAATGGAGTGAGATCTGGGCCAGCCCCAAGGTGCAGTAGTTAGATGTTGTGTGCTGGAAGCAGAATCCCACATGGCTGACTATAGTTTGAGTTCTAGTCCGGTGGCTGGAAGGACCTTCTGGGCACGTGTGTGAGAGTGTGTGTGTGTGTGTGTGTGTGTGTGTGAATACACACCAGTGTCCTGAGAGAATAGAGAGATGAGAGATGAAAGGAAAGGTTGTTACATGGTGGCCACAGAGGTGAGCTTTTTCTCTCTCAGTTTCTCTTTCTCTGGTGAGTGCTTGCACCCTCTGCCAATCTTTTTTTTTTTTTTTTAACGAAATCTAAAATGTCATACAAACTAAAAAAATAACTTACCCACTGCAGCTGTCTCTTGGTTCAGTGGTGGGAGAAAATCGATCTGAGGATTCAGTGCTAAAGATTCATGTGATTTGTAATAAGAAAAGAGGGTTGTAGAGGATGTTGGCAACAAAGAACAAGAAAGAACAGTTCCATCTTGCTTCTCGGGTAAGTTAAGAGACATCTGAGAACCAGCACTACTTGAAGGCAGTGATGAAAAATAAGGATCTTCTACCAAAGACATGTAAGAATGAACACTAGAAGCATTAGAGTCACGCTGGTTTACATTAGAGGTTTTCCACATTTGCTGCTTAGGGTCACATGGCAATGAATAATTCAGTTCTGCTGAAGAAGCATGCATTGCTTTTTCAGACTGCAGCTCCACAAGACAGGAATCATGTGATTGAGATTCCAAAGAAAAATTGTCCTTGATGTCCGACTCCTTGGTCTCTCTCTGCTGTATCAATTCAAAGGGAGTTGATTTGGTCCGTGTTATTGGCCCCTTTGGATTGGAATATCTTCCTGCTGCATTTACAGGTTTAGAATTAGAACATACCCTCCCAAAAATGGAGCTCAAGTCCAAGCTTTGATGCTTCTGAAGAGGTTCCCCAACTATTGGAAATGTCTTTGTCTGCCATTTCGTCTCTGTGTCAGCAGTTTTGGCACAATCGTAATTTAGCTCCAAGAAGTCAAAAGAAGTGCTTGATCTTGCAGGGTACAAAACTAGCCCTTCCTTTGCATTTATTTCAGGAGTTCTAAAGTCAAAGGAAGAAGCTTCTGTATTTTCCACCTTTGTCACTTGCTTGCTCTGTTGGCTCATCAGTTTTGCTTCTTTTATGGTGCTGAAACAAAAAGAGTTAAGATGACACTGTACCCCAAAGAGGCCTCCTCCTAGCTCACAATGAAGTATAAGCATGAGATTCATCTCCCAGACACAAGCAATCAACACTTATGTAAAACTGTACTCACCTTTTTGGTAAATTAGGAGAATAAGAATCTGTATGTGGAGTGGAATTTTGCTCAGGAGTTGAATATGCTGCTTGACTCTTGAAGAGAAATAATTCAGATTGGTTTCAAGTGAAGCAATGACAATGAATTATTTTAAAATTCAGAAGACGGAGACATAATTTTTAAAAAAAACATAAAAATTTTAAGTCATTCGTGAAGGGATGGGTTGAAATTCCAAATTACTGAACCTGACAATGACTTGCTGGACTCAAAAGGATCAAAATAATGGATTAATAGTATTATAGAAACTAGAAAGTATTTGCTGTCAATCTTTTCAAATGTGGGAGTTTTAAAATGTTGTTAGGGATAATTTCAGTCTCAAGAACTCTACTTTCAGAAACTTCAGTATCTCAACCCTCAAAGTTAGTAGATTCTTATTAAACCCCTATACATAACTCATTTTCTATTCTTTTCCTCCTCACCACATTCCAGGTATACTAGTTTTCTTGCCATTTTTTTAGCATGCCAACACTGTTTCCAATTCAAAGCTTTTACACTTACAATCCTCTGATTGATACACTCTTGCTCCAAATGTTGCATAGCTGGCTCCTTCTAAGTAAATCTGTTTAAATGTCATCTGCATAAGGAAATCTTCCTTGACTGCCCAACCTAAAATCATACTCCCACATCTGCACAGCTACTCTCTGGTTTGGTTTGGTTTGGTTTGGTTTGGTTTGGTTTGGTTTGGTTTGGTTTGAAAGAAGTTTTAGCCAAAGGGTGTGTGTACTCCCTGGAAAGATAAAAACAGAGACTGAGAAGGAAAGTGAGAAATCAGCCCCCAGAAGGAATAGCTATGCCTCAATCCCTTCTCTTTTCCCCTTCTGCGATCTTGGGTATGCACACACGCACCTAGCATGATTTTCAAGCCACCAGGTCCAGGACTTGAACTATGATTGGCCATGTGAGAGTCCAGCGATGTAACCACTACACCACTTGCTGGCCCCAGTTTTTCTCTTCTTTACAGCAATTATCGCATCACAAAGTTTGTTACTGTGGTCAGCCAGATGGGCTGGCTGAACCTGGGAGTAGATCACTGTATCAAGACCTTGTTGGGGATATTCTCTTTCTCTTTCTCTCTTCCCATCTCTCTCTCTCAGAGGAAATAAATAAACTTTAAACAAAGTAAATAAAAGAAATTTATTACTGTGTTTCATGAAATCTTAAGAGTTTGTAGATTGTGGGGCCAGCAGATGGCATAGTGGTCATGTGGCTGGACTCCCACATGGCTGTGGTTTAAATCCTAGACCCAGTGCCTTGAAAATTATGCCAGGTACATGTGCATATGTGCCCAAGATTCAAGAGGAAAAGGATTGCAATGCGAGGAGGTGGTCTCTCACTTTCCTTCTCACTGTCTCTGTCTCTCTCCAGCATGCACATGGGGCAAAAGTCTCTTTAAAAGAAAAAAGAGTTTATAGATTATAAAATATATCCTGATTTTACAGATGTTTGAAATGAAAGAAAAAAAGTCACAATAGTATTGTGTTAAAATACCACCTGTCATAGATTTCATTGTGTTTCCCAAGAGAGGTATTGATATCTATAACTATGACCTTATTGTAAAATAGGGTCTTTGCAAATATAATTAGTTAATATGAGGTTGTACTGGATTAGAGTAGATCCTAACACAATAACTTGAATCCTTATTAATAAAGACAACAGAGACATGCAGAGAGAAAATGATGTGATGGTGGAGGAGTAAAACATTAATATCTAGAGCCAGTGCAGAACAATGAATGATTGTCAACAGGCACAGAAATAAGGACAGATCAGGGAAGAGTATCTCCCTAGAGTTATAGAGGCCATGGCTCTGGTGACACCTTGACTTCAGACTCCCAGCCTCCAGAACTGTGAGCAAATATATTTCTGTTGTTTTAAGTGCCCCCAGTTTGTAGTACTTATTACAATAGCCCTAGCAAACTAATACAAGGACTTCCATACTCACACTTTCTTTTTTTTTTTAAAGAATTATTTATTATTACTTTTTTTTTTTTTTTTTTTTTTTTTTAATTTGACCAAAGAAAGAGAGAAAGTAAAGCAAGCTGCCCGGTCTGGGACTCAAACCACAGTCAGCCATGTGGGAGTCCAGTGCCTTAACTACCACACCACCTGTTGGCCCCATCCACATTTTCAAATGAATAGGAAACCTAGACAGAAGATCATTATGGAAATAACTTGAAAAAAAACATAAACCAACTAGTCCACATAAACGTGTAGACATTCCACCCAACAATAGCAGAATGCACAGTCTTCTCAAGTACACATGAACATTTGCCAAGATAAACCATATATTAGGCCACAATAAAAAATTAATCATTTTTAAAAGATCTTGGGCACATACACACAAACACACACACACACAAAGATTGAAATCATACAAAGTACCTTTCTGATCACAATAGAATGAACCAGAAATCAGTTACATGAAGAAAACTTGAAATTTCACAGATATGTGGAAATTAAACAGCACATAAACAATACACTCTTAAACAACCAAAGAAATCACAAAGGAAATTAGTAAACACCTAAGACAAATGAAAACAAAAATACAACAAAACAAAATTTATCAGATACAGTGAAAACGGTATTGAAAAGAAAATTCATAGCTGCGAACGTATACATTAAAAAGAGGAGTTGGACAGTTGGACAGTGGTAAAACATGACACTCTACAAAGCTGACCTACGTGAGAACATGGCAGGTTTGTGTCCAGAGGCTTCCAGGAGCACATCAGGCATGCATGTGCCCAAGATCTGGGGGCTGGCTGAGCTGCGGTGGATTGTAGAATCAAGATTCTGTTTGGGGTGTTCTCATCTATGCCTGATTCTCTGTCTCTCTTGTTCATAGAAGAAATACATTTTTAAAAAAGAAGAGAGCTAGCTGGTTATGTGGTGGTAAAGGAGGTTGGATCCTACATGGCTGACTATATGGTTCAAATCCTAGACTCTGTGGCCTGGAAAACATGGGCTCGTGCGTGCATGTGCCCAAACACCTCAAAGGAGAAGGAGAACGGAGAAGAAAGGACTGTGATGTGGCCTTCACGGGGTGGGGGGGGGGTGGGGGGGGGGTGGGGGGGGTGGGGGGGGGGCTCTTTCTGACTTTACCTCCCTGTCTCTCTCTAGTGAGACATTCTCTAGCTAAATAAATAAATAAATAAATAAATAAATAGTAAAAATATAAGAAAGAGAAAAGCTCCCAAATCAATAACCTAATTTTACATTTTAAGGAACTGGGGGGAAAAAGCTAGCAGAAGAAAGGAAATAATAAAGATTTTAATGGAGATACATAAAAAAGAAATAGGAAAAAAAATTGAGAAACTCAACAAAACTAAAAGTTTGTTCTCTGAAAAAAATCCATTAAGTCAACAACCCTTTAGCTGAACTGATTAAGGAAAAAAGAGAAAGAAGACTTAAACTGCAGATATTACTACCAGTTTTACAGAAATTAAGAGCAAATACCATGAATAATTGTATGGCAACAAATTGGGATAACCTAAATAAAATAGACAGATTCTTACAGACATACAATCTATCAAATATGACTTAGGGGTCTAGCAGATGATGTAGTGATTAAGACACTGAATCTCATATGGCTAACTGCGCTGTTTGAGACGTGGATCCAGTGGCTTTAAAAGCATGCTGGACATGTGTGTGCGTGAACCCCAAGTTCCCAGAGGCAATTGGAGGATAAGGGATTATATCATGGTCATCAGCCCTGGGGGGGGGGGGTGATTTCTCACTTCCCTTCTCTATTTCTGTCTCTCTGGTGAGCACATATGCCCCATGACAAAAAAATAAATAAAAATGAAAAGACTTAGAAAAAATAGGAAATCTGAATAGACTAACAGCTAGTAAGGAGATTGAATCAATAATCAAAAACCTTCCCAGCAAGAAAAGCCCACGAACAGATGGCTTCATTGTAGAATTACCAAAAGATTGAGTAATTCCAGTTCTGGGTATATCCAAAGGAACTAAAAACAGGGATACATGGAGATATTTATACATCCATTTTCATAGCAAGCATTATTTACAATAGCCAGAAGGTAAAAGCATCCCAGTGTCCATTGAGAGATACACAGAAAAACAATATATATATATATAGTGTGTGTGTGTGTGTGTGTGTGTGTGTGTATGGGTACTTCAAAAGGTCATAGAAAAATGGAATTAAAGTATGAGTTTATTGGGACCGGCACATGGAGTAGTGGTTACGGTGCTAGACTCCCACACGGTCAACCTGTAGTTTGAGTCCTGGACCTGTTGGCTTGAAACTCACACTGTGTGTGTGTGTGTGTGTGTGTGTGCGTGCCCAAAATCCTGAGAGGAGAATTGAGAGGGGCCATCTTCCCTAAGGGATGATTTCTCACTTTCTGTCTGTCTCTCTGGCAAGTGCATTTATCCTATAGCAAAAATTTCTCAAAAACAAAAAAAAGTATGAGTTTATTTTGCTATAAAACTTTTGAGGGGCCAGCAGGTGGTGTGGTGGTTAAGGTGCTAGACTCTCACATGGCCAACCTTGGTTCGAGTCCTGGACCTGGTAACTTGTTTTCTCACTTTCCCTTTCTCTTTCTCTCTCTCTCTCTCTCTTTCTCTCTCTCTCACTGGGCAATTTAAAATAACAACAACAACAACGATAATAATAATAATAATAAATAAAACCAAATCTTTTAAAATAATTTTTGAAGTACATGCATAGTTTTTTCATAACCATTTCCATAAGCTTTTCGAAGACCCCCCCCCCATTTACAGTGAATTATTATTCAGCCTTAAAAAGGAAGGAAATTCGAGCAAGATGGCCACAAGTGGAGTCCACCCAGCTGTGGCCGTGGCCAGCACGTCATTGAAGCCCACATTTAGTTGAGAAAAGAATGAGGCCAAGCAGGGAGTGCACGAGCTCTACAACACCTGGCACCAGGAGTGCCGCACACTGCACCTATCCCAGCTAGACATCACTGTGAGACAGGAATGGGATAAAGTTCGAGAAATGTTGAAGAAGAATGCCCATGTCATAGACCCCAGGGTCATAGACCTTCTGGTCATTAAAGAGAAAGATGGAACTAAAGGAAACAAAGTGTGGAAGCAGCAGACACACATAATGCGGTTCTTGCACAAAATAGACACACTAAGGCCAAAGAATTTCCTGGATTTCCTGTCCAAGTTCTACATTGGTCATGACCCATGAAGTCCCTCAGTGGAAAGGTGCATGTTGATGTTTACTTATTTTAGAGCACAAATAAATTCATTATATGATGGGGAGAAAAGGAAGGAAATTCTTACATGTTACAACATGTTGAACTTTGAAGACATTAGGCTTAAGTGAAATAAGTCAGACACAAAAGGATAAATATGATAGTCTACTCACACGAGGTACCTAGACTAGACAAATTCAGAGACAAAGTAGATTGGTGGTTGTCAGGGGTCAGTGGAAGGGATTGCATTATTGTTTAATAGGTACAGAGCTTCTCTTTAAGATAAATTCTAGAAATTATAGTTCTAGGATAAATAGTGGTAATGATCACACAACATTGTGAATGTACTTAATGCCACAATTTGTACATTTAAAAATAGTTAAAATTATAAATTTAAAGGATGTATTTTACTTCAATTTAAAAAAATATTTATTGGAACATGTCTCCTTTTCTGTTTCCTGGTACAGAACATGTAAAATTGATGCTAAATTTTC
Source organism: Tupaia tana (assembly GCA_026018925.1). Lineage (NCBI taxonomy): Eukaryota > Metazoa > Chordata > Mammalia > Scandentia > Tupaiidae > Tupaia > Tupaia tana. Next base: position 81,805,942 of record JAKSZU010000004.1, read on the forward strand.
TTTAGACATTTGGCAGAATTCTCTGGTGAAACTAAGTGGGCGTAGACATTTCTTTGGGGGGAATTTTTTTTTTTTTTTTTTTAATGTCAACTTGCTAGAGGGCACATGCGCTTATCAAAGAAGTGAGGCAATAGGTCAGCAGGTGACATGGTGGTTAAGGTGCTGGATTCCCACATGTACAATGGTGGTTCAAGTCCTGGAGCAGACAGCTTGAAAATCACAACAAACAAACAAATAAATAAATATATGTATGTATGTATGTAAAAAAGAAAAGTGAGGAAGTGAGAAAGCATTACCTACAGAGTATGGTCACACCACAGTCCCTTCTCCTTTTCTCCCTCTTTTTGAGATCTTGGGCATGCACACAAGTGTACCCACTGTATTTCTCAGCTGCGAGACCTGGGACTAGAAATGCGTGGTTGGCCATGTGGGATGCAGCTGCCTTCACTGCCAGGTCACAGGCTGGCCCTAGGAGTTTTTAGATTACATTTTAACTTCCTTAACCATTAAGGAGCTATTCAAATTATCTGTGTCATGCTGAGTGGGTTGTGATAGACTGTGTTTACCAAGAAAGTAATCTATTTGATCAAAGTTGTCGAATGTATGTGCAGTACAGCTGTTCATACTTTCTCTGTATGATCTTTTTGATATCTGCAGGGCCTGTAACAGTAGCTCTCATTTCACTCCTGATTCCTTATTTTTATTTTCTCCCTTTTCGGTGGTCTTCTTAGAGCTTTGTCAGTTTTGATCTTCTCAAACAGTCCTTTAGTTCACTGATTTTCTCTATTGTTATTGTGTTTTTAATTTCATTAATTTCTGCTTTTTATTATTTCTTTTTTCTATATTCTTGAAGTAGAAGCTTAGATTATTGACTTGAGAGTTTTACTGTTTTCTAATGTACGCATTTAGTGCTATTTCCCTCTCAGTACTGCTGTACCTCTCTCCCACAAATTTTGTTAGGTTATTTTTCCTTTTTGTTCAGCTCAGCATGCTTTATCATTCAACTGATGAGAGCCGTTATCAGGGTCATGTCTCATTCACTTTGTATTCCTAATGCTAAGAAAACAGTAGATTCTCAATAAATATATTCAAGCAAGTACTAAAAACTTTTTTTCAGAATATCTACTTTAAACATTACCTCTATTCCAGAGTGTGTATCTCTGATAACATCCATCTGTCTCTTAAATAGTTCTATTACAGCACTGTAGACCAGTTCATACTGTTCCTGAAGAGCATCACAAACCACAACAGAAAAAAAAAAAAAAAAAGTCAACTCAGTGGACTACAGAACTAAATTTCAGAACTATAAACACCAATCAAATCTAAGTATAGCAGACCTGAAAGGATTATCAGTATAAGTTATTACATTTAATAATAATGCCTTACGTTTGTGTAGCCCATTTCAGATATCAAAGCACTCTAGGCTGCTAGAAATAACGAAATATTTTATATACCTTTAGTTAATGAACAAGAATATTATGGCATGTGTTCTTAACACTTTCTTCCTTATCTTATTCTCCACCATTATCCTTCTAATTTTGTTTTCCTTGCTCACATGGTGCATTTTTTTTTAATAAGCCACCTCTATGTTTTCTGAAAAAGGACAGATAATGGTTGGTGTAGTAGATAATATACCTCTAAATGTATTATTTAACTTGACTTTCACTACGCTCTATGAAGTAGCTACATTATTATTCCTGTTTACAATTTGTTAAAAGTCATTCAGAAGTGGGGCTGGCAGGTGGCATGGTGGTAAGGTGCTGGATTCCCACCTGGCTGCCCACGGTTCAGTTTCTGGACCTGGGCTTGCTTTCTCTCTTTCCCTTTCTTTCTCTCTCTCTCTGGTCAACTTAAAAAATAATGATTTAAAATATAATAATAAATAAATAAATTTTTAAAAGTCATTCAAAAGTAATTTCCAGGGGACCAGCAGTTAGCGTAATGGATGTTGCTGGACTCCCATGTAGTCGACCGCGGTTCGCGTCCCAGAACTGGTGGCTTAAAACTCACTCCAGGCGCATGTACATGCGTGCCCAAGATCCCGAGAGGAGAATGGAGGAGAAGGGATTGCGGCATGGCCATACCCCTGGGAGGTGATTTTTTGCTTTCTGACTCTCTGTCTGTCTGGCAAGCGCACGCACCCTATAGCAAAAACCTCTAAAAAAAAAAAAAAAAGTAATTTCCAGGAGTTGTCTTAAAAACTGAATCTTCTGGGTCCAGCAGGTGGCAGGTGGCATGGTGATTAAGGCGCTGGACTCCCATATGACCAATCGCAGTTCGAGTCCCGGACTTGGCAGCTTGCTTTCTGGCTTTCCCTCTCTCTGTGTGTCTCTGGTGAATGTGAGTTAAATCATCATCATATTAAATAAAATCAAATAAATAATTTTTTTAAAAAAATGAATCTTCTGACTTAAATTCAGTTGCTGAAATTTTATCCTTGTAAAGATGCCAAAGAAAAAGTAAATCAGTGAACAAGGTTTGGAAGTTGTGGTTATAAAAGGATTTCGCTGTAAAGAAATGAGACCTCCACAATCACAAGGCTTATCGGTTTTTCCTACTCCTTTTTTTCTTTTTTTTGCCTCTGTTCCTGCTCAAGCACTTTGTTTTAGATCTACTTTTCATCTGAATGGGCCTATTTAGGGTGTTCCCTGACACCTTACACAAACCCATATAAAAAAGAACAGTTTTTTTTTTAAAGATAATTTTATCAGGAAAACAATGCAGAGTCACTATCCTTCATGGCCCCTGGTACATTCTTTAATTATTTTTAGGAGAGAAAAATCAGACAGGAATCATACATCTAGTTATGGTGTTATTTCCTGGTTAGCGTGGTGTCAGGAAACACAGTTACCTACTGTTCAGATACTTCTTCAGCTGGTTGCTGATACTGTCAAAATATGAAGACCTGTTCAGCTGCCTTCCAACTCTTAAAAATGGGCCTGAAACAATTTTTCTGAAATGGGGTATGGCTTTATTAAATATTACATTTTTTACACAGGTTCTTCAGAAAGTTCTTGGAATGTATAAACTATGGAAAAAACTGCATGAATTTCAAGACTTTTGTACCAAAAATAAACTTGTGCTTTAATTCCACTTTTCCACAAACTCTTTGAAGTCTCATACAACTAGGTCACATACCTCATGGAGTCTTTATGTGTTTACATGGATCAGTCCTCTTTTAACTCTGACAACATTAAACCAGCTAATCTTTTTCTTTTCGTGTAAACTTTTCCCCTCACAGGTTGAATATAGAAACACCTACAGTCAACATGACAAACATTATTTTTTTTCCATTAGTCATTAGTGGAAAACCTGTGTGGGCTAAATGCAGGGGCCTTTATTTTAATAGCTCTCCATTTTTCCCCTTCAATTCACGGCTTCTCTGTTAAAACATCTGAACTACTATTGTCCATTGTTTTATTTCTAAGTCTATGTGCAAGTTCATTTTTAAGTGCTTAAACATTTTAAGGTCTTATTATTTAAGTAGTAAAAGGAAGTTCTAACAAATTATGCAAAAGTGCCATATACATAATTACAGTAGTAAATGTTTGATGAATGAATAAATGGGAAAACGCTCAATTTAGTATTAGGTGGAGACTACTTAGAAATGCAAGTGGTTAAAGGAGTGGATCCTGCATGGCTGACTGTAGTTCAAATCCCAGCCCCAGTGGCTTGAAAGACATGCCAGGTGAGTGCATGTGCATGCCTCAAATCCTGATGGAATGGAGAAATAAATTGAGAAGGGAACTGCACCATGCCTACACCCCATTGGGGGATGCTTTCTCCCACCTCCCACTCCACCATTCTAGCCAACACGTGTGATCTCTGGTAATTAGAAAAAAAAGAAAAGTGGATGAAAAGACTGGTGTAGAAATAAGCATGAATTAATATTGTAGACAGAGGAGGCAGCAGGTGGTGTGGTGATTAAGGCATTGAACTGCCACATGGCAGACCACAGTTTGAGTCCCAGAGTAGGAGGCATGCTTTCTCACCTTCCCTCTGTCTCTGTCTCTCTCTCTCTCTGGTGAGTGCATGTGCCCTATAGCAAATGAAAATAACAACAATAAAAAAAAAATTAAATAAATAATTCCTTCTAAAAATGTATTATAAACAGAGATTTGGGCTAAGAAGACGAAGGAAGAGCATTCCCAATAGAATGAACAAGTGTGGGCTATCTGGGAAGGGTTGAAAAGATTGTGATAAATGAAGTATGATTATGTTTTTTAAAATATACATATAATGGAGCCAGCAAATGGTGTAATGGTTATGTCACTGAACTCCCACATGGTCGACTGCGGTTCACATACCGGACCTGGCAGCTTCAAACTCACACCAGGCACATGTGAGTACATGCCCAAAGCCCCAAGAAGAGAATGGAGGAGAAGGGATTGCAGCATGGCTATTTCTCCAGAGGGTAATTTCTTGTTTTCTTTCTCTTTCTATGGTGAGCACATGCACATGCGCCCTATAACAGAAATCTCTTAAAAAAATACACACACACATAACAAATACCAGGAGAAACTACTAAAAAAAAGGTAACAGTGGCTATCTCTAGGTGATAGGAATATGGTTGATTTTATTTTTATTTTTCACTCTCTCCTAAAATTAACACACAGACTAAATTTCCATATTCTGTTTTAACCTCCTAACGTAGAAATTACAAATTCCTGATTTTCTATGGTTTCAGAAATGGAGTTATTACTACAAAATTGCAATTTAACATGGACTAGCTTTTCCTTTGTAATAAATCAAACCAAAGAGCTTGTTGAATTTTTCTCAACATTATTTATAATTAAGAAATACTATATTGGTTTAGTATTTTCCACCATAAAATATAAGTAATGAAAGAAACTTGACCCAAGACAAGAGGTACAGGAAAAATATTGGTAACTGGCCCCATAGCTCAGTGGTTAAGGGAGCCAGATCCCACATGGCTGGATACAGTTTGAATATCAGCCCTGCAGTTTGAGAAACATGGTGGGTGCCTGTGCACACGTACCCAAAACCTTGACAGAAAAAGAAATGGAGGAGGGAACCAGCAGTTAGCGTAATGGCTGTGTCGCTGGACTCCCACGTAGTCGACTGCAGTTCGCGTCCCGGACCCAGTGGCTTAAAACTCACGCCGGGCGCGTGTGCGTGCATGCCCAAGATCCCGAGAGGAGAATGGAGGAGAAGGGATTGCGGCGTGACCATCCCCCCAGGAGGGTGATTTCTCGCTTTCTGTCTCTCTGTCTCTCTCTGTCTGTCTGGCGAGCGCACGCGCCCTATAGTGAAAACCTCTCCAAAAAAAAAAAAAAAAAAAAAAAGAAATGGAGGAGAAAGGATTGTAGCATGACCATGCTCCATTAGGGGATTCTCTCTCTCTCTTTCTCTCTCTTTTTTTTCTCTCTCTCCCTCTCTCTCTCTCTCTCTCTCTCTGGCAAATTTAAGCACCCTCTGGCAAGTAAAAGGAAAAAATGAGAGAGAAAATACCAGGGTATGCAGAATGAGAGGAAATGGGAATGGACTTTAAAGCACTTTATAGTAAATAGGTGTTACATCTGAGCAGTCAGCTGCTTGAGGATCCCTTACTATTAAACCTAGAGATGCAGCAAGATGCAAACATTTGTTCTGATCGAATAACCATAGTTCGTACCTGAGTTTGAACTAATGAAGGTCTCTGGGTGCGCATTTCCTGGATCAAACTAAAAACACTGAAGTTCTCAGGAATTATCTATCAAATAAAAGAAGAAAATATCTCATTTATGTGAACTTTCATGAATACATGATTGCTACTTTCTTGTGCTTTTCTATAGTCTTGTACTTTCATGACATCTGTTCTCCTAACATGGGATGAAATTAAAAAAAAGAACGTATTTTTTAAAAACTAATGAGGTTTCTCATCACTTTCACCAGGATCTAGAGCCTGGTGTTTTCCCTAGAAAAGATGGAAGAAACTCTTCCAGATGATTTCACAGGGGGCGATCAAATGTCTGAGACTAAAGATATAATGAGGAAGAAGGCTCAGTAAATGAACAAGCTCAAGAGTTTTTTGAAATAAAAGAAGTTGGCAAATGGGCTTAAAAAACTCATATTTTGAATTTCCCATTTCCTATTAGATATTTTTAAAATTATTTATATAGACCAGCAGATGGTATAATGGCTACATCACTGTACTCCCACATGGTCGAACACAGCTCTAATCCTGGACCTGGAGGCTTGAAACTCATACTGGGCACATGTGTGTGTGCCCAAAATCTCAAGAGAATGAAGTAGAAGGGATTGTGGCATGACCACCTTCCAGGGGGATGATTTCTCACTTTCTGTCTCTCTCTCTCTGTCTCTCTGGTGAGCACAGTTACCCTATAGCAAAAATCTCTCTTAAAAAAAAGAAAAAATCAGGACCAGCAGGTGGCATGGTGGTTAAGGTGCTGGACACTGGACACTGCCACATGGCTGACCACAGTTAGAATCTTGGACCTGGTGGCTTGCTTTCTCTCTCTCTCTCTCTCTCTCTCTCTCTCTCTCTCTGTGTGTGTGTATGTGTCTTTCTCTGGTCAAATTAAAATAAGTGAATGAATAAATAAATTAAATTAAATTAAATAATTCTTTAGAAGAAAATCATTTATAGAATGGAACACAAAATTTGATTGTGGCTAGGTTGAGCCTGCCTATTACAACAGTATGGCTAAAGGAAGGGTAACAATGTTAATGCAGTGCTTCTCAAACTTAGCATGCATGGGAACTACCTAGAGAGCTCCCTGGGCCCCACCTCCAGAGTTTCTGATTCAGTCGATCCAGGTGGAGCCTGGTGATCTGCAGTTCTAATAGGTCTCAGGAGTTGATGCTTTTTGTCTGGGGACCACAGTCTAAGGGCCACCAATTTAAGAACTAATTTAATCATCTGACAGGATGGGTCTACAAGTGAATTTTCAAAAAAAATATAAAAAATAAAAGATGAATCATAAAGAGATGTTTGGAGAAAAATAAAAACACTTCTTGAGTCGGAAGCAGTAGAGTAAGCAAATGCAAAGTGTCTGCTGGGAAAAACTCACCCCATCTTTTAGCAACATCCATGTGTAATCAACAGCACAAATAACACCAGTCCTTCCACAGCCAGCACTGAAATGAAAGGTAACAGTAACTTGTATACTTGTCAAGAATGAATCATTGACCGGAGCTGGAAAATTTCACCAGCAGATTTGAGGAAGAAAAAGCCTGGAGGCAAGGAAACTTTCAAACCCTACCATTTCCCAGAGCACTTTTGTCATTACCACAATGACCCTCAGGACAGGTCCTAGGCAGCTTCTCACAGGAAGAGCTTCTAGAGCTGTACTGTTCACAGTAATTTAACAGAAAAGTACGAATTTAATGCTCAGGTTGATTTTTATTATTGTTTCTGCTATTGACCTTTCCCTTTCAATTAGTGTCCTGATCGACACTGACATTTGGTTTGTTCCAGGCAGAAGGTTCATTCACATGGTACCTGCAGTGAATGCATATGGGAACTCTGTCATCCTCCTGGTAACAACGCACATCCCAGATGAGCTCTAGAATAGGGTCTATAGATGAGGGCACATCGTGGTCTGGCCAGTTCTTGTAATGAAACTGGTAGATAGTTCGAGTTTCCTTCAAAAAAAAAAAAAAGAAAGAAAGAAAAGAAAAGAAAAGAAAAAAAGCCAAAATAAAAAGAGAATTCAAAGTTATGACTTTACCTCATTCCACTGAAAGATTAGTCTGACTTAACTAAGTTGCGTTTATATATCCTTTTCACAATATATTCCGCTTTCTTCTCTATAGATCTCAGGTGACCAGGTGCTTTCTTAGAACCATTAAATGCAATTTCAGGTCATACACTATTGGTTTTCCCTATCTACTCCATTCTCAAGAGGAAATTGATCTGAAGACAGTACAAAACAAAACTTCTCAACTTGTGTGCCTTGGATGGGGGTCACGGGCATGCTGACATCATAAATCTCTTTGCCTGGAAAAGCTGGGTAAGGCCTAAAGTAGCCTAAGTTTTCACGTTAGTCCTAGTTTCTCTTCATTCAGCCTCTATTCATTCACCCTACAAATACTATCATTTTATATGTGCACTATGTGTGGAATAGATTGAGGAGCACAGATGACACCAAAGGACTCTCTCAAATATGAAGACTTATTCAGTATATTAAAGACTTATTCACTTACCACTCCCCATTGTCTTATGTCCATCCTGAGTAACACACATATATGAGTGGACTTCAAAAAAATTGTGGAAAAATGAAATTAAAGTGTGAGTTTCTTTGGTGCAAAAATGTTTTGAAATCCACATATAGTTTTTTTTTTTCACAGTATATGTTTTCCATAAACTTTCTGGAGATGCCTTTTATATATAATCTTGTAAAAGAATTTACTTAATTTTATTTATTTATTATTATTATTATTATTAATTCACCAGAGACAGACGGAAAGTGAGAAAGCAAGCCACCAGGTCCAGGGCTCAAACTGCAGTTGGCTATGTAGGGATTCAGTGCCTTAACCACCATGCCACCTGCTGGCCCCTACCCCCTTATATATTTATCTGCTTGATCTCTATAGATTTTGAATTTATCACTTCTATTCTATACTTACACTATTGAACTTGGCTTTTAAAACCCTGATTATGTAATCAGATTTCTGTTTTTCAGCTTCCTAAGAAGAAAGAGATTTAAATATTAGTAATTTCAAAGATGACCTCACTAACAAATAGGTTCTGGAGTCTTTGCTTAGCCATAATAGGACAGTCATCATACTTACACAGGATATGGAAAAAGGACCAAACTGCAGCTGCATCTCCCCTGGCTCAGCCCAGTAGCGCTCACACTTTTTCTGTTACACCAAGCACAAGGTAGTTATTTCCCTCCATGCATTCTAGTCTCTTCAGCCTCTGCCCCTCACTCGGACACAAATTCAGCTCTGTGTCCTTCACCTTTAGGTTAGGCTCTTCTAACCCCTTGAGCATCAACACCCCCCACCCCAATCATTGTACAGAATTTCCAAGGCTGGGAAAGCAAACACTAAAAGATATATAAATTACAAAATTCCTTGAAATCTGAAAAAGTAGAAATAAGGGTTTTTTTTTTTTACTTATTTTCAATATTTCAAAGGAGTAAGAAAAATTATATGTCTACTAAAACAGCTGCATGTGAAGTACAGCTGAGCTAAGTGAAATACCAAAAATGAGCTAAGTGAAATACCAGATATCCTTAGTTTTGATTGGACTCATCAACTCAGAATGAGAACAGTAGGTTAGAACAGTGATGTTCAGTAAAAATATAATGTAAGCCACAAATGTAATTAAAATTTTTTTCATAGCTACATTCCACAGTGAAAAAAGGGAAAATTAATTTTAAAGGAATTATTTATTTAATTTTATTTACTCATTCATTTATTTTCATTTGACCAGAGAAAGACAGACAAAGTGAGAAAGCAAGCCACCAGGTCCAGGACTTGAACCATGGTTGGCCATGTGGGAATATCCAGCACCTTAACCACCATGCCACCTGCTGGCCCAAATTAATTTTAATAATATATTCTAGCCTAATAATTTAAAAAATTCAATAAATAATAAGTATAAAATAGATGTTTGACTTTTTTTAAAAAAAGAAAACTAAATCTTCAAAATTCAGTGTTTTGTTTAAAGATGGTCCTGCCAACAGGCAGGCACCACTGCATCAGATGCCATAGGTGGGCCAGGACTCAAACCTGGGTTTCCCATGTGTCTCTGCCTGACTAGTAGCAGTGTCAACCAGCATGAACTACTATGGCTAGGCCAAAATTCACTGTGTATTTTATATTTATAGCTCAATTCAATTAGGATGCCAGTTTTTCATTAGAAATATTTTATTTCCATTTAGATGTCATAAAATTTACATTTGAAAAAGTTTCACATACTCAAGTTATTCCATAAATACTGAAAATTTTCCAATAACTGAATTGAGTATCAGTTTTTAAGTTTGAATCAATTAAAATACTATAAAGTAATTGAGTTCCTTGGTCACACTAGACATCTTTTCTGTGCTCAGTAGCTAGCCATGTATGGCTAGTAGAGGACATGTCGGACGGTACAGGATCAGAAGCTCTCACTGGCAGTTAAAGATGTCTGTTCAATAGAAACGGGAAAATTAATTTTTTTACATTTATTTTAGAGATTTTTGCTATTGGGTGCATGTGATCACTGGAGAGACAGACAGAGACAGAGATAGAAAGTAAAAAATTACACCCTCCCCACCCCCACGGGGTATGGCCACACCGCAATCCTTTCTCCATTCCTCTCTCTGGATATTGGGCATGCAAGCACAAGCCCCCAGTGTGTTTCAAGCCGCCAGGTCCAGGACTCAAACTGGTGCCATGTGGGAGTCTAGTGACAACCATTACATCATCTGCTGGTCCTTGAATTTTTATTTTGAAAAGCATACCTTACTTTTCATTTAAAATAGAGCATTGTCCAGCAGGTGGTGTGTTGGTTAAGGTTGCTGGATCCCACATTGCTGACTCCATTCTAGTTCCTGATCCAGTGGTTTGAAAATCACACTGGGGGCCAACAAGTGCCATGGAAGTTAAGGAGCTGGACTTTCACGTGGCAGACTCCGGTTTGATCCTGACACAACAGCTTGAAAATCACACTAGCGTATGTGCATGTGTGCCCAAAATCCTAAGAGGAGAATGAAGGAGGAGTTGCAGCATGGCCATCCCTCTTGGGGGGGGTATGGGGGAAGGGGTGATTTCTCACTTTCCCTCCGACTGTCTCTGTCTGTCTCTCTCCCATGAGCACACATGTCCTATGGCAGAAACCTAAAAAAAAAAGGAAAGAAAGAAAAGAAAAAAAATCTCACTAGGTGTGTGTGCACACTTGCCCAAAATCCTGAGAGAATAGGGGAGAAAGGATTACATCATGGCCATCCTGTGAGGGATGATTTCTCACTTTCTCTCTCTCCCTCTCTCTCACTCTCATAAGCAATAGCACCCTATAGCAAAAAAGAAAAAAAGCATATACTCAGTAAATGGATAGAAGAGGTTCTTAGGAGTAAAAATCAAAGAACCCTGAGAGTCACATGGCATTCTCAAACTGAAAACTAGGGAAACGACGTAATTTTTACCTAGGCATATTTGTTTAAAGAAGGTTTTACTGCCAATTTTTCAGTTTTTCCCTCCTTTTTGTTCTTTCCTTCACCTTTAGGTCAGCAGGCACTAGCAAGTAACTCACCTTTCCCATTTCAAACTCCATGCACGCCATAACAATGACCTGGGGAGATGGAATAGACACGTGTAGGTATAAAGAGCAGTTAAGACATGAGTCCCGGTTTTAGATGGTATTAATCATTCTTTTTCTGTTTTGTTTCATTTTTTAACCAAAAAAGAAATGCTGATAACTTATAAAATGTTGCTCTCACTCTTCCTTCTTTCTGTCTCCACTTCCTTTTTCTCTATTCAAATCAGTAAAATCTTGTTACCAAATGAGCCCACCAAGGTGAGAACTTTCATTTCCTTGAACACGAATGACACTGTGATTTTGACTACAAGATGCCTGAACCCTGAGATTCCATCGACTAACAAAATACAGCACTGGTTTTCACAGATGGGAAACCTCAGTTACACATGTTGACACCCTACCTCCTCTATCCGTACAAACCAAAGGGTAAAATAACAAAAGCAACTCTGCACTTACCAGGACATTATATTCCCAGATCATCCTCCAGAAGTCCAAGAGAGTTGTAGATAAAGGACCTTGAGTAGCAATATATGCCTTGGGCCCATAAACTCCCTAGAGGAGAGCAGAAAGCACATAAGGTGACTGCAGATAACATCCACTTCGCTAGTCTTCTCTGCCTCTTGTCTCTTTTATAGAGACTTAGAGAAATATAATATGTTTTTATTTTCTCTCAGTGTACCTTAATGAAGTTGGCATTGATATAGCTGGAGTCCTCATCAGAAGTTATCAGGGATAGTTCTACCCGGCTATGATCATCTATAATAATTTTTAAAAAGAAAAGAAAAAAATTGTATAATTAAAAGGGCTTAGTCAGAGGATATATTGTAAGTCAGGGTCTAGCAATGAATAGTGGAAGATCCTAAGTGTTTGATGAGTGAGCAAGTGAGTAAATGAATGCTCTTTTGCAGTCGTGAATAGTACAAACTAATTTGACAATGTTGTGTTCCAAGATGAGGAACGGCAGGCAATGGATAAAAAGAGATGAATGACTGAATTTGGGAGAAGGTACAAGTTTATAGAGAGAAATGAAACTTACAGGGCAAAATATCCTTATATCTGTTTTTCTTGATATTCGTGGGTTTCTCAGCCACAGTTGTAGGGTAGGTTTTATCTGCCTTGTACTTAGTAGACTGTCTTTTCAGTTTCTGTAATAAAATTCCAAAAATAATGAATCTTCCTAGAGAAAGGAAGTAAGAAGCTAGCTTGAGAGAGCTTTCCTTATCCACTGCCTAACTTTCCACCTCAACCCTTTTAACACATTCTGGGACCAACTGCATTCAGGGCAGAGTCCCAAGGGCACAAGGACAACAGAGTTGAGTGACGTTTGCAGAAGTGAAAAGATCACACTTACTGCAGCTGAGCCACAGATGGCTAAAACTTAGAGGTGAAACGGTGAATACTTTAAAAACCAAATATCTTCCAAAAACAATCTATGTGCTCCACCCAACAGACAGATATTAAAAATTTCATTTACTTTCTTTACATCCATGATTTAGTTTGGTTGTCAACAACAAAGTGACTTATTTCCTTTAGTCTTTTTACTTAATCATTTCATTTTTCTAAATGTAAATGGAGCTTAAGCTGAATTAATCCTCTATATTAGCAACATTTCAAATATTTCAGTCCCAAAAGTAGTTTTTTGGTTGTTTTTTTTTTTTTTTTTTTTTTTTTTTTTTTAGTGACACAAACTTCAAAACTATCCCTCAATCAAATAATAATTAAGTATCATATTCTTTAGGTAGAATGTGATCTGAGCCAGGCAAAGGCTAGCTTAATGTAGTTGAATAAGATTTCTCAGATAGTGGAAAATAATAATTATTATTATTATATTTATTTATTTACTTTTGCTATAGGGCACATATGCTCACCAGAGAGAGAAAGAGAGTAAGAAAGAAGGAAAGTGAGAAAACACCCCCCCCCAGGAGGAATGGCCACACTACAACCCCTTCTCCTACATTTTCCTCTCAGGATTTTGGGTACATGCGCACACAGATACACCTGACATGTTTTTTTGTTTTGTTTTGTTTTGTTTTTGAGGAGTTTTTGCTATAGGGCGCATGCACTCGCCAGACAGACAGAGAGGCAGAAAACAAGAAATCACCCCCCGGGGGGATGGCCACGCCGCAATTCCTTCTCTTCCATTCTCCTCTTGGGATCTTGGGCACGCACGCACACGCGCCCGGCATGAGTTTTAAGCCACCGGGTCCGGGACTCGAACCGCAGTCGACTACATGGGAGTCCAGCGACATAACCATTACGCTAACTGCTGGTCCCCGCCTGACATGTTTTTCAAGCTGTCAGTCTGGGACTCAAACCATGAATTTAGCCATGCGGGATCCAGCACCTTAATCTCCATGCCACTGGCAGGCCTGCTTCTTAAAATTATTCTCATTTACCAGCACTGTACTATAGATCAAAAGTTCAGAGAAGATGATAGTTCCTCTGGCTCCTTAGGAGTCAACCTTGTCCCAAATTTTGTTTACCTCCCTTACCCTTCAAATAAGCCACATCTACTAAATCTGATTTTTGTAGAATCTTACTCAGTTTGCAAAAGATGGGTTCAGGGGAGGTATCTTTATGATTTAAAAGATCAAATAAAAAAATCTGTTGAATTAAAATACTTTTCATAATTTTCTCACTGCTTAATGGTGAGTTGGTCACATGTGGAGCAATAATTACCTCCTATGCCCTCAGCATCAACTCAGTCTTCATCCTCTCTGACTTCCTTTTTGAAATTTCCTCCTACTTGGGCACTTATTAGTCTACTTTATCTTGCTTTTCCTCTTTTTTCTCTGACTTCTCCTTCCCACTTCCCACTCTTTCTTATTGGTTGGCTCTCCTTTTCTATCTTCTAATGAGAATTACCAAAGTTCCAAAGCTAAATCTTCAACTCTGCTCTTCTCAGTATATGCATTTGCTCAGAGATAGCATACCTTATGGAAGGCATCACAAATGTTTATTGACTGATTAACTGCTTCAAATTGGATTATATTTCCAACCTCTTTTGGGTAAATCTAGAATTTCTATATTGAGATTTGATTACCAAATTCTAGTCCTGAATTCCCAACTATGTCCTCGATATTTCTAATTAGTATGAGCATCTTACTACAGCCTTAGACTCAGCAAATTTAAAGCTAAAACCATCTGGGACCAGCAGGTGGAGTAATAGTTACTCGCTGGACACCCATGTAGTTGACTGCAGTTTGAGTCCCAGACCTGGTGGGACTCAAAAAAACTCACACCTGGCATATGTGCATGTGTGCCCAAAATCCTGAGAGGAGAATGGAGGAGAAGAGAGAGCAGTGTGGCCAACTCTGTCCATCCCAGGAGGAGGGGGGTGATTTCTTGTCTCGGTCTCTCTGTCTCTCCTGCGAGCTCATGTCCCCTATGGCAAAAATATCTCTTAAAAAAAAAAAAAACCTGGGACCAGCAGGTGGCATTGTGGTTAAGGTGCTGGACACTCCCACATGGCCTACCACGGTTCGAGTCCTGGACCTGGCGGCTTCCTTTCTCCCTTTACTTCTCTCTCTCTCTCTCTCTCTCTCTCTCTCTCTCTCTCTCTCTCTCTGTGTCCCTCTCTGGTCAAATTAAAATAAGTGAATGAATAAATAAAATTAAATAATAATTTTTTTTAATTTATAAAAATTTATTAAAAAAACAAAACCAAAACAAACTAAATAATCATCATCCCACTGTAAATGCCAATAGCATTATCTTTACCTCAGACAACCACACCTTAAAAACTGAGAGGCACTTTTAGTTCCCCCTTCACACAATTCCCATCTCTAAATTAAATAAGTTCAACAAATTATTCTTCTCAACAGATACCTTAATCTAGGCCCTTTCCTTAGATGGACTATCACAGTTGCTTAACTCATTGTCACACATTTCTGTCTTAATCTATTCAAATCCATCAGGCATACTTATGATAAGTTAAAACACTGCTTTCCTTATTTCTCCCATGTTCAGAACAACTTCAACGAATCCCTTTGCCTCTAAGGAAAAAAAAAATCCAAACTCCTTAGTCAGATACTTGAGGCTCTTCTCAATTGACCTCAACTGATTCTCAACTTCCCCATATTTCCCACTGCCCTTCAATTATGAGACTTCAGTAGATGATTTCTGGCTTCTTTTAAGATTGTACAGATTGGGGGACCAGCAGGTGGTGTGGTGGTTAAGGAGCTGGACACTCCCACGTGGCTGACCACGGTTCGAGTCCCGGACCTGGTGGCTTCCTTTCTTACTTTCCCTCTCTCTCTTTCCTTCTCTGTGTTTCTCTCTGGTCATATTAAAATAAATGAGTGAATAAATAAATAATTATTTTAAAATCTCAATTAATATTTAAAAGAAAAAAAAGATTGTACAGATTGGGGCCAGCAGGTGGAATGATGGTCAAAGGCACTGGACTCCCACATGGCAGACCACAGTTCAGTCCCAGACCTGGTGGCTTGATTTTTCTCTCTCTCTCCCCTGCTCTCTGGTCAAATTAAAATAAGAAAGGAAAGAAAGAGAAAGAAAGAGAGAGAGAGAGAAAGGAAGGAAGGAAGGAAGGAAGGAAGGAAGGAAGGAAGGAAGGAAGGAAGGAGAAAGGAAGGAAGGAAGGAAGAGAGAAAGAGAGAGAGAGAGAGAGAGAGAGAGAGAAAGAAAGAAAAGAGAGAGAAAGAAAGAAAGAAAGAGAGAGAAAGAAAGAAAAGAGAGAGAAAGAAAGAAGAAAGAAAGTTAAATAAAATAATTCTTAAAAAGAAAAGATTGTACAGATTGATGTCACCGATGATTATGTGTAATATGACTTCTTTAAAATTAGGGTTTTCCTTTTATTTCTCATGAATGTACCCCGGTATTGATTACTTTTACATTTCTCAGACATGATTATGGTCTATTTTGTTCCACAGCATGAATTAATAAAGAGAGGTAAGGAAATAGACAAAGAGCTTTTCTCTAATGACAAGCAACAAGGGAAATACCTTTAAAAGAAAGGGGGTCAGTGAGAAAGCACCCCTCATGGAGGAGATAGCCATGGTGCCATCCCTTCTCATTCTCCTCCAGGGATTTAGGGCACACACCCACACATGCCCAGCATATTTTTCAAGCTGTCAGGTTCAGGACTCGAACCACACAGTTGCCCATGTGGAATCCAGCTGCCTTAAGCACCATGCCACCTAGCTGGCCCATAAAAGGGGATTGTTATTACTCTTATTTAGTTGTTTATATTTGGGGTAGTGTGTTCACATAATTAGGATATATATCCACCTGTAGGAATTTGCTTAAGGAAATTCAATTAAGTGGTTGAAAAATGAGTGAAGGGACTGGCTCCATGGCTTAGTGATTAAGGGAGTCAGATTCCACATGGCCAATTGTGGTTTGAATCCTGGCCCCAGAGGCTTAAAAAACACACTGGACATGTGTGTGTGTGCACCCCAAATCCTGAGAGGATGGAGGAATAGAAGGGATGCTGGCATGACCACACCCCACTGGCGAGTGCTTTCTTCTCTCTTTCTCTATTTCTCTGTCTCTCTCTGGCAAATGCCATATCATCTGGAAAAAAACAAATAGTGATGAAATAAGTGTCTAAAATAAAAATACAATTACACTGAAGAGAGAGAAGATGGGATAGAAAATGATAACTTTATCCAATATATCATCTGAATACATCAATAGGTTTCAAAATCATGTCACGATAGCTTGGTAACTGAATGAGTCTACAAAAAAGAAGAAAAATGTTGGAATCATGTTTGTTAGCCAACAATTCATAACACAAAGAATTCTCAAGTGTCTAGAATTTAATTAAATTGATACTTTCCAAATAATAAGTAGACCCTTAAATTTTTATTTTAAGTTTTTTTGAAGAGGTTTTTGCTGTAGGGCCCATGCACTTGCCAGAAAGACAGAGAGACAGAAAGTGAGAAATCACCCCCCAGGGAGGATGTCCACGCCACAGTCCCTTCTCCTCTGTTCTTCTCTTGGGATCTTGGGCATGTACGCACACACGCCTGGCGTGAGTTTAAGCCACTGGGTCTGGGTCTTGAAATGTAGTCGACTACATGGGAGTCCAGTGACACAGCCATTGTGCCAACTGCTGGTCCAAATCCTCAAATTTTTAGAACAACTTTGTATATAGGAATGTAACCTTTTTCTAACTAAGTTGCCAAGTGGAACAGACAGCCAATACTTGCTTATTTTTTGGATCACAAGTGTCAACATGTATCATTTCAAGACTTTTTTTCCTTCCTATTTCTAGAGTTGGCCAGAGCCAATAGGCAATCTACTGAAAAGCAGGTATACAATTAGCTCTTAACTCCTAGTTTCTTACCATGGTTTAAATTCCTATGGATTTTCAGAATTGGATTTGGAAGGAGAGCTGCTGAACTGATATCTTTACAACATTTTTCTGTAGTTTTTAAAATTTTCTATAAGGCACATATGCTTGCTGGAGACAGAAAGAGACAGAGAGAGAGGAAAAAAAAGAAAAAAAAAAAAACACCGCCTCTCCATGGGGGATGGCGTTGCCACAATCCCTTCTCTTCCATTCTCTTCTTGGGATTTTGGGCACACACATGCACACACACAGTGCATGTTTTTCAAGCTGCGGGGCCCAAGAGGAACCTGCTCAGTCAGCCATGTAGGGTGCAGCTGCCTTAACCACCACATGACTGACTGATATTTTTATACCAAGATAGATACAAGTAACTAGTTTGGGAATTTAACTAAGGACATGGTACAGGCACTCAAGAGACTATCAAGTATTTTCTCTGAAGGTGGCACAAACACCACATTTTCATCTTTCTGCTCTTAATGTACTTTTGGGATGATCGTTTTCAGGTTGCCATCAATCACTAGGCTGCTGAAAACATGTCAAGTCGCAGGATAATTCCTTCTAGAAATCTCCAGAACAGAGTGCAGCCACTCCTGGCTACACCATTTTTGTTTTGCTATGCTTTGCTCGTGGAGTGCTTTCTAGTGACAAAGCTATAGAAGAAGCCCTTTTGGTAAGATATACTTCAGTTAATTTGGTAACATGTCGCGGGTTAAAGGTTATACGTGTTGTAACCTGTATTTGTTTCACTGCCTTGACTGCCACCCTCATCGCTGGGGCAGAGTGGCTTTTCCCCTCCCATGCTCTTTCTTCCTCCTGGAGTCATTTGGCCGGATGACAAAGGGGGACCATTTTCAGCAAAACATCACACAGGAAATGCCTGTAGAATTCTTAACTTGGAAAGTATGAAAGATTTTCCCGCCAGACATCTTACTGTAAAGTCAGACTACTCTAGAGCTCCCCCCACCCCGTCCTTTTTTTTTTTTTTATTCCCCTTCTCTCCTTGCCAGATCCCCAGGGGTATAACACCCCAACGGAAAACAAAACAAGACAGAAATTGGGTAGAAAAACTGATAAACTGCACCAAAGTAACTCCTAGAATAGGAAGGGTACAAAAGACAAAGCAAGACCATGAGGGTGGGTTGAGGCAGCTAGAAGGTGAAGGTACTTCTGTGCCGACCGCAAGGTGGGGGCCGGAGCTCCTTAGAAGAGGCATCATCAAGGAAACTCAGGAAAGTGCTGCCCAGAGAGCGAAGTGAAGAGGCCAGCACCCCTCACAGGCCCTGACAGCGCAGAAGGTGTAAGATTGTGTGCGTGCCTGATGAGCTAGTGGCAAATTGACTTGGTTTGTAGGTTATACCAACCCCTTCCTTTAAAAAAAAAAAGAGAGCAGAATCAGGGGCTTGGCCATAAGACTCAAGAGTCAGGACTGAGGCTTTTGCAAGTTCTTTCCAGAAACTAATAAATGGGGACCACCAGATGGCGTAATGGTTATGTCACTGGACTCCCATGTAGTCAACCTCGGTTCGAGTCCTGGACCCGGCAGCTTAAACTCACACCGGGCGAGTGTGCATGTGTGCCCAAGATCTCGAGAGGAGAATAGATGAGAAAGGATTGCGGAGTGGCCATCCCCCCTGGGGGTGATTTCTCACTTTCTGTCTCTCTGGTGAGCGTACATGCCCTATAGCAAAAAAAGAAAAAAAAAAAGGAAAGAAAAAGAAACTAATAAATGAATTATCATACTCCCAAAAGAAAACAGAAAGGAAGAATGGAAAAGTACTGGATCAGCATATCTCGCCTTGAAGGATGATATTACTGCATAGAAGGCACAGTCAAGGTTACATTTTGGAGAGAGAAAAGTCAAACTCGGGTCTCCTATCCAAGGCGTGAGGGGAAGCCAAAGCTGAACTGTCTCCAGAGCTCCTCAGGGTGGGCCTCCCATGTCTTATAGCTGCAGGTCAGTATTATCCCAGGCCTACCACGGAGAAAGCATGAGGGCTGCAGAATGGAATCAGGAGCTGGGACCTCGAAGTCCAGTGAATAGGAGTGCCACCAGTAGGAAGATGAGACTGAACTGGCCTCTAGTGGGCATGTCATAGCTCCAGCAAGACAGGCCAATGTATGGAGACAGGCCTGTAGTTAACAGTGGAATAAGTGGGTTGTTGGGTAAGCAATAGCTAAACTGGGGTGGGTAAACCAAGAGGTTCCAATGAAAATACTTAACATGGGAGGAAATGGCAAAAATGCATGTAAAATGTCCCGTGAGTAACTGAAAAGGTAGGACTAGATGTCCCTCGTGAAGAAGCTGGAGTGGAGGAGTCTGACCCGGCGAGGCCCCAGGATCTGTCTGAGCCCCCCAGACTTTTGAGCTCTGCTTTTGGTCAGATTAATATGCTGGCAAAACCACTGTTGTGCACCCCCTGACCTTGGAACAAAGTTTGGGTCAATTAGCATGTCAGCAAGGCTGCTTGCTATTTGCTCCAGAAAACTGGTAGCCTTGCTGGGAAGCGATTCCCCTCTGACTCCCCAATTTACTACTATAAAAGAATCGCATAGCTCTCTTATACATCCTGAGTATATGATAAAATTTTCCAGGAACTCCCCCCCCCCACCGCTCCCCTTTGCTATAATCACCTACTATTAATTACAATGCTTTATTTCTATGGTCACAGTAGAGGGTGGGCTGAAGTTCTATCTAGGCGGAAATGGTCTTTGGAAGGCCCTTTAAAATACATTTAAGGTAAACTTAATCCTTTCTTTATGTAAAATAGGATTAGGCCAAAACTGGCCCAGGACCACCCCCCTGCCTTTACCAAGCGAAATAGATAAATATTTTAGGACTCCTCAAATTAAGTTTTATATCCCTATAAAACTATGTAAGTATCATTCTTTATTAAGATCCATAGGAACTAATATCTATTCTTGAGATTTTCTTTTCTCAGAGCCATTCCCAGTAATCACAAGATGGCTGCTGTGCTGCTGCTTACCGGAACCACCTTCCTGAAACTGCATTCTATGGAGACCCACCTACAATTGCGGAAATGCCCGACACCCACCCTTAATCCAACCCTGAATAGAATCTATGTTCCCTTTTGTTAAAACCTTTATGAGCTGATAATTGAAAGCAGTAGCCCCTCTCCCATTTACTTGCATGTAACACATTTTCAATAAAAAGGCACAATGATTCCTAGCAGTTGTCACTCCTCAGAGAGCGATCTTTGAGGAGTGTCCGGCATAGGACGTGCGTGAAAAGGCATCGAGGCCTGTTTACCTGCACCGCCTCAGTCGAGATAACCCACCCCCGCCGAGGCTGGTCCCCGGCACTGGAGATGGAAATGGGAGACATCAGCTTTAGAGGTTATGTGAATTCTGGTGGTGGCAGCCAAAAAAAATTTGTTTAATGCCTTAATGTACACAAAAGTCAACAAATGCTGATAAGAATGTTCAAGTGATAGGGTGATTCATAGGAATGAGTCATTTCAATTCAGCAGATGTTTGTATCTTTGTTACAGAAGAAACACTGTGTTCATAACTATTTGGTTAGTATTGTTACTATAAATATCAGGATGTATCTATGTCTTCTTAAGGAACCAAGATGTATCTTGGTCTTTTCGGGTGTGCCTAGGATGAATCTGTGTAGAAGTTACTACAATACCAGCCTGACTTCTAGTGTATTTTAAATCAACATTAATACCTAAACCTGACCTTTAGAACTGGCTATCTTCTTTCTCTTAGGGTTCAGTGACTCCTTTATATTTCATAAATTTGTCTTTTTATTTAAAACATATCATACCTTTTTCATAAAAATACTCTATTCCAAAGGAACATGAAATTAATCCCCCCAGGCCAGCCTGTGGTATGGGGGTTAAAGGAGCTGGACTCCCACATGGCAGATTGCAGTTTGAGTCCTGCACCTGGCAGCTTGCTTTCTCATTTTCCCTCTCTCTCTCTCTCTCTCTCTCTCTACCCCTCTCTGGTCAAATTTTAAATAAATAAATAAAGTTAAATAGAATAATTCTAAAAAAAAAAAAAAAAAAAAAAAAGACAGTTGGATCCCTTATGGCCAATTGCACTTTTCAAGTCCCAGATTCAGCAGTTTGGAAACATGCCAGGCATGCATGCATACATGACCAAAATCCCAAAAGGAAAGAGGAGCGGAAAACAAGGGATTGTAGTGTGACCATTCCCATGAGGGGTGTTTTCTCCCAGCAAACAAACAAACAAAAAAGATACACCATAATCAAATAACAATCAAATGACCTTATCGTCTTGAAGCTGTGTTCCTATTTCCATATTCCCATCCAAGCATTATAAAATACATATGGACATCCAATGAGGTGATATGTGCATATTTAGCACAATACCTGTGATGAACTAGTTTTTTACTTTTTATGTGCAATTCATATTTTTACACATGCTTTCTAAATGAAAATGCTTCATTTCCTCCAATATGGAAAAGTAAATATATATATATATATATATATATATATATGGAGGTTGTTTTTTTTTTTTTTGGAGAGGTTTTTGCTATAGGGCGCATGTGCTTGCCAGATAGACAGAGAAAGACAGAGAGACAGAAAGCGAGAAATCACCCCCCAGGGGGCATGGCCATGCCACAATCCCTTCTCCTCCATTCTCCTCTCGGGATCTTGGGCACGCACGCACACGCACCCAGCGTGTTTTAAGCCACCAGGTCCAGGATGCGAGCCGCAGTCGACTACATGGGAGTCCAGCAACATAGCCATTACGCTAACTGCTGGTCCCTATATGACGAGTTTTAAGCCTTATGATAAGTATTTACAGCAATTGACCAGCATATAGCATACAGCCAAGTCTTAACCATATGTAATACAATGTTGAAACATGCATGTCATAAGAGCACGGTCACAGTAACTAGTCAAAAGGGACATGTATTCCTCTGTAAACTAATCTAGTGATAAAGAGTGCAGTAAAGGAAGAGTATGGTCCTCACGAAGCTTAGAGGAAGGAAAGTAAGGCACCAAGCATTGTCTCTGTGTCCACAGCGCTGTCCAGAAGACTGATGGCCACCAGCCTAATGGTTCGGACAAATGGAGACATCATGCTGTAGTTGATGCCACAAAATCGTCCTGCTCTTCAAGCACTTTCTCATCACAGTTGGCTTCTCAAACTTCGTTTCCTCCTAAGGAAAGAATATGCTGGCCATTCAATACAAACTTCTGTTTTTCTTCTTTTTTTAAAGAGATTTTTGCTATAGGGCGAATATGCTCATCAGAGAGACAGAGAAAGAGATAGAAAGTGAGAAATCACCCCCCAGTGGGGATGGTTGCGCTGCGATCCCTTCTCTTCCATCCTCCTCTCAGGATTTTGGGAATGCACACACACACGCCTGGCATGAGTTTTAAGGCAATGGGTTCAGAACTTGAGCCGTGGCTGACTGCATGGCCATGTAACCATTATGCCGTCTGCTGGTCCCGCACATCTATTGTTTTTGACAGTTATTTTTCTCCCTAAAAAAATTAATAAATCAGAATTTGGGTTTCTGATGAATTTATCTGTCCAGTTATTGTAAGTCAGTTATCTAATCCTGATCAACTCTGGGCATACTAACAAAATTAAATTTCTAGACCAGCCAAGCTAAAGCCTGGACACCAGACTACAGATCCATAGTAGGTAGTGCTACCCTAAATAACTCTCTGACCTGTCTCAGTGCTCTCTGTGATCACAACTGTATCTATTGCACATTGACAGAATTCAGAAAAATTAATTTTAAAATGCTATGTGCAAAAAATTAATGAATTTTACAAAAGTAATGTAGACAAAAAGAAGATATAAAATAGTTAACATCATTTCATGTCCATATAGTCAGTAGTTCGAAAACATGAAAACACATCTCCATTATTCACTGACATTTATTGATATCAAAGGTACGCGGAGGGGCTGGATGTGGTGCAGCGGTAAAACAGAGCTCTGGAGGCAGTCCCACGTGGAAGGCTCTCGAGACCTCTGTACGTACACTGAGTACACGCTTGCCCGTGATCTGGGGCTGGCTGAGGGCTGGGTGTAGATCGCAGTGCCGGGGCCCTGTTGGAGGTACTGCCTCTCTCTCTCTTTCTCTCTCTCTCTCTCTTTCTCTCTCTTTTTCTCTTTCTCTCTCACTTATGAAATAAATTAATAAACAAACTTTAAGGAAAAGCTGTGCAGAAAAGTGAAAAATTGCAGTATCTGGTTAGTGTTTACCTCTAATCCTGCAAGGAATAGTGAGAGTTGTAATCTAAAAGGATACCCAGGAATTTCTGACATGTGAACAGGGTCCTATTTCTTGGTCTGAGTGTTGCTTGAATGAGTGCCTGCTTTATTACTAAATGTTACATTGTGTATCTGTGTTTAAAACACTTTCCTGTGTATGTTATATTTCACAATTTCAAAAGCATAAACAATTAAGGCCAGTAGATTGAAGTAAATTGGAGGCAGTAGAGCAGAAATGGAAGATAATAAGAACACAGGCTTGAAAATTAAATAGTGGTTTTTTTTTTTGTAAGAGAGATTTTTTTGCTGCAGGGTGCATGCATTCACCGGAAAGACAGAGAGACAGGACTTGGTGCTACTATGGAAGAAGAAGAAAAAATGAGACAAAGAGATACAGAGAGACAGAAAGTGAGAAATAACCCCCCTCTGGGGGGCGGGGTGGGGAGTCATGCTGTAATCCCTTTACCTCCATTCTCTTCTTGGGCACTCACGTATGCACTTGTGCCAGTGTGGGTTTTAAGCCACTGAGTCCAGGATTCTAACCATGGTCAACTATGTGGGAGTCCAGCAACATAACCATTACACCATTTGCTGGTCCCTAAAATTAAATAGTTTTATTTCAAGTCCTAACTTTTTTTATTCTTTATTTTTTTAAGAAATATTTTTGCTATAGAGCAGGTGCGCTCACTGGAGAAATAGAGAAGGACAGAAAGCGAGAAATTACTTCCTGAGGGGATGACCACACCAAAGTCCCTTCTTTTCCATTCTCCCAAGATCTTGGAAATGCACGCATTGGCACCCAGTGTGAGTTCTAAGCCACCGAGTCCAGGATTCAAACCGCAGTCAACTACATGGGAGTCCAGTGATGTAACCATTATGTCATCTGCTGGCCCCCGAATCCTAATTCTACGATTTATAAAGTGTGTAACCTTAGGTAAGTTTCACTTCTCTGTACCTCAGGGTCTGCTGTGTGCTGAACACTGGGCTCATCGTTGGTGACAGCCAGATAAGCAGGACTAAACATGAGCCTTGCCTTTGTGAAGGTTCAGCCTGATGGGGAACACACAGTAATCAAACAATCGCACAAGTAACTTTCTTTCCTCCAGAGTAAGAATATGCTGCCCAATCTATAGGAACATCTACTGGTTTTGACAGTTATTTTTCTCCTTAAAAATTAATTGAACTTCTGATTGGAATTGTGATTGAGTGCTATGAACAGTAACAAATGGTGCTAATAAGCACTTACAGGAGAAGATTTGGTCTCTTCTGGAAGGTCGAGAAAAGTTTCTTTGAGGAAGTGATCACTAAATTGATATCTAAATAATAGTTAAATATTAGCCAGGTAAAGAGGAATGTGAGCAGCACCCCAGACAGAGGTAGCAGCATGTGTGCGAAGGCCCTTTGGCAGTGGGAGGGAGGCAAGGACAAGAAACTGAATATGCTCTAAGATACTGGAGAGGTCAGGACCAGCAGTTTGCGTAATGGCTATGTTGCTGGACTCCCATGTAATTGACCGGACCCGGTGGCTTAAAGTCATGCCAGGCGTGTGTGCGTGTTTACCCAAGATCCTGAGAGGAGAATGGAGGAGAAGGGATTGCGGAGTGGCCATTCCCCGTGTGTCCCGTGTGTGTGTGGGGGGGGGGGGGGGAGGGTTTTTCACTTTCTGTCTCTCTGACTCTGTCTTTCTGGCAGGTGTACACACCCTATAGCAAAAACCTCTCAAAAATAAAAAAAGATACTGAAGAGATACCTGAGAGCTGGACCATGGAAGACGTTGTTAGCCATTTTAGAGGGTTCTTTAGGAGGTAAATTAGGTTCTGTTTGTGAAGCACTTTCAGCACAGAGTCTGCAACACATTTCCGTGGGTTAGCTACTATGACTGTGGAAAGCAGATGAACCAAAAATGTGTTTGAGCAAGTGTAGGTTGAAAATAATAACGGAGGATAACTACCTCCACGATGCAGAGGTAGGTAATGCACTGCCCAAGACAAGCTTGGTTCCACATGGCAACCGTGGTTTGAATCCTAGCCCAAATGGCCTGAAACATGCCAGCACACACATGCGCACCCAGGATCCAATAGGCTGGAGGGCTGGAGGAAGGGGATCCCAGCATGACCAGACTATTGAGGTCACTCCCTATTCTCTCTTTCTTGTCAGTGTACACACAGACTGTCGGCATCTGCCCCAGGGCTTGGTGCTACTATGGAAGAAGCAGAAAAAATGAGACAAAGAGAGTAGAAATGGACACAGGCAGCCTGAGCCTAGGTAGCCCAAGCAACTTGTGCAGCAGTTTAGCCATTGCTTGAGCTGCTTGAGCCACCCAGACAAACTGGGCCTCTTCATTTATAGTACAAGGAGACATTACACATGTATGTTTGATGACACTTTATAGATTGGTTGCCAGGTTACAGACAATAAGAAGCAGTTAACAAATCTATAAGGGCTTAGTCATACCGGGCCAGGTGTATCCCTTGGTGATAATCCCATCAAGAGAAAGTCTCATCTTCTTTTCTAATGCAGAGAACTAGCTGTTAGGTATGGGGAAGGAGCTAAAGAACTTCTCCATAAGGAGTGCACCACCATACCCAGAGAAGGCTAAAGAACCTTTCAGATGCAGAGCAGGGATTGGACCTTACTAATTGGGGTCAAGATGTTTCTTTTTTTTTTTTTGGAGAGGTTTCCCCCCCCCCCCCCACTATAGGGCGCGTGTGCTCCCCAGACAGACAGAGAGAGACATAGAGACAGAAAGCGAGAAATCACCCCCCAGGGGGGATGGTCACTCCGCAATCCCTTCTCCTCCATTGTCATCTCGGGATCTTGGGCATGCACGCGCGTGACTTTTAAGCCACCGGGTCCAGGACGCGAACCACGGTCGACTACGTGGGAGTCCAGCGACATAGCCGTTACGCTAACTGCTGGTTCCCAAGATGTTTCTTGAAGTCCATCAGATGTGTCTGTTGGAACGCCCCTAGTAATTTCCACCCTTGCTCTGTCTGCAGCCAAGGTCAGAGAAAGACAAGTTACAAGGTTCTGCCAAACCCCAAAAGAGCAGGTGGTGCTCGCTCAAAGCATGTCCCCACACCTCAGATTCTCTCTCTTAAACGTGTCCCCACAACAGACTTTATCATGAATAAGGGAAAAATTCTTTAAAAGACAATAAAGAATCAAGGGAATTTTTCAGGTTCAGAAATCAAAGAAATAAAATTAACATTAAAAAGTATTATTTTAGGGCATGTCCTATAGTGCAGTGGTTAAGCCCTGTGTGTAGGGAGTTGGATCCTATATGGCTGACTGTGATTCAAATCCTGGCCCTGGCAGCTTGAAAACATGCCAGGTGTGTGTGTGTGTGTGTGTGTGTGTGTGTGCCCATACACACCCACATATGTGGATGGAGAAACAGAGGAAAAAGCAATTGTAGCATGACCATATCGCATTTAAGGGCAATTTTTCTCTCTCTGTGACAAGCACTGGCAATTTTAAAAAAGTACTATTTTATTTTTAAAATTTTTTTAAAGGATTACTTATTTAATTTTATTTATCATTATTATTTTTAATTTGCTACAGGACACATGTGGCCACCAGAGAGAGATAGACAAAGAAAGAGAGAGAGAGAAAAGGAAAGTGAGAAAGCAAGCCACCAGGTCCAGGACTCAAACTGTGGTCAGTCATGTGGGAGTCCAGTGGCCCAACCACCTGCAAGCCCAAAAGTACTGTTTTATACTAATTAAATTAGGGGCGAAAAGTTATCTTTTAACCTGACATGTGTAAGTATAGAAGTTAAGAGGTTTTGGAATCAAGCAGATCAGTGTTTCAAAGCATAGCTTTGCCATTTCATGGGTAAAATGAAAATATAAATCTTCTCAAAAAGAACTTTCAAAAGCTGATGGGGAATTCATATTGTGAACAAAACTGTGCATGGATTTTAAAACTTTCTCTCTCTCTTTTTTTTTTTTTTTTTTTTTTTTTTTTTTTGCTAGACGGTACGTGCACTCGCCAGAGAGACTACAAGAAAAGGAGAGGAGAAAGTACCCTCCATGGAGAATGGTCACACCACAATCCCTTCTGCATCTCTCCCTCCTTTTGCGATTTTGGACACACACACACACTCACACACATGCACCTGGTGTGTTTCTCAAGCCAGTGTGTCCAGGACTCCAGCCATGCAATCAGTCATGTGGTATTCAGCTGCCTTAACCACCTGGCCCCTGAGCAGATTCTAAACTTTTTACATCAAAATAAATTTATACTAACTTGTTACAACATGAATGAACAGGATCTAGTGGAGGGACTAAGAAGAGTAAGACATCAGTCTGAAAAGAGCCCCTTCAGAGCAACATGAATTCTGCTAAAATTAAAGCAAAAGAAAATATGAAATTTATGTTGAAGCTTGGGTGGAAGAATGGTGAAATAATTGCTGCTTTATGAGACATTTATGGGGACAAACCCCAAGGAAACCAGCAGCTTACAAATGCCTAACTCATTTTAAGAGGGGGCAAGACAACGTTGAAGGTGACGCCTGCAGCAGCAGACCAGGAAGACTGACGATTAACAGGAGAAACAATGGCGGACACCATAGACATCTCAGCTGGTTCTGCTGACACAAATCTGACTGAAAAATTAAAGCTGAGTGAACATTCTGTTTGGGTGCCAAAACTGTTGTGCCCAGATCAGCTCAGACAAGAGCAGAGCTTCCAGTGGAAATTTTAAACAAGTGAGATCAAGATTCTAAAGTATTTTTCGAAGAATTATTAATGGGAGATGACCCGTGACTATAGCAGTACGATCCTGAAGATAGAGCACACTCAGAGCAATGGTGACCAAGAGGTCCAGTCCAAGCACAGGCAGGTGGATCAAGAGCTAATGTCATAGCGACAGCTTTCCAGGATACTCAGGGCATTTAGCTTGTTGACTTTCCAGAGGGCCAAAGAGCGATAGCATCAGCTTATTATAGAGTTTGAGAAAGATAGTTAATTTTAAAAGGTTTTAAAACTTTAGCACAGGTCAGCAGGTAATATATTGGTTAAGGTGGCTGGAATCCCACATGGCCAACCACAGTTCAAGTCCTGGACCTGGCAGCTTGAATATCACGCCAGGCGTGTGTGTGTGTACATGTGCCCAAAATCGCAAGAGGAAAATGGAGCAGAAGGGATTGTGGCATGGCTATCCCCACTGAGGGGACAGGGGTATTTCTCACTTTCCCTCTCTGTCTCTCTGTCTCTTTCTTAAAAGCACACATGCCCTATGGCAAGAACCTACAAGAAGAAAAAAGCAAAAAATAAATATATAAATAAATAAAAAGTGAAACAAAAACCTTAGCACCAAAATAGCCTAGGAATACTTCATCAGAGTCCTTCTCTGCCAAGATGGTGTCCTCATCATTCCTTTCACCAAAAGTTTTGATAGAAAGCCATTAGGAATCCACTAAATCCTGACTTAGGTCCTTTTGTCTTCTTTTTGTTTCCTAGTCTTAATTTTTTATTTATTTATTTTTTTTGCCAGAGGACATATGCTCTCACCAGAGAGACACAGAGAAAGAGAGAGAAGAAAAGAGAGAGCACACAGGGCTGGCAGGTGACCAACTGCAGTTCAAGTCCCAGACCTGGTAGATTGCGCTCTCACTCACTCTCCGCCCGCCCCCCCGGAAATTAAAATAAATAAATAAATGGATAAAGTTAAATAAACTAATTCTTAAAAAAAAAAAGAAAGAAAGAAAGAAAAAGAAAAAGAAAAGAGAGGGCACAACCCATGGAGAATGGTCATGTCACAATCACTTCTCCAACTCTCCTTTCAGGATTTTGGCAAGCACGCACGCACCCCCTGTGTGTTTTTCAAGTCCCAGACCCTGGGTCTGGGACTTGAACTGCACAGTAGGCTGTGTAGGATACAGCTGCCTTAACCCATAAGGCCACAGAGTTAGGCCACCCTAATCTTTAAAAATTCTTAAAGGACATCCACTTTTCTTTAGTTAGCAATGTAAAAAAGACTACATCGGCAGGGTTAAACCTTTGGGACCCTTGATTCTTTAAGGAAGGACTAAGTGGCTGGTACCACTTATAAAAGTACCTTGAATTTGATGATGCTTATATTGAGAAATCTACTTTATATATATCTAATATCTTTTAATTCCATTTTTACATGAACTTTTTGAAATCCCTGCATTTTCTTTGACCCAGTAGTAACACTTTTGGAAATCTAGCCTCAAGATTAATCCGAAAGAAGGGAAAACCACATGGACAAGCTTATTCAGTGTTGTCAGTAATCTGAAAAACCAGAAATAACCTAAATGTCTGACAATAGAGAAATGATTTGGTGCCCACCGAGTGTCAGGAAGTTTACATGTTTATTTCATTGTCTTCACAACAATTTTGCAAAGTGAATATTATTTGTTCCCAGTTTGTTGTGACTCCATTCCTGGTCACACAACTAACAATGGGCAGAACCTGAATGTAAACCAAGACTGATGTTACTCCAAAGCTGTTCTGAGTACAGATGATAAAGCAAGACCTATCTGAACTTAAAATTCAGTTCTACCACTTACTAGCTCTGTGACCCTGCACAGGTCAGTGAGCCTCTGTGTGTCTATTTCTTCATCCTTAAAATGGAAATAACAGGTTAAGATTTTTATTTTATCTTTTTTTTGTTTTGGTATCAATTTGAAGAATAGTCATTGAACAGAGCGCTTGAGTTTGAAACAGAACCTCGTGTCATTGACCTTGATTCCCGTTAGCATACATTCCTCAATGGAGTAAATGAGTCTATATATGAACAGTCTTCAGAAAGTTCATGGAAGGGCCAGACAGTGACACAGCAGTAAAACACAACCTCTGTGAGGCAGTCCCAAACAGGAAGGTTCCCAATATAAGCCCAAAGACAAAAATTATTTATTTATTTAATTCAATTCGTTATTACTATTTTTTTAATTTGACCAGAGAGAGAAAGGGAAAGTGAAAAAGCAAGCCGCCAGGTCCAGGACTCAAACCACAGTCAGCCATGTGGAAATCCAGTGCCTTTAACAACTATGCCACCTGCTGGCCCCTATAAACCCATATTTATTTCTATTTTCTATGAACTTTTTGTAGTACCCATATGTAACAATGTTTAGAACAGTGTCTATAAGAAGTATGGATGTACTTACTAATAATGATTATTATTCTTTCATAGCCATTAAAAATTATAAACATCTTAATTAGCATGGTAAGTCTGGCATAATGTTAAGTGAAAAGTATGAGAAAATCCAGTTGTATCAGTTATAATTACAGTACTGTAAATAAATATTATATAAATGGACAAGAACTAGACGATCCATGCCAAAAACGTTAGAATGTTGGTACTTTGGGAAGTTTCTTTAGACCTACAATATCATTTTATAAGAAGAACAACAATAAACCTTTTTAAAAAGTACCTTAAAATATATTTTTTTAAAAATTTGTTACAGGGTTCGTGTGCTTGCTGGAGAGAGAGAAAGTGAGAAAGTACCCTGTGGGGGGATAGCCACGCCACAATCCATTCTCCTCTCAGGATTTGGGGCACACATGCACCTGGTATGATTTTCAAGCTGCTGGTAGAGAGTCAAATGTCAAAATTGGCCCTGTGGGATCCAGCCATCTTAACCACCATGCCATCTGACTGGCCCAACACCTTTATTTTTTTTTTTTACTAATGTGATTACTTCTTTTTTTCCTATATAGAAACCTACTAACTGGGGCCTTACCCTCAGGCTAAGTGCATTGAGGGACTCAGTGTTATTAACTGAAGCAAGACACTATTGCATAAGGATTGATTTCATAGGTGCTGAAATAAGACAGATCTGGGTTAAATTTCATCCGTATGGCTGAACACGTGAGTGAACTTAGGCCAGTTAGCTTGTTTCCTCATCCGTAAGTCAGAGATCCTAGCTGTAGCTACTTCACAGGTTTTTTTTTTTCTCTTTTAGTAGTAGTTATAAATAAGATAATGAATATTAATGATTTCTTGACATCCTACCAGACTATCACAAATATAATTAATTAATAAATTAATTCGTTGTTGGTGTAATGGCTATGTCGCTGGACTCCCATGTAGTCGACTGCTGTTCAAGTCCTGGACCCAGTGGCTTAACACTCAACGCTGAGTGTGTGTGCATGCGTGCCCAAGATCCCAAGAGGAGAATGGAGAAGGGATTACGATATGGCCATCCCCCACTGCGGCATGATTTCTCGCTTTCTGTCTCTCTGTCTCTCTCTTTTCTGGTGAGCACACGTGCCCTAAAGCAAAAACCTCTTTTAAAAAAATTTGTTGTTTAATGTCTTTTTTTATTTTTTTCCAATAGGGTATGCGCCTGCTAGAGAAAGGCACAGAGAGAAAGTGAGAAATTACTCCCCAGGGGGATGGCCATGCTGCAATTCCTTCTCTATTCTCCTCCTGGAATCTGGAGCATGCATACACACTTGCCTGGGGTGATTTTCAAGTCGCCAGGTCAAAGGAAGGTCGGCCGTGTGGGAGTCCAGCACCTGGACCACCGCAACACCTGCTGGCCCAATGTCTGGCTTTCTAAAGACATCCTCTAACATCTTACGAATAAGCTCCACCAAAGCATGAAGCATTGCATTACATTCCCAGCATGTAGCACAATGCTTTGCACACAGTAAGCACTCAATATTTGAATACATGTATGAAACCTTAGATGGGCACCTTGTAGCAGTTTCAACTGTAGAAGGTTATGTATTTAGTTCTGGCACAGGGAGAAGACCTAAGCAGCATGGAACTGGCTTTCTCTGTCACAGCAGAACTGCTATTATTGTGCTCTCCACAAAGATACCTGGCCAATGGGAAGAGGGGACTGAAATCTGAGCCACGGACCCAGGGAGTGGGATAAGGGAAATGGGAGGTAGAGATGCCTTCTAATAATTCTCACAAAGGCATTGCCAGGGAAGGCAGCGGTAGCCTTGCATCACAGAATGGGTCTTCAAACCTCAGAAACAGCACGTCCTAGGAGAATGCATGAGGGGATTAAGGTGGAACAAGGAACCTGACCAGGTGAAGAGTCCTCCTATGTAATGGCAGTATTATCTTGTCCAGGCAAGCAATCTGGCCCCTTCACCACCTCTGTGTTCCCCCAGAGCTGTTTCTCTGGTTTCTCAGTTGTACCTTTAGGTAGGGCTGAGGGCAAGACTCTGTTTTTCCACTGGAGGACATGAGTCAGTAAACAGTCAGGCTCCACTTACTCACTACCCAAAACAGTCTTTAAAATCAGGAGCTAGTAAAGCAAGGAAGTGATGAATAGAAAAGTCAGAACAGTGATTATCTCTTGGGCAGGACAGGATGGGGGTGGAGGTGGGGATTTATAGGGGTCTTCTGTGGTCTGACAGTGTTCCATTTCTCAACCTGGGAGGTGGTTACATTGACGATTGCTTTATAATTTTACTTACACTTTTACGTACTTTTCTAAATAAGTATTACAGTTCACAAGTTTAAACAGCTAAAAAAAATACAATCTGTAAAACGTTTTTGGATTTTTTTTTTTGAGAGGTTTTCGCTAAAGGGCATGTGCGCTTGCCAGACAGACAAAGAGAGACAGAGAGACAGAAAGCGAGAAATCACCCCCCGGGGGGGGGGGGGATGGTCATGCCACAATCCCTTCTCCTCCATTCTCCTCTCGGGATCTTGGGCACACACGCACACGCGCCTGGCGTGAGTTTTAAGCCACTGGGTCTGGCACGTGAACCGCGGTCGACTACGTGGGAGTCCAACGACATAGCCATTATGCTAACTGCTGGTTCCTTGTAAAACATTTTTGAGCAGGGAAAGAAATTAACAGATTTGGATTGTTCAAAGACCACTGGGGTATTGAACAGAAGATTGATCAAAGGGGGGGCAAAGCTAGAGGCAGAGAAACCAGTTAGAAGGTACCTACTATAGTTAGGAGAGATATTATAATGATCTGAGCTAAGAAAAGGTAAAATGTTAAGGATACAATCTACTTATTTATTTATTTATTTATTTTATTTTTTTTGTACAGAGATTTTACTATGGAGTATATGCATTTGTCAGAGAGACAGAATGAGACAGAAAGATAGAAAGCGAGAAATCACCCCCAGAGGAAATGGCCATACCATAATCCCTTCTCCTCCATTACCCTCTCAGGATTTTGGGCACGCACGCACATGTGCCCAGGATGAATTTTAAGCTGCCAGGTCCAGAATTTGAACCACGGTCGACAACATGGGAGTCCAGTGGCTCAACCATTATGCCATCTACTGGTTCCTAGTCTACTTTTTTTTTTTTTTTTTAATTAATTAATTTATTTTTTCGAAGTCGACCAGAGACAGAGAAGGAAAGTGAGAAAGCAAGTTGCCAGGTCCAGGACTTGAACCACAGTCAGCCATGTGGAAGTCCAGCTGCCTTAACCACCACACCACTGGCCAGCCTCGTCTACTGATTTTTTAAAAGCACAAGAAAATAAAGCAGAGGTTGGTACTAACCCTCAGCTCCCTTTTCACCTCTAACTTCAGTAAATGTGGCTCAGGAATTATATAGTCCAAGGGCAGATCAGTGTCTAAACAGACACATAGGCTAGGATTTCCCCTTTATTTCTTCTCTATAGCTCTGTCTAGTGGGGCTCAGACTGCCTGGCCAGTGGCAGTGAGAGCCTTTTTCATGACACCACAAAATTATCCAAGTTGAGCTAAAATAGGAGTTTTCTATCATAATATCTAATCATTCAAACATGAAATCACTTGAGACTTTAGTGTTTTAACATCTACTGTCTGGTGCCAGGATGTTAACTCTGTGAAGGTAAAGGTTTTTGTCTGATTTGTTCTCTACTACATCCTCAGCACCTAGAACTGAATGTGGTATAGGGTAGGTGCTCATTAAGTATTACTAAATGAATGACTGTTTTTAACCTTATTATTGATAGATAATCACAACAGTCCTGTGTAGGTAGGCAGGACATAAGTTACTATTCCCACTTTACAAATCAGAAAATAGAGGGCCAGCCCGGCAGTATGGTGGTTAAGGCAGCTGGATCCCACATGGCCTACCACACAGTTCGAGTCCCAGATCCAGCAACTTAAACACATGCCAGGTATATGTGCATGCCTGCCCAAAATTCCGAGTTTGGAGGAGAAGAGGGCTGCATGGTCTCCACCCAGGGGGATGCTTTCTTACTTTCCCTCACTACCCCCCATGTCTTTCTGGTGAACACATGCACCCTAAAGCAAAAATAAATAAATAAATAAATAAATAAATAAATAAATAGGGGGCATTTAAGGAACATGTTAAATAGTTGATCATTTGGTTGGTGATAAAAACCACGATTTAATTTTGGATTTAGTATTTTGATTCCCCTTTTTCTACTTCACAGCTGAAGAGCTGAGGCTTAAAGTCCTTTTTTGAAAAATACTTTTTGAAAGTTGGTCCCATGGCCTGGTAGTTAAGGTAGGTGGATCCCACATGGCCGACTGCATGGTTTGAATCTCAGGCCCAGCGGCTTGAAAAACATGTTGGGTGTGTATACATGTACCCAAAATCCCAACAGGAAGGAGGGATGGAGGAAAAGGGATGGTGGCGTGACCATGTCTCATTGGCGGGTGCTTTCTCTTCTCTCTCTGTCTCTCTGGTGAGCATGTGAACTTTCTGGCACAATTTTAAAGTACTTTTTAATTGGCATATGATAGTTACAGATATTCATGAGGTACAATGTGGTTTATCAATAAATAAATACCTTGTGTAATGATCAAGTCAGGACAATAAACATATCCATGATCGCAAATATTTATCTTACTTTGTGTTGTGAACATTTAAAATCTTCCTTTCTAGCTGTTTGGAAAGATACATTGAATCATCACAAACTCTCATTATTCTACTGCGTTATAATACTCTAGAACTATTCTATTTATCTACTTGCACACTTAGATCTGTTAAGCAAGCTCTTCCTTACCTGCCTCCCTCCCCTAAAGTTCTTAACAGCTCCGAAACACTAGCTGGAAGTGTTCCAAAATACAAAATAGGCACTTACTAATACCTTATGCTATCTGATATGCCAGGTTAGAGTGAATGAGGCCCAGCCAGCTGCCATCACATCAACCAAAGTGCCCTAGAGGGTCTGCAGCATCCTCAGGTAATTGAGTGCACCTGCCCCAACGCTACCAGCGCTACTGTGTACTCATGCGTCTCTCCAGGTCCCTCAGGTGTCTCTGCTCTCCATTGCTGGTTTTAGCCATTGTACCTCTCCAAGCAAAAGAAGTTAAAGAAACCCTGTTGTTGAGACCAGCAGTTAGCATAATGGCTATGTCGCTAGACTCCCACATAGTTGACTGTGGTTCGAGTCCCGGACCCGGTGGCTTAAACTCACACCAGGTGCGTGTGCGTGCGTGCCCAAGATCCCTGAGAGAAGAATAGTAGGAGAAGGGATTGTGGCGCGGCCATCCCCCCTGGGGGGGGGGGGGGTGATTTCTTGCTTTCTGTCTCTCTCTGTCTGTCTGGCAAGTGCACGCGCCCTATAGCAAAAACCTCTCCAAAAAAAAAAAAAGAATCAATTCCCAATAATATTTCTCCTAGCTAAAACCTTGTAATTCGGATGACCTCTGAACTGAGACTGTTTGCATCTCATTTTCTCATTAGGTTTTATTGTAGCCAACAACAACAACAAAAAAAGAAACCCTGTTGTTGCAAAAACATGTTTTCTAATATTATTTCATAGGGAAAAAAAAAGAAAAAGATATAATGTGGCAGTGGATAGTTTTGGTGCTCTTCAGAAATCTTTGTCATCCAAATTGAACACCTTAGGGAGGCTAAAAACTTAATGTTCCATGAGAAGTTCATCTTGGTCCTTTTTTTCTTAGTTAAAATTGGTAGTTTGAAGCATAAGCCACAAATCAGATACCTGAAGAACTCTGGATGTTCAATTAGTAATTAGGATTTACTTTTCTCAAGTTGAGTATGTCTTTGGTAGGATTACTAGTCCGACTCCAAAGAACCAGCAAATAAAATATTAACCCAAACCACTCAGAAAAGTCAAACTTTTAGGCTGCTTTTCTCCTTTCTTCCCCTCCAAGATCTGATATTCCTTTATCCCAAGAGCAGTTTGGTCCAGGAAAGTTGGACCACCACAGTCGGTTAAATAACGGATGTAACTACCCTGAGAATGTTACACACAGACTCACCAGAAATTCATTGGCAAACTCCTCCTTGTTGATTTTCTTGTTTTGGGCCTTACCCAGGAACTTCTGCAGAATTTCTCTTTGGTCCATGCTGCAGAGCAAGGGAAACAATCTGTGAGTAGGTCGAGGGAGGGCATGTCAAATGTGTGTCATGGCCGAGATACCGTGGAGAAGCCACTGCTGCTGCCTGAGCAGAGCATGCTGAAGGCTGTGGTTTACTGACTTCATCACAAACCCTAGAGGAAATTAATGCGTAACCAGCCTCTGTGGTCACACAACAAAGCCATCCTCTCGCTCCAGGGCCCTAGCGCCTTCCTTCTCACCAAAGAAACCCGATTACAGTTCAAGTTTTTAACAAAAAAGAGGCTAACCAGAAGATGAAATGTGGTTTACTTAGCACTGAAACTGTTCCACCCGATTACCTTTAAGTAAAATTCATCTTTCTCATTGCTTCCGAGAGACAGGGCAGAATTACAGGTCCCGCGATGAGTTAGGCTGTTTCCTGATAAGCACAAAGGCATAAATAAGACATGTTCTGTTTCCTTACATCCCACGTGACCTCTGCAAGGTTCAGGGAGGCTGAGAACAGGAGAGAGACTCTGTGTGGAGTCACATGTCTTCTACCTGGACTGATCTCCCAAATGTTTGTCCGTGTGTTCAGGGCGAACTTCTGCTCATCAGAGAAGGCATTTTTATTCAGAACTTCTATTTCTGCTGTATAGACCTCAAATTCTTTTGGATGAAGCAATGTCAGCTGCTTCTGATAGTCTGTGCCTTTCCCAGGGTTAGGGAAGTGCTCACTTCCATTAAGGGAAGTATTGATTTCACCACCTCTTCAATCCCCAGTAGCTTTGCGAGCCTCACTTGGCTTCTAAATGCAAAGACTGAGAAGGCGGGTCTATATAGGCTCTTGGGATAAATACATATCAGATCTTGGAGTGGAAGAAAGGAGGAAAGCAGCCTAAAAGTTTGACTTTTCTGAGTGGTTTCTGTTCATATTTTTTTGGTTGGTTCTTTGGAGTTTGACTTGCAATCCTACCAGATAATCTAGCTAAATAAGAGATACAGTTTCAGGCCAGCCAGTGGCCTGGTGGTTATGGCAGCTAGATCCCACATGGCCCCTACAAAGAGCACCTAACCAGGCATTGCATCCCCCCTGTCTGCGATGCTGCTAAACTAGTAAAGAACAAAAAGAAAGCAAAATCAACCATCTTGCTGACAACAGTATAATTTTAAGGGCAGACAGCCTGAAACATTATTTCTAGAGAAGGCATTTCTACCTGTAACCAATGTATTAGAAAAGACATTGTCTCAGGGAGCCATTCTGTGATGTGGCATTTTGGGCCTGAATGGCTGTCTAGTCTAGAGGGAGCTTCCACCCCTTAGCTTGCATAACCTTCTCTGTGGTTACCAATCTATCCAAGAGTCTTAATTCAATGTGAGAACACCCCAAAAAGAGCATCGTCTTTGTTTGAGGGTAGAAATTCAATAAATAATATGTTAGCGAAACTAGTCTGCAATAATCCTGAAGAAAACTGGAAAATGTGTTGTTTTTAGGACTTGAAGATATTAGCAGTCCTCTCTGTTTTGCAACATTATTCAAACTCCCTCAGAAAATCATGATCCTGAACCCTATTTTAAACACCAAAGAGGCTGCTGCTGCTGCTTAGGAAGCCCTGCAATAAGGAAGGAAAGGTCATCAAGGTATCTTCGTTAAGGAAAACTTGAAGCTTATAACCAATGTTCCAAATAAAGAATTTCAATCCCAGTCCACGTGAATTAAACCATAATTCGAGACCAGCAGGTGACAGTAGTTGAGGTACTGGACTCCCACATGGCCAACTGCAGTTCAAGTCCTGGCTTGCTTTCTCACTTTCTCTCTCCCTCTGAGGAGCACATGTGCCCTACAGCAAATTAAGTAATATTAATAATAATACATAAAAATAATAAATAATTCTTTTTAAAAATGAACCATAATTCTTCAGCAGTATTTGGTGAAAATGGAATAATTTTTCTCTAATTCTCTTTATCTACCATTAAAGGAGAATGGTAAAACTGCTCTATTTGGAGTAAAAGAAATAGTGCAATGTTTAATTTGGCTATTTTAAAACACATAAACTATGGGAAAGTTTTATACTTAATAAAATACAAAATTTTGAGTTCGCAGTAACTAAAACCAAATAAAAGTATGCTTACATGCCAGACAGTGGCATAGTGATAAAATGTGACTCTCTACAAGGCCGACCCACATGCGATGATCTCCCTGAGAATGCCAGGCACGCACTTATCCGTGAACTGGGGTGAGCTGAACTGAGGGGTAGATAGTGGTGTCAAGACAGGAGTCTCTCTCTCTCTCATTCATAGAAGACATAAATAAATAAACTTTTAAAATGTGTATAAAGGGGACCAGTAGTTTGCATAATGGCTCTGTCACTGGACTCCCATGTAGTCAACCATGGTTTGAGTCCCGGACCCGGTGGCTTAAACTCACGCTGGGTGTGTGTGCGTGCGTACCCAAGATCCCAAGAGGAGAATGGAGGAGAAGAGATTGAGGCGTGGCCATCCCCCCCGGGGGTGATTTTTCGCTTTCTGTCTCTCTGTCTCTGTCTGTCTTTCTGGCAAGTGCACGCGCCCTATAGCAAAAACCTCTCTAAAAAAAAAAAAAAAACAAACAAACAAACTCCACAAAACAAATAACTAAATAAAGCATCTCAGAATTAAAGATATAGACTTAAGTACTCATAAAAATGTAAATATTCCAAACTCATTCGCTTACATGCAGAGTAGCAACGTATTGGATTGTTGGAAAAGTCATGGCCCATTTTTGCATAGAAACACACAGAAAAATATGTCGACTTTCCCAACAACCTAATATAATCCTAATAGAGAAATGGCCTTCTGTGTTTGGACAAGAGATACAGTTGTCTGGTGGTTATGGCAGCTGGATCCCACATGGCCAACCTGGTGGTTTGAGTTCTGTACTTGGCAGCTTGAGAAACATCCTGGGTGTATGTGTGTGTGTGTGTGGGTGTATGTGTGTGTGTGTGTGTGTGTGTGTGTGTGTGTATGTGCCCAAAACCTGGAAAGGAGGAATTATGGTATGATTGGTGTGACCAGGTCCCACGGTTGCTTCCTCACTTTCCCTCTCTCTGTTTTTTCTCTCCTTTTTTTTTATGGAGAGGTTTTTTTTTGTTTTTTGTTTTTTGTTTTTTTTTTTTGCTATAGGGCGCGTGTACTCGCCAGAAAGACAGAGAGAGACAGAGAGATAGAAAGTGAGAAATCACCCCCCAGGGGGGATGGCCACGCCTTAATCCCTTCTCCTCCATTCTCCTCTTGGGATCTTGAGCACACACGCACACATGCCCGGCGTGAGTTTAAGCTGCCAGGTCCGGGACTCAAACCGCAGTCAACTACGTGGGAGTCCAGTGACATAGCCATTACACTAACTGCTGGTCCCTCTCTGTTTTTCTCTTGTAAGTGCATATGCCCTCTGGAAAATTAAAAAAAAAAAGATATTTCATAATTTCTCTGTCCCCTTAGAATGTCCTCACTTCCACTAAAAATAGAACTTTTTCAATTACTTATTTATTAAGCAAAAAGATGCTTAATAAAATAAATTGTAACTACTTTCCTCAAGCCCTTATTTCAGAACAGTCTTTCACTAATTTTCTTCTCTTGTTAGGGAGGGAGGGAGGTAAGAGAGGTTAGTCTAAGAAAGAAAAACTTGCATAGGTGTCTCCGTAGTCCTTTTACCCCAAATTTAAGGATCTGTAAATAGTGTCTTAGTGGAACTGAAGACTTTTGTAAAAACCAGCAGCAATTCTTAGGTGTTTGTTCTCCTGTAAAACCAAAAGGTATAGAAACCTTGTGAAATAGCCAAACCTCAAAAACCCACTTCGCTACAAGGCTATTTCCTGAGCAGACCACTCAAGCAAGCAAAAAACAAACTGAAGGAGAAAACAAAAAACTTCAGTTATTTTTAACACATGTAGCTACTACTCAGTTTTTCTCACCTCTTTCTACAAGTACTGGAGAGCAAGAGGAGCATAATGCCTTTTATTTATTTATTTATTTATTTATTTATTTATTTATTTATTTATTTTTTGCCATAGGCCGCATGTACTTGCCTGAGAAACAGAGAGAGAGAGAAAATGAGAAATCACCCCCAGGGAGGGATGGCCATGTTGCAATCCATTCTCCTCTAGGGATTTTGAGCATGGACGCACATGTACCCAGTGTGATTTTCAAGTCACCGGTCTGGGACTTGAACTATGGATAGAATTGACCATGTAGAATCTGGCAACTTAATCACCCCTGGAACATAATGCTTTTTGATGGAGATTGTACTGACTCATTTGTACCTTGTGGGAAGAAAGCAAAGCTGAGGTAAAATAAGTCATGTTGCCAACATAAGGTTGGCAAACACCTGAGGAAATCTAAGAATGTTTGATAAAAGATTTAAACCGGTCTAGCATAAACCCTAGGTGAACATAATAATTCCATGCAGTGAAAGACTCAAAAACACTTTGCTAAAACCATCAAGGGGAACTCTAAGTGGGGATGAAGCTGTGAATGAACTTCTGCAGGGGAGTGAGGAAGGAGCCATGTCTTGCTGCTGCCTTGTGTGGCTCTAGCATTTGGTCAGAAATGTCAGGACAAAGAGAGGAGTGCTAGTCACATGTCATCTTGGCACCAGAAGATGGCATAATGGCTACGTCACTGGACTCCCATGTAGTCGACTGCAGTTTGAGTTCAGGACCCAGTGACTTAAAACTCAAGCCAAATGTGTGTGCTTGTGTGTGCCCAAGATCCTGAAAGGAGAATGGAGAAGAGATGGCTGCATGGCCATCCCCCCGGGGAATGATTTCTCACTTTCTGTCTCTCTCTCTGGCGAGTATATGTGCCACCCTATGGCAAAAATCTCTCTCAAAAAAAAATCTTTATATTCAGTTGTAGACATTATATTAGTTTTTCACATGCTCCTTGTCTTCCTTAAGTTTATTTAAGAGTTTATTCAAAGGAGGACATAGAAAATGCCCCTGTAGTTTTATTGAAGTCAGTGACAGTGTCTTCCCTGCATGTGTGTTATCTACAGTGCTTAACATGGTCTTGGGCATACCTAACACAAGTCTATGGTGATAAAGTGGCTAGACTGCGGAGAGAGCCCCTACTCTGAATTGGCTACTCGCATACCTATCATTCCTAGTGTCTTGCCTGGCACAATCTAAGCTTATCTCTGGCTAGGCACTATCACGCTCAGAGCAGATGGGCCTTCCTACAGGGAGGCCCAGGAACCTGGCAAAGAGTACTTCCCCGGATGCTTCTGCCCAAGCAGTACGGCTATTGTTATGAAAGGAAGGATGTCTCTAGGACATTCAGAGTCCAGTTCCAAAGAGCTGTGATGACCACCAAGAAACTACCTTCATCTCCAGAACACATTTTCTTCTCCTTTTATAAATGGATGGACACAGAAGAGGCTTTACAAGTACCTCTAAATACACTTGCTTGATTTGCTTATGTTTTGTTTTTGTTTTTTGGGGGAGAGATTTTTGCTATAGGGTGTGTGCGCTTGCCAGACAGACAGAGAGAGACATAGAGACAGAAAGCGAGAAATCACCCCCCAGGGGGGATGGTCACGCCGCAATCCCTTCTCCTCCATTTTCCTCTCGGGATCTTGGGCACACACGCACACGCGCCTGGCGTTGAGTTTTAAGCCACCGGGTCCGGGATGCGAACCGCAGTCGACTACGTGGGAGTCCAGCGACATAGCCATTACGCTAACTGCTGTTTCCCGATTTGCTTATGTTTTTATATCATCTATAGTAGGAAAGTTCTCTATGTGCCACATTCTGTGACCTCATCAAACTCTTCAGGTTGCCCACTGTAGACTTCACTCTGGGCTTCCCAAATGTCACACAGGGAATCATGCTCTGCCTTCAGTTTCAGAATCCTCAAGGGGCCGAAGTCAGCTGGTAACTTCCAATTGAAGCAATTACCGTTTTTCCCTTCTCTTTTCGTTAAAGGGCGTATGGACTTGCTGGAGACACACACACACACACACACACACACACACCCGAAGGTGAGAAAGCAGCCCCCAAAGGGAGTGGCTGCACAACCATCTCTTTTCCTCCATTTGTCCTTTGGGGACTTGGGGAACACACACACACACACACACGTGCCCAGCTGGGTCCAGGACACAAACACACAGCCATGTGGGATCCAGCTGCTCTAACCACCATGACACTGGCTGGCCCCTTTTTTTTTTTTTTTTAATAAGAGTCAGGACTTTTGATAAGGCTTGACTTCCTGTTCAAAATATAATCAGACCTGAGAGCTTATCTGAGTCAATCACGTATTCATTCATGTGATGAATACTTATAATGTCTATGTACATGCAAGAGAATGAGGAGGAGTACTGTGGAAATGTACAATGAACTGTATCATGAGAGTATCCTCTATTCTAGTAGGGAAGATAAGTACACAGGTACAATTAAAGGCCATTTGTGATAAGAACCTTAAAAGCCATACAGAAGTTTGGGAAGGCAAAGAAAATTTCCTGTTCAGGTTATCTGGATAGCCTTCATGGAAGAAGGGACAATTCAAGTGGGTATTAAAGATGACTATGAGAGCCTAAGAAAAAGTAATATGAAACTGAGAACAGTAGGAAGATGGAAGCTTTAGTGAGTGGCTCAGTTTTACTATATCACTGGGTTTGTAGAGAATTATGATTGATGAATCATGACTCAGACTAGAAGTGGCAACTGGGGACAGATTCTAGAGAAATCTACCTATCAGGCTGAAGAGTCGGGTTTTATTTGATAGATAATGGGGAGCCACTGAAGGTTTTTTCAAAAACAACTTAATTGAGATAATATTAGCATGCAATCAACTACACATTTCAAAGTACACAGTTTGATAAGTTTTACTATCTGTATATACCCATGAAAACACTGCCACAATCAGGATATTGATCACCCTCAAAAGTTCCACTGAAGGCTTTTAAGAAAATGGTAATGGGGGTGGAGGTTGGCAGGTGGCAGGTGGCATGGTGGTTGAAGATGCTGGACTCCCACTTTACCGACCGTGGTTGGAGTCCCGGACCTGGTGGCTAGCTCTCACTTTTCCTCTCTCTCTTTCTTGCTTGCTCTGTCCCTCTCTGGTCAAGTTATAAAAAAACAAATCAATCGAGTTAAATAAAATAATTCTTTTTGTTTGTTTGTTTTGAAGGTTTTTTTTTTTTTTTTTTTGCTATAGGGCACGTGCACTCGCCAGACAGAGACAGCGAGACAGAAAGTGAGAAATCACCCCCCAGGGGGGATGGCCATGCTGCAATCCCTTCTCCTCCATTCTCCTCTCGGGATCTTGGGCACACACGTACACGCGCCCGGCGTGAGTTTT
Organism: Tupaia tana; assembly: GCA_026018925.1. Lineage (NCBI taxonomy): Eukaryota > Metazoa > Chordata > Mammalia > Scandentia > Tupaiidae > Tupaia > Tupaia tana. The sequence goes on from JAKSZU010000004.1 coordinate 81,850,235, forward strand.
AAGCCACTGGGTCCGAGACACGAACCGCAGTCAACTACATGGGAGTCCAGTGACATAGCCATTATGCTAACTGCGGGCCTCAAATAAAATAATTCTTTAAAAAGAAAACAGTAATTGGGACTAGTAGATGCCGTAATGGTTACATCGCTGGACTCCCACATAATCGATGTGTCTCGAATCCTGGACCCAGCAACTTAAAACTCACACTGTGCCCAAAATCCCTACGAGAGAATGGAGGAGAAGAGGTTATGGCGTGGCCATCCTCCTTGGGGGGTGATTTCTCACTTTCTGTTTCTGTGTCTTTCTCTTTCTGGTGAGCACATGTGCTTATAGCAAAAACCTCTTTAAAAATCCAAAAAAAATAAATAAATAAGGAAGAACAAAGAAGGAATAAGTGAAAATGACTAATTTGGTGAGTGGGACTGGAGGGGGGAGAAGGTAAAAGTGACTGAGCTTTTGAGCTAGCTGGATGGCAATATGGGACAGTGTGTGGATAAGAAAGACACACAGAGGACCAGTAGATGGTGTAGTACTTACAGCACTGGATTCCCACAGGGAATCCAGGCGCAGCGCCCGAACCCAGTGGCTTGAAAATCACACCAGGCGTTTGTGCGTGCATGCCCAAAATCCCAAGAGGAGAGTGGAGGAAAAGGGATTGTGGTGTGGCCATACACCCTGGGAGGTGAATTCTTACCTTCTCTCTCACTGTCTCTGTCTGTCTCCAGTGAGTGCATATGCCCTATGGCAAAAACCTGAAAGAAAGAAAGAAAAAAAGAGGGAGGGAGGGAGGGAGGGAGGAAGAAAGAAAGAAAGAAAGGAAGAAAAAAAAGAAAGAAAGAAAGAAAGAAAGAAAGAAAGAAAGAAAGAAAGAAAGAAAGAAAGAAAGAAAGGGAGAAAGAGAAAGAAAGAAAGAAAGAAAGAAAGAAAGAAAGAAAGAAAGAAAGAAAGAAAGAAAGAAAAGAAGGAAGGAAGGAAGGAAGACACATGGAAATGAGATTATTTGTGGACATGGATTTTGGACAAAGGGAAATAAATTACATTTACTAATCTCCCACATTGAGGTGAAAGGTAAAGCCAAAAGAGTGGTTTTCATCTGTGAGAGACACAGTTAATGGGGAGAGAGAAAAAAAAAAAAAGATCAACCTAGATACCTTAGGAACTCCAAATCACATGAGTTCCAGATTGCTAATGGCACACAGTACTTAAGATATTCCAGGGAGGGAACCAGCAGTTAGCGTAATGGCTATGTCGCTGGACTCCCACGTAGTCGACCACGGTTCACGTCTCGGACCCGGTGGCTTACAACTCATGCCGGGCGCGTGTGCGTGCGTGCCCAGGATCCCGAGAGGAGAATGGAGGAGAAGGGATTGCGGCGTGACCATCCCTCCTGGGGGGTGATTTCTCGCTTTCTGTCTCTATGTCTCTCTCTGTCTGTCTGGCGAGCGCACGCGCCCTATAGCGAAAAACCTCTCCAAAAAAAAAAAAAAAGATATCTCAGGGAATGGACTAAGCCCTTTACAAAGTGTATTATTCCATTTATCCCTCACAATTGTTCTACGAAGCAGTTACTAAATCATCTTTATTTTACAGGCGTGGAAACTAAAGCATAGAGGAGTTAGGTCACTTGCCCAAGTCATGATATCATCAGCCTATCATGAAACCAAATTGTTAAAATCAGGCAAAGGTGAATGCATTCTTGATTTCTCAATTACAATGTCTTCTTTCTGCAGCCCATTCACTTTGGCTCTTCTAAAATAGGGTGGCCAACCAATAAATACAACGCCCAGGCCAGGCTGCTTCATTCATTTGCCCGATGCAATCTCCAGGCACCATATCTTCAAATGACATGATGCTGCAGTATACTTGGAACTAAATGTACAGCTTAATGTTTTATGGGCAACATAAGATAAAACAGATAGCTGTCATGGGTAAAGGAAGAAAGAAAAGAGGAAAGGCAGGCTGCTGGCCTCTGATACTTAAAATTCAATGTATAGATTACACTTGCTAAAATTTTGTTTAAGTGTATAGACAGAAAAATATTTCAGAAACAACAGCAGTAGTGTAAATGATAATAGTGAGTTTGGCCTAAGAGGTCAAATACCACAAAACTAATCATCCTGAGTTTATGGTAATATAAGGGACAACAAAGGAGTACAGAAAGTATTTTAATTGGTAACAACAAGGAAAGGCTAATTACTACTAAAGAGAGACAAGAAATTTCATTTCTAGATGACTAATTTGTTTACCCAGGAATAGAGAAAATAAACATAACTATAAAGAGCAAAAATCTCTCTCTATATATATATATATATTTTAGAGGTTTTTGCCATAGGGCGCGTGCGCTCGCCAGACAGAGACAGACAGAAAGCGAGAAATCACCCCCCAGGGGGGATGGCCATGCCGCAATCCTTTCTCCTCCATTCTCCTCTCAGGATCTTGGGCACGCATGCACACGCGCTTGGTGTGAGTTTTAAGCCACTGGGTTCGGGACGCAAACCGTGGTCGACTATATGGGAGTCCAGCAACATAGCCATTATGCTAACTGCTGGTCCTGCAAAAATCTATATTAACAGCACTGTATTTTTACTTGTCTGCACTTAGTGGGGCCAGAGAGATGGCTCGCCAAGGGAAAGTCGTTAGCTTTGTTAAACTTTTGCCAAAGTCATTAATGCCTCTCTTCATAAACAGGTATAGCAGTGCTCTTCTCAATATTCAGGTACATAGTCTGGTTTTTGCAGTATCTACCTGATGGTTGCCTACAAATCTATTAGGTTATTAAGAACTATTTTGGGGTAGAGCAATTATGGAAACCATAAGCTTTGCTTCTATTACTCTCACATACAGGACCAAGGAAATGTATACCCTATCAACTATATGGGAACCATAGCACTCTCTGATTGGCTGAAGGCCTTAGAGAAAGTATGGTCTATGCAAACACTAACAAAAACTCCCAGACTGAGTTCTGAAAAAGAGTAAATATCTTTAAGGTTAAGCCCTACCTACAACTTTGCAAAAATTGTCAGACCTGAAACAGACTTTAAATTGCTCAAGGAGAAATGTTTATTTAGCTTTAGAGGAGACAGCATGCTTCTTCTGTAAAGGGCCGGCTAGTATTTCAGACTTGACAGGCCATATGGTGTCTGCCGTAACTATTCAACTGTGCCACTGTATTGTTTTTTTTTTGTTTTTTTCTTTTTTTTTGAGAGTTTTTTTTGCTATAGGGCGCATGCGCTCGCCAGACAGACAGAGAGAGACATAGAGACAGAAAGCAAGAAATCACCCCCCAGGGCGGATGGCCACGCCGCAATCCCTTCTCCTCCATTCTCCTCTCGGGATCTTGGGCACGCACGCACATGTGCCCGGCGTGAGTTTTAAGCCACCAGGTCTGGGACACGAACCACGGTCGACTACATGGAAGTCCAGCGACATAGCCATTACGCTAACTGCTGGTCCCTGTGCTACTGTATTGTGAAAGTAGTCATAGACATTATACAAATGAGTGCAGTCTCATTCCAGTAAAATTTATTATGAATATAGAAAGCAGGCCAGATTTGGCCTATGGGCTATAATGTATCAAGTCCTGCTCCAAACTGATGGTTCTCAAATTGTTTATGCATCAGAATCATCTGTGGTAATGGTTGAAAAGGTAGGTTATTAGGCTCCAGCATACCCCCAGAGAATCAAAATCTCTAGGGATAGGTCCTGGGAGTCAGCAATTTAATAAGGTCCACAAGTGGTGTATGAGCCACACTTTGAAAAATGCTGTGGTATGCTGTGAGCTTTATCTAATCTGAGTGGCCCTCCTGTCCTAGATGTGGGCTGGCACTTCCTGCATCCTGTGACAGTTAAACTAAAAGTAACTATTTTATCTTTCTCTGACCTTTCTAGGTGGAGGGTAGATAAACAATTTGTTATCTTTGGTTTCTAACCTCTAGAATGCATAAAGTAAGTCTCCTTGGGTGCAACTGACATCAAATTTAGGAATGATTTTAAAGAAAATTCTCAACATAAAATTTTTTCAATTAAAAATCTCCTTGAAGAGGACCAGCAAATGGCATAGTGGTTATGTGCTGGACTCCCATGTAGTTGACTGTGGTTCAAGTCCCGGACCAAGCAATTTAAAATTCAAATTGGGTATTGTGTACATGCATGTGTGCCCAGGATCCTGAGAGGAGAATGGAGGAGAAGGGATTATAACAAGGTCATCCCCCCAGGGGGCAATTTCTCATTTTCTGTCTTTCTTTCTCTCTCTCTTTCTCCGGCGAGTGCATGTGGCCTGTAGCAAAAATGTCTCTCTCTCTTGGGACCAGCAGTTAGCGTAATGGTTATGTCGCTGGATTCCCATGTAGTTGACTGCAGTTCACGTCCCGGACCCGGTGGCTTAAAACTCACGCCAGGCATGTGTGCATGCATGCCCAAGATCCCAAGAGGAGAATGGAGGAGAAGGGATTGCAGCGTGGCCATCCTCCCTGGGGGGTGATTTCTTGCTTTCTGTCTCTCTGTCTCCCTCTGTCTGTCTGGCAAGTGCACATGCCCTATAGCAAAAACCTCTCCAAAAAACAATGTCTCTCTCTCAAAAAAAAAAAGGTTCTCTGAAATCCTGAAATCCTTTATATTTCAGAACAATTAGACAAGATCCTCACCAAAGGACAAGGATAAATCTGAAGGAATATCCTCCCATTTTCCCAAAATATGTCCAGCAAAGACCTGCCCTGATGTCTAGAATTACACTACTAAGTCATTCCTTCTGAGTCTGGAGGTCTTTGCTTCAACAGAACCTCATTAAAACTCTTGTTAAAACAGAAAGTATAAGACATCTGTAGGACTTTAGAAATTTCTCTCAACTTTAGTAATCACTAGAGAATAACTGATTCAGGTGAGTTCAATTCTGACCAAATAAAGAAAGTAGAATTTTTTTATTTGTTTGTTTTAATTGCCAGAAATCAATCACCCAATCCATCAAAGGGGAAGTGATGTTCCGTCTGGGGAATAGCTTCATCTCTTCTTCAGCTCTCCAGGTTTTCCTAGGAGGGATAGTAAAAATCCTCCAGTCAAAGCAATGGTCATCAGGAGCTCCCTAAGAAACCAGGGAAAGTACACAGATACTTGCAAGGAGTGAGGCTGTAACTAAGGCTTCTGCTGATCTTGGAAATGGAGGAGAGTGCTACATGACAGCAGAAGTTCTAATAATTACCAAGACACGGGCTTAGAAGCCTCCTACAGTTATTGCTACAATAGATGAGCCTGACTGCTTTTGTTAGATTATATTAAATACCTAAAGAATTAAATACCTCAACACATACCTAAAGATATTAGAGAAAGACCCAAAACTTTACCAAAAGGCAGACTGAAATTAGGCTGAGATTGTAACTTCACTACCAATAGATGACTACGTGTACGAAGTAGAGATTAGCCTCACAGAGTCAACCGTCAACATTTTACACAGCACGATTCTGGAGTCCAACCCCCATAGGCTGAGCTTCTGTCTGCTCTTTTTAACAAAGTAGGGAAAATGCCAGGAATTGCTGGCAAGGAAATTCTGTTTTCCTGCGTAGTTTCCGACTCACAAAAAGGTCATGAACTAAAGTTCCAGGTATTAACACAAGTATGGTGCAAATGCCTAGCAAAGCCAGGGGCCCCAACATACTTACCCAACCTCCCTGGCTCTCGACAAACTCCCGGATGGCTGCGTTCCCATTGATCATACTCATCATAGAGACAGCCACCTGTCTTGCCATTTCAGGAGTGATGCGGGCCACATACTCAAAAAGTTTCACTGATACTGCCAGACAGGTTCTCTCATAAGCAAAGCTGGAATCCTGTGCACACCAGATCTTGCTGAGAGAGTTCACCATGCCCTGGAATGTATCTCCTACCTGAGAAGAAACAGGACATATCACTGAAGCATTACTCAAGAAGCACGGAAGGATGGAGTACAGGAACCCAGTGTGTTTCTCAGTGAGCCATGCTCTCTCTCTTTAGTAAATTTAAAAAACAGAATATTCACCTAGGATACTGGCTTGTAAACATCATGCTCTATTCAAAGAACCCAGAGCTTCCTGGAGAATGACTGATTCTAGGCTGGGGAATGAAAATATAAGATCTATTAGAAATTAAGGAAGTACTCAAAGAATGATATAGTCATCAAAAAGACATAGTCCAGGGCTAGGTCCATGGCCTGGTTGTTGAGGGAGCCAGATCTCATGTTGCTGACTGCACAGCTTGAATCCCAGCCTCAAATACACCAGGTGCATGTACAAGTGTGCCCCAAATCCTGACAGAATGGAGAAATGGAGAAGGGATTGCACTCACTCTCCCTCATTTGCATACATGCCCTCTAGCAAAAAAAAAGAAAGACAGTGCAGATCAAAAAGATTCCCACTAGCTAAATCTACGACAATCCAAGCATCTAAAGAAATAATGATAGTAACAAATTATAACCCACTGAAGAATACAGGAATCTATGGGTCCATGCTGATATATTGGGTCCTTAGGAAAGTCATGATGTATTTTTATTTTTCTATGTAAAAATGTGTCATGACTTTTCCGACAACGCAATAGAAACAAAAAGATTTAAATTATGATGATATATATTTACATAGTTTCAAAGTAACTATCTCTGAAATACTTATTACTAAGGGTGAAAGAGTACAGTGAAGAAGGCTTACAGGTACCATCTTTTTTTAAAATTATTTTTATTTAAGGTTATTTATTCATTCATTTATTTTAATTTGACCATAGATACACAGAGAGAGAGAGAGAAAGTAAGCGACCAGGTCCGGGACTCAACCCATGGTCAGCCATGCGGGAATGTCCAGCACCTTACCCACCATGCCACCTGCTGGTCCTACCACCTTAAGTGATTCAAGTTAACAACACCAGGGCCAGCTTGGTAGGTGCAGTGGTTAAGTACAGTGCATTGGGAGCTTCATCTCACATGGCTTAGTGCAGTTCAAGTCCTGGGCTCTATGGCTTAGAAAACAAGCTGGGCATGTGTACCTAAAATCCTGATGGAATGGAGAAATAGAGGAAAAAGGATTGTAGCATAATCATATCCCATGGAGGGGGTGTGTTTCCTCGCTATAGATATCTCTCTAGCAAGTGTACAAGCTCTCTCCCAAAAAGACAGGAAATAATGCCAGTAATGGGATACAATGAAATCTGTGCCAATTGATAGGGTAAAATGAGAATAAAGCAATCATTCTGTGATATTATTACCAAAAGTGCCCTCATATCCTGACTATTCGAGAGAAAGTAAGTTAAGGAACATTCAACAAAATAACTGGACCATAATCTTCAAGTGTCTAGGTCATGAAAATCAAGGAAAAACTGAAGAACTTTCCATATTGAAGGAGACTTCAGAGACATGACCATAAAATGCAACACATGAGTCTAGCCTAGATATTTTGGTGTAAATGACATTATTGGGACAACTGGCAAAAATTGAATAGAATCTAAGGATTAAATGATATGGCATCAGTGTTAATTTCCTCTGAAGGTTTTTAAAAAAATAAAAATAAGAATAAAAAAATAAATAAAGTAATAATCATCTGAAAAGAATGAAAAGTTATTTACTGATGATGTGTTTAGTAATGTCCGGGGTGAGTTTAAGCCACTGGGTCCAGGACTCGAACCACGGTTGACTACATGGGAGTCTAGCAACATAGCCATTATGCCATCTGCTAGTCCCTAAATAAAATTTTTTAAAATGTTTATTTCCTGGTTTTGATAGTTAGGTTGTAGTTATTTAAGATAATGTCCTTGGGACCAGCAGTTGGCGTATGGCTATGTCGCTGGACTCCCACGTAGTCAATCATGGTTCGAGTCCCGGACCCAGTGGCTTAAACTCATGCCGGGCGCGTGTGCGTGTATGCCCAAGATCCCAAGAGGAGAATGGAGGAGAAGGGATCAGTGTTGGCCATCCCCCCTGGGGAGTGATTTTTTACTTTCTGTCTCTCTCTGTCTTTCTGGCAAGCGCACATGCCCTATAGCAAAAACCTCTCCAAAAAAAATTTAAAAAGATAATGTCCTTTACTCAAGGAAATATGAAAGTATTAGAGGTGATTAAACATCTCAGTTGCTTACTCTCAAGATTCAATAGACAAATTCTTTGTACTATAATTACAACTTTTCTATGAGTTTGAGCCTGTTTCCAAAAATTATTTCAGTGAGGAAGAAAAAAGTAGACTCAATTATCAGATACCTTGGACAGCCTCAGGGTAAGTAATTGTAAGAAGTCCAATTCTGGGGACCAGCAGTGGCATAATGGCAATGTTGCTGGACTCCCATGTAGTCAACTGGACCCGGTGGCTCAACTCAGTTGGGCGTGAATTATGATGATATAAAAAATATTTACATAGTTTCAAAGTAACTATCTCAGAAATACTTATTAATTACTAAGGGTATAATGATAAATGAGACAATCAATAATGAGACATGGTAAGTGATGAGTTCATATTAACTGTTACTGTTGATGTCAATCAGCAACATCTCCTAGAACACTATCTACGGTCTTTATATGTAATACAGATCCAAGTGCTACTGCAGTAATCCGTAATCAGCATTCTGGTAAAAAGGCAGCGAGGTGCCATAAGGACTTAGCTCTCATTGCATCAGATTTGTAAACTGCCTCTCCTCCCCATGTATATATATTTTATTACTGGACCCTAGTGGGGAAAGATGTTCACTCCCAAAAAATAAGTATTAAAACTTGTATAAAAGATACTTTGCTAAGAATAAAGTGTTATTGGGGCCTGCAGGAAGTATGGTGGTTAAGGTGTTGGACTTCCACATGACCAACCACAGTTCACATCCTGGACTTGGAGGCTTGGTTTTTCACTTTCATTCTCTCTCTCTCTTCCTCTCTCTCTTTCTCTGGTCAGATTTAAAAATAATAATAATAATAATAATAATAATAATAATAATAAATAAAATTAAATAATCCTTTAAGAAAAGAATAAAGTGTTATGGATGTGCTGTATGTGCACTAAGCACAACTCTGATGGAAAACAAGTGAAGACAAGCTAACTGTTGACTGGCCTATGCCACGAGCTTTCCAACTTTATCACTCAGATTTTGATTAGCAATGGGGAAATTCTTGCTGTATCTCCTTGGATGAATATAAGCCTCTCAAATCTTTTACAGCCATTCATAGTCACAGCAGCACAGGAATAGTAAGAAAAGATTTTTGAGATAGAAAAGCAGCAGCAAACAATAGCAAGATATAGACACTTCACCTGTCCATGAATGGTTTCTGCAATGCTTTTGGCAGAAGCTTCCAATTCTCCCTTGAATTCTTCATTTAACTCGTCACCCAGCATCCGAAGGCGACCAGCAATGATAGCCACATCGAAAGAGCAAGCTTCTCCTAAAATGGAGGAAACACGTTTGTCACAATGTTTAAAGGGATGACAAGTCCTAGAAATCTGGGAAATGGGGAAGCATTTTCTAATCTTTTAAACAACTTTGGCATCATTCTTTCCCAAGAACTTCAACGTTCTGTCAACACCAATAGTCAAAAATTTTCCTTTCGGGAACCAGCAGTTAGCGTAATGGCTATGTCGCTGGACTCCCACGTAGTCGACCGCGGTTCGCGTCCCGGACCCGGTGGCTTAAAACTCACGCCGGGCTCGCGCGCCGGGGCCTGGACTCCGCCTTGCGTGCCGTGGCCCGGACCGCCCAGCCCCCGCTGCCTCTCCGGCACTGGGTGTGTCCCGCGCTCGGCGCCGACGCAGCCAGCGGTGTGGACCGGCCAAGCTCACCGTCCTTCCTTTCTCGGGCCGGGCGGGCGAGCGGGGGGTGGCGCTGGATCCCACGCACGTTTGCGCGCTCGGGGCTGGCGTGTGGCCGCTGGGCCTGTGCGTGGCCGTCGGGCCTGCGCGTGGCCGCCGGGTCTGCGCCTGCACGTGGCCGCAGGACCCGAGCATGGTCAGCGGGCCAGTGCGTGGCCGCCGGGCCTGCGTGTGGTTGCCGGACCAGTGCGCAGCCCCCGGGCCTGTGCGTGGCCCCCGGGCATGCACGTGGCCCCCGGGTCTGAGCGTGGCCCCCGGGCCTGCGCGTGGCCGCCGGGCCGGTGCGTGGCCGCCGGGCCGGTGCGTGGCCCCTGGGCCTGCGCGCGGCCGCCAGCCGCGGGCGGCAAACTGAAGCCGAAAACTAGGACTGAGAACTTGCAGCTACAAGCAACAGAAAGAAACTTTAGCTGTCTTAAACCAATTGAGAAATATATTGTATGGGAGGATTTTCTCTGCCTATGGACAGTGAGAAGATGATGGTTGCCAGCCCTGCATTACCTCAGGGAAAAGCAGGAACTACTCTACCATTCTTAGGGAAGCCTGATACCCGAGGATGACTCACGCTGCAGATCCCCACAACACCATACCCGGTAATCACAAGATGGATACTGGGCCGCATCAACTGATAATCATCTCTGCTTTCCAGAGCCGCTTTCCTGAGACTGTATTCCATGGAGATTCACCTGCAATTGCGGAACTACACGAGACCCACCCTGAATCCAATCCTGAATGGAATCTATGCTCCCTATTGTTGAAAATTTTGTGAGCTGATGATTGAAAAAAAAAAAAAAATTGAAAGAACCGGAGGGTATGATGGCAGGGAAGGCAACTGCAGATATTAGAGACAGTATGGGAGAGGTAATGGGAGTGAGTGGTTGAGGACGGAGGGGAGGGATTCAGGGAACAAACAACACACTTGGTGGACACAGGAGTGAAAGGTTGTCTGTTGATGATGATGTATATGGTGATGTTATTGTTTTGACTGATGTGCACTGTATTCATGCTGGGAAAAACCATGTTGTACACGGTAAAGAGGTGCAATGATTGAATGTGAATATAGAAAGAGAAAAAAAAGAAATGGCAGAGGGTGAGAAGTAGGGAATCAAGGGGGGGGGGGAAGAAGTAAAATACGTAAGAAACGAGAAATGAGAAATTATTTGTTGAAGATAAAAAAAAAAATAGGAAAATACATCATGACTTTCTCAACAACCTAATATATGTAGCAGGAAAGGGCCAGGCAGGGTTATAAAGCTAAACAGGGCCATGGTCTTATCTTGGATTCCTTTGTAAGCAGAGTCTGAGACAAGGACTTGCTAGAAGTAGTTTATTTTGGAGATCATTCTAGGAAGGAAGAGTGAGGGAGTGGGAAGAGTGAGACAGGGACGGAGGACAAGTCAGTTTCCAGGCACACCACTGATGCCCTTGCTGGGGAGATTGACAGGACTCAATCATGTAGGCTGCTGTCATCAGGAAGTGAGTTGTGACCTGCGTGGCACCTTTACCCCAGTGTCTTCTACTAGTCCATGCTCTTTAAACCGCTGATATCCATTGATGCTCTTCATTAATTCCATTCTGTCCCTGACTCTTAAAAGACGAGGCTAACCTTGCCTCTAAGAAAAGATTTATCAGAGGAGAGTTAGTGCAACAAGCTATCATTCCTGTTGGTGCTGCTGACTCTGAGGCCACAATTGCTATCCACCATCTCTCTCTCTCCTCCACTCTCCAGTGTAGACCTTCCTTATCTTCCACCAGCACTTCTGAGGTGGCCTGGTTAGTAGGTGACTTAGGTCCTCCCCCACAGGGGTCTGAGCCTGGGTTGACTGACTTGCTGCAATTGCCTGTTCCCTGGATCACTGAGTCTGGAAGCACGAACAGACGCCCAGTGAGTCCCTCGGTCCACACTTACTCCTGTATCCCCCACCGTGCAGCAGTGACCCTGTCTCTTCAGGATAAACACACTCGCGCACTCCCACTGATATTGAAACTCCATTTTTGCCTGTGGTCCACTGGCATGAAGAGCCAGAATGATCGAGTGAGTCACAGGATCAGAACCAGTGTCCCATGGTAGATACGTTGCTTTCTGAGAACCGGGCCTCTAATAAGACAAAGTGGAAAGAGAGTGTGGGAGAAGAAGAATGTAGGAAAGGAAATTTTGGGGAAAATGGAGAAGTAAGACACTTGTGGGACACAGATAAGGTTTAGTGTCTGTTGATGAGCATGTGTATAATAGTCTCAATGAGGCTGGACTGAGGTGTATATCATGCTGGGTAAAGTTTCTTCACAATCTAAATGATGTATAGTGATTTAATGTATGAATAATAGAAAAATAATAAAAAGTTGTGCAAATAAGAAAAAAAAAAAAAACTCACGCCGGGTGCGTGTGCGTGCATGCCCAAGATCCTGAGAGGAGAATGGAGGAGAAGGGATTGTGGCGTGACCATCCCCCCTGGGGGGTGATTTCTTGCTTTCTGTCTCTATGTCTCTCTCTGTCTGGCGAGCACACACGCCCTATAGCGAAAACCTCTCCAAAAAAAAAAAAATTTTCCTTTCATTGAGATCTCCTTCCCTACAGGTGTTGCTGAAAGCTTAGATTTGCCTTTTGAAACAAGAAGAATGAAAAGAAGCATACTCAAATACTCTAACTGATCTGTAATCACCACTGCAGGTCAGGAAGCTTACCTGAATCTGGTTCGTCTACTGAGTGGAGGCTTCGGTTAGAAACCTGTGGTGCCGGGCCTAAGAAGTCCATGAGTAGAGTTTCCACAATGCATTCAGTTTGCTCCTCAAAAGTTCGGGGGCTCTTCATTTTAAATATTTGCTGCTGAGTTTTTCTTTTCCAGAAAACAAGCAGTTTTCAGCTCAATAGGAAGTTAGAAACAGGTAAACCAGCAGATGTTTCTACTTCTTCTTGTAGTTTCCTAATTGGATACGTAGTCGTCAGCCTTTCCCAACAGCTACCTTCTAAAATAGCTGCTCTGAAAGAGCTTTCCTCTGAAAAGCTACTTCACACGGAACTGGGGAGGCTTCTTCAAGACGTTAAGTTCCTTATCTAAGAACCACGCCCTAGCTAGTCCATAGATTAATGAATAACTTTTATAATTATTGATAGGTGATCTACAACTGAAATAGAACTGAGGAGGATCTACTTAGGTAGTTTCATTAAGAAATACTTCCAGGGCCAGCCAGTGGCATGGTTAAAGCAGCTGGATCCCATCTGGCCAACTGCATGGGTTGAGTCAGACCTGGTGGCTTAAATATCATGCTGGGTGCATGTGCCTGTGTGCCCCAAATCTTCAGAGAATAGAGAAGAGATTGCAGCATGGCCATTCACCCAGGGGAAGGGGAGTGCTTTCTCATTTTTCTCTCTCTCTCTCACTCTCACAAACATACATGCCCTATAGGAATTTTAAAAAAGGAAATACATTGGGGTGAGCAGGTGGGATGGTGGTTACAGTGCTGGACTCCCACCTGGCCAACCGGCATTCCAGCCCCAGATCCAGGAGCTTGAAAAATCATACCAGGCTTGTGTGCCCAAAATCCCAAGAAGAGAATGTAGGAGAAGGGATTGTAGCATTGCCATCCCTCCAGGTGTGTATGAGGGGATGGTTTCTTACTTTCTCTGAATCACTCTGTCTCTCTCCAGTGAGTACACACACCATATGGCAAACACTTAAATAAGAAAAAAAAAAAAAAAAAAAGAAAGGAAGGAAAATAAAATAAAAGGGAAGTAAAGAAATACTTCCTGTTGGGCCAGTTATTGTGGCACCATGGTAACACAAATGAGCTGCAAGGCTGGAAACCATACAGCAACTGCACGTTCAGATCCCTGGGCTGGCCTGAAAACATTCCAGGTACCCCAAATCCTGAAAAACTGGGTAAGGGGGATCATAGTGTGAAAAAACAGTGTTAGGTTCTGTGTAAGCTGTAATTTAAAAGGAGGTTGTTGGGTTTTTTTTAATGATTATTTATTCATTCATTCATTCATTTTAATTTGACCAGAGAGGAGAGAGAGAGAGCAAGCCACCAGGTCCAGGACTCAAACTGCAGTCGGCCATGTGGGAGTCCAGCACCCTTAACCACCACACTACCTACCGGCCTCTAAAAGGAGGTGTTTAAGTTATAATAGATTAGCACTCAACTTCTGTTATGGCATTTATTTGCTGTCATACAATGATTACTTGGCACTACAAATAACACAAAAATGAGAGAGGAACAGTTCTGTGTTCACAGAACTTAGACTTCAGCAGAATTGACAGATAATTTTCTTGTGCTAGTGAGATAACTGTGTTCTATGGGACTTTAATAGGGACACAGATATAGGGGATTAGGAAGTCTCCCTTAAAGTAATTAAATCTGAGATGAGCTTTGAAATGTGAGTAGGCATCATTGGGCAAAAAAGAGGAATAACATTGTTCCAGGTACAGGGATAATATATGTAAAGGTTGGGAAAGTGAAAGAAAAAAAAAAAAAACTTGGACATTTGAAGAATTGTAAATGGGATAATACAAAGTATCTCACAGAGAAATTATGAAGATTAGATTAAATAATTGCTGGGGACCAGCCTCGGCGGGGGTGGGTTGACTCATCAGAGGCGGCACTGGAAAGAAAGACTGAGGCCTCGGTGCCTTTTCATGCACGTCCTGAGTTGGACACTCCTCAGAGATCACTCTCTGTAGAGTGACAATTGTTAGGAATTATCGTGCCTTTTTATTGAAAATGTGATACATGCAAGTAAACGGGTGAGGGGCTATGTGTTCTAACTATCAGTTTATAAAGTTTTAACAATAGGGAACATAGATTCCATTCAGGGTTGGATTAAGGGCAGGTCTATTACAGTTCAGCAATTGTTTGTTTGATGTAGGCAGGTCTTCGGGAACTTCATGGAATGCCGTTTTAGGAAACAGCCTCCAGCAAGCAGAGTTAATTATCAGCCCATGCTTGGTGGCAGCCATGTTGTGATTACTGAGTGCAATGCTAAAAAGAAAATCTTAAGTATAGGTATTAGTTCTTATGGATCTCAATAAAGAATGATACTTATATAATTTTATAGGGACCTAAAACTTAATTTAAGGAATCCTAATATATTTATCTATTTCACTTGGTGAGGGCAGGGGTGTCCTGGGCCAGTTTTGGCCTAATCTTATTTTATGTAAAGAAAAGATTATTTTTAAGCTTATGTTAAATGTATCTTGAAGGGCCTTCCAAAGGTCAAGAAGATTATTTCTGCCTAGATAGAACTTCAGCACACCCTCTATTGTGACCGCAGGAATGAAGCATTGTAATTAACAGTAGGTGATCAGGGCAAAGGGGAGTGGTCGGGGGACTTTTGGGAAATCTTATCATATACTCAGGATGTATAAGAGAGCTATGTAATTCTTTTATAGTAGTATATCAGGGAGTCAGAGGGGGGGTCGCTTCCCAGCAAGGCTACCGCAGTCTCTGGAGCATACAACAAGCGGCCTTGCCAACATGCTGAGTCAACCCAAGCTTTGCTCATAGGTGTGTGTGTGTGTGTGTGTGTGTGTGGGGCATACAGCAGCGGCCTTGCCAACGTGCTGAGCCGACCAAGGCTGTGCTCAAAGGTCGGGGGGGGGGGGGGGGCTCAAACAGATCCTGGGGCCCAGGCGGGTCGGACTCCTCCAAATAATGTTATATAGAATGATCAAGTACTGTTCAGTATGCATGTAGTAAAAGTTAAATGTCTTCTTTTTAAGCCCAAGGCATAAGGGCTAGAATGAAAGAGATCTGAGAGTCACTCTCTAATTAAAGGGTTTTCCTTTAATTAGGTTAGAATGCTTTTTTTTTTAATTTTTAAATTTTTTTTTAGGTTTTTGCCATAGGGCGCATACACTCCCTAGAGAGAAACAGAGAGAGGGAAAGTGAGAAATCAGCCCATAAGAGGATGGCCATGCTGCAATCATTTCTCCTCTATTTTCCTCTCAAAATTTTGGAAACACACACACACACACACACACACACACACACACACAGGCCCTGTGTGATTTTTAAGCCACCAGGTTCAGGACTCAAACCACGGTCAACCATGTGGGAATCCAGCATGCCACCTGCTGGTCCCCAGACTCCATCATTTTTTATAGAGACCTTAGGATTGGACACTTACCTGTTGTGGCTGCCTTTTTAATACAGCTAAGACCAGATTCTGGATCTGGATCTCAGAAATAGCATTTAAACTTATCAAAAACCTGTCACTCAAACCTATCAGATGTGGTAAATTAACAGTTCCAACTAATAAGAAATTTGAGCATAAGCAGAAAGTAAGGGGCTGGCTCCTTAGTACAACAGCTAAGCACTGTGCATTGGGAGCTGGATCCCACATGACCCTCTATGGTTCAAATCCCAGACCCACCAGTTTGGAAAACATTCCAGATGCATGTGCATGTGTGCCCCATATCCTGATAGGATGCAGAAATGGAGGAAAAAGGATTGCAGCATGGCCATGTCCTATTGGAGAAGGGTGTTTTCTTTTTTCTCTCTCTGGAGAGTACACATGTCCTGTCAAGAAGAACAAGAAGAAAAGAAGAAGAAGAAGAAGAAAAGAAGAAGAAGAAGAAGAAGAAGAAGAAGAAGAAGAAGAAGAAGAAGAAGAAGAAGAGAAGAAGAAGAAGAAGAAGAAGAAGAAGAAGAAGAAGAAGAAGAAGAAGAAGAAGAAGAAATAAAACCCAGTTAAGTCAGTTGTTCAGAATAGAATTTCTCTTTTTTAAGGGAAAATTTTTAACCTATATTTATTATTATTATTATTTTAATATTTCCATAGAGAGACACAGAGAAAGAGAGAAAGTGAGAAAGCAAGCCTCCAGGTCCAGAACTCTAACCACATGGTTGGCCATGTGGGAGTCCAGCACCTTTAACCACCATACCACCTGCTGGCCCCCAGAAGGGAATTTCTATCTTGCAAAATAATCAGAACCGATCCTGTCTTCTATGCCATTCTGAAAAGTAAATTAACACTACACACCTATTAGAATGGCCAAAACTGGGACCAGCAGTTGGCATAATGGCTACGTCGTTGGTCTCCCATGTAGTCGACACCGGTTCAAGTCCCAAACCCAGTGGCTTTAACTCACAATGGACACATGTGTATGTGTGCCCAAGATCCCTAGAAGAGAATGGAGAAGGGATTGTGGTGTGGCCATCCCCCCGGGGGGTGACTTCTTGCTTTCTATCTCTGTCTCTCTCTGTCTTTCTGGCGAGCACACACGCCCTATAGCAAAAACCTCTCAAAAAAAAAAAAAAAAAAAAAAAAAAAAAAAAAAAACCAGGCCAAAATTCAATATACTGACAACACCAAATGCTGACAAGAATGTAGAAAACCAGGAACTCATTCATTGCTGGTGGGAATATAAAATGGTACAGTCACTTTGGAAGACAACAATTTCTTACAATATTAAACATATTCTTACTATAAGATCCAGTAATTATAGTCCATAGTATTTACTCACAGGGAGTTGAAAACTCATGTCCACACAAAACCTGCAGATGGATGTTTATAGCAGCTAGCAGCTTTATTCATAATTACCAAAATTTGGAAGCAAGATGTCCTTCAGTAGGCATATGAGTAAATAATCTGTGGTACATACAGACATTGAAATATTATTCAGCATTAAAAAGAAATGAATGGGGCTGGTGGGTGGCATGGTAGTTGGAGTGCTGGGCTCCCACATAGCCAGCTGTCCTCCTCTCTGGTCAAATTTTAAAAAGAGAGAGAATAATGATAATGATGGATAAAGTTAAATAAAATCATCCTAAAAAAAGCTATTAAGCTATGAAGACCAGGAGGAATTTCAGTGATAATTAGACTTTGGATGATAACTAATGAGGTAAGTTCTTCAGTTACAATGAATGTACCACTCTGGTCCAGGGGGATGTTGATAATGAGGAAGGCTGTGTATGTGTGGGGGTGGAGAACAGATGGGAAATCTCTACCATCCTCTCAAATTTGCTATGAACCTAAAACCGCTTTTTTCCCCAAAAAATTTTGCCAAAAGGTACGACTGCTTGGCAGAAAAGGGGAGTAGTAAGAAAGCACCCCCATGTGGAATAGTCTTGCCACAATTCCTTCTCCTTCATTTCTCTCTTCTTTTGGGATTTGGGGCATGTACATGGGTCCAGCATATTTTTTAAGCCACCAGGTCTGGGATCTGAACTGTATGGTCAGTCATGTGGGATCCAGCTACCTTAATCACTATGCCACCAGCTGGCCCTAAAACTACTCTTTTTTTTTTCCCTTTGGAGAGGTTTTTGCTATAGGGCGCATGCGCTCACCAGAAAGACAGAGAGAGACAGAAAGACAGAAAGCAAGAAATCACCCGCCAGGGGGGATGGCCACGCCGTAATCCCTTCTCCTCCATTCTCCTCTCGGGATCCTGGGCACACATGCACATGCGCCCGGCGTGAGTTTAAGCCGCCGGGTCCGGGACTTGAACCACGGTGGACTACATGGGAGTCCAGCGACATAGCCATTATGCTAACTGCTGGTCCCCCATAAAACTACTCTTAAAAAAATCTTAATTAAAAAAATTTATAAATTGCCTGTAACCAGCAGTTGGCATAATGACTGTCACTGGACTCCCATGTAGTCACCTGTGGTTTGAGTCCCGGACCCAGTGGCTTAAACTCACGCTAGGTGCATGCATGTTCGTGCCCAAGATCCTGAGAGGAGAAGGGAGGAGAAGGGATTGCAGCATGGCCATCCCTCCCAGGGGTGATTTCTCACTTTCTGTCTCTGTCTGTCTCTTTCTGGTGAATGCACATGCCCTATAGCAAAAACCTCTCAAAAAAAAGAAACAATTAAAATTGCTTTTGGACTAGAAACAGAAATTATGATCCTGTGTAGTTAGAGAGCCATTTTCACTTGTCATTATCTATCACTCATTCTCTCTAGAGATAAAAAGGCTGAAACTTCAGTCACTAACAAGTAGGCTCTATTGTCAGAAGAGCCCTCAGAAAATTCTAAGTCAGCCTTTTACAGTAGAGCCCTCACTGACAATTTAAGAATTCTAATAAATACATTTATAATATATTCCCAAAACAATATACAAAACCAAAAAATGCTTAAAAGAGACCATGTTAAATAGCTTGCCCAAGTTCACACATCCATAAGTGGGAGAACTGAAATTGAAAAACCAACTCTTACCTCAAACTCAAGCTTTTTCACAACAATAAACCATCTTCCTCATTTTGCTACTGATATGCTTATGGGTAATGCCATCTTTGGGACCTAATCTTGACTCTTTTGCACCATCTTATATAATCAATGTTGTAAGGCTGTAGAAACAGAGTACAGACCCTCATGGGCAACATAGAATAAATTTTCCTCCTTTGTTTACTTCTCCCTGGGTTTCTAATGCAGCACCCTCTAAACCATCCCTTACCTCTCAGCCCACATACCTTCACTCACAGTTCTCATAGGGTGCTCTACTTATTACTACACAGTAATGAGACCAGAAATGTTTTACTGTTGGTTGTTTTTCTTACCACCCTCCTTCCACAACAATTTTCATCCCTCTCCCAAAACCCTTGTCTCATATCATTAGTTCAAAGTGTAGGATCTTGTCATCAGCACCAGATGTGTATGTGGATGAAGCCCCTTAGATGCAGCTCCTCTGGAGACCTGTAACCAAGAAACAAGTCACGTGTTCCCTCTCCCCCAGACACCCAATAGCTAAGAAGGGACAGGACAGTTCTAAGAGAACTATACAAAGAATAGAGGGAATAATATTTGCTTAAGTTTGTTTTTGTTTTTCCTTAGGGTGTGTGCACTTGCTGTAGAGACAGTGAGAAGGAAAGTGAGAAATTACCCCCTCTGGGGGGAAGCTCACACCACAATCCTTTCTCCTCCATTCTCCTCCTGGGATTTGGGGCACACATACATACTTGCCCAGTGTGATTCTTTTTTTTTTTTTTTTTCGGAGAGGTTTTTGCTATAGGGCGCATGCGCTCGCCAGACAGACAGAGAGAGACAGAGAGACAGAAAGCAGGAAATCACCCCCCAGGGGGGATGGCCACGCCGCAATCCCTTCTCCTCCATTCTCCTCTCGGGATCTTGGGCACGCACGCACACGCGCCCGGCGTGAGTTTAAGCCGCCGGGTCCAGGACTCGAACCGCGGTCGACTACGTGGGAGTCCAGCGACATAGCCATTACGCTAACTGCTGGTCCCACCCAGTGTGATTCTTAAGCCATTAGCTTCAGGACTTGAACCACAGCTGGTCATGTGGGAGTACACTGCTGGTCTCAGAGGAGAATAATATTAAAGGGTTAACTTCAAGGTATACTTGAGCTTTGGTCATCTTGTTTATAAATCAGTAAATCCAAGCTACAGAAGAAGTCAGCTCTTCATTGAGTTAATTTTTAAAAGTATACCCTCCAAAAGCAATGCTTTCATATTCTACTATGGATGCCTCTTACATTACAAAAAAATAACAAAGTAGAACTTAATATTCTAAAAGCTCTAACAGCTGGGATCACTTCAGTAACATTATTTAACACTTGCTGAGCCATACCTACTTTTCTTTTTTTTTTTTTTTTTTGGAGAGGTTTTTGCTATAGGGCGCGTGCGCTCGCCAGACAGAGAGAGACAGAGAGATAGAAAGCGAGAAATCACCCCCCCAGGGGGGATGGCCATGCCGCAATCCCTTCTCCTCCATTCTCCTCTCGGGATCTTGGGCACACACGCAAACGTGCCCGGCGTGAGTTTAAGCCACCGGGTCCAGGACTCGAACCGCGGTCGACTATGTGGGAGTCCAGCGACATAGCCATTACGCTAACTGCTGGTCCCCCTACTTTTCTTTATATTGACATTTCATTTATAGCTTTTAAATGAAAAAGTCAATCAATTTATTTAATTTCTACCACCTGCACCCTGTTCCCTTATTATACTTTAGGCATTTTTTTTTTTTTTTGAGAGATTTTCGCTATAGGGCGTGTGCGCTCGCCAGACAGACAGAGAGAGACAGAGAGACAGAAAGCAAGAAATCACCCCCCAAGGGGGATGGTCACGTCACAATCCCTTCTCCTCCATTCTCCTCTTGGGATCTTGGGCACACACACACACACGCGTCCGGCGTAAGTTTTAAGCCACCGGGTCCGGGACGCGAACCGCGGTCAACTACGTGGGAGTCCAGTGACATAGCCATTACGCTAACTGCTGGTTCCCATCCCTTATTATACTTTAAATCAAAGCACTTTACACTTCCATTTTACATCTTCTAGTTAAACATTCATGGTTTAACTGAGTGAATAAAAATATGGAAAAAGCAACTGTGAAGCTGCTTCCTCCCTTTCCAGGCCCTATGGAGATCCATGATCTAGATCAGTGGTTCTCAAATGAGGGGCAATTTTGCCACCCCAGACCTTTGATAAAGTCTGAGCACATTTTTAGTTGTCACAACTGGGGGTTCTACTGACATCCAGTGTATAAAGTCCAGTGATACTGCTAATTACCATCCTATAAGGCACAGGAAAGCCCCCCATAACAAATAATTATCTGGCCTCAAATATCAATACTGCTGCTTTTAATAAATCCAGGTCTAGGTGGAATTCCCTTTTCTGTATAGGTGGTATAACAAAGCACACTTCAAATACCAATCCCAAAACACCCTTAGAATCTAGAATCTAATTACTTATAGTCATTCATTTAATAAGTATTTTACTAAGTAATACCATGTGGCAGGCACTGTGTAGACTGAAGAAAAGAAAGATAATCATTGTCCTTAGAAATCATCCCAGGAAAAAAAAAAAAAGTAAAAAGGGACCAGCAGTTAGCGTAATGGCTATGTCACTGGACTCCCACGTAGTCGACCGCGGTTCGAGTCCCAGACCTGGTGGCTTAAACATGCTGGGCGCATGTACGTGTGTGCCCAAGATCCCGAGAGGAGACAGGAGGAGAAGAGATTGCGGCGTGGTCATCCCCCCTGGGGGGTAATTTCTTGCTTTCCATCTCTCTGTCTCTGTCTTTCTGGCGAGCGCACGTGCCCTATAGCAAAAAAAAAAAAAAAAAAAAAAAAATCATCCCAGTAGGGAAGATTCTTCAACAAATGGCTCACAAAACCCAGGCCCTTACCAGGACATTCAATATTGTTATCTACTCTTATGAAGAGACTATTTGAGAGAAGTGATGGGTGAAAAATTATCTGAAGAATATGTAGTCTGTCCTTGAATTAAGCAGGATGATGAAGGCTATATACTTGGATCATGTTAAGTCTTTGAAGAAATGCCTTCATTAAGCTTCATGTTGAAGTTATGCTTTTTTATAACTTTTTTTTTTTTTTGGAGAGGTTTTTGCCATAGGGCATGTGCGCTCGCCAGAGAGACAGAAAGATAGAAAGCAAGAAATCACCCCCCAGGGGGGGATGGCCACACCGCAATCCCTTCTCCTCCATTCTCCTCTCGGGATCTTGGGCACGCACACACACGCGCCAGGCGTGAGTTTTAAGCCACTGGGTCTGGGACGCGAACCACGGTCAACTACGTGGGAGTCCAGCGACATAGCCATTATGCTAACTGCTGGTCCCGAAGTTATGCTTTTTTTTTAAAAGAGGGATTTTTGGTATAGAGCACTTGTGCTTGCCAGAGACACAGAAAGCAAGAAATCATCCCAAGGGGGATGGCCACACCACAATCCCTTCTTCTCTATTCTCCTCTTGGGATTTTGGACATGCACTCACATGCATCCTGAGTGTCAAGCTGCCAGGTCCAGGACTCAAACCACGGTCACCCATGCAGGACTCCAGCAATGTAATCATTATGCCATCTGCTGGTATTTGCTCTTTGCCTTTAACGGAGAACACTGTAGGAAAAAAGTCATGTGAAATCCTTTACTAACTTCCCATAAGATCTTTTACATATCATTTAGTGCCACCTAAGTGAAACTATTACATGTAAATTTCTTTTAGAAACTAAAATAATGGGACCAGCAGTTAGCGTAATGGCTATGTCGCTGGACTCCCACGTAGTCAACTGCGGTTCGCGTCCTCGGTGGCTTAAAACTCACGCCGGGCGCGTGCCCAAGATCCCGAGAGGAGAATGGGGGAGAAGGGATTGCGGGTGGCCATCCCCCCTGAGGGGTGATTTCTCGTTTTCTATCTGTCTGTCTGGCGAGCGCACGTGCCCTATAGCAAAAACCTCTCCAAAAAAAAAAAAAAAAAAAAAAAAAAAGAAACTAAAATAAGACTGTTTGTTTCTGAGGACAATTCCATTACTTTTCCTCTTCACTACAACTGCCAAATCACCTACAGAGCCAAACTTGAGGCTCAACAATATCATCTATGTAGGCCCTTACAGCCTGAATAATTGTGTACGTCCCCACCTCCAATCCTGGTGGTTTTAACTGGTATTTTCCTTTTCTCCATTCTGGATTCTCTGGTCTTATTCAGTAACCATATTTTTTTTTTCAGACATATTCTTGCTGTATGCTGTCTCAATTAATGTGTAAGATGTAGTCATGTATGAATAAAATAAAAAAGAGGAGCAACAAAAAACAATTACAATAATACTGCTAGATGCATGTACTGACTTCATTTTGGTGGGAGATTTTTACTATAGGGCATGTGTGCTCACCAGAGAGAGAGAGACAGAGAGTTAGAGAAAGACAGAGAGACAGAAAGTGAGAAACCACTTCAACAGCCACATTGCAATCCCTTCTCCTCCATTCTCCTCTAGGGATTCTGGGTATGTGTACACACAGCCACCTGGTGGAGTTTTCCAAGCCACTGGGTCCAGGACTTGAACCATGATCAACTACATAGGAGTCCAGCAACACAACCGTTATGCCATCTGCTGGTCCCTGCACTGACTGTTCTAACAACCTGAACCAGATCCCTAATGAAGGCAGTGAGGGTCACAGAAAACTTCCTAGGGGAGCTCATGACTGAGCTGAACACTAAAAAATAGACTAGCTGTTAATTTTAAAAGAAAGAGAAATTCTCTAGGCAAGAAATAAGAACAAGTGTTAAGGCACACTGGGCACATACACATGTGTGCCCCAAATCCCAAAAGATGGAGAAATGGAGGAGAAAGGATTGAGGCATGACCATGCCCCATTGGGGAGTGTTTTCTCCCTCTTCCTGGCAAGCACACATGTCCTTAGGTAAATTTACAACAAAAAGCAAAAAATTGGAAGATGTTAAGGCACAGAAGTGAGAGAGAACCTGGTACATGCTGCATTTAGGGAATTACAAGGGGTTCGTTTAGCCAGAAGGAGAGGGTATTTTGGGAGTGGTGAGACATGACACTGAAGAGGTACCATAGATGCCACACTAAGGACTTTGGACTTTGGCCTGATAAGCATGATTGGAAATATGAGAACAGTCAGGAGTTTACTATAATAATCCAAGGAAGAAAAGATGACCCCCACAAATTACGAGAATCCCTCACCCCCATAGGTTTCCACAGATGTTAGGCATCTTTAATTAGTAACACAATCTCTAAAATCAATTAGCAAAGAATCCAAATCCTATTCTCACCCGTTTCCCATCCCCTTACCAATATTAACTCTAACAATATCTCTATTCCATTAGAAAATGGTGCCAATAGGCATAATGAGAACAATGAATAATCTTTAGACAAAATCATAAGAATCTGATTCCTACATTTCTCATTCTCTTTTGCATCTGATATAAGCTGGACTTAAGCTGCTCAACAAGCGATTAAGGAATTCAGATAGCTCTTCATCTCACTCAGGACAAGCAGCAAGCGTCGTCATGACTTTATGTCTCCAATTGTTCCAATCACAGTTTCTAATACAGAAATAAAACTGTTCAGTGTCTCAGTCCTTGCCTCATTTTGTTTCACAGATATCTGCATTTCCAAGTTCTCAGGCTCCAACAGCAGTTCAGTTAAGAACAGACAGCCAGTATCATCCTGAGCACTGAGGTAGGCCTTCCACGGCTGAGCCCCAGCCCTGCTCATTGCGATGGTCTGGATGTTCACTACTTGCAGAGCCATCTGGAGGGTGTCAGGATGGACTGCTCCCTGCCAAGGCAATACTTGCTGATGAACGACTTTGAGGCTATGCCACGTTTTCTCAAAATACTCAGCAGTAAGCTGGCAATTGGGGACTAACGTGAGGGTTCCAGAATCAGGGAGTTCTTGTTCCCTCTCCTTGTTTTCTTCAGGAATCAGAGGTCCTAAAAGAGTCAGAAAGCTTGTATGAGAGATGTTCTTAATCTGTAGGAATTATATTTTTTAGATAAATTCCCAAAAGTACACAATATGACTTTCAAGTTTGGATAAATGGCTCACATAACCAATAACAGACTTCTTCCTTGCTTACAAATTTTCAAACTCAGGGAACAGCTTGAGATTTAGTTAGTGTATTCTCTAGTTTCTACCAGTCATTGCAAAGAATTTATCATGACAAGATAAAGAGTAAGGACGATTTTTACCTGATGCAGCAAAGGATGCACTATTAGGATGCTCTGGGCCATAACGCTCTGTCCCTTGGCATTTAGAGATAGCTGCCCAACGGGTTTTGCCATAAACGGGCACCAGTGTGTTGAAGTCTGAGGCCCAGCTATTCACTGGTCTTTCTGCTTGATCCTCCAAAAGTCCAAGAGAAGGGTCAGATTTGGGGCTACAAAGGACCCGCTTAACTTCGTCAATGCCAACTAAGAGGAGGCGATAGTAGAAGAGACCTCGGTCCCGTACAGCCATATCCTTTTCTTCCTCTGATGTAAGGAAACAGATTGCGTTACTTAAAAACAAAAACATTCAGCGGCCGGCAGGTGGCGTGGTGGTTAAAGGTGCTGGATTCCCACATGGCTAACCACAGTTCGAGTCCTGGATCTGGCAATTGCTTTCTCGCTTTTCCTTTCTCTCTCTCTCTCTCTGTTTGGTCAAATTAATGATAATAATAATAATAATAAATGGAATTAAATAAATAAATAATTCTTAAAAAAACAAAACTCCTCCTACCCTTGTGCTAACCATAATAGAAAGAAAAAAATGAACGGTGGATGAAACACTAAAAAGCATTAACATTTTCTTCTCAGGTCTCAGATGTGACTCACCAAACAATGAAAGCTATGATGACTTTTACTAAGGGTCATAGTAAATACTATTTCCTTCTGAAAAACCTATTGCTATCATTTGAATATGCCCCCAAAATTCATGTAGTGAGATTTGGTTATGACAGAATTGAGAGGGTGAGACTTAATCGCCACTGAGGCCTGACGAATGTCAACTATTCAACATGGAGGCAGAGGTCGATAAACTGGAACTGATGTTTCAGAAAGCTGACTCTGATCTGGATTATATTCAGTACAGGCTGGAATATGAAATCAAGACCAATCACTCTGATTCAGCAGGCAAGAAAAATCCAGTTACACTCTTAAAGGAATTGTCAGCGATAAAATCTCGGTATCAAACTTCGTATGTACGCGTTAAATCAGTTGCTATTAAACAGGAAGAGACTAAGAGCCGCATCTGTGCTACTTTGAATAAGACTATGACTATGATACAAGAGCTACTAAAACAAACAAACGTGGAGCTGGCACCACTGACTGAAGAAGAGAAAACTGCAGCACAGTAATTTAAAATCTCACATGCCAGATTTATGAAGAAATAGAATTGCAGAGTGGAACTCAAAAGGAGAAGAGAACAATTCGAAATTTAGGAAGATGTCTTTTTAACACTTGATGAGTAGAGGCGGGGGGCTGTGAAGGAGGAGGTTTGCTTGAGACTAGAAAGTAACGCCTTTTATAAAAGAGGAGGCTATACGACAGGCAGAAGCCAGGATCAGGTGTGCATGCCTGTAGTCCAAGACTGGGGAAGTTGAGGCAAAGGACTGTTAGTTTGAGGCCAGCCTCAACAACATAGCAAGACCATGTCTCAAAGAAAGAAGGGCATACATACTATTATATATGAATATTATATGTGAATAAATATCATATATGAATATTATATATGAAAAAAAAAAGAATTGAGAGAGTGATACCTTAACCCAACTATGTTGTTGAAAGATAAGGCACTTGAGAAAAGATTGGGATTATGGTCACTAGGGTCAGGTACCCATGACTGACTCCAGGTGAGTTTATAAGGAGAAGGAATGAGATCAGAACAGAGCCACACATGCAGGTGCTCCTACGCTCCACCAACCTGTGTCCTAGACCTTGCACCTCCAAACTATGAGCTAAATAAGCCTCTGTTCTTATACATCACCCAGTTTCAGGAATTTTCTGTTATTAGCAAGAGAACAGGCTGAAACACCCACCTATGCAGTAATGTAACAAACGCCCCAGCATGTCCTGGCATTCAGCAGGTCGAGAGAGGAAAAGTCGCAGCAGTGCAGTGAGCAGCTCCATCTTAACAGCTGGAAATGTCTCTGACTTCACGTTCTCTACAAAGTCCTCTAACACATAAGGAGCATTGGGAATTCTTTCCCCATGGACCCCGAGTAGCCAAATAAGTGCCTGTTTCCCCTAGGGAAGGAAGGAATAAGAACAGGTACTTAATGCTTGGCTGTCTAACCCACAGGAGATAGTAGAAAATTGCTGATTTTGCTTTCCCCTAGTACCAGAACAAAGGATATAATCTTTGATTTACTTCACCTTGCATTGTATCAACCCCACCTACTATTTCTACTACCAAATAAGAATGACATTCTAACACATGAGAGGAAACCCAAAACTTTTATAATCTATGTTGATTAAGCAATAAACAAGGTTTCCTCAGTTTGGACCTCTGGCCTAATTTGAGGTTTAGTGTTTCAGTGAAAGCTACTGAAAGGAATTTCTCTTAATTTTTTATGAAAGTGGTTATAACCTAGAATGTGTATCCCAATCATCTTTGAAGCTTCTTAAAAATATACCCATTGGGGGAACCAGCAGTTAGCGTAATGGCTATGTCACTGGACTCCCACGTAGTCGACCGCGGTTTGCGTCCTGGACCCGGTGGCTTAAAACTCATGCCGGGCGCGTGTGCGTGCATGCCCAAGATCCCGAGAGGAGAATGGAGAAGAAGGGATTGCGGCATGGCCATCCCCCCTGGGGGGTGATTTCTCGCTTTCTGTCTCTATGTCTCTCTCTGTCTGTCTGGCGAGCGCACGCGCCCTATAGCAAAAACCTCTCAAAAAAAAAAATATATATATATATATATACCCATTGGCCAAGCCACAGTATTGCAGACTGTCTGACACTTCTACTCGGAAGAATGAGGCCATATGAGAGGCCTAGGTTCGATTGTTAGCCCATCCTAACAGTCAAGTGCAGTGGCACATACATATAGACCCAGTTACTCAGGAGGCTGAGGTAGGAGAAATACAACATAGCAAGACTCTATCTGTATCTGTCTAGGTTCATCATCCCTGGATATTTAAGTCAACAGACCTGAGATGAAGCCCAAATTTCTGGAGAATTCCACAAATGACCCTTCTGATTCTCATTTCAGCTAAAAACTCCATGGTCTAAATTTCCGACTCCAAACTTCAAGAGAACAATAGTATCAAAATATAAATCCTGGGACCAGCAGTTAGCGTAATGGCTATGTCGTTGGACTCCCACGTAGTCGATCGCGGTTCACGTCCTGAACCTGGTGGCTTAAAACTCACCCCGGGCACGTGTGCACGTGTGCCCAAGATCCCGAGAGGAGAATGGAGGAGAAGGGATTATGGCGTGGCCATCCCCCCGGAGGGTGATTTCTCGCTTTCTGTCTCTCTGTCTCTCTCTGTCTGGTGAGCGCATGCGCCCTATAGCAAAAACCTCTCAAAAAAAAAAATAAATAAATAAATAAATAAATAAATATATATATATATATATATATACACATACATAAATCCTATTTTTAGCATTTACATGCCATCTACATTCAAAATAGAATCCAAGGTGGCAATCAATGGTAAGAGTAACTTCAGACAAGTGGTAAAAGAAATGCTTAGATTCTATTTAAGAGGGCAGTATCCCAAGCATCCCCCCTCTGCCCAGAAGTAAAGCAGAATTATAGTCTACCTCACTGTCCTGAATGTTCTCCTCACAGCCGGGCAGTGCCTGACACACAGCTTCAGTACACTGAGGACACAACCAAACCAGGTCCCGGAAAGTCTGCACCACCACTACAACAGAGCCCAGGATAAAAGAGCCCAGCATTAGAGTCTCTAGGCAGGAAGGACATGTATTCAAACTAGATTTCCAGCTGAATTTTTGTAAAATGGGTTTTGGCTGGATGGTCAATGATTATTTGAGAAATGGATGACATGGCCAGTAATTTCTTGAATAAATGTTGCCCTGATTAGACTGATGTGAGGATAAATAAACTAATGTATGGGAAAGCACCTTGAAATATGTAAAGCAAATGTAGTAGTGCTGCTGTTGAATGATACTCAGAAGACAGTATAAATGGATCCACCATGACTGGGACTATTACGAGACAAACAAGGTGTCTAAAGTGCAAATTTTAAGAAGGGATACAGGACTGGCACTTGCATGAACCTGAGAATGAATGCCTTCTTATATTTGATATCCTAGGCATCTTGCTTGCCTCACCCTAGTCCTAGCCCTGGAAACCACTGCCTATAGCTTACTACCATTAAGCAGAAAAAGGGGTAAAGGAGGAGAAATAATAAAGCAAGGTCATCCTGGTACCTTTCCTTATTTATAGTATAGCCTTAGACTCAGCAGCCTGAAGACTCTGCACTATTAGATTTATAGGCCCTATGGTTCTCTAACAGCAAGAAGATGGTGCAAGGAGAAGTTTAAACTTCTATATCATTCATTCAACAGCAAATGTTTTTTGAGCAACTACTACAGACCAGGGACTTGACAAAACAATAATTCTAGAAAGATAGCTATTACCTGTGGTAATGTGTTCTTGCTGAAGCCCCAGTAGTTCTGTTAGAATCTGTACACATTGGTCTGTGTAAGTCCTGGCAATGCCACCTACAGAGAAAGGGAAAACAGAGACAATGGTTAAGTCAGATACTAGGAGCTCATCCTAAGATCATTTCTCACCAGTCAAAGAAGACCGGAGATACCTAAAACAAAACAAAACTGCCCCTTACTTGATGAAATAAGAAGACTCTAAGTTTGCTACAAAGGGAACTTTGGTAGATATGAAACTTTTTTTTTTTCATTGACTACTAGAAAACTGAAAATTCATGGAAAAACAATTTCCTGCTGAACAAGGTTGATAGAAACAAAGCTATTTAAGTGGCAGCCAAATATGAGGCAACCTTTGTGTTGTGGCAACCCCACACAAGAATGTTCCTGCTGGGGAACATTCAGTCACCTAACTGCAAGGATTTCTTCTCTCCTCTTTTCTGCCCCTAAAAGTAACCATATTTTATTCCAAATATGAAGGTTCTTCCTTCTCCCTCATTTGAAGTTCCCCAGTTACTTTCAATTTTTTTTGTTTATTTTTTTCCATGAGCAAGAGTAAGAAGAGAGAGAGAGAACCCCTAATAGGTTTGCTATGCCATGAACTACCCCCAGATTCAAAAGGCTCAGTTTGTGGGCATGCATAAGCCCAGGGTGCTCAAAAAAGTCTCTAGAGGGCCAGTAAGTGGCATGATGGTTAAGGTGCTGGACTCCCACACAGTCAACTACAGTTCAAGTACCAGATCCAGTGGCTTGAAATCATGCCAGGCACGTGTGCATGCATGCCCAAAATCCTGAAATGAGAATGGATAGAAGGGATTATAGTGTGACCATCCTCAGAAGGGAGGAGGGTGAGATTCCTCACCTTCCCTTTCTCTGTCTTTCTCCAGTGAATGCACATGTTCTATGGCAAAAACCTTAAAAAATAAATAAATAAAAAAAGTCTCTGTATACAAACCCAGAACCTTCCCACATGGGTCAGTCTCACAAAGCTTTGGGTTAATACTACATCACCATACTATCTCCTGCTTTCATTTTTTATCACTCTAGCCTTTCAAATTCCATAAAGTAATATGAAAAAGATTATAAGACCTAGGGATTCTTTGTGTGATGGTTTATACTTAGTACAGTACATAGTCAATGGACTGGTGAATTGACATAGGACTTTAAGTTAGCAGGATTCTTATCTCAGTTCAAGAACTATATAACCTTTTGGCAATTAGATTTTATTTTTAATTGCCAAAGGGCACATGTAACTTGACCAGAAAAAGACTTAGAGCCAGAGAGAGGGAGAAGAAGAAAGCATAGGATGTGGCCACGCTGCAGTTGCCTCTCTCCTGTATCTGCATCCTGCTGGGATTTTGGGCACACATGCATCTGTACCTGGTGTGTCTCTCAAGCCACAAGGGCTAAGATTCAAATTGTGGTCAGCCATGTACATGCCAGCTCACTTAATGACTAGCTCATAGGGTCAGCCCCCTTTTGACAATTTAATAACCTTTTTGTGCCTGAGTTTCATCTTTAAAATGGAGTCTATAACACCTGTTCACTTTTCCTGACTGGAGAAGACCAATAAGATGCATAGGAGGGATCAGCTGTTAACGTAATGGCTATATTGCTGAACTCCCATGTGGTCAACCGCTGCTCGAGTCCCAGACCCGGTGGCTTAAACTCACGCTGGGCATGTGTGCGTGTGTGCCCAAGATCCTGAGAGGAGAATGGAGGAGAAGGGATTGCGGCGTGGCCATCGCCTCTGGTGGGTGATTTCTCGCTTTCTATCTCTCTGTCTCTCTCTGTCTTTCTGGCGAGCACATGCACCCTAGAGCAAAAACCTCTTGGAAAAAAAAAGATGCATAGGAAAGAATTGTGGACAGCAGACAACAAAAGGAAATATAAATGTTATAAATTATAGTTTCAGTTACCTATGTTCTCTACCCTAGAAGACATGACATTAGTCTTGACAAAAAACATCTCCCCTCCCTTTTATTTGTTGTCACTGACCCAATTTTTTGGTGCATGTTACTTTGTTCCCTTTTGCTCTCTCTGATTCCTCTTACCACCACCTTCTAGCCAGCTGGCTAGGCTGTCAGCATGGAAACACAGCAGAACCTACCGATGGCAAAGATGGCAGCCTGTGCAAAGTCAGCAGACACATCGGTGCAATACCCTCGAAGCTCCTCTAGCACCTGCTGCACATTCTCATCGTTGACCAGCTCACACAGCACCTCTACCTTCTGTAGCTTGATGTAGTGGGGCTCCGAATAGGAGCAAAAGAATTTTTTGTAGTGGCTACTAAAGTGACCGGGCAAACTATGTAATATCTGGCGCACATGACAGAGAGCAACAAAGCAGAGCTCGCGGCTCTCTGAAGAACAGGCAGCTAACAAAGGTCCCTTGACTCGTACAAGCACATCGGTTTGTACATGGGGGAACTTTTTTGCCATGATCAGAAAGAGTTTAGTGGCTCCCATCACCACACCTGGGCTACTGCTCTTAAGAAAACTGTCCAATAGGTTGAGAATGTCAAATAGTTCCTCCTCACTGCGGGGCTGGTAGCGGAGCAAAAAGTTCAGTACTTCAGCCTGGCCCCACTGATCCAGTTTTGTCATTCTATCAAAACAGGAAAAACAAAAGCACTGTATTAGCTACAAAATTAGGACCATCTCCATGCCATGTTACCAGTCAGCTGTTCAGCATAATAAAGGGAGAATTCTTAAAAATATACTATGCCATAATTGAATCATTCTATTTAAAGTTTACACAAAATAGGTTTTAAATTTCAAGATAAGTTGACAGCACAAATGTACATCTCTGTAAGGCTGAATATAGGATTAATATAGATTCTCTATATACTAAGGTACCATAAATGGATTAGTTTGGGGGACATAAAGATTGTAGAGGAGGGTATATCCCACCAGAAGGATATTTCTGCCATCTCTCTATACTGATGAGAAACTAAAGCAAATAAAATAAATTCTCTCAGTGCAGTGTGAGAAAATTAATAATTATGATTAACTTTTTTTCTACCCTATAGAAGTTGTTAAAGACTTCTTAATTAAGCACAGCAACAAAATTCTACCAGGATTTAGCTTTCATAATAAAAAGAACACAGAGACATACAAACCGATTTAAGAGATGGTGGGCAATGGGCTTATTGATGACAACACCTCCTTCCTGTTTCAGAATTTCCTCTAGAGACCTCAGGCAGTTCACAACCACAATTGGGTCCTGGTCACGCAGCAAACTGTATAACTCATTTACCAGGGCACCATCTATAAAAACGAACAAAGATCTCAGATATAGGAAAAAGGCTTCAGAGTCACAGGAATAAAGCCTGAGTAACAGCTCCATGCAAACGAAGCTGCTTCCCCACTATAAAAATCACAAAGGCAGTAGCAAAGCATAAGACAAAACAACTAACTGCCATCTCCAGACTGTTCTGAGTAGCTAATATAAAGAATCTCACTTCAGCCCTGTAGAAAGAACTTCTCTAATCTCAAAAAATGCCCAAGTCCTGCAACTTAATTAAAGAGGTATGTTCAAAAGTGGAACCACATTCTTTACTACTGAAGCTATATAACCTTTTACAAAGTCACACACTTAATGTAGGCACAAGTAAATATCAATCATGATGGATCACATTGAACTTACCCACTTCGGAGTCTTCATGAAGATTATGCATCTTTGCACAGCCAAGGACAGCCACCCTCCTGACATATGAAGCCTTATCCCGCAGACCATTGAGAATAGGCTGTTGGATATATTCCTGCACACCAGGCATCCTAAGCAATACATCCTGGAGTCAGGCAGGTCCTGAAAGACTAGTGCTGACATAATTCAACCCCTCTCTACCTAACAAAGGGGTAAACAGATATTTGAATGTGCATCTGTCAGATCATAAAGAAGTGGAGAATGCCGCTACCAAACTAAAAAAGCCGTAATTTGACTTTATATTTGGAAAAATGCTGCACAGGCAGCAAAGAAAGATATATCCATCATTGTTTAGAAATTTTTAACCAAAGCTGGGGCCGACAGGTGGCAATGGTGGTTAAGGGTGCTGGACTCCCACATGGTCAACCGTGGTTTGAGTCCCGGACATGGTGGCTTGCTTTCTCACTTTCCCTCTCTCTTTCACTCTGTTCTTCTCTGGTCAAATTAAAATAAAAAAATAGATAAATAAAGATAAATTTTTATTTATTTATTTTTAAAGGGAATATTTCTAAAGGATTATTTTATTTGACTTTATTTATTTATTTTTGTTTTTGACCGGAGAGGGAGAGGGAGAGAGAGAAGGGAGAGGCCAGCCCTGAGATAAAAATTTTAAAAAATTATAAAAATAAAAAAATTTTAACCAAAACTGAAGACTACTTTACCAAGAGTTAGGATGGAAAACTTCCTTTTATAAAACCATATGACAGTTTATTAAGCCAAAGTATATCTGAGTTCAGGGAAAAACAAATTATCCTCATTAAAAATCTGTCCCATAAATCCTGAATTCACCAGCTACTGAGGACCAAGCTAAAAAGAGGTTGCTCACCTGAGGCTACACATGCTCCGTAGGGCCAGACCTCGCACCATCGGATTGGGATCCGAGCAGTCTTTGCACAATGTATTGATGGCCAGAAGAGCCAGATCTGGTTTCAGGGGGGCATATGTGCACATGTACAGATATACCAACTTCTTCTGAACAATATCTACAGTGGCACTGGCCTTCACCATTTCCATGAAAACACCAGACATGTCCAAGCCCTGAGTCATGTGCCTGGAACCAACAAACACAACAGAAAGTAAAACAGAAAATCCTCAACCTACAGAGAGGGAGTTTTACTCAGACATATCCTGCTTATCCAACTATTAGGTTGTCGGGAAAGTCACGCCATATTTTCTGTTTTTCTATGCAAAAATGCAACACAACTTTCCCGACGACCCAATGTATTGTGATCTCTTAAAGGGAAGCAACCAGGTCTGCTCCATCTATCACAAAATACTTCTCACCATGGGCTTGTAGTAAGCATTGTTCTCCTATTTATTCAACAATCACTTACTGAATCTCTAAAATATTCCAGTGAAAATCAACACTTACATGTTCTGTGGACATCATTTTGAAGGCCTGGTCTCAGGCCTCTAAGAACTCAAAGTCCAGCTAGACAAGAAAACCACTAATTACAGTATGAGAGATAAGTATCTAAATTGAGGCAATGTACAAGGTACAGAGGGAATCCACAGGTCTAACACTACCAAGAAGTCAGAAAATGCTTCTTTGCGGAGGAAGCAATACTTTAGCTGAATGAGCAAGAGCTCACCACCCGGATATGATAGAGAGGTAATGACACATGCTATGCGATATGCAATCATGAGCAACAATGGAAAATCCTTTTGCATGTAGTTGCATTAGCAGGGTGTTTCTTGGGCTCTGTGATAACACGCTTGCGCTTTATTTTGCAGTTCAGTTTCTCAAACTGATGTCCTTCTGGAATCAGTTGAGGTGTTAAAAATAGAATCTTGAGTTCCATCCCACCCTACTGAAATCAAAGCAATCACTGGATTGGATGAAAAGTCTGCCTTCTTAAAAAAGCACCCCAAGAGACTTCCGTGCATACTGAAGTTTGTGAACTACAGCTGTAGGCAAAAATTAAGTGTTCTGATTTGTCCACTGGAAATATCCTGACTAAAATGAAGAGGCAAGGTGACCTACAGAACCTACTCCAATTTCTTTGGTAATGAAGGCTTTAACCAGAACAACGGCAGCGCCAGTAAAAAACAGAAGATGGATGTTTAGAATTATGAATTCATACCATCTGACAAGTGAAGGATCAAATGTTATTATGGTTGATTCTCACACTTAGCTGGGTAGCTGGTGACATTCATCAACACAAATATAAGCGGAAGAGCAGGTTCGGGGAGAAGGGGAATGCCAGTGCTATTTCGGATGTGCCTTTGATGTGCTACCCAGGTGAAAATGCCAAGCAGGCAGTGGGTCTGAAGCTAAAAAGGGAGGCCTGTACTACAGATCCAGGAATCACCAGTGTCAGTGTAACTGTTCAAGCCCAAAATACGAAGACTCCCAGCTGAATAAAAGATGTCCCACAAAGTAAGACTGAGATTGCACGCTGGAGAAGCAGGATGAAGGCCAAATCATACAACTGCCACGCAAGTTCATTTACTTCTCCAAAACAGCGGGGCATCGGGGTTTGGAGGGGCAGTTAGGACGCTAAGGAGCAGGTGATACCTAATCACTCGCTGGATGACATTCCGGTAGCGCAGCCTATCGGTCTGAATGTGAGGGTTACACAGAGCCTTCTTCAGCTCCTTCACCACGTCCTCGGAGCCAAGGTACGGCATCTTCTGAACAGTCACGGGCAGCTCCCACAGATCCCTAGGACCTCGTGGGCGCTTCCTCGTCCTGAGTGGAAGCCTGAGTAAAGGAAATGTCGGTCAGCGAAAAGACGAAAGGCGTGATCTCGCCCAGCCTTGGCTTCCCCAGGGTCGGAACACTCACACTTCAACTTGCCCAGGGGCTCCCAGGCGAGCCTCTCCCTGGCCGCTCAGGCCCGACCAGGACCTGCAGGCCGTTCGCTCCGCCCACAGACTTCTCCGCTTCCTCTGGGCCCTCCGCCCTACTCCAACCCGGCGGCCGATGGAGCGCACACCCCTTCCTCTGCCTCAGCCTCCGCGACGCTGTCGTCCACAGAGGGCCCAATCCTGTTTTCTCCGGAAGTCCCGCCCCCTTACCCGGGCCCCGCGGACCGCGGCTGCCGCTCTACCCGCGAGCGCCGAGCAGAGCCCGGACCCCGACCTTAAGGTGCCCTTCCCCCACCTCTCACCTCCCGGCGCTGCCGCACGGCTCCCCCTGGTGGCGCCGCGACGGGCAATCGGAAATCGGCTACCTGTGCCTGTCTCCTCCCAGCAGCGCGCTCTTTGAGTGCCCGGCTCGGCCTCGGCTCCCGCGCTGGGGGGAGTGGTGCTCCGCCGAGCGTCTTCCGCCCTTTGGGCCCCAACCCCCAGACTTGCACGAGCCTGGGCGCTTCCTTCTTTCTGCCCGCTCTAGGAACTTGCTGCTCCACTGGGCTGGCTTTCCCTAAGCGTGTCTGGCTGTGCTCTTGCCCCAGCATGACATTTTTCAGGGCGCCGTTGTCGAATCTCACGCAGAAGTCCTGAACCCATCCATGAAGATCCCACTGGTGGCTCCCCCACCCCGCCAGCATGAACGGGGTCCTGATCCCCCAGACGCCCATCGCTGTGGACTTTTGGAGCCTGCGCCGGGCTGGTACCGCGCGGCTCTTCTTCTTGACCCACATGCACTCGGACCACACGGTGGGCCTGTCCAGCACCTGGGCCCGGCCCCTCTACTGTTCTCCCATCACTGCCCACATCTTGCATCGTCGCCTACAGGTACGGGAGGCTGGAGTCGGCCTCCGAGAACTGGTCCAGGCTTCGGAGCGGGCACTTCCGATCTTTCACAACCTCGGAGTCACTGGGTGGGTCCGGGAGGCCCAGTGTTTACCTCTGTGAGAATCGTATGAACCCAAAAGTGCATCTATAGTCCAGAATAGGAGCGTAACTTCCAACTGACTACTTGAGATTATTTTAGCTATGACTTGGGGAGATCTCATAGTCCAGCCAAGGAAGTTATTTCTAATGCTTTTACATAAACTAGGCCAAGTGTGTTTCCCAAATTTGCCACATCTTAAGAATCCACCTAATATGCTGGGTAAATATACAGATTCTTCAACCCCTTTCCCCAACCTACATCCTCTGATTCTGGAGATAGGGCTGAGGTAGGTCCTGGAAATCTGGAGGTTTTTGAACAATTGCCCCCAAGAGATTATGATCAGGAGCGAGGGGTGGAGAATGGGAGGAGGAAGAGCAGATTGCTTGGGCATCTCCTTTAGAGCTTCTTCAAGTGACTTGGGGTTTGGTAAGACTTCCTTGATTCATGTGAGGGATAGTCCCTGACCTAAGGAGGGCCTTTGTGGTCACTGGGATGACCAACTGTTTCCTCAGGTATCTAAGCAATGGATCCGAGCTCTGGAGGTTGGTGAGAGCCATGTATTGCCTCTAGATGAAATTGGCCGAGAGACCATGACTGTCACTCTCATCGATGCCAATCACTGCCCTGGTTCTGTCATGTTTCTTTTCGAAGGATATTTTGGAACCATCCTCTATACAGGTGAGCCTCCTGAGGGATCTCTCTTACTTTTCCAGTCTAGATACTCTTTTTCTTAAGCAATCTTGATTCTTTATAGAAATCTGGAGGCTTTTAAGCTTCATCACATATGAACACAGTAACTCCTTCTTAACTGACACAATCCTGTTCTTTAAGAATCCAAGCCTCGTGAAGAATAACTAAAAAGAAGGGCAGGTTCGTGAAGAATAACTAAAAAGAAGGGCAGGTTGGAGACATTTCTACAAAGAAACTATACTGCATAATTCAGCCCCAGGTCACGTAATAGTTTTCCTACAGGCCAGTAAGCAAATGCCCATCTGTTGTTGGATATGAAAGAGGCTTATCTTCTATTCTCTTATCTCTAGCTCTCATATATTCTTCCAGGTGATTTTCGATTTACACCATCCATGCTAAAGGAGCCAGCCCTGACATTGGGAAAGCAGATCCATACTTTATACCTGGACAACACCAATTGCAACCCAGCCCTCGATCTTCCTTCTCGACAAGAAGCTGCCCATGAGATTGTCCAGCTCATTCGAAAGCACCCACAACATATCATAAAGATTGGTGAGCTCTTTCTATTTTCTTTTACCCATAGCTAATGAGTCTAGGTTCTTTGAAGGTTCTCACATCTCTCAAGTTTTTATATACCTCTGACCTCTATGAAATCTACTATGACCACCTTGTATAAAACTGCAACCCTATTCACCACCCCAACTCCTGTTCCTCTACTCCAATTCAACTTTTTCCTTTTTTAAAAGAATTATTTTTACTGAAATTTATTATTTTTTATTTTTTATTTGACCAGAGAGGGACAGAGTGAGAGAGAAAGAGGGAAAGTGAGAAAGCAAGTCACCAGGTCTGAGACTTGAACTGCGATCAGCCATGTGGGAGTCTAGCACCCTTAACCAAGTATTTGCCAATCACATATTTTTTCCTTTTTTTAGAATTATTTATTTTACTTATTATTATCATTTTTAAAAAATGTGACCAAAAAGAGACAGAGAGAGAGAGAGAAAGGGAAAGTGAGAAAGCCGCCAAGTCTGGGACTTGAACCATGGTTGACCGTGTGTGTCTAGTGCCTTTGAACACCATGGCACCTGCCAGTCTCTATTTGTGTTTTTTAGCAGCTATTTCTTGTTATTTGTCATTTATTTCTTCCCTACACACATAAACTTCTTGAGAGCATTGATAGAAATAGGAAAAGCTTTGTGTGTTTGTGAAACAAAGAAGCAAAAAGTCGGTGTAATAGGCACACAGTAGGCAAGGAGACTAGAAAGGTAGGAGGAGCTGGAGTGCTAGTAAGTCATTTTGAACTTGGTCCTAAACCCAACAGAGAGCTATTGAAGGATATTTTTTTTTCTTGTCTGAAGGCACATTTGCTCACCAGAGAGAGAAAGCAGCCCACAATGGGATATGGTCATGCCACAATCCTCCTTCC
The DNA here is from genome assembly GCA_026018925.1 of Tupaia tana. Lineage (NCBI taxonomy): Eukaryota > Metazoa > Chordata > Mammalia > Scandentia > Tupaiidae > Tupaia > Tupaia tana. Next base: position 81,889,459 of record JAKSZU010000004.1, read on the forward strand.
TCCATTTCTTTGTCCTGTCAGGATATTGGGCTTGCATGCACATGCACCCAGTGTTATTTTCAAGCTACAAGGGCTGTAATTTGACTGCAGCTGGCCATCCACGCAAGCCAGCTCACCATACCCGGGGCTTAACTGCTGTGCCACCAAGCCAGCCTGAAGTATTTCTTTTAAATTTTCTATAGGGTATGTGTGCTCATAGAGAGAATGAGAAAAAGCCCCCAGGGGATATGACCATACCACAATCCCTTCTCCATTCTCTTGGAATTTGGGGCATACACATACATGTACTTGGCATTTTTTTTTTTTCACTGCCAGACTCTTTTTATTGGCCACTCAGAGCTACATTAGCTGTTGCCACCAGGAATTCTGCTTTTCCTTGTGCTGCCCTTCCTGTGTCTCCCAGCTCTGCAGAGCCAGCTCCCAGGAACACAGACCTTGGTCCAAGCGCTCCGGGAACAAAGGGCCCCATGGCTCTGCAGCCGCCTGTCGGGAACCACGCTGGCTGGGGCCGCCACTGTCCTCACTGGTCACATCAGTCCGGGGTCCTCCCTCCGAGACGTGGCTGCCTTCCGGGCTCGTCCCCCTGCACAGCCGACACAGCAGGGTTGTCCCCAATGACCTTCCCGCACCCCGGCTGCGTCCACGGCTGTCTTTCTCCACAATGTTGCAGACTGGCCGTGGCAGGCCGGACGGCGACTGTTGGGGAAACTCACTCTGGGCTCCTCTTTGACCACAGCGGCTACACGGAAGCAGCTGCAGCTTCAATAAGGGCTGCCTTGGCATGTTTTTTGAGCCACCAGGTCCAGGAATCAAACCTGCCCAGTCAGCTATGTGAAATCCAGCTGCCTTAACTATCATGTTATCTGGCTTGCCCCCTTGAAGATTTTTTTTGACTGAACTTTTAAAATTATGCCATATGGGGAACCAACAGTTAGCGTAATGGCTATGTCGCTGGACTCCCACGTAGTTGACCGCGATTCGTGTCTCGGACCCGGTGGCTTAAAACTCACGTCGGGCGCGTGTGCGTGCGTGCGTGCCCAAGATCCCGAGAGGAGAATGGAGGAGAAGGGATTGCGGCGTGACCATCCCCTCTGGGGGGTGATTTCTCGCTTTCTGTCTCTATGTCTCTCTCTGTATGTCTGGCGAGCGCACGTACCCTATAGCGAAAACCTCTCCAAAAAAAAAAATAAATAAAAATAAATTATGCCATACGGTGTATATGAGAGAGAAAGAGAGACAGAAAGCACCTCCCTGTGGGGCCTGGTCATATTACAATCCTTTTTCATCTAATTCTTCATTCGTTCAGGATCCTAGATAGGCACACATGCCCCTAGCTTAGAAGCCACATGCAAGGACATGAGCCATGGTCAGCCACATGGGATCTGGCTTCCTCTACACAGTATTTAACCACTGCACATTGGGGCCAGCCCTATCGAAGGATTTAAGTTTTTAAATTTTTTAAATTTTGTTTATTTTTTTTAGAGAAATTTTTTGCTATAAGGTAGACGTGCCTGCCAGAGAGAGAGAGAGACAGAAAACGAGAAATCACTCCCCGGGGTGGGGGTGGGGGAGCCATGCCGCAATTCCTTCTCCATTTTCCCCTTGGAATATTGGGCATGCATGCACACGTGCCCAGCATGAATTTTAAACTGCCAGGTTTAGGACTTGAACCATGGTCTACTACATGGGAGTCTAGCTATGTAACCATTACGCCATCTGCTGGTCCACCTATTGAAGGAATTTAAATAGAAGAGGGATAAGATTGTACTCATTACCTTTCAATATGTTCCATAATTTATATATAGTTTACATATTTCTTACCATTCATTTTTATTGTCTCCCACTGCTGGAATGTGAGTTCCATGATGTCAGAGCTCTTCATTTTATTATGAATATATCCCAAATGCCTAAATTAATGCCTGACACAGCATTCAATACATATTTGTTATATAAATGGATCAAGTTTGAGTGTAGATATTTAAGTGAGCATTGTGCTTTAAATTAGGTACATTGAAAAAACAGCTGTAGGTTTTTCTAGTCATTCCACAGTGGTACACAAACATGCTTGAATTTGCCTTTCCTTTTTTTAAAACTTATTTATTTATTTTTGCCAGGAGAGAGACAGCGAGAGGGAAAGTGAGAAATCATCCACCAGGGGTATGACCACACCAAATCCCTTCTCCTCCATTCTCTCAGGATTTGGGCACGCATGTACGTGTACGCATCATGATTTTCAAGCCACTGGGTCTGGGACTTGGACCATGATCAACCATGTGGGAATCGACCACCTTAACCACCACATCACCTGCTACCCACCTTTCTTTTATTTTAAGTTTACTTATTTTATTCATAATAGAAAGTATATGCATGCACAAAAGAAAGAAAGAGAAGAGTACCTTTGACAGAGTCTGGTCCTCCCATGATCCTCTTTCTTTTATAGCTTATCAGGATCTTGGGCATATGTGTACAGTGGGTATGTTTCAGGTCCACCATGCTGGGGTTCCAAACCTGCAGTTCACCCTATGGGTTTCAGTACTCTAGTTAAGTATTTATTTATTTATAGAGAGCTTTTTTTTTTTTTTTTTTTGGAGAGGTTTTTGCTATAGGGCATGTGCGCTCTCCAGACAGACAGAGAGACAGAAAGTGAGAAATCACCCCCCAGGGAAGATGGCCATGCCACAGTCCCTTCTCCTCCATTCTCCTCTCAGGATCTTGGGCACGCATGCACACGTGCCCGGCGTGAGTTTTAAGCCACCAGTTCCGGGACGTGAACCACGGTTGACTACATGGGAGTCCAGCGACATAGCCATTACGCCTACTGCTGGTCCCCAGAGAGCTTTTTACTATAGAGTGCCTGTGCTCACCAGAAAGACAGAAAGCAAGAAGTCACTCCCTAGGGGTGGTGGCCACACCACAGTCCCTTCTCTTCCACTCTCCTCTTGGGCTTTTTGGGCATGCACGCACACGCGCCCAGCGTGAGTTTTAAGCCACCGGGTCCGGGACACGAACTGTGGTCAACTACATGGGAGTCCAGCGACATAGCCATTACACTAACTGCTGGACCAGAAATAGCCCCTATTTTTAAGGTTGTTTAACTGCTCATGAAAAATATCAGTCCTAAACATTCTTAGAGTTTGATTTTTTTTCCTTTGCTTTGCTTTTTAATTTTGCTAGAGGGGTGTGTGCTTGCTGGAGAGAGAGAGAGAGAGAGAGAGAGAGAGAGAGAGAGAGAGAGAGAGTGAGAAAGACCTCCTGGGGAGTGACCACACTATAATCTCTTCTCCTCTCCATCTCCTTTGGGGATTTTGGGCATGCATGCATACCACGTGTTTTTTCAAGCTGCTAAGTTTGAAACTTGAACTGCACAATTGGCCATGTGGATTCGGCTACTTTAACCACCACATCACAGACTGACCCCATTCTTGGAGTTTTCAAAACAGATTTTTCCCAGAGAAGCACAGCTGAATAGGAGGATGGTATTGTAGTGCTGGAAGACAAATGGCTGACTATAGTCTTGGTCAACCTAAAACACACTGAGTGTACATGCACACGTGCCCAAGTTTCTGACATGCTGGATGGAGGGCTGGGAGAAGGGAATTGTGTGATGAGACCCTTTGGGTTTGCTTTTTTTTTTTTAACCTTTCTTGTATTTCACTCATGGTAGAATTCATGTACTCTGTTATGAATAAACTTAATGAACTTATGGAAGCATATATATGTTCTTTGACTTTAGGGGCTTACAGTCTATTTGGAAAGATCTAGAAAGTTGTTTTAGAAAGTAGGAATACATAGAGAAAGGAAAATCAGCTACTTTTGTGCTTAAAGAGTGAGATTTTGAATGATAATCCAGAAAAAAATTGGGTATAAGAGAAATTTAACTTCTTTTTTTTTTATAAGAGTTTTTCTACAGAGCCTATGCACTTGCTGGAGAGAGACTGAGGGAGTCAGACAGAGAGGGGAAGTAATAAATCATCCTCCAGGGCATATGGCCACACCGTAATCCCTTCTCCATTGTCCTTGGGAGAAATCTTGGGATTTTGGGCATGCACATACACATACCTAGCACGTTTTTCAAGGTGCTGAGTTCAAGACTTGAACTTCAGAGTAGGCCCTGTGGGATCCATTGCCTTAACCACCATACTAACTGCTGGCCCCAGAAATTTAAGTGCTTTTAGAAGTTCCCAATCTGATTTGTACTAGACCTTCGGGAAAAGTCCCAGGACAACTTTAACTGTATCGCCCATATCTGTTACTATTTTTTATTTTAAGTTGCCACAGGGCACATGTGCTTGCCAGAGAGAAACAGAGAAAGAAGGAGAGAGAGGAAATACTTCCCCAGAGGGGCATGGTAATGTCAAAGTCCCTTCTACTCCATCTCTCCTTTCTGTTGGGATTTTGGGCATGTATGCACATGTGCCTGGCATGTTTTTCAAGTCACAGGGGCTGGGACTCAAGCATGCCAGCTCCCTTAACCAGTAGGCCATGCGGGATCTGGCTCCCTTAGCCATTTGGCCATGGAGCTGGCCCGAACCTAAATTCATACTTCCATTACCCAAATTTATATCTTCATTTCCTTCTACGTAAGTACTATTTGTACCTCCTAATTAGAACATCTGCTTTCGGTTTCTTCTCATGTAGGCAGTTAAATAACATTGCTGCTATATTTTTTTCTAAAGCCTTGCTCTGATCACGTTCTTCTCTATGATTAGAATTAGCCGTTTTCTTGCTTTTGACTTTTCAATGACTGCCTTTCACTTACAGAATTAAGTTCAAGCTCCTTAGCAGCACACACAGGGCCCTTGTTTACCTCTCTAGTCTCATTTCTCACTAATTCATTATGTGCTTTAGTAATACCAGACTGATCCCTCTTAAAGTGTTTTATACTAGGGCCAGCAGTTAGCATGGTGGTTAAGGTGCTAGACTCCCACATGGCAGACTGTGGTTTGAGTCCTGAACCTGACAGGTTGAAAATCATGCCAGGCACATGTGTGTGCATGCCTAAAATCCCAGAAGGAAAATGGAGTAGAGGTGAATGAAAAAAATTGTGGTGTGGCCATCTCCTGTGGAGTGGTGATTCCTCATTCTTCCTCTGCCTCTCCCTATCTCTCCAGTGAGCACTGTGCCCTATAGCAAAAACATTTAATATATATATATATATATATATTTTTTTTTTTTTAACCATACCTCTTTTCTTGCCCTGACCCATCCTTTAACATTTAGCTCAGTGTCACCTTCAGGAAAGTTTCCTTACTTCCATCAACTGGTAATTATACCTCTGTGCCCTCCTAACTCTGTATGCCTATCTCTAACATTGCCTTTAACTGTGTTGTTTCTGGATCTCCATGTAGATTGCACTCTTTGAGGGCTGTAATTTTTTTGGCTTGTTAGTTAGTTTTCACAGTGCCACACTTGGAAAATGCTCTTTTGTTGAACTGAATAGATTAGTGGATTCTGTGTGTCACTCTCCCTATTTTTGTATCTCATCTTAAATGCCACCTCCTTCCCAGTATACTTCCTGGATTGCCCCATGATTTTTTGTATTTTTGTTAAGTATTTGGTTGACTTATTAGGATTCCCCAATAACTTCATGCTTTTCCTTTTCTTACTTTTCCCAATCTCTTTAACATTAATCAGGACTCTATAGCCTGGGGAAAGAATCACTGCTGGAGCAGCTGGCCCTGGAGTTTCGGACTTGGGTGGTATTGAGTCCTCGGCGCCTAGAGTTGGTACAGCTGCTGGGCCTGGCAGATGTGTTCACAGCAGAGGAGAAGGCTGGCCGCATCCATGCTGTGGACCATACGGACATCTGTCATTCCCGCATGGTACATTGGAACCGGACCCACCCTACCATTGCGATCCTGCCCACAAGCCGGAAAATCCACATCTCTCACCCCGGTGTCTACGTCATCCCGTACTCTGACCATTCCACCTACTCTGAGCTCCGTGCATTTGTTGCAGCACTGAGGCCTTGCCAAGTGGTGCCCATTGTCAGTCGGCAGCCCTGTGCGGACTACTTTCAGGACAGCCTGAGCCCCAGGCTCTCTGTGCCCCTGATTCCTGACTCTGTGCAGCAATACATGAGTTCCTCCTCTAAAAATCCAAACTTTTTCTGGCTGTTAAAAAGGAGGTTAAAGAGGCCAAGAATCCAGGGTGTCGTGTTTGAATCTCCTGAGGAAAATACTAATCAGTCTCAAGCTGACAGAGACTCAAAAAAAGCCAAGAAAGAAAACATTTCTCCCTGGCCCGGTGACCATGAGAAGCAGCCCTCCCACCATCCTTTGTGGAACAAGAAGCAGTTGTTCCCAGATCTCTGCAGCAAAGAATGGGATGGGTCAGTCTCTTTCTCTGAGTCCCAGAAGGAGGTGACTATTTTGACGGACCCCTTAAGATTTTCAGTTCATTTAAGGCCTACAGATGAGGGGTTTCTCTCTCCAGAAACTAGGGAGGAAATTGCTTTAAAGTCCTGTGTGGTACCCAGGGGAGCCAGTGATGGCTCAGTCGTCACAGGAAACCAGCGTGCCTATATGGGCCACAGTTCTCCCCTGTTTCAAAGCAGCAGGGCTTCTTCTCTTCCAGCTACTGCGTTCAGGGGCCTGGCTCTGAAATACCTTCTGACTCCAGTGAACTTTTTCCAGGCAAGGTTCTCTTCCAGGAGCTTTGACCAGCAAGTGGAAAAGTACCATATGCCTTTACTGAGTACAGACAAGAGAATACAGAATAGCAACGTCGTTTAACACTGCAGTTTTGAAGATAGTGGCTGATGGCTTGTAGAGAAAGATGGTTGAGGCCCTACTTTTCTATCTTCACAGGACTCTTATGGGTTTATCCCAAAGCAGCACTTTCCAAAGCTTATTCATTGTAGTCCTGGTACTTATGAAGTCCTTAGCTTTGTAACTGACTTTGTTTGAGAAACATTTTTTACTATAAACTCTTCAGAGTATGCCTCATCAAATGGAAGATTCTTAGAAGTCCTACAATAACCTAATCTGTTTAACTTTGTTTAACCCAGTATTTCTCCAACTTCTGTGAACATGCAGTCCAATTCTGTAGGTACAGAAAGACCTAAGTGTCTAAATCAAAAAGGACCAGGTCATTTCATTGTTATTTTGTCGTTGTGTGCCACTGTCCGTGTCCCTTTCTTTGTCTTCCCAAATAAAAGTCCCTAGTCGTTCTATTTTAAAATCATGAGCTGTAGTGCAGGAACATGAAGTGGTGACCCAAGCAGCATGAATGTCACTGACTTTCTGTGACTCTATCCAAGTAACTTCCTGTCTCTGCCTCTGAGAGGGAACAGGAAGCCATGAAGAGTCCTTAGAAGAGTGGCGAAAAATTCCACCTTGGCCTCCTTTGTGAGGGTGTGCAATTAGTGTCACTTGGGATCCATCTGGAATAGAGCCAGCTGGGGGGGAGGGGAAGTGAGGTGTTGGGTATCCCCAACCAGGTAGTGCCTGGAACTCAGCTGAAAGTCAAGGCTTAGAGTGTGACAAGACTCCCAGCTTTGACAGATAAGTTACAAAAGTTCCAATGTGCTGTCAGATATTCCTCTGATTGTTCGCATAGCTGGGATATTTGTTGCTCCCCCCCACCCTTGGTTTGAGTAGGGAGCCAGCACACACAGCCTGTTTGTTTTAGTTTCCAGGGAAGAGACCAAGGAGCCAGCTGGCTGGAAGGGGGGTGGTATGCTGATCTGCCCTGTCCTTCTGCTCCTAACCTGACAAAGTGCCAAACCAATAAGCAGGACAGCAGATATCACAGGCTCTGAGAGAGCACAGACGTGTGGGGCTGAGCACATGGGTAAAACCTGCTTCAGAATGGAGCCCTGAGCCTTAGAAGTGAAGCCTCTGTTTCTTGTCAAGGGGTTAAAAAGAGCTTTCTGGTTTTGGAGAAATGAGTTGAGAAAGCAAAATAAGGCCTTGCTCTTGACAGCTCTGTTATGTCAGTGACCTTCATCGTAAGCCTTGTGTGGGTCCACTACGAGCTACAGCAGGTGTGGCACGTTCTGTGGTAGGAAACGGACCGTGTCTTGGGTTTAAATCCAGGATTCCCTGGGCAAATTGCTTTTGGGTCCTCAGCCTCATCAGTAAAATAGAGTGAGATACCTACCTCTCATGATACAAGGGAGATTAAATTAATGGTAAAATTCTAGCTGATAACTTTATCACATGGTGGGTATTTTAAATGTTCTCTTAGCTGCTTTTTTTTTTCCTCATCAAAAAAATTTCTATGTAAAATAAGAAATTGGAAATCATAAAAATACAAAGAAGAAAAAACTTAACTTCCTCTTATAGATCACTTGATGTGCTTTCTTCTAGTCTTTTCCACGAATGAAATGGTGCACAGAAAAACAGAAAAGTACATCTTGACTCTTCTGACAATCCAATATAATTTTTTTCAAAATTGGGATAATACTGTATAGTGTTATATGCAGCGTTTTACTTTTTTAAAATCATAAACATTCCACCATGTCATTGAATACTATTCAAAACATTTTTTTTTTTTTTTATTGCCAGAGAGCATTGCATTCATCAAAGAGAGAGAAAGGGAAAGGGAGAAAGCAATCCCCAGTGGGGTGTGTCATGCCACAGCCTCTTCTCTGTTTCTCCATTCTGTTGGGACCTTGGGCATACACATATCTAGTGTGTTTTTCAAATTGCTGGGTCCTGCCAGCTCTCGTATTAGAGCCACCGTTGACAACAGGTCTGGATTAGAGCCACAGAGGGATGTGGCTACAACTAGGCCACAGGGCTGGCCCTTAAAAATACCATTTTTAGTAGTTGTATAGTGCCATTATATGAGTGTCCCTTCATGAATCCTTTCTCATATTCAACATTTTGGGTACTATCCTTTTTACGACTATAGTTACAGTGGAAATCCTTATGCATTTTTTGTTTATTTTCTTAGAGTTAATTATTGAAAGTGGAATTACAGTTTTAAGTTATTGATGCAAATTGTGCCAAATTGCCATCCAGTTTCCCTTGCCATTGTTTTTGGAGAAGAGGGTAGTATTAAAATACCTGGAAGGCTCAGTAAGATCAAAAAGTACCATTAGAATGATACATGTTAACACATGGAAAGTCATCTTGAGTGTTAAATAAATCAATAAATATTTACCAAACTGTGTGGACAAGGCCTAGCCTGACTTACTCTAGGAACCGAGCAGTTATCATTTCTTGCAACCCAAAGCTGGCTAGGAGAGATAAGGTAATTCTTAGTATAGGAGTGCTCCCCATATTGGCCGTATCTTCTAGCAACAAGAGAACCTGTCCACTCTCGACATGTTATGTCACACAAGTTCCTTGAAGTGGGGTCTACATGAATTCTGACGGAGCAAGAAGTAAAAGGCTTTGAGAAATGTAGTTGTTCGTGGATGTTTTGTGTTTTAATGCTGGGAAAATCCCTACTTTTCTAAAGTAAAAATGTCTTGCTTCTTAGGGAGAATGGCGGACGTCTTGTTTGACTTCTCAGTGCTCTCATATTAAAGTGCTGCATCACATAAGTAACCAATTAAAGTTCACCTATTTGTGGAATCTGAGCATGATGCCGTGGTGTATGATGATCTCACAGTTAGGCTTGAAGGTGCTAGAAAAAGGAAGTTCCCTAGGGATCCATTAGTTCTTTGTTTTGTGATCTGTGAGAAAACTTGTAGTTTTCCACCAGCAAACTGACAGTTTCTGTAAGGGTTCTTTACAGGGAAAAAAAATCTGCCTGGTTGGAAATGGGAGATAAGTGACTCTGCTTGTTTTTTCTCAATAAAAGGACCTGGGTTCTCCATCTTAAGTCCATTCCCAGGAAGATAGATCTCTCTGCATTCTTAGAATAGTTCTTTTTTTTTTTTTTTTCCAACTTTAACCTCTCAAATTACCTGAAAAGTTTATTTATAAACATCCGATTTACAGTCAATTTATTTATTTTTATTTTTATTTTTTTTTACTATAGGGCGCGTGCGCTTGCCAGTCAGACAGAGAGAGACAGAGAGACAGACAGAAAGCGAGAAATCACCCCCCAGGGGGGATGGTCACTCTGCAATCCCTTCTCTTCCATTCTCTTCTCAGGATCTTGGGCATGCACGCACACGCGCCCAGCGTGAGTTGTAAGCCACCGGGTCCGGGACGCGAACCGCAGTCAACTACATGGGAGTCCAGCGATATAGCCATTACGCTAACTGCTGGTTCCCGTACAGTCAATTTATTTTTAAAAATTTGCGGGACCAGCAGTTGGGATAAAGGCTACGTCACTGGACTCCTATGTAGTTGACCGTGGTTCAAGTCCTGGACCTGGTGGCTTAAACTCTCACCGAGTGCATGTGCGTGCGTGCCCAGGATCCCAAGAGGAGAATGGAGAAAGGATTGCGGCATGGCCATCTCCTCCGGGGGGTGATTTCTCGCTTTCTGTCTCTCTGTCTCTGTCTTTCTGGTGAGTGCACGTGCCCTATAGAAAAACCTCTAAAAAAAATTGTTATAGGGCATGTGCTCTTGTTGGAGAGAGGGAGAGTGAGAAAGCACCCCCACCCCAGGGGGTATGGCTATACTCCAATCCCTTCTTCATTATCCTTTTGGAATTTTGGGCATGACCATTCTCCATGATCCCGGTGTAGTTTTCAAGCCATTGGGTCTGGTACTTGAATTGTGTCATCAGCCTTTTTGGATGCAGCTGCCCTTACCACCATGCCATCAGCTGACACGGTTCTTAAGCAGGAGAAGTTCTATAATTCTGTGTCAGGGTCCATGTGCACATACTTTTTTTTTTAGGTTTTTTTTTTTTTTGCTATAGGGCATGTTTGCTCACCATAGAGACAGAGACAGAGAGACAAAAAGCAAGAAATCACCCTCTGAAGGCAAATGGCCACACTGCAGTGTCTTCTCCATTCTCTTGGGATTTGGGGCATGCACGCACATGCCCTGTTGTGAGTTTCAAGCCTTTGGACCAGGGATTCGAACCGTGGCTGACCCATGTGGGAGTCCTATGACGTAACCACTATACCATCTGCTAGTCTCCATACACTTTTTTTCTTTTTTTTTTGAAAAGTTTATTTCTCTCATGAATAAGAGAGAGCACCTCCAACAGGGTCTTGACACTCAATCTACCTCCAACCTCAGCCAGCCCCAAATCATTGACAAAAGCATGGCCAGAGAGGTCTACAGACGTGGACCTGAAACCTTGCCATGTGCACACATTTTTGATGCTACCTCTAATGAGTAGCTGTTGGTCTGTTACCTACTTCTTACCCTTGACCGTCCTCAACCACCACCATCACAAGCTGTTGTGTTGGGTTCATGGTGCCTCCCTTTCTTCCCCAAGACACCCCACTTATTCCTGTACAGGATGATGCATCTCTTCTAATACTCATCTGCAACTCCAACTGATGTGGGGCTTATCAGAATGGTTAAGCTCATTTCTATTTTTTTTTTTTTTTTGGAGAGGTTTTTGCTATAGGGCACATGCGCTCGCCAGACAGACAGAGAGAGACATAGAGACAGAAAATGAGAAATCACCCCCCAGAGGGGATGGTCACACCGCAATCCCTTCTCCTCCATTCTCCTCTCGGGATCTTGGGCGCAGACGCGCCCGGCGTGAGTTTTAAGCCACCGGGTCTGGGACGCGAACCGCGGTTGACTACGTGGGAGTCCAGCGACATAGCCATTACGCTATCTACTGGTTCCCATTTGTATTTTTTTAAAAGTACTATTTATTTTTTTTAATTTGACCAGAGAGGGACAGAGAGAGAAAGTGAGAAAGCAAACTGCCAGGTCCGCCACTCAAACCATGTTCGGCCACGTGAGAGTCCAGCGCCTTGAACCACCACGCCACCTGCCGGCCCCAATAGAAAATAATTTCTATTTTAATCACAGTGCTTTTATGTATCTATCCCCTTCTACACTATCTCATTCCTAGGTAACTTTGCCTTCTTTGAATGTACCTTTGGTCCACTGGATCACAAGAAGCTCCCAGAATCCTGGCCTTGGTTCTTTTCCTGGATAGTGAGCTTACTAAATTACTTTTTAATCACATAAAAACTTCATGTTAGCCTTGAGTTAGTCTCTTTCTTATAATATTTACATAGTTAAAACACTATTATATTAGGCTGTCAGGTGGCATGGTGGTTAAAGCGGCTGGGCTCCCACATGGCTGACTGCAGTCTGAGTCCTAGGCTTGGCAGCTTGCTTTTTCACGTTTCTTCTCTCTTGCTTGCTCTCTGCCTGTCTTTCTCTGGTCAACTTCAAAAACAAGTCATTAAAATAGTGACAATGAAAAAAATTAAGTAAAATAATTATTTTTAAAAAAGGGACCTTGGGACCAACAGTTGGTGTAATGGCTATGTCTCTGAACTCCCACATAGTCGACCGTGGTTCGAGTCCCGGACCCGGTGGCTTAAAACTCACGCCGGGTGCGTGTGCGTGCGTGCCCAAGATCCCGAGAGGAGAATGGAGGAGAAGGGATTGTGGTGTGGCCATCCCCCCTGGGGGGTGATTTCTTGTTTTCTGTCTCTCTGTCTCTCTCTGTCTGTCTGGCAAGCGCACACGCCCTATAGCAAAAACCTCTCAAAAAAAAAAAAAAAAAAAAGGACCAGCAGATGGCGTAATGGCTACGTCCTGGACTCCCATGTAGTCAACCGCGGTTCGAGTCCTGGACCCAGTGGCTTAAACTCATGCCGGGAGCATGTACGTGCATGTCCAAGATCCCGAGAGGAGAGTGGAGGAGAAGGAATTGCGGCGTGGCCATCCCCCTGGGGGTGATTTCTCACTTTCTGTCTGTCTGTCTCTCTCTCTCTCTCTTTCTCTGTCTTTATGTTCATACAGCGCACATGCCCTGTAGCAAAAACCTCTCCAAAAGGAAAAAAAATTACAAAGCTAAAACAAAACTACTATATTTATGGCTATCTTACCAGTCCTGATCCTATCAATTTGCAACAACTTAAGGGAGTGGAAGATGACGAGTTTGTTCCCAGTGCTATAATCTCATCTTCACAGTGCTGGCTGAAATTTGTACCTTTGAGGAGCCAAGAATTTTGGGTCAGGCTTTCTCACCTGGCTAATCAGGTTGTGTAAAGACAAAGCATCAGCATGGGACCAGACTCCTGGCATGGGAGTCAGTGACATAAAGTTTGGAGCAAAACTGCCTTCAAGAGGGGGGAAAGAAAATTGTGATCAGTTCCATTTCTCAAAACCCACCCTTGTAGGCTTGTACACTGTGTGTGGTGCTTTCAGAAAGAGTCTTGCTTTCTTCACGGTGCCACGAGCTTGTGATCTTCCTGCCTTGCCTCCTGAGCAGCTGCAACTACAGATTTGCACCACCGCTCCAGGCTTTTTAGGACGGGCTAGACTCACATCCTGGCCTCCCATGTGGCCTCAGCCTGCCAAGCAGCAGCATCCAGTGCTTTATAATGTCCTTCTCCGTGTGGGATAAAAGTTCTCTTCAGTTACCTCTCACAAAGAAGACAGTTCCTCTACTCCTAACCCTCCAAAAACCAGATAATTTAGCAGAATAGTTTGGGTCTGCCTGATGTAAAATCCAGCTATCCTTCCAGCCTTAGTTCCCAGATTCTTCTCTCAGTCAGTATGTCATAGAGGGAAAGACAGGAAATTTTCAGTTGGATTGGGAATAGTGTTCCTGTGACTTACTGGCTACTTATATAATCTCAAGCAATTTACCTGACTTTTTTGGCACATCAGTTTTCTCATCTGTGAAGCAGAAATAATAATGGCTGCCTCACAGGGTTTGGAGTAGAAAGACAGGAGACAAAGTGACCAACCACTTTATAAAAACATTCTGTACATAGGGGGCATACGCACTTGCCAGAGAGAGAGAAACCATCCCTCCAGTGGGCATGCCGCAATGCCTTTTCCTCCATTTCTCCATTCTGTCAGGATTTTGTGCATACACGCACATGTGCCCAGCATGTTTTCAACCTGCTAAGGCCGTGATTTGTACTGTGGTCAGCCATGTGAGATCTGGTCTTTTTTGCATAGCACTTAACCACTATGCTACAGGGCCAGCCTGGTATCTTATGTAATTTTTTAAAGTGTTTTTTGCTTTATCCTTCCTGGGCTTCATCTTAAATTCTGGTTACAGTGCAGTGGTTGATATTCTCAGGGCATGTCTTGCATAATGGCATTGGCTAATTCTACTTTCCAGGTCCAGAAAATTCTACTAAGAGATTGGCTGAAGATACTTCTTGGTAGGGATGTCTCTGGAATTTTCTCTAGTCAGAAAATCAGAAATGGTAAGTGGCATCACGCCAGCAGGTGACATGATGGTTGAGGCGGCTGGATCCCATGTGAGTAACTGTGGGGACTGTGGCATAGCCATACCCCCTTAGGGGTGTTTTCTTTCTCTCTTTTGTCTCTCCCTGTCTCTCTCCAATGAGCACACACACCCTGTAGTTAAAAACAAACAAAAGACTGCATGATCTGGTTCTAGGTTCTTTTGCCATACCAGCTCTATAAGCCATCAAGCCTTAGAATCGATCTGGGAATTCCCTTTTCAATTCTTACACAAGGACAAAAGAACCACTGGAGAAAAGAACTGCAAAGCTGATGTCACTATAAATTCCAACCTCTGGTGTCTTCAAAGCTGCTTCTCATTTCCATGTGTCTTTGATCCACCCCCTCTCCCAGGTACCTCAGTGGTTATTCCAGACTTTATGACTCTCCAACTCTTACAACATATAAAGCCTTAGGAAGACACCTTTGTGAATCCAGGGTACAAAGCTGGCATACCCTGAGGCACCTGCCTAGATCATAGGAATGGGTCTGGTTTCCCACCTGCATCTCACAGATGGCAGGATTAACCCCTCTGTACCTTGCTGCCCTGTTTAAACCCAGTCACTTAGGAGTCCACTATGGTCTTATCTTCACTGTTCCCTACCCTCTTTTTTTTTTTTTTTTTTAAATTATTTAACTTTATTCATTGTATTATTTTATTTTATTTTATTCTATTCTATTTTATTTTGAAGTTGACCAGAGAGAGAGAGAGAGAGAGAGAGAGAGAGAGAGAGAAAGAGAGAGAATGCAAGCTGCCAGGTCCAGGACTTGAACCGCAGTCAGCCATGTGGGAGTCCAGCCGCCTTAACCACTATGCCACCTGCTGGCCCCTTCCCTACCCTCTTTTCACCGAGCTCTCAGGCCTCCTTCTCTGTAGTCAGCAAATCTGCCTATATCCACAGTATCTTTTCTTTTCTTTTAATAATTGTTTTATTTAACTTTATTTGTTTATTTTATTTTGATCAGAAAGGGACAGAGTGAGAGAGAGAGCAAGAGAGAGAGGGAACGCGAGAAAGCAAGTTGCCAGATCTGGGACTTGAACCACGGTCAGCCATGTGGGAGTCCAGCGCCCTTTTTTTTTTTTTTTTTCTTTTTTTGGAGAGGTTTTTGCTATAGGGCGCGTGCGCTCGCCAGACAGACAGAGAGAGACAGAGAGATAGAAAGCGAGAAATCACCCCCCAGGGGGGATGGCCACGCCGCAATCCCTTCTCCTCCATTCTCCTCCTGGGATCTTGGGCACGCACGCACACGCGCCCGGCGTGAGTTTAAGCCACCGGGTCCGGGACTCGAACCACGGTCGACTACGTGGGAGTCCAGCGACATAGCCATTATGCTAACTGCTGGTCCTGAGTCCAGCGCCCTTAACCACCATGCCACCTGCCGGCCCCATCACAATATCTTTTTCAAAGTCTCCTTCACCCTCCTTGCCTAAACAGAAGACTGGCTGAGCACAGTTTCTGGCCAGCCTCTCAAGTAGAGATCATTCTTCTCTCCCCTCATCTCAGGGAAGGAGGTGAAGTTGATTTCCTCCTTGCTCGCCTTGCTGCTTCCTGATCATTGTACCCATTCCTTCCTGTGGAAATCTATCCTCCTTGAAGTACATGCCATCTGGCTGTACTACCTATCCCCCCTCTTCTTTTATCAAGACTTGAGTTACTGACTCACAGCTTTCTCTTCTCTTGCAAGTGTGTCATCATTCTGGAGGGCTTTAATGCTCTGGCCACTCAGTTTGCTTAACCTTATCTCCAAAGATTCTTCTCCTGTCTCTTCACTGCCTAATTATTACCTGAAATTATACTACAGTTGACATCTCAATTCTCTTTTTTAAAAAGAATTATTTTATTTTATTCATTCATTCATTTATTTTAATTTGACCAGAGAGAGACACATAGAGAGAGAGAGAAAGGGAAAGTGAGAAAGTAAGCCACCAGGTCCGGGATTTGAACCATGGTTGGCCATGTCGGAGTGTCCAGTACCTTAACCACCATGCCACCTGCTGGCCCCTGACATCTCAAATTCAACCTTCTTTTCTCCTGGCATATTGGCTTAAGTATCTTTTTTTTTTTTTTTTTTTGAGAGGCTTTTGCTATAGGGCACATGCGCTCGCCAGAAAGACAGAGACAGACAGAAAGCAAGAACTCACCTCCCCAGGGGGCATGGCCATGTTGCAATTCCTTCTCTTCTTGGGATCTTGGGCACACACGCACGCATGCCCAGCGTGAGTTTAAGCCACTGAGTCCAGGATTCAAACCGCGGTTGACTACATGGGAGTCCAGCGACATAGCCATTACACCAACTGCTGGTCCCTTGGCTTAAGTATCTCTATTGCCAATGTTTTACTGTTTATAAGCCCTCTCTAACTGCACTTCCCACTGTCACTTGACTGTATCTTTTTTTTTTTTTTTTTAAAGGTTTTTGCTATAGGGTGCATGCACTCACCAGAAAGACAGAGAGAGACAGAGAGATAGAAGTTGAGAAATCACGCCCCAGAGGGGCTAGCCATGCCACAATCCCTTCTCCTCCATTCTCCTCTTAGGATCTTGGGCACGCATGCACAAGCGCCCGGTGTGAGTTTAAGCCTCCGGGTCTGGGACTCAAACCATGGTCGACTACATGGGAATCCAGCAACATAGCCATTACACCAACTGCTGGTCCCCCAACTGTATCTTTTTTTAAAAAAAAAGATTTATTTATTTATTTAATTGTATTTGCTATTACTATTTTTTAAATGTGACCAGAGAGAGACAGAGAGAAAGGGAAAGTGAGAAAGCAAGCTGCCAGGTCCAGGCCTGGAACTGCAGTCAGCCATGTGGGAGTCCAGCATGCCACCCGCCAGCCCCTTGACTGTATCATACTATCTGCCAATATATCACTTCATTTGCTCCCTCTTATTGAAGCATACATACCTTAAAAACTCCAGTTCTGGGTAAGTCATACAATCTATGCTGTACCTATCTATACTGGAGTAGCTAGATGTTCTTGGAAAAGAAATCACTCACTCAGGCTAGTTTCTTTCTTTCGTTTTTTTTTTTGGTTTGTTTGTTATACAGCATATGCATTTGCGAGAGAGAGAAAGACAGAGAAACCACCCACTAGGGTGCTTGTGCAGCTATAAGGAGAAAGATAGACCTTTTCCTCCATCAAAGGTTTCACAAAGGAAAAGTGTGTATGTAACCATATATACTTATATTCACAAATAATATATAAATACACATATTTGGGGGTAATGAAGAGGAGGAAAAATGAGTAAGCTAATTTATAAGTAAATAACTAGAATATTTTGTCAATTAACATCATTTTCTATACTAAACATTTTTTAAAACTATGTTTTTTTAGGGACCAACAGTTGGTGTAATGGCTATGTCGCTGGACTCCCATGTAATTGACTGCAGTTCGAGTCCTGGACCCGGTGGCTTAAACTCACCCTGGGTGCATGTGCGTGCATGCCCAAGATCCTGAGAGGAGAATGGAGGAAAAGGGATTGCAGCGTGGCCATCCCCCGGGGGGGTGATTTCTCGCTTTCTGTCTCTCTGTCTCTCTCTGTCTTTCTGGTGAGCGCACACGCCCTCTAGCAAAATCCTCTCAAAAAACAATGTTTTTAAAAGAAAAAAGCATGTTTTACTGACTTTGAAGTTAACTGAATCCTTGGGGTCAGAGGTTACATTTCCTAAGAAACTAGGACTCGTCAGTTAAAAAGTTCACTTATCAGAAAGTATTGTTTATTTTTTAATTTTTTAAAAGTTTATTTGTTTCTTTCATGAAAGAGAAAGAGGTACCTTGACAGGGTCTTGCCCAGTCCTCACCCTGGCCTCCTAGCCAAACAGGATCACAGGCATGTGGCACACTCCGCATGTTCAGGTTGACCTGGAATCCAGCCTCAGGCCTCCCATGTGGCTCTAGTATCATGCAGTGGTGCCCTATTACCTAAGTCACCGTGGCTGAGCTTACCTTATTTATTTATTTATTTATGCGTTTATTTATTTATTTATTTATTAGATTTTGGCATAGGGTACGTGTGCTCGCTGGAGAGAGAGGAAGGTAAGTGAGAAATCACCCCCCAGAGGGGATAGCCATGCTATCGTCCTTTCTCTTCTATTCTCCTCCTAGGATTTTGGGCATGTGCAAACCCATGCCTGGCATAATTTTCAAGTTGCCACATCCAGGACTTGAGCCATAGTGGGCCATGTGGAAAGCCAGTGCCTTAACTACCGACCATATGCTGGCCCTAGCCTAACTTTATTTTCTAATTCTTTGGATTATTGTGAAATTTTTTTTTTAACTTTAATTTGACCAGAGAGGGACAGAGTGAATGAGAGAGAGAGTGAGAGAAAGAGAGTGGGAAACCAAGCCACCAGGTCTGGGACTTGAACTGTGGTTAGCCATGTGGGAATCCAGCACCTTAACCACCATACTACCTGCTGGCCCCAAATTATTATGAAATTTTAACCATAAAAATTTATAGAGAGTAACATGAGCTTTGAATATCTGCTTTTATGATGAGAGAGCTGTAAGATTTCATGGAGAACAGAGAATAGTCAAATTCAGTCTGAATTGGGCCTTTTTGTTTAATTTACCAGGTCATAATATTCTACATCATTACAGAAGAGTGCCTAAATAACCAATGTAATTTTAGGTTCATGAGGTTGTATCTTCTTTCTGTAAGACCTTCTAGCCTACATACAATTAAAACCTGCACTCTTAATCAAGACAGGACTGAGAAAAACCCCCTCATTTATTTACTTATTTATTGAGTAATAATTGGCAAACAAAAATTGTTTATATTTATAGCATAGGCCAGCCAGGTTGCCTGGTGGTTATGGTGACTGGATCCCATATGGCCAACTTTGCAGTTAGAGTCCTAGACCCTGCAGTTTAAAAAACATGCCAAGTGCTTGTGCGTGTGTACATTCCCAAAACCCCAAGAGGAGAAGGGATGGTGTTGTGACCAACCCCTCTCTCTCTGGTGTGTACATACAACCTATAGGAAAACAAATAAACAAACAAAAAACAACAACAACAACAACAACAAAACATTTAGAGACTACAGCATGACTTCTGAATATATGTATACAGTGTCAGATGATTACAATTGAGCTAATTAACACATTCATCACCTCATATAGTTGTGTGTGTGTGTTGAGATAATTTAAGATCTACTCTCTTAGCGAATTTCAAATATCTATTCTATATTTTACCTCTCAAAGATTTTCTGACTCCACAGATGATATCGGTAAAGCTATAGTAGCAGAATTCCTAATATATGGTTGGTAGCAGATTCAGGATTCCTATGGACATCAGGCGCCAAAGCCCAGAGTTTTCTTCTATACTGGACATCCTAGGAGCAGTAAGATTTGTTAAGTAAAAGCCTGTTTCACACCAGAGTCTACTTTGTGGGAATTTGATTGGAAGCCGCCTTCTCCCTATCCCTATAGAGAGAATCACTTGATAAGCACTTGACAGATTTTATCAAAGTGAGTTTTCAAAAATAATAATAAACAAAAATTAAATTCATAGCCAATTGTGAAGATTATTTTGAGGTTTCTTAAACTCTGTTCTATAGTTAACTAAATTCTGATACTTTGAGCACTGTGAATAAGTATTCAGTATTTTACTCAGCAAAATAGTTATTAGTACCAACCATATATCAGGAATTGTGCTAGGCAAGGGGCACTTCATTATAGTATTTTGACTTGTGAGTTTGTAGGAAATGTAAAATGAGTGAGAAACATCACTAGAGAGCTGCTTCATTTTTTTTTTTTTTTAAGAAAAGGAAACTAGACCTAATGATGAGACAGCGGAAGACTCTAATACTGCTAACAAAAAGAAAACTGCATATAAAAGAATATGCAACCCAGATCTCTCGCATGCGCAGTTCACAATAGGGTTTGAGCTCTTCTGAGAACTGAGTGTGGCTGCTGTTCTGACAGGAGGCAGAGCTCAGGCAATAATGTGAGCAATGGGGAGCAGCTGTACTTGCAGATGAAGCATCCCTCACTTGCCTGTCTGCCTCTCACCTCTTGCTGTGTGGCTCAGTTCCTATGGTACAGTCCATAGCCAAGTCTTGAGCTAGATTATATCTCCTAACTGACCTTTCTTTGCAGTCTGCAGCATGTGTTCCAGAGTACCCACCAACATAATATGCACAGGATAGATTTAAGTGTTTGCTACCTCCAGGCCAGGCCTATAAAATTCTCCATACTACCATCCATATTTTCTCTCAATAAATTGTGTTAAGCCACTCAGTAACGGGTTGCTTGCTATAACAGTTAACTAACAGTTAAAAAATACTAACTATTAATTGAATAGGCAATGAAAATGTCTGTCACATTCCCTTAAACAAACTTTCACCACTAGGCACACTAAAAGAGTTTTAGAAAAATCCTGTCCTCAGTCTTGCAGCCCTGGAGGAAGAGACACATAGAGAAACTGCCCATTCAGATTGGCATTCATACCCAAGGTCACGAGCATCCAGTAAGAAATCATGGTGGGCCTAGTGCCTGAATCTTGTTTTTTCAGTATTATTCTCCATGAAAAGACCAAGGACTCCTTAGAGAAATGGCTGAGTCTAGAGATGGGGCAGGGAGAGTACAAGATGAATCTGGACTATGCCAAAAAAGACATAAGACCAAACTGAAATAACATCCACTGACTAAATCTGAAAAATTTAGCACCCAAATAATTAAGGACAGTAAGTCTTTATCATTAATAGACAGCTAAGGGGACCAGCAGTTAGCGTAATGGCTATGTTGCTGGACTCCCACGCAGTTGACCACGGTTCGAGTCCTGGACCAGGTGGCTTAAAATCACGCTGGGTGTGTGTGCGTGCGTGCCCAAGATCCCAAGAGGAGAATGGAGGAGAAGGGATTGCGGCGTGCCATCCCCCCTGGGGGGTGATTTCTCGCTTTCTGTCTCTCTGTCTCTGTCTGGTGAGCGCACGCGCCCTATAGCAAAAAAACCTCTCAAAAAAAAAAAAAATAAGACAGCTAAGTAACTAATTAACTAAATAAGAGGTAAGAGAGGATTGTTACAGGCAAGAACCATCATACATGCTAAATCTAGGAGAACATGTCTAACGAGGAGCAGGATATATGCATGGTCTAAGGTTTCTCCCCATTGACTGCTTATTAATTATAAGGAAAAAATAAGTAGGTATACTGTGGAGAAATCATGCACCTTGACAAAATGATCAAAGTTAATATTGCCAATAAGGGACAAGAGATGTTATGTGTCTTTGGGTGTGATAACCTGAGAAAGACACAGTATTACGTAATATTGTGGCCAGTAATAGGTAACTGAATCTAATTATGAGTAAACATGAGACAAATATAAACAATAAACTTAAAATGGGGAACTTTTTATTTTCTTTCTCATATACATAAGCTTATATTCTTTAAAATATCAAAGACAACAAAAGGCTAGGTGCAGCCTCAGTAGTGTAGGCCATAGTGTACCAGATTGCAGGGTTAGAAGCCATGTGGTCAATCATGGGTTCAGATTCCCAAGCAAAATGGCCTGAAACGTGCAGGGACTGTGCACATGCATGCTCAAGTCCTTGTGAACAGGAGGGCTGGAGGAAGGGGATCGTGGCATGACAATACACTACCAAGAGTAAGTTTTTCTTTCTCTTTCTTGTGTGTGCACATGTACTCTCTGCCATAAATAAAAAAATAAATACATGAGAAAAAGATAGGCCAAGGAACTGCCCAGATTAGAAGAGGCTAAAGAGATAGGACAATTAAATGCAGTGCATGATCCTAAACTGGATCTTATACTGGAAAAGAAAAATGCTAAGAAAGATGTTGGATCAGTTGACAAAAATGGAATATGGATGGTAGATTAAAGTGTTATTTCAGTGTTAAGTTTCCTGGAGTTGATAATTGTATGTTTTGTGTTTATGTAAGAGAATGTACTTATTTTTAGGATATTCCAGTAATAAGGGATAAAGGGGCATGATGCATGAAACTTTTTTTCTTTTAATTTGCCAGAGGGCATATGTACTTGCCAAAAAGAGACACACACACACAGAGAAGGCACCTTTTTTCTTTTCTTTTTCATAATGAGGGGTGTAAGCGGCGGGCGTAGAGATAGGTTTTGTTTTATAGTTTTTGGTATAGGCATGTGCACTTGCTGGAGAGAGACAGAGCCAGAGAGAGGGGGAAAGTGAGAAATTACCCCCCATGGATAATGACCAAGCCACAATTCCTTCTCCTCCAGTCAGTCTCCTCTCAGGATTTTGGAGACGCAGGCACATGCACCTGGTGTAATTTTCGAGCTTCTGAGTCCAGGATTCAAACCATGGAGTTTGCTATATGGAATCCAGACACCTTAATCTCCATGCTACCAGCTAGCCCTTATGAGTTTTTTTTGTTTTGTTTTTTCTATTGGATGTGTGTACTCACCAGAAAGAGAGAGAGAGAGAGAGAGAGACAGAAAGTGAGAAATCACCCCCCAGGGGATGGTCATGCTGCAATCCCTTCTCCATTCTCCTCTCAGGATCTTGGGCATGCATGCACACGCGCCCGGTGTGAGTTTAAGCCACTAGGTCCGGGACTTGAACTGTGGTTGACTAAATGGGAGTCCAGTGACATAGCCATCATGCCAACTGCTGGTCCCAAGATAGGTATTTTTTAACAGGGTCTCACCTTGTCAGGCTCTCAGTTACCTAGAATTAGATGCCCACTACTACACCTGACCAAATCCAGACACTCCATGTGGTCCCAGCCTCCTGTAGCTGTGCTCTACCAAGATGACTGGGCCATATACTACACTTAGACACTTCTTTGACTTCAAATACCTCTTCCTTTGATGGTCTTCTCTGACTCTCTCATTCAGATCTTGTGTATGTCTGCATGTATTTTTTTTTTTCCTTGTTAGACTGTATGCTCCAAGAGGGAAAAGGCCATGTCTTATTCATCTTCCATCTGACTCAGGGTCCAGGAGTGTCTGGCATAGAACAGGCATATAAACAATTTGTTTAATAAACACTAATTTTAGAGAGGAGAAAATATTAGAATTTAAGATGGTCCCTATACTGAGATGTACTGAGGAAATGACCTAAGAACAATGAAAACAAAGATCAGTGAGTATAAAGAAGTTACAAATAAGTAAATTATCTAAATAGTCAGATGATGATGCTGAATTAGAATGAAGAGGGACCAGTAGATGGGTTAGCGGGTATGTCACTGGACTCCCACATGGCTGACTGCGGTTCAAGTCCTGGACCTGGTGGCTTCAAAATCACGCCGGGCATATGTGTATGTAGGCCAAGATCCCAGGAGGAGAATGGAGAAGGGATTGCAGTGTGGCCATCTCCCCTGAGGGGTGATTTCTCACTTTTCCTCTTACTGTCTCTGTCTCTCCCTTTCTCCCACAATACATGTGCCCTAAGGCAAAAACCTCTTCAAAAAAAAAATAAAAGGAATATACTGGGGGTCAATCAGGAAAGGATCCCTAAAGGTGAGCTGCTTTTGAAATAAGAAAAGAAATGTAACTTGGTTGAGTAGGAGATTAGGAGTAAGTTATAGAGTCAGGTTGAATCAAGGGACAATTAACAATTAGTGTGTGTTAGAAGCTTTTTTTTTTGAGCAGGATTTGTCCTACTCTGGTTTAGGTTTCTGCTTTTTCCTGGCTCACCAAATGGGCGTACTCCCCAACTCTCCCTGTCTGATGTTTCCCAGGTTGGCCCAATGTGGGAACTTTATGTTCTTTAAACAGTGAAAAGGAAGTTTCTGTAAAAATAAGCAAACAAAACTGCCCTGGGGGATTGAACACTTGCTAACTCTGATCTGCTAGGGAAATAAACTTCCCTGTTCCTAATAAAATGGAACTGTTGCCAGTGTTGTTAAGCAAGGGGGGAAACCTGAATGATTTCCCTTAATGGCCAGTGTAACAACTTTAGCACATCTTTACAAAAATATTGTCGTTGTGTGTACATAAACGGGGATCCAAGAAGATGAACGATGTATAGTAAGACCTGAGAAATAAAGTTGGATAGCAGAATTCTGACTCTGCCATGTCTTTCCCCAACTCAAGAGTATACACAAATGGCCATGGCCTTGGACAGTTACTTTTTGGTAACTTGTTGCTCCCAGCGTTTATGGATGGAAAAAGAATAAGCAGATTACGCTACAGTCCTGGCTCCCCCAATCTGCAACGTCCTCCACTTTAGCATTTCACACAAGAGGTATCCGGAAGTCCTGCAGAATCTCTTGACGCTGTTAGATGGCAACTGCCTTTCTACTAGTATAACCTAGTTTTCATTCGGTGTCCATTTTCTCAGACTGCGGTGCCCTGTCCGTTGTTTGCTCAATACCGCGCCTCATCACGGTCTGGGAAAGGCAAGAAAACCACGATCTTAGCATTCGTGCGCTGATGTTTTGAGGGGCTGGGTTCAGAGCGGAACTAACCCTTCCTCACCTCCTGATTCACACCCAGGTTCCCCAGAAGGCAACGAGAAAGTTACCTAAGTAGTCCCGGTGCACGGGGAGCCTTCTAGATCTCGTACACCAACGTCACACTGCTAGAACGTCTCTAGATGGCAACGACACATTAAAGCCTAAGCTGAGGCGATTCCTCACCAGCAGGCAGGCTTCCCGGGTAGGCACTGCCTTCCCGAGCGCTGCCCAGTCTCTGGGAGAGTCACATTAGCCTGTGGTGATGTCACACTGGCTGGGATGATACTTTACAGTTGGATCCCCTGCTGCCATCAGACACTTTTAAACCACCACGGAGTCTGCCGTGCGGAGGGCCGGGGGAGCCCAGCCTCCGCATTCGATCTACGCTGGCTCCCCACGGAGGCTCCCGCACTCCCACAGCCATCAGAGTTATGCGGTCGCGCTAGTCGACCCACTCCCCAGCACTTCCGCCTCAGTAGGTGTCATGGCGCCTGGTGGGGGGGCTGGTTCCGGCGAGGCGGGGCCGGCCGGATGGGGGCGGCTGCTCGGCGCTCCGCTGGTCGGGTCTGGCGACAACGGCGGCTGCGGAGCGAGGGCCCTGGCGGTGGCCCCGGACGGCAGCGGGAGTCTGAGGCGGGAGCGCGCGGGGCTGAGGCGGGGCGGCGGCGGGACGGGGCCGGGTGGCGGAGCGGGCGGGAGGCTGAGGGAGCTCCCCCCGCGGGACTGGCGCGGGGCGGCTCCGGGGGGCGGGGGCCCGGGCCCGGGCCGGCTTGCGCGGGGGTTAGGATGACCCGGCGGCGGGGCCCCGGATCTCGTCTCCTCCGCCGCCTCCTCACGGCAGCCCCAGCTCGCGGCTGAGAACCAGACACACCGGCGGTGAGTCGGCACGGCGGGAGGGGGCTTCGGCGGAGCGCCGGCTCCCCCAGGCGCGGCCGGGCCGGCGACGGGGTCTCCTTGGGCGGCCGGCCTGCGGGGGGCGCCTCCCTCAGCCAGCCCGGCCGGGACCCGGCGCCGCGTCCTGCGGCCCGGCGGCTCAAGGCCGGGGAGGCCACTGCGTTCCCGGGAAAGTGGGCAGGCTCCGGGCTTGTTTTCGGGGCAACTCCCCCTGCCTTCTGCCACTTCTCTCTCGAACGTGTTGTTGTCCTCAAGTGACAGGGGGCCGCCTAGCTCTCCTCACCCGGCCGGTTTCTTCCCGGCTGTCGTGGCGGGTTCCCAGTGTGTGGCTTGTGCGTGTTTCACAGCTCTGCTTATCTCCATGGTTTTGTGTGTTGCTTGTGTGTTTGGGACCAAGGAGGCGGTGTCTGGAGACGACGATGGTGGCGGGTGGGTGTGGAAGCCTTCCTGTCCTCTCCGCTGCTCTGTAATCGTTAGGTTTGTAATTTGTAATGATGGTGGAGACTACGCGGGACCAGCCCACCTAATGTGTATCTGCGCGAGGCGGATCTAGAGGTCTGGCTCAGAGAGAAACTTTTGCTGCCTGTCGCCACTTTGAAACCTTTCGTTACAAAGAAAAGAAGAGGGGGTAGAGGGTACGTGAGAAAACAACCGAAACTCCTGGTTAAGGCCCACACGGTTCCACAGGTCTGCGAGGAAGAGTCCCTTTTCTGTGCCTAGCAACCGAGACGTGCTGTTCGGTTTCCAGGAGCGCTGGCCTATAACATCTAGTTTGTTGTGGTGACGAACCGTGAGCAATGGGCTGTGTTTATGCTGGACGCGCTTTCTTTTCTGTTAGGGACGGGTAGAGAGGATGAGGATGGGGTGGAGAACAACCCAACCTCAAGCTTTTTACTCAGTCTTTTCTCCATGTAACCACTCATTCGATTGTGCGTAGACTCATTTTGAGGCAGCCCTGGATGCTTTCCCTGGTCTATTTTTGACACTTTGGGAATTCTCAGTCATTACCTCAAAGTGTTAGTTTCGACTGTAGACTTTTCTGACCCAATCTGTCCTTTATCTTGTTTATTTCTTAGTAGCTCTGGTGGAAACAGCAGCGTGGCTTCCTGCTCCTGATGAAGTGGGGTTAAATTAAGTGGCCGAGGCTCTCTGCGAAACCTACCATTTGCTCGTTTGTGTAAAGCTATTTTTGATTCCTGGTCTGGAGATTTCCTTATTCTTTTCCTTTTTTTTTTTTTTTTTGTAAGATTATAGAGAATGCAAAGCATTACCAGCATTAAAAGAAAAAGGTTGTTATATATATGTGTGTGTATATATATTATATATATTATATATATAATTTATATATTATATATATAAGCCTAAAGCTTTCTGTATGTCATTTAAAAATATACTAACAAGTCATTTAACCTCAGAGTTGTTATTCAGCTGGTAATTTTGGATCCTTATCTGTGATTATCTCAAAGTTGTGTGTTTTAATACTGGTGTGATAAAGGATGTCATTGATTTGAAGATACTGTTGCTGGCTTGAAGGATATTTTGGTAAAGTACTTGTGCTTGGAACTAGAGGCAGGCAAGCCAGTAAAGCATCTGAAGAGTTAAAAAACAGTCAATGAGATCTTGTAAATATACTGACTCTGATTGGCAGGTAAGGGATATCTTCATGCATAGTTTATCGAATCACCATACCTTGTAATTTTATGGATTTTAGAGCAAATCAGTTTGGTAACTTGAGATATAAAACCAAATCAGCACACCCTCCTAAAGGAAAAAGAAGATAATCTCAATAGTTAACGATTCCCTGGAAAATAAAATTTTTTTATTCCATTTTGTTTTTTAAAAACAAAAGCTCCATAAATAATTTGTTGGTAGAAATCAGCGAGCCAAACCTGCCTTGTAAACTTCTGATACTTGAAACTTGTGCAGCTTGTTAGTTGTAATTGTAACTGGCCTGTTTGTAATTTGAAGTGATTTTGCAAACATAAGCTGCTTGATCTGCTATCTCCTCTTCTGTTTTCATTTTCATGACTGTATAACAGCAATCTATTTTTTTAGGTCTTTTACAAAATTACTTGTTATTCTTTCCTAATTTTTTCCTTTATATTTCATGGTATTCTGTACACAGGTTGTCAAGATAATTTTTCTTCAGGTACCACTTTAACATTTACTGATTTGCTGTTTGGTTCCTTTTTTTTTGCTTTTTGTTTTGTTCCTAGTCTTCTTTTCAGTTGTTCAAACCCAGCCCCTAAATGCCAAATATATTTCTGTAGCACGTAATTTGGCACTTAAAAATGTGCAACCTCTTTTTTTCTTTTTTTCTTTCTTTTTCGTGTGTCCTAGCACCTCAGCAACCTTCTAAGCTCTTTGAAGGTAGGGAAACTTAGTTGAATGTCTTTTGGGTTCTTTTTTTTTTTTTTCTTTTCTTTTCTTTCTTTTTTTTTTTGAGAGGTTTTTGCTATAGAGCGCCTGCGCTCGCCAGACAGACAGAGAGAGACAGAGAGATAGAAAGCGAGAAATCACCCCCCAGGGGGGATGGCCATGCCGCAATCCCTTCTCCTCCATTCTCCTCTCGGGATCTTAGGCATGCACGCACGCACACGTGCCCGATGTGAGTTCAAGCCACCGGGTCCGGGACTCGAACCGCAGTCGACTACGTGGGAGTCCAGTGACATAGCCATTACGCCAACTGCTGGTCCCTCTTTTGGGTTCTTTAAAAGTACTTAAAGGCACCTGGTCCAAGGCTTTCTCAGCGTGCTTAATGCAAAAACCCAGAAGACCTGAACTCTGCTAGTATTGCTGCTTATTAGCTCTGTGTAAAATTCGTTCGACCTTTTTGGGTCTCCCTCATCTTGGAATTAGAGGATTTTTAGAAAGAACCTTTTAAAATCCGTCATAGAAGTAAGAGCCCCTGTACTTTTTGCCAGTGACTTTTTCTCTAATCAAATTTTTTTTTTTTTTTTTTGAGAGATTTTCGCTATAGGGCACATGCGCTTGCCAGACAGATAGAGAGAGACATAGAGACAGAAAGTAAGAAATCACCCCCCAGGGGGGATGGTCACACTGCAATCCCTTCTCCTCCATTCTCCTCTCGGGATCTTGGGCACGTATTTTTTTTTTTTTTTTTTTTTTTTTGGAGAGGTTTTTCGCTATAGGGCGCGTGCGCTCGCCAGACAGACAGAGAGAGACATAGAGACAGAAAGCGAGAAATCACCCCCCAGGGGGGATGGTCACGCCGCAATCCCTTCTCCTCCATTCTCCTCTCGGGATCTTGGGCACGCACGCACATGCGCCCGGCGTGAGTTTTAAGCCACCGGGTCTGGGACGGGAACCACGGTCGACTAAGTGGGAGTCCAGCGACATAGCCATTACGCTAACTGCTGGTTCCCGTCAAATATGTTTCCTTACTCTGTACAGTTTTTTATTTTCTCATATTCCTTGGCATATTGGCAAAAATCATGTAATTCTTCTAAAAGACCCTCTTCCACCTTCCATCTGCCAAACTTGCTACTTTACTTAAGTTCCTGTTTTTTTTTTAACCTTGCTGGCTGATTTAAACAATACTTTGTCTTAGTGTTGTTTATGTTTTATATTGATATCTGCTTTGTTAATTTGACTTTTTTCTTATATTGGAAGCTTCTCAAAGTATAGTTTTCTTTATCCAAACTTTATAGGCCTCATAGATTGTCTTGTATACATACTGAAATAGAACCTTTTTACCAAACACAAAGCATTACTTTTCTTTTGTTTATAAATTTGTAATTCTAAGTAAATCTAAGAGAACTATTGAAAGTTAAAATATCCTGCCTAGAAGGAAAGTATCCTTCAGCTAGTTTACCAAAATATTAGAAAATTGGTTTAAATAGCTGTAAATTACATGGAGTTTTAGAGTTACTCCACCAGCAACTCACACCACCTATTCCACACCCTGTTTTTGCAATACAGTTGGGGAACTGGCTTGTCATACAGTTCCGTATGAAGGAAGTAAGTACAGGAAAGGGGGTGGGGAACCTTGATTCAGATGGTGTCCTAAGGGTTTCAAGTTTACTTTTTTCTTCTGTATTACTGTATTTAAAACACAAAAACACATGCGTGCACAGGCACACACACATGTGTATCCTTTTGCAGATAAGAGACTAATTTTTATCTCATGATTATTTCTCTACTTTAGTTGAATGATAATGTGATATCCTCTTACATTTATATATGAAGAAATAATATGACCTTTTTACATATAGTCATTCATTCTAGCAAATATTTGGCACATACCATATTGCAAGCTATTGTGTTAGATGCTGGTAGTAACTATCTCCCTCTCCCCAACAAACCCCAAAACAAAACAAAATCATAAACCAACTATGACACCCACTCTACTATTGAGGCTTGTTCTCCTAGAACTTGCAGTTTGGAGGAAAAGTTTAAGTTTTAAATAAATAATTACACATGGTCATACTTAGAATAAAATCCAAAGTTGTCCATAAGTCAGTATGTGATCTGGCCCCTGTCTGCCTCTTTGGGTACTCCTTCTAATACTTTCTGCATTGTTCCATTCCATCTATACTGTTCTTTTTTTCAAATAGGCCAAGGATGTTCTTGTCTTTACACTAACTGTACTTTTTCACTGAGATGGCTCCTTATCAATTGAATCTTGACTTAAATACTGTCACCTTACAAAGTCTCCCATGACTATCTCATCTAGAGTATCTCTTCCCCTCCAACCTTCTCTATTCCATCAGTTGTACTTTGCTTTTCTCATAGCATTTATCACTAGCTGCTATTTTCTCCAGGGGATGGTGTCCCCAGTAGAATGTAAACTCCAAAAGATAAGAGATTTTGTTCACCTAGAACACCACTGTAATCTCTTGTGTCTGTCCCTGGCAGACAAATAGTAGGGGCTCAATACATGATTATTAAATGAATAAATGAAATGTAAAATTACAACTGTGGTAAGTGCAAAGAAGTAGTAGAGGGTGCTGTGGGAGCCTTTACCAGGGAACCTTAATAAGAAAGGGCCTGAGGAAGGCTTTTCTGAGTGTGCTTCTCAGACTAAGGCTGACTAAATAATAATCTAGCCAAAAGAAAATAGTTTCTCTCTCATGTAACAGCCTGAAATAAATGTTCCAGGTTGAAGTGAGCCTTCCAGGTTGACAGGCAGGTCTATTCTATGTGATCATTCAGGGATCTATATATCTTTTATCTCATTGCTCTACCATCCTTTTGGTATTGTCTCATGGTGAAAACTGTCTCCATGGGTTCCTGCTGATGGAAAGGAAATATGAAAAGGCTTACCCATACATCACTTTCTATTATTGAGAGAGACTGGAAAACATAGTGTAACCATGTGCTTGTGATGAAGAGGAGAATAGATTTTGATACATACCAATAGCCTGTGCCACACCAAAGAAATGAACTTTAACTGGAGACTAACAGGATCATTTAGGAAAAGAAAAGGTTAAGAGGAGAAAATGAAGTTCAAAGAGGGAATATTATGTGTGAAGGAACTAGTTCAGGAGAAAGCAAGACCTGCTCAAGGAATACAGAGAAACCCTACACTACTGGAAGAAAGAATGGGAAAAGAGCAGGATCCAGAAGCAATAGTGGTCCAGATCTTGTAAGGTCTGATAATCCAAATGAGAGAATTAATTTAGACTTTTGTGTTTTATTAAATAATTGGCAGAGGTGTATATGCACTCTCCAGAGAGAGAGAAACAGAGACAAACAGAGAGAAGGCACCTCCCATTGCAGCCTGGTCATACTATGGTCCCTTTCTTTCATTTCTCCTTTCCATTAGGATTGTGGGTATGTATGCACACATGCCTGGCAAGTCTTCCAAGCCTCCCAGGCAAGAATTTGAACCACAGATGGCCATGTGGATCCAGCTCAGTGCTTAACTACTATTATACAGGACTGTCTCAGAGATTTGGGACTTAATACCTTAAGACTTTAAGTGGGGGATAGATAGGCATTTCTTTCCAGGTGTACATTTAAAAAAGCTTCAGTTGTAGGGTGAAGAATGAATTGGAAGTGGAGAATTTAGGGGATTTGAGAGTACAGTTTGGGAGAGACCAGTTATGATATTTAGTCTATAATTGTGCAACAGGGGTGGAGAAAACTAGTGGAGTAGAGAGATATTTAGGTGTTCTGATGAAAGAGTTTTCTTCCCAAACTTATCTTGCTTTATTTTTTATAGAACATGTTACTCTTACTTACTTTTATCATAAGAGTACTCTATATATTCAGAGTGTGTGCTGGAGAATATATACAATTGTGTACATGTCAACTGAGGATAAGTGCTAGAGGAAAAAATCAATATACAGCAGTGGTTTTAGGGTTTTAAAATTTATTATTATTATTATTTTTTAAATTACTTATTAAATTTTATTTATTCATTCATTCATTTATTTTTAATTTGACAGAGGGAGACACAGAGATGGAGAGAGAAAGAGGGGAAGTGAGAAAGCAAGCCACCAGGTCCAGGACTTGAACTGTAGTCAGCCATGTGGGAGTATCCGGCACCTTAATCACCATGCCACCTGCTGGTCCCAAAATTTATTATTATTACTGTTATTATTTTAAGACAGCGTTTGACTTCCCTATGTCATAATGCTTCTACCTCACCCTCCTGAGTAGCTGGGACCATAGGCACCCTGCCATCACACATGGCTCTTTGAGACCAGACTAGCCTGTAGCTAGAGATCCTCCTATCTCAGCCTCCCAAGTCACTGCAATTACAGGTACATACCTTTTAGATTAGACAGGAATTGGTCTCTGGCCTCCTCTGAGATCCCAGCCTGCCAAGCACAGCATCTTGGCAGTGAATGCCACATTGGCTGGATCTTACTGATTTTAGGTCACCAGTTGTTAAATTGTGTCAAAGAGGCAAAGATGACACTGAGCAAAAGGCAGTTATTACAGTTGTGCTTGGGGAAAAGATGGAAGTTACTGAGGACTAAAGACAAAATATTGAAAATGATTACCTTGGTTGTCATCCCCAAACTTTCTATTCAGTGTTATGATTTTTGAATTCTTTGTAGTAAGATTATCTACCTGCAGGGCTTATAGTATAAGGCACACAGTAAATGATGTTGTAGATGAGACCCTGCTAGTGAGTAGGGGAGCTGTTAATTTGGTTTCAAAAGCCTTGGATTCTAGGAAGACTGAATTTTTGTTAGCAGTAAGTAAACATATGAAGAGCCTTTTGCCTGTCAGTTCTAGTTTAGGGTTAATGCAGTGGGAAAATTTGTCATTATGAGGTGGAAGTTAATTTTGAATCGAAAAGGCTTCTTTCATTGCTGGAGTCAAGAGGTGAAACATTTTTAGGAAGTCACATAACTTAATCTCTTGGGAACTATTCTCGTATGAATTAAAAATGTTTATATTTTGCTTAACAGAATCTGATAATTTCAACAAACGTTAATTCTGAGCCCTATTTTTGTTCAGGAAGTCTCCTAGAAAGAGAATTGCATCTACCTATGCAAAGCAAATTTTATGTGACTTAGTATCTTTATTTTGTGTCTAGAAATTGCTACTTTAGGCTGAATTTTGAATAGACTATAAGAGTCTAGACCATTTTGATTTTGCATTTTTTTTTTGTTTTGTTAGTTAAGATCAAGATGAGTCTTAGACATTTTATAGGAGTCTAATTGGTCTGGCACTGATTTCTATACAGCATGCTCTTTAGTGGGGATGGAGAGTATAATTCTGGGTTGTTATTTCCTCTTTGGGTAGATTAAATTAGTCTTTTTTGAATAAGAATATTTGTCTTTGGGACCAGCAGATGGTGTAAGGTTGTGTTGCTAGACTCCCATGTAGTTGACTGTGGCTCGAGTTCTCGACCTAGTGGCTTAAACTCATACCAGGCACATGTGCGTGCATGCCCAAAATCCTGAGAGAATTGGAGGAGAAGGGATTGAGGCGTGGCCATCTCCCCTGGGGGATTTCTCACTTTCTGTCTCTATGTCTCTCTAGTGGGCACAAATACCCTATAGCAAAAATCTCTTAAAAATATATGTATTTGTTGGGACCAGCAGTTGGCATAATGGCTATGTCGTTGTAATCCCATGTAGTCGACCGTGGTTCAAGTCCCAGACCTGGTGGCTTAAACTCACTGGGTGTGTGTGCGTGCACAAGATCCCGAGAGGAGAATGGAGAAGGGATTGTGGCATGGCCATCCCCCCTGGGGGGTGATTTCTCACTTTCTGTCTCTGTCTTTCTGGCGAGCACATGCACCCTATAGCAAAAACCTCTCCAAAAAAAAAAAAAAAATATATATATATATATATGTGTGTGTGTGTGTGTGTGTGTGTGTGTATGTATACACATATATATATTTGTCTATTTGAATAAGTATATTAATTTATATAGTTATACATTCTGAAAACTGTCCTAGAATTTGAGCCCCCTTTTTTTTTTGTGGTACCCAATATGAAGATTTGAAATCGGTATATTGGGTAAAAAGTTTACGTAACATTACTCTGGTAAATGCAGTATTTTAAAATCCTCTAATTATTTTTTAAAATTCTGTGATACATTTCATGAACCCTTTTCAGTACTATTACTTTATGATACTCTATTCCTAAACACTTGCTGGGAATTGTAGATTTTGTATTCAGATTCTTTTACTAAATGCTTCTAGTTACGTAAAGGTTGTGGCTATGTTTTTTGATAGGTTGTTAAAATTATGCCATCATAATTTTAACATATATTATGGCAACAAACTTAGAAAATTGGTGTTGTTCAGTAGTTTGGTTTCATTTTTTTAATGACAGAAATACTTGTGTTTTAGTAGGTCAGTTTTGTAAAGGTTTCAGATTTTTCTTTGATTATATTTGGTACTATGTCAGCAATGTAGGTAGAATAAGATGATTTATAAATTTATAGTCTCAAGTTGCACTAACTTTACCTTTTAGCGTGCTTTCTCTTCAAGTTTAATATAAAAAACACACCCCACAATCACTGTCTCTACCATACATTCCCACAGTACCTTCTTTTTCTATTATTACTTGAAATTATGTATTTAATACTGTATTCCCAGCTGCAGTAGAAGTAGCACAGGTGTCAGGGAACAGTTTTCCCAGCATAAAGTCTTCAGCACATTCAAGGGCTTGGAGGTGAGAATATACAATGACCTTCCAAGAGCTCAAAAAGAAAAGAAAAGCAGTGGCTGGAGTATAAGAATCTACTGGAGGGACCAGCAGGTGTGGTGGTTAAAGCACTGGACAGTCTCGCATTGCTGACCACAGTTCAAGTTCCAGACCCCTAATGGTTTGCTTTCTCCCTTTCCCTCTCTCTCTCTCTGTCTGTCTGTCTGTCTGTCTGGTCAAATTAAAATAAATGAATGAATAACAAAATTAAGTGATTTTTTTTTAATCTATTAGGTCATTGGGAAAGTCATGACGTATTTTTCTGTTTTTCTATACAAAAATGCATCCTGATGACCCAGTAAATGGGGAGATGTCTACAGCAAGCAAATTTTGGAGAACTTTTTTTAAAGCAGGTTGAGGATTTTGAACTTTATCTCCAAAGCAATGGGAAAACTGGGGTAGTGGGAGGGAGGTGATTAAGAAGAGAGAACACTTATCCGATTTGCATTATTTAAAAGCAAAGATGTCCTGAGTGCATTCAAGGAGATTAGTTTAAAGGCTACTGGCAGTTTGAACTAGAATGATGCCAATAAAGATAGAGAAAAATGGTTAATCTGAAATATACTCAGGAGATAGAATTGATAAGATATCAATTAGATGTGGAGGAACAAGGGAGTGGAGTGAATTGGGATGATAGAATTAAATGTGTTGCAGGCATTACCACTTTACCTGTATGAAATCATGTAATTTTCCATATAACCTCCCTGAGGTACCTACTCTGAGGGTAGCTATTGCTGTCACCCTTGTATAGATGAGGAAACTGAGACTGCATTACTTGCCTTGATTTTGGCTTGAGGCATTGGGTGTGTGGTGGCATCTCATAATTGAGATAGAAGATGGAGTGGGGAGGAGGCTTGTAACTTTAATTTTGTACATACTAAATTTGAAGTGTCTCTAAGGTACTTAAGTTGCAGTACCATTTGGTTTAGAGTTCAAGAGAAAGGTCTGGGTTAGAGATAGAGATTTTTAGTCTTTTGCAGATTACTGGGGAGGTATTATTGAAAAGAGGTAAAGGGGACCAGCAGGTAGCATAATGGTTATGTTGCTGGACTCCCATGTAGTTGACCATGGTTTGTGTCCTGGACCTGGTGGCTTAAAACTCATGCCAGGCGCATGCCCAAAATCCTGAGAATGCAGCGGGAGGGATTACGGTGTGGCTGTCCCCCCATGCAGGTGATTTCTTGCTTTCTGTCTCTCTGTCTCTGTGTCTCTGGTGAGTACACGCTCCCTATAGCAAAAATCTCTCTTTGAAAAAGAAAGAAAAGGGGGGAAATAGAGCAAGTAAAGAGTGATTAATATAGAGCCCCAGTGCATCTGAGGATCAGATGATTGAGAAGAGAGAAGATAAGTATGAAATGGCTTGTATGCTGTGTCAATTTTTTTTAAAGAATGGTTTAATTTAATTTATCTTATTTCAACCAGAGAGGGATGAAGTGGGAAAGTGAAAGAGCAAGCTGCTAGGTCTGGGACTCAAACTGCTGTTTGCCATATGGGAGTCTAGTACCCTTAACCACCTTGCCACCTGTTGGTCTCCAAATGTTTGGATTTTTTTTCAATGCCAAAAGTGCATACATGAGAGAGAGAATGAATGAACCAACCCCACAAGGCCTGACCATATGCAATCCCTTTTCCTCTACTCTCCGTCTCATCAGGATCTTGAGCATGCATGTGCCCTGGTGTATTACTTCTGGAGACAGGATTTGAACTGCTGTGGGCCCTGTAGGATCCAGCCTTCTCTGTATAACCCTTAACCCTAGTGTCAGGGAGCTGGTCCAAATGCTTGTTTGTTTGTTTTTAGAGGTTTTAGCTATAGGGCGTGTGCTCTCTCCAGGCAGACAGACAGACAGAGACAGAGAGATAGAAAGCAAGAAATCACCCCCCAGGGGAGATGGCCATGCTGCAATCCCTTCTCCATTCTCCTCTTGGGATCTTGGGCGGCACGCACATGCACCTGGCGTAAGTTTAAGCCACCAGGTCCAGGACTTGAACTGTGGTTGACTACATGGGAGTTCAGGGACACAGCCATTATACCAACTGCTGGTCCCCAAATTGTTGGCTGCCGCTGTTGGCCGCCGAGCCAAGATGGCGCTGCTGGCTGCATAGGGAGGCGTGAACAAACAACTCCTTCTACAGCCAATCAGGACTTGCCTCGCACAGGTGAAGGAACTTGCGAATGGGGCCACCGGGAGGACCCTATATATACGGGGAGAAAGAAGAAGTGGAGGAAGAAGCTAGCTGGTAAAGCTGAAGCTGGCTGAGGAAAGAAGAAGCTAGCTGGTAAAGAGGAGAGAAGCTAGCTGGCTGAAGAAGCTGGTACCGGGAAGAAGCTAGCGGGAAAAGCTGAAACCTGCAGATAAAGACTGCGGGAGGAAGAACCGGGTGTCCTGCCGTCTCGGCAGCAGAAGGGGCGCCGACACCAAATGTTGTTTTTATTTGGGGAAAAAAATATAGCATTGGGTTTAGTTTTTAGGCTTATCGAACTTGAAGTGTCTGTGAGATATTAAGGGACAGAAACCTGGGCCATTCTCGTCCCTCTCTTATTTTCTGAGAATAATTTTTTGTTGTTTTTTTTTCAGAAGATACTCTCTAGCCTTCTCATCCTCTGGTTACTTTGTTCTGATCACTTTATTAATAATTCTCTTCAAGTGTAGCAGATAGAGAGTGGTGAACACTCTTTTATACATGATGGAGTAAAAGATAACCTTCGCTTTGTCCACCACATTTTGAACACTGTTTCCCTGAATATAGGGTAATACTCAATTAGTTTTTTAAAGGGGGAACATTATCACATCATAGTTCTTTTATCAACTAAAAGTTTTTTTTATGTATGTTGCTGCTAAGCCTTGTATCTTGTGGTCTAATTCTTCTTTCTCTCAATGTAGGTATGGCATCACAGCTGCAGGTGTTTTCCCCCCCATCAGTGTCGTCGAGTGCCTTCAGTGCTAAGAAACTGAAAATAGAGCCCTCTGGCTGGGATGTTTCAGGACAGAGTAGCAACGACAAATATTACACCCACAGCAAAACCCTCCCAGCTGCACAGGGGCAGGCCAGCTCCTCTCACCAGGTAGCAAATTTCAACATCCCTGCTTACGAGCAGGGCCTCCTCCTCCCAGCTCCTGCAGTGGAGCATATTGTTGTAACGGCCGCTGATAGCTCTGCCAGTGCTGCTACTTCAACCTTCCAAAGCAGCCAGACCTTGACTCAGAGAAGCAACGTTTCTTTGCTTGAGCCATATCAAAAATGCGGATTGAAAAGAAAAAGTGAGGAAGTTGACAGCAACGGTAGCGTGCAGATCATAGAAGAACACCCCCCTCTCATGCTGCAAAACAGGACCGTGGTGGGTGCTGCTGCCACAACCACCACTGTGACCACAAAGAGTAGCAGTTCCAGCGGAGAAGGGGATTATCAGCTGGTCCAGCATGAGATCCTTTGTTCTATGACCAACAGCTATGAAGTCTTGGAGTTCCTAGGGCGGGGGACGTTTGGACAGGTGGCTAAGTGCTGGAAGCGGAGCACCAAGGAAATTGTGGCTATTAAAATCTTGAAGAACCACCCCTCCTATGCCAGACAAGGACAGATTGAAGTGAGCATCCTTTCCCGCCTAAGCAGTGAAAATGCTGATGAGTATAATTTTGTCCGTTCTTATGAGTGCTTTCAGCATAAGAATCATACCTGCCTTGTGTTTGAGATGCTGGAGCAGAACTTATATGATTTCCTAAAGCAGAACAAATTTAGCCCACTGCCACTCAAATACATCAGACCAATTTTGCAGCAGGTGGCCACAGCCTTGATGAAGCTCAAGAGTCTTGGTCTGATTCACGCTGACCTTAAGCCTGAAAACATAATGCTGGTCGATCCAGTTCGCCAACCCTACCGAGTGAAGGTCATTGACTTTGGTTCTGCTAGTCACGTTTCCAAAGCTGTGTGCTCAACCTACTTACAGTCACGTTACTACAGGCAAGTGACAAATGCTGAAAAGCATGTCTTAGGCTAGAGGTTTGTCCTTATATTTAAAATATATTTCACAGGCCTCATATAACAATGAATTAACTTGTCTATATATTCCAAGATAGAAGTAGGATAATGGTTTAGCTCATTCCATGTGTGTTGCATTCTTGTTGTTTTTGAAACTTTATTTAGCACTAGAAAAGTTATTCAGTCTGGTTTCGAAGGTTGTTACTAGTTGAATTATATTAGCTTCTAGTTCTTTAGTACTGTTATATGAAAGTCTCTTATTTTAAAGAGTCTTTACTTATTTGTATTGAATTTGGGCATATCTGTGTTTTTTTCCAAGCTCGTATTTTAGCAAATAGAATTCCTTGAGAGTCTCTCCAGGTTTAACTCCAGCAGCTTTTTGTTTTATTTTTTTGAAGTTTGCCATTGGGTACATGTGCTCACCAGAGAGAGATGGGGTCAGGGTCCGGGTGAGAAATCCCCCCTCAAGGGGATGGCCTCATTGAAGTCGCTTCTTCTCCATTCCCCTCTTGGGATTTTGGGCATGCACACATGTGCCCAGCATGTTTAAGCTGCCAGGTCTGAGACTCACATTGCTGCATAGTTGGCCATGTGGGATCCAGCTACTTTAACCACCATGTCTGGTCCCAGCATTTTATTTATTTATCTATTTATTTATTTATAACTATTTTTATTTAACTTTATTTATTTATTTATTTATTTTAATTTGACCAGAGAGGGAGAGGGGGAGAGAGAGAGAGAAAGTGAGAAAGCAAGCTGCCAGGTCCAGGACTCAAACCATGGTCAACCATGTGGGAGTCCAATGTCCTTAACTGCCGCGTCACCTGTTGACCCTGACCCAGTGTGGTTTTTCTTTTCTTTTTGGAGAGTTTTTTCCTATAGGATGTGTGTGCTCACCAGAAAGACAGAGAGATAGAAAGCGAGAAATCACCCCCCAGGGGGAATGGCCACTCTGCAATCCCTTCTCTTCCATTCTCCTCTCAGGATCTTGGGCACACACGCACCTGGCATGAGTTTAAGCCCCCGGGTCCGGGACTTGAACCGCAATTGACTA
Source organism: Tupaia tana (assembly GCA_026018925.1). NCBI lineage: Eukaryota > Metazoa > Chordata > Mammalia > Scandentia > Tupaiidae > Tupaia > Tupaia tana. The sequence continues at coordinate 81,929,177 of JAKSZU010000004.1, forward strand.
CATGGGAGTCCAGCAACATAGCCATTGTGCCAACTACTGGTCCAAGCAATTTATTCTTTTACATTTTCTTTTTTCTATAATAGTGAGAATTGGGTGATTGCTATAGTTTTATCTTAATTTAAAAATTCTCCATAATACTCTGAACTTACTTGGTTAGCTTAGACTGGCCTTGACCCCAAGTCCAGTTATAAGTGATTTATATTTCTACAATAGTTTGATACTTTTAACATAGCTACCTTTTAAATGTACAATAAGTTATGGGTACAGTAAATCCTTGTATGAATTTTATTTATTGTAACTAAGGCTAAATGTGCTTTTCTTTCTTTCTTTTTTTCTTTCTTTTTGTTTTTTGGAGAGTTTTTTGCTTTAGGGCGTGTGCGCTCACCAGACAGACAGAGACAGACAGAGAAATCACCCCCCAGGGGGGATGGCCACGCCACGATCCCTTCTCCTCTCAGGATCTTGGGCACGCACACACACGCGCCTGGCATGAGTTTTAAGCCGCCGGGTCTGGGACACAAACCATGGTCTACTACGTGGGAATCCAGCAACATAGCCATTACGCTAACTGCTGGTCCCAATGTGCTTTTATTTCTCAGCACCTCATTTAAATCTAGTTGTTATTTATTATTTTTTTCTAGTTGTTAATTTTAAGGAATCTGATACTATCTTTCAGTGGTCCTGCATTAAATAACAAGTCATGCAAACATCTCATCAAGAAATGAAACAGAAAACAGATAACCCACAAAATGTTTTTAAGGTGATATATCCAACACGCAGAATGGCTGTAATAAATTTTGAGGAAATAGAAATTTTCTGTTATATGTGAAAATAATGTAAGGATATTTTAACCCATACAAGGACTGAGAAAAAGTGCTATCTGCATGTTTCTTTTTCTTTTTTTTTTTTTTAAATGTTTGTGGCAAAATCCATATAATATGAAGTTTTGCATTTTAATAATTTGGTACCATTCAGTACTGTTAAATACATTCACAGTGTTGTATAATCATCAGCACTGTAATTCCAAAATTTTTTCATCACCCAGAACAGAAACTCTGTAACTATTAAACAATAACTCCTCATTCTCCCCTTACCCTTTATAACCTTTATTTGATTTTCTGTCTCTGTGAATTTGTCCATTCAGAATAATGTTTTTGAGGTTAACCATGCCACATCATGTATCAGAACATTTTTATGATTGAATAATAATATTCCATTATATGTATATACAGGTTACATATCCTTTATCCAAAATACTTGGGAACAGGAATATTTTGGATTTCAGATTTTTTTTTTTGTAATGTTTGTATATACATAATGAAGATATTTGGGGGATGGGACCTAAGTCTAAATAAGAAATTCATATATATATACCTCATACAAATAGCCTAAAGTAATTTTATACATTTTTTTTTTAAGAGAGATTTTTGCCCTAAGGGTACATGTACTCTTCAGAGGCAGAAAGCAAGAAATCATCCCCCAGTGGGGATGGCCATGCCACAATCCCTTCTCATCCATTCTCCTCTCAGGATTTTGGGCATGCATGCACACACACCTGGTGTGAGTTTTAAGCCACAGGGTCTGGGACTTGAACCGCAGTTGACTACGTGGGAGTCCAGTGACGTAACCATTACACATCTGCTGACCCCAATATACAATATTTTTTATTATAGCATTTTGATCATGATCCATCACTTGAGGTTAGATGTGGAATTTTTCACTTGTGGCATCATGTCAGTACTCAAAAAGTTTCAAATTTTGGATTTTAGATTTCTGGATTAAGGATATTCAACCTGTACCAAATTGTGTTTGTTTATTCATCTGTACACTTGAATTATTACCACCTCTTGGCTGTTGTGAATAATGCTTCTCTCAACATTAACATGCAAGTATCTAAGTCCCTGTTTTCAGTTCTTTTAGGTATATAGCTAGAAATGGAGTTGCTTGGTCATATAGTAATTTTAATGTTTTGAAGAACTGCCAGCTTTTCTACAGAGGCTGTACCATTTTACATTCCTGCCAGCAGTGGGATATGAAAGTTCTAATTTCTCCACCACTTATTTTCCAGTTTTTTTTTTTTTATAATTTTTTAAAAATTTTATTTATTCATTCATTTATTTTAATTTGATCAGAGAGAGATAGAGAGAAAGAGTGAGAAAGCAAGCTGCCAGGTCCAGGACTTGAACCGTGGTCAGCCATGTGGGAGTGTCCAGCACCTTAACCATCACGCCACCTGCTGGTCCCCCAGTTTTTTTTTTTTTTAATAGTATCCATCCTTGGAGCCAGCAGGTGGCGTGTTGGTTAGGGCTGCTGGACACTCATGTGACTGACCATGGTTTGAGTCCTAGACCTGGTGGATTGCTTTCTCACTTTCTCTCTTTCTTTCGCTGTCTCTCTGGTCAAGTTAGAAAATAAGTAAATAAATAAAAAAAGTTAAATAATTCTTTAAAAAAATAGCCATCCTTATGGGTATGAAGTAGTATCTGATTGTGTTTTTTTTTAAATTTGCATTGCTGTAGTGATTATGATGCTTAGCATTTTTTTATGTATTTATTGGACATCTTTTTTTTTTTTTCCAGTTTGCCAGAGGGTGTGTACACTTGCTGGAAAGAGATAGACAGAGAGAGGGAAAGTAAGAAAACATTCCCCCATGTAGTCACACTACAATTCTTTCTCCGTCTTTTTGGGATTTTGAGCATGCATGCATATGTGCCCAGCATGTTTTTCAAGCTGCTGAGTCCAGGACTCAGACCTCATAGTCAGCAATATGGGATCTAGTGCCTTAACTGCTGTGTCACTGGCTGGCCTCCATCTGTGTATCTTCTTTGGAGAAATATCCATTCATCAGGTGTTCAGCTCATTTTTTGAATTGTTTTTTGTTGTTGAGTTATAGGAGTTTTTTTCTTATACATCTATGGATATTAATAGATAAATAATTTACAAATATTTTTTCCTATACTGTGTGTTGTTGGAAGCACAAAAAGTTTTAACTTTGATGAACATTTTGTCTATTTTTTCTTTTGTTGCTTGTACTTTTTTTTTTTTTTTTTTTGGAGTGGTTTTTCGCTATAGGGCGCGTGCGCTCGCCAGACAGACAGAGAGAGACATAGAGACAGAAAGCGAGAAATCACCCCCCAGGGGGGATGGTCACGCCGCAATCCCTTCTCCTCCATTCTCCTCTCGGGATCTTGGGCACGCACGCACACGCGTGAGTTGTAAGCCACCGGGTCCGAGACGCGAACCGCGGTCAACTACGTGGGAGTCCAGCGACATAGCCATTACGCTAACTGCTGGTTCCCGTTTGTACTTTTGATGTCATATCTAAGAAGTCAGTACTGGATCCAATATCATGTAGCTTTTTTTCAATATTCGCTTTCAAGGAAAAATCTTGAGGTGGTTTTATTTTTTTTCCCCTTCAGAGTTTGAGTTCTTAGATTTAGGTGTTTTATTCTTAGTTAATTTTTGTATATGGTGTAAGGTAATTAATTCTTTTGCATTTTTTCTAACACCTTTTGCTGAGAAGGCTGTTTTTTCCCATAAGGGTCTTGGCACTATTGTCAAAATCATTTGATTATATATACAAGGTTTTTTTCCTGGGCTCTGTTCTATTAGTCTGTATATACTACATCTGCACTTATGCAAATACCATAGTATTGTGATTACTGTAGCCTTACAGTTAAGTTTGGAAATTGGAAAGTGTGAGACTTCCAATTTTGTTCTTTTTAAAGTTTGTTTTGGCTACTCAGGGTCCTTGGAAGTTCATATAAATTTTAGGATGGCTTTTTTTTTTTTTTTTTGGAAGAAAAAAAAAAATCTTTTTTTTTTTTTTTTGCTATAGGGCACGTGCACTCGCCAGACAGAGACAGACAGACAGAGACAGAACGTGAGAAATCACCCCCCCAGAGGCGATAGCCATGCCGCAGTCCCTTCTCTTCCGTTCTCCTCTCGGGATCTTGGACATGCACGCTCACTTGCCCTGCATGAGTTTTAAGCCACCAGGTCCGGGACGTGGACCGCAGTCGACTACATAGGAGTCCAGTGACATAGCCATTACGCTAACTGCTGGTCCCAAAATCATTGTTTTTTAATAGGGATAGCATTGCATTGCTTTGGATAGTATTGTTCCCCCACCCCCCACCTTTTTTTTTTTTTGGCCATAGGGTGTGTACACTCACCAGAGAGAGAGAGAGAGGGGGAAAATAAGAAATCACCCCTCAGTGGGGATGACCAGGCCACATTCCCTTCTGTTCTCCTCTTGAGATTCCGGACACACATGTACATGCTCCCAGCGTGTTTTATTGGGTTGTCAGGAAAGTCACAATGCATTTTTATGTAGAAAAACATTAAAAAAAAAAAGTATTTTACCAGTGACCTAATACAAGCTGCTGGGTTCAGGACTCAAACTAACACATGGTTGGCCATGTTGGATCCAGCTTCTTAACCACCACACCCCAGGCTGGCCCTAGTATTGACATCTTAATGATAAGTCTCCCAATCCATTCTTATTTATTTTTGTATTTTTAGAGTTTTATAAAACTGACTTTTTAAAAAATTTACTTTAGGCAAGATAAACTCTTAGAGCCTTTGGCTTACAGTTTCAGGTTGCCCTAGGCAACCTTGCTAATTTTGAGAGTCTCACCTCTATTTATGTATGCCTTGGGAGATTTAGGTCCCAACTACATTTGCTTTTAAATACTTTTCCTTTGAGTAATCCCACTACTTCCCACACATTCATACTTACCTACAACACACTGTATCAGTGCACTAAAAAGTTCAGCTCAACATCCTTTTCTGTGAGTGGGGCACAGCTGAAGGATGAGAACTGATCATCTCTTCCTTTTTCAGTCTTCTCATACTGAATGCCTGCAGGTGTTCTTTAACTATTTGTATGCCCCGTTCAAGATAAAGCACATTCTCTCAGTCTTCTTGATACTGAATGCCTGCAGGTGTTCTTAAACTATTTGTATGCCCTGCTCAAGATAAAGCACATTCTTTTTTTTTTTTTTTTTTTTTTTTGTCACAGGGCATGTGTGCCAGAGAAGAGAGAGACAGAGATACAGAGAGAAAGTGAGAAATCATTCCCCAAGGGTGATGGCCACATAGGCAGTCCCTTCTCTATTCTCCTCTTGGGATTTTGGGCATGAACAAACGCGTGCCTGGTGTGATTTTTCAATCTGTCAGGTCCAGGACTTGAAACATAGTTGGCCATGTGGGAGTCCAGTGCTTTAGCTGGCTCTAAAGTGCATTCTCTTACTGTAGCAGAATGGTTTTAAAATAGAAGGGAGAATACTAGGTAATTGTTTCTAGAAATCCTTTTTTGATGGAATTTTTACTTAGGGGTAAAGGAGATTTGAGGGATAAATAATGGGTTGGAAAAGTCATGCCACATTTTTTGCATTAAACTCAGAAAAATACGTCATTACTTTTCCAACATCCCTTTAGTTCTGGTTGCTTAACTTTCTCTAATATGTCATTTATTTGAATAATTTTCATTGTTTAGATCGCAGGTTATTGTACCTTTTCCTTATTCTTTTAATTTAACTTTCTGTTTGAGTTATCTTGGTTTTTATAGAAAATTTTAAATATTAAGCTTTTATTAAGTAATTAAAAAATATTCCAACAAAGCTTCCTGTAAATCCATTGCATTTAATTATTGGCTATAAGAATAATTTTTTTTTTTAAGAGAGATTTTTGCCAAAGGGTGCGTGCACTCTCTGGAGAGACAGAGAGAAAGCAAGAAATCACCCCGCAGGGGGAATGGCCGCACCACAGTCCCTTCTCCATTCTCCTCTCAGGATTTTGGGCATGCATGCACATGTATCCAACATGAGTTTTAAGCCGTGGGTTCTGGGACTTGAACTGCAGTTGACTATGTGGGAGTCCGGTGATGTAATCATTATGCCATCTGCTGGTCCCATAAGAGTAATTATTACTTTAAAAAAATTATTTTTAAAATTTATTCATTTATTTATTTAAATCTTACCAGAGACAGAGAGAAAGTGAAAAAGCAAACTGCCAGGTTCAGGACTTGAACCACGGTTGGCCATGTGGGAGGGTCCAGTGCCTTAACCACCATGCTACCTGCTGGACCTCACCATAATAGTAATTATAAGTGTAGGTAAGTTTACCTCTTTTTTTTTTTTTTTGGAGAGGTTTTTGCTATAGGGCATGTGCGCTCGCAGACGGAAAGAGACAGACAGAAAGCGAGAAATCACCCCCTGGGGGGATGGCCACGGTACAATCCCTTCTCCTTTTTCCTCTCGGGATCTTGGGCACGCCAGCACACGCGCCTGGTGTGAGTTTAAGCTACCAGGTCCAGGACTCGAACCTCAGTCGACTACATGGGAGTCCAGCGACATAGCCATTACACTAACTATTGCTTCCAAGTTTACCTCTTATACATAGGAGTTCATTATATATATTACTGAGTAATTACTGTGTACACTGAGATTCAGCATACAGTATCTAGGGATTGATATTTAGGGTTTAATGTAAGTGTTCTGTTGGGCCACAGTAATACTTGATAATCAGCCTAAGGCAGATGAATGGCAACTCAGGCATTCCTTTATAACTAGTTGGTCCTTGTAAGCTGCTTTTATGTTGCTTGTTGCCTTATCAGAGGCCATTAAGCTGTCACCTTGTCATTCAGAAAACTTCCGTGATCTTTTTGGCTGGTGAAGCTTTCTAGCTTCAAAAGATAGCTTTTTTTTTTTTTTTTTAAACCATCCTTTTAAAATGTACATTGTTTTGTCTGGCTAATAACATGTCAAAGTATTATCAGTTGACAAAAATTGCCCCCCTTAATTCCCCCCATTCCATTGACCATGGGCTAAATTGATTCAAGCAGTGAAAATAGTACCCTTTTTTCCCTGGCCTACTGTAAGTACAGACCGACTCCAAGAAAAGTTGATGTCTTTGGGCTAAGTTTTGGGGATAAAGGTTTGCTGTGATTACAAACTTGGTGCTTTTTCATTCTGAACAAACTTAACCTTTATTTCAAAATGAAGTCACTGTTATTTATGGAAGAAGAAGGTCTAGAGAAGGAAAGCATATTTTCAGTTTATACTAGGCAAACAATTTCTCTGACAGTGAAACTACAGTTTCATCTAAGCCACAGATGCAGGAAGTTAGACTTTATATAACATGTCTGATTCAGTAAGTAAGTAGGTTTGCTGCTTCTGAGATTGGGAAGAAAGAAAAATGTTCATGAAGATGACCAGAGAATGATTTGTGCTCTTAAGTAACCCTACCCTCAGCTTGCTTTTTTGTGCTAGTGAAATTAAAAAGCTTTATGACCTGGGAGGAATTTTTAATTAAAAGAAGTTTAAAGTTGGGAAGTCAAAAGGCAGAGATTGCTTATAGATACCACATGTCTGTAATAATTAGAGCCTGTATTTGTTCTTTAAGGATGTGTTATATTTTCAGAGAGGAGCCCCACTATGTCCAAAGCACAATTAGTGCCATTTTATTATTGAAATAAAAATTGCATGGTTTTTGTTTGCTTTTAGAGAAATTTTTGCTATAGGCTGGAGAGACAGAGATAGACAGAGAGGCAGATGTGAGAAATCACCACCACCACCACCCCCTGGTGGGGGATGGACATGCCACAATTCCTTCTCCTCCATTCTCCATTTGGGATTTTGTGCATGCTTGCACACGTACCCGGTGTGAATTTTAAGCCTCCTGGTCTGGAACTCAAACTGGTTAACTACATGGGAGTCCAGCGTCGTAACCATTACGCCCTCTGCTGTTCCCTTATTTGTTTGTTTTAAAGACAGGGTCTTGCTATGACCTAATCCTCCTGCCTCAGCTTCCAGAGTAGCTAAGACTGCAGGCATTTACCACTGTACCTGGCTTTTAAGGTGGGCCAAAATTGTTCCTTGTGGCCTCAGTCTTCCGAGTAGCAGGTCATCTACAGCTGGGACTGCTAGGTTTTTTTTTTTTTTTTTTTTTTACTTTCTCTTTCCTGTGGTTCAGTAGATAATCTTTACCTCTTAGTAATTACTCAGTAATACACAGAATTAACTCCTATTTTAAGGGGTTTGTATTGTTTTCTCTTACTGAGAACATGTCAAAATATTACCAGTTGACATAAATTTGCCCCCCTTTCTGTCTTCTCTGATGGCCATGGGCTAAATTGATTAAAGCAATAAAAATAATACCTTTCATTCTCTGGTTCACTGTAAATGTAGATAGACACCAAGAAAAGTTGCTGTCTTTGGGCCTGTTTTCTGTGCTTCAAGAGATAATCTTATGAATGATAGAATGTTAGAGCTATAAAGGAACCTAAAACAGTAATTATCTAACTTAGTGTCTTCATTATACAGATGAAGTAGAACCAGAATTTCTGTGTTCTACTGTAAGTAGAGGTTCTGCTTCATCTGTGCAATAAGGAAGCTGAGTTAGATAGTATAACTGAGTTAGATAATATATCTGTATAATATTGACTGATTGAGAAATAATGGAGGCCACAAGGAAAGATGTAATGAAAATATTTCCAAGAATTATAATCTGAATTCAGAGTTTAGGAACATTCAGTCCCTAGAGACAAACATGCTCTAATGATGTCTCACTGTTCAGGAAAGGAGAAAATAACTTCATTCTTCTTGCTTCTTAGAGTTTTTAGATCCTAATGATAAAAAGCCTTAATGGACTAAGCAACCTTTTTTTTTTTCTTTCCCCTGCCTTTTTTCCCCTCTTTCTTTTGACACTTGCCTCTTTGTATGGTAGATGTGGTAGAGTTGCTGTTTTGAGTGAGCTTTTTGCTAGAAATCTTTAGCTGCTTTTGTCACTCTAGAATTAGGGTGAGACCAAATGGAAAAAACTGATTGTAGCCAATCTTTGTTTTCTTTTTTTTTTTTTTTTTTAAATAAGGTTTAAGGCATGGAATTAATTCATTAATTTCTCTGAAACTTTAAGCTTCAGAAAACTAGTATTTATCACATATGATTGCTGCCTTTTTAAAGTAAGTTATAGAGTAGTCTGGCCATTCCCTGTGACCTACCTTTGGAGTTTAAAATGTCTTCCTGGTATAGTCGGAATGGCAGAGTCAATCTGTTCTACAATTGAGTCTTTGGAATGCTCTAAGCCAGTTTTTATCCTGGCACACAGCCATTTGCACTCCCCCTGCCAACTATTTTTGGCACTGTCATGAACTTGGAAATTAATGATTCTACTCACAGAGAGTAGGAAATTTTGTTCCTTTTCAATTTTAGAAAAGCTTTTATGTTGTTTCTGGGTATTCTTACTCTCTTAATTTATTAATGTTCCTGTCTAACATGAGGTCTTAAAAACATGCCATAATGATTGGGTTTAATTGAGTTCTGAAATTTCATCAGTAATATGTGGCTCTTGCTACTTGAAACAGAAACACTTTTGAGGATTCTTGTGGAGAACAAAATGACTGCTCACAGCAAATATTACAGAAACCAATGATATTGGTGGTTCCATCCATAGTTATCAAGTAATGTGAGTCTGAACAGGCCTGGATCTTCCACTGTTTCTGTGAAAGGATGAGGAACGGTATTAGATTGTTTGGAGTCTTGCAGTGTACCTAGTTTTCTAAGGGTTACTATTCATTTGTAATTACATGGTGAGGAATATTCCTTTTTTAAATAAGATTTTTTAAAGAATTATTTAATTTTATTCATTGCCATTATTGTTTTGAAATTGACCAGAGAGAGACAGAGAGAGGAGGAAAGTGAGAAAGCAAGCTGTCAAGTCCATAAGTTGAACCTTGGTCAGCTATGTAGGAGTCCAGCTGCCTTAACCACCATGCCACCTGCCGGCCTCGAGGGATATTCTTATTTAGGGAAATTTTTAGTTTATACCTTCTCTGCTTAATCTTCCCTGCCATACGCATGCACACACTCCTACCCATATATATATATATATATACAAAGCAACAATAAGCCCATGTTACTTGAAAATAAAGCTTGAGAGGGATCGGCATGTGGCATGGTGGTTAAGGGCGCTAGACTCCCACATGTCCGACCACAGTTCAAGTCCTGGACCTGGCGGCCTGCTTTCTCACTTTCTCTCTCTCACTCTGTCCCTCTCTGGTCAAATTAAAACAAATGAATAAAGTTAAGTAAAATAATTATTTAAGAAAAAAGAAAATAAAGCTTGAGAAACCTAGGAGACATAGTCAGATGGTCTTTCATAGAGAAATCTGCCTTTCTGTTTAGCATTTGTTTTATGAGGAATCTGGATTTGGAGGGTACTTATATATCCAAATTCTGTAACTTTTGCAAATAAAAGGAAATTATTTGGAGAAGAAAATAAAGTGCTTAAATTCAGATCCTGTTTCCAGACAGTCTCAGAGCTATCATTTTATACTTGTATATCCTTGAGCAAGTTAGTTAACATCTCAGTGCCCTGTTTTATTATCTGTAAAATGGATATAGTACATTATTACATAGAATTTAAGAAACCAATCGATAAGATAGAGCATGATTTATGTGCTGCTTAAGAAAATGAAAACACTGCCATTAAACTAAAATATACCATCATTTGTTACAATCTTCTTAATTTTAGAGATGTTAAAATGTGAAAAAATATGAGTCTTAGAATTGATGTACAGTAATGCCTATTTTTATAGGGTTGTTGTGAGGATTATGTGACTTAGTATTTATAAAGAACTTAGAACATTGCATGACATATAGTTAGCTCTATATATGTCATCTATTGGGTCATCAGAAAAGTCATGATGTGTATTTGTGTAGAAAAACAGAAAAATGTGTCATGACTTTTCCAATAACCCAACATTATTATTACTATTGCTATACCTATTATTCCCTCTTTAAACCCATTTATGTCTTAATTTTAGTCATAGTTTAAGAACTATGTATACTACCATAGATATAGATTTGTGTAGATGAACATATACTTTTACTTATTGAGACAGTATAATATACAGTGCTAAACTCTGGAACCAGACTGCCAGGATTCAAATGCTAGCTTTGCTAGAACTTGTTCAAATAGATATAACTGTAATTTTTTTTTTGTACAAATTACTTAACAGTTAATTTCTCTAATTAATGTTCATTTTTGTTTTTGCTAGAGCCCCAGAAATTATTCTTGGATTACCATTTTGTGAAGCTATTGATATGTGGTCACTGGGCTGTGTGATAGCTGAGCTATTTCTGGGATGGCCTCTCTATCCTGGTGCTTCAGAATATGATCAGGTAAGAGTGTTTATCTGGGTCAAAAAGAAAAGCAAGTACTAAAAAAAAAAAAAAGCAAGTACTGTAGTTACTAATGAAATAGATTCTAGGGGAAGGAAAGTACTAGTTAAGTACTTAGATAATAAGGAAAGAATAGTCCACTATTACTAAGGAATTTTTAAAAAATAGTAAGATTTTCTGTCTGCTTCTAGTCTAAAGCTATGTTTGCATTTCTGTAATAAAAAATATTTGTATTTCTTAAGTTGATATTTTTCCATATCTATAATGATTTATTAGAGATTTAATATTAGTTAACTAATTTGTCTTGTGAGTTAGTATGTGAAAATAAAATAAGGATCAGGAACTAGAATTTTGAGTAAACTTTATGTTATTCAAAACTGTAGTTATTTCCAATTAAACATGATACACACTGAGGAAAACATACTCTTTTTCAGACTGAACCACATTAGTTCCCAAAGGCGGTGGTATGTATCAGGCTTCTGCAAAATAGGAAGATCATCTGTGTTTTCAAGCATTGTAATGAATGACCTGTCTCAAAACAGACAAGCTTTAGGAGAAGATACAGTTTTCTAAAGGATTGATCCATTGAAGGAAAAAATTTTGCCATAGAAGTAAAGTCTGAATATCTTTTTTTTTTTTTTTAAAGAGAGTTTTTTTTTTTTTTTTTTAACTATAGGGCTTGTGCACTTGCCAGAGAGATAGAGAGGCAGAAAGCGAGAAATCACCCTGGGGGGTGGCCACGCCACAGTCCCTTCTCCATTCTCCTCTCAGGATTTTGGGCACACATACACACGAGCCTAGTGTGAGTTTTAAGCCACTGGGTCTGGGACTCGGACTGCGGTTGGCCATGTGAGTCCAGTGACATAATGATTATGCCATCTGCTGGTCCCATATCTTGTTTTCTTTAAAAAAAAAAAAAAAATTATTCTACACTCTAAGCTTGAGAACAGGGTCTGTTTTATTCATTTGTATCCTCAGATCCTGACGTTGTACATGATGCTTAATAGATACATACTTTTTTTTTTTGGAGAGGTTTTTGCTATAGGGCACGTGCGCTCGCCAGACAGAGAGAGGCAGAAAGCAAGAAATCACCCCCTGGGGAGGATGGCCACACCGCAATCCCTTCTCCTCCATTTTCCTCTCTGGATCTTGGGCACGCATGCACACGCGCCCGGCATGAGTTTTAAGCCACTGGGTCTGGGCTGCGAACTGCGGTCGACTACATGGGAGTCCAGTGACATAGTCTGCTGTTCCCAGATATATAGGTTTTATTTTGTTTTGTTTATGAGAAATAATCTGTCGTGATTAAAAAGAAAAAAGGACAAGACAGTGTTTTTTCTTACTCAGACTAGAATTTTGTCTCCAATCTATCTGAGTAGATGTAGCATTTACTAGCTTCCAAAATTTGACTTTTTGGATATGACTTTGAGCGAAATACAAAAAATGGATTGCTCACATAATATGTAACTAGTTACGTTGTACTTTGTAATTTTTTTTTTTTTAAATTTTGTCAGAAGGCACACGTACTCACCAGAGGAAGACAGAGACAGAGAGAAAAAGGAGGAGAAAGCATTCCCCATGGGGAATGATCTTTTTTTTTTTTTTTTTAAGAGGTTTTTGCTATAGGGCACATGCGCTCACCAGACAGAGAGAGAGAGAGAGAGAGAGAGAAAGTGAGAAATCACCCCCCAGGGGGGGTTGGCCACGCTGCAATCCCTTCTCCTTCCTTCTCCTCTAGGGATCTTAGGCACGCACGCACACGCGCCAGTGTGAGTTTAAGCCACCGGGTCCAGGACGCAAACTGCGGTCGACTACGTGGGAGTCCAGTGACATAGCCATTACGCTAACTGCTGGTCCCGGGAATGATCTTGCAAGAACCTTTTTCTGCCATTTCTCAAACATTCTGTTGGGATTTAGGGCAGGCAGGCACACATGCCTGGCATATTTCTCAAGCAGCTGGATCTGGGACTTGAACTGCAGGGTTGGATGTGCTAGCTTCTTTTTTATTGAGCTAGTTTTCTTTTTACCTTTCCCTCTGACAAAAATTGTGAGGGAGATTAAATGATGCAATTTCATAGTCTTGGTCGAACCAAGCCATTGATGATTTTTTTTTTTTTTTTTTTAAAAGATGGATTTGCTGGTGGGACCAGCAGTTAGTGTAATGGCTACATTGCTGGACTCCCATGTAGTCGACCGCGGTTCGAGTCCCGGACCCGGTGGCTTAAACTCACGCCGGGCGCGTGTGCGTGCGTGCCCAAGATCCCGAGAGGAGAATGGAGGAGAAGGGATTGCGGCGTGGCCATCCCCCCTGGGGGGTGATTTCCTGCTTTCTATCTCTCTGTCTCTCTCTGTCTGTCTGGCGAGCGCACACGCCCTATAGCAAAAACCTCTCCCAAAAAAAAGAAAAAAAAAAAAATACCTCCTTCCCTCAAAAAAAAAAAAAAAGGATCTTGGGGTCATAATATGTGTTCAATAAATGTTGAATGAATGAAATAAAGTACCTGATCCGTGAGGATAGAGAAGCTGAATTTTGTGGTTGGAGAGATAAGCTCTGTGGCTAGAGTAGGGACAGTTGACAAAAACTAGAGTACTCAAGGAAGAAAGTGGTTTGAGGAAATTTTTTCCTAATCTTTTTCATTTGGTAATACATTAAAAAATAAGCCAAAAATGCTGGTAATCCATGGAAGAGTTTGATGTATACTATTCTGATCTGTCCTAGAAATCTAAACTTGGTTTCAGAAATCTATAGAAAAGCAATATAGATGATACTCAAAATTTCTAAATTGGATTTTCTTATTAAATAACATACAATGGCAAGCACATTAACTTAATATTTGAAAATTGCTTGTATGAGTTAGCATATGTATTTATAGATAAATTTCAGTTGTATTAATTTAAGAGCTGTTTTCTTTGCAATAGCTTACTTTCTTGACTAAGAGCTAATAATTTAGTGTAAAAGTCTTTAACAATTTCTTTCTTCACTCCAAATTGATATTTGATGTTTTTGATGTTTCAGATTCGTTACATTTCACAAACACAAGGCCTACCGGCTGAATATCTTCTCAGTGCTGGAACAAAAACAACCAGGTTTTTCAATAGAGATCCCAACTTGGGATATCCACTGTGGAGGCTAAAGGTCTGTTTTCCCTTGTATATTACCCATTCCTGTACTTACCACCTTCAACTCCTTTTTTTTTTTTTTTTTAAGAATAATTTTAGTTAAATTTATTAATTTAATTTAATTTAATTTAATTTGACTAGAGAGGGATAGAGTAAATGAGAGAGAGTGCACGAAAGAGAGAGAAAGTGAGAAAGTGACCTGCCTCTTGAACATGGTCGGCCGTGTGGGAGTCCAGGACCCTTAACCACGCCACCTGCTGGTCACCCCACCTTTAACTTTGAAATCCAAGTTTAGTTACTAAATTCTTGTGGTAAAGGAAATGAGATGGAGAGAAGGCATATTTGTGGGGGAAATACTTTGAAAAATTATTTCGTTGTACCCATTTGGTCTAATCTTTAATTAAAAAACAAAGTATTACGGAGCCAAACAATGCAGAGGTAATAACACATGGAAAGGTTCCAAGTTTGCATCCAGCGTCCTTCCTGAACACACCAGGTGCATGTGTGCCTATGATCTGAGGCTGTCTGAGGGTAGGGTAGATTATGGGATGAGGGCCCTTGTCTCTGTCTATCATTCTCTCACTCAGGGGAAAGAAAGAAAATTTAAAAACAAAACAGAAACACATTAAATACTAGCCAGTTCAGTTGGCTGAAGTTATTTTGTATATTTTTGAAACAACAGCTGAGAAGGAGGTGTGAAGAGTAGTGCTCAGGATAAGTCATGTGAAGAACTAGAGAAATTTAGTAATGACTATTTTTACAGAATTCTGATAAACATTATTTTCTAACTGCTCACATTTGGGCTTACAGTTTTTCTTGAAACAAATATCTGCTTTTCACTTCTGAGCCTACTCCTTTTATTCAAGAAATCCTGAGTAATTTTTTTTAAACTGCCAGAGGGTGTGTGTACTTGCCAGAGAGAGCATGCATATGTAAGCATCTCCCAACTGGGTGTGGTCACACCACCTTTTTATATCCTGTCAGGATTTGGGTCGTGATTGTACATGTGCCTAGCATGTTTTTCAATCTGTTGGGGCTGAGACTAGAGCCATGGTCTGCTATGAGGGATCTGGCTCCCAAAATACAGTGCTTAACCACTGCAGGTTTGGCCTTCTCTGAGTAATTTGATTAACCCAGTGACTCTCTGCCTCTGACTCTGTTGAATGTTAGCATGTGATATTGATTTATTTCAAGGTATAGTTATAAGAGAAAAATGGCAGCGTCCCTTCTTACCTGATATTCTTCAGGAACTGTGCTGGATCATTGCTTACATATTATTTTTTTATCACTGTTGAAATGGTAGCTAGATATCACGCTCACATCTCCCTATTGGAAGATTTTCTGGTTGTAAATTACTTTCATGTTTGCCGTCTGTGGTTGATAAGGTGATGACACCTATCTCTTTGTATTCTGGCTTTAGTTGAGAATAAAATGTGAAAATAACATGCATATAGATTTTTTTTTTTCTTTTTTTGGAGAGGTTTTTGCTATAGGGCACGTGAGCTCGCCAGAAAGACAGAGACAGACAGAAAGCGAGAAATCACCCTCAGGGGGGATGGTCACGCCGTAGTCCCTTCTCGGGATCTTGGGCACGCATGCACACATGCCCAGTGTGAGTTTAAGCCACCAGGTCCAGTACTCGAACCACGGTCGACTATATGCTAACTGTTGATCCCCAGCATATAGATTTTTTTTTTAATTCATATTTTATAGACACCTGAAGAACATGAATTGGAGACTGGAATAAAATCAAAAGAAGCTCGGAAGTACATTTTTAACTGTTTAGATGACATGGCTCAGGTGAGTATGGAAGCTTTCTGAAAGTTAGACATTTATGTGTTTGTTTAGTCCGAGACACATCCACTGGTTATACTAAAGACAGATTTAATCTGTTAACTTTCTAGTATTCATTTTCAGTTTTTATAGAAAAATTATTAATATTCTGTCATATATGAAAATGGCATTTGAATCTTTTTTTTTTTTTTGGAGAGGTTTTTGCTATAGGGCGAGTGCGCTCGCCAGACAGAGAGACAGAAAGCGAGAAATCACCCCCCAGGGGAGATGGCTACGCTGCGATCCCTTCTCCTCCATTCTCCTCCTGGGATTTTGGGCACGCACGCACACACGCCCGGTGTGAGTTTTAAGCCACCAGGTCCGGGATGCGAACCGCGGTCGACTACGTGGGAGTCCAGCGACATAGCCATTACGCTAACTGCTGGTCCTAAGGGCGTTTGAATCTTAACAGGGCACTTTTAGAACTATATATTCCTCCCTTGCTTTTTCTTAGTTGGTCTTGTTACATGTCAATGTTTGTATAAAGATTTCATTTTCCATTTTCTCTAGAAAATAAATATTTACATAACAGCTAGTATTTTTTGAGTGTTTATTATGTTCTAAACTGTTAAACACCTTACACTTACGTCATTTAATCTTTCAACAATAGAAACTTCTGTATGTAAGTAATAGCAATCACTTTGTTTACTTATTTGTTCCACATTTTTAATGACAAATTTATTTAGCTTTAGTCTACCATTAAGATTAGGTGAAGATTTTAAGTAGAGCTTGTCATTAATAGAGCTTCCTTCTGTAAAAATGATTATAGTGTAATAAAAAGAGTTTCCCTACATTTCTCTTTTGCTTACTATATGTAGAGAGAGAATATAGTAAAATTTTAGAAAGAAAGCAGATATTTAGTGTCAACATTAAAGGTTAAGTGAAGAAGTATGTTTCTACATTTTCTTTGAAGGTGAATATGTCTACAGACTTGGAGGGAACAGACATGTTGGCAGAGAAGGCAGATCGAAGAGAATACATTGATCTGTTAAAAAAAATGCTAACAATTGATGCAGATAAGAGAATTACTCCTCTGAAAACTCTAAACCATCAATTTGTAACAATGACTCACCTTCTGGATTTTCCACATAGCAATCAGTGAGTATGGAATAGTCTTGGGATTTTTTGCCATTATGTGATTCTTGTCTGAATTGCCATTTTATGAACAGAACTGTCAAGTGAGCAGCAACTTTGGTACTTGTATATCTGGCTCACTAATGGTTTTCTTTCTGTTGGAAAATCATGAGATTAAAAATTACATGGGTATTTTTTCTCTTTATAATTATAAAAACTGGAAGTGTCTGGAAAAAAACACTTTGATCTGTGTTCATCTTGAGTTACTTGTTTTTTGTTTAAATCTCAGCATTCGTTTAGTGAATTTTTCATCTCTTTTTCAGTGTTAAGTCTTGTTTTCAGAACATGGAGATCTGCAAGCGGAGGGTTCACATGTATGATACAGTGAGTCAGATCAAGAGTCCCTTCACAACACATGTTGCCCCAAATACAAGCACAAATCTAACCATGAGCTTCAGCAACCAGCTCAATACAGTGCACAATCAGGTATTTGATAAATTACTTGGGAAACTCAAGCCTAAGTGAGATAGAAGCTAGAAAGAGTATAGGGTGAGGTAAAGATATTGGTCTGTTTTGATTGTCTTGTTGCTTCTTAAAAATTTTCTATGCGGGAAAAGTGATGGAACATAGAGTAGACTGATAGTAGCGATCAGGCACATGCTGACAGTCTTAATCCATGCCCTCATACGTCTTAGCATAGTTATATAAATGGGGGATGACTGTTGTACCACTTAATGTTGTAGTTGTACTTAGTTTAACTTAATGACTACCTCTTTGCTAGAAGGATTTTATGTATCTAATGACTACATTGAAGGTGTTTCTAATAATTAACTTTAATGGTAGCTTTACATTTGTTTGGTAATCAGTAACTTAAATTTAAATTTGTTTCTAAAGATACAAGCTTCTCACTTGCTTAGCTAAGTCTGCTTTTATTTTTTAAGAGAGATTTTTGCTATAGGGCATGTGCGCTGACTGAAGAGACAGACAGAAGGCAAGAAATCCCTCAGGGGGATGGCCACCCTGCAATCCCTTCTCCATTTTCCTCTTGGGATTTTGGGCATGCATGCACACATGCCTGGTGTGAGTTTTAAGCCGCTGGGTCTGGAACTTGAACTACAGTCAACTATGTGGGAGTCCAGTGACATCATGGGAGGCCTCTATGCCATCTGCTATTCCCATAGGTCTGCTTTTTCAATGGAAGAGGATATGAGACTTGGTAGGATTTCTCATCTAGCAGTTTTATGCAAGAAGTATTGAGGTTTATACAGCTATAACCAGTATAGATCATTTGTTATTCTTCATTTGCTTATTTGACCTACTTATATGTCTTACATTTAGGGACTGAGGAAATTTCTTAAGCAGAGTGTTACTCAAAGATAGTAGGGGCCAGCCATGGTGTGGTGGTTAAGACAGTTGGACCCCACATGGCTAACCAAGCAATTCAAATCCTGGACCCGGTGGCTTGAGAAACATGCTGGGCACATGTGTGTGCGTGTCCAAAATCCTGAGAGGAGAATGGAGGAGAAGGGACTGTGGCTTGGCCATTCCCCCATAGGGTGCTTTCTTACTCCTCTCTCCTCTGGTGAGCATACACACCCTGTAGCAAATTAAAACAACAAACAAAAAAAGATAGTTAACATTACATTTTATAACATTGTTCTGATTCTATATGTGCCAAAAAATATTATCTGTCTCTGCTTTATACCAGTATACAAATATAATTCCTTTGCTTTTAGGCCAGTGTTCTAGCTTCCAGTTCTACAGCAGCAGCTGCTACTCTTTCTCTAGCTAATTCAGATGTCTCACTGCTAAACTATCAGTCGGCTCTGTACCCGTCATCTGCTGCACCAGTTCCTGGAGTTGCCCAACAGGGTGTTTCCTTACAGCCTGGAACTACCCAGATTTGCACTCAGACAGACCCATTCCAACAAACATTTATAGTATGTCCACCTGCTTTTCAAAGTAAGTGAAGAAACTCTTGTATCCTTTGGTATTATGTCAGACCTATCTGCTTTAGGCAGATCCTTATTGGATATCTAGTTATTTACTTCTGATCTTTGACAAGTGTAAGCTCTGACTTTGACAGTGCAAGTAACTGGAATTGAGTGATAGCCTCACAGAATGTATTTTTCCTTTTTATTGGTGTTTTATCTAATTATGATCATGCCAACATGTTATAGGAGCTTAACTTGTATTTCCTTAATTGAATTGCTTGATATCCATTTTCTTGCCTATTAAAGCCTTGTGTCAGTGTCATATGTCTTCTATATAAGCATATCTCTCAAAATGCAGAATATGTACTTCTGAAATAATTTGAAAAAATTTGCTTTAAGCAGAATTGCCATATAGTAAATCTTATTTCCTATATCTCGTAAAATAAGACTATGTTCCAAATAAAAGATTTTTTTTCTAAATATAAAACTCCTATTTAAGAATGTAGAAACCTTTTAAATTTATTCAGAAATAAAGATTTTTATTGAGTTGAAAAATTCTGTTAGCTGAGGTGTTTGCATAGGGAAGCTATTAAGATTCAGCCTGTGAATCATATCATTCTTTCAAACTTCTGTCAACAGAACAAAATTGCTGAAGGAGGTGGCTGACTCCATATGTTGAAATAAGATGAAAATTTTCAGTCTCATCCTCCATTTTTTCATTATTCTGTAATCTAGTCTAATTCCTTTTTTTCCTAAAATATGGGAAATGTGTGTTTATTAATTTGGTAAGCCATTTAAAACGTGAAATTGTTTTAAGGATATTTTCTGGTGACACACTTGACTTTCCCAGTAGAAGGTCAGTGTCAATAACCTATTGGAATAAACCAGGATTCAGGCTTCTCATAGCATTTTACATAGAAGAGGTAGCATCTTTATCTTTTTACTTCAGTTACTTATTGATTGTGACTCTTTGTTTGTTTGGTTTCTGACAGAATCGGAGCAAGCAGAAGGAAAAGAGGGTATAGGGGAGACTGAGAGATTACCGAGAGGACAGGAGAGCGGTAGCGGTGTAAACCAGGGAGAAACCACAGGGAGAGCGGAGGAGCAAATTCAAAATCTGTAAATGCGAATTTAGCCTAACATAGCAAATTATCAATATTTTTTGCATAAGCTTCATAATATAAATTCTGTACTTTTGATTGTCATGTTTGACTGATTCTTCTATTGAATTTAGCAAATTAGTCACCCCTTTCCCCTTTTCCAAAGTGCATTTCATTGAAACGATTTTTAGATGTGGGACCCTAAAGTTTTCTGCTTCTCTCAAATGATACTTAGGAGATGAAACAAACTTTTGAGTTCTTTTTAACAAAATGTAAAGAATAGATAGAGGAAAAAAGTAGGATAACACCTCTTAGCATAATTATACTTGGTAAGTATAAGGTTTGAAAAAAATTTTCTACCTAGGAAGTTTTAATAATCTGAAGAAAGCAAATTATACAAAATTCCAAATGAAAGGGAGTTTTGAAATTAAGGTGATGGTGGTGATGATATCTTATATGTATCACTATATGCTAGAAAATATTCTCAGTACTTTTACATGTTTTAATTCACAAACAGCCCCAAACTGGGTAATGTCATTCCCAATTTATAGAAGAGAAAATTGAGAACAATTCCCTCATCTACCCAAGTGTTGTAACTAATTATGGCAGAATTATGATGTGAACCTAGGTAGGATTCATAACTTATGTATTCTGAAGTATCATTTCTTACTGCCTTTCAGTATTTAAACTCAGTAGCTATAAAAGTTGTTGATTTGTCAGCCTATGCCATTTGCTAATTCCAGCAGACCTCCCTGTTCCATGAGTGAGGTTGCTCACTTTTTCCCCATTTATTGTTTTACAAGATGCCTATATTTAGAGAAGGTTAAATATCTCTCATCAATTAGACAGTTTTATTTACATAGTTCCATGGTTCCTTATGTAAAGGGATAACTCAACAAAACAACAAAATGCTAGAGCTTGGTGCAGTAGCATACATCTGTAGTCCAGCTACTCAGGAGACTGACAGAGGCAAGAGGATCATGCCTAAGCAACATAGTAAGATCCTGTCTCTCTCTCTCTAAAAAAAAAAAAAAGAACTCTAATCCTTCCTAGGTGAGGATTCAGTAAGAATTTTCCCAAAGTATTGCTTTTTATTAAACCTTTCAACTTGTGGTAGAAAGAGCTAGTTTTAAAGTAGCTTGACTGCCTTAGCTTAGCCTAAATTACTATAGCAGTCTAATACTTTTAGAGTCACATTTGTAGGACAGTACTATAAATACTACTTTCCATAGTATTCCAGTTGACCAAAATAGATACACATTCTGCTCAGTGGTAATTCTTACTCTGTAATTTTGTCCCCTTTTACTTTATCATACTAAGAGCCCTAGATGACCTTCTGTAGTGAACATTTCTTCCTAACTTTTGCCTCAGGTCCTACCAATTTGTATGATGCCATTGTAATAACATTGTCTTTTGGTTAGTCATGTATCCTGAGACTATAGGCAAGAATTTTTGTGTCGCTTAGTTTTCCTATTAGATCTCATTGCCTAAGGAAGCATGACTGACAACTTTTTTAATCTTGATAGCTGGATTTGTTACTTTTTTATTTTGATATAGGTAAACACTGTTTAAAAAAAATATTGTTATAGTATTTTAATTCTAAATTTACTGTTCTTATTTATTACATTTCTGGATTGTATTTTTCTTTATCACAACTTGTTACTAATTGCTCATAAGTTATTGAAGTAGAAATTTGAAACTTATTGAAAACAGCAGTATATTATGGGTTACAAGTTCTGTTCATATGATAGCTCCATAATCATATTAAGAGAAATGAATTGGTGATAGCTTAGGAAATGTTGCCAAATAAATCATTCAATTACAATGTTTGTGTCTTGGGAACCAGCAGTTAGCGTAATGGCTATGTCGCTGGACTCCCATGTGGTCGACCGCAGTTCGTGTACCGGACCCGGTGGCTTAAAACTCACGCCGGGCGCGTGTGTGTACGTGCCCAAGATCCTGGGAGGAGAATGGAGGAGAAGGGATTGCGGCGTGACCATCCCTTCTGGGGGGGTGATTTCTCGCTTTCTGTCTCTATGTCTCTCTCTGTCTGTCTGGCGAGCGCACGTGCCCTGTAGTGAAAAAAACCTCTCAAAAAAAAAATGTTTGTGTCTTCTGGCTAGCCAGTGGTGTGATGGTTGAGGCAGGTGGATCCCACATGGCCAACTCTGCAGTTCGAGTCCCTGGTCCAGTGGCTTGAAAATCATGCTCATCATGTGTACATGCATGTGTATGCCCCAGATCCCAAGAGTAGAATGAAAGAGATGAGATTTCAATTTCTCTCCTGGTGAGTGCTTTCTCACTCCCCCGGCAAATCTCAGCTCATTTATCCTTTAGCAAAATTAGGGGGAAAAGTTTCGGTTTTCACTTAATAATATTGCATGTATTAGTGAATTGGAAGCATAATAGAACTGTAAATCCTCTGCATGAAAAATTTTGATAGGATGGGTTTAGAAGAAAGTTTTGGGGCCAGCATATGGTGTGGTGGTTGAGGTACTGAACTCTCAAATGGCCAACTGCAGTTTGAGTCCCAGACTGGTGGCTTGCTTTCTTACTTTATTTCTCTTTTTCTTTCTGGTGAGTGCATGTGCCATATAGAAAATTAAATAATAATAAAATAAAATAAAATAAAATAAAATAAATAGAAGAATGTTTTGAAGGCTTTCTTCTGAAGTCTTGGCAAAAGGGTAGAAATGTCTTGACCCTCTCTTTTCCAGAATGAGATATTCCTGTTTATAGGAAACATTCAACCTTTACACTGACAGCATAGTAAATAAATAAGACATGAATACTGTTTTAAAGGCAACAAAGTGTTCTTGATTTTCCTAGCTGTTTACTACAAAAGAACCTTAATAGAAACCTGTCAAAGACAGAAACAGATTTCTAAAATAAGTAGAAAAAAGTCCATAAATCAAAATGTCTACTTTTAAAATATTTTTAGTCTAGGCATAATTTCTTCAGCTCACATGTTAGTTATAGTAAATTGTGAACTAGGTTATGTTTTTTGAAAAGTGGGAGAAAATCCTTTAAAACATTCTAGGCAAAAGGGTAACTTAGATTATAATTATTGAGTTTTTCATAATTTTTCTTATCTAATTAACCACAATTATAATTATATCCAAGTCTTTATTTTTTTAAACACATACATTTTTCCCCTTAATAGATAAAAATTAAATATACCTTACTAAGCAAAGGCCTTTTGTGCCTGTACTCTTGTTTTAAAAATTTAATTAATTAATCTTTTGATTTATTTTAATTTGACCACAGAAGGGCAGAGAGAGAGGGAAAGTAAGAAAGCAAGCCGCCAAGTCAGCCATATGGGAGTTCAGCACCCTTAAGCACCATGCCACTTGCAAGCCCCCTTGTGCCTATACTCATAATGGGGAATGGGATGAATATTGTGTTTTCAAGTTTGGAGCATTAATAAAAATATTGGAGGGAACCAGCAGGTGGTGTGGTGGTTGAGTCACTGGACTTTCATATGGCTAACCTTGGTTTGAGTCCCAGACCTGGCAGCTTGCTTTCTCACTTTCTTTCACTCTCCCTTTCACATTCACTCACTCTCAGTTTCTTTCTGGTGAGCACATGTACCCTATAGCAAATTAAAAATAAAATTAAATAATTCTTTTAAAAAATTAAAATTCTCTTAAACCAGCACTTTCTCTGTCAGACATCTTTCCATTAATCTAACCTAAAGGGAAGGGAACCAGTTCTCCCCCTGACCCTTTTAAAAAAAAAATTTGTCAGAGGGTGCATGTGCTTGCCAGAGAGAGAGATGGAGAAAGCATGCCAAATAAAATGTGGTCATTGCAGCAATCCCTTTTCCTTCATTTCTCCATCCTGGCTTCGTTTTGGGCATGCGCATGCATGTGTCAGGCATATTTTCAAGGCACTTGGTCCTGGACTTGAATCATCTAGTTGGCCGTGTGGGTTCTGGCTCCCTTAACCATTGACCCCCTATCTTTTCTTACCCCTCCATATGTTTATAAATGAAACCCCTTTATCTTAAGTGTCAGAACCAAGAACCAGAGTCGTGAATTATTTAAACAGAAGAGCTAAAGACAACAACAACAACAAAACAAACAGAACTCCCAGTCCTAGCAAAGCAATTTAACTGTAATAACTGTTTTCAACAGCTGGACTACAAGCAACAACAAAGCATTCTGGATTCCCTGTGAGGATGGATAATGCTGTGCCAATTGTACCCCAGGCGCCAGCAGCTCAGCCACTACAGATCCAGTCAGGAGTTCTTACACAGGTAAAAGTCAGAGCAGTGTGGACACTTGATAATGCTGGAGCACTATTGAGAATCAGATATTTTATCCTAGGAAGTAGCATTTGTTTTGACTCTAAGATCTTTCTTGGCCATGATTCAGTGGACTTAACATGAAATATCTCTATAGAACAATGGACTCATTCCTTATGATATTTCAACTCTACCAGTAAAGACTTGCAGGGGTAAATATACAGACATTGATAGTCTTCTAATTAAGTTTACCCTAATTTTGTGGGAGCTTTTTAAATTACCTTGGAGCACTTGAAGATATAGTACACATAGAATATTTTGATTCTAAAATATAAAATATAAAATATAAAGTTCCACTTTTTCTGCTTTAGTATCCTCTTTGCTCACTCTTCTAGAATTTCGTCAAGGTTGAGAGGTTGGATCACAGCAGGATGCTTCTTCAAGTGTTAAATTCCTTCATTCCCTGTGTTTAAGCAGGCTGTAGAAAGCTTTAAATCTTCATACTTGCTATGGAACATGCAACTAAAACTATCAAGAAAACCCTGGAGTATTTGTATAGTAACAGTACTATATTTTAAATTCTATATGTAAATGCTTGTGGCCCGTGACACACAGGAAATTCCAAAATCCAAAAGCCCTATTTTGTGAATAAAGAGAAGAATTCTTAATAATGCCTTTGTTTTTTAGAACTGGTCCTCTGAATCTGGCCCAAGAAGGATATCTATACTTTTTTACTTTAGGCCATTGACATTTGACCTAGTGGGCCAGTGCTGTGCAGTTGAAGGGGAAAAGTTGTGTTTGGTACATGCATTTTAGGTGATATGAAATGACTGTTTATTGTTGATAACTTGGGGGGAATGAGAACCCTTCTGAATCCAGATAACCTGCCTCCGTGTTTGTTTCACTCACCTGCCTAATCTACGTTTCAGGGAAGCTGTACACCACTAATGGTAGCAACTCTCCACCCTCAAGTAGCCACCATCACACCGCAGTATGCGGTGCCCTTTACCCTGAGCTGCGCAGCCGGCCGGCCGGCGCTGGTTGAACAGACTGCCGCTGTACTGGTAATTCCCCTCACTTGATTGTGTTACTAACGGAGTTTCTTTGGTTTCTTTTTTATTTTTTCCTGTTTATTTTTGTTCTGTTTTCTTCTGGTTTTCTCATTTTTCAAAATAAAATTTTTAGCATAGTCTTTACAGAGGGCATGGAAGCATGTGCCATCTTGTGGCTGTGTTCTTGCTGC
The DNA here is from genome assembly GCA_026018925.1 of Tupaia tana. Classification (NCBI taxonomy): domain Eukaryota; kingdom Metazoa; phylum Chordata; class Mammalia; order Scandentia; family Tupaiidae; genus Tupaia; species Tupaia tana. The sequence continues at coordinate 81,954,913 of JAKSZU010000004.1, forward strand.
ATCTTTAATGTCTCATTGTTTTCCTCCCAAACATTTGCTGACGCACTGTTTGACTCTGGTGTTCAGTGTGGCTCTGAAAGGAGCCAGGTCCCTTGATTCTTTTTTGCCAGCCTAATGTGATAAAAGCTCTTGGCATAGCCTCAGAAGAGCTTCAACAGTGTTACCTATTTTTTTTTTACCCTTTTACCTTCCAATCCTTGAGAATGAAGGAAATGGCCTTTAGTTTGGTTCTGCTGCAGGTACCCGGATGGCCAAAATTTGAACTCCTTGGCAAGTTAGCTTCCTTTTCTTGCTGTTTTAAGCTCCTAAAACGTTTTGCATGTAGAAACATTTAAGATGCTCTTCATTTATTGCTTTATCAGTTGATATTAACCTAACTTCTGTGAACATGTAGCTCTTTTTGCCATTTATAAGTGGCAGAGTATGTCTCCATTTAAAGATGTTCCCACTAGAATGCTTGTAGATCATACTGTTGCTTAAAACTGAAGGCAAATTCATTTCTAAGGGGTTTTGGAACTATCAGTTATTTTTCAAATAAATTTTTGTACAAAGGTAAAAATTTGACAAACTACACAAGTACAGTGTCTTTGTTATTAAATGTCATGGGGAAAACTTACTGAATATAGCCACAACTGTGGTAGTATCAGGCTTAGAGATAGGAAAAACAAACAGGATTTTAAGGTATTTTTCAGGATCAGTAACCTCTTAAGAGTGATTTTTGGATGTTTTGGTTTATTTGGGGAAGTGAGAATTGTTTATTGGCTATCCAGCATTACATTATATGAAATTTAAAATCGGGTAAGCATTTCAAAACCTAAATGAGGCTATCAAATCAGGATAATTCTATATCTTTCAAAGTAGCTTTACATTTATTTTGTTATTTCTCAAGTATTTAAGTGAGTGAAAATGCTTTCAGAAATATGTTTTTAGTTGGAATGTGTTTGGTTTTCAGTTTAAAAGTCTTGTCACTTCTAGATTAATTTTCTCATAAGCATAAAACCAGAGTGCAAGGGAGTCAGATCTATTTTCAACATGATTGATCCAAGCCACTGGTTTTTAACTTGCTTACCTATAGTTCTGAGGTTGGAAATGTTAGTTGACACCTCTCCTCTGCTGCTTCTCTTAAGTTTGCACTAGCCATTTGCTAAGCTTTGCATATTTTTGTTTTTCTTCTGTCAAAACAGTTCGTCGCTTGGAACGCCAGATTTCTGCCTCACGTTGGAATGTTATTTCTTGCTCTGTATTAAACTACATGCTTTGTCTTGTGCAGGTGTTGGCTTATGGAAAGACGCATGGTGTGACTTAACATACTTCTCTTATTTTTTTGTTTTGTTTTGTTTTGTTTTAAATTCTGCTTATGGTAGCAGACATGTTTGCAGTTTCCTAAGGCTTCTTGTTTGGAACTGATATTTGTAACAAGTGGATCTGTTACTTGCAGAAATATTTTTAAAGCAGTGTGTTAATGGCGTTGCAGTTTGAAATTCAAGAAACAGAACCATATGTACCCAAGTATTGTGTAGGTATTGAGAACGCAAGTTTGAAAAGGAAACTTCAAATCTGTTCCCACTTTTTCAGAAAATGTTGGAATTTCTGTAAGAAGTACAGAAAACATATTTGTTGCTCAGTTTATAATAGTGATGTGGCTTGTTAAAAAAGCAGAAATTAACACTTTTCTTATAGTGATTAATTTTTATGTTGAAGTATGTTTCTACAAGGGATATATAGAAATATATTTTAGAAACTGTTAAGAACAAAATAGATTTCTTCATCCATTTTGAAAATATTTTACTTATCTTATTTTTAAATTCTATCATATGATTATAAATGATGAAGTTAGCTCTCATTGGCATAGGCTTTTTTGCCAAAGGATTTGGCCTTTAGTCATCCATATCTGGCTCTTTTTTCCACATACAACCCCTTTAAAAAAAGGGAGGGACAGTTCTGCTCTTTGTTTTATGGGTTGAATTAATCTTATACCTGATTGGCACTCAAATTTTAAAATTCCTATTTCTAATCTTAAGGGAGTTCTCTTAATTCTTTGTAGGGATATATTTTGAAATTGTAGCCAAAATAACACACTAGTATTTAACCAGAGCTTATCTCTCAACTTGCAGACTCCTTTCTTTATAGTGTAATAAGAACTCTTACCTGCAGGGATCTTCTTTTCTTACCCTGGTGGTCAGGTTATGGAGGTTGCTTAGAGAAAACAAAACAATCTCTTTGCCCATTCATAAGACTTACAGCCTTGGGAACCAGAAGTTAGCGTAATGGCTATGTCGCTGGACTCCCACGTAGTTGACTGCGGTTCGCGTTCCGGACCCAGTGGCTTAAAACTCAGGCCGGGCGTGTGTGCATGCGTGCCCAAGATCCCGAGAGGAGAATGGAGGAGAAGGGATTGCGGCATGGCCATCCCCCCTGGGGGGTGATTTCTCGCTTTCTGTCTCTCTGTCTCTCTCTGTCTGGCGAGCACACGCGCCCTATAGCGAAAAAACCTCTCCCCCCCCCCAAAAAAAAAGCAATTGCATTTATAAAAAAAAAAAAAAAAAAGACTTATAGCCTTGAGACCCTCTGACCTTTCTTTTTTAATCTCTGCAAGTTAACAGTCTACAAGCAATTTCTTTTAGGATATGATTTTTTCTTTCATCTAAAACACAGGAAAAAAAAAAAAGAGTGAGTCAAGTCTGGATCCTTTTTTGTGTGTGTTTCCTTACAGCAGGCTTGGCCGGGAGGAACTCAACAAATTCTCCTGCCTTCAACTTGGCAACAGTTGCCTGGGGTAGCTCTACATAACTCTGTCCAGCCCACAGCAGTGATTCCAGAGGCCATGGGGAGTAGCCAGCAGCTAGCAGACTGGAGGTAAGTGCCCCTTGTTTCTCTGGGAGATTTGCAAAGGCAGATCCTTTAGGGTAGGAGAACTCAATGTTATGCAGAGACTAGGAGGAAAATAAAGGAAAATGATCTGTGTTAAATCCCCTAAGAAAAGAACACATATCAGGTGAGGAGATGGAGTTGAAAGAAAACTCCAAATATAGGAAAATAATAGTTTCTAAGGTCAGGAATCATTTACTGCAGATTTAAAGAAAGTCCTTAGCAGTTAGGAACCATATAGTGAGATTCTAAAGCCTTGTAATCCAGGCGCCGAAATTAAAAAATAAAATGCAGCTGTGTTTGGTTGTTTGAATTGCTTTTCTTTTCTTTTTTTTTGGAGAGGTTTTTGCTATAGGGTGCGTGCGCTCGCCAGACAGACAGAGAGAGACAGAAAACGAGAAATCACCCCCCAGCAGGGATGGCCACGCCGCAATCCCTTCTCCTCCATTCTCCTCTCGGGATCTTGGGCACACATGCACACGCGGCCGGTGTGAGTTTTAAGCCACCAGGTCCGGGACACGAACCGCGGTTGACTGCATGGGAGTCCAGCGACATAGCCATTACTCTTACTGCTGGTCCTTGAATTGGTTTTCATACCTGTGTGGCCTGACTTCCTAGTGGCTTTGGGGTTCACTCTTCTTTCTCTCTTGGTACAGAAATGCCCACTCTCATGGTAACCAGTACAGCACCATCATGCAACAGCCGTCCTTGCTCACTAACCATGTGACATTGGCCACTGCTCAGCCCCTGAATGTAGGTGTTGCCCATGTTGTCAGGCAACAACAACAGTCCAGTTCCCTCCCTTCAAAGAAGAATAAGCAGTCTGCTCCAGCCAGTTCCAAGTAAGTCTGTGTTACAGCTAATAGTTCTAACTGTAGCAGGTTGAGAGAGATGTTGTCAGTATTTGGAGTGTTGAGGTGTAGGGACTTTGGGTATGTACACCAGGTGTGTCCTGGTTATGATTATCCTGTCTCTCTACTGCCACTTTGAATCCAGGCCTTCTTTATTTTCCTTCCCACTATATATAGAGAATTTTAACCCTGGAGTAAAGAGCTTGCAAAAATTAAAAGACATATAAGTGCAGATTTGTTTTTTGGTATTCTTATCCCTGGAAAATCTGGTCAGAATTGTTAGTTTCTATTTTTGTTTTTTAAAATTAATGTTTATTTCATGAGAGGGAGAGATACCCTTGACAGGGCCTTGCCATGCCATGACTCTTCCCTTAGCTTTTAAACCAAGCCAGCTAGGACCATGGGTATGTGTATCACCAGCATGTATAGGTCAACCCGAGATGTTCAGGGTAACATGGGATCTGAACCGAGCTTCCTATGGTGCCTGTGCCACTGCAGATGGGCCAGTTTATTTAAGTCCTTTTAAGTGTATTTTTTTTAAAAGAGGGATTTTTGCTGTAGGGCATGAGCACTTGCCAGAGAGACAGAAAGCGAGAAATCACCTGCCTAGGGAGTGGCCATGCCCCAATCCCTTCTCCTCCATTCTCCTCTCAGAATTTTGGGCATGCATGCACACGTTCCCCATGTAAGTTTTAAGCCTGTGGGTCTGGGACTTGAACCACAGTCAACCACAAGGGAGTCCAGCCACTGAACCATTTTGTCACCTGATAGCATGTGTTTACATGAGAGGGGGAGAGAGTGTGTTTAACCCCCCAATGGGACTGGTCATGCTTGAGTCCTTTTCCCTCCATTTCTCCATCTTGACAGGATCCTGGGCAGCATATATGTATGTTCATTATTGAGAGAGATGGCCTCCTATACACAGTGCTTAGCCTCTGTACTGCAAGGCTGGCTTTGGTTTATTTTTCTTTAGAACTTTTGTAGTTAAGTCTGTTAGCTTAGTGATTAGGCTTAAAAAGAAAAAGCTTGTATCTAGACTACATGTGTATATATATATATATATATATATATATGTGTGTATATATATATATATATACACATACATACACACACACATACATACATACACACACATACACACATAAATTTTATTTATATATATATATATATATATATATATATATATATACACACACACACACACATTTTATATAAATAAATAAATAAATAGGAATCAAAGAACAAGTTAGCAGTCTGGGGAAAAGATTTGTAATTGGAGTACCAAGGACTGAACAACCTTTCCTTACGAACTTTTCCTACAGATCCTCTCTGGATGTTCTCCCTTCCCAAGTCTATTCTCTGGTCGGGAGCAGTCCCCTCCGCACCACATCTTCTTTTAATTCTCTAGTCCCTGTCCAAGATCAGCATCAGCCAATCATCATTCCTGATACTCCTAGCCCTCCTGTGAGTGTCATCACTATCCGAAGTGACACTGATGAGGAAGAGGACAACAAATATAAGCCCAATAGGTAAGATATGTGAGGGGTTCCCAGACTCTGTTGGTCTTAGACTGTTGGACTCTCATAGGTGGCCCAGTTTTGGCTATGAAAGGACTAAAAAAGGTATTTTGGAAGTATGGCCTTGGGTCAGTCAGCTAAAGTGTTTAAGTTTTTAGAAATTGGGCATTGTCAAGTTTTTAATACACATTTTCATCAGTTAAGTCAATCTTTCAGGTACATTAGGGAACACGTTTATCTTAAGTTGACAGGCCACTCTAGCGTGGACTGCATATTTACTACAAACATGATCCTGCCTTTAAGGAACACTATAGTCTGAAAATGGATTCTGTAGCAAAAGCATATAAACAACAGTTAATTGGAATGAGTAGGTAGATAAGAGGTTATTTAAAACTTCTTTATCTGAAAAGGCACTTTGGAAGAGTTAGAATTTTTAAATCAGGCTACCTTCCCCCTCTCTGCTATAAGATTTGAAAGTGTAAGATTTTAAATGCCAAATTATTTCTTCTTATCTTAGCACCATAGTTCAGGTTCTTAACAGGGCAAGATAACTGAGAGAGTGGGTAAGTTTAAGAACTGACACACACTTCTCTTAGTGTGAACATGCTTGGTTGCCTAGATTGTTCTGTGTTGTGTGTTTCATTACATGTTTGGTGTTAGGCATGTGGAAGAGGGAATAATCCTGCTTTTACATGAAAAGGTCTAATTTACACATGAAGGTAACTTAGGAGACTTTACAGAGTGATATATAGGTGAAGTTTAAATAAACTTCAAAGTAAATTTAGAATGAATTTAGAACCTTTTCGTTCCTAAGAGCTATTTGTAAGATGGTAGTCTTGGTGCTAAGTGTTAAAAGTGGCCATTGAGCTGATTTAGGAAGGGGAAAAGGTAAACCTTCCAGTGAGGAGAGTGGGCATGATGGTGGCAGAAATTGTGCGTGAGGTATAGGCAGCATGATTGCTTTGACTAGAGCCAGTCCTATTAAAAAAATAAGGAAAAGCTGAAGTTAGTGGGCTGGAAATCAATTAGTGAAGGAACTTTAAAAAAAAAAAATGTGTGGTGAGATAGACTGGAAGCAGGGAGTTTAGTTCTCTTTCCCACTATACAAGATGGCAGGTGAAAAAGCTGTGAAGTAGGATACTAAGGAGAAGAAACCTGAAGCCAAGGAAGCTGATGCCAGTGACAAGGTTAAAAAGGGTGTCCCCAAGGCTAAAAAACCCAAGAAGGGGAAGCCCGATTGCAGCTGAAACCCCGTCCTAGTCTGGGGCATTGGCAGATACTCCCGGTCTGCCCTGTATTCCAGGAAGGCCATGTACAAGAGGAAATACTCAGCCACTAAATCCAGGATCGAAAAGAAAAAGGAGCAGGTTCTTGCAATTGTCACAAAACCAGTTGGTGGAGACAAGAATGGTGATACCCGGGTGGTTAAACTGTGCAAAATGCCTAGGTATTATCCTATTGAAGATGTGCTTTGAAAGGTGTTGAGACATGGCAAAAATACCCTTCAGTCAGCATGTGAGAAAGCTGTGAGCTAGCATCACTCCTGGGGCCTTTCTGATCATCCTCACTGGATGCCACAGAGGCAAGAGAGTGGTTTTCCTGAAGCAGCTGAGCAGTGGCTTGCTACTTGTAACTGGACCGTTGGTTCTCAATCGAGTTCCACTGTGTAGAACACACCAGAAATTTGTCATTGCCACCTCTACAAAAATTGATATTAGCAAAATAAAAATTCCAAAGCACCTTACCAATGCTTACTTTAAGAAAAAGAAACTGCGGAAGCCCAGACACCAGGAAGGTGAGATCTTTGACAAAGAGGAGAAATACAAGATCTCAGAGCAGCGCAAGGTTGATCAGAAAGCTGTGGACTCACAAGTTTTACCAAAAATCAAAGCTCTTCCTCAGCTCCAGGGCTACCTGAGATCCGTGTTTGCCCTTACAAATGGAGTTTATCCTCACAAATTGGTGTTCTAAATTTTTTGCCAAGAACCTAATTAAATAACTGATCATTAAAAAAAAATGTGTGGTGAGAAGTTTGAATAGTTTACAGAAAGTCCATTTATAGTCTAGAGGGATGATTTGGAAAAAAGTGAAGAATATTATTGAAATAACTTTGAATAGGAGTGGCTAAGAAACCACATCGAGTATGTGTTTACAATGTGGACTCTGGAGTCATTCTTTCCTGGGTCTGAATCTTGTCTTCACTATTTAGCAACTTGCATGATCTTGGCCAAGTTTCTTAGTCTCCCTATGTCTCAGTTTTCTCTCTGCAAAGTGGGGATAGTGATACTTACTTCATGGTGGTGTTGTAAGGATTCAGTGAGATGTACGTATAGTGTGAGAACAGTGCCTTTATACATAAGTACTTCGAAGTGTGCTCCTTCATGAGCATTATTCATCACCGTCATTGTCATCACCATGCAAGGATCACAAATTATCCAAGAAACTTGCTTGAAAGGGCAGTCAAATTTTCCTGTATTTTCTTTCCCTTAGTTCTGGTCTGAAGCCGAGATCTAATGTCATCAGTTATGTCACTGTCAATGATTCTCCAGACTCCGACTCTTCCTTGAGCAGCCCATACTCTACTGACACCCTGAGTGCTCTTCGGGGCAATAGTGGATCTCTTCTGGAGGGGCCTGGTAGAGTGGTGGCAGATGGCACTGGCACTCGTACCATTATTGTGCCTCCACTGAAAACCCAGCTTGGTGACTGCACTGTAGCAACCCAGGCCTCAGGTAGGTTTATCCTCATAGCTAGAGTTCAGTGCTCCTTTGATATGTGTATACTTAACAGCTTGCTATAATTACTTATTCCAGTGGTGGAGACGAGTTGCATAGATACTCTTAAATAAAAGTACTTACTTCAGGGACCAGCAGTTGGCATAACAGCTACGTTGCTGGACTCCCATGTAGTCGACCACGGTTTGAATCTTGGACCTGGTGGCTTAAACTCACATGGGGCATGTGTATGTGTGTGCCCAAGATCCTGAGAGGAGAGTGGAGGAGAAGGGATTGCGGCATGGCCATCCCCTCTGGGTTGTGATTTTTCACTTTCTGTCTCTCTGTCTCTCTCTGTCTTTCTGGTGAGCACACGTGCTCTATAGCAAAAACCTCTCCAAAAAAAAAAAAAGGTACTTTAGAAATTAGTTTCTAGTGATGTAAAATTTTATTTTACTATCAGTTTATCTTCTTATGTTTATTTTCCTAAGAAAATGAGATTGTAGTCTCAAACACATTTACTGCTGGTGAGAAAAGGTGGATAAAGATGTTATATGGCAGGGAGAATTAGCAGACATTTAGACTTGCCACAAGTGATTGAAATTCAGCAACCTCAAAGTGGACAGGACTTGATCATATTTGAATGACTGCAAAACTGTTTGGGAATAATATCCTTCAGATTTTTTTCTCAACCAATGTTGTAGAAGTGATTCCTTTTTTTTTTATTTCACTATCAACCTGAAATCTTTATTGTTTTTGCTCTATTAGATACTGGGCTTAGGCTCCTTGGTTATTGTGTTAGTTGAATAATACTAACTGCAGTTCCAAACCCCAAATTTCTCTGTCTTTGCTTAGTAAGCATTTACTTCTCACTTGTATAACTTCACAGTACAAGTGTTCTGATTGGTAGACCTGCAGTGAGTTAAGGACCAGAGTTTTGCAATCCTCATTATTTAACCAGAGGCGAAAATTTGGAGGAGACAAAAACATTTATTAATTTCTTTAGCTTGGAAATAGTAGCGACTACTTACATGGCCCAATAGAGATGCAAGAGGGTCTAGGAAATGCTCTCCTGTCCAGGCAGCTGCTTCCCAGTGTCAACTTTTTTTTTGAACCAGAGGGTACATGCACTCACCAGAGACAGACAGAGGGAGAAAACACCCCCAGAGGGGTGTAATCATACCTCAAGCCCTTTTTCTCCATTTCTCTATTCTCTTAGGATTTTGGCCACTCATGCACATGTGCCCAGTGTATTTTTTGGAGAGGTTTTTTTGCTATAGGGCACGTGTGCTCTCCAGAAAGACAGAGAGAGACAGAGAGACAGAAAGTGAGAAATCACCCCCCAGGGGGGATGGCCACACCACAATCCCTTCTCCTCCATTCTCCTCTCTGGATCTTGGGCACGCACGCACACGCACCCGGCGTGAGTTTAAACCACCGGGTCCAGGACTCGAACCGCGGTCAACTACATGGGAGTCCAGCGTCATAGCCATTATGCTAACTGCTGGTCCCTCCAGTGTATTTTTCAAGCTACTGGGTCCAGGACTCAAACCATGTAGTTGTTCATGCGGAATCTGAATCCCTTAACCATCAGGCCATGACCGGGTCCAGTGGCAACTTTTTCTTTTCTTTTTGTTCATGATAAGAGTGTATGCACATACTTGAGAGAAAACAAGAGAGAAGAAGAGAAAGAGAGAGAGAAACACCTCTCACAGGGCTCAATCATACTGTGATCCCTTCCCTCCAATCCATCATCAGTCCTTCTGGCCACCAGAAGCTGGGTATCAGCTGAAGACTTAATTTGCAGTTGGCATATGACTTTCAGCTCTGCAGTCTGGGATGCTATAGGTGTGCCACAGAGGTCAGGCCCCAGTGGCAACTTTATATCAAGCAAGGGTACATGAATTTTTGGTGTCAGCATAGCCATCTGTGCCATGCTCACACAATTAGTATATGTTATGGATTATGTTGTTGCCATGGGCATAATCAGGGTTCTGATTTGAGGGTATTGTGTATGTCTCAGTGTAGTTCTCCTCAAAAGTAGCCAACTTCACATTAGAGACCAGATATTCCCTAAGGTCAGGCTACTGAATAGACTGTTAGGAGATTTGTCTACTCTTATACAAGCTACTCCACAATCACTAAGTAAATGTTTCATTTTTCCTAGTGGGAACAGAAAAGAAAAATTTTGTATTCTGCTGTCTTGTAATTTCTTAGAGTTTGAAGACGTAAGTGCTCAGTGAGATAGACTCTTCCCTTTCTTTAAGTTCCTTTGGTATTTAAATGTACTAAGAATAATTATCAACGTTGTCATTTGTACACTTATTTATTAATCCATTTCCACTTTGGGTAAGCACTGTGTCTTTTTTTTTTTTTTTTTCCTTTTTTTGGAGGGGTTTTTGCTATAGGGCGCGTGTGCTCGCCAGACAGACAGAGAGAGACAGAGAGATAGAAAGCAAGAAATCACCCCCCAGGGGGGATGGCCACACCGCAATCCCTTCTCCTCCATTCTCCTCTCGGGATCTTGGGCGTGCATGCACACGCGCCCGGCATGAGTTTAAGCCACCGGGTCCAGGACGCGAACCGCAGTCAACTACGTGGGAGTCCAGCGACAAAGCCATTACGCTAACTGCTGGTCCCAGCACTGTGTCTTATATGAACAGTAGTTCCTTGTTCATAACAGGAGATTAGATAATATTTACTCAAGTGAACCTTTTGAAGATCTTTTGTGAAACTGTGTGGCAAGACAAAAATGGGTAATATATTTCTATTTTTCTGGTATAAATGTTACATTCACATGAGTCCTTAACTCTTGCATACTATATACAGATGTGGACTTATTCATATGATGCCATTGTAGTTTAGCTCAGTGATACTGAGCAAGAATGCTTAGTCTACTCATAGCTAAGCCCTGACCTTTTTTTTTTTGGAGAGGTTTTCACTATAGGGCGCGTGCGCTCGCCAGACAGACAGAGAGAGACATAGAGACAGAAAGCGAGAAATCACCCCCTAGGGGGGATGGTCACGCCGCAATCCCTTCTCCTCCTCCTCTTGGGATCTTGGGCACGCATGCACACAACGCCCGGTGTGAGTTTTAAGCAACCGGGTCCGGGACGCGAACCGCGGTCGACTACGTGGGAGTCCAGCAACATAGCCATTACGCTAACTGCTGGTTCCCACCCTGACCCTTTTTTAGGTCTCTTGAGCAGTAAGACCAAGCCAGTGGCTTCAGTGAGTGGGCAGTCATCTGGATGCTGTATCACCCCGACGGGGTATCGAGCTCAACGCGGGGGGACCAGCGCAGCACAGCCACTCAACCTTAGCCAGGTAAGCGCTAGGGTCTGCTGCCTTCTGCTTGGGGCCCTCCCTGTTGTTACTCTCTGGAGAACTCTGCTTCTGGCTGGACTGCTGAATAAAGCCAAATGAAGCCCCTTTGTGTCAAACAATTTGGTGTTCTGTGGCCTGCGTCGTGTCTGCATGTGCTGTATCTCTTCATTTGCTCTGCATGTTCTAGATGTGCATTCTAGGTTTTCCACTAGACCTCCTTAATCTATCCTGGGAGATTCGAGAAATGGGTGCTATTTAGAAAGATCCTAGAGTGGCCCAGCTGTGGTAGTTGGCATTGGCAGATGCTGCTACTTGACAAGCTGACGCCACATGGAAGGCCCAGTTTTGATTCCCAGCCCCACTAAAAGCTGGGTATAGTGGTGGGTACTTGTAGTCCCAGCTACTCAGGATGCTGAGGCAGGAGGATCACGACATACAGGTCCCTGTCTCAGGGAAAAAAAAAAAGCTTAGGATGCTAGCCATGCCTAGTTTTGTGCTACCACGTGCTCTGAGACCAGATTCTCTTCTTTTATCTCCCAGGCCATAACCTGAGCTTCACACTGTTTACATGAGTCAAAAGACAGTGAAGAGCTTTTTGGCCACTAATCAACTGGTTCTAGTCCTTCCTCTCTCGAGAATCTTGGATTTTGGGCTCCCCTCACCTCCTGCCATCTGATCCTTGATGGAGTTACCTTATTCTATTTGTGTTGACTCTTTCCTCAGCTAACATTTTGGTACTTGTATGATGTCTACAAGTAGTGACCCAGTGTTAGTATGAGGGTATAACTGTGAGAACAGGCAAGTGCGAATGTAAGTTCAAGTTCAGTGCATGTATTTTAGGCTCCACATTTGAAGAGGGATATGAAGGATTTAGGGTGGAACAAAAGAAAGCAATGGCAAGGAAGAAAGGTTAGGAAGATTCAAATTCACTGACACCAGAATAGGGTGAGTTGAGTTAATAGTTATTAACTCATAGGAATTGGCAACCCCGTAAATTCTTAATTCTCCCCCTTCCTCTGTCATACGTAAAAGCACACTGCTGCTCTCTGAGCTGGGTTAGCATCTATTCTGCCAAGAGACAGAAGGATGGGTAATTGACTTCTCACAGTATTCACTACTGGTCTGGGAGATTCTGTGTCAGAGTAGTTGAGAACATTACAAAGTCAGAACCTTAACTTTTAACTTGACTTTTGGTGCCCTGAACCAGTGACCTCAAGATTCCTCATTCCCTTCTTCCTCCTTCCAGAACCAGCAGTCATCGTCAGCTCCAACCTCGCAGGAGAGAAGCAGCAACCCTGCCCCTCGCAGGCAGCAGGCATTTGTGGCCCCGCTATCCCAAGCCCCCTACGCCTTTCAGCATGGCAGCCCACTACACTCAACGGGGCACCCTCACCTGGCCCCAGCCCCTGCTCACCTGCCAAGCCAGCCTCACCTGTATACGTATGCTGCCCCCACCTCTGCTGCTGCATTGGGCTCCACCAGCTCCATTGCTCATCTTTTCTCCCCCCAGGGCTCCTCAAGGCATGCTGCAGCCTATGCCACCCACCCTAGCACTCTGGTGCACCAAGTCCCTGTCAGTGTTGGGCCTAGCCTCCTTACTTCTGCCAGTGTGGCCCCTGCTCAGTACCAACACCAGTTTGCCACTCAGTCCTACATTGGGTCTTCTCGAGGCTCAACAATTTACACTGGATACCCGCTGAGTCCTACCAAGATCAGCCAGTATTCCTACTTGTAGTTGGTGAGCATGAGAGAGGAGAGTCATGGCCGCCCACTCCTGGCCCCTGAGTTCATAATAATGGACTTTGGTGAGCTCCTCCCTTACTTTCTTGAAACTCCTTAGCCAGCAGTTTGTTCTGCAGGGGCCCACTGAAGCAGAAGGTTTTTCTCTGGGGAACCTGTCTCAGTGTTGACTGCATTGTTGTAGTCTCCCAAAGTTTGCCCTATTTTTTAATTCTTTATTTTTATGGCAGCATTTTTGGTATTTGGAAGAGTTCAGATGCCCATCTTCTGCAGTTACTAAGGAAGAGAGATCGTTCTGAAGTTACCCTTCCAAAAATATTTTCTCTCTCTGACTTGGTCTCTATAAATGCTTTTAAAAACAAGCGAAGCCCCTCTTTATTTAACTTTGTTTTATTGTGATTGCTGGTCAGAGGAAAAATGCTGATAGAAGGACTTGAAATCTGGTAACAGGTGTGAGAAACATTACTATTTTTTGTTTAAAATGCTGAGACTTATTTGCTTATTTTATTTTAAAAGCGGCTTACCCAAGTTGATATTTTACTACTAGGCATTTTTTCCTCAGAACTTTTTTCTTTGTGGATCATTTAAACTTACAATGTTTTAGTTTTGACTTCATGTTGCATTATACTTAATAAGCAATTGTTATTTTTGCAAAATTGGTTACAGATTACTATGTTACTGTTGGGATTCTCTCAGTTGCTCCTGTGCTTATTACAAAGCGCTGTTAAAAAGACAGCTCACCTTTTGCTGGTAACTTAGCATGAGAATCCATACCTATGCTGAAAGCATCAAGTATTCTTTTTAAATGAAGCACCATAAATTCTTTTAAAAGTCCTTCTCTCTCTGATTCAGCTTAAGTTTTATTATTGAAAAAGCCATTTAGGTGGTTGTTACTATATGGTGGTGGTTGTTTTAGTATATGCAAAATCTCTTTCTATTATGAGATAATGGCATTGATGAGCTTTGGCTAAAGATTAGTATGAATTTCAATAATACACCTCTGTATTTTTTTCATCTCTCCCTTCTGTTTTATGTGATTTCTTTGGGGAGAAAGCTAAAGAATCTGAAACCAGATAAGAACGTTGTGTATAGCTTTTATACTTTATAGTAGCTTCCTTTGTATGCCAGCAGCAAATTGAATGCTCTCTTATTAAGACTTATATAATAAGTGCATGTAGGAACTGCAAAAAATATTTTAAAAATTTATTACTGAATTTAAAAATATTTTAGAAGTTTTGTAATGGTGGTGTTTTAATATTTTGCATAATTAAATATGTACATACTGATTAGAAGAATATAACAAGCAATTTTTCCTGCTAACCCAAAATGTTATTTGTAATCAAATGTGTAGTGGTTACACTTGAATTGTGTATTTAGTGTGTATCTGATCCTCCAGTGTTACCCGGAGATGAAATTGATGTCTCCATTGTATTTAAACCAAAATGAACTGATACTTGTTGGAATGTATGTGAACTAATTGCGATTATATTAGAGCATATTACTGTAGTGCTGAATGAGCAGGGGCATTGCCTGCAAGGAGAGGAGACCTTTTGAATTGTTTTGCACAGGTGTGTCTGGTGAGGAGTTGTTCAGTGTGTGTCTCTCCCCTCCCTTTCTCCCTCCTTCCCTTATTGTAGTGCCTTATATGATAATGTAGTGGTTTAATAGAGTTTACAGTGAGCTTGCCTTAGGATGGACCAGCAAGCCCCAGTGGACCCGAAGCTGTTCACTGGGATTTATCAGAACAGGATTAGTAGCTGTGTTGTGTAAATGCATTGTTCTCAGTTTCCCTGCCAACATTGAAAAGAAAAACAGCAGCTTTTCTCCTTTACTGCCACCTCTACCCCTTTCCATTTTGGACTCAGCTGAGTTCTCACAGAAGCATTTTCCCCATGCGGCTCTCTCACTGTGCATTGCTACCTTGCTTCTGTGAGAATTCAGGAAGCAGGTGAGAGGAGTCAAGCCAATATTAAATATGCTTTTTCTTCTTCTTCTTCTTTTTAAAGTATGTGCAATCACTTTTAGAATATTTTTTCCACTTTTCCCATGTGTCAGTCCTTCCTGCAAATAGTTAACATTCCTAGTAAAATTTTGCTTTTTGAAAAACAAAAGAATAATAACATGTGTTTATACCAAAGAGCCTGTTGTATTGCTTACCATGTCCCCATACTATGAAGAGGTGTTCTGTGGTGCCACCAAGTGACAAGGAATCACAGAAAGATTTCTTAGCCAGTGGAGAATATTAAAAAGGAACCAAAGCCCATTGATTCCTTAGGGCTTTTGAGCTTTCCTTTTAACAACTTGTATATTCTTGGGGCCCTTCAAGCTGTGAATTGTCCTTGTACTCTCAGCTCCTACATGGATCTGGGTCAAGTAGAAGGTATTGGGGATAGGGACATTCCTGCCCATAAAGGATTTAGGGGAAGAAGGTTAACCCTAAGCTGTGGATATGTTCCATCTGAACTGAAGATTATATATTTGAGGGATAATTCTAGGACTGGTTCTGTTTAAAGATGGTGTCAAGGAGGTGCAGGATGGAGATGGGAGATTTCATGGAGCCTGGTCAGCAAACTTTGTACCAGGTTGAACACTGAGGACCTGTCAAAGTATTTGGAGTTTCTTTATTGTAAGGAGTAAGGGCTTCCAAGATGGGGCACGTAATCAGTACAGCCTATCCTGTTTTCTGTATTGTTTTAATCATTATATTGAGTTTTGTTTTCAGCACTATATTGGTCAAGACAGTTTGTATAGTTTCTGTCATAGTTACATAGTTTTCTGGTCAGTGTGTGTGATCTTTGTGTCTCCTTATTGCCAAGCACATTCTGATTTTCTTGTTCAAATGCAGGTCTAATTTCTAAAGGAAACATTTTTTTTTTTTTTTGTTCCTTATCTTTCCTCTACAAGGGGAAAGGTGTGTTTTTGTAAGAAATGAGATGCAGGAAAAAAACCCCACCCCTGGTCCCCAGTGTAATAAGTAGATGTCATTTAAGACAGGAGTCTTAACTCCATTGACAAAAATAATTCCAAGAGCTATATCTTTACCTTAATCACCTGACTAGCAGCAGTGTGTAGTTTTTAAACTTTAGAGATTTTCAGTCTTAGTTTGCAAATTGGCATTTCAGATTTACCAAGATTTATATCCACCGGTGTCTGCTGAGTTTGTATATGCTCGACGTGGCTTTAGAGTCTGTCCCTGGGACTTATCATGCCTGCCCTGACAAGCTGGGAGAAGCCCCATGAATTTAGTGAGCAGCTAGCCTGGGTCACTGTGGCCTGACCTCAAACCAGCTTATGGCTTTAAGTGCTCTCTCAGAACTTGCATGGATTTCTAGCTTCTCCCTTTTTGGGTGAGTGAGGAAGAGGGGAAGAGTTAAGTATAGCCACTAGGCTCATCGGGACACTTGATCAATCATCCTAGAGTTTTTAATAGCTTTTAGGAGGTGATTCTACTCTCAGAACTCAGCTGAAATACCAACCGAGGAATAAGAACTCCATTCCCAACAGTTCTGGCCATTCTGAGCCTGCTTTTGTGATTGCTCGTCTAGGCAAGCACAGTAATGTGTGTTTATTCAGCATTATTACACAAAAATCCACTAGTTAAGATGGTTTGTTTTAGGGTAGGAAATGAATTTGCCTCTCAGTGACAGGAATGGCCTGAGCCTGCTTCCTATTTTGATTTTTTAAAAACTGATGGATGGTGCAGCATGTCTACATGGTTGTTTGTTGCTAAACTTTATATAATGTGTGGTTTCAATTCAGCTTGAAAAATAATCTCACTACATGTAGCAGTACATTATATGTACATTATATGTAATGTTAGTATTTCTGCTTTGAATCCTTGATATTGCAATGGAATTCCTACTTTATTAAATGTATTTGATATGCTAGTTATTGTGTGCGATCTAAACTTTTTTTTTGCTTTCTCCCTTTTCTGATTGTGCGCTTCCTTTTACAACATGCCTCTAGAAACAGTTTCTGAGAATTACTGAGCTATGTTTGTAATGCAGATGTACTTAGGGAGTATGTAAAATAATCATTTTAACAAAAGAAATAGATATTTAAAATTTAATACTAACTATGGGAAAAGGGTCCATTGTGTAAAACATAGTATATCTTTGGATTCAATGTTTGTCTTTGGTTTTACAAAGTAGCTTGTATTTTCAGTATTTTCTACATAATATGGTAAAATGTAGAGCAATTGCAATGCATCAATAAAATGGGTAAATTTTCTGATTCGCGTGGCTGTTTTTGGCTTCTGTTATAGGGGGGCAAAGGGAATCAACAAATACCATCTTTGGAGTGGCTAAACACATTGCATAGAGCATTAAAGGGATTTCATCCTTCAGATAAATCTCTTAGGAACTGAGTAAGGTTTGGTAGCAAATACTTCCCAAGAATGTTGTGTCCAGGTCTCTCACTGCATATTGTCCAGGTCTGACATTTTTTTTTTGGAGAGTTTTTGCTATGGGCGCGTGCACTCGCCAGAAAGACAGAGAAAGACAGAGAGACAGAAAGCGAGAAATCACCCCCCAGGGGTTGGTGGCCACGCTGCAATCCCTTCTCCTTCATTCTCCTCTCTGGATCTTGGGCACACATGTACCCGCACCCGGCATGAGTTCAAGCCACTAGGTCCGGGAAACAAACCGCGGTCGACTACATGGGAGACTAGTGACATAGCCATTACGCTAACTGCTGGTCCCCAGATCTGACCTTTTGAAAGAGGTAGAAGACTTCTGCTCAGGCTAGTTAAACTTGTTTCCTAGCATGTTTCATCTAAGTACCAGAATGAAAATAAGAGACATCACAGGAAGATGCTCTCTTTCCCCCTCCTTTCAGGCTGCACTATTAGAGGTGTGTTTTTTTCTAGAGAAGGAGCAACTCTGATCAGATTTCTCTTGATTCTACAGTGAATAATAATTCTGATAAAGAAATAGAAGCCAGCCCCAGAGAACAGCAGTTAAACACAGTTAGGTCCCACAAGATTGACCGTGGTTTGAATTAGATCTCGAATCCTGGTCCCAGTGGCTTGAAAAGTATGTGCATGTGTGTCCCAAATCCTGATGAGATGAAGAAATTGAGGAGAAGGGATTATGACATGACCGTGCCCCATTGGGGCGGGGTGGATTGCTTTCTCCCTCTCTCTTTCTGGCGATTGCATGCACCCTCTGGCATTTAAAAAAGAGAGAGAGAGAGAAGGGGCCAACAGGTGACATGGTGATTAGGGCACTGGGTCACACATGGCCAATTCTGTGGTTCAAGTCCCAGACCTGGTGACATGAAAAGCACACCAGGAGTATGTACATGAATGCCCAGGATCCTGAGATGAAAATGGAGGAGAGGGGATTGCAGTGTGGCCATTCACCCTGAGGGGTGATTTCTCACTTTCCCTGTCTCTGCAGCAAGCACACATACCCTAAGGCAAAAATCGTGAAAAAGAAAAAGAAAAAAATGAAATAGGATTTGTCTAGCTCAGTCACTGCAGGTCTCTGAATAAATGCTGTGTTTTGATTTGTTTTAAATGTTCAGGCCAAGTTTATCCGAGAGTGACCATTAATTCATTTTGGGCTCCCACAGTCTTAGTTGGGATATAGAAATGAGAAATACCCTCTTGTATCATAAGCAAGAAAAATGATCAATAGTCCATTCTCTTCCAGTAATAGGGAGGTCAGAATACATTTATAGGTTGAGTATCCATTGCTCATAGTGCTTGGGACCAGAAGGGTTTTGGATTTAAGATTTTTTGCGGGGGGACCAGCAGTTAGCGTAATGGCTATGTTGCTGGACTCTCATGTAGTTAACCGCGGTTCGCGTCCCAGACCCGGTGGCTTAAAACTCACGCTGGGTGCAAAAACCTCTCAAAAAAAAAAAAAAAATTTTTTTTTAAAAAATTTTAGGATATTTGCATGTACATAATGAGATACCTGGGGAGGAATATAGGACCCAAGTGTAAACACAGAATTCATTTGTGTTTCTTTTCTCTTTTTTTTTTTTTTTTGAGAGGTTTTTGCTATAGGGTGCATGCGTTCGCCAGACAGAGAGAGACAGAAAGCGAGAAATCACCCCCCGGGGGGATGGTCATGCCACAATCCCTTCTCCATTCTCTCGGGATCTTGGGCATGCACGCATATGCGCCCAGTGTGAGGTTTTTTTTTTATTATTAATTAATTAATTTATTTTTGTATATACTTTCAATCATATTGTTTGGCTTACAATGAGACCATTTCGATATGTGAACATTTCTCCCCAGACCCGTTGATCGAAATATCTTCAACAGATAACACCACACCTCCCCATCCCGTCAATGCTCTACCTCTGTATCCCTTCTCCAAATGTCTTTCGTTGGGCCCCACTCCTCCACATACTCCTCATCTGACATTCACACCCATCTCTTGTGTTTGTTCAACTGTTAGTCAATCAGTTTCAGACATAGAATGCAGACAAACGGTATATGTTAAGTGGGGACATACAATGTCTCTCCTTCATAGCCTGGCTTGCCTCACTCAGCAGTACATCTTCCATATTCTTCCACTTTCTGTCAAAAGCCAGGGCTCTGTTGGTTTTTATGGCTGAGTAGTATTCCATTGAGTATATGTGCGACAGTTTTTCAATCCATTCCTCCATACAGGGGCATCTGGGTTGGTTCCATGACTTAGCAATTGTGAATAGTGCCGCAATAAACATCGATGTGCAAGCACTTTTCCAATGAAGAATTCTTCTGTCCTTTGGGTAGATACCGAGGAGTGGGATCTCTGGATCATATGGCAGATCTATCTGTAGATTTTTGAGGAATCTCCAAATTATTCTCCACAGTGGTTGGACCAATCTACATTCCCACCAGCAGTGTAAAAGAGTTCCCCTTTCACCACACCCCCGCCAACACTTACCATTTTTTGTTTTTTTAATATTAGACAATCTGACTGGGGTTAGGTGGTACCTCATTGTTGTTTTTAATCTGCATTTCCCTTACGATGAGGGATGTTGACCATTTTTTCATATGTCTTTTGGCCATTCGTATGTCATCTTTAGAGAGTGTTTTCTTCATCTCCTTCTCCCATCTTTTAATAGGGTTGATCATCTTTTTTCCAAACACCTTTTTTAGTTCCTTGTGTATTCTGGTTATCAGTCCCTTATCTGATGCAACATTTACAAAAATATTTTCCCATTCTGAGGGCTGTCGATTCACACTAGCTACTGTGTCTTTGGCCATGCAGAAACTTCTTAGTCTGATGTAATCCCACTTGTCTATTTTGTCCCAGTGTGAGTTTTAAGTCACCGGGTCTGGGACGCGAACCGCGGTCGACTGCATGGGAATCCAGCGACATAGCCATTACGCTAACTGCTGGTCTCCGTTTGTGTTTCATATACACCTTATAGTCTGAAGGTAATTTCATACAATATTTTTATGTTGTGTTCTGACTGCAGCCTGTCACATGAGATCAGATATGGAATTTTCTATTTGTGGTATGTCAGTGCTCAAAAAGTTCTGTATTTCAGATTATGTATGTTCAACCTATATTATGATTTAGACTGCAATGTATATATTTTTCAGATTTTGTTTTCCTTAAATAAATGAACATAAATTAGTTTGAACTCACCAAACACTCTCAGATTTGGTAAGAGAGTATACCTGGCTGCTTTCAGGCAGAGTTTTCACCTCTGGATACTCCAGAGTTAATTTACTAACTTCTCTGTGACCTGTTTTGTTATTGTTTTTTTTTTTTTTTCTTTTTTCTTTTCTTCCCTCCCCCTCTTTCTTTCCTAAGGCTTTTACCTGTGCTTGCCAGAGAGACAGAGACAGCGAGAGGGAAATGAGAAGCCATCCTGCAATCCCTTCTCCATTCTCCTGGGATTCTGGGCACACAATGGCTATGCACCCAGCATGAGTTTCAAGCCCAGGTCTGGGACTCAACTGTGTTTGACCATGTTGGGGAAGTCCAGCTCCTTAACCATCACGCCACCTGCTGGCCCCTGTTTGTTGTTTTTAATCTCAGTTATATTTTCTTTCTTGGGCTACGTCAGAGAAAGAGTGGCATAGCTCCCTAAAGTAATTGGGTAGTCTGTGTGGAAATCTACATTTTAGTAATGAAAACCCCTATAAATCAATCTACTTGGCCTGCTTAATGGAAAATTTTCCATATGGCACTGTAAAGTGTAAGCCTTGGTTTCTCTATTAATCGTAAGGTGATACCAAATGCTTAGCACAAGGTGGCGCCAAAGAGCTGTAAAAGTTAAACTTGTCCATTTTGGCCTCTCCCCCCACCTCTTCCCTTCCAGGTTCCACTGAACAAGGCGGAAAAACAAATCCATTGTATTATTGCTGGGAGAAGGACAGGTTCATGGATGGTGTCACTTAAATCAGCGTTGAAATCACGCCTAAAACAGAAATAAGAGTTTGCTGAGCTTCCTTTAAGGGCTCTGCCTCCTACAGCTAGCTCCTTTCCCTGGGGGACGTCCCAGAAGGCTGCTGCCTTGAGGTTTCCACTTCTTTTCCCTCTTGGGGAGCCTACAGTCTAGGCAGGAAGTGGTTAAAGCTTCTGGCTGCTGTGCAATAGGGCCATCTGTGTTTGATCAATCCAGGCGGAAAGGAGGGAGTGGAGGCTGTAAAGAGACTATGAAAGCATTCCAGAGTAGTGAGAGAGACCAGGGAGCAGAAGGAAAGGAGGCCCCACCCCCACCCCGCCTCCAAAGCCAACCGTGGGCTCAAGGGGAAGAGGCGGGCTGCACACTCGTCTACTCTGGCCCCGCTTTCCAGGCTGCCATGGGGCCCAGCACTCCTGTCCTCATCTTGTTCCTTTTGTCATGGCTGGGACACCTTCAAGGACAGCAGCACCACCTTGTGGAGTACATGGAACGCCGACTAGCTGCCTTAGAGGTGAGGGACTCCTTTCTCTTCTAGCCTAGCCTGTAAGGATTAGACATTTTCTGTTGGTTCACCCAGTTTGTCAGGGATCTGGGGATGACAAAATAGTGCTCTGTAAAAACTCACAGAAAACTCAGTATTTTAATAAGGATCCTTAAGATTGCAAGCCCCCCTCTTTGCCACATAGAGCAATTGCAAACCTTTGTGTTTTGCTTCTGGGATTAACTGGGTCAACGGGGTGGGTGGAAATGAGAGCCAGGATTGTGGGATTGCATCTCTGGAGAAGGTGGTGACTCCATTGAATTTGGAGGTACCCAGAGAATTTGCAGCGTCCTGCCCTTTTTTTGGAGAGGTTTTTGCTCTAGGGTGCGTGCGCTCGCCAGAAAGAGAAAGAGAGACAGAAAGCGAGAAATCATCCCCAGGGGCGATGGCCACGCCGCAATCCCTTCTCCTCCTTTTTCCTCTCGGGATCTTGGGCACGCACGCACACACGCCTGGCGTGAGTATAAGCCACTGGGTCCGGGACTCGTACTGTGGTCGACTACATGGGAGTCCAGTGACATAGCCATTACGCTAACTGCTGGTCCCAGTACTGCCTTTTTTTTTTTGAGAGGTTTTTGCTATAGAGCATGTGCGCTCACCAGATAGACAGAGACAGACAGAAAGTGAGAAATCACCCCCCAGGGGGGATGGCCACACCGCAAGCCCTTCTCCGTTCTCCTCTCGGGATCTTGGGCATGCACGCACATGCGCCTGGCGTGAGTTTTAAGCCACTGGGTCTGGGACTCGAACCGCGGTCGACTACATGGGAGTCCAGCAACATAGCCATTATGCTAACTGCTGGTCCCCCCGTCCTGCCTTTTTGACAGTGAGGTCTATGGCATCTTAATTCCCAAGAGACTTGTATAATAGAGCAAAGACCCTCCCCCCACACACACTCCCAAGCTCCTTCCTGCACTTTGACCTCGGCAGAGGCTCAGATGACTGACTCAGTGGCACTGCTCATGGGAAACAGCCTGAAGGACATGGAGTTGGGGTAGGCATCTAGGTGTTCGGAGCCGGGCCCTTTGCACATTTAGCACCTTGGGACATCTGGTTTCCTTTTCTGTGGGGAAGGAAGGAGATGTTAGAGCCTGGCTGAGATGACTGTTTTCCCCACTCCTGATTCCCTGGTTGGGCCTCTTCCTGCTTGGAAGCTGTAACCCTGTAGCCCTCCTCCAACCCCCACCCTTTCAGGAACGGCTGGCCCAGTGCCAGGACCAGAGCAGTCGGCATGCTGCTGAGCTGCGGGACTTCAAGAACAAGATGCTGCCGCTGCTGGAGGTGGCAGAGAAGGAACGGGAGGCACTCAGGACTGAGGCTGACACCATCTCGGGAAGAGTGGACCGTCTGGAGCGGGAGGTTGACTATTTAGAGACCCAAAACCCATCTCTACCCTGTGTCGAGTTAGATGAGAAGGTGACCGGAGGCCCAGGGACCAAGGGCAAGGGCAGAAGAAATGAGAAATATGATATGGTATCGGGTAAGTGACCTGAAAACACCAGACACCCAGAACCTGTGCTCTTCCTTCCTTAGTCTCCACTCATTTTCTTTTGTCCCAATACACCGAGGCTATGATGCGTGGGGTCTATCCTAGGGAAATCTGTAATTCTAGGCCTGTTAAGGGGACTTTCTGGGGAACTACGCTTCTGTGGTGCCCTTTCTTTCTTAATCCTTCCTAGATTGAGGTCCCACTAGCCCCCTTGGGGACATCCTTGGTGTTGCCATCTAACTCTTGCCTCTATGTCCTCCTCTATGCCTTTCTCCTTCTCCACCAGACTGTGGATACACAATCTCTCAGGTGAGGTCAATGAAGATCCTGAAGCGGTTCGGTGGCCCAGCTGGTCTATGGACCAAGGATCCCTTGGGGCCAACAGAGAAAATCTATGTGTTAGATGGAACACAGAATGACACAGTGTTTGTCTTCCCAAGGCCACGTGACTTCACCCTCGCCATGGCTGCCCGGAAAGCTTCCCGAGTGCGGGTGCCCTTCCCCTGGGTAGGCACAGGGCAGCTTGTGTATGGTGGCTTTCTGTATTATGCCCGGAGGCCTCCTGGAGGACCAGGAGGAGGTGGTGATTTGAACACTTTGCAGCTCATCAAATTCCACCTGGTCAACCGAACCGTGGTGGACAGCTCAGTATTCCCAGCAGAGGGATTGATCCCTCCCTATGGGCTGACAGCAGACACGTACATTGACCTGGCCGCTGATGAAGAGGGCCTTTGGGCTGTCTATGCCACCCGAGAGGATGACAGGCACTTGTGTCTGGCCAAGTTAGATCCACAGACACTGGACACAGAGCAGCAATGGGACACGCCGTGTCCCAGGGAGAACGCCGAGGCTGCCTTCGTCATCTGTGGGACCCTGTACGTCGTCTATAACACCCGCCCTGCCAGTCGGGCCCGCATCCAGTGCTCCTTTGATGCCAGCGGCACCCTGACCCCCGAACGGGCAGCACTCCCTTATTTCCCCCGCCGATACGGTGCCCACGCCAGCCTGTGCTATAACCCCCGAGAGCGCCAGCTCTATGCCTGGGATGATGGCTACCAGATCGTCTATAAGCTGGAGATGAAGAAGAAAGAGGAGGAAGTTTGAAGACCTAGCCTTGGTTTTTGAATCTCTCTCACCCTCATACACTTAAACCCCACTAAATTTCCTGCTCCTCATTCTGCAAATGTGGGCAAGTTGTGATGCCCGTCCCCTACTTTTTAGCCAGTGGCGGCCAAATTCTCACATCCCCTTCGTCTCCAGATTTTGAGTAATGCTTTCAGAGCTGAAGAGTGAAAACGCTAAACGTTTGCTCTTGCTCTCCTGCCCCGTGTCCACAAATTTCAGGCCAAGGTCGACCTTGCGCGTTCTGACTCTCACAAGGAGCCAACCCTAGGAGCAGGTGGCAGTATTTCCTGGCCTCAGTTTGACTAACGGCAGAGAGGAATAGGAGAAGGAGACTTCAACCCTGTCTCCCCACCTCCTGCCTTCAGTGTCCTGGAGAGTGGGCCTTTCTCCACATTATTTTGTATTATAACATTTCACATTAAAAGGAAAAGCCACTACTCTCCTGTGTGTGTTTGGGGTAGCCCTCAGAGCAGATTTCCCCCACGGCCCTCCGTGTTCTTCCTCCCACGGCCCTCCGTGTTCTTCCTCCCACGGCCCTCCGTGTTCTTCCTCCCACGGCCCTCCGTGTTCTTCCTCCCACCCCATCCGCACTCCACAAGCCACAGCAGGGACTTGATTGGGCTCCCTTTGCTCAGGGACAGAGGACTTCTCCAGTTACAGATTTTCCCAAGTGGCGCCTGGGGAAGTAGCAGAATCCCGCCACTCTCAGAGGCTGGATGAAAGGCCTCCCTCCACACCCACAGGCATCTACAGAGCCATCCCAGAACCACTGGTGGCACTGTGCCTCTGGCCACAAGACACTGGCCCGGAGCACAGCTTCCAATTCCAATGGTCAGAGGAGATTTAAGCCTGAAAATGGATGTGAGTTGCATTGAAGTGTAGTATGGAAACCAGGACCCTGAATACATGTGCTGTGAGTGAGAACTTTACAGAAGTTTTCTCTGCCCCCAACCCAGACCGACCTCCCACCTCCAGCACGGGGCCCTTCCCAGGGCCAGGTTGCACAATCGTTCTCGTCCGAGCTGCTCCGACTTTCCTGCTGCCACAGCGTCTGCGGTTTGGACAGGGAGGAGGGGCAGTGACCATGTCCCAGATGTTGGTCTTACCAGCTCCCCACCCATCCCTGCTTTCCTTTTCCCCACTCTCCTCATTTCCAGCCCCCTGCCACCCTACTCCTGGAACCTGGCTTCAGTCTGACCAGGAGTCCTGAAACTTTCTGGCCTAGTGCCCAGGCCTCTGGCAGATTGCAGAAGGCAATATGGAGAAAGGAGAGGAGGAGGGAAGCTCCAGGATCTGGACTCCTGTCTCTGGGAATCTGCTAGTCTCTGTGCCAGACTCCCCACTTCACCTCTTTCCCTCACAGGAGCAAGGCTGACTGAAGGTGATCCACTGCCTTCAGGGGGAGTTGACCTCAGGCAGCTCTGGAAGTCCTGTCAGTTATTTAGTGCTGGAAGAGGGAAGGAACACAGTCCTCTCCCCAAAGCACAGCCTCCTTCCCGCCCCGGGATAGGGTGGATCCATCAGGCCACGATCCTCCTTTTGTCTTCTTTTCTTCTCTCCTCAGGCAAAGCTGCTTCTGACGTAGGTTGGTGAGGATGGGGAGAAGAAAGGCACCTCACAAAGGCGCTATTGTAGGGAGCCCGAGCTGGTGGGGGCTCTCCCCCATTCAATTCTCTCCTAATGTGGGGCTGGCAACAGTAATCACCGCCTGTCAGCCCACAGAGGGGTCTGCCCACGGAACATCTGGCTCCAGCGTGCGGGAGACAGGGAGGGCTGTGGAGGAGGAAGGAGCTCGAGTGGAGGCCAGGAGAGCAGGTCCAGGCGACCAGCAGGGGTGGCAGTGCGGCCTGGAACTGGGCGTGCCGTGCGTGTGGCTGGGATGCTGTCTTTGCAGTGTGTGACTGTGTGTGCCCTGTCTGATTGGGAGCTACTCGAAGGTGGGGCCGTGTCGGTGGAGTTACCTCAATAATAGCACCCGACATTAGGAGTGACTTTTTGGTTTTGCTTTTTATAGCTTTTTGCCATAGGGCATGTGCGCTCACAGGAGAAAGAGACAGATGAATAGAGAGATTCAGTCTCCTGGCATTTGGGGCACACATGCACATGCACCCGGCATGATGTTCAGGCCACCAGGTCCAGGACTTGAACTGCGGTTGGCCATGCAGGAATCTAGCGCCTTAACCACCACACTTCCCGTTGGCCCCAGGAGTGGCTGTGAGACTCTGTGTAATGGACATCAACGTGAGGAGCAGGCTTGTGATGCAGTTACAGTCTCAGCTCCATCAAAACCAGGCCCTTCTGCTGCAACACACGTGTGTGCTTGTCTTCACGGCCTCTGCCTGATTCCTCAGTGATTAAGAAAACACAACTCATTCTCCTTAGGCTTCAAATTTGTTTGGAAAACTCCACTCAGACTTTTCTGAAAGGCTAGAAGTCTCTGGGGTCTTGTCATTTACTACTTTTGCCTTTTGTTCTGTTCCGCTCCTATACAATAGCTAGTGCTATTTTGGAAGCATTTTGGAAGGTGAGTGGAACTGTGTGGGCAGATTCAGTGAACTGTCCGAATTCATTCAACTGAATTACTTGCGGCTCAGGGAGACAGCCTCGGAACTGAATCCTGTCCTCAAAAAACAAGCTCATTAGACCTGTACTCCGGCCCTCCATAACCCATCACTTGGCAGAAGTAGGTCATGACCTCTGCTTTGGTTGAGCAAAAGTCAGTGGATGACAAAGACCCTAGTGGAGGAGAGGGGGTTAAAAGTCCGAAGAGAAGTTTCAGGTCTGCCCCCTGCACCCGGCCCTAAGAACCAGGAGGGCTGCTGCAGTGGAGACAGCTGTCTGCCAGATCGCTGGTCCAGATGTTGTTTCTCCATCACATGGCACGTAGAGAGACCTCCTCCACCTCTGCACACTGGGCCCCAGCGTTTCCTGACCACACTGCTAAGCTCTCTTCTTTATTCTCAATATCCTCTCCCTCCTGATGCTGGTCTTGGCATCTGTCTGCCAGAGAAACCAAAGTGTTCATCTTGTTCTTTTTAATGAAAGGGCCTGAGCCAATGTTGTCAGAGCCCTGGATGGGGGGAAAGAGAGGGCCGAGATACAAAGACTGGAGTTGTTGATTCAGCTGTCAGTGCTTCCTCTGGGACGGGGCTCTGAGCTAAACAGGAACCGGCACCCTTTCCCTCCTCTCCCTCCTCTCCAGTCTCAGATCTTCTGAATGCCTTCTCAATCCTTCTCTTTGTACAGGCACCCCTTCCCTGGGGCTCCTGGGAGCATCCCTTTCCATGAATCCCATTTCTCTACCTGTTTTGGTCAGAACATTCTCATTTTGAAAGCTGCTGAGACTGTCTTACTATTTTTCTTAACTTTTTTTTTATGATTGTGATGCCTACATGCACCTGTGTGTTTCCTGACTGACTGGGGATCTGAACCCACCTTTGACCATATGGCTTCCGGGTTTGTGGGATATTCGTGTTGTTGTCTGTGCCAAAGGGGGCTGGGCCTGTCTTGGTATTTCTTCTGGCCCTCAGGGTAGGTCTCTCGAGCCTGCTGTCCAGTTTCTCTGTGGCTGCCTTTGCGGCGTGGTCCAGGAGGCCTTTCTGCTTCTTTAGCCGGAGAGCTGGGGCTGTCCCATTGGCCTCAGCCCCTGCCAGCCCCTCTGCCCCAGCAGCCTAGCAGCTGGTGCTGCCACCTCGGCTGCCCTGGCCACCAGGACTGGTAAGCTCTCCTCTGCCTGCTCTCTTACTTCTGCTCTCACAATACAGAGCTTAAGAGGTTAAAACCTTATTTTATTTTGTTTTATTTTTTGGAGAGTTTTTTTGCTATAGGGCATGTTCCTATAGCAAAAGTTGGTAGGAGTGGATTTCCATTTCCCGTAATGCAAAGCTCACCAGAAAGACAGAGAGGGACAGAGAGACAGACAGCAAGAAATCACCCCCCAGGGGGGATGGCCACACTGCAATCCCTTCTCCTCCACTCTCCTCTTGGGATCTTGGACATGCATGCACATGCGCCCAGCGTGAGTTTAAGCCACCGGGTCTGGGACTTGAACCGTGGTCGACTGCATGGGAGTTCAGCGACATAGCCATTATGCTAATTGCTGGTCCCTTTTTTTTTTTTTTTTTTTTTTTTTTTAAGTTGGTAAGAGTGGATTTCCATTTCCTGTAACCCAAAGTGAGAAAAGTGAGAGGGGGCACCCTCCACAGGGTCTTCACCTTCCCCTACTCCTTACACTGCTGAAAAAATGGCCTTGACCCCTTAGAGCACTCCTCCCTGCACGTGGCCCAGAGAACTCCCCTGAATAATGAGAGGACATGTGCTAGGCCTGTCCTGAATCATTCCACCAGTCTTGCTCAAGACGAAGGTCCTCCGTTACACCTTCCGACATCCTAGTCGGTTTTTGTCCGTGTAGTATGTGTTCACGGTTCATGTCTCTTCTTCCATGAGAGCTACCGCACAGTGTCCTCAGAAACTACATTACATGAGAGAAAGCAAAAACTTGGGGTCAGAGTTCCTGGGATCAGAGTCTGGCTTTGTCACTTGCTAAGTTACTTAAGTGGTTTATCTACAAAATAGTACCTACCCAATAGGATTGCAAAGATGAAAGAATATACGCAAACTCCGTCATGGTGCAGAGTCAGTACGTGGTGGCTCTGAAGCCTCACTTCCTTTTGAAGGCATTTTTTATCATTTCCACTCCCTCCCACCCAAGCTCAGGTACCTCCCCTAAAAGCTCCTCTTCGCCCTGTGCATATCCCATTTGCGGCCTGTATCACGATGTGTTGTCTCACTCATTTTTGTGTTTCCAGAGCCTAACACAAGCTGGCTCAGAGGAAGGGCTAGTAAATATTTGCTGAATGAATAAGTGTCTGTGCATGTTTCCCATTAGACTTGGGAACCCTCGGAAAGAATTCCCAGAGGGGCAATGTATCATCGTCTTTTTCTTTTAAGAATTATTTAATTTTATTTATTATTATTATTATTTTAAAATTTGCCATAGGGCACGTGTGTTCACCAGAGAGAGACAGAGAAAGAGAGGGAGAGAGAGAGAAAGCGAGAAAGCAAGCTGCCAGATTCAGGTTTTTTTTTTTTAATTGGAGAGGTTTTCGCTATAGGGTGCGTGCGCTTGCTAGACAGACAGAGAGAGACATAGAGACAGAAAGCAAGAAATCACCCCCTCAGGGGGGATGGTCACGCCGCAATCCCTTCTCCTCCATTCTCCTCTCGGGATCTTGGGCACGCACGCACGCACATGCGCCCGGCGTGAGTTTTAAGCCACCGGGTCCGGGATGCAAACCACGGTCGACTACGTGGGAGTCCAGCGACATAGCCATTACGCTAACTGCTGGTTCCCTTCCAGATTCAGGTTTTTTGGGTTAGGTTTAGGGGACTTGAACCACAGTTGGCCATGTGGGAGTCCAGTGCCTTAACCACCACATCACCTGCTGGCCCCAGAGGCAATTTGTCTTCTAACTCAGAGCCTAACTCAAGAGTAGCACTTTCCTAGCAAACTTTAAGTGTGAGTGTATGGTTTTTGTTTTGTTTTGAAGTTTAATTACTTATTTCCTCCTTTCCTTCTGGGGGAAGGGGGCACAGTCCATAGTCTTCATGGCATAATCCTTTCCCTAGCCTCAGCCAGCCAGGATCATAAGTGTGCCTATGGGCACACCTGGTGTGTTCAGGTAGATGACATCAAATCTGGAGCTTTCACATGTGTGTTCTTGGCTTTTTTCAATTCAATTGGACAGACAACTACAGATAAAAACTGTCTCCTTTAGAATGCAGAATGGGAGCCAGCAAGTGGTGTAGTGGTTAAGGCATTGGACACCTACATGGCTGACTGTGGTTCGAATCCCAGACTTGGTGGCTTCAAACTCACACCAAGCACATGCCTGCATGCCCAAGATCCCAAGAGGAGAATGGAGATGAAGGGGTTGCGGCATGGCCATCCTTCCTGGGGGGTGATTTCTTGCTTGCTGTCCATCCCTCTCTGTCTCTCTGACGAGTGCATACAAGCTATAGCAAAAAAATGATAATAAAATAAAATGCAGAATGTGGGCCAGCAGGTAGCATGGGGGTTAAGATGCCGGATCCCACCTGGCTGCCTTTGCAGTTCAGTTCTGGACCTGGTGACTTGAAAATAAATTTAAAAAATGCAGAATTTGCTTTCCACAGTGGTGGTTTCTAGTGTCAACTTCTTAAAGAGAAACTCTCAAGCTAGGTTAGCACATCTGTTCCCTGTGGCCACAGGGGAGGAAGGCAATGAAAATACAGAAAGTAGTGGGAAGAACCAGGTATTCAGCCCTGGTTTCCTGAGAGGGTCTGAAGCAGTTAAACCTGGCTTTCCACTCTAGCCTACCACTTGCAAAGTGTGTCTTGGAGCAAGTAAGTTACTTCACCTCTCTTGAGTCTGTTTCTTCATCTATGAAATGAAGGTAATAGTACCAACCTCATAAACTGTTATGAGAAATAAATGAAGTAATCTCTGTAAAATAGTATGCTCA
Organism: Tupaia tana; assembly: GCA_026018925.1. Lineage (NCBI taxonomy): Eukaryota > Metazoa > Chordata > Mammalia > Scandentia > Tupaiidae > Tupaia > Tupaia tana. Next base: position 81,985,949 of record JAKSZU010000004.1, read on the forward strand.
GTACCTGGTGTATAGTCAGTGCTCAGTAAAAATTATTGGGACCAGCAGATGGCATAATGGTTACATCACTGGACTCCCACGTAGTCGACTGTGGTTCGAGTCCTGGGCCTGGTGGCTTAAACTCATGCTGGGCTCATGTGAGTGCGTGCCCAAAATCCCAAGAGGAGAATGGAGGAGAAGGGACTGTAGCATGGCCATCCCCCTGGGGGGTGATTGCTCCCTTTCTGTCTCTCTGTCTCTCCATCTCTCCAGTGAGCCCACATGCCCTATAGCAAAAATCTCTGTCAAAAAAGAAATATTATTAGAGTACTGATGCCATCATCAGTGAGGAAGTCTTCAGATAGACACGCTCCTGTAATTCCTCTCCTTTCATCTTCACAATAATCCCACGAGACAGGCAGATCTCGGGAAACTAAGGGTCATAAAGATTAAGATGATCTGTCTAAGGTCACATAGGTAATAAGTATTGAGGCTGGAATCTGATGACCGGGAGGCGGTGTGAAAGAGTACAAAGGGCTGATTTCGAATCCTTAGTCTGCCACTTGCTAGCCATGTCATCCTGTTCAAATCACTTCTCTAAGCTTCCGTGACTCTTACCTACATCAGAGACTCGTTTTGAGGAATGGATGAACTAGGGTTTATAAAATAACTAGGTGCTTAATAAATATTCATTCTCCAGACCCTTGATTCCTGCTTTTTTATTTGTTTGTTTGTTTGTTTATTTCCTCCATGAGTATGTGTGAGAGAACCCCCAACAGCATCCTGACGTCACTAGGTACTCCTAGCCTTGATCAGCATGGTTATGCAGAAAGGTCTCTGGATGCAAACCCAGAACCTTCCTATGTGGGTCAGACTCACAGACTTGGTTTTACTGCTGTGTGACCATCTGGCCCCAGGCTGTCTTGATTGTGGACTGTGTGCTGGTGCCCATCTCTGCTTGGTGATACACTCCCTCTGTCCTGAACCAGTGTGCTTCAGCTGCCAGGCTTCTCCGTTTGTACACTGTTCTGTAGAAAGGCATCTGTTTCCCACCACAGGTCCCCACGTTACTTGCAGGGTCGACACATCCTGCACCAGCCACCGAGGAAAAAGCAAGGCGTGTCAGAGTATCCCCATTTCTCTGTGCCTAGACCAGCTCGGCCAGCAATAATTGTGTGTGTGCGTGTGTGCGTGTGTGTGTGTTTACATAGTGCTCTCATTACATTTGCATAGTGCTCTCTTACATTTTCTGTCAAAGATATTTTAGTTGTTCAGCTTGTGTCCCCAGTAGTCCTCACTATTGACTTTTTTTACTTATCCAGACCTTGATTTGACAGGTTTTTCAATGCCATTTTGGCTACACTTCATCCTATAGATGTTTATTATGTCCGAGTGCATATGATGTTTTGTTTGGTAGCTGCTGTATTTTGTGTTCCACATCTGTGAATCCGTGTACTGGGGTGTCAGAAAAGTCAGAACACATATTTGCATACAAACATATAGGACAAATATGTCATGCCTTTGCCACCAATCCAATAGTTGTTACATGCACGAGCTGTTCTCCATCTATTCTGATTGCCCTTCTGGAGGAAGGGAGCTGAGAAGCAGGGGAGGCGGGCAGTCAGCTGATCTTTGTATTTCAATGTGATTGGTCCGGGTGGTTGAGTGTCCTGGCCCTGTTCCTCATGAACTACGTGACCTTGAGCAAGATGCTCACCTGTCCTCTGCTTCAGTTCGTTCATTAGCAAAACCGGGTTATATTGCTGGGGTTCCCATCTCCTAGGATTGTCGAGGTTCAGGCCCTAATGCATTCTGAATTTCCAGGAAGGACTCTTAGGAGCTATCCACTTTGTCCCCCTCATTTTGCAGTTGGAGAAGCTGAAGTCCAGAGAGCCTTTGAGGGCAGGGGCTTTGTCTTACCCATTTTTCCATCCCCAGGATCCAGACAGAGTCAAGTCCATACGGGGTGTCCAGTAAATATTTTGTAAATGAGTCGGGTGACAGCTCCAGTGCCATGGCTCTGATTTACCTTCTCTGGATGACTCAGTCATTACCAACATCAATTACTCTGCTGTGCTGTGCGGCCAGCTGCCTTCAGAACCAATGGTGCCACATGGGCTGAAGCTGGTATGCTCTTCTACGTAGTATTTCTTCACTCTCCTCTCTCCCTGCCTACCTGGCAGTTCTTCCTGCAGCTGTTAAATCCACTCTGGGGAATTTCCGTCACTGGTTCTAATCAGCTGTCCAGTCTAGTCTGGACATCTGCCCCGGCAGATGATGTAATGGTTGTATCGCTGGACTCCCATGTAGTCAACTACGGTTTGAGTCCTGGACCTAGCGGCTTGAAACTCACACCAGGCTCTTGTGCATGCGTGCCCAAAATTCCAAGAGAGAATGGAGGACAAGGGATTGTAGTGTGGCCATCCCCCCTGGGGGGTGATTTCTCACCTTCTGTCTCTCTGTCTCTCTTTGTCCCTCTGGTGAGTGTACTCGCCCTATGGCAAAAATCGCTCTCTCAAAAAGGAAAGGTTTAAAGTTGTCACACATACCAGGTACCTTTATTGAACTCATGGGGAGTGTGGCAGAATATTCTGCAGACCAAAAGCATTACCTATGTTAAGCTGGAAAAGGCATTAGGGTCATCTGGTCTAGCCCCCTCTTGCTATGCAAGTGCATCCAAACTCACCTATCCCAACCCACTTCCCTCTACACATGGTGTCAATTTGTGAAGCAGGTGCATGTTCTATGCTGATAGTGGCTGGGGAAGTGATGGTTTCTACCCGCTGGACTCTATCTAGTGACCTGGATTCTTGAGCATTTTTCCCTCTTAGCACAAGGGAGGTAAACATAGATATGAATTTCTCCCCTCATTCCTAATTATGACTTAATAAGCTCTCTTCTCTTCCCCTCTCTGTCCAGTCCTCCTGAGTCCTGATTAAGGGGATACATACATACCATACATACATACATGTAGTAATCTGTCAGAAGATGTATGTGCTCATCAGGGGAGACAGACAGGAAAAGAGAGAAAGCACCCCCTAATAGGTTCTGCTCATGCCACAATCCCGTCTCCATTTCTCCATCCTGTCAGGATTTGGGGCATACACGCATACGTGCCCATCGTGTTTTTCAAGCTGCTGGGGCTGGGATTTGAACTACCTGATCAGCCATGTTGTTATCCAGCTCCCTTAGCCACCAGGCCATGGAGCTAGCCCAAGGTAGACTTATTATTTATTTATTTTTAATAAATAATTTTATTTTTTATTATAAATAATAAGGAGAGAGAGAGAGAAGAGCAATCATAACAGGGCCTTATCCTGCCGCGATCTCATTTCCTCAGCCCTCCAGCTCTTCAGAATCCTGGGTGCCCACACAGTGCCTGGCATGTTTTCAAGCCGAGCTAGGGATCCAAACCTGCAGCTGCTCGTGGCTTCCAGCCTTATAGGTCAATTGCTACTGCTGTGCACAGCAGCTGTGCCAAGGTGAAATATTTTTTACTATGGCATATTGCTTAGACATCTAGGGGAAGCTTAAACATGTAAACAAGAAACACTTCAGGGTAATTAAGTGGGTAAGCAGAGACATAGGGGACATGTTAATGGTATCACTGATTTTAAACTGAGATAGGAATAATCTCATTTAACCCAAACTTCGGTGTTCATTTGAAAGCCTGCAAATTGCAGACAAACTGTCAGACATAAACTGTGATTTATGTTCTGTGGGTTTTTAATGAGGACAAGTGGGGCAGCAGAACACTCATATTGATTCGTGGTTAGGAAAGGCTCAGGCTGGCTTACCCTCTCTCGGAGGGCACTGCAGTTGAAGAGAGGGAGCAGATGTCCAAGTTCAGGTTGTAGTTCAGCTGTTTCTGCCTGCGTGATCTGTTTCCTCATCTGCATTGCTATCTCCCTCACGGGGTTGGTGTAATGACTGAGTGAGGTGATGTATGTGGAAGTGTCTGGTAAGTTAGAAAGCTGCATGAATGCCAGCTGCTCTTCTCTCACTCAGTTAATATCAGTCCTTAGCAGGGAGTGTCTCCTGTCTGTGCTGGGTCTGGGGCAGCCAAGGCATGGGGAGCAGAAGGATGCTTTCTTTTAAATGAAAAGACATACACAGGCGAGTGGATGGTTACAAACAAAAGCAACTTGTAGGTATGCTGGACTCGAGATGGGAACGAGGAGCTCCATTTTACTAGACCATATCATGGGATTAAAATCTCTGAGCTGTTGTCAGCAGGCACGAAACTTAAAGCCGGGGCCAGCAGAGGGTGTAGTGGTTATGTCGCTGGGCTCCCACATGGCCAACTGCAGTTTGAGTTCTGGACCGGTGGCTTGAAACTCACGCTGGAAGTATGTGCATGCATGCTCAAGATCCCAAGAGGAGAATAGAGAAGGGATGTGGTGTGGCCGTCCCCCTGAGGGGTGATTTCTCACTTTCCCTCTCACTGTCTGTCTGTCTTCCTCTCTCTCTCTGGCAGGCACACGTGCCTTAAGGCAAAAACATCTCTTGGGGGAAAAAAAAAAAAGAAACTTAAAGCCAAAGATGGTGTTCAGGCTGCAAGTGTAGAGCAAGACCCAATGCTTAGTTCAAAGCAGGAAGATGGAGGGGCAGGGGGTGAGAGTCAGAGGAAGCCATTGAGAGATGTTGATGTCTGAATGGAGCTCAGATGAGAGGCAGAATCTGTGGGAACACTTCAATGTCAAAGCCAACTGGAACAGACAATTGATTAATTAAAAACTTAATGAATATTGATGGCACATTTACTGTGTGCTGTGTGCTTATTCACAACAGTGAATAAAACACACTTACCCGTCTTCACAGCCTGCTGACTAGGGGCATAAAGGGATGAGTAAATAGGCGGCCGCGTTCCCGTGTAATAGTTGTTACGTGACAGGAGAACCTTCTGCCCAGCCTTGCCTGGGGTGGGGGCCTCGGAATATCTCTGCAGATTCCTTGGCCTGAGGCAGAGGGCCACTCTCCCTGCTGTTGTGATCATCCACCAGGACTTACTGAAGAGCCTCTCTGGCTCCAGCTCAGGTGCCCTCACCTTGCGGCACGTCCTTATTTGTTTAAGGACCTGCCATAGTCCATTCTGTGCTTACAACAGAAAACTCACAGCTGGGTTCTAAAGAAAAGAGGGGAGCTGGCAGGTGGCATGGTGTTAAGGGTGCTGGACTCCCACATAGCCAACCATGGTTTGAGTCCCAGACCTGGTGGCTTGCTTTCTTACTTTCCCTCTCTCTCTCACCCTGTCCTCTCTGGTCAAATTTAAATAAATAAATAGAATAAAATAATTCTTTAAAAAAAAAGAAAAGAGGTCAGGACCAGCAGATGGTGTAATGGTTATGTCATTGTACTCCCACGTACTGTGGTTTGAGTCCCGACCTAGCAACTTAAAACTCATGCCGGGTGCGTGTGCATGCATGCCCCAAATCCTGAGAGGATAATGGAGGAGAAGGGATTGTGGTACGGCCAGTCCTCCTGGAGGGTGATTTCTGTCTCTCCAGCAAGCATACTTGCCCTATAGCAAATATCTAAAAAAAAAAAAAAGAAAAAGAAAAAGAAGAAAAAGAAAAGAGGTGTATTTAGCATGCAATTCCAGTGGCTGGGAAGTCCGAGATTTGGTGGCCATATCTGGCAGTGTCTGGTGAGGACTAAAGCTGCATTGCAGCATGTCAGAGAGGGAAGGGGGAGGGAGGTGATGCGAAGGCATCAGTTACAAGGGGAACCTTGCTTTGTAATGACCTGTGTTTGTGGAAACTCACTCCTGTGAGACCTAACTCACTCAGTACTGAGAATGGCCCCAGCCCACCCATGGAGGTGGAGCCCCATCACCCAAACACCTCTCATTAAGCCTTCCTCCCAACCCTGCCATTCTGGAAATTCAATTGCAACATGGGTTTCAGGAGACATGCTCCACCATTACCAGGACCCATCTATCTAGACAAGGCTGGCAACCATCTAACTTTCCTTTCTGTGGGGAACCAGCCCCTCAAGATCGGGGTCAGGAACTTTGTCAGCTGCAGAGCCTCATGGTCTGCAGAGCCTCGTGAAGTCTGAAGAAAGGGAGTGGGAAGGGCACAAAGGAAGAAAGGAGAGTCTCTGTCCCTGGGCCGTCTGGTGACAGGCCCAGACACCATCCTTTCACAGGTTTGTCAGCTCCCAGAAATAGTTGCTATTCTCTTGAGAGTAGAAAGATGCTTAAGAACCATGCCCAGGAGCCAGAACCCAGGCAGGATCCAGGGCCCAGGTTTTTTTGAATACAGTTTCCTTTGTAAGTCTCCTGCGAGTGGGGCCTTTTTGCCAAATTTGCCACACCTGGAGCCTGTAGGACACTGACCTGTGGCCTCTGCCGCCACAAAGAAATAATGACCAGCAGCACCCTTTGCTGAGCCCTTCCCACCTGCTGGGCATGAGGGCAGGGATCTCAACCCTCAAAACAACAGAGCCCACCAGCAAATATTTAATGAGCAGTAGGTTTTGTGCTGGGCCTTGAGGGGGACACAGGAGGACCTCTGTGCTGTCAGGAATGTATAACTCAGCTGGGGTGAGGAATGGGGAGGTGGTTATGGTGGGATGGTAAAACAGGTACCAGGGGGCTCTTCAAAAATTCATGAAAAATATGTAGTATGAAAAAGCTATGCATGGATTTCAAAATTTCTTTGCACCCAAATAAACCTTTATTCATATTAATTCCATTTTTCTATAAACTTTTAAAGTCCTGTAGTATGTGTTCTCTTCATTACTAAGACTGCCTAAGTTTAAGGTAAGTGCCTTAAGAGCAGGACAGTGCTTTATAAGAATTCCAAGGAAAAACAGGTCATGCTTGGCCCTGCCATGGTGGTACATGGGTAAGCAGCACTGCTCAGGAGGCTGGCAGCTGCATGGGAGGCCCAGGTTCAATTCCCGGGCCAACTCAAACACACTGGGCATGGTTGCACATGCCTATAATCCTAGCTAGCTGGGAGGCTGGGGCAGGAGGATTGGGACATGGAAGGAATCTATCAAAAATGCCTACCTTTATCTCTGTCTCTGTCTTTCTCTTCTCACTCTCATAAAGGAACAAAAAAGTTACACTCTAGGGGGCCAACAGTGTGTGTGGTGGTTAAGGTGCTGGACTCCCATATGGTCAACTGTGGTTCGAATCCTGGACCCAGCAGCTTGAAAATCATACCAAGCATGTGTATGTGCATGCCCAAGATCCTGAGAGGAGAGTGGAGAAGAGATTGTGGCATGGCCATCCCTCTGGGATGTGATTCCTTACTATCCTGTCTCTATCTCTCTCTGGTGAGTGTACATGCACCTTGTGGCAAAAACCTAAAAAAAAGAAAATAAAAAGAAAAAAAGAAGAAAAGCCATACCAATGAAGATTTGAAGAGGATCCACAGAGGTAGAGGTGGTTAGGGCCTTAGGGGAAAGAGGGAACTAGCAGGGTATTCCAGGAGGAAGTAATAAAGTGGTGGAAGTGGCTAGGCACTCACATAGACAGGAAATAGCAACTAGGTTAGTTTTATGAGAATAAAAAATGTCTCTAGGCTGAAATAGAGAAATAATAGCCAAAGAAAATAATCAGGGACTCATTTGAGCCAAGATAAAATGTTGAGTCTATGTGAATAATTGCTACTATGTATTGAATTAATAGTGTATACATTTTCCTATGCATCCTTTATGACAAGATACATAATTAGGACTGTTATTATTCCCATTTTACAGATGAAAAAACTGAGGTTTAGGTGCCAGCAGGTGGCATGGTGGTTAAGGCACTGGACGCCCATGTGGCCAACCTTGGTTCGAGTCCCAGACCTGGCAGCTTGCTTTCTCATTTTCCCTCTCTCTCATTCTCTATCTCTGGTAAATTAAAATAATAATAATAATAATAAATACAGTTAACCAAATAATTCTTTAAAAAGAAAAGAAAACCCTGAGGTTTGAACACGTAACTGTCCAGGGTCACATACCACTGTGTGGGGCCTCTCACATGGGCCCCATACAGAGCCAGAGATTATTCCAAAGCCTATCTGGCTCCAAAGGTCACACTCTCGACCTTTTCACTGTAGTGACTGCAGGGGAATGGGCAAGCGTTGAGCGAGAATGAACAGAGGAAAAAAGAGGTTCGAGGTTCAAGGAAACATCTATCTATATTCAGGAGTGAGGAGGATGAGGAGGAGCTACTGAGAAAAAGAGAGAGAGAACTAGGAAAAGTCCTCATCTCTAAGTCTGAGAGAGGAGAGAGGCCCAAGGAGGAGGAGGCAGCCAGGAGCTTCCAGCATCCAGGGAAGTCAGGCAGATGAGGGCAAAGAGCTTCCATGAGGCTGAAGAGAATTTGTAGTGGAGCGTGAGTCAGCGAGGGAGCAGAGGCAGGGAAACAACCAGCTACCTCTGGAAGAAATTTGCTGATCAACAGGCAGACAGGAAGAGCAAATGTAGGAGAGAGAAAGAAACGCATGGCCGAGAGGAAGGTTTTTCGTTTGTTTTTGTAATATATTTTTAGGGCTGGCCCTGTAGCCTAGTGTTTAAGGGAGACAGATCCCTCATGGTTGACTGATTTGCATCTGACCCAACCGCTTAGAAGCCACTCCCATTATGTGTGCCCCAAATCCCGACAGGATGGAGAAATGGGAGAGAAAGGATTGTGGTGTGACCACGTCCCACTGAGGAATGCTTTCTCCCTCTCCCTTTCTGTCTCTTAGTCTCTCTCTAGTGAGCACACATGCTTTTTTGCAATTAGTAAAAAGTTAAAATATAGGGGTTTGTAGGTGGCATGGTAGTTAAAGTGCTAGACCATGGTTTGAGTCCCAAACCTGATGGCTTAAAAATCACCCTGGGACATGTGTGTGCATGCTCAAAATACCAGGAGAATGGAGGAGGATTGTGGCGTGGCCATTCCTCCTGGGGAGTGATTTCTCACTTTCCTTGAGCGCACATGCTCTGTGTCAAAAACCTAAAAATATATAAATAGGGACTAGCAGATGGCATAATGGTTACATCACTGGATTCTCACATGGCCGACTGTGGTTCAAGCCCTGGACCTGGTGGTTGGAATCTCATGCGAGGACCGTGTGCGTGCTTTCCCAAGATCCTGAGAGGAGAATGGAGGAGAAGGGATTGTGGCATGGCCACACCCCCTGGGGGGTGATTTCTCTCTTTCTGTCCCTCTGTCTCTCTGGAGATCGCCAGGCCCTATAGCAAAAATCTCTAAATAAATAAATAAGTGTATTTTTAATCATAAAATATTTAATATATGGTATACAAAAATATATATTTAGCAGCTGTAATCTACCACTCAGATTTAAAACATTAACTGAGCCTCCAAGAGGTGAAGCCACACGTCACGGTCCCTGGGAAATGGAGAACATAACGCTTACTAAAGAAAGCCTATGAGTAGTAGGAGCTTGTCTTCACATATCAGAAATGCCATTCTAAGGAAAAGGAATAGTACCTGTTTTATTTGGCTGCAGCATTTAGAAACAGGTACAATGGATGTAAATTACACAAAGAGTTTAACAGAAAGGAGTCATTCATTTGCTGGGATGTTTTGTGTTACCTTTGGTGGTAGTGAGCTCCCCCAGAACTTACTGGAGGTGTTTAACAGAGGCTAGCTGAAAATTAGTTGGAGCTGGATGAGGAATGAAACTAGGTGCATTTTACAGTATTTTCCAACATTCAAACTTTATTCCATTTTTCAGCAAATTTTTTCAAAGAATTATTTTATTTAAATTTTTTATCTTTTTTTTTTTTTTTTTTTTTTTGAGAGGTTTTTGCTATAGGGTGCGTGTGCTCACCAGAGAGACAGAGAGAGACAGAAAGCGAGAAATCACCCCCCAGGGGGGATGGCCACGCTGCAATCCCTTCTCCTCCATTCTCCTCTCGGGATCTTGGGCACACACACAAATGCATCCGGCGTGAGTTTAAGCCACTGGGTCCAGGACTAGAACTGTGGTCAACTAAATGGGAGTCCAGCGACATAGCCACTATGCTAACTGCTGGTCCCTACATTTTTTATCATTTTGATCAGAGAGAGAGAAGGAGGGAAAGTGAGAAAGCAAGCCACCCGGTTCAGGACTTGAACCAAGGTTGGCCACGTGGGAGTCCAGAGCCTTTAACCACCATGCCACCTGCTGGCCCCTCAGCTAAGTTTTTAAAAAATAAATTGGAAAGGTCAAGAGAGAAGAGGTACAAAGCACTGGAGTGGCTGGCCTTGGGGCAGACCTCCACAGGCTGCGTTTAGGATGTGAGAGCGGTTCTGCTGGCATGGGGCAGAGCCAAGGCTCTGCCCCACCCTGCTGCACCCCTAACTGGCCTCAGGTGAATGCTCCTGGAGACGTTAGAGGAAGAAACTCAGTGTGCGGGTCTAAGCAACTCCACATCCATTTTTTACTGCTGCTGGCTCCGGCAGGTGGCTGGCTGTGGTTTGAATCAGATTTGTTTGCATTTCTGCAGCAGGCAGCCGCTGTGACGGGGTGCAAAGGGAGAGATTTGCTTTGCACATAATTTAATCCAAGGGTTAGGTAATGAGTTTGCTCCCCTTAGACAAGGGGAATCAACACGCTTCCTCCACCCTTGACTGTGTTTGGTTATTAGCAGCGATGCTGCTCTGTGGACCTTGTTAGATAGATCTGATTCATGTGATCACATCTCAGGGGTGATTTACTGTAACTCCTGATATTAAAAACCTCTGAGTGAGACAAGCGAAATGAATAATGCTCTGTACTGAATTTATTAATAATTTTCTCTCTGTGCCCCAAAAGAAAGGGCTGGGGAAAAAATGGGTGTTGGACTGCAGAAAGACTATGTATTCTTTACAAGAAGGATTCTTGATGATTCTGGAGAGAAAATAATCAGAAACTGCTTTAAAAAAAAAAAGAATTCTTTTATTTAACTTTATTTATTTATTTTTATTTTCATTTGACCAGAGAGGGACAAAGGGGAGTGAGATAAGGGGAGTGAAAAAGTAAGCCGCCAAGTGCAGGACTCAAACCATCATCAGCAATGTGGGAGTCTAGCGCCCTTAACCACCACACCACCTGCTGGTCCCTAGAAACTACTTTTTTAAAAAAATTTCACATTTTGTTCTCAGGTGGCAACTGTCATTAATTTCAGGCTAGAAGATGGCTTGTCATCTTTCTGGTGTTCTTAAAATAGATAAATAACGTCTACCTTTAAAAAAAATAAAAGGGCTTAAGTACTCTTGGCTGGCTTTTGATTTACATATATATGACCCAGTCTGTCCCTATTCTCAAGGTTGATTGCTGAGAAGCTGGACTCATGAAGAATGGAAATCTGCTCAGGGATAGGTAGAGAGGCAGTGGGACTTACTGTCAGCTCATCTGGGTATGGCACCTGTCAGCAAATCCTTACCTACTGGGCCGGGTGTTTTGCTCCGGATCAATCACCAGAACTGGTTTTCTGGACATGTGACCAGGGAAGCACTAGAAGGATCCTGCCTTTGGTTTAATGTTCTGCTATTCTTATTCTTATGATTATTTTTGGAGAGGTTTTTGCTATAGCGCATGTGCACTTGCCAGAAAGAGACAGAAAGACAGAAAGCAAAAAATTAACCCCCGGGGGGGGGGGATGGCCATGCTGCAATCCCTTCTCCATTCTCTTTTAGGGATCTTGGGTGCACATGCACACGCACACGCACCCAGCATTAGTGTAAGCCACCAGGTCCAGGACTCGAATCGCAGTTGACTACGTGGGAGTCCAGTGACATAGCCATTATTCCATCTGCTGGTCCAAATTACTATTTTTTAAAAAAGGCTTTTGCCATAGGGTATGTACACTTGCCAGAGAGGAGACAGTGAGAGGGGAAGTGAGAAATAACCCCGCAGGGGGAATGGCCATGCCACAATCCTTTCTCCTCCATTTTCCTCCTGGGATTTTGGGCACACATGCACATGTGCCAGGTCTGATCTTTGAGTCCTCAGGGTCTGGGACTTGAACCATGGTCGGCCATCTGGAAGTCCAGTGCCTTAACCACTATGCTACCTACTGGTCTTCCAAATTCTTAATTTTTGAAAAAGAAGTCTTACATTTTAATTTTGCACTGGGCCCTGAAAATGATGTAGTCGACCCTGCCAGTAGCTCTTTCGTGGCCTATGGCCTGCTTTGTGTCCATCTGCCTTTTCCCAGCTCTGGCCTTTCCTCAGAGGACACAGTGATAAGAAGTTGGCTCTGAAAGCATACATATCAGAGAAAGCTGTGTGTCTGTCTTTTAGAACAATTTACAGCTTTTGTGTCCTGCTTTTAACAAGTGATACATGTTATTTGCACAACATTTAAAAAGTACAAAGAAGGAGACCATAAGATGGTGTAATAGTTATGTCGCTGGAGTCCTACATAGTTGACTGCAGTTTGAGTCCTGGACCCAGCAGCTACACTGGGGGCATGTGCATGTGTGCCCAAGATCCCAAGAGGATAATGGAGGAGAAGGGATTGCGGTATGGCCATCCCTATGGGGGGAGGTGTGTGTGTGTGTAATTTCTTGCTTTCGTCTCTTTAGTGAGCAGACACACCCTATAGCAAAAATCTCTAAAAAAAAAATGTAGAATTACCCATATCCAGATCACATTCCAATGTATCTTTTCAGTCATTTTTCTATACATCCTTTTGTCCTGTCTTTATGCCATTGGAAATATACTGAAGTAATGTTCTGGAAAATGTCTTTTTCCCCCTTCTTTTAAAAAATATCTAAGAAAAAATTTTACAGGAGTGGGAAGAGAGGAAGGGAGGGGAGACAGAAAGGGGAAAGAGGTACTTTTGACAGGGTCTCACCCTGTCACAATCCTCCTGCCCTAGCCTTCCTGTTAGCTAGGACCACAGGTGTATATCACCAGGCCTGGTCTAGTTAGGTTGAGCCAGGAACTGAACCTGGGCCTCCCTTGTGGCCTTGGGGGCCTTGATCACCACAGCTGAGCCTGGAAAATGCCTTTTTTTTTTTTTTTTTCTTTTTTTGGAGAGGTTTTTGCTATAGGGCGCGTGCGCTCGCCAGACAGACAGAGAGAGACAGAGAGACAGAAAGCAGGAAATCACCCCCCAGGGGGGATGGCCACGCCGCAATCCCTTCTCCTCCATTCTCCTCTCGGGATCTTGGGCACGCACGCACACGCGCCTGGCGTGAGTTTAAGCCGCCGGGTCCGGGACTCGAACCGCAGTCGACTACGTGGGAGTCCAGCGACATAGCCATTACGCTAACTGCTGGTCCCCGAAAATGCCTTTTTATTTGTTTAAATTGCTATATGATTTATGTTGGAGAGACAGAGAGAGAGAGAGAAGGAAAGTGAGAAAGCCCTCCTCCAGGGGGGATGACCATGCCATATCCCTTTCTCCACTCTCCTCTCAGGATTTTGGGTATGCACACACATGTGCCTGGGGTGTTTTTCAAGTCACTGGGTCCAGGACTTTAGCTGTGCAGTAGGCCACGTGGAATCCAGCCACCTTAACCACCATGCCACCAGGTTACCCTGGAAAATGCTTTTTAAAGAGTCCTCATATACGGGCCAGCAGGTGGCATGGAGATTGGGGTCCTGGATCCCACACAGCTGACTCCGTGGTATGAGGCCTGATGACTTGGAGATCATGTAGGGTGCGTGTGCGTGCACACCCAAAATTCCGAAAGGAGACTGGATTATGGCATGGCCATCCCTTCTGGGGGGTGATTTCTCACTTTCCCTCTCTCTGTCTCTTCAGTAAGCATATGTGCCTCGTATTAAAAATAATAATAATAGGGGCCGGCAGGTGGTGTGGTGGTTAGGGGCACTGGACTCCCTCATGGTCGAGCGAGGTTCAAGTCTGGGACCTGGTGGCTTGCTTTCTCACTTTCTCTCTGTGTCCCTCTCTAGTCAAATTAAAATAAATAAATACATAAATAAATAAAGTTCAATAAAATAATTCTTTAAAATAATAATAATAATAATAATAATAAATAATTCCTTATGTAGTATGAGAATTTTTCCCACGTAAGTTTTTTTTTTCTTTGAGTTTTTTAACGGTTACATACTATTAATATTTCATTGTATAAAAATACCACCATTTACCCAATCAGTCTCTGGCTGCCGAGCCATTTATTACAAATCAAAATTCAAAAAGAAAGTTTATAGATTTAAAACAGGTTTTTGTTGTTAGAGAGTATATGTGCTTACCGGGGAGAAACAGCAGAGGAGGGAGAGGATGAAGTACTCCCTGTAGAGAATGGTCACTTTGCAGTCCCTTTTCCTTTGTCTCTCCCTTTGCACACACGCCTGTTTTGTTTCCAAGTTCCTGGGTCTGCCACTGAAATCACGCTGCAGGCCATGTGGGATCGGGCTGCCTTAACCACCAGGCCAGAGCTGGCTGATTATTTTCTTCAATTCAGACCTAGTGGGAGACCTTTGACATACGTTGACACATGGCCCTCTGGGAAATCTTTCCTAATTATAGCAGTGGAGGAAGGAAAGAGGCGGGTGGAAGGAATAACAGAAGAAAGGGGGATTTTGCTTTGTGCTCTGTGGGTCAACACTTAAGTCTTGCTTTCAGTATTGGTAGATGGAGGCATGCAGTGATTAAGAACAGAGCTACTTCCGCTAACCTGAAACTCTGTCTTGGAGCTGGCTTGTCCCTGGCATTCTCCCCTCCAGCCTTGTCCCAGGTGAACAGCCAGACACAGTGACTGGAGCTCCGAGGAGCTGTGTCACATGCCTTGCTGTAGGACAGCAGTTCTGCATATGGCCCTGCAGAATTGCCACTGGGAACATTTCAGGTGCTAGGCTTGGTTTAATGTCACCTTGCTCTTTCCAAAGTCTCCTGGGGGGAGAAAAACTACATTCCCAGCTCAATAGTCTGTACTCAGGGTCTTCAACAAAAATAGAGAGTTTAGAAGGGGCCTTTCTTCCTGGCGGCTGCTGCTGCCTCCCAGATTAATTCCAAATGTCAGCGATCTCTGTTCGCATTCGCAGAATGAGCCTGCTGGTTGCTGCCGTGATCATTTAGACTTTTACTGAGGTTTTGAGGAGGAGAACAGTGAGCGGTTGATCTGTTTACTATGGAGGCCTGTCTGTGTGGGGGAAGCTGCTGGTGGGGAGGAAGCTCTCAAGAACTCTTTGAAACCCTGGCTGGAAAATCTCTAGACGTTTCCACTCTGGGTCTGTGGCCAGGGTGACTCCCAGAAGCTGGTTTCTGCTGGGAAGAGGAGAGTGAGGCATGCGCTTGGGGAAGCCGGGGTTGAGCAGGAACCCCATTGCAGACTAGCTGCACTGCAGACCCCAAGGGATCATCAGCCCCTGCAGGCTTCCAGCGACCCTGCGGTCTGGGGCCAGGAGGAGGAGGATGGGGTCTTCTTTATATTTCGCTGTCCTGGTTCTTCTTTGCTTTGGATGACCTGCCACCCTCCTACACAACACCCCCCCACCCCACCCCACCCCCGTCCCCCTGCCCTGGTGATTTTCTCACTTTATCTTTTTTCTTTTATAGTTCTAGCAGATGCTAAAGATAAAACTTTTTTGAGTTACATCGTTTTCCCTGAACTCCTCCCTGTCACTGCCCACCAGCCAGCTTCCCTGTTTTGTGCAAGGCCCTGCTGGCTCCAGGGCCCGGTGGGAGGACACTCAGACCCACAGGCTGGACCCAGACCAGGCAGGCTCGCCAGGGACAAACCACTGAGCTGCTGGCTCCTCCTCACAAGTCTCCCCCGTTCCCTGTGGGAAGAACGAAAAGCTCTGGTCTCTGCAGATCACCAGGAGGAATGTCCACACTGCCAGTGACGCAAACGGCCTCCCTCATCCTCCCGTCTTGGTTCTGCCCCATGCCGACTTGGTAAACCACACCTTCTCACACTGGGGGCTGGGTGCAGTCTTAGGTTCTGCCAGTCCTCCACAAGTTGCTTGAATTTTGCCTTTTCAATATTATGATAAGCTTTCCAAAAATTATTTTACTGTTTATAAAGACAAAACTTATTTTTTTGTCAGTGGCTTTGCATACTGTGGTCTCAGGGATTTTTTTGACAAAGTTTTTCCTTTAAAAGGAACTGAATTTTGGGTCTGCCTTTAGCATAGTGGTTAACACAACAGGTCCCACATGACTGACTACTATTTAAGTTCCCACCCTGGAGG
This sequence comes from Tupaia tana, assembly GCA_026018925.1. Lineage (NCBI taxonomy): Eukaryota > Metazoa > Chordata > Mammalia > Scandentia > Tupaiidae > Tupaia > Tupaia tana. The sequence goes on from JAKSZU010000004.1 coordinate 82,002,013, forward strand.
CCTGAAAAGCATGCCAGGCATGTGTGTGTGCCCCAAATCCTGACGGGATGGAGAAATGGAGAAAAAAGGATTATGGCACAACCAAGCTCTATTGTGTGTGTGTGAGGGTGCTTTCTCTCTCTCTGTCCCTCTCTCTCTCTCTCCTTTTTCTCTCTCTCTCTTGTTTTTTTTCTTTTTTAGGTTTTTGCCATAGAGCATCTGTGCTCACTGGAGAGAGACAGAAAGCTAGAAAGTGAGAAATCACCTCCCGGGAGGGATGGCCATGCCGAAATCCCTTCTCCTCCATTCTCTTCTTAAGATCTTGATGCACACACATCTGGAGTGATTTTGGAGCTGCCAGGTCAGGACTCAAACAGTGGAGTCAGCCATGTGGGAATCCAGCACCTTAGCCACCACGCCACGCCACCTGCTGCCCACCCCGCCTTCACATACACACACACACACACACACACATCTTTCTTGTTCCCTAGCAAGCACATATGCCCTCTGGCAAAAATTTAAAATATAAGAAGGGACCAAATTGAACATAGATTTGAGAAGTACTAGGCAGTACCTCTGGTGATAACGACTGCCCTTACTGAGCCATTAGTCCACGGTCAGCCTGTGCGGAAGCTTGTTTAACTTCTTCAGTCACATTAGGAGAGGGCCTTCGCCATCGCCATCGCCATTTTCCAAAAAAGGAAAGCAAAGCTTAGGAGGCATAGCTGACCAAGGACACAAAGGCCGGGAAGCCATGGTGCAACACCAGTCCCAAAACTCACAGGCAGTTTATAAAAATCACCCTGGGGGCCAACATGGTGGTTATGTCACTGGACTCCCACATGGCCAACCACAGTTCTAGTTCTGGCTTAAAACTCACGCCGGACACATGAGGGTACGTGCCCAAGATCCCAGGAAGAAAATGGAGAAGGGATTGCAGCATGGCCATCCTCCATAGGAGGTGCTTTCTCACTTTCCCTCTCACTGTTTCTGTCTCTTTCTCTCTCTCTCTCTCTGGTGAACATATGAACCTTAGGGCAAACATCTCTTAAAAAGAAAAAATAAGGGAACCAGCAGTTAGCGTAATGGTATGTCGCTGGACTCCCACGTAGTCGATCGCGGTTTGCGTCCCGGACCCGGTTGCTTAAAACTCACGCCGGGCGCGTGTGCGTGCGTGCCCAAGATCCCGAGAGGAGAATGGAGGAGAAGGGATTGCGGCGTGGCCATCCCCTCTGGGGGGTGATTTCTCGCTTTCTGTCTCTATGTCTCTGTCTGGCGAGCGCATGCGCCCTAAAATGAAAAAACCTCTCCAAAAAAAAAGAAAAAATAAGAACCACCCTATGAGAAACGCCATTCTAGACAATGTGGAGATAAGAGTGGAGTATGGTTACAAAATTAATCCCAACACTCCTGGGCAGTTAGTCTGTAACCCAGGAAGAGATATGACACATACGCAGGGTCTTCAAAACGTCCATGGGAAATGTATATTATTAGGAAAAAAAACTATGCATGAATTTCATCACTTTTTTGGTACTAAATTAAATGATAGTTTAATTCTATTTTTTCACAAACTTTTTGAAGCCGCTTTCTATTTATATACATAACTAGTAAAGAATGAGTTGTGACATCTTCTAAAAATTAAGTGTAGGGTGGCCTCAGATCCCAGTGGATTATGGGAGCTGGACCCCACAAGGCTGACTGGGCAATTCAAATCCTCTCCCCATTGGCTTGGAAAACATGCTGGGAGTATGTCTGTGCGTGCCCCTCTTCCCGACAGAATGGAGAGGTGGAGAAGGGATTGCAGTATGGCCACACCCCATTGGGGGATGTTCTTTCTATTGAGCGCATGTGCCCTCTGGCTTGTTTTGCTAAATAATGAAGATTCTAATGAATGTGAGTGAAGCACCTAGAAGAAACCAGGGGAACCCTCTATGAATCCTGTTCTTGGTTTCCAGGGCATCAGGCCATGGCCTTTTCCATCCTGTCCTCTCTCCATTACTGAAAAAAATGTATAAATATAATCACGACTAATATTTATAGTCAATTGGGACCAGCAGATGGTGTAATGGCTAGGGCGCTGGACTCTCACGACCTGGTGGCTTAAACTCATGCCAGGCACGTGTGTGTGCATGAAGATCCCAAGAGGAGAATGGAGAAGGGATTGCGGAGTGGCCCTCCACACTGAGGAGTGATTTCTCGCTTTCTGTCTCTCTGTCCTTCTGGTGAGCGCACATACCCTGTAGCAAAACAAAACAAAACAAAACAAAACAAAACAAAACAAAATCTCTCCAAAAAAAAATACTTGTAGTCAATCATGAAAGCATTGTTTACAAAGTATCTATTATCTCATTTAATACATTTCTAACACATGTTGTTACCATCATCTCCTCCATCACCTCCCTTTTTTAAGTTGCCAGAAGGTTCATGTGCTCACCAGAGGGCCACAGAGAGACAGAGGGAGGGAGAGGGGAGAAAGCACCCTGCCCCCGACATGGTCATGTCATGATCCCTTCTCCTCCATTTCCTATCTGTCAGGATGTGGGGCATGCATACACAGGTGCCCAGTGTGTTTTCAAGCCCCTGGGGCCAGGATTCAAACTGCTGTTGGTCATGTGGTTTGAATGGATATCCGACTTCCATAACTACCAAGCCATATAGCCAGCCCTATCTCCCACCCTTTATTTGAAAAATTATTTACTTTATTATTATTATTTTTAAAAATTTGCTATAGGGCACTTGCACTCCACCAGAGAGTGAGTAAGCAAGCCACAAGGTCTGGGACTTGAACTGTGGTCAGTCATTTGGGAGTCCAGCACCATGCCACCTGCTGGCCCAGCCCTATCCCCTTTTTATAGATGAAAAATTGAGATTCAGACAGAGAAATGACTTTTCCCAAGGTCACACAGCAAATAAGTGTCACCGTTGAGACTCAGAGCTAAATATTCTAATCATAGATACTGTGCCTTACCTGCTGCACCCTGTCAAGGACAGATGTCCAGTGTCTCTGAGGAGAATTCCAGGCTGGTGCCCAAGACTCAGCATGAAGATGATCTTATAAAAAGAAATTGCTCATAGTACCCAGTGAGCACCCTGCCCAGAGCCATGGTATCATCCATCATTTAGCAACTCTGCCCAGTCCTTGCTGTGTGTCAACCAGCTCAGTGTAAGCGAGCAGCTCCGGTCTCCTCCTGTCTTACAATAACAAAGCCATTTCCCAGGGAATCATAGCCCACTAATTAAAAGGCACACTCTCCGGGGCTCTCCGGTTAGTTCTTACCCAAAGCAGGCAGGGGTGAAAGTTGCAGAGTGGAGTGAAAGCAGAGGAGAACCAAAGAGGGGGGAACAAAAGGAATGCAAAAGGAGAAAGAAAGAGAGAGAAAAGAAGGAAGGGAGGGAGCCAGGGAGGGATGCAAGAAGAGAGAAAAAAAGTTTACCTCTTTTTCTTGATGAAGACAGGTAAACTTTCTAAATTTCTAACACATTTATGGTTGCTGGCATTTTATAATATATACCACTTCAGGTGTGTGATCCTGTTGAACCATATAAAGACCTTGGCTTTTCTTTTTCTTTTTCTTTCTTTCTTTCCTTCCTTCCTTCCTTCCTTCCTTCCTTCCTTCCTTCCTTCCTTCCTTCCTTCCTTCCTCCCTCCCTCCCTCCCCTCCCTCCCTCCCTCCCTCCCTCCCTCCCTCCCTCCCCCCCCCTCCCTCCCTCCCTCCCTCCCTCCCTCCCTCCCTCCCTCCCTCCCTCCCTCCCTCTCTCTCTCTCTCTCTCTCTCTCTCTCTTTCTTTCTTTCTTTCTTTCTTTCTTTCTTTCTTTCTTTCTTTCTTTCTTTCTTTCTTTTTCTTTCTTCTCTTTTTTATAGATTTTTGCTATAGTGTGCATGTGCTCACTAGAGAGACAGAGAGACAGAAAGCAAGAAATCACCCCTCAGGGGGAATTGCCATGCCACAGTCCCTTCTCCATTCTCCTCTCAGGATTAGGGCACACACGCACACGCACATGCACACGCACACACACTGTGTGTTTCAAGCTGCCAGGTCTGGGAATCAAACCATGGTAGGCCATGTGGGAGTTCAGTGCCTTAATTGCAATGCCACGTGCTGGGGCCACGTGCTAGCCCCAAGACCGTGTTTTTTTTTTTTTTTTTTGTTTGTTTGTTTTTGTTTTTTAAGAGAGATTTTTGCTATAGGGTGTGTGCACTCATTGGAGAGACAGAGACAGAAAGCAAGAAATCACCCCCTGGGGGGATGGCCATGCTACAATTGCTTCTCCTCCATTCTCCTCTCGGGATCTTGGGCATGCACACACACACCCAGTGTGTTTTAAGCTGCTGGGTCTGAGACTTGAACCACAGTTGACTATGTGGGAGTCTAACGACTTAACCATTACACCATCTGCTGGTTTTTAAAGTATTATTACCCAACTTCATGAATGAGGAAACAGATTCTGGGAGGTTAGAGATCATTTAGTCTTGGAGATAAACTAGAAGAACTGGAAAGACCTTGAGTGTTGATGCCCAGCAGACCTGGATCCTAACCCAGACTACCTGTGTTTATCAGCAAGAACGTTGTCAGGTTACTTGGCATCTCAGAACTTTGGTTTCCTCTTCTGTAAAATGAGGATGAAAACAGCTCCAATCCCTTAGGGTTATTTTGAGGACTGAAGACGCTATTGCATTGTATATAGAAAGACCTTGATAGTGGCTAGCTATCTTATTCTGTTGTTTTTGTGCTGCGGTGTTGGCCTTCCTACCACTGTTATTACTAAATTATCTGGCAGTATGAGCCTTTATAATCCTACCCATCCAATAAATGCTAGTTTCCCCTCCACAGCCCCACACCCCCACTGCCCTAAGATTTATGGTGTGTTCATTCCCGGCACGCCTACACAGAATCTTGCTGCCCACCTTTCTATTTATTTAGCACCTTAAATATGCAGCTGGACCCTATTATATCCCTCCATGACTGTAAAATTCTTTCCACTTCAAAAAGGATATTCAGGCATCTTGAGATGGATAGTTAAGAATTTCCAGCGATCCGTTGGCTGCTTGGGGAAGGACTTGTGTGCCATCTGTACTGGAGCCCAGTATCCCAGGATATGACGTTTCCTCTAATTATTTTTTAAATTCAAGTAGACAATCAATTCTGTTTACACAACAAATAAAGAAGGCTGAAATAATGGGCCGAGTGTAATGTTGAAATTCATCTTAAAGCAAAGTTAATCAACACATAATCATCTTTGTGCTACATGATGATTAGGTATAAATGAAAGCTATTTGTGTAAATGAAAATAATCAGCGATATTTTGTGCAATCAAACTAAGCAATTGCAGAGAGGAGAGCTGTAGTCTTGAATGGGGTGGGTAATACAATTATTGCTGCCAGTGTCTCTAAATTGCTCGAGGAAGGGACTGGCTGGCACGTCCCTAAGGTGCTTCCTACCGTGCCTGGCAGCTATAACTGTTCAATAAATGCTAGTTCTTCCTCTTCTGTGTCACTTTTCTCTTCTTTGTTACTTTCTCTCATCCCATTAGGATTTCTATTATACTCAGCCTTGACTAACATGGCCCCAGGACCACTACCTGAGCTCCCAGGGCTGACAGTAATTATGAGCCAGTTGTCTGGAGCCCTGGTCAGACATCTGGGAAAGACAAAACGACTTGAGAAAAAAACATTTTAGGATTTATTGGAAAGTTCTCTGATAGTGTGCCAGCTGGTGGATGGTGTTTAACACAGCTGGATCCCACATGGCTGACTGCACAGTTCGAGTCCCTGACCCAGTGGCTTGAAAACCATGTTGGGTATGTATGTGTGTGTGCCCAAAGTCTAGAGTGAAGAATAAAAGAGAAAGGACTGCAGCGTGACTAACCTCCTGAGGAGGACTTTCTCACTTTTCCTCTTTCTCTCTCCAGTAAGCACACACTCCCGACAGCAAATTTTTTAAAACATGATTTTTTGGATCATTTATTTATTTTTGCATTTTCCCACAAACATTTACTTTACATATAAAAAAAAGGTTTTGCTCATACTCCATAGTTCTTGACAGTTAATAAACAACTTTCAAAATTTCAAAAAACTGAATTTTAAAGATAATGTTAGAAGTATTTGTTCTAATTTTGTTTATGACTCTATACCAACAGAGACAGTGTGATTTTAAATATTTTTGAGAAAATATTTACATGTCAACTGCTCAAACTGTTAAAAAGCAAACAGCACACAATTCACACATAAGTCTTCTCAATTCAGCCCTGCCTACCAAGTACTCTGTGATATACCAGAATACTTTTCTTCTTTTAAAGTCTTCCTCAAGATAATCCTCTGGTTGTGGCTGCTCTTTTGCAATCTCTACTGATTACAATGCTGGGCTGGAAAAGTTCAGGTTATTTTATGGTACGAATTCTTTCATATGGCTCCTCTAATCCTCTCTGCCAGGCAGAACTGATTATGGTGCCAGGCCATCTTTCTAAGACCTTCTGTTAGCTTATTGAGATCTACCTGAGTTCCATCGTTTTCTGGTTTAATCTTCAGATATGATTGGAAAGTCAAAGCCCTGTCCAATAATGAGTATTTCAAATTTCTGATTCAAGGCAACAGGTATTATTGAACTAGTGCAAATAACCATTCTGCCACAAAATAAGAATACTCCTAAATATCTTCCAATTCCAGAGGGGTCAGGAAAGGAGAAAAGTTTATGTTTCCATTTAAAGAAACAAACAAACAAGAAGAAAAAAAAACATTTTAACAAATTGCTTAAACTATCAACAGCTCAAAAGAAAGCAAAATTCTTTATTTTATTTATTTTTTTCTGAGAGGTTTTTGCTACAGGGCACGTGTGCTTGCCAGAGAGACAGAGAGAGACAGAGAGACAGCGAAAAATCATCCCCTGGGAGGATGGCCACACCGCATTCCCTTCTCCTCCATTCTCCTCTCAGGATCTTGGGCACGCACGCACATGCACTTGGCGTGAGTTTAAGCCACTGGGTCCAGGACTCGAACTGCGGCTGACCACATGGGAGTCCAGCGACATAGCCATTACGCTAACTGCTGGTCCCTCCTTTCAGAAATTCTTGAAGAGCTGGTCTGGTGTTGGTAAATTCTTTCAGATTTTGTTTATCTGAGAATGTTTTTATCTTTTCTTCTCATATGAAGCATAATCTTGCTCGGTATAGTATTCTTTGCTGAAACTGTTTTTTCACTTAACACTTTGCCTATATGTTCCCATTCTTTCTTTGCTCACGTTGTTTCTTTTGTTTTTTTTCTTTTTTGGAGAGGTTTTTGCTATAGGGCGCGTGCGCTCGCCAGACAGACAGAGAGAGACAGAGAGATAGAAAGCAGGAAATCACCCCCCAGGGGGGATGGCCACGCCGCAATCCCTTCTCCTCCATTCTCCTCTCGGGATCTTGGGCACGCACGCACACGCGCCCGGCGTGAGTTTAAGCCGCCGGGTCCGGGACTCGAACCACGGTCGACTACATGGGAGTCCAGCGACATAGCCATTACGCTAACTGCTGGTCCCCTCACGTTGTTTCTGATGAGAGGTCTGATATTAGCCAGATTGGGCTAACCTTTATAGATAATCTGACATTTCTCTCTTGCCAATTTTAGTATCTTGTCTTTGTGGATTTGACTAATCTGGCTATGATGTGCCTTGGAGAAGATCTTCTTGGGTTGATCCTGTTAGAGGTCCTTTGTATTTCTTGGGTCTGGATATTTGAACGCCTCTCTAGATTTGGAAAGTTTTCTTCCAGGATTTCAGGGGATAGATTATCAATGGCCTTATTAATTTCTTCACCTTCTGGGATACTGATTATCTGGATGTTTGGGTGCTTAATGGTATCCAGTATTTCTTGTACAGTATTCTCATTTTGGGGGGTTATTTTCTCAGTTTTTTTTTTTTTTCCTAGGTCAGAGGTTTTGCCTTCAACATCTGAGATTTGATCTTCTGCATGGACTAATCTGCTTTTAATACTTTCAAGGGAGGTTTTGATTTCCTGAATTGCAGCCTTCATCTCTAACAGCTCCATTTGATTTTTTTTAATGGTGTGTATTTCCTCTTTCAGATCGTGCAAGAACTTCCTCACCTCCTGAAACTCTGTTGTCTCTTTTCTCCTGCATCTTCTTGAGTTCACTGTCTCTCAGCTCTTGCATCTCGTTTAGTTTTGTCACTATGAATTTTCTGAATTCTCTATCGGACATTTCCATGAATTCCACTGTACTGTCTATGGATGATGAAAGATTGTTCTTTTCACTTAGGGGAGAGATATTTTCTTGGTTTCTCATATTTCTTGTGCCTCTGCAGTGGTTTCTGGTCATTCTGTGACAAAATCTCTCCTCTACTGTGTTTTCCAATGTGGTATCCACAGAAAGAGATTATGAGTTCAGATTTTATAAAAAGAAATTTCTTCCTTAAAGCAGGAGGTTCAATAAGCATTGAGAATTTCAATGACCCTAAAAGCATTCAGAGGCTTAGCTACTGTGCATCTATGTCTATCTAGACACTCGGTGTGTGGAGACTAAAGAGCAGAGTGGAAAAATAAGGTTAAGGAAAAATAAAGGCAAAGGAAAAGAAAAAAAAAAAAAAAAAAACTAAACAGAAACAACCAAAAAAGAGGAAAAAAAAATTTTTTAAAGGAAATAAATGGGGACCAGCAGTTGGCACAATGGCTATGTCGCTGGACTCCCATGTAGTCGATTGAGGTTTGAGTCCTGAACCCGGTGGCTTAAACTCACACCGGGTGTATGTGCGTGCGTGCCCAAGATCCTGAGAGGAGAATGGAGGAGAAGGGATTGCGGAGTGGCCATCCCCCCTGGAGGGTGATTTCTCATTTTCTGTCTGTCTCTGTCTTTTTGGCGAGCACATGCACTCTAGCAAAAAACAAACAAAACAAACAAAAAACAAAAACAAAAACCTCTCCAAAAAAACAGAAATAAATGAAAACCATGCAGCATGTTAGCGGCAGGACACATCAGGACACACCTTAGATTTAAAATGGCTTCTGAAATTAGCAAGAGAAAAAAAAGGCCCGAGGTCAGAAGTGATTTATAAATTAAAAAAAAAAAAAATTTTTTTTAGAGAGACAGACAGACAGAGACAGAAAGAAGACAGAGGTCACCCTAGCTTGTCTGAGTGTTTCAGGGGTCTAGAAGATTGAGTTTAGAGCATAGCTTTCCTGAACATGCCAGGACACATGCCAGGACACACCAGGATACACCTCAGATTTAAAATGGCTTCTTGGGGACCAGCAGTTAGCGTAATGGCTATGTCGCTGGACTCCCATGTAGTCGACTGCGGTTCGCTTCCCGGATCAGGTGGCTTAAAACTCACACTGGGCGCGTGTGCGTGTGTGCCCAAGATCCTGAGAGGAGAATGGAGGAGAAGGGATTGCGGCGTGGCCATCCCCCCTGGGGGGTGATTTCTCACTTTCTGTCTCTCCATCTCTCTCTGTCTGGCGAGTGCACGCGCCCTATAGCAAAAACCTCTCCAAAAAAAAAAAAGGCTTCTTGTCTCTTTCGAGGGTCTAGAAGAAAAAATGATTTTTTAAAATAGAAAGTTCTCTAGTAGCAAAAGATACTTTCTCAGATAAGAAAAAAGTACAAAGGGCCAGGCTACAGTCATTTTTAACACTCCGAGGCTGCTATAGTTAAGGGAAAGAACAACAGCAGCAGATGACAAAGCGGCTCCGCGTCCATGCGGGGTAATGATACAGTTGGATATTGGGGGATTGCTGCTAACCCTCAGTAACCCTTTTGTCTGAGAATCTTCCCTGCCTCGCTCTATCTACTCTGGATGGTTTCCCAATCCATGCTAGTCTGTGCTCCCTTGGCCAGGCTGGGGCTGAATCAGGAGTGGATACTTCACTCAAGCTGAGCTACTCAGGTTCATTGTCCTCAGAACCTCGAGCTGCATTGCAGGGAGAGAGTTCCTGTATGTGGCTGGTGCCGACCGCATGTAAACCTGGGAGACATGGTTGCTATCCGGTAGAGAAAAGCAGAGAAACAGGCCTGTAGAGAGAAAAGGAAGCAGAGATGAGAGTCTGAGATCCTAGAGGAAAAAGCAAATGAACAAACGGAAGAGAAACAACAAACCCAGGAAGTGACTGACAGGGTCCCTATGGGTTTTCCAACTTCTAGTTTAGATCTCTCCTGCAACCCAGGTCCTCTCTCTGATTTGGGGTTCTGTGAGATACTCTTAAATCCATAGAATTCATATTTCTATTTTATTTTGGCTAGCTCAAGTGGAATTGTTTGTGAACTAAAGGGCCTTAGCCAAAACACAGTGCTTAATAAGACTGCTTTCTCAACAGCTTTTCCTAGGGAAGAGGAATTTGGATATTTTTTTTGAGAGATAGTATTGCCCAAAATAGATACTGCTGCTTCTTTAAATCACTTTCCTCCTTCTCCTTCCTGGTCTGGAGTCATTAGGTCAGAATGGGCACGGGTAGTTACAACTGCTGTATTGGAGACTCTGTCCTGTGGGGTGTTGTGGTCTCAGGATAGCAGTGACAGCCCAGGGCTCTTCGTCCCCAGCTCAGTTTTCCCTTGGCTGACTCCACTTCCTACAGACCGTTCAAAGGCCTCGAGGAACCTGCTGCTGCTGTTCTTGCTGCTGGAGAGGCTTAAAAGACAGTGGGCAAGCAAAAATAGAGTACTGAGGGGAATGGGGAAATCAATTTCCAAGAAACACAAATTTACTTTCATTTATTACAAATAGATGCAATGCATTGGAGAATAGCACCAAATACAAACTTAATTAAAAAAAAAAAAATAGTCCTTAGTTTTTCTCTTTGTCCCCGGTGGTAGAAAAACTCATTTTCCCTAGCAATTTGGAGTGGTAAGAGATGCAGAATGACTGGCGAGGGGCTCCAAATGTGTTCTCTGTGTTGGAAGTAATTAAAATCCAGCAAGTATTTACATATCTGAGCTGGGCTGGAGAGTCAAGTCCCGCGTTCGGGGCAGGTCAAGCCTGCACACATGCAAGGATGCATCTCTCTCCCTGAACAGAGACCTACCCTACAGGAATAATGGAGGAGAATTTCTGAGTCTCCTCTAGGCACACTATGGGATGGGTTTCTGAATGTAAAATCCTATAGAAAGTTCTAGAATATTTCTCTGGCCGTCCAACTAGCAAGCATTTGATAAACACCTGGTCGAGCCTTAGCATTAAACTGGGAGCAGCAAAAGACATGGGAGAGGCCTAAGGGCACAGACTCCACTTAGAAAACCTTCATGTCGCACGCGTGCAGTCAGGAAGCCTTTACCAAGCACCCGTTATGTGCCAGACACTATTCTGGGCATTGAAATAAAGCAGTGAGCCAGGATAAATGAAGACCCCTGCTCTCATGGGTTCATCTTCTTTTACTTATTTAGTTTATTTTATTTATCATTATTATTTTTTTAATTTGCTAGAGGGCACCTGCTCTCACCAGAGGGAGGGAAAGTGAGAAAGCAAGCCACCAGTTCAGGACTAGAATGGTGGCTGGCCATGTGGGAACCCAGTGCCTTAGCCACCACACCACCTGCTGGCCCCATTTTATTTTTAATTTTTTTAAAATTTATCTATTTCTTGGGAACCAGCAATTAGCGTAATGGCTATGTCACTGGACTCCCACGTAGTCGACCGCGGTTCGCGTCTCGAACCCGGTGGCTTACAACTCACGCCGGGCGCGTGTGCGTGCGTGCCCAAGATCCCGAGAGGAGAATGGAGGAGAAGGGATTGCGGCGTGACCATCCCCCCTGGGGGGTGATTTCTCGCTTTCTGTCTCTATGTCTCTGTCTGTCTGGCGAGCACACGCGCCCTATAGCGAAAAACCTCTCCAAAAAAAAAAGAAAAAAAAATTTATTTATTTCTTTTGCGAGAAAGAGACCCTTATCAGGGTATTCAGGGCGTCATCCATCCCTAGCCTCAACCAGCCGAGATCATGGGCACGTGTGTGTGTGCAACCCCGGTGTGTCCGGGGAAGTCCCAGGATGGGAATTCAGGGCCATTCCACGTGGACTAGCCTTGCAGAGTGTCATGTTTTACCTCTGTACCACTGTCCACTCCATGGAGTTTAAATTCTAATAGAGAAAGACGAAAAACAAACAATAAAAATAAATTAATAACAAATATATATATATATATATATATATATGCCAATTTTCAAAGGATAATCAGATGTAGTGGGGTTGGGGAATGGAGATATTTAAAATATAGGGGTCAGGGAAGGTCTGCGTGAGACTTCAGTAATGAGAAGGAGGCAACCAGGTGAATTTCTGCAGAAAGAGCATTTTAGTATGAGAGTCCTGAGAAAAGTTCGAAGAGCACAAAAATGACGAGGATGGCTAGAAGGTGAAAATGAAGCTGCAGGGGAGGGCAAAGGCTAGCTCATATGAGCCTTGAGGACCTCAGAAAGATCGGTTTTACTCAAAATGTATTGAGGCGCATTTGGAGGGTTTGATTTGTTTGGAAATGCCCTGTCTGGCTGCTGGGTGGGGAATGGACTGCAGGAGAGCAGTGGTGGAGCCCCAAAAGGGAGAGCAGCGAGGCTACAGCAGTAGCTCGGAAGGGACGGGGGGTGGCGAGGACAAGGACGAGCAGCTGCAATAAGATGGAGATTTAATATACAGCCTAAGGGCTCAGGACTTGCTAGGGCTTCTGGGGTGAGGGGTTGAGAAAGTGAGGTAACTCAGGAATTCGGTTTTAGCACATGCACAGGGTCACCAACTAAGATTGGGGGGAGCAGGAAGGAGAAGTTTTCATGGAAAATTGAAGAGGTTTGGAAGGAAAAGTGAAAAGTACCATTTGGACATATTAAATTTGAGGTGTTGTGTTACTCAATATGTTGGACAAACACATCATAATCAGGCAAACCAATGCAAATGGCATTAAAAGTCTTATACCCAAAAACTCCAACTCCACCGCTCACCTAGATGATTGAGAACATGGTCTCAACTGCCCAAACCTTATATTCCCCACCCGTAAAATGTGGATTAAATCGTGTGAACTTTGGGCCAGGAGGAGGCACAGCAATAACACAACTGAACATACCTAGGAAAGGTCCTGGGTTCATGTCCCAGAACTTCCCTGAACACTCTGGTATGCATGTGTGCCTGAGATCTGGGCCAGCCGAAATAGGGGTGGATTGAGGTGTGGGGACCCTGTAGGGCAGTGCCCGCTTCTCTCTCTTTCTCTCTCTCACACACACACACTTTAAGAAAAGTATCAACTTTATAACGTTGTGGCAAAGATTCAAAGACATTCAGTGGCTTCACTATTGCACAGTGATTAAGTGTCATACAGAGCAAGCTAGATCTCACATGGTTAATGAGAGCTTGAGTTCTGGCTACAGAGGCTTGAAAAACACATCAGGTGCTTATGTACATGCGTAGGATCCCAGTGGAATAGAGAATTGGAGAAAAAAAGATTGCAGCTTGACCAGGCCCCATGTGGGGAGTGTCCTCTTTCTCTCTTTCTCTCTCTCTCTCTCACACGCACACAACCCACTAGCATTGAAAAAAAAAAAAGAGAGAGATAGCACATAGACTACTTAGCACAGCTTCTGGTCTGTGATAAGCATTCAATAAATACTAGCTATTGGCCATGTATTTGTCTCCTGGGGCTGCAGTGACAAAGTACCGCCAGCCGAACAGTTGAAAACAGCAGATATTGTGTCACATTTCTGGAAGCTCAAAGTCTGAAATGAAGGTGTTGGCAGGGCTGTGTCCCTCTGAAACCTGTGGGAAAAGATCCTTCGCCTCTTCTTGCTTCTGGTGTTTGCTGGCAATCTTTGGCTTTCCTTGACTTGTAGATGCATCACTCCCATCTCCGCCTCTGCTGCCACGTGGCTATCTTCTCCTTGTGTGTCTCTGTGTCTTCACATGGTGTTCTCTCTGTGCCTCCCTGTTCTCTTCTTATAAGGACATGGAGCATTTTAGGTTAAAGGCCTACCTTACTAGCAGAGTCAAGCCTAGAAACCTGTCTCTCACTTTGCCTGGTATACGTGTTTGGTCCTGCAGTAAAATAGCAATAAATAAAATGTATCATTACCTTCACCCCTTCCTACTTATCTCTCCCCTTCCAACTATTTACTGAAAGTCCAAACATATCTTCGAGGGGAAACACCAGACAAGGAGATCAGGCATCAGGAGGGGAAAAAAAGATGAGCACAAAATACCTTTCTCCTTCTTCAACTCGATTCAGAACATTTATTTTTGTACTCCCTATAATGACACTGGAGATGTTACACAGCACCTGAGAGGGTGAACAATATAAAACTCTACACAAAACTGATGGGTTTTGATGACTTCATCTGTAGTTCCTACCACCTAGAAATGATGCTATTTCAAGCAACTAATGCTTTAAAAGCAATTCCTGTGCAACAAAACAAGTTGCATTAGAGATTTTTACCTTTAGAGTAAACTGCATAAAAGCATATCAGGATGCTTTCAGCTGCAAGTAATGTTAATAGCTTTTAAAAAGTGGCCAAAACAGTAAAGAATTAGTTGTCTCACTAATGAGAATATCAAAATTAGGGGAGCCAGCAGATGGTGTGGTGACTAAGGGTGCTGGACTCCACATGGCTGAACGTGGTTCCAGTCCTGGACTTGATGGCTTGCTTTCTCACTTTCCGTCTCTCTCTCTCATTCTGTCCCTCTCAGGTCAAATAAAATAAATAAATAAATAAAGTTAAAGAAAACAATTCTCTAAAATAAATAAATAAAAATGAGGTAATCAGGGTTATTTAATTTGGTAGTTTAACAAGATCGGGAGTCCTAGAGAGGCGTTCCCAGACTTCTTGGCTTTTTCCTATGGTCACAAGATGGCTGCAGCAGCTCCAAGGGTATTTGGTATTTGTAACTGGCAATTGTATTAATCACGCCTTTCTGTTTTTTGTATGTCTGATGCTTTGACCTCTTGGGAATTTGCTGACTCTTCAGAAACTGTCCCTCCTAGGGTGAGTCAATTTCTTTTTTTTTTCTTTCTTTCTTTCTTTTTCTTTTTTTTTTGAGAGGTTTTTTTGCTATAGGGCGCGTGCGTTCTCCAGACAGACAGAGAGAGACAGAGAGAGATAGAAAGCGAGAAATCACCCCCCAGGGGGGATGGCCACGCCGCAATCCCTTCTCCTCCATTCTCCTCTCGGGATCTTGGGCACGCACACACACGCGCCCGGCGTGAGTTTAAGCCACCGGGTCCGGGACTCGAACCACGGTCGACTACGTGGGAGTCCAGCGACATAGCCATTATGCTAACTGCTGGTCCCAGGGTGAGTCAATTTCTAGAGATAATAAACTCCCGTCCAGTGAGTGTGCCTTTCGTATGCAAACCGACCAATCTCAGAGCCCACACCTCCAACCATCTCTTCCTTTCTCAGGCTCTCACAGGGTTCTCACACTTTGGGCCACTAATCATTTGCCCTAATCATCTCAGGGCGCTATTTAGGCGATCAGAGACAGTCCTTACACCCAGAGCGTGCTGAGATGATTTAAACTAAAAGTATTTACTCTCAGCCTGGAGAATGGAACCTTACCTGTTGCATTCTGTGGAAAATACAAACTCTCGCTCACTTTTCCTCCGCCTCTTCTCTCTTCTGATTAACTCTGTGGTCCTGCAAAGTGCAGTGTGTGCTCTCCTTTTGGGAACTGTAACAAACTATCTTTTCAGTGGCAATTGTCTTCTGATCTGCTGGCCTCCCCATATCCGAATAATAATAACATATCCGAATAATAATAAAATAGTAATATCCTCACATAATGAGGCCAAAAATGTGAATGCACTAGGGAAGGAATAGCTTCCTTGAGCACAGGGGAGGGTGTATAACAGAATAAAATCTGAGCTACGATGATAGGAATTGAGGGAACCTTAGGTATTGGGAGGCAATCTACACTGTCACCACTCTAAAGAAATACAAGTGAGAGAAAACTCTCAAAATTGGATTGATGGAATTAGGAAAGACTTGCTGGAATGAATGAGCTCCCTGTGACATCTAAAAGTCCTAGATGGGACTTGGAGTGTGTGTGGTGTGTGGAAATAAGGCAGCAAAGGCAAAGGAGAAACAGCAAATGAGTTGTACCTTGCTGAGGATGGGAGACAGATGGACTTGATGTGAGTAGAGAGGTAGCCTTGCCAGGAAAGTTTGATTGAAGAGCTTGGTCCTTCTTGACTTTAAATTACTTGCCTTTGGGATGGGAGAGGACAGCTCATCAAATGAACCAACCCGGCTGCAAGAAGCTCCCAGATCCATCCCCACTCAGAGATCCTGGTTACAGATGCTACAAGACATCTGTGACAGGGAACAGTGGGTCATAAGATCTATTTCTGCCTCCTGCCTGTGACTCACTGTATGACTCAAGGTGAATCTCTACCGTCTCTAAATCTCCAGCCCCCATCCATGAACAGAAGATCACGTCAATATTTCCCTACGGGCAAGGCTGTTGTCTCTGCAGGGGCTGTAAAAAGACCACCAGACTGCCCTCCCTACCAGCTCAGTCTCTCTTCAGACTTTCTGGCTCTTTCTTCCCCTCCCACTTCCCTGCTTTCTTTGTCTTTTTCTCTTTTTCCAAATAGCACTGCTCCAAAGCAACCCAGGCACGTGTCCTGGGGATGGCTCTTCTGGCTCCCCCTGAGCTGTGGGGAGCAGGCCTGTGATTGCTTGCTATTAGCAACTCAGTTTGCAGGATAAATAATGTGAACCTGAGTGCTGGCTCCTGTGGGCTGGGGCAGATTTCCATTTTGCAGCAGGTCAGCTTCCATCCCACCAGGGGGGTTGGATGTTAATAGGCATTTCTCTCCAGGTACCTCTCCATTCTTTACAGTGCACCAGTCCCAGGCAAGACCTTCCGTTGGAATCCTACAGAGAGACTATTACTCTTCTCATTGTTTTTCTTACAAATTAGTTTCTGGATTTAATGGCTCTGGTTGCTGAGCAGATTTAGAAAATTGGGGTGGAGGTTTGGGTGGGGTAAACAGGAGAGCCCATTATAGGTGCTTGGTTGTTTGCTGCCTCTGGGAGTTTGGGGTTTGGGATTTAGGTGGAATTAACTCCCTCTGATTTCTTGGGGAGCTGATGGGGAGGAGGGCATGTGCCTTCTTTTCCTCTGGAAGACATTATGTTTGTTGTTATTGTATATTTTAGAAATTGTAGCACTGGAATACAATAGCGAACCGAGGGTGTGGGGTGTTTCGTTGTGGAAAGATTTGGAGATATAGTCAGAACAGGGAATTGAGCACTACCTGAAGATGGTTTTATTAATGTCATAGAACAAAAAAGTAAAAAGAAAAAAATAAGAAAAAAGCAATCCAGGAATGTTCTGGTGCTAGGAATTGGGCCACAAGTGCCTACATGGTGGGTGGGAGGAGACAAAGGTAAAAACCGCAGTTGCAGGAGGACAGGGGTGGTGTGGGGTGAGGGCCCAAGGAGCCCACAGGGTCTGTGAAAATTTGGTAGAAGCTGGTAATCTGAGTGACTCATCTTTGGGTTTAGGATGTGTTAGTCATCTCTGCAGAGAACTGGGACCAAGAGGTGCCCTGCAGGCTGTGAACTGCGACTGAGTGGGAGTTCCCGCGAGGGGCTGGAATTTCGAAGTAGGAAGATAGAAGTGGATGGTGGGATGAACAGCAAAGCAAAGGAGGAAAAAAGAAACGCAAAACCAAAAAACAAACAGACAAATAAACCCACCAAAACAAACAAACAAAAAAACTCAAAACAAAAATCTTATAAAAAGAGAAATTTGGGAATGGGAGAAATTATATCAAAGAAATAATGCCATTAGTTTCCTAATTTGGGCAGAAGCCTTCTCAGTTAATGGGGGGATGCTTTGTGATAAAAACCAGGCCAGGAAGTAGACACGGTCCTTTACCATAATAAGGCCAGGATAATTACTTCCCAAAGAGTAGGGTCAACCCTGTGTTAATGGGAAGAATATGCACTTCAAACATATCCTAGACTGTGGTCTTTGGAAGAAAATTAATTGTTGCTGTAGCAAAGGGTGTTTGCTTTTAGGTCATTCAGAGAAAAGTAGACTGCAGCATTTGGTCGGAGACAGAAGCTGAAATGGAGGTGAAGCACCCATTATCTGCTTCATGTTCCTCGGCCAACAGGCATGTAGTTCTCAGCTAACAGAGCCCTGAATGGAGGAAGACCGTACAGACATTCACCTGAGGGGAAAGCAGAACCAGGGAGAGAGGGAGCCGAGTCTTGCTTCATCCTTTGGGAAGGGGAGAATGGCCTTCACAGAGGAGGGACTTGAAGGGAAGAATATGATATGGAAGGACCCTGAATTCATGAGTAACTCAGGGCTGATTGCTGCCTGAAGTTTCTGCCCTGTGTCCCTGGAGCTACAGGGTAACCTGAAAACCTTGAACAGATTAGTGCCTTGAATAAGAGTTCCTGCTTCTCTGACTCCTCCCTTTTACTCTGGGTAGGGCAGGTTCTGAGCCCATTCCCATCCCGAGACCTCCCTTTCCCCAATTCCCCCATAAAAGGCCATGTCCAATCCCCAGCCGGGTGGAGATTTAGAGTGTTAACTGCTCTGTGCCCTCAGGCATAATAAACAGTTCTCCTCATCTCTCCGAGTGCTGCTTTCCATTCCTCGGCGTCTGCTTTTCTGCAACCAATGGGACAGGGAAGAGAGTTAGCAGGTGAGGCCCGTTTTCCAGGGCTTTATCTCCCCTGGTATATAAACAGTAGGAGCTCATTTATTTGAGGACCTGGTCTGTTCTAAGCTCTTTTACACAGATGGTCTTACCAAATCTTCAGTAATACTAAGAGAGAGCACTCCTATTATTCACAGAGTCATTTAGGAATGAGGAACCAAAGGATGAGACATTCATGTGACTTGCTCAAGGTCATTCCACTGGCAAGTGGTGGAACAGAGATCCATCTCAGTCAGTGTGCCTAGAACCCAGGCTCTCAAACCTCACACCATTCTGTACAAGGAAACAGAATGGTCACAACTCCAGAACTCTGGGTCTTTCCATCTTCAGATAAAGAACTGCTTCGACTGCCATTATCAGAGATGTGACTATTCAGTCTGGTGGAGGTTGGCCACACTGAATAAGGAAAGGGGAGTCACACTCCATGGTCATCTGACACAACGTAGATGACAGCTTTGGTCACCCAGGCGGAGCGGCTGATCAAGCAGCAGGTAGTTTTCTTGCTCTTTGGAGGTTGAGAAAGGAGGGACCTGTCACGTGGATTATGGGGTTGGACCTAGCTTGCGATGGTGGTACACGTCAGCCACGTCACGTGGCAGCTAGTGAGACTCAGCTCTGATAGTAGCCCAAGACAGCAAAGGTCACTGGAGAGTGAACCACCTTGGCACCCATCTGTCTACTAAGTCAGGCCCCTTCAGACCACTGCATGTGACAGAAGCAGACTCAGACCAAGGGAGCTGTTGCAGAGAACAGAGCCCTGGATGCCTGGAGGGAGAGTGGTGCAGGGCCCGTGTTCATCAGTCAGCACATGTTCATTGAGCAAGTACTGTGGGTCAAGCACAGGATTAGGTGGTAGGGACACAAGACCTGGCTTATGCTTTCAAAGTTTTAACAATATAGGTGGATAAATAATCAAGCAAAATACAAGTAAGTGTGAAAGTGGGAGCAAGCCCAGTGGGCTAGCTTAGGGGGTGCAGTCAGGCATAAATTCCTCGAAAAGGTGATATTGAAGCAGTTGACACCTGAAAGTGAACAGGAGTGAGGCAGGCCTGAGGTGGGGGTTGACAACAGTGGAGGGGAACTTTCCAGGTGGAACAAAAAGCATAAGTAAATGCCCACAGGGGAGACAGAACTCAGTGAACCTACTTCTTTCTGGTTGAAAGCAGGGAGGGGGTCCAAAGCAATGCCCTGAATGGCCTGGTTGAACTTTGCGAGGTACATGGACTTTGTCTTGGGGCAAAGGCAGACAGACACTGAAGGGTCTTTAGAACAGAAGCAACAAGATCAGATACACACTTAGGTCATTCTGGCTAAGATATACAGGGTAGTTTGGAAGGAGGCCAGTTAGGGGGCTGTTGAAGTTTTCAAAGCAGGAGATGACAGTACTGTGGTCCTCAGGCCTGTGTAGTTCATCCAAAACCCAAGGGAGAGATGTGCGGGTGTGGTCTGGAGACAGACCTCCCTTTGCCAAGGCACCATCCAGAAATGCCAGCGTGGGCACCTGCAGAGTTTAAAAGCAGAACAGCTAAGAGAGGTGCCTCCAGCAAATGAGGAGATTTGGAAGAAGGTTCTGGAAGAGACCCTGAATCTCACGAGATGTAAAAGAGATATCAAATAGATAGCCTCTGACTGAACTTAAGCACTTAGTGTGTCATCCACGGAAACAGGAGGTACAAGTGAAGTGCCAAGATGAGCATGGACTCCCCTTGGGGTTATCTGAGGGGTAGTCTGAGAGCCAGGGAACTGAGGGCATGGTGGCTTTGTAACTGAGCCATAGGAGAACCAGACTCTATATTGTGCTTAGTCGTTAAGTCCATTTATTTTTAAAGAGAGATTTTGCTATAGGGAGCGTGTGCTCTCTAGAGAGAGAGAGAGAAACAGAGACAGAAAGTGAGAAATCACCCTCCGGGGGGATGACCACATAGCCATCCCTTCTCCTCTTCTCTTGGGACTTTGCGCACACACACAAACACGTCCGGTGTGAATTTTTTGTTTGTTTGGTTTTTTTAAATGTATAATTTGCATTTTATTTTTTTCCCCAGAGGACAGTTCTTTAGTCCTTAAAGATTCAGCTCCATGGGGCCAGCAGGTGGTGTGGTGGTTAAGGGTGCTGGATTCCCATATGGCTGACCACAGTTCAAGTCCTGGACCTGGTGGCTTATTTTCTCACTTTCTCTCTCTGGTCAAATTGGAAAATAATAATAATAATAAAGTTAAATAAAATAATTCTTAAAAAAAAAGATTCAGCTCCTTACCTAGGCTTTGGTGGAAGGTGAGGAGCAGCACTCGCAGGTCTAAATTGGAGGGTGGGGGTGTTGTGTCTTTCTGAGCTTCCCGAGATCAGTTCCTGACTGCCTTGCTATGAATGGCACAACTCACACAGAAATGCAGCTCCATGTACAGCTTGGGGAGCACACAGGCATTGAAGACGCTTGTTTGGAGATATCCCTGACAGCTGTGGCCTCTACTGGGTTTTGAATGATGAACTTCTTCATAGCCTTGTCCACATGCAGTTGGTGCAGCGAATAAGCTGCCCGTGGCCGCGACCCTTTTTGGCATGGCCGTGTTCCTTCTTTTCTTTCTCATCTTGAAAGCGAGACTATGAGAGTTCAGCAAGAGTTTAAAACTGCTGGGTCTGGGACTCCAACTGTGGTCGAGTACATGGGAGTCCAGCGACGTAACCATTACGCCATGTGCTAGTCCCAAGGTTATCTTAATTGATTAAACCTTAGGATAATCAGTCTTTAACTTGCACCTTTCACTTTCCTCACAAGGAGTCTTACGGAACTTAGCCTTCTATCTTCCTCACAATAAATGGAGCCTCATGCTTGCTTAATGAGCATTAACAATTACCTTGCCGAGTCTTTCTTTTAAAGAATTATTCGATTTTATTTATCATCATTATTTTTAATTTGCTACAGGGCACATGCGCTTACCTGAGAGAGACAGAGAAAGAGAGAAGGAAAGTGAGAAAGCAAGTCATCAGGCCCCAGACTAAAACTGCAGTTGCCTATGTGGGAGTCCAGTGTCCCAACTGGCTGGCCCCACCTTGCTGAGTCTTCACAGATACTGGGCTGTGGAGACAGAGAGGCAAAAGACACTACCAGCCCTTTCCCATATGACCAGCTGTAAAAATTTTCTCAGCTCGTGACCAGCAGTTAGCATAACGGCTATGTCGCTGGACTCCCACGCAGTTGACCGTGGTTTGCGTCCCGAACCCGGTGGCTTAAAACTCAGACCAGCCGCATGTGTGTGCGTGCCCAAGATCCCGAGAGGAGAATGGAGGAGAAGGGATTGCGGCATGGCCATCCCCCTGGGGGGTGATTTCTCGTTTTCTGTCTTTCTGTCTCTCTCTCTCTGTCTGGTGAGCACATGTGCCCTATAGCAAAATCCTCAAAAAAAAAAAAAAAAAAAAAAAGAAAGAAAGATTTTTCTCAGTTCAAATGTTGCAAAGTCATACCTGGACCCTCACTGCTTCGAAATCAGGATCTAAAAGTCTTGACTAACTCCATTTTGCTTCTTCTCCCTTACCTTTAAGTCCTTTGCAGAGATCTGAAGCTGTCATTCCACCCTGCATGTCTCAAGCAGTGATGACCTCAATGTATAACTCGCCCTCTGCCTCTGGATGTACACTCACTCCGACCCCTCCCCCTAGATAAATTCTGCATGTCTTCCAGTTTGGTGGAGACAGTTACGGGCTCCACTCCATGCCTTCCCCAGTGCTGGCTTCACTGAAATAAATTCCCTTCCTTATTCACCAGCTCTTGTCTCCTTGTCAAGTGACAAGTGACACGGATCAATTTCTGGTCCTCCTGAACGAGCTTATTCTGGCATCAACTTCAGCAAATCTCAGGATAGTGACTTCTCTGATTCTTTATCAATTTTCTTTGTTTGCTTTTTAAAATTATCAGAGGGTGCATGT
The DNA here is from genome assembly GCA_026018925.1 of Tupaia tana. Classification (NCBI taxonomy): domain Eukaryota; kingdom Metazoa; phylum Chordata; class Mammalia; order Scandentia; family Tupaiidae; genus Tupaia; species Tupaia tana. Next base: position 82,024,543 of record JAKSZU010000004.1, read on the forward strand.
GCTTGCCAGAGAGACGCATAGGTGCGCGCGAGGGAGAGAGGGGAGAGAGAGAACACCACAGTCATGCTGCAATCCTTTTCTTCCATTTCACCATCTTATCTGGAGTCCGGGCACATACATACATGCACCTGATATGTTCTCGAACGCCAGGCCAAGATTAAAACCAGGGTCAGCCATGTGGGAGCTGGCCCCTGATGCACAGGGCTTAAACACTGTGCTATGTGGCTGGCCCTATCAAGTTTCTTATAACTTTTATGATTTCCCTAGATTTGTCACCTTTAACCTCCACTTGCTTTTATTTTCTGAAAGGATTAGCAGTAAAATCCTTAAAATACAAAGCGCTGTTACTTGTTTAGAGAAGGCTGGTAGGGATGCAATTAGGGAGAATGGTTCCTACTGGGTGGAAGTTTCTGGAAAAAGAATTTTGACCGGAGGTGGTAACAACTGGAGGAATGAAAACAGTCACTCTGTGGGCCCGAGAAAGGGACTGTGGTTGTTTTGCTTCGAGTTCTAGAATGTTTTACAAATATGGAATGCGTCACAAATTTGCTTGCCATTCTTGTGCAGTGGCCATGCTGATCTTCTCGGTATCATTCTAATTTGAGTCTATGTGCTGCTGAAGGGAGCACCTGAGTAACTTGCTTCTAATGACTAGGATGTGGGGATGGTGACAGCAGGCGACTTCTGAAGCTAAATCATGAAAGGCATTGCTGCTCTTGCGTGCTCCCTCTCGGGTTATTTACTCAGGGGACAGCTGACTGCGGTGTTTGAGGACACTTGGGCAGCTCTGTGGAGAGGCTCCCAGGGACGTAACCAGTTCACCACAGCCATATGAGGGAGCTATCTCGGAAACAGAATCTTCATCCTCAGTCAAGTCGCTCGATGACTTCAGGTCCCAGCTTTCAAGCCTCCAGGTGAGACGCCAGAGATTGTGGATCGGAGATAAGTCGGTCTCGTGGCATCTTGTCTAAATTCACGACGTGCAAAAACTGTGAAGTGATCATTACAGTTTTAAGCTATCAGTCAGGGGGAAATGTGTTACATAGTGATACAAAACTAATATAGGATGAAGATACATCTGGCCTGGGAGAAGGGGTGACTCAAAAAATTCAATGGAAGGGAGGATCTTTTGTTCCTTTCCAGTGGCCCTTCCCACCTCAAAGCTTCACTCAAATATCCACCCACCCATTCACTTATTCATCCACCCACCAAACATTTAAAGAGTAAACTTCGTGAGAGCAAGAACTCTGTTCTCTTTATTTCTTGTTTCTTAAAGAGAGAGAGAGAGAGAGAGAGAGAGAGAGAAATACCTACTGTGGGTGCACTCATGCTCCTGGCTTCCCCCAGTCTGACTTCTCCAGAGAGAGAGCCTGACTGATGGCCTTACGTACCTATGGGTTACTCGCCAGCCTCAAGCATGGCTGTCCTTGGGATAAGTGCCTGCCTCGATCCAATCAGCTGTAGCATAGGATGCGTGAGGTATGAACAGTCTGTACAACTGATGGCAGAGAATTCTCTTTGGAGGGGCTTTGAGCTATGGGAGAAAACTATCATGCCGAACGTTTTGGGTTTTGTAGCAGACAACTTTGGGTGCCCATATCACATCCCCATGCTCACCTCTGACTTCAGCTGCTCGATGGTAGAGGGTTTTGTACAAGCTCTAGGTCACTGCTCAGTGACAGGTTTCACCTCAAGCATAGCCACCTTCTGCCTCTGGGTATCTAAGAGGCCACAGGAATATTCCACCTGGGGAGGGGAGGATAGCTTAGGGACCAGCAGTTGATGTAATGGCTATGTCGCTGGACTCTCATGTAGTCGACCGCAGTTTGAGCCCTGGACCTGGTGGCTTAAACTCTATACCTGACCTGTGTGCATGCATGTCCAAGATCCCAAGAAGAGAATGGAGAAGGGATTGCGGCATGGCCATCCACCCTGGGGGGTGGTTTCTCGCTTTCTCTCTCTGTTTCTCTCTTGTTTCTCTCTTTCTGGCGAGCGCATGCGCAAAACCTCTCAAAAAAAAAAAAAAAAAAAAAAAAAGAAAAGAAAAGAAAAGAAAAAGAGGATAGCTTAGGTGCTCTGGGACAACCTGAGGAGGGGCTGGAGTTGATGGATCAATGTAGCAGCCGCCTGTCTTTTTTTTTTTTTTTTTTTTTTGGAGAGGTTTTTGCTATAGGGCGCGTGTGCTCGCCAGACAGACAGAGAGAGACAGAGAGACAGAAAGCAAGAAATCACCCCCCAGGGGGGATGGCCACGCCGCAATCCCTTCTTCTCCATTCTCCTCTCGGGATCTTGGGCATGCACGCACACACGCCCGACGTGAGTTTAAGCCACTGGGTGCGGGACTCGAACCACGGTGGACTACGTGGGAGTCCAGCGACATAGCCATTAAGCTAACTGCTGGTCCCCAGCCTCCTGTCTTTAGGTGGACAATTCTAGAAGTGACTCAGTAGGCATCTCAGGGGTCTTTACAGAACTGAGCCCCTGTTGTATCTTATAGGGGTGTCCCTTCCTATCACCCTTCCTGTCCCATCACGCTTCTTCCCTCACTTCTGTTTTCTGGATGTCTCAAGAACTATCTGCATACTCTCTTCCCAGGGGAACTCAACTGAGAGTAATTCCGAAGGTAATAGGGAGTCCTTGAAGGATTTTTTCCCCTTTCTGATGATATTCTATTTTAATGAACTCAGGTACTCTGCTGGCCAGCCAGAGAGGGCACAAGCATACTGTCAGTCCCTGAACTTAAGGAGCTTACAACCTCCTCCTCCTGTAAACTTGTGTTTTCATTTTCACGATCTCATTTGGCCCTCTTGGCAACCTTTCCAGGAAAGTAGTACAAACATCATTATCTCCACCTTACAGAACAAGCTAAAGGAGACAGGAAAGGTCAAAGCAGTTTACAAGGTCACACAACTATGAGTGGCCTTTTAAGCAATTAAAATCTTTGGCTGGCTATATAAATTATCTCAGTTACTACAAAAAAGTAATCTCAAAAGTAACACATTTGCTATAATTTAATTACTCGCTTGCCTTCACTATATTTTCTTTGTGTTCTCTGTTTCTCCTCAACTTTCCAAATATTGTACTGGCTTATAATCAGTGCTATGTAATTTCTTCTGTGAAACTAGGTCAATGTACAATGTGTTAACATAGCTTTCCTTTTACAGATTAAATACAATTTTAGTAAAATTGAAATTTAAAAGAAGAAAATACACTTTGACTGCCATTGCATAATTTTAAGCAGCGCAACGTGATTGGATTTCGGATTTGCATTTTGGAATGATGAGGGTGTGGAAGAGACTGGGAGGGGGAGATTCGCCATTTCTTCCCTAGATGGTTCTCTCTTCCCATGGCTTTAAATAACAACTCGCACATTCACATCTCCAGCCCCAACTCTTCTGAGCTCCAGATTGGCACATTCAGCCTTCTAATTGGCATCTCTACTCGGACAGCTCACAGACTCTCAAACTTAACAGGTCCAGGAGGAAACTTGATTTCCACTCTTTCCAAAAGTTTCCTCTTGGTAAATGGTATCATCATACCTAGTTTGTTCAAGCCAGAAACCTGCAAGTTCATGGTGTCTTCTCTCTCACCCTCTGTACCCCATCAATCCGCATGTCTGGATCCTTCCCAATGTGTCTTGGATCCATTTACCTCTCCCATTCCTGGCCACTTCACTGGTTAAACAACCATCTTGACCGGGCAGTGGTTGAGGCCTGCTGACTGTTTTCTCTCTCTCCTTACACTCTTGCTTCCTACTGAGGCAGGGGTAGGGATGAGGGGGGGTTGCATTCATGTTTGCATATGGAGGTACCACCATGGGACGAGCAGCCTGCCTCTCTCATCGATCCGAGTGGTGAGTTTAGGAGGTGGAATAAGCATGCCTACTCACCTTCTTTCATGATGGCATCTACCCACCTCAGGGAGGCTGTGTTAATATAATTATTATTATTATTGGGGGGGGTTTCCATAAGGTGTGTGCACCTGCTAGAGAGAGACAGGGAGACAGTTATAGGGAAAATGAGAATCTCCCCTCCCCAGAAGGGATGGCCATGCTACATTTCCTTCTCCATTCTTATCCTGGGATTTTGGGCATGCACGTACACATGTCAGGTGTGATTTTCAAGCCACCAGGTCCAGGACTCAAACCAAGGAGAGCCATGTAGGAGTCCAGCACATTAACTATGATACCAACTGCTGGCCCTGTGCTATTAGTATTCTAATGCCATGCAACAATGACAAGTTACTGCAAACTCAGCAGGTTAAACTAACACACATATATCCTTTTTTTCCCCCTAATTGCTAAAGGGTATGTGCATTTGCTAGACAGAGAGAAAAAGTGTGTGTGTGAGAGAGAAAACTTCTCAATGGAGCATGGTCAAGCAACAATCCTTCTTCCTCTAGTTCTCCATCCCATCAGGATTTTGGGCACACACACATACGCATGTGCCTAGCATGCTATTCAAGTTGCCAGGCCAAAATTTGAACCACAGTCAGCCACGTAGGAGTTGGCTTTCTATGCACAGTGTGTAACCACTGTACTACAGGGCTGGCCCTAGCACACGTGTATTACTTCACAGTTAATGTGAATCAAGAGTCTAGGTGTAGTTCAGTGGGTCTTCTATGTAGGGCTTTCCAAAACTGTGATCAAGTGTCAGCCAGGCTGTGTTTTCATCTGGAAGGAAGAATCTGCTTCCCAGTTCTTCCGGGTTGAACAGAGTTCATTTACTTGAGGCCGTATGACTGAGAGCCTGGCTTTGGTGACTAGCAGCTGGAGGCCACCCTCGGGTCCTAGGGGTCACCTGTGATTCTTTCCAAATGGGCTTTCTCACCGTGGCTGCTTACTTCATCAAGCTATCAAGAGGAATGTCTTGATCCAATCTGCTATAACAGTGTTTTATATAAGGTAACCTAAACACAGGAAAGACATACCCTCCCCTTTGCCATGTAATCAAGAGAGTGCCATCTCCTCATCATTGCCACATTCCATTGGTTAAAAGCAAGGCACAGCTTTCATTGGCATACAAAGGGAAGGAATTGCACAAAAACATGGACCCTAGGAAATAAGACATCTTTGGGGGTCGCCTTAGGGTTTAATTACTGCAGAGGTATGTGTTATGCTTTGCTGCTCCACCCAGAGGTTTATAGGAGTGGACCCTCAGAGAACCTGCTGCCATATAGAACTATCTGTTTCTGGAGGGGTGGGGGGAGGCAATTCTGTGTAGCACTGAGCTAAAGAATTAGAAAATGTACTGTTGTCATGCCTAACCATATTCTCTAACCCAGCTTTGATCAGTAATATAGAAGTTATTTTGATTTCCTAGTGTATATATGACTCTCTCATATAATTGCATACAGGACTCTCACATAATTCTGAACTTGATCTAATTTCATTTAGAGAATATTACACCCACTATCTTCTTTTACGGCCTCTAGTTGTACTGGAAGTTCTGGCCAGTATAATTGGACAAGAAAAAGAAAACAAGGATATACAGATTGGAAAAGGAGAAGTGAAAATATATTTAGTCTCAAATAACATGATGTCTGTGTAGAAAACTTGATGAACTTTACCAAAAAAAAAAAAAAGCTATAAGAATTAAATGAGTCTAGTAAAGTTGTTGAATGCAAATATATGAACATAAAGTATATTCAGTTATGCTAGTAATGAACAATTCAAGAATGAAATTTATAAAAATACTACTTACAATAGCATCAAAAATATAAAATACTTGGGGATAAATGCAAGAAAAGATTTTGTGATCGTTAATTTTACATGTCAACCTGACTGAGCTAGGGAATGCTGGATAGCTTGTAAAGCATTATTTCTGGGGGAACCAGCAGATAGCCTAATGGTTACAACACTGGACTCCCACGTTGTCCACTGCAGTTCAAGTCCTGAGCCTGGTGGCTTAAAACTCATGCTGGGCACATGTGCACACAGGCCCACAATCTCGAGAGAATGGAGGAGAAGGAATTATGGTATGGACATCCCCCTGAAGGGTGATTTCTCACTATCTCTCTATCTCTGTCTCTCTGGTGAGAGCACACACTCTATTGCAAAAATCTCTCTCAAAAAACAAAAACATTATTTCTGAGTGTGGTTCCTAAAGAGATTAGCATTCGAGTCAGTAGACTGAGTAAAGATGGTCACCCTCATTAACAAGAGCCATTATCCAATAACTGAAGGCCCAAGTAGAACAAAAAAGTGAAAGGCAAATTCTCTCTTTCTTCTCAAGCTGGGACATCAATCTTTTCCTGCCCTTGGACGTCAGAGTTCCTGGTTCTTAAACCTTCACATTTGAACTGAATTATACCACCATCTTTCTTGGTTCTCCAGTTTATAGACAGAATATTGTACCCTCCATAACCATGTGAGCCAATTGCCATAATAGATCTACTCTTATAAGTCCCTATATATTCTATTGGTTCTGTTTCTCTGGAGAACACTCACTAATACAGAGCTGTACACTAAAAACTAAAAACAGACAAACAAAAAACCCAAAAAAACACAAATTTTTTTAGATTAAAAACAAAAGTTAAGGACAGTTTTGTACTACTCAATTCTTTTGCCTCAGCCTCCCAAAATGCATCAGTATGTTTGGCTTTAGATTAGACTGGGAATTGAACCTGGGTCTTCTTTGTGGTCCCAGCCTATGGAGGACAGCATCTTAGCAGTGTGTACCACTGTGGTTTAGTGATGAAAACTGTAAAAAATTTTTGAGAAAAGTTAAAGAAGGTCCAAATAAATACCTTATTCATGAATCAGAAAATTCAACATTGATAGTCATTAGAAAAAGGCAAATTAAAACCACAATGAGATGTTTTTACCTACCATTAGAATGGATAGAATTATAAAAGACTGCCACACAAAACCTTGGTCAGGATGTGGAGTAGCTAGAACTCATGCATAGCTGGTGGGAACATAAAATATATAACAACTCTGCAAAAGAAGTTTGGAAGTTCTTCAAAAGCTAAACACACAATCCTATATGATGCAGTCATTCTACTCCTAGATACTCATATTCTTCCAAGAGAAGAGAAAGCATGTGTCTATACAAAGATATATGCATAAATGTTCATAGCAGGTTTATTTATAAGAACCAAAAACTGGAAATAACCCAATGTCCATCAAAAAGAGAAAGGAAATGCAAATGTGGTACATCCATACAACAGAATACTACTCACCAATAAGAAGAAATAAAATGTTAATATTATAACACAGATAAATTTAAAAATAATTTATGTTGAATGAAAGAATCCATGCTGTATAATTCCACTCACATATAACTTCAGAAAAAGCCGTTGGTAATGCTGGAAAGCAGATCAGTGGTTTCCTGGAAAGGCTGTGGAGGGGAGTGGTTGGGGAAGGATGGAGGGGAGAGAAAGTACAAAGGGACATGAGGAAACTTTTGGGGTGATGGATATGTTCACTTTCTGATTGTGGTGATAGTTTCATGATATATATATATATACATATATATACACACACACACACACACATATATATATGTATATATATATACATATATACATGAATATATATACATGATATATATACATGATATATATACATATATATGTATATATACATATATTTATATATGTATATTTATATTTATATTTATATTTATACATGTATTTATATATATATATAAAACCAAACTTATAAAACTGTACACTTTTAAATATGTGCAGTTATTACATATCAGTTATTCCTCAATAAAGCTATTAAAGATAATCCCTTGGTGATTTTTCATTTTTCTTTGAATAAAACCCATTATTTGTGATTTGGACTCCTTAAATTTCTGAGTTTACCTTCTGCCTGCCTCTCCAGTCTCTGCTGGCTTTTCCCCCTACCCCTCCCTAAGCTTTAGTCACACCGTCTCCTTTCATTCGCTCGAACATGGAGACCTTAGCACAGGCTGTTCCCTCTACCTGGATCTTCTCTTGTCTATGTCCCCTTGACGTGACTGCTTCATTCTCATGTTTCAGGCCTCGGCTGAAGTGTTATCTTCCTGGATAGCCCCCATTATTTTCTCTCATGAATTCTTTTTGTCCTTCATAGCACTTAGCACAAGTTTTAATTTTATGCTTATTTGTTTATTTTTTTCCTCTATCCCACAAGTCCATGAGGTCCATGAAGCGGGAAACTGTCTGGTCTATAATATGTATGTTTCAATGTACATATTAGTTAAATGAATGAAAAAATAAGACAGGAATATTGGTCCAAGGCTTCTAGTTATCTAGAAGAGAAATGATGAGTATCTAAAAGGAAAAGTAGTGGCAATGGAGAGGAGAAGCAAAAGGAAGAAAATGAAACTAGCTCCATCCTAAGAGTAAGAAACAATAGAACTGAGAATATAGAAGGAGACCTAATGACTTCAGGGTTTCAGAGTGAGGTTCCCTTGTGAGCATTGTGCTATGTCGACACTTGCTTTCTCTGTATCCTTTCTTCTCTCTTGCAAAGAGTCATTTTCATTTGGAAATACATCCCTCCTGCATTTTGTTGTAAATGACCTTGATTTAACCTGGTCCATGCCTCATACACCCTTGGTCACAGTAGTGACTTCTAGGTTGGACATACGACCATGTCTGTGATACTTTGCTACGACAGCCCACGCAGACTGAGACATCATGGAATTAGCCATTTCTCTTTCCTTTTGCTGGAGAATGGTATTTAGAAGCCATGGTCTGGGTGCTGCATGTACACATTACAACAGAGTCTTGCTGCTTTCTCAGGCATTAGAGACAGAGAATATGATGGGTCTTTAAAAAATTCATGGAGGGACCAGCGGACGGTGTAATGGTTACGTTGCTGGACTCCCATGTAGTTGTCCGTGGTTTGAGTCCCGGACCTGGTGGCTTAAACTCACGCAGGATGCGTGTGTGTGTGTGCCCAGGATCCCGAGAGGAGAATGGAAGAGAAGGGATTGTGGCATGGCCATCCACCCTGGGGGGTGATTTCTCGCTTTCTGTCTCTCTGTCTCTCTCTGTTTCTCTGTCTCTCTCTGTCTTTCTGGTGAGCACGCGTGCCTTATAGCAAAAACCTCTCAAAAAATAAAAGTTCATGGAAAATGTGTATTGTGAAAAAAAACTATGCATGGATTAAAAAAAATATTTTTTGCACCAAAATAAACTTGCACTTTAATTCCATTTTCTATGAACTTTTTAAAGACCCCTCATATATGTCATGTGCATATTTGTGTACATCTGCACACTTAACATATGTTTATTTCTGTAGTTGTTTACATTGAAAAGTGTGAATTCACACCAATATCTCAATTCCAGTCCCAAACCATGGGGTTCATTCTATTTTCTTCGATTCTCATATTTCTTTTTAAAGGTTTATGCCATAAGGTGTGTGCACTTGCTGGAGAGAGACAGAGAGAGGAGAAGTGAGAAATCACCCCCCCAGAGAGAATTTCCATGCACAATCTCTTCTCTTCCAGTCTCTTCTTGGGGTTTTGAGTGTGCCTGCACACACGCCTGAGGTGACTTAAGCCAATGGGTCTAGAACTCTAACCGTGTTTGGCCGTGTGGGAGTCCAGTGCAGCATCTACCAGCATGTGCTACCACAGCTGGGCCATGGAAGGCTTCCATTTTCCCAAAATGACTGAGCCTCTCCTAGGGAAATTAATATTTGGTAGGTTTGAGTCAGAGCTTAAGAACCTATGCTTGGTGCCAGCAGGTGGTGTGGTGGTTAAGGGTTAAGGCACTGGACTCCCACATGGCCAATCATGGTTTGAGTCCCAGATCTGGTGGCTTACTTCTCCCCACCCCCCACCTCCCATCTCTTTGGTCAAATGAAAAAATAATAAAAAATAAAATGAAACAATTCTTAAAAAAAGAAAATATTGGGGAGCATCCAAAACTCCCATCAAGGTGTTTTGGGAGAAATCCCAGAGAAGTAGGACTAAAATGTGATTATAATTAAGTAATAATCAAATGATTAGGTTCTAATCATTGCACTCTTATTTGGAAAAATCTGTGTACATTGAAGAGGCTGAGTCAGCCTCAGAACTGAATACTTCTGGCCACGTTGGGATGGTTTCTGCTCAAGTGAACCTCCTCGAAATTTCTTTACCCACCAACCTCCCACTCAATGGCCCCTGTTCATTGTGAGGGTCAGTCCTTAGACCACTTGACTCTTCTCTCCTTTTCGTACCCTGGTACCATACATCTTGTAACATAAATATGATTAGCTGTTATTTCATTCGTACTCTAATCCAAAAACATAAAAAGTAAGAGAATTTTGCTTAGATGATGGTGGGGGGGAGATCGAGCATAATATTTGTCCCTATCTAAAATGTAAGGACTTTATTAGTTCAGGTTCTTTTGATACAAAGCCCAAATTAACTCAAGCTAGTTTAAGTCCAAAGGAGAATTTATTGTACATTTCAAAATCAAAAATGAAGATCTGGCCTTATTGCCTAGAGATTAAGGGAGGCAGAGCTCACATGGCTGACTGCACCATTTGAATCCTGGACCCAGTGGCTTGAAAACAGTATGTATGCCAGGTATGTGTATATGTGTGCCCCAAATTCAACAGGATGGAGAAATGGAGGGGGAGGGATTTTGGAGTGACCACAGTCCACAGGAAGTGCTTTCTCCCTCTCTGCATCTCCCTGTCTTTCTCTGGCCAGCATATGCGCTCTCTGGCAAATTTAAAAAAAATAAAAAATATAAAAAGGAGTTGACTGGGGCCAGCAGGTGGTATGGTGGTTAAGATGTTGGACTCTCACATGGCTGACCCTGACTCTAGTCCTGGACCCAGTGACTGGAAACTCACACCAGGCACAAGTGTGCGCATGCCCAAAATCCGGAGGAGAATGGGGGAGAAGGGATTGCGGCATGGCCATCCCCCTTGAAGGGCAATTTCTCACTTTCCCTTTTACTGTCTCTCTCCAGGAGTGCATGTGCTCTATGTCAAAAACCTTTAAAAAACGAAGAAAAAGGTGTTCACTAACAAGGTGTCCAAAAGGGTGAGAATCAGGTCAACTCTAGGGACATAACACCAGATCTCTGGGGGCCCTGTGTCTAGTAATATGATCTTACATTTTTCACTGTGACCTTCTGAAGAGGGGCAAAAATCTTAAAATATTTCAATTCTTCCCAAATTCCGGAGGCTAAAAGAAATTCATATTACATGAATTATCACCGTACTAATCCATGCACTGGGGGAATGTGTACATATGCACATGCAGGGGTCATGCTTATGCTTATTTAAATTATGAGGCACAGTTTCAAAGTCTAATTATTGAAAAACCGTAGGCCCAAAATATCACTGACGTGACAACCACACAAACTGAACTGATAATAATAAAGCTAGCTTATCACAAAGCTAAACTGACAGTAATTTATAATGAAGATAATTTATAATTAATGACCAAAGTAATTAAGCTATGAAAACCCACTGCCAGTTCACAGCAACACTAATGAGCCATCTACACTGAAGTGCCATTTCCCCAACCTGCAGGAGTCCCAGCGTCCGTTTGCCTGCCCACTGTGAGGGCGCCGTCGTGCTGCCGGCCATGGCTGGGCACTCAGTTTCCTTAGCGCATACCAGACTAGGGTTCTCAGAGTGTGTGTAAATGACACTCTTACTAAGAACCATTTTAGTTTGTGAATTCTAAATTTTAGTCATCTATAATGACCATTCAGTAGAGTCTTAGAAAATAGTCCCTCATGACATATAAAAATGTACGGCATCATGTATAAAACCGTTTACGCATAAGGACAATTTTGGATTGGTTTGAGGTTCACCAGGTTGCTCCTGTAGTACTTTGGGAGTCACAGCTCTGGGAACCATGAGTATGTCTCCACAACTAAAAGCTCATTTTGCTCAATCAAAATTTCCAAATCCCAAGGCAGAGATTCTGAGAACCTGGCTGCAGCCAGGTTTTACCAACCTGGGCCTACCATTCCATGGGGTGGAACGGGGAGGTGGAGGAGAGGGGCAGCAGGGCTTCTTCATAGCAAGATGTTTGGTTTGTTGGGTCTCTGCTGTGGGTGGGGGTGGGCAATTTCCAGAAAGAGGTACTCTACAGAGGTAGTGTCCACTAGAGTAACAACTATAGATGCTGTATCAGGTTGTAGCATATTCCAGGTCTTGACCATCAGAGAGATCTGGAGTCTTTATTTTGTCTCTAGCCTCAGGGTAGCTGGAAGGAAAATCTAGATTGGTTCAACCCAAGACAACAATGTAACAATACCCTTGGAAATTTCCTATTTTTGTGTAAAAATACCTGGTATCTCAGCTTTCAGAGTCTGGTGTCCATTCAATTCCACACCTACTGCTCCCCCTTGGAATCAGGTGTGGCATCTCTGCTTCTCAGTGTCTCCAGGACTCTACTTCTCGACGCTGGCTCCCGTCACTGTCACTGCTGTGCTGCTGAAGCCGGCAGCTAGAGCATTTGTGACTTGGCCTCCCTCACTGGTCAGGAGCCCACATCACTCCCTAACTGACTCAGTGCCTTTTAGAACTCTTGGTTGAGTGGAAATCCCTCTGACACCCCAGTGGTCAGTTCATGGTGCAACTCCAGGAAGGTTCTGGAGCTGAGAGAAGCACAGGAAAACAAATTAGACCCTCTTTTTTCCTGTCTCCTTAGACCTTAAATCTGTGAGGTCTCCGTCGTCTCAGTGCTTTTTCATTATCTGGGTATTTCAAAAGATTAGCCCCAATTGTATGGTGTGTGTGTGTGTGTGTGTGTGTGTATTTGTTGGGGGTGTATGGTGTGTGTGTGTGTGTGGTATGGTTTATGCGTACCTCATATGCTGTTTAACTGGGCTCTGAGACTGGAAAAATGAAGCAGACAGTTCCATAGATGGTTTAACAGAAGTTTAGGATCGGGGTAACCAAACCCAGGAGGAAGCAGGGCGGGGTGGACAGACACCCCTCCTTCTCTAGCAGACACAGGTTCCATACTGCTCCACACCCTCCCAGAGCTGGAGTGTGGGCTGGAGCTCTGAGAGGGGCTGAACAGTGGGGGCAAGCCTAGGGGGAAGAAAAGTCATTGGGGGACACGTGACTGCCCAAGGCTCTGCACCCAGGGACTGAGGGGATCAAAGATTGTTAATCCTTTCATAAGTAAAGGCCAGTGGCTCAATCTGCTATCAAAATGCCCCAGGTAAGAATTGAATAGAAGCAGAAAGTCCTGGTGGAGGCTAGTAAAATGATATTCTAGTGCACGATGGAAGAGAGTAGACACAGAGACCACATCAGTTTGGTTCACTCATACCTGTGCCTAGTGTGTGGTGTGTGTGGTATGTGGCGTATGTGTGGTATGCGTGGTGTAGGGGATGGGTTGTGTGTATGTGTGGCATATGATGTCTTGTGGTGTGTCTGTATACAGTGTGTGATATGTGTAATAGTATATGATGTGTATGTGTGTGGTGTGGTATGTTTGTGGTATATGGTATGTGTGTGGTATGTGTACCATATGGTTTGTGTGTATATGTGTAGTATGTATGGTGTGTGTGTAGTATGTGGTGTGTATATGTGTGGTAGATGGTGTATTTTATGATATGTCTTTGTGTAGTATGTGCTGTGTATATGTGTGCAGTGTGTCTGTGTAGTGTGTGGTATGTGTATAAATATTTGGTGTGTCTGTGTGCAGTGTGTGGTGTGTATGTGTAGTGTATGATGTGTGTGTGGTGTGTCTGTGTATAGTATGTGGTATGTATATGTGGTATTTGGTGTGTATGTGTGGTGTGTCTGTGTGCAGTGTGTGGTGTGTATATGTAGTGTGTGATATATATGTGTGGTGTGTCTGTGTGCAGTGTGTGGTGTGTATGTGTAGTGTGTGATATGTATGTGTGGTATGTCTGTGTGTAGTGTAGTGTGTGATGTGTCTGTGCATAATGTAATGTGTGTATGTGGTGTGTCTGTGTGTGTCGTGTGAGGTATGTGTGTGGTGTGTCTGTGGATAGTGTGGTGTGTGTGTGGTGTGTGTCTGTGTGTAGTGTGTGATGTGTGTTGGTGTGTCTGCGGATAGTGTGATGTGTCTATGTGTAGAGTGTGTATGTAGTGTGGTGTGTGTGTGTGGTGTGTGTGTATGCAGTGTATGTATGTAGTGTGTGGTGTAGGTGTGTTTGTGTGTAGCATGTGCATGCAGTGTGTGGTGTGGGTGTGTCTGTGTGTAGTGCATGGTGTGCGTGTGGTGTGTCTGTGTAGTGTGTGTATGTAGTGTGCATATGTAGTGTGTGGTGTGGGTGTGTCTCTGTGTAGTATGTGGTGTGCGTGTGGTGTGTCTGTGTGTAGTGTGTGTATGTAGTGTGTGGTGTGGGTGTGTCTGTGTGTAGTGTGTGGTGTGTGTGTGGTGTGTCTGTGTGTAGTGTGTGTATGTAGTGTGTGGTGTGGGTGTGTCTGTGTGTAGTGTGTGGTGTGTGTGTGGTGTGTCTGTGTGTAGTGTGTGTATGTAGTGTGTGGTGTGGGTGTGTCTGTGTGTAGTGTGTGGTGTGTGTGTGGTGTGTCTGTGTGTAGTGTGTGCATGTAGTGTGTGGTATGGGTGTGTCTGTGTGTAGTGTGTTGTGTGTGGGGGGGTGTGTCTGTGTGTAGTGTGTGGTGTGTGTGTGGTGTGTCTGTGTGTAGTGTGTGTATGTAGTGTGCGTATGCAGTGTGTGGTGTGGGTGTGTCTGTGTGTAGTGTGTGGTGTGTGTGTGGTGTGTCTGTGTGTAGTGTGTGTATGTAGTGTGTGGTGTGGGTGTGTCTGTGTGTAGTGTGTGGTGTGTGTGTGGTGTGTCTGTGTGTAGTGTGTGTATGTAGTGTGTGGTATGGGTGTGTCTGTGTGTAGTGTGTTGTGTGTGGGGGGGTGTGTCTGTGTGTAGTGTGTGGTGTGTGTGTGGTGTGTCTGTGTGTAGTGTGTGTATGTAGTGTGCGTATGCAGTGTGTGGTGTGGGTGTGTCTGTGTGTAGTGTGTGGTGTGTGTGTGGTGTGTCTGTGTGTAGTGTGTGTATGTAGTGTGTGGTGTGGGTGTGTCTGTGTGTAGTGTGTGGTGTGTGTGTGGTGTGTCTGTGTGTAGTGTGTGTATGTAGTGTGTGGTGTGGGTGTGTCTGTGTGTAGTGTGTGGTGTGTGTGTGTGGTGTGTCTGTGTGTAGTGTGTGTATGTAGTGTGTGGTATGGGTGTGTCTGTGTGTAGTGTGTTGTGTGTGTGTGGGTGTGTCTGTGTGTAGTGTGTGGTGTGTGTGGTGTGTCTGTGTGTAGTGTGTGTATGTAGTGTGCGTATGCAGTGTGTGGTGTGGGTGTGTCTGTGTGTAGTGTGTGGTGTGCCAGTATGGCTCGTGTGTGGTGGGGAGTGGTTTCTTGTTGCCCTCTCCTTCTCACCACCTTTTCCCCAGTCACTCAGGTCCGGAGGGAAAGGCTTTCCTCACTCCGGCTCAGGTCCGTCCCCCACCACCCACAGGGAGAGCTTCACGGCCGCGGTCTCTAAAAGCCGGTCCTGATACATTAAAGTAGAGACTCCCTGTCACCCGCCCAAGGTCACACAACGGAAAAGTGGCAGAACCTGGATTCGGCCAGATACTGTGCCTCTAAGTCTGTCATTTTAACCAATTGGCAATTCTACCTCTCTCAAGACAATAGCCTGGATCTAAAGATTAGTACTCTGCTGAGAAATCTCATTTTAAATGTCAATAGCAGAATATTAGCTCCTTATTTCTTTTTGAATTATTCTGTAAAAATTTAATCTCTCCCTAGGCAGATGGATGCTTGGGACCAACCAAGAAAAAAGGTCAGATTCTCTGAAAGGCAAAAGATAAAGGTACATTAATTATTGTTCCAAATACTACCACCTTCACAATAATAATAACAATAAAACAGTAATAACACCTTAGAAACATAAAAATAGGAATGCACAGTGTGAGATATGTGCGTGTGGTGTGTCTGTGTGTAGTGCGAGGTGTGTATGAGGCAGGGGTGAAAATGCCACTGAGACTCCTCAGCTCTCCTTGGCAGGCTACTTCCAATGCCTTGAAGAGGTCCTCGCGATACTAGGCTGAGAGTTAGGCCCACAGTGACCAAAATTCCCCAGGACCGGGAGGGGAGCCACAGGGGAGTTCAACCATGGGGTCTCTGGCCACGAGGCCTCTCAAGTTTCTCATCTACAGAGACAAGATGCCCTGGCTGTGTGCTCTCAGGCTCTGGCTTCTTTGACTGTTGTGTGTATGTGTGTATATCTCTCTATATCTCTCTCTATATATAGATATATAAAGTGAAATGAAATAAATACATGTGTGTGTGTGTGTGTGTGTGTGTGTGTGTATGTGTGTGTATATATATATATATATATATATATATATATATATATATATTTATTTATTTATTTTTTTGCTAGAGGATGTATGTGCTCACCAGAGAGAGAGGGGGGAAAGGAGAAAGCGCCCCCTCCCCTGACCCCCATGTGGCATGGTCACATCACAATTCCTTCTCTTTTGTTTCTTCCTCCTTTTGGGATTTCCGGCACAGAGGCACATATACCTGGTGTGTTTCTCAAGCCACTAGACCCCAAATTCAAACGGTGTGGTTGGCCATGTGAGATCAGCTGCCTCAACCACCAGGCCCTGAAGCCAGCCCCCTGGTTCTGTTTCCTATGGTACTAGGTGGGGTAGCATTCTGCGAGCTTGGGTGACATGTGTTGCCCCTCCTGGGTTCCATTATTGAAGTTTCTGAACCCACAAGGCCACGGAGAATGGTGAAGTCACCAAGGCGAATCCCTCTCCTGGGACCCAGCTGGGTAGCCAGGCATTCCCAGGGGTCGCCTTTCAGCTCTGTCTGGGTCTGCTTTCTGCACAGAAGAGCCCGAGACAAAAGCTTCTATGTGGGGATTCTATTGCTGAGCGGGAACCAGACGGCAAGACTGAGAGTCAGGCGGAGTGTAGCAGGAGAGAGGTACTGCCGAGTGGGCTATTTAGTTATGTAGGACCTCTGAGAAGCCATTTGTAAAAGAGTATGTTTGTTTATGTCTTCCATGAGTGAAAGAGAGAGAGAGGTGGAGGGGCACCCCCAACAGGGGTTGTCATGATGCAATCCACCCCCCTCAGCCCACCTGGAAGAAAGAAAAAGAAACTTTTACTTACCAGCTCCCATTCCTCAGAGGTCTGCCCTCACACATTGACCAAAGTTAGCTCCCAGCATTTCCAGTTCCCCTTAAGGAGAAGCCCAGGAGGTCTGGCTGGGAAGCTGGCAGTGCCGAGGTGATGCTGACCGGGTTTAGCATGAAGATGGGTGCAGCCCACAGAGGGCTGACTGCTGCGCCCAGAGAGATGCGTGAGTGAGTGAGATGCAAAGGGGTGTGTACATCACACCTGCCCTCTTCAAACCGCACACGACTGGTGGTGGGAGCTCGACAGGTCACTCCAGACCCCCCAGGGAGAGAGCTTCATCACCCACAAAGGTGAGGGCCTGGGGAGATGCAGCAGTAAAGGTCTTTAAGGCCCCTTTTGGTTCTAACATTCTGCCTAGAACCAAACCTCTGAGTGTGGCCTGAGGTGTGAGGATAGCAGGTAGAAGATTTCGGGGAGAAGGTGTCTTGGCAGTGAGTGAAGGTGGTAGGGCTCAGGTAGAAGGAGCGGAAGGTTCACAGAATGTGGGGACAATGGAAACTCAGTTTGAGTACAAGCGTAGGTGCTTTGGGGACTGAGAGAAGATGGCAGCCTTGGACGGCCAGTTAGTGGAGGTTTTGCGTGGTGTGAGGGAAATAGTGGACGGGAGTGTGAGCTCTGATTTCAGTTGTGCTGCTGATAAACGTGTGACCTGGAACGTATCATCAGCTAACTCCAGGCCCCAGTTCTTGATCTCTATCATACAGTGAAGGAGGTATGCATGGCTCATGGAGGCTGGGTGTCTGCTCGCAGCAATATGGATAAGAGCAGAGGAGGTTTTACCAGGCAGTCCCAGTGCTTGGCGGCTGACCCAGCTATGGGAGTGGATGTGCCTTTGTAGTGCCACAGAACAAGGGTGGATGTCCTTATTGATGTAGCAGGAGGAGATTCAGTTTCAACATTCCTGAGGAAAGAGCAAAGTTTCCACAGTAGTAGAAAGGAGAGCTCTGAGGGGAAGCCAGACTAAGTAACAGCTGGTACCAGGGAGGTGAGTCTGGGGTAGCTCGGCCCAGATACTAAGCTGGAGTTCATGGTGTGGCTCCATTCTAGTGGAAGAACTGATTTATATATCAAGGCAGTCCTTTCATCAGTCCTTCCGTGTGGCTGCTATGGCAGCAATGTAACTGAGTACCAAAGACACACGCTTTCCTTCCACAGTGTAGATGTAGGGTTAGGATGCAGCCAGGCACCTTGTTCTCAGTCCACTGTCTCTAGCTGCACCCATAAGGCTAACCAAAAGAATGTAAGCAGAGCTGATGGGTGTCATTTGTGTGTGTGTGTGTGTGCGCGCGCATGCATGCGTGCACGCATACTGGAGGGTGTGTGTGCTTGCCAGAGATGAGAGAGAGTAAGAAAGAGAGAGAGAGAGAGAGAGAGAGGAGAAAGCACCCCTGGAGGGGGATGGTCATGCCACAATTTATTCTCTTCCATATCTCCTTCCTTTTAGGATTTTGGGCAGGCATGCACACACACCTAGGGTGTTTCTCAACCACAGGTCCAAACCATGTTTTCAGTCAGGTGGGATCTGGCTGTCTTAAACACCAGGCCATGGAGCCAGCCCAACGTGCCATTTTTAAGCTGAAGAGATTACCCATCAGTTGTGCCTTCCCCCACTTCTTTCCCCCCATCTTGGAAACCATGTTAAAGATGGCAGCATGACAAGATAGAAGGAGCCTGGATTCCTGAGTCACTGTGTGGAGGAGAGCTGCTCAGGAGCATTCTCACTGGATTTTTCTTGAGCAAGAAACAAACTTGTTTTATGTTGACCCAATTATATTTTGGGGTTGTTATCAGGGCAGTTAACTTATCTAATATATCTATCTTAGAAACTTCCCACAAGCTCCAATGCAGCAACTAGGAGAACCCAAAGATGAGCTCACTTTCAATCCTGGGTCACAATTATTATTATTTTTTTAAAGAATTATTTTATTTAACTTTTATTTATTATTACATCATTATTATTTTTCAGTTTGATCAGAGAGAGACAGAGACAGAGAGAGAGAGAGAGAGAGAGAGAGAGAGAGAGAGGAAGTGAGAAAGCAAGCCACCAGGTCCGAGACTTGAACCGTGGTCGGCCATGTGGGAGTCCAGCGCCTTTAACCACCATGCTACTTGCCAGCCCCATGGGTCACAATTATTTTAAAACCTTTATAAGGTGCCTACTACATGCCAGAGCTGCTTCTTGGTTCTGGGGATACAAGTCAGGATAACAGAGTCCACTGTCTTATGAGGCTTCCATGTTAGTGAAGACAGACAGAGGGCAAGATGTTAGTGTCAAAGTATAACTACTTTTTGTCTTCCACTGTCCATGTGAAGTACGTTCAGCTGTGTGGATCTGTTCCTGTAATGGAGATGTGGGCAAAACCCGTGATTGTTCTGCTCACTCCTATGTTATAGATAATTTTTCAGTCTTTTAAAACTGTATGAACAGTCTCAATTTAAAAATTGGAGTATCTGGCAACAGGTAATGATTAAATGCTTCAGTTACACCCAAAGGTTGAATTAGCACTTTTGAGTTATGGCCTGGAGCCGATGGACAGCTTCCTGACTCCAGAGAAGGGGATGCAGCCAGTTTCTGTTTTCTCTTGTTTCACCTTTTCCCATCTCACCTCCCTGTGGCTGGTTTTGCTTCTGTCAAATGGTGGGGTTGTATATGTGTGTGGAGGTGGTGGTGGTAGGGGAATAGGATGGTTCTTACTGGACTGGAAGATTTTGTGTTCTTTGGGCCTGACAGATGGTTAAAGCTGACTCTTTGGCTCAGGAGGATTCATCTTAATTCTGAGGGGGCTATTTGCTCTTCTTTTTTCTTTTCTTCCTTTTTTTTTTAAGTGAGAGATTTTTGCTATAGGGTGGGTGCACTCGCCAGAGAGACAGAGAGACACAGAGACACAGAAAGTGAGAAATTGACCCCAAAAGGGATGGGGGTGGCCTGCCATCCCTTCTCCTCCATTCTCTCTTGGGACACTTTGGGCACACATGCACACATGCCCAGTGTGAGTTTCAAGTCACCATGTCCGGGACTTGAACTGCAGTCGACAACATAGGAGTCCAATGATGTAACCATTATTCCATTTGCTGGTCCCAGCTATTTGTTCTTCTTTATTAGCCCTAGGAAGAATAAAATTTCACTTTCAGCTTCTTGTTGCTGGGGTTGTTGCATTTTCGAGGCACTCACATTGGAAGAACTCAGGACAAACTTTCTCAGATTTTCTGTCACATAGTCTATGGTTCGAATGTCCATCCCCAAGTTTATGTGTTGGAAACGTAAACCCCCATGCAACAGTGTTAGGATTGGGGCCCTGTAAGATGTGTTTATTCAGCTCACGAGGCCTCTGCCCTCATGAATGGATTAATGCCACTATAAAAAGGGCTTACTAGAGAGGGCCCTGTCTCTTTCTCTTCTGCTCTTCTGCCAGGTTATATTCCTGGGATTGGGTCTAGGCTGAACCCAAGTTAGCTGAACTGAAGCTCCTCGAATAGGTCCCTTAGTGTGAGGACCTAGCAGAAAGTCAGGGGACTTAGGAAACTGGCTAAGAAGTTTGGAATAGCTGCCAATTCTGTAATTCTGCAAGGGAGGGAGGCAGCTGCAAGAGATCACTTATTAAAAATTGTAGTTCTTGGGCCAGCCCCATGGTCTGGTGGTTGAAGAAGCTGGATCCTACATGGCCAGCCATACAGTTAGAATCCCAGCCCAGAAGTTTGAAAATCATGCTGGGCACATGTGCATGCATGCCCCAGATCCAGACAGGATGGCAAAATGAAGGAGACGATATTGTGACATGGCCATGCCCCACTGAAAAACGCTTTCTGCCTCTCCCTCTCTCTCTCTGGTAAGCACACATGCCCTATGGCAATTATAAAATAAATACATTAATAAATAAAAATTATAGTTCTCAATCTTCAGGTAGAATTTTTGGCTTATCGACTCCTACATTGTAAAAACAACTTTTTTTTTTTTTTTTTTTTTTTGTACAAGGCCATACCATGGTATATTTCAACAGTGGAGCCAGAAACACAGATTTTAAATTGTCTCTTGGTTAGATTAATTATGCAAACACAATTTAGCTGCTAGAACCATTATGTCAGTATATAGGGAGCTTTAATTCAGCCCCAAGTCCTGGGCCCAGCAAAGCAACTCCTGATGGCCCGAGATCTGCCCAGAGGGAAAGCTGTTTGTTGGCAGCTATTTGCTTCTGGTGTCACTCCTTTCTTCTCCTTTCTGTACAACTGGTAATACAAAATGGAGATGTGCATCTGTCACTGTGGATCTGTCAATGGCTCGGGTTTTCTGGGTCTAATCTTATTTAATAGAGCCAGGTCTTTTTATTGCCTGAGTTTTTTCTCTATGTGTGAAGCATCTTTTGTTACTGAAGTGCTCTGACATCCTGGCACTAAAACAACATCAACAGCAACAACAAAAAGTGCTCTTGTTGATTATCAAGAAAGGCGGCTCTGAATGGTGCTTGGAATACAGCAGAGATAGAGAGATGTGATGTGGGCAGGCCTCATCCCTCATAGGCAGCAGCTGCTCAGCCCTTCTGTATTCTACCATCCCCCCTGACCCCTGATTTCCTCCCTCTGCTTGGCCTACCTTGTCATGTTCTCTAGAAAATCAGGTCACCCTGTCCCTAACTTTTCCCTGGTCAATGCGTTTTAGCTGCTTACTGAGCTCGTGTTGTATCTAATCCTTGCTCAGCCCAGCCATGTGCGCTGCCACTAGGAAACACCTTAAATCATCACGAAGGGCCATAATATCTACTCTAACGGTTGGAACACAAAGCCACCCCCTCCTTTGTGTCCATGTGACAGTTGCAAGCTCCTGAAATAGGTCCCTCAGCTTCTGAGAGCTTTAGCATCTCCTGAGTTAGGATCTCCAACCTCACTATTCACAGCACACTTTTCTTAAGAACGTGCTCATTCTGTCCTAGAGATTGGCACCTGCCTCCACACCCGCAGCTGTCACTTATGGATTCTCCAGCGGAAACCAGCCCTAGCCAGGTGCTATAGGGCAAGTCACTTTATATACGGGGAGGTCTTCAGCAAGTTTATGGAAAAAAGTACATTATGAAAAACCATGCATGGATTTCCAATTTTTTTCTGCACCAAAATAAACTCATACTTTAATTCCATTTCCACAAACATTTTTCTTTTCTTTTCTTTCTTTCTTTCTTTTTTTTTTTTTAAGAGGTTTTAGCTATAGGGCATGTGTGCTTGCTAGAAAGACAGAGACAGAGAGATAGAAAGCAAGAAATCACTCCCCCCAGGGGGGAATGGCCACGCCGCAATCCCTTCTCCTCCATTCTCCTCTCGGGGTCATGGGCGGGCACGCACGCACACGCGCCCGACGTGAGCTTAAGACACCAGGTCCAGCACTCGAACTGCAGTTGACTACATGGGAGTCCAGTGACATAGCTATTACGCCAACTGCTGGTCCCCCACAAACATATTTCCAAATGATAGAGAGTACATGTGTACACATGAAAGAGAGAGAAAGAGAGAGGAGAACACTTGACAGGGTCTCCGTTCCCTATATTCCCCTCTCCCACCCTTCCGCTCTTTAGATATCTGGATACCTGCATGCATGCCTGTTTGTTTTCAAGCAGACCTGCACCACTGTTGAGCCTCAGTGGCTGGGCCCCAAGAACTTACTGAAGTTCCTTCACATTGGAATCACATCTTTTTAGGTAACTAAGAGGAACATTTTTCCCAACCTACATTGTTGGCATTGTGCCAGGGCTGGGGAAACTTTCTGTGAGGTTCCTGAGGATGACATATTGAGATATGACTTGTGAATATCCTTTACAAAATAGAAGACCCTACACAAAATCTAGTAATCACTGTTATAACAAAGAAGTGCGCTCAGGGGGTGAGAAGTCTATGTATATACATGTAAATGCGTTGTTTTTTTTTTTTAATTTAACAAACCTATATTGAGTTTGTGTCAAGTACAAATGATCAAAAAGACAGTCCCTGCCTTTAAGGAACTTACAAGTCTTCTGTATATACAGATAAGGAATAGCTACTCTCTTACACATAGTGATAAGAGCTATGATAATGCTAAGTCCCTTTTGAGAATACACAGAAAACTCATCAAATGCCAGCTAAGAGAGATCTGGGAAGACCTCCTGAAGATGTGTGGGACCTGGGCAAAGCTGGGCCAAAAATGAGTCTGGAAAATGTGGCTTCTGGGAATTGTAAATTGTTTAGTGTGGCCCTACTCAAGGGTGAAGTCAAATGGTAAGGCTGAAGAGATGAACAGAGGCTAGATTATGGGTGTTGTGAACTATTGGAACACTAAACTTTTCAGTTTGTTTATATCTTCCATGAGTGAGAGAGACAGAAAGAGCAAAAATTGCCACAGGGTCTTGGCATCAAGATCGACCCCTAGTCTCAGGCAGCCCCAGATCATGGGCACACTTATGCCCAGCAAACTTAGGAAGGTCTCCAGATTTGAACCAGCAAACTTCCCATGTGGGCCTGGCTCATAGACTGTTGCATTTTACCACTGTGTCAACATCTGGTCCCCTACATTGCTGCACAATCGAAAGTTTTTAAGCAGAAAGTGGCATGATCAGATTTCTCTAAATGCTATATGGAAATGTTTTAGAGGGAGAAAAGATGGAATAAAGATCAGTCAGAAGACTATTGGGGTAGGTCATTGCAGTGATTATAATAGCATGACCTAAGGTAATAGTGGTGGGTTGAAGAGAAGTAGATGCATTCAAGAAATATTTGGGAGACAAAATTGATCAAATTTGATGTTTCATTGGATATAAGAACCAGACTAGAAGAGACAGTGGAGGATACCACCCTCATTTCTAGCTTAGAGGACTATGTGGGTGGTGAGTGATATCGTTCACTCATTCATGAGGATCATGGAGGGAAAGGGTTGGAATGGGGTAAGGTGATCATTCCCATTTCTTTTTTTTTTAAAAATGATTTATTTAATTTTATTTATTCATTCATTTATTTTAATTTGACCACACACACACACAGAGAGAGAGAGAGAGAGAGAAGGAGAGAGAGAAAGCAAGAAAGCCAGCCACCAGGTTCGGGACTCGAACCATGGTCAGCCATGTGGGAGTGCCCAGTGCCTTAATCACCATGCTACCTGCTGCTGGCCCTGATCATTTCCATTTCCATTGTGATTCATTTTCAGGGCTTGTGGATTCCACATAGAGAGACATATAATACTTGAATATTCTTTATCTTTCACGCTGCTCAGCTCCAAAAGGAACAGAATTACAGTCTGCATGACACGTCCATGTCTGTGGATGCTGATTAGACACAGAATACAGATACAAATATCTTTGTATCTGACATCAATGTCAGATACAAAGACAGTATATACACTGGGTAATCAATAGTTTTTATGTGTGGTCTGGCTCAAACAGATGAGTTATACCAATTAGATTCGATCTCTGGAGAATTGGGACCAATCAAGTCACTGAGTACTGCCAGTCAATGAGGGGCATGGTGTTAGAAGGTCTCAGAAACTCAGGGGCTGTGATAGCCATTGGGCTCTTGTGGAAGTTACTGTGAGGACAGAGAACTGGTTCCCCCACTGTCTTCCTAAAAGGCCTGAAGAGAGAGGAGGGTGGAACAGACACAGATTGATAAAGAAATGGGACCCTTGTCACCACCCTTGAGATACACAGACAGACAGAGGCAGAGGAAGACAAGATAACTGATTTATGTTTTTATTTGCAGTTACAGTTTCCAAGAGCATGGCTGTCTTTCTGTATTTTCTCTCTCTCTTTATGAGTATGTATATGTTAAATATTTTAGTTTTTGTTCCCTACAGGTCTTAGAGTATATGTACAGAAAGACTGGAATTACTGAATAGAACAGTAATTGGTATCAGGAGTGGGGTTTCTAGTGATAGAACCTTAAAAGGTGAGACTAGCTATGGTTTCACTGAGATGAGATATAATAAACTTTATCACAGGATGTGAAGTTTACAGTTGTGATTTGGGGGAAAACAATGGCTCCCACAACCTCTGGAGACTCAGACCACTTGCATACAAAGATGAAGCACCGGGAGGCTTGATGGCTGAACATGCAGATGAGGAAGCAGAGTATTGCTTATAACCTTAGATAAAGATACAGATTTCTACCCAGAATGCCTGTCTCACTTAGCACAGAAGAAAAGCAGGGTGGTTACGTAACTCTGCGGCAGGAAACCCATTAGCCTGTAGTTGGGACTCCCTGATTACTTAGATCCAAGTCCAGGAACTAATGGACCTTGTCGAACTGTGGTCTAGTCCTAATTTTCTGTCTCATTGAGTTTCTAGTGCTGAAGTTAAAGCTCTGATTGACAAAGATGGATATTCAGGCCAGTGAAAAGGATTATTTGGGAGGAGAAAGAGTTGCTAGGGAACATGACACCCTCACTAGCTCCTCTAAGGCATTTCTCACTCTGCCATCCCACAAAACAAGAAGATCCCTTCTCGTGGAGAGGCGGGTCTCACTAGAATGCTAGAATAGAGTATGGAAAAGCAAGGGCATACCTACCGCTGTTCAGCAAGAACCCTTTGTATCATGTGGTATCATCTAATAAGGCAAGGACAGTCAGAAAGACAAAGCTATTCTTGGGTTCTAAACAACAGAAAATTGTGGGCTTGTACATCAGGATTCATTTCAAGTATGAGGCATAGACAGGCCCCCAAAGACACTGGCTTTGGGGAGTCAGCCAGGGTTCCCTGTAGCTTCAAGGTTTAATGTATACTTGGACAAAGAGCCACTGCATGGCTCTTATTCTAGAGATCTTTCTTCTTCTCCTTCTTCTTCTTCTTCTTCTTCTTCTTCTTCTTCTTCTTCTTCTTCTTCTTTCTTTTTTCTTTTTAAAGATTTTTGTCATAGGGCATGTGCGCTCACCAGAGACAGAGGGAAACTGAGCAATCATCCCCCAGGAAGGCTGGCCACACCATACTCCCTTCTTCTCCATTCTTCTCTTGGGATTCTGGGCACATCCCTGGTGTGATTTTTCAAGCTGCCCGGTCCAGGACTCAAACCATGATTGGCCATGTGGGAGTCCAGCGATTTAACCACTACACCCTCTGCTGGTCCCTCCTCTATTTTTCTAAGTAAAAAATTTTTTCCCTGCTGTCTGCTTTTTACTCCATTGTTGGCTGTTGGAGGTATGGCAGAGATTAAATCTACCACTAAGTTCACAGCCTGATGGAGGATGGTCCGGGTCTCATGGAACTAGAAGAGGAGTAAGTGAAAAAACATAACCTGAATACTGTGGGTTCTGAGTCAGGTGAGCAACCTTTGAGATGGCCTGGGACACTCGCTGCCTCTGAATTAATATGACTTCAGTGGAATATGACTTCAGGTTGTTTCCTGTGGGGCAGAGATATACGACCTGTATTTTTGTATTTGTAACAATGATCAACTCATATGAAAACACCTTTAAACTGCCGGAATAGGGAGAAGGTGATGTGTGCCAGGCAGGCACGCAGTAGAATGAAACTGACAGATTTTCATTATTTGTCCTGTCCAATGATGCTGGAAGAGACACCTCTATGTACCTCGTGATCCCCTCCCTCTGTGGTGCCACAGCAGCCGGACCTGGGCTGGGCTCCTAACCTATGGCTTCCGTTGTCAGTATTGGATAGACGACTCATCCAGGCAGACTCTCCCAGAGTTTGATCAAGGAGACATGGAGTCTATTGGCACTGGGAGTGGGCTCTGGGTTGGGTCTGTGCTGGGGAATGATGAGCAGGCAGAGGAAGGAGGTGAGGTGTGAGAAGAGGATAGAGCAGACGCTTGAGAAGATGGTGACTCTTGAAGGCGTCTGTCTGTCCTTCATGGCTGTCCCCTGATTTCCAGAGAGTCTTAAGTCTGGCAATTTCCTTTTTTTCTTTTCCTGAGGGCATGTGTGCCCATGTATAAGAAACAGAGAGAGAAAGCACCCCCCTGCCAATAGGGCCTGGTCACACCACAATCCTCCCCCCGCCTCCATCCTGCTAAGATCCTGAGCAAGCACATCCATGGTGTGTTTTTGAAGCCACTGGGGCTGGGATTTGAGCCACAATTGCCGTGTGGGAATCCAGTTCCCCCTGCACAGTGCTTAGCTGTGCTCCAGGGCCAGCCCACATGCTTTGTTTTTCTGTCCCTGGAGTTTACTGAATTTCTGTTTTCTTACAATAAATCCTAAACCATAGCAGAGTTCTAGAGTTCAGGAAAGAGATCTGAGTGGAGATATGTTTTTCAGACCCATCTACATTTCCATGGAATCAAGTTCCCGGGATGGATGAAATCATCTAAGAAGGATGAAGAAGGAAAGAGGACAATATTATCCTGATTATTATAAATTCCTTACACTACCTCGTACATCATACAATATTAAATGTTTGAATATATTATTTAGCCTCCTAAACAACTCTGCGAGGTGGATATTATGGTCGCCCTAATTTGACAAGTGCTCAAAGGTGCTAAAAAAAAGTTAACTTACCTTGCAGGAGCCATGCGACATGTGGTGGTAGCCAAGATGGGCTGGATCTTCTGAGTCCACTTTTCTAGTCCCATCAGGAGCAGAAAGGACTCCCAGTTCACCGGGCAGAGCTACATGCCCTGACCCAGAATCTGGGGGAACAATTTTCCTTGCAGGAGGTAGGAGAACATCACTTTGTAATCATAAGGACTGGCATTTGCAGAGAAGCTGCCAAGAAAGCGAATGGATGCAAGGAAGGATGTTTATCCCCAGGGCCCTGTTTCTCCTTGTGGGTTCCTCCACCCCAGCCCCGTGGCTAGCTCTGCTACCCTCCAGCTCCTTTGGGGGAGGCCTCTGTTCTTCCAGTCCACAGAGCTGGGGAGGCCAGCGCTCCAATGTCATCCCTCCCAACAGCCAATTCGCTCCCTCAGGGCTGTGCTCAATGTCCCGAACGTTACTAGTTGTAGGTGGGCGGTAGGGAGAGCTGGTAAGTGGGATTTTGTGGAAAGAGGGTTACATGGTGAAATCATTTGGGAAATGCTGAGTTAAACAAACAAAAAGAGGTTTCTTGACCACAATTCTCAGAGCGTTAAATGTGTTATGTGCCTCTCCCAGAGGAGAATGTTATGGGGAAAATGTTGCAAACTTACTTGACCACAGAACAACTTCCTAACGTGGTAGTAGTTTAAGCAGTAACGGTAATGGGAAGTGGGAACTGATGTTGAGAAGGTTGGAGGTGGGAGGCATGCACACACACCTCCAGTCCTCCTCGGGGCTAGCAAACACCTGCTCTCTATTCTTGGGCAACTGACCTCGGCTGGAAATCTCTACTGATGAGTGAAGTTTATTTGTGTGCGTGCCTGAGTGCATGAGCGTGTGGTGCAAACAACCGCGTGTTTGTGTGTTCATGCACCCACGCACATAGGCACAATCCCTGGCCACCAGCTCCATGGCAGGAACCAGATTGATTCGTATCACGTAGCTCTTAAGGTTTCTCATCCTCTAATATTTGCTCAGGTTTCTTTGGGGGCTCCCTGTTAAATTAGGCAAAGCCTGCCCGATGACGGTAGGGTGGGTCTCACTGGTGGTTGTGGGTGGTGGTGGTGTAGGCAGGAGCTCATGATCATTCCTAGAAAAGAGAAAGGTAAGTTGAGGGGATACTCCTCTCGGCTTGTTCTCTCTGGCCTGCCCTCCTTACTGAGACATGTTCCAGGGGCCTTTGCAGTGAACTTCTCTCAAAGTGACACCCTCTGTTTATTTTTGCACCCCTAATTACCCTTTCAACTTGCTATGGTTTATTTTTAGAGGTTTCCCATCCACCTCATTAACAGCTCGTAAAAGCTCCTGTCTCATATTTCTACCGTTTATACCCTTAATTAAACACAGTGGCCTTTGTTATCTCAGAATACTGGCCTTGTTAAATTTTAAATGGGATGGGTTTTTAAGCATTCCTTTCCTTTCCTCTCCTCCAATCCTTTTGTCTGCCTGTTGTCTACAACCCTGTCTCCCTAGGGCTCTCTCTGTTCCCTTTTTTTTTTTTTTCTTAATCAAGGGCTGAATGTGCAGAAGAAAGCAGATTAGGATTCTGGCTGCTCTGTTATGTGTTTTGATTTTGTTGATTTTTTTTTAAGAGGGGGGGCACCCTTAGCCTTTATCCCTCCACTCTCACCCAGAGTTATGAGGAAAGGTCGGATGGAGTTTGTTCGAGCTTTGCCATCCCGTGTGTGAACAGAACAGAGATGCTTAATTAAATGCACACCAGGACTCAGATCCCTGATCTTATACCTGCCGATCCTCCTACCTTATCGGGAAAGCGCTTCTTAATTACCTTTTCCTGCTGGCCCTGCTCACATCCAAATCTGTGTAGTGGGGCTGGCCAAAACACTGAAAGCATCCACCATCTGAGGCACTTACCCCAGGCACCCCTTGCCAAGAAAGGACAGCTGCCTTGGGGCAGAAGCAGCCCTGTGATCTGATCACCCTGGCATGGGCCCAGGTTTCCAGGGCAGAAAGGGAGATGCCTTTGGGCAGTCTTTGAGGGCCTGTGAGTAACTGGCACTTTGCCCAGGGCAGGACAAGCCCAGTCAGTGGCCTGAGCCTGATCTACTTTGTGGAACTCACAGTCACCCTGGCGAGAGCGAAGCCTGTTGTTTTCACTGCTGGCTCAGTGGGAGCCAGCGGGGTGCAGGCTGAGTGGTGCCCAGGCCCTGCAGAGGCAGGGTAGAGCAGTGAGGGGCAGACTCACCGAGTGTGGGTCTCAGCTCCTCCCTTCGACCTCAGACAAGTTCCTTTACTTCTCTTAATTAGTTTCTTGTCCATATAATGAGAGGATTCTCACAGAACCTACCTCATAGATTGATGTCAGAGGGAAATCAAATAGTATGTGAAAAGGACGGGCCTGGTGACTGGAACGTCAGCATCGCTTAACAGACGATAGCTGTTGGGAACCAGCAGTTAGCGTAATGGCTATGTCGCTGGACTCCCACGTAGTCGACCGCGATTCGCGTCCCGGACCCGGTGGCTTAAAACTCACGCCGGGCGCGTGTGCATGCGTGCCCAAGATCCCAAGAGGAGAATGGAGGAGAAGGGATTGCGGCGTGACCATCCCCCCTGGGGGGTGATTTCTCGCTTTCTGTCTCTATGTCTCTCTCTGCCTGTCTGGCGAGCGCACGCGCCCTATAGTGAAAACTTCTCAAAAAAAAAAAAAAAAAAAAAAAACAGACGATAGCTGCTATGACTAGTATTAGTATAATAGGAAGATAGTGGTGGCATTCTGGTCTTAAGTGGCCACTTGGGACCATAGGGACGGTGGGAGGATCTTCTAAAGACATACTCCCCCCGCCCCTGCCATTTTTCTGAGAAATGACCTTGTTCTGTGGACAGTTTCGGATGGTTCTAGGTTATTGTGATGAGGCTGATTTTAGCTGTAGGAGAAATGATCTACTCATTCACTCACATTTCTATCTATCCAAGATCAATCAAGCATTTACTATGACCCAGGCACTACTCAAAGTACCGTGGGGATATCAGCTCTCAAGCAGCCTACACTCTGACAGGGAAGACCCTGCCATAGCACACATCAGATTGAATTAGGTACTAGGAAGAAGACACAAGCATTGGACTTAAGGGACAGAGAAGAAGCTGTTAGTGCTCACCTGGGAGGAGCCGAACCCAGGGGAGATGGAGGAGGACATCAGAGCAAGAAAGTGAAGGATGAGAAAGGTTTCCAGGGGCAAAGGAGAGATGGAAGCACATTCTAGGGTGAAGGCACAGCGATAGCAAAGTCATGGAGAAATGGAAATGCACAGGTGGTTGGGAAACAGCCTGAGGGGAGAGGAGGTGAACATGCACGACCCAGTGGTGACTGGACTTGAATGCTATGGTCAGATGCCTGATGGAATGGGGACCTTAAGAGCAGTGACTGCGAGAGAGTGCTAACTGGGTCTGCAAAGACAGACCGGAAGTGGGTCCCAACGTTTGACTACCAGGAAACTCTTTTCTTTTGTTAACCCCCAATCTGACAGTTTGATTCTGGATATTGAATGGATGAGTAGTGTATGAGGCTTTATGGAGTTAAATGTACAGTTTCTGGTCAATCATTTAGATATCGAAGACCCCCTAGATAGCTAAAAGGAGGTAGAAGTGCAGAGCTCTAAAGACCTCTTATAAACTGCACCCCCTGGGCCAGAGTGCAGATGTCTGAACTAAGGCAGAGTGCAGTGTCTGAAAGGGGGGGACAGGTCAGAAGTGTTCTGTGGGTGGAATGGGCAGAATTTGGTGACTGAGCATGGTCAAGAAGAGAGAGGAATAGGAAGATGATTCACTGGCCAGCCCTGTGGTACAGAGATTAGGTGCTGTGCAGAGGAAGCCAGATCCCACATGGCTGACCAGAGTTTGAGTCTTGATCCCATCGACATCACATTGGGTGCTTTTGCCCAGGACCCTGATGAGATGGAAAATTGGAAGACAAAGGATTGCAGTATGACCAGTCCCTTTTAAGGGTTCTCTCTCTCTTTCTCTCTCTCTCTATCTCTCATGCCCATGCACCCTCTAGCATTAAATAATAATAATAATAATAAAAAGGAAGATGATTTAGAGGCCCTCGCTTTGGGAATGAGAACATCAACAATACCATAACCAAGAAAGGAGACGAGGAGACACCGGGCACTGGTGGCCAGGAGGGAGGAGAGTTGGTTGAGAGGGAATGAGCTGCCATCTATATAGAGTTCTCCAGCAGAAAGTTGGGAGCTTGGGAGAGAGGTCACTGCTTTGTGGGGTGGGGCAACTCAAGACTTTTCCTCACGGGCAGAGAAACCAAGGTTTGGTTACCCTCTCATTTTCAGACCCAGTGAGTAGGAGAGCCATCCCAGACCCCAGCTTCTCTTTTACACGATCAGTTCCAGTTTTCTGAAGTCCACTTTCTGAATTCTCCTGGACCTGTCCTTTACACCCTGGATGATACTTATTGACTATAGAAATGAAGACTGGGTTAGGGAGAGAGTGGGAAGAGGGGTTCCAGAAGAGGTACCCAGGTCAGGGCAGCACTCTGCACTGCCTCCTGTCCCTGCTTGGCTCCAGCCTGGGGTCAGCCTGGTATATGACAAATGCTGTCAGTCATGATCAACCTGTCTGCTTCCGATCTGCTCTGTGGAGACAGACGCGGTGGTATGGTCACAGGAAACAGATGGCTCACCCTGCTGAAATGGGCACTGAATTGCAATAGTATCGGTGACCTTCAGGACTCCAGGCAGAGCTTCCTGAGTGGGTTAACACCCTCTCCTGTTCTGGCTGGCAGGGTGCTGCCCATGGGGCTGCCAGACAGATGCTCAGGGGGAATATCACATCCTAAGATGCCCATGGACAGACCCACGTAGATGCAAGTTGTCTGTGACTGCCCTGCCCTGTGGAATGCATAATGCAATCACCCTGTGTTCTGGGAGTGAGTCCAGGCCTTCTCTATGTATGAACAACCATCCACTCCAGGTAAAGCTCTGTCTCCAATTCTGGGACCAAATGTTCCTCGCTTGCATGTTACTGTACATCAGCATCACCTGCCAGCTTGTTGAAATACAGATTGCTAGGTTCTAATCCAGATCGAATGGGTAGCAGTTTAAATTTTATAAGTTAATTGATTTATTTATTAAGAGAGCTCTATCCCCGACAGGGTCTTGCCATGCCACGATCCTTCTTGGCCTCCCAGCTGGTCAAGATCAGTGGTACACGAGTGTGTGCCTGACGTGCTCAGGTGGACCCAGGATCTGGACCCGGGCCTCCATGTGGCTCCAGCATTGGCAGTAGTGCTTTGTCACCCGTGCCATTGTAGCTGGGCTAGCAATTTCCTTTATGACAAGTTTTCCAGGTAGTTCAAATGTAGGGTAAGTTTGGGAGTCACTGCTGGAGATGAATCTTCATTTACTATAAAACTTATTTTCTAGAAACTGTTTTCTGATCCCTGTGTTTGGCTTTATGACTTTGGGTAGTGGATTCTGGTCTCTGCTGGCGTATCCCCCTCCCCGCCCCTTCTTTGGCAGAAAGTGCTCCTCTCCCCAGACTCACCATGATGGGGCACCCAGATGTGCAGGGCAGCAGGAGGGAGTCAGCTGAGAAACAGGCTCCACTCCCAGTCACTGGTGAAGAATGGAGTCTTGGCATGAAAGAAATAACAGGACACGGGCACCTAAGAAGGGGGGCATCTAAGAAGGGGGTGCACCCAGCACTGGCTTCAGGGTGCCAGAGGGAAGAGCAGTCTCCTCTGCAGGGTCTGGAAAGGCTTTCTGGGGAAAGGCTGGATTCAGGCCTAAAGAAAGGATGAGACTGGGTTTCCTGGGGCAGGGGAGGGCAACCTGAGGGTGGGGAATCTGCAGAACACAGAGAGGTGAGAGGTGGGGGTGGGGGTGGGGGTGGGGGTGTGGCTGTGGTTGGCTGTAGAGGACAGTGGAGACCCTTGGCTGCCAGATGAAAGCATCATTAGTTTCATGGAACAGAGTCCTTGGTAATTTTTAAAACTCTATACAAACATTAATCATTCCCTCCTGTAGGCAAAAAAGGAGTCAGTAGAACTTCCTGCGTACTGGTGGGATGTATACCAAATGTAATTGGGTGATTAAACTACCAGGGGAGCAGTGGTTGGCTTCAGGGATTCTGCAGTAGTAGTCACCCAGGGGCTGAACCTGATTAGTTTGCCCAGCAGGGCTTTTTCTTTTGAATTTGAATGACTAGGTAGCACTTGCCTCTTCCAGTGCTCACAGCCTCACACGTTGGTGCTATCCGCTTAGGGCTACCCGCTTAGGGCTCCCCGCTTAGCCCCGAAGGTAGGGGGTCCCAACCCCTGGATTGGTACTAAGGAGAGAGAGGAGAAATGCAAAGTAGGAGAACTATAGCAGGTGTACGAGCACTGCTAAAAAATAGCCTCACTTGTGCTAAGCATCCAGTACCACAGTCTTCAAAACAATATATGTATACATATATATATATATATATGTATATATATATATATTTTTTTTTTTTTTTTGGAGAGGTTTTTGCTATAGGGCGCGTGCACTCACCAGAAAGACAAAGAGAGACAGAGAGATAGAAAGCGAGAAATCACCCCCCAGCGGAGAGAGATAGAAAGCGAGAAATCACCCCCCAGGGGAGATGGCCACACCACAATCCTTTCTCCTCCATTCTCCTCTCGGGATCTTGGCACGCACGCACACGTTTCCAGTGTGAGTTTAAGCCACCGAGTCCAGGACTTGAACTGTGGTTGACTACATGGGAGTCCAGCAACATAGCCATCACATCAACTGCTGGTCCCCAAAACAATATATTTTAACAAACATGTTTTCCTGACTGCTTTCACGTAAACAACTTGACTACTTTCGCAGATCTTCCTGAAAGGCCTGCCTGATAAAATACCATCTCCCCAGGCCACCACAGGGCGATAACCAGACTGGTGGCAAAGATAAGAATGCATGGCACAGGGCATTGCCTTGGCAGAGGGGTATATAAGCAGGGCGCTTAGGCAGCGCTGTCATTTACTCTTTGGCCACCTTCCTTCGTGAACTGGAGCTGCTGGTGTGCTCCAGCACTCACTCTCCACTCCCCTGCAACCGGAGCAGCTGCTCGGCTGCTCTCCTCAGCTATCTTTGCTAAGACCTAGAGGCACGGAGACCCTGATAAGAGTGAATTGGGGGGGGCAGCAGATGGCATAGTGGTTATGTCACTGGACTCCCACATGGTCTACCCATGTTCGAGTCCTGTACTCAGTGACTTTAAACTCACGCCGGGCACATGTGCGTGTGTGCCCAAGATCCTGGGAGGAGAATGGAGAACGGATTACGGCATGGCCATCCTCCCTGGGGGTTGATTTCTCACTTTCCCTCTCACTCTCTCTCTCTCTCTGGTGAGGGCCTGTGATCTAGGGCAAAACTTTCTAACAATAATAATAATAATAAGAAGAAGAAGAAGAAGAAGAAGAAGAAGAAGAAGAAAAAGAAAGAAAGAAAGAAAGAAAGAAAGAAAGAAAGAAAGAAAGAAAAAAAGAAAGAAAGAAAAAAGAGAGGGAGGAAAAAAAGAGAGTGAATTGGAAGAGCCCTCTCTGCAACAGCAGCTTGAGGAATGCCTGGCCCAGAACCTGTGGTGACACTGCACTGCTGAGGCAATGGATTTGTGCTGATGGCTCCAGCCTGCTGATGGCCTTGCACGGGCTCTAGGAGTAGAGCTCCCTTGTGGTGCTGGTGCAGGTACTGGCCTTGAGCAGGCCCACCTCTCCCACACTGATACCCTTGCTTGTGTGTTAGGACGTTTGATGCGAATAAAGCCTTGACATTGTGGAAAGAGGCGACTCAGGTCGTGGACTAATTCCCTGTGCTCTGGAGAGCAGGTAATCTAGGGGAAGATACGGGAGGAGACAACACCAGCAGCCCGAGGGGAAGGGGGCAGTCGAGGAGTAAGTCAACAAGACACTGTTTCTGAAGCCTGCAGGCCTTGGAAGTGGCTCTGACAGAGGCTTGCCTTGGGATACACTGGGGCTGGGTTGCAGCTGCTAAGGACTATGTCTAACAGTATTGGCAGTTTGGGCCTGGAGCTTAGAAGAGGAACAGCAGCTGAGATGTGGATCAGCACTGGCATTAGGTAGTTGGGGGTGTGGGGAGTGTCGGGGCAGGGAGGAGTGTTGGGGAGGAGCGGGCCTGGGGCCTTCTCATGTGTAGGAGTGTGTGTATGAGAGCTGAGGTGGCAATGACACTGGATCCCAGGAGACCAGAGTCTGATAAAAAGAAACCTCAAGCAAGAAGGGGCTGATCAACTGCAGAAGGCACTCCAGGACCCACAAACAAAAGCCCTGGGAATGTTTCCTTTAAGAAGTCACTGGCCAGCATGGAGCATGGTGGTTAAGGTGCTGGACTTGGAGGAGAAGGGATTGTGGGATGGCCATGCCCCGGGGGGGGAGGGTGATTTCTCACTTTCCCTCTCACTGTCTCTCTTTGTCTCTCTCAAGCAAGTGCATGTGCACTAAGGCAAACATCAAAAAAAGAAAAGAAGCCCTTGGCTCTAGTGTTGGTGGGCGGCAGTGGAGGTGAGTATCCATGTGGTTTGGCTCTACTCCCCAAATGAGGGTAAATGTAGGTGGTGGAGATCCTGTGGACAGTAATCTCCCTGTAACCTCAGGGGACACATTCTGAGACCTCCCTCCCAGTGGATGCCTGAAACTATGGGTCACACTGAACTCTTTTGTCTATACATACACACCCGCGATGTATAGAAACCTGATAAGGTCTCCAATTTATAAATTAGGCACAGTACGAGATGAACAATAACTACTAATAAAAATTACAGATATAAAATAGACCTTAGGAAAGGTCATGGGGGATGGTCCCATATCCTAGCAGTCCCCAACCTTTTCAGCACCAGGGACTAGCTTTGTGGAAGGTGATTTTTCCACGGACTGCGGTGAGGGAAATGGTTTTGAGATTATTCAATTGAATTACTTTTATTGTGCCCTTTATTACTATTATTATTACATTGTATTATAAGGCCCAGTACCAGTCCATGGCCCGGAGGTCGGGTATCCCTGCCATGGCCTTCTAGTTAAGTGAGCTGGATCCCACAAGGCTGACCGAGATTTGAATCCCAACCCCAGTGGATTGAAAAACACACCAGGTGCATGTGCATGTGTGCCCAAGGTGGAGAAATGGAAGAGAAGGGGTGTGGCTGGCGTGACTGTGTCCTTTTCAGGGGTGCTTGTTTCCCCTCCCTCTCTCTGTGTCTCCCTGCCTCTCTCTGATGAACACACATGTCCTCTGGCAATTAAAAAAAATAGTCTCTCTCAAACGATCTAGTACTGCATTCACTTATTTTCATAGGTAACAGAAATCGTGGACAGTGAAACTATGGATAAAGGACAACTTATTATTTGGTTTTGTCTAGGGGGCCAGCGTGGACTTTCTGCAAAACCAGGCTATACGTTGGACATTGGAAGGCTGGCCTCTCCTTCGACATGTCACCATGAACTCCCCAGTAGTTGTGCTTAGCCATGGCTGAGCTGTTAACATCTGTCCTGAGCTGGCTCACCCTGCCCTTCTCCCTAGGTGGCCTGGAACAACATGACACTTTGCAGCTCCTAAAGTCAGAAGCTGCATGCCACGCCGTAAACGCACTGAGATTGCTAGAACTTGAAAGTCTGCCTAGGCCGTTTAAACTTCCAGGCTGGCTGAATACCACCCAGGGTACTGTTTGGGCTTTAGCTTTCCTCCTCTGTACCTCAGGGCCCTGGAGAGTTGAGCCTGGCCACTCAGCTATGGCTGAGAGCGGGAAGCTCGCTTCAGGTGGTAGGTCCTGGAGCTTGGCATGAAAACTGTTTGGTGCCGCTTGGCTTCACATTTTTCCCCAAAGTGAAAATCTAGCTGGTTTGTTCCCTGGCTTGTCTCTGAAGCAGTTTCTGGTATTTATAGAGGACCGAACCAAGGGCCAGTCAGCTCAGAATGGAAATTCCTGAGCTGGAGT
Source organism: Tupaia tana (assembly GCA_026018925.1). NCBI lineage: Eukaryota > Metazoa > Chordata > Mammalia > Scandentia > Tupaiidae > Tupaia > Tupaia tana. The sequence goes on from JAKSZU010000004.1 coordinate 82,062,059, forward strand.
TTACTGGAGCGTCTCCTAGCTTTCCCTCTCCCTGGAGTTCAGCTAAGGTTTTCTCTGGAAAACTTTCAAGCTCTTATAAGTTCAAAGAGGCACAAGTGGGGGTGTCGACCCTAAAACATACTGTCTTCTCTTGGAGCAGACACCATGTTTTTTACAGTTGACTGAAAGAAGGTAGGGGAAGAGCAAGGAGAATGGGCCGGTGGGGGGCCGAGAGGCAGCTGCAGCTCACAGCGCTCTGGTGTGTTGGGCATTGTCTCCAGCCCTGCAGCCTCTTGGACCTTCCGTTTCTGCATTGTGTGCCCGCGCTAACCTACTGGGCAGACGCCAGAACTGGTGGTGGTGGTTGGCACACGCCTTCCAGCTGCAAGGAAAAGGAGTTGTGAGATATCTGACATTTAAAAAGACAGCTGGAATGAGTGAGATAGCGACTGACACATTCATTAAATGTCACCACCTTTGTTTCTCTTCAACATTCGATGCTTAAGTTATTCTAAATTAATTACCCAGCCACTTGATTCATTCCTGCATCCCCCTTTCTGCTCCCTCCCACCCTCTCCAGGCTTGAGAGCAGCACAGTGGCTCATTCTCTTTGTTCTCCTGGCCCGGTTGGGAGAGGCGAGCAGTGGCCTGCAGAGGAAGGAAGGCCTGTCCGGGCGGCAGCAGTGTGTTCTCAGACTCTGAGCCTGACCACTGCCATCAAAGCTGTCACACCCCTGTTTTACAGAGGAGGGAGATGAGGCTCCAGGAGGTTAAGTAATCTACCTAGGACAGATGGGGGAAGCTTGAGGAGCCAGGATTTAACCAATCTTCTAGCCCTAGGCTCTTGAGTTTACCAAACATAGTGGTGTCAAAGCAATGAATGCACCTTCCCAAGGCAAATCTGGCAGAAACAGCAGTCCTTGTCAGGTGGCCGTTCCTGGGTTTCTCAATACACTGGGGGATAAAATGCTACCCCTCGCTTCACTGCCAGGGATGGACCAGCCAGGAGCAGGAAGGCAGCGGCAGGCTAGTCTATGAGGAATCTCTCTGCAGGGCAGCTCAGGCAAATTTGGATGATTTGCAGAAGAAAGTTATTGGTCATTTAAGGAAGACAACGATTGAAGTTTGTCTGGGTCTTTGATTTCACAACCCATTTTTTTTAAAAAGGGTGTATGATTTTTTTTAAAGAATTTATTTAACTTTATTTATTATCATCATCATTATTGTTTTCCTAGTTTGATCAGAGAGAGACAGAGAGAGGAAGTGAGAAAGCAAGCCACCAGGTCTGAGACTTGAACCGTGGTCGGCCATGTGGGAGTCCAGCGCCTTTAACCACCACGCCACTTGCCAGCCCCTCACAACCCATTTTAACTGTTGTGTGTCTGGTTGGCAATTTCTCCAGGGAGATGAAAGACCGTGGGACCGAGGGGCATAGCCCTTTCCACTGTGATTGGCAAGCCCTCTGTCAAATGGAGGCTCGTGTTTCCCCAAACACGAAGAATTTCTAGCCCCGGGCTTTTCTTTCTAATTGCCCCAACCTGAAGAGTCCCTGCAAACCTGGCTCGGGCACAGACTGTGAGGCAAAGACACAGAGAAAGGAAGGAAAGGCTGCGTGTCTCAGGAAAGCTTGAGGCACTGCCCACGCTGGTGCTCTGTGTCTCTGGATAATCCCTGCTGCGTCACCAAACTTCCCCAATCTGTGCAGAAAGGAGTGGGGGGGAGCATCACGTTTCCCGTCTGTCTCTCCCCCACACTAATTTACTGCCAGTTAGTTGCCCTCAGCTGAGATCCCTGCAGGAGGTGATTCACAGCTCTGGTACTGAAAGGAAAGAGACGCAGGGAGGCAGGAGAGGTGAGCTCGCTTGTGGGAGATTCAGTCTGCAGGTTCCTCTGAACTGCTCCCATGGCAGCTCATCATCACATTCCCCTTTTCATCAAGTCTAATGCTCAGGGGTTGGTTGGAGCTGTGTAAATTTCAATCCACCGGGTCCAGGACTCAAAGCATGGTTGACCACATGGGAGTCCAGAGCCTTAACCACTGTGCCACCTGCTGGCCCTGACTGTTCTTTTTTTATTTGGAGAGGTTTTCACTATAGGGCGCGTGCGCTCACCAGAAAGACAGAGAGAGACAGAGAGATAGAAAGCGAGAAATCACCCCCCAGGGGGGATGGCCACGCCGCAATCCCTTCTCCTCCATTCTCCTCTCAGGATCTTGGGCACGCACGCACACGTGCCTGGCGTGAGTTTAAGCCACCGGGTCTGGGACTTGAACCACGCATGCGCCCTATGGCAAAAACTCTCAAAACAAACAAATGTTGGTGAAGATATAAATAAATTGGAACCTTTTGTGCAAGGTTCCAATGACGCAGCCACTATGGAAAACAGTATGGTGGGCCCTCGATACATTAACAATAAAATTACCATATGATCCAGCAATTCCACTTAGACATACCTCAGAGAATTGAAAGCAAGGACTTGAAGACATATTTGTATACCGATGTTTATAGCATCATTATTCACAATACCAAGATAGGTGCAAGCTAAGTATCTATCAATAGATAAATTAAAAAACCCTGATATATACACATACAATGGATTATTATTCAGCCTTAAAAAGGATGGAAATTCTAACATGCTACATCATGGGTGAACCTTAAAGATATTATGCTAAGTGAAACAAGCCAGCCACGAAAGAACAAAGTGAGTGAGTCCACTCTGATGAAGGTAATTAGGGCAGTCAGACTCAGAGACAGCAGAGTGGTGCTTGTCAGGGGCTGGGGAAGGGGAAGAGGGTGTTACTGTTTATGGATACAGACTTTCAGTTTTGCAAGATGAAAAAAGTTCTTTTTCTTTTTTCTTTTTGGAGAAGTTTTTGCTATAGAGTGTGCGCGCTCGCCAGAAAGACAGAGAGAGACAGAGGGACAGAAAGTGAGAAATCACCCCCCAGGGGTGATTGGCCATGCTGCAATCTCTTCTCCTCCATTCTTCTCTTGGGATCTTGGGCACTCACACGCATGTGCTTGGCATGAGGTTAAGCTGCTGGGTCCAGGACTCAAACCACGGTAGACTACAGGAGAGTCCAGCGACATAGCCATTACACCAACTTGCTGGTCCCAGATGAAAAAAGGTCTGTGGATAGATGGTGGTGATGTTTTCACAGTAATGTGAACGTATTTAATACCACCAAACTGGCCAGCAGATGGCATAGCAGTTACATCACTGGACTCCCACATGGCTGACCATGGTTTCAGTTCCTCATCTAGTGCCTTAAAATTCATATTCATGTGTGCATGTGTGTCCAAGATCCCTAGAGGAGAATGAAGGCGAAGGGACTATGACCCCATATCCTTTGGGGGGAGTAATTTCTCACTTTCCCACTCACTGTCTCTGTCTCTCTCTCTGATGAGCACACATATCCTAATGCAAAAACCTCTTGAAAAAAGATTAAACAGAGATTTTATATTATGTGTTAATATATTTTGCCATAAGTTTTATAAAAAAGTCAAAGGCAGGGCCAGCCCATGGCCTTGTGGTTAAGGTGGCAGGATACCTCATGGCTTATTTGTTGGTTCAAGTCCTGGACCCAGTGGCTGGGAAAAACACACTGGGCCCATGAGAATATGTGCCCAAAATGCTGAAAGGAGAGAGAGATGGAGAAAAAAGGATTGTGGTGCGACCTTCCCCCATGGAGGGTGCTTTCTCACTTTCCCTCTCTCTCAGTCTCTCCCCAGTCAGTGCACTTGCCTGTCAAGGATACAATGGAGAGGAGAGAAACATTAATCGGGGCTCTGCAAAAGTGGTAAGAAAGGACTTCTGTGAGTTATCTTTAAGCAACTTGGATTAGCTTGTTGCAAAGAATCATTTTATGAAGCTCTTGATTGATCTGTTTTTGTTCATCAGCATTTCCTCCGTCAGCTTTTCTTGGGCACCTCTCCATTGTTATTCACATCACTTTCCCTTCCCACAGCCTCTGAATGTTGGTGGTTCCTGAAGAGCTGCTCTCTAAGGCTGTCCCTTTGTCTTGTACCCGCCTAGCAGGGTCAGTGCCTGTCTCCACATCTCATTTTGGTGTAAGCGTTCTATAAATTAACATCTCACGCCTGACCCCTCTGCCAAGCCGCATCTGGAACTGCAGCTGTTCGCTGGCCATCCTCCCAGCAGCTCAAACTCAGTCTGGCCCCAGACCCCTTTCCTTGTTCTGCTGAGTTTCTAGTTTCTGTGGAAGGCACAGAACGCTTGGTTCCCAAGTGCGAAACAAAGAATGCTCTGCCTCCCCCTCTCCTCGGCCCGGCTTCCTGGTCAGCTCAGCTGTCCACCCTGTGGCTTCCCCTCTGTGACCACTGCGTCCTGTCCGGGGATACTCCCTGAGCTCAGCCTTTGTCCCCTCTGGAGTAGATGGCTGCAACTGCCCTCTGGGCTCTTCTTCTCCGGCCCTGCTGTGAGCTAGCCAGAGGAAGCCAGTGAGAGGCCAGTCCTGGGCCCTCTGCTAGGGAACCAGATATCTGGGTTTGGCTTACCCCGAAGGGAAGCAGGACCCAACACAAATCACAAAGTCCGAGTGCCTTCTGAAAAATAGCCCAGGGAGGGGAGGACGGTTAAGTGGGGGGAGGTGTGGCAGCTAGATTGATTTGTTTTTTTTTTTTTTTTTTTTTTTTGAGAAGTTTTTGCTATAGGGTGCCTGTGCTTGACAGAAAGACAGAGAGAGACAGAAAGTGAAAAATCACCCCCAAGGGGGGATGGCCACGCCACAATCCCTTCTCCTCCTCTCTCCTCTTGGGATCTTGGGCACGCACGCACACGCACCCGGTGTGAGTTTAAGCCGTCGGGTCCGGGACTTGAACCACGGTTGACTACATGGGAGTCCAGCGATATATGCATTACACCAACTGCTAGTCTCGCAGCTAGACTGATTCTGAAAATCAGGCAAGCCTGGAAGTTCCTCGGCCCCTTCCAGAGCAGGTGCCAGCCAGCAGTGGGAGAAGGGCAGCAGGTCCAGCTCCAAATCTAGGCAGGGGCCAGGTCCGGGGTATGTGGGCTTCAAGGCGGACGACCACAGGGGGGATCCTCGGCCGAAGTCCCAATTCTTCTTGAGCTGACCAGTGTGAGCAGGGTGGCGGGTGAGCTCAGGGGGTTCACTATCTCCCTGAGACTCAGGGTGCTTGGCAGCCCTAGGAATTCCTCTGCTCTGAGCTTCACTCAGACTCCTTGGCCTGAAACATCGCCCCCCTCCTCTCAATTTCCACAGCTCATTACTCTTCCTTAAAAGCCTGTATCAGACCCACTTCTTTCCTGAAGCCATCACTCATTCTGCTGAGCTGTGATATCTGAATTTCTATAGCCCCTCGGCCCATTTAAAATTTGTTCACTTATCTCTTTTGAGAGAGAGAGGTAGAGGGCCGGGGGAGTAGCCCCAACAGGGGCCACCTCATGCTGTGGTTCACCCTGACCCAGTGTGCCTGGATCACAGGCACGAGCATGCCCAGCCTGCTCTGTCAGCCCCTGGGATGTGAACCTGGGACCTTTCCCATGTGGGGCCAGTGGGGGTACTGCTGCGGCACCGCCCGGTCCCTCCAACAATGAACTGAATACATAGTTCCCTTTATAAATTGCCTTGTGTCAGTCATTCAGTAGGTACACCCTCCCTTTACGGACTGTGTGACCTTCCAAAGTGCTACTAAAATGCTGTGATGAATTTCTGGTTCTTCTTCCTCTGGGCACTTGAACCCCTTTTGTTTCCCAAGGGGATGAATAGTTTGCAATGGGCTATGGGCTATGCAGGAAAGCAACGTGTTAGTTTCGGGCCAGAGCGTCTAGGCCTATGTGACACTGTGTGCTCTTTTTCCCTGGGCATGGCAGCCAGCAGGGTTTGAGAGGTTGGTTGCTCTGCCATGCTGAGGCTCCTGGATAAATGCAACGAGAGGAGCCCCCTTTGCAGACCCGTGACGGGCACCCAGCACGAATGAGAAAAATAACTGTTTTCAGCCACTGAAATCCGAAGGTTGCTATTGCAGCATCGCCCAGCCCAGCCCCACGGATACACTGACCCCGCTGGCTTTCTCAGCACTGGATGTGTCCCGCACATCCGAATCCTGCGGCTGCACAGGGACAGAGACAGGAGCAGAGGGCTTCTCTCAGCAGTTCTGTTCCCTCCGCAGCCTCTCACTGTGGAGCGGCAGTAATTTAGATGCAGATGTGCAGGAACATGGAACCTTCCACTGTCTCCTCTACGGGCTGCTCACTAAATTAATTAAAAGATGGTGGTGAGCAGAGAGGATATTCTATCAAGGCAGAAGGTTCTGTTTTTACTTTTCCAGTCTGCAATAATACTTTGCCGTGGCTTTGTCAGGTTGCTTTATAAGAGTTAGCAGGGCTCCTTTCCTGGTGGGTGAAAGTATCGTACTTTCCCGATATGAGGGCATGACCCACTTCCCCAGAGAAGCTTCGGCATCTGGAGGGGCTCCTTGTGGAGCTGAACAGCTGAGGGAACAGCCGTGCCCCACACACCAAATGGCCCACGCGCCAGCGCCTGACAGAGCGCAGGTGGAGTCCAGCTTGATAATAAGCAGGTATTCCTTGAGCAGAACTGAAACCAAATGAGCCCGTCTGTCCTACTTCTGATGGAAGGCAAGTGGTTATCTCTGTGAAACAAAGATGAAAAAGAAAAGCTCTGCAGTGTTCAGTATGTGTGTGCCGACTGCTACACCTTAGGAACATAAAATGACAAGAGAAATGGGCAAGAGACAGAGATTTAATTGAATAAAAACTCCAGGCTGTGACAGGGGCGGGAAGACACAGAGCAGTAATTAACAACATAATTTTTAAAATGACGATGCAATTAATTAACATCCTGGGTAAGCGCAGAGGGGAAGGGGACATCTTTTTAGCTCAGAAACACTGCTAAATAAAGGAGAAGGGAACTTCATGTTTTTTTTTTTTGTTTGTTTTTTGTTTTTTGTTTTTTGTTTTTTAAAAAAAACATCTATGTGCAAATGGCTCTGGTTATTGCAACTTCAGCAAAGCTCTCAACAACCACCCAAGAGGCTTCACGTGCCAGAGGAAGCCAACAAATGAATCAACGTGGTATTTCACTTTATTCCAAAACTTGTATTTCATTTTATTCTCATCTGTGAAGGAGAAATTCTGGGTTAGATAATGAAGTTGGGGGATATTCAGATGTCACTCATGCTTCAGGCTGAGGACTAGTCTCCTCTGAGGAGCCTGTGGGTGAGGCCCTGGGAGCTCAGAGCCTTCTTGCAGTGGGGCCCCAAGCCTGCAGGGATTTATGGGAACTGCTGGAGTGGGAGTGGGAGCAGTGGTTAGGGGGATATGGGAGCTGGCCATCATCTGTTCAGAAAATGATTTTTTGAAACCATGGAGGTGTTCACTTGTGTGAGCTAGCTGCTCGATATAAGAGGAATCTCTCAGACCGGCAGTAATATTTTACCATTCACACTGGTCACTCTCCCTTCTCCAACAGGCTAGGATAGGTCATCTTTACTTGCCTAGGGGCTCACAAATGGCTGCTGGACATGCATTTGGTGCTCACTTCTGCAAAGAGCTGCTCACGCTCATTTCTGGGCTCCTTGTGACCCAGGGGACTCAGCTGTTCCCTTCACAGGTGTGAGACCCACTGCGTCTCTCTGTGATGGAGAGAGCCATCTCGATGAGGTCAGGCTCCAGTCAAGAAACGTAATGAGGTCTGTGGCCTGCCGCGAGTCTGGTCAGGACCTTGAGTTTTTCTCAGTCTCAAGAGAACATCTAAATGCAAGACTGCAGGTGTAGGAAGACCTATCAGTCACAAGACTTCTGGGGAGAAAAGGTACCTTTACACATTAGTCCCTAGCCTAAGGCTCAGTACAGAGTCAAGTCTGGGGTTTATCTATGTTTACTTTTCTAAGTGGAAAACTTTTTTTGGCACAATCTCCTGTAAGCTCATGCGCAGTGGTCATTCTGGGGGCCTGAAGACATCACCCAAAGTTTTATCAGTAGAGAAACCTGATCATGTGACTTAAAATGGGGCTACTTTATTGAGATACTGCTCCTATCGCATGTGACGCATGAAGAAGACACCGAGTGTGTGACAGCGTGTATGTTCTTGGCCTTCCAATGCTGAGAGGAGGAGTCCTTCGGCAGACTTGCCTCTTGCCAGTGGTACACACAGCTCTGGACACTGGCCTGCGGAGTCACAAGTGGAAGTGGAAACTCACCTGCACGCACTTATCAGGGCTGTACAGACTAAGACCCAGCAAAGCAACCTACCTACAGGGGGTGATGGGAGGGCTGCTATTACCTCCACGGAAATGTGCCATTATCATAAGGAACAGTTCAAGCACTTTTTTTTTTTTCTAAGTTGAATTTGGTCTAAGGTAGAGATCTAAAGGAAAACAAAACGAAAACCCCTCACTACCACTGAAACAAACGACACTGGAGTATGTAGTCATTGACAGGACTAAAGTTTAAGATGAAAATTGTCCCAGCATGTAGGGCTGAAATGGGCCTAAGCTGACTTGGTTTCAATCAAGAAGTTACTCTGTATGGAAAGATGGACTCAGGCTATGATTTGAACTTCAGAACTCCCCATTCAGAGAAGAACATTTCATCTAGGTTTTTCTTTGACCTGGTTAGGCATTTTAAACAGCTGCTTGTTACTTCCCGGAATTACAAAGCTACGTAGAAAGCACAAATCATCCTGAAACATATGTGCCTCTCTTTCTTGACAATGGAGGTTATTTTTGAGAACAAAGATCCTGTTTTCAAACAAACATGATCATTAACTGTGGCGCATCAGAAAACACTTGGCAGGTTCGGTTTCAGCAGAATCACTCCTAGAGAAAGCGACTAAGTTCCCATGAGGAATCAAGACACTTTCAATTCATGAGGAAAGTCAACACGAAAGGGAACCAGGAGCCCTGCACACCAGCTGAAGGTTCAGAAACACCTTGGCTGTCTTGTGGTTTCAACACGGGACCAGGAGTCCGCATCGTGGTTTATGCCACACCAGCAAAGAGCTTCATAGAGTAACAGTGGGCCTTAGAAAGGCTCTCGATGGACCTGCTCCATTCATGCAGGCCCTGAAACTGCAGCCATTGCTCTACTGCATTTCCTTCTTCTCCGGGAGAGCTTGGTAAAGACACACCATTTCAGAAATGCAATCCGCCTCTTCTGAAGAGACTGCTATTTTATATTTTATAGAACCAACTTCTGGGTTCTCCACCCTTTGCTTTTTTTTTTTTTTTTCCTACTCTTTTTTTTTTTTTTTTTCTTCTTGACAGCAGACCCATAAAAAGTGAAAACCACAAAAACATCACCTTAGGAGACGGAAAAGACTAAGACAGATCTGACCACGCGACAAGTGTTTCGGCCTTGACCTACACAGGAGCAGTTAGGACTCTGGCGTGACAGACGGCTGCGGGGGCCGCTGTGACTGCACAACACTGCGTGTAGACGGTGGAACGAGTGCGAAAGGAGCATTGCTGAGTCCCGTGGGTGTGGCTCGGCCGTGCGGCTCATGGCGTCGGAGGTGGTTTCGGAGACGGGCACGAGCTCTCGCTGTCAAAGCTGGCAGCTCGGCCTTGCCACTGAGGAAAGGAAGAGAAGCTGGTTATTGATCGCTAAAGGAATGCACATGACAGTTTCCCAAACTCAACTGGCCCATGCACTGAAGTCACCTTTCCCAGCTTCTCGGAAGCTTTTTGAACTTAGCTGTCAGCCATGCAAAACTGTGAGGAAAACAGCTTCGAGCTAGTATGGAATATCTGATTTTCAAAAAAGACCTACTGCAGAGATAATTAAAGCTTTCTTCACTATGCAGCGATGTGTAGATGTGTGTGTGTGTGCGCACACGCACGCGCGCGTGTGCGCAGGCGCATTTTCATGAGGCACTATGACTGGACCATTTCTGAGTGCTTCAGCCATTTTTCACACTGAAAATCAGATTATGTTAGCAGCAAAAGAGGCAGTCTGTGGAGTGTGCCCTTCCTGCCAAGAACCCACGATCATGAATTATTAGCAATTTGTCTAGGAGCATTAGCACAGCTAAAAATCTTATATTGCTTTAGCTTTGGGCTTCCTTCTTCATCGTAATGATTCCTGTGGGCATTGACACCTGATATGCAAAGGGATAGGAGGTGCGAGGAGACCCTTTGGGGCTTCTCCAGCCCAGCTCTCAGCCCAGCCTAAACCCCTCTGTGAAAACAGTGAGGTAATGAGGTGAAATGGAGTGAAGAAGAGGGGTAACAATGGATAGACCCGTGCCTTGAGCCATCCAACCCTTTTAAAATGGAAAAGCCAGTCATAGCTGCAGCAGTGCTTCCTGGGCAAAGATCTGACCCTATGAACAGCCTTGCCGGGGCTGTAACTTCAAGGTGAGCCAATGTCCGCTGCCTGCACCACCCTCTGTGGGCCGAGGAGACACAGTGCTCTCCTGTGTGCCTGCAGGACAGGACTCAAGAGGTAGGTGATCAAGATGGCCTTCCTAACCTGAAGGGCAGCCCTTTCTGCTTCTCATGAGCTTTAGGGGTCTCTGTTATGGAGCGATGAGGCTGAGGAGAGGCTATAACCATGCATTTGTGCATGTATGGGGCGGGAACACCACCACCCCCATACAGCCATTTCTAGACCGATCTGAACCACCTAAGGAAGTGACCATTTGCCATCCAGCATTACCCAGAGTAGGTGGGAAGCCCACAAAGCTGGGGAGAGACTCAAACCTGCTGAACTACCATAAAGCTCCCAGTCCTAAGGAATGCTTCTGTTGTTCTTTTCCGAGCTCAGTACTTCAGGGGCTCCTTACTGGTCCTTGTGCAGGTCATCCTGAAGATCTTTACAACTAACCAAGGGCTGGGCGATCAGGTATCGAAGACCACCATGACCTAGATCTAGCAATCTTAGCATGTCAGCACTGGACATAGGTTTGGGAGAGCATCTATTTAACATTCTTGCTCTTGCAAATAAGAAAGGACACAGAGAAGCCAGGACCCAAAACCAGGTCTCCTAACTCTCAACTCCTTGTCCTTTCCACTCCATCCTACTGCTGTCTTAGCATCTGGTCACACGATGGGAAGAAGGAGACACAAAAGACAGTAAGAAACCTAACCTCTTTGGGTGTACACCAGCTCATACTTACTCCTAACTCCAGGTGGCAGTCTCTCTGCTTGCAGCGTCCACGTGAATGAAATCACAACCGAGGGTTTCCCTGGTGAAATATTTTAGATAAATAAATGCCTGGTCGTCGAGCCCGTTGTGACTTCTGACTCAAGTGTTTCTTAACCAGAAGGTGCCATAAGATGATTACTAACACTTGCGTTTAATAGACAATCATTTAGGAAGTCTACTTTTTCTGTTGCAATCTTTAGCCATGGTGAAAGGTACATTGTAATTACTGACTTCTCCCCTGGGTAAGCGTGCCACTTAAACAACCTGATTGATAGGCCAGGTCAGAGGAGAAAACATGAAATGGCTACACAGGGTACCTTTTGTCCTTTATACAACAGCCCAAAGAGTGGTCACACAGAGCGTAATTACCCATCCAGAACAAATGAAGAAGGAATACTGGCTCCCCTGCCGGTCCCTGCTTTTGGCTGTGAAGATAGACAAAGGGAGGAGATGGGGTTCATGGACAATGGGGAGGGGGCTGATTCCAGGAAGCTTATCATGGTGGCTCCGAAGTAGCAGAGAACCTGTCCCTGGCACTCAGGAAGATGATTGTCCCAGGGTGGTTGTGTCAATAAGGTCTTTTGTCATTTGGAAACTGGTCACGTTCCACCAGAGATCTTAGCTCTCTGGCAGTTGCTCTGAACGTGGCTGTATGCAATAAAACGCCTTGGAGAAGGTTGCTGGTCAACCTGGCCTCTGTGTGTGGTGGCAATGATGACACGCAGCACTGGACAGCAGTGCTGAGAGGTGAGGGAGCTGGCGCCACAGCAGGGGAGAGGTGTTCTCGATGGCTTAATGAAATTTTATTCATGAAAAATATCCCAGCAGGGAGAAATGACTTTTCAGTTAATTTGTTCCGCTCAACTTTATTTTAAGCCGCAAACAAGCGAGCAAGTATGGTGTCCTCTGTTCTCATTAATAAAAAAGAAATGATCACAGCAGTTGAAACTCCTTTAAGAAAGGTGCAAGATAAATGCAGAGTGCTTTACAGATTGGATGCCATTTATCTTCCCGGGAGCTGGAGAGGAAGATTTCTTTATGTAACACACAAATGGGAGACAGGAGTTTCAGGAGCAAGCTCTTCCTCGGTGTCCAGAACAGGAGTGCTAAGGATGTCTGGGGGGAAATACATTCAGATGCAATGTATCCTGTGAATAGAGTGTTTACTTATCATCAGCCTGGTAGGTTTTTAGATGCCTTTCTTTCTTTCTTTCTTTCTTTCTTTCTCTCTCTTTTTTTTTTTTTTTAGAGGTTTTTGCTATAGGGTGTGTGCACTCGCAGCCAGAAAGGTAGAGACAGACCAAGAGACAGAAAACGAGAAATCACCCCCCAGGGGGGATGGCCACACCGCAATCCCTTCTCCTCCATTCTCCTCTCAGGATCTTGGGCACGCACACACACACACACACACACGTGCCTGGTGTGAGTTTAAGCCACCGGGTCTGGGACTTGAACCGCAGTTGACTACATGAGCGTCCAGCGACATAGCCATTATGCCACCTTTTTGTAAAGACATTTAAATGGCAGGTGATGAAAGTGTCAGTAAAAATTTTATACAAACATGCCCTGTTGACATCCTACATTTCCAAGATAAATACCATTTTCAGCTTCTTCATACAGAGAAATGATCAGCTGAGCAGAAAATGGTAGGAGAGTGAGGGAGGCAGGACCGTCTCGGGAGCTCGGTGTGCGAGGTCAAGAAAAAAGTAAACCCAAAGGATATGATTCAATTTATTCTCTTTTCGTTTTCCATATACTGTTACGTTTCCTTTACTGCCTCATCAAATATTCATTTTCAAGGGCTTGATTCTACTTTATCTTTCTTTTGTAGTCTGTACTAGTGAGTCGGAGTTCTCAAAGAAACCAGGGTTGGAATCAATTATTTGGCTTAATTAGGTTGCATTCATCATGAAGGAGAGTGATTCTGGGGCCAAGCCTTGGCACCTCCCGGTGCCCTGCACCCCCCACTCCAGCCACTTCCCTGTGAGTTACTTCCCGGTCTCTCCGGGCAGAGCCAGCCTGGTAGCAGTGATGGGTTATTGCAGACTCATGATTAGAAAGACAGTTACAATGCAAGATGGGAGTTCATGAGCCTAGTCTTCACTTGGGGTCAGAGTGTCTAGAAGAGCAGACAAGGGAGAGGCCTACCCCCCAAGCTACCAACCAGGAGACCCCACCTCCTGGGACCTCTTCTCTCATCTCATGCTCCTGGCTCTAAACCATTGCCAACAGTTTCGTGCACTTTTTTCTATTTTTTTTTAAGCAGCTTCATCCTTCCCTTCCCTTTCCCAACTCTTTCTTTCTCTCTCTTTTTCTTTTGCTCTCAAGAGTAAGAGACAGAGACAGAGGCACCCTCATAGGGCCTCATGCCATGATCTTCCCCCAGCCTTTCCAGTCAGTCAGGAACTTGGGCATACGTGTGCCTAGCATGTACAAGTTGACCAAGAAACCAATCCCTATCTTCTCTAAGGATCCAGCATCACAGGGCGGCACACTGCCACTGCGCCACTGTGGCTGGCCACTTGTTCTATCCTCAAGTATCTCCAAAGGATTAAAACAAGAGAAGAGTGTGGCTGTCATGGTTGCATCAATGCTGCAATCAATGAGGTGTCCAGTTGTCTCCAGGTTGGCTGGAGTTCTGCCCAGACACATAGAGGCTGGTCATAGTTCTCCACCCACAACATAGAGAAAGAGTCTCTGGAAAAGAGGGAGCAGGGGCTCCTCTGGGGGAGACAGAGAGCTGAGGGACTGGCCTCCCTCAGTGAAGTGCCCAACAATGGTGGCAACATCAAGGCAACTACAAGGCAGAAGTGTGCGGCCTCGATTGCATCTATGACTGACTCCTTGATGCTGCCTCAAAAAGCACAGGGCTGAGCCTCACGAGCACACACCTGCCTGGGGAGGAAAGTCCATTCGCCTGGTTCCCTGGGAGCCACTGTTTCCCATGGGTTTCCATGTGTCCAATCCTCAGCTGTCAATCTTTCTCTCTCTCTTTTACACATAAAGGGTATGAAAGAGAGAGAGAGAGAATACATACCCTCCACCAAACGAGGCCTGGGCAAGCTGCAATCCTTTTTCTTCCAGTTCTCTATTCAGTCAGGATCCTGGACACATGCATGCACTCCCAGCAGGTTGCAACCAGGTCCGGGATTCAAACCCCAGTGGGCCATGTGGGATCTCACTTCCTCTACACAGTGCTTAACCACTATGCTGTGGGCTGGCCCTGCACTCAGTCTTTCTTGAGACACTTCACATTGCTGGAAACCAGTGGAGATGGGTTCATCCAGTCTTAGAAGAAAAGGGGCTCTCAAGTCCTCCAGTTTGCCACCCATGCCTTTTCTGCCTCACAGAGTGTGAGGAGGAGAATACCGTGCTTTAAAGCCAAGGGGCCTGGAGTGGAAGGGATAAAGCTTCATTTTGTATGAGATTTCCAAGTTTACACAGCTCTCTAGACTTACTGTATTTGAGGCCTATTAAGATGAAGGAATGACACCCAGCTTTCTAGGATATGGACTGGGTCTGAGATACTGAAAATGAGCTTAGCATCTTGCCTGCCCCCCCACCCCCCATATCCAGACCTATTTGAGAAAAAGCTAGCCTAGGGATCACCAAGGTGATCGATCACAGAATCCTAACTTGATGGGGTTCAGTGGAGTATAAATATCTCACAAAGGGACTTTCTTTGCAATTGAGAAAGAAGTGACAAGCTCAGGATTGTACAGCAAGTCAGGAAGGGCCAAGGCTGGAGCCCTAGTCCTGAGACTCTCAGCCCTGTCTCTGTTAGAAGCCAGCCCCATAGCTTCAGCAGAAAGAGGAGCACCTTGAGGCCAGGCTCCCTGCCCCAGCAATGGCGAGCACTTCATTCACAGGAGGAATCTGCTCTGTGGTGATCTCCAGCCAAGCAGCGGCTACTGCCAAGTGACTGCCTGGCTTGAGCCTCAGGGCACTTACTGTTCCGACAGAGGTAGAATTTCTTGCCAAGTTCTGATCTCACCCCCTTGGGGCTTTCTCCTAAAGGACTGAGGTGGCTCTGGGGCTTTGAGAAAGCATTCTGGGGCTGGCACAGTGGCCCTGCTGGGAAGGCTTCTTCTACCTTCTAACTTCTTATTTTCTGTAAAGAATTTAAAGAATTTAGTGTTGCTGTCAAAGCCCAACCTCAAGTTGGGTCAGGCAGCCTCCACCTTCTTCCTCCATTGCCTCTCTGCCTGTTCCACACTGCGTGACAAGCAGGTGTCCCCGTGCCCCTTCCCACAAAGGCTGAGGGTCTTGCAGAAGCCGACTGCCATTTCCACAAAGGCTGAGGGTCTTGCAGCAGCCCACTCTGCCATGCAGCAAACATGCCAGGGGCCAGGCGAGCTCACCCACCTCTTTGAAGGACTTCTTTACCTCCACTAAGGAGTGCCAGTGTGCGATGGGCTTCCGTGGGTAGGCCAGCATCTCATTCCAGTGGTCTCTGCCCAGGCCTTCAGCATTGATCCCCACACGACAGACTCCTATGATTTCATTGTGGCCCACTCTGAGGGAGAAACAGAGGTCCCCAGCAATGGCTACCAGTCATGCTCTCAGAAGGGGAGATCCCTGGAATGGGATCCTGTTCAGCAGGTGTAACTCAGGACTCAGTTCTGAAAACAGAGGCTCAACAGGGGCCCAAGGTGTCAGTCACTGTGAAGCTTTGCTCAGAATCCTTGGGTGGATGTTGGACAGAGACAGATGAAAGGTTATAAACTTGTTTGGGATCTTGGGAAATGGTGGGGCAGATGGCCTGACTTTGGAGAGTTTAAGTCTCTCCACTTATGTGACTTGGCCAGCACATTACAACTCTACTGGAGACACTGGCGTGTCTGGACACTGGAAATGAATGGACCCACTCTGAGCACCATACCCTCAGCGACGGGGCTGTGATGTATTCACTCTGCAAGAACATCAATTATCACTCAAGTGTGTTCTTCAAGCGCCTCCTATGCCTGAGAGCTGGTGCTCAAAATCCTGAATTGCAGCTTTATCATGTGTGTTTTTTTTTTTTTCTCCTTTGCCTAAAGTGAAGAAGATTCACAGGGCTGTAGTAGTTGGATTCTTTTTTTTTCTTTTTTAATTTTTAGATAGGGTCTCACTATGTCTCAATCCCCCTTCCTCAGCCTTCCTAGTAGCTGGGTCTAAAGGCATGCCCTCTTGTGCCAGGCTTCTAGGATGGATCTGGAATCAAACCCAGGTTGCCATGTAGCCTTAGCCTACAGAGCAGCAATGTCAACCAGTGTGTTGTACTGTGGCTAGGCCAGTTGGATTTTTTATTTTTTTAATGAGAGAGAAAGAACACATGAGCTCATGCAGGAAGGAGAGAAAAAGAGGAAGGAAAGAGAGAGGTTTTTTTTTTTTTTCTTTTTGTAGAGAGATTTTTGCTAGAGGGCATGTGCACTCTCAAATAGACAGAGACAGAAAGCAGGAACTTGCCCCCCAGGGGGGATGGCCACGCTGTGGTCCCTTTTCTTCCATTCTCCTCTTGGGATTTTGGGCACACACACGCATGCACCTGGTGTGTTTTAAACTGCTGGGTCTGGGACTTGAACCACAGTCAGCTATGTGAGAGTCCAGCAACGTAACCATTACGCCATCTGTTAGTCCCCGAGAGAGAGATTTTTAACAATGTGTTGTGATCCTCCTGCCCCTGCCTCCCAGCTGGCTAGGATTACAGGCATGTGTGTTGAGGCTGGACCAACATCTGAACCCTGGCCTCCCAGGTGGCCCCATTACCGTGCAATGGTGCCCTCCCACTTGCATCATCATGTCTAGGCCTGGAAATTGCTTTTGAATTAGGCTTAATGAAAGAGCAAAGTGGAAGAAAAGAAGAAAAATTGTTTACCTGAGGAAGAATGTTAGATATCAGGTCATCCTGGGTTCAGATTATGGAAGGCTTTAAGAGTCCAGGGGAAAAGGCTGGACAATAGGAGCCACTGATGTATAGTGAATTAATGTAAAAAAAAAAATTAAAGGAAAAAAATAAGAGCCATTGATGATTCTTCTTTCTTTCTTTTCTTTTCTTTTCTTTTTTTTTTTTTTTTTTTTTTTTTTAAGGTTTTTGCCATAGGGCATGTGCGTTCGCCAGAGACAGAGAGAGACAGTGAGAGAGAAAGTGAGAAATCACCCGTCAAGAGGGATGGCCACTCTGCAATCTCTTCTCCTCCTGGGATTTTGGGCATGTACACACACACACCCGGCATGATTTTCAAGCCACCGGGTCTGGGACTCAAACCACAGTCAGCCATGTGGGAGTTCAGCACCTTAACCACCAAGCCACCTGCTGGGCCCCATTGGTGGTTCTTGAGAAGGGGAGGTCCAGGAATAAAGTGGTCCTTTAGGAAGGTGTAGCATGAATTAGTATGTTGGCTGGAGTGGGGCAGGGAGTGATGGAGGCTGCTAGCTATTCCAGAGTGAGAGAAGTAGCAGCAGAAGAGATGGAGAAGGCGAAGAGACATTTTAAAGGACAGACCGAAGGACTTAGTGCCAGATGGATGAATGGAAACAGTCAGGGTGAATTTAGGAAAACTGGTGGGTGGGGCTGCCCCTAGGCAAATAGGCCAGCTGGGAAGGGAAGCTCCAGCCCTTTGCTAAAGGGAATCCATGCTCTTTCTCAAACTCCTGTATCTGCCTTGGCTGGAACCAGATTTGAAGTCAACGGGTGCAGGTCTAAGGCCAAGGAGTCCTGCCCTGCCCTGGAATGTGGACGAGGGGCAGGGAGTTGAGCCCTCTGAGACCCGTTCTTACCGGTCATAATCCATAACTGAGATGAGCAAACTGACTTGATCCATGTTTTCTGGAGGAATGTCAAAGATGATGGCCTCATTGTAGACAGGATTGAGGGTGTTCTTCTTTATGGTGGTTTTCTTCTTCTTCAGCCTCCGCCCGTCACAAAGCAGGGACACTTTGACGTAGGGATCTATGCCAGCGCGGGCGGTGGAAAGGGAAGGGAGCATGTCAAACAGATGTCCTGGAACATCATTTGCAGCAGAGGGACTGGGCCTACTGCTGCTCATCAGATGGTATCAGTAGGTTGTTAAAATAATTAAACCACCTTGTATTTATGTAGCACACCTGTCTCTGAGGACACTCTGTGCTTAATAAACACAGTGTCTTTAGCTACCTCGGTATTCCTGAGAGAGCCTGTAATGGACTTTTACCAAGGGGGAGTTGGCCCCAAATCAGACAGGACACCTGCCAGTGGGTATGCAGTTCACAGCCCTAGCTCTCAGCTCCACAGGGAAGACCGGCGCAAAAGTGTGGTGAAGCTGAACAATGGCACTATTTCTTTCTTTCTTTCTTTTTTTTTTTTTTTACCTATATGGAGTCCTTTTCCCTGGGGGTTTTAACCAAAGGATAAGGAAGTAAAAATAGAACCCAGTGATGCCCCAGGAGCAGCAATGTGTGAAATGAACAGCGGCAGTCTCGATGCTGTTCATGTCCTCTCCATCTGACACGATTCTGGGTCCCATTGTCCCAATAATCTCAGTTGGCATCGAGAAAGGGGGAAGTAGCCCTGCTCTCTGCGTCCCTAGCAGCCATTTCCTGCCCACTTCTGAGCAGAGGAGGAGGAGGGAGTCATGTCCTGGGGAGTAAGGGTTGGTCTACTGAGATTCAGGGCAGCTGGTTGGCATTTCATTTCGCAGTGGGATCTTGGATTCCTTCCATCCGCCAAGAGATTTTTTTTTACTGAATTTCCATGTGCCGCCCATCCTGGTCTCGTCTTTCGTTTTCTGAATGGGTACTTTCATGGTCATGTTTCTACCCTGAAATTTTCTACTCATCCAGGTGAAGTGACACCTATTGTATCTCATAGCACAGGTGTCTCAGTCCCCATCATAATTGTTATTTATGCTGCTCAGCTCCAGAAATGAGAGGGCAGCTCACAGGTAATAATAGCTCTGAGACACTGATGCACTGAGACACCTTCTTGCCCAGAAGCCAGGGCTCATGCGAAATCTGTCAGGAGGTGTGGGCCAATGCAGCCATTCCTCCAGCTCTGCGATTCCTGGGCGTATGGTTCCACCCCTGGGCATCTGAGCACCCACTAGGCCCTCATACTCCCTGGCATCATTCAGGGGGCAGATGAGGCCTACCTGGGTGGGAGCTAGTGAGGCTGTGACACCTGATCAGAAACTCCAAGCCTTAAAGGCATTTCTATAGACATCTAAATGAGTCCTTGGCTAGCCAATGTGACGGCAGCAGCTGTGCCTTAATCACGGGGACACTTGGGTGTATGGGGAACTGGGGAGACCAACTGGGGAAACCATGAGGTGTTTAATCAACCTGCTGTCTGACCACCCATTTGAGAGGGCTCTGCCTCAAGGGGATTTTCAGTAAAAACTGCAGGAGGAATTTTAAGCACTGGTATGAGATAGCTTTCTGGTCTCCACAGCGTTCTCTATGGAGATGTTCCGGGATATTGTTCAGGTCCTGCAGAGAGGTAGGAAGAGCTATCACCAGGTCCTGTCTTTAATAGGGCAGCTTTTAGACCCTCTGGAGGGTGCAGATTGCCTTGGAAAGTGTCTTCCGGCTTGAGGTCGCTCAATGTTGCCTTATTGGGCTGCCATGTCTATCTCTACACACCCCCACGTCAGAGCAGATTTGCATATCAGGAGGCTTAGAAAAATATAGGCAGAGAGGCACTTGTTCCATGGGCAAATGCCTTATTAGTAACTGGTGATTTTTGGCTTACTTTCCCAACTCTGTTCACCCTGACAAGGGACATCCAATTTATAAAATCCAGTAGGCATATTTCCCTTGCAGGAACTAGTGATCTCACCAGCATTCAAGGGGCAAGCAGAGGGATGACTGTTCTCTAGGGTTCCCTGGGGCACACGCTTGTGGCATCCAACAGAATCCTGGTCCTGGGTGACCTTGAAGGTCCTTCTCTCTCCATCAGCCTGTAGTGCTCCCTACAACCGAGGGAAGGGCATGAAGACCGGCCATGTGTTTCAGCCTCTTTTCATGAGACCCACCACGACTCAGCATGTGGTATATGCCAGGCATTGTGCAAGAAATGTACATAAAGTAGGTCATTAAAAAATCCTTTATTTATTTATTTATTTTAAAATTATTGTCAGAAAGTGCTTGCACTTGCCAGAGAGATAGAAGAAGCACCTCCAACAGGGCATGGGCACGCCACAATCCTTTCCCCGCCATTTCTCCTTCCTATCAGAATCGTGGGCATGCATGCACATGCAGCTGGCATTTTTCAAGTCACCATGGCTGGGATTTAAACTGCAGATGGGCATGTGGATCTGGGTCCCAATTGCACAGTACTTACCACTCCACTACAGGGCCAGCCCACCATGTCATTTAAAGTTCACCTCAACCCTATAAAATATTTATCATTATCCCCATCTTTCTAGATAGGAAAATAGGAACTTAGATTCAGAAACTTGTCTAAGATTTGATCCTAGATCTGTCTGACTCTGAAGCTTACATTTTTAAACACTAGACTCAAAGCAATACAGACCAGACGTGGCAGAGATAGGTGGGTTTATTGTCACCCCCTCTTTGATGCATACTGATCCTATTCTTATTTTAGACTATTTTTTGTTGTCATGATTCTAGCAGAGAGGGCTAGAGAACTGATCCTTAGATCAAGGAGAAGAGGAATAGGATTTAGAGGTCAGTGCCATATAAATCAAGAACAGGCAATTAATAAACACCACGCACTTCCCAGTTTAGTACAGCATCAAGCCATTCGGAGCTGCAGACAACCACAAATTCATCTCCAAAGACAAAAGATCTAGTTTAAGATGCCCTGGCATGTACCTCGCCACTGCATCACCCTCAGGCCAGGTTCCTCATGCTATCAATTCGTTCATTCATTCGAGGCATATTTATGGAATGCTTATAGTGTTCCATGTACTGTTTGAGACACTTGCTTACGTCAGTGAACAAAATAGACAGACATTTCTAACCCAAGTAGGGCCCCCCTGCATTTTCAAAATTAAGCTGAGATTTAATACCAGGTTCTAAAAACAGGTAGAGAAGAAGGGCAATTTTGAGAAGGAGGTTAAAACTCAGCATGAAAAAAATCTTCTACCCCAAACCCTCTGATTTGGAACAGCCTTTATGATGACCTCAGTGGCTTTACCATAAGCTCTCGCTAGCACATCAATTTAATTACACTAGAGAAGATAGTGTGGGGACTTGGGCAGCAAAATCCTATTTCCCTCAGCAGCCTCAAGAGTCCTCAGCGAATTTCCATCCCCGGTACGCACTTATTTTGGTATTAAAATGAAATCTACATTGGCTGTATCTTGGGAGAAGCCAACTTGCTCCTGCCTAAGAGTTTCTCATGACAGAAGAGGTTTGTTAAGCTGTTCACAATGTTCTGATGTGTTTTGGTAGCTTCAGTGGAGGGAGAAGCATGGAAGTGAGTCCTATCTGGGGGCCTTGGGGTCTGGGAGGCAGGAGTACTTCAGAGAGAGGGTGGGGGTTGGAGCAGGGGCTCTGAGGGATTCAAAGCTACAGTAAAAACATGTTACTTCAGGATTTCTTGACCACTTTCCCTGAAACCTCAGTCTTCTTCCAACTGCATTGGTTTGTCCCTGTCCAGATGTTTTCAGCCAGACCATCACCTCTTTACAGCAACTGTGATTATACTAAGCAGTTTTCCAGGAAATGAATAATTAATATATATGAAGGAAATATGGGGAAAAGCTTCACTGTATTCCCAGCTAAACTCAGAGGCATCTCCTGAGTGGTTTTACCTTGTTAACCCGAACCATCAACAGCGCCTCTTGAGTGGGGGTCTAGGGAAACAAACCGCACATTTTCCTACCTTTGCTATTCTGAGTGCAGCCCAGACTGTCCTATGGGCCTGTTCTTTGGGAGACTTCACCCCATTTCACTCTTCAGAGTAGACCAAGCTGGCAGAGGAAGGAAGCTTCCAGGACTCAAGCTACTCCCTGGTTATTTCCAAACTCAAATACCTTCTCCTACAATGACTTGCAGAACCATGAGGGAGGGATCAAACTTCTGACACCATGTCCAGCTGGCAGGTCTCTGCAGCTGCCCCAGACAAGCATTTCCTCTGTTGCTAGAGCAGGACTGTATTTCTCTTCTCCTGCTGTTTCTAGCAGTTCTCCTGGTGCTGTGGCTGAGGCTGACGCCAGGAGCCCTGAAGCAAAAACTCAAATACAAATACACTTTGTTTTTCAGCAAATTTGCTCCTTTGACTCAGCACGAGGGACTGTCATAGGTCTGTGTGGATCTGCAAACATTCACACACTCAACCTCAACAGAACCCTACTGCAAGTCCTGGGGCCTCATGAAAACTAGGAGGATTATTGTTAGCTTATTTTCCCTCCTATATATTTCCTTCTTATTCTTACCACCTCTAAGAGAAAGAATGATAGTAACAGCTAATATCTACTAAGTGCTTACTACGTGTCAGACAAAACTCTACATGGAGGTACTCGTTTATCCTTGCCATAGTTTGAATGCTCCCCCAAACTCACGTGTTAAGATGTGGTTGTGATGGGATTAAGAAGGGTTAATCTGACTATAGTTTTGAAAGGTGGGGCCTTATGGGGAGATTAGCATTAAGGTTGTTAGGGTGGGACCCCCATGACTGGCTTCTGAGGGGTTTATGACCAGAGAGAATGAGACCAGAACAGGGACATGTGGCCACCGACACCTGCACTCCTGCCCCCACCATGCTGCAGTGCAGCCAGAAGATGCTCACCAGATGCAGCCTCTGGACCTTGGACCTCCACGTGGTGAGCTGGATTAACCTCTATTTTGTAAATTACTCAGACTCAGATAGCTTCTGTTACAGCAATAAATGGACTAGAATAATCCAGAACACAAACTGTGCGAGGTGTTGCCACTTCCAGTTCTCAGATTAGGAAACCAGTATTTGCATAGCAAGGACATGGCAGAAGCAGATTTTGGATCTAGGCGGTTTGCCCGCAGCGCTGGAGCTCCTGTTCTAAGACAATTTTTTCCCTGTTCCCAAACATCTTCTAGACCCTAATGTCTGGCCTGCTGGGAGGCCACGAGGCAGGCCAGTGGGTAAGAGACGTACCTGAGTAGCCCGTGATGTCCATGGCCTTGAGGTTCCGACATTTAATCACGGTGAGTGTGAGCCTGCCCGCTGTGGGCAGGTAGCACAGGGAGAACATGATCTCCCCCAGGTCCACGCTCTCCTGCAAAGAAGCAGACAGAAGGGCAGGTGAGGGGCATCCAGGACACGAGGGCACCCTGGTGCTGGGGAGGACCGCTTCCAAGCACAGTGCCAGGTCTTCGAGCACCAGGACTGGCCTCAGTGCTGAAAGTACCTGGGTATAAAAGGCAGTGATGACAATGCTGCTCTTCAGTAGAATCTTCTACCTTCGATATTGCCTCTCAGTTTGGATCAGATTCTGGTCCTGTTCCTTGCCATTCTGCTTTGGCATGACTCACCCCACACACCTCCCTTGGATTCAGCCTCTGATTGCAAGCCCCTTTCTGCTTCTGCCCCACAACTCCGTGCTTCTTGGTCAATCCCTCTGCCTTGGCAACTTCTTTGCCTCTCCCAGAACACACCCAGCACTCTGCCTTCTAGGCTCGGCACGGGAGCTTTGTCCTTTTTCCTTAAATGTGGTCATCCTTAAAAAACAAACCTAATAGGAGCAGGTACTCTGTCTCCCAGAATCATCGTGGCCAGGGATCCCCAGAAGTCACGGAGAGAACAGGGGAGCTTCAAAGACAGTAAGAACGCCTTCCTGTGCACAGTAGCACCCTGCCAGGTCCCTTCCTCTTCCTGCTCCCCTCTTGATGAAGGAGGGTGCCGTCATGGGGAACCTCCTCCTGCAGGTTTCTGGCTTGGGGCTCCAAGACATGGAGATGTTTTCTCCCTGAGGGCTCCCAGAGCCAGGCTGGAGGAGGAGTTCCAGCTTTGGAGTGGGGTGGGGTGGGGGCTGGGGGTTCTGATTTCAGATGGAGTCATCCATTTGTTCCTTCATTCAGCCAGTCAACAAATATTTATTAGGCACTTTGCTGTGTGTTAGGTGTTGATCTAAGTGCCAGGGATACAGGAAAGAACAAAGTAGAAAAACACCCCTGTCTTCATAAAGCATATATTTTATGAGCGCAAAGGACAACAGTAAAAGGTAAATAAATAAGTGAGTCAGTCAAAAATATGAAGAAGAAAATGGTAAGGCAGAGCAGGGTCATCTAAAATGTTTAAAATGACCATGGGGAAGGCTATAGTTGCTGAAGTTTTAACCAGGGATGCCTCCTTGAGGGGGTGACTTCTAAGAGAGGAGTGGAAGGCCACGCCAAGGTTTCTATCTGTTCTCCTCACAAGGAACCGCCTTCCTGGGAGGCGCCCGGAGTCTCAACCCCCAGACTGCCCCTCCGCCACCCCTTCCAGAGCATGTAGTCCCAGTGTTGTCCTCTAGGTGGCACTGACACCCACCCTTTTCTTGGCTCTAGATTTGTCTTTGTGTCCACTCAGAATCCCAGGAGTGGCAGAAGGTGAGTGCCGCAGCTCCCTAGGAGGGGTTCTGGCTGGGACCAGAGTTGGCCAGGCCACTCCACCCCACCCCAGCAGAGCCAGAGCTGAGACCAACCTCTGTGGGGCTCTTCCACGAACAGCGTTCTACCTTGGAGGCTCCCAGCAACTGTTGTCAATATTCCTTCCATTTCGCAGATGAAGAACTGGGGACTGAGGTTTAAAAGCGTTGCACAGATATTTATGGGATGCAGAAATGGATTATTATCTGTTAATGATAACAGGTTTTGTGACCTCAACTGGACTGGTGTGAAGTGTATTCATGTTGGGTAAATTCAATTTATAAGCTAAGTGATCTAGTGATTTTAATGTATGAAATAAATTAAAATTTAAAGCCTTGGCCAGCTAGCTAGGTGCCCGACGCTTGGGAGCGTGCCCCTTGCCCTGCACCTGTGAGAATGCCCCCATCTCAAGGTGACCCTGCTCCTCCACACCTTAGCCCACACTCCATCATTGGTTCCTTTGTCCATCCGTGCTCTGAGTCCCGTCAGAGGCACCGTGCTTTGTGGACGGTATAGAGTCTCCACCCTGTATACTCAGGTAGGCTAGTGGGGTATAACCAGTTCAGAGAAGGTGCCAGAATCTGTCTCCCTAGGCCCTAATCATGGAAGGGAGAGTAGAATCTGTTGTGTGTCCTGGCATTGTGGGAGCGCGACTTCCCCATTCCGTGGCAGGGTCGGATCAGTGGTACATCTGGCCGAACGGTGTATCCCTTACAGAGGCACCAAGATAGGAGGAGCCCTAGCCCTGTTTTCCTCCATAAACTTCCAAGTTTCGATCCTGCCCAAAGTTCCGGAAACCCTTCAGACTCAGTAAGCACATGAAAGGCGCTAACGCTGCATCCTGGCCCCGCTAAGTCCTCTGCTAGGCTGTCTCGGTGTTACCACAGCCCGGCAAGCCAGGTACTCTTATCATCCCCGTTGCACAAGGGAGAGAATGAACGTTCTATGCAGTTCGGGCCAGATTTTCAAGGTCAAGGCTAATGCTCAAACACCGTCCGTGGCTCCCCTTGGTTCCCTGGAACCAAGGCTCTCCTAGCTTGCATCCGAAGGGTTGGGTTCTGTCTTACCTCTTCCCCCCGATTCTCTCTACTCCTCTAACCCTCTGCTCCACAGAGCTGGAGTCAGCCCCGGATCCTGTGCCTCTCACTGACCTTTCATCCTCATTTTTGGGATGTTTGAGACTTTGGAGTTTGCTATTTTCCTTTGCCAAAATGCCTCCTCTTTTACTCTTTGCTTGGACAGCCCTACGCTTGCTATAAGATCCAAGATCGTGTCCCCCCAAGAACCCTCACCCAGGGTCCATTCCACAGTGAGCATCTCTCCCTCACACCCCCGCAGGACTTCCTGCCTCTGAACAACTCCCAGGAGTCACCAAGTTCCCCTCTGCCCTGCAGCCATGCCCCCCACCATGCAGTGATCAGAGACCCTTTGGGGGGGGGTGGGGCTTGCATCACATCTACTTGTGCTTCAGAGGGACCCAACAGTGCACCAGGATGACATCAATGCCTGCAGAAAGGGACGATTACATCCTGACCTGGCCCTTTAGGCTGTGCAGCTCCCCCGGGGAGAAGGAGTCACCCAGGGCTTTAGGAGCTACTCCTCAAGGACTGCTCCCTCCTGGGAGAGCACAACCTGCAGGAGCCCCTCTTTTCTGCAGGCTCCCCTTTTTCACAGGGCCGTGGCCACTGTGGGCTGCAGGGGCTGAGTCTGCAGTGTGCAGCCCCCAGCTCCAGACCCAGCAGTGAGCTCTGCCCTCCATCCACAGACCCAGACAGGTGGAGATCCCGCTAGGACTTGGAGACAGAGCAGAAACAGGGCTGGGGCCCGTGGAGCTCCACCTGGGGCTTCTGCCGTGCATGATCAGGCCTCATCGGCCTGCCGGCAAGTTGGCCAGTCTTGGCTCAGATCTAGGTGGATATTGATCCCCTGCTCGCTCAGGTAGCAGAGGACTGGGTTATTTGATAAAGGAGCATAAACAGGTTAGCTTTGAGTCAATAGAGGGATGGGAGCCAAGCAAACAGTCAGCATCTCTTGGAAGCCACCCTTCTTCTCTGTAAGGCTGGGACCTGGCTCGGCCCGGTGGCTGCCCTTGCCCGGTCCCCTCTCTGCACTGCCCTTCCTCAGGAGGTTTCAGCCCCAGATCCCACGCACCTTAGCAGACTTTTATCCTCATTAGGGATGTTTGAGACTTTGGACTTTAATAAAATCAGAGGTGACCGGGGCTGCAGAACAGCCAGCACAATATTGCTTTCATCTTCACCTGCTGTCGGAGAGGCCGCCTCAGGGCCCCTGTCCGGTAATGAGCTCTCCAGTGCTGGAGAGGTCACTGCTTGCAGATAGTGATAGGAGCCAGCTTGGCCCTCTCAACTCCTAACTTAGGGGCTGATGGGGTGGATCCGAGCTCAGCAGCTAGCTAAAAGTCTTGGCTCGTGCTTGGTGGGGGTGAGCCTGATGTCAGGGGAGGGGGAGCCTCCCCTGTTGGCTCCTGGAGAAATCTGTTCTTGAGTCATCTGCCCTCCTGTTTTTGCTGCTCACCATAGTAACGCTGTCCCTGGCTGCAGTGCCCAGGGCGTCTGGGCAGTGAGGCTTTTAGGGGTCCGGCCACTGTATGGCATTGCTCTCATTGGCTCCCCGGAGCCCCATCTGCAACAAATGTAGAGCCCCTTCTCCTTCACTGATGCACTCGCATAACCCTAAGCATAGGGACAAATCCTATCTGTGAGTCTCTGGGAAAGGCAGGCATACAGGCTTTAGACCCTCCGCTACCAGTAAGCTGTGAGACCCGGGACCTGGAGGAGCCGTCTCTCATCACCCGTCACAACTGAGACGGCCCAAAGATGTGTCACTTGTACCCACTGCCCACCTCCAGGAATCCAGTCATTTCATCTTGAAATCCGAATGCTCGCATTCCTTCAGTCCCCACTGCCCCCTGAAGGTGCTGCTCTCCTCCAGGGCTAGCCGTGCTTCCTCTTAAAGAGGCAATGAGCAGCGTCAATGCCGGCGAGTCCGCCTTGGGAATCAGGGCTGAACACAGCAAGAACGATGCTGCCCCATCTCAGAGAACACTTCTAGTCTCTTAATCACTAAGTGGCTTGTCTGACTCTCTCCTCGTCAGCAGAGAAGCATCCTCTACACTTTCAGGAAAGCCACAGGAGACCACAAGGATCTTGGAAGCACTGGGCAGGAAGTGCTGTTAAGTTACCCTGGGGTGGGGGAGCCTGGAAGAGAGATGGGGTGGAGGCCAATTTGGCTTCGATGGGTAAAGGAAACTGAGTGAGCAACCTCTCTGTGCAGGCCTGGGACTCAGTATTGGGGACACAGAGGTGAGGCAGGTGTGGAAACCAGACGCTGGGAGCCAGGCTCTGGCACCTGTCCCCACAGCAACACGGGCCTCCTCTTCACAGCACATGCCACGCCGTGACTTCGACGTGGATGATGGCCGCCCGTGCTCCTCACTGGACCGTGGGCTCTCTGAGAGCAGGGATGGGGGTCTGGTTTCATTCATTATCATTCTCTGTGTCATCCAGCCCAGTGCGGATGTACAGTAAGTGCTCAGTAAGTACTGGGGGAGGAAAAATGGTTGAAAATACGGACTTGGGGTCAGGCAGCCCAAGTGGGGTAGTGTTCCAGCTTTGAGGCTGATGAGTACTGTGGCTTAATCTTTCACGGTTTCCCAGGTGAGTGGGAGAGAGGTGCTATTTGATAGAATCTAGAAAGGTGAGTAAAAGGAGTTTGCTAGCAGAGGAAAAAGAGCAAAGGCATTGCAGGTAGAGGGATAGGATGCATACAGTTGGAGAGGGGGTGTGAAGTGCTGGGGTGGGGGCAGGAGCAGCTCTGTGTGGCTGGAGGGCATGGTAGGGGTGTGGGTGGAGAGCAGCCTGGATGATGCTGGAAAAAGGCAGGGCCCAGCTTTGCCCGCTTCTGGCTCATGCTTAAGAGTTTCCCCTGATCCTGCAGGCAGCGGGAGGCTGTCTCTCCATCTGCTCCTCCCCCTCCATCTCCTACTCAGTCCGCAGCGGACCTTCCTCCCAGACACCCACAGCCGAGGCCATTTTCACACGCATCGGGCATTCATTACACACATACGACCTGGCTGCAAATCTGGAGGGGCAGGAACGATACGAAAGACCAGGCCCCAGCCCTCCAGGAGCTTGGCATGCTAGGGGAGAGAGAAGAAATGAACTAAGCAAGAAAGTCCCCAAGGGTGGTAGGGAAGCAGTGACCAGTGACAATGAGTGGGGTGAGGGACTGCTTTAGACAGAGTGGTCCTGAAAGATGGGGAAGAGACAAGCGGCCAGCAGTGGAGGGGAGCACCCGGCAGAGGACTGGCAAGGAGGCCCATGGGCTGGCACCCGGCAGGAAGTGGATGGTGAGGGAAGTCAAGGGGGCCTCAAACGTGCTTGGATTTCATTCCTGGTGCAGAAGCAGAGCTGCTGGAGGCCATGATGCTGCTGGGAGCCCTCGGCAGGCTTGTAAGGAATGACTAGCATGGGGAGAGTTCGAGTGCAAGTGGCCTTGGATGCCCCCCTGCGGCCCACATCTAGTCGGTTACTGAGCATGGATTCTCCCTCCAAAGTGACCCCAGACTCCAAGGCGCTCTCCTCCGGTCCCCACTGCATGACCTTAGCTCTGACCTGCACCATCTCCTGCTGGACCTCTGCAGCTTTCTACCTCCCCTCTGTTCAGCCGCTCCGACTCATCCTTCAAGAGGGGCCCGGAAACAGGGCACCCGAGTACCTGCCTTCCACCCCTCAGGCCACGTGGTTGGAGCCGTAGGTGTCAGCCTGGACATCACTTATGCACAGGACCAAGTGGCGCTCAAGAGTCTTCCTGATCGCCCTTGCCTTTCTTGCTAGTCCCACCACCCACCGTTCTGCTCCAGGCGCCCTGCACACCAGCTGCAATAATGATGCACCATCCTGCACCCAGGACTTTGGCGTACTCAGCCATACAATGTTGACAAAAGCCTTAGGAGAGGGATACTATTACCATCTCTACTGAAGTACAGAGAGGCTATGCATCTGCCCTAAGGACACGCAGTGACTGAATGGCAGAGCTGGGATGTGAACCCAGGCTTGAGAGTCTGCACTTTCTTCCACCACCCCAAACTGTCTCTCCATGATTCTTCTCCAAACTCTCCAAGATCTTTCCCTACCCCATGCCTTACCCCGTTCTTTTTCACTGCTTGAAATAACCTCCCCTCACCTCTGCCTGTCCTGGATAACTCTCACCTCTCCAGATCAACTGGCCTGTTAACTCCTCTTGGGACACCTCCCTGTTCCCATGGTCTGACTTGTGGGTGTGCTCCCACTGCCTGGGTGGCAAAGACAGATGTTACAGATGCAAAGGCAGGGCATGCGTGAGACATCCGGCCGGATCTGGTGACCTGTGGGTGAGGGGCTGCAGTAGAGAGCGGAGACTGACGCTCTGCCCAGCCCACGCTCCCGCCCCGTGGCTGGCTCAGCTCGGCTGGGAGACAGCAACTGTGGGGGTGGGTGCTCCTCCCTGGGGTGCCGAGATGGGGCTCCTGCTGTGAGCACCGGCCTGGGTGACGTGGGCGGCTTCCCTGCTCCCCCCCTCCCCCTGCCCGGCCAGGACTTCCAGAACTCTGGCAAGAATGCTGGGGGGTGGCCAAGGTGGAAAGAAAGGGTGGGGTGTGTCCTTGTGACCCTTGGGGCTTCCTGCTGCGTGCTGGAGCAGATTCTATTTGTTCTGAGTTCTAGGCTTGCTTTTCCTCTCAAGTGCTTTTCTGTCCCAAGGGCCTTGCAGCGTTATGAATAAATGATCATCTAGAATTGAGGCGCCTTAAACGAACTCAATATACTCCAGCTTCAGTCTGCAGCGTGGACACGGAGAGCTGGGACCAGGCCGTGTGTGTGTGTGTGTGTGTGTGTGTGTGTGTGTGTGTTGGGGTTCTCCAGCTGGAGCAGACAGAGGTGTGGGGAGGATGCAGATGAGCTCCTGGAGGCTGGGTCTGGTCTTGGAAGACCCGTTGACAGACTAGAGCCTCAGCGGGAGGCAAATGTTCTGTATCTGAGCATCTTCAGGGAAGCAGATGGTTTTATTTAGGAAACTTATTCTCAGTCTCTCCTTTGTGAACCTGCCCTTGAAAGGAGGTTTAGTGTTTCACACGCACCATTACTTTTGGGCAAATCTCCGTGAGTCAGAATCACAGTGGGAGGGGCAGCTCTCTTCCTAATGACTTTGAAAAAGGTGGGTGGAGCGGAAGAGGGGCTGCAAGGCAGCGGGAAGGAGCCTAAGGAGAGCGGAACTGGGAAAAGTCTAGAAGAGATGGAGGCGACGTCTGGTCAAACCAGACAGTCTGCTCCATAAGGTGCTCGTCCACGAGAGGCCTGGGCCCAAGACCTCCCCTCAGATCTGGCCTTCTGCTGGCATCTTCACTGATGGGGGGGTGGTGGTGGTGAGGCAGGGGGTGGGGAGAAATTGGTGAATGAATGACATTGTTGACGACAATCTGTTTTCACTTCCTGCCAGGTAGCCGTCAAATGGCTGTGGGTTTCCCCAGGGAAAGGGTGGGCATCTCAGCAGTGAATGAGCCGTTCTTTGCCCTCATGGGGCTGGGGCCACAGGCATTTTCAGTAGGAAGGATGATGCCTGGTCCCAGGAGGTGCTCTCCTAGCAGAGGAAGGTTTCTGCAAACAGGTACCCTTGGGGTTGCCAAACAGGCAGGGCTTTGATTTCAGATGAAGGCACACCTCTGACTGCTAGTGACAGTAGTTTAGTGTCATCTCTGTGGGGTGGGCACCCTGAGTACTGAGGTCTTTACTCACCTCCTGCTCCCTGCATTCCCGAATCTCTCAGTCTGCCGTGGAAGCTGTTCTGGGGAGAATCTCTTTCTGACCTGTCGTGCAGCTGACCATTCTGCTCTTAAAATTTCCTTCCAGCTGCTCCTCCCCAGTCTCCTTCTCTGGCCCCCGTCTGCCATCTCTGCATCTAAACTGGAGTTCCTCAGGACTCAGGTCTGGCCTCTGCTCATTTACACACACTGCCGATGCCTGTCTCCATGCTCACGACCCCACATTGATGGCCTCTCCAGGCCTCTGTACCAGGAGCCAGACTCATACGGCCAACATGATCTCACCATGTGGCCATCCCAAGGAAATCCAAAACTCCTTAGAGGCTCAAAGATGACTTTCTCATCCTCCATTTCCATCCTAGTCTTGTTCTCCTTAACTTGGTAAAGGGCCCTTCTATCACCTAGTTACTCAGGTCAGAAGTGAGACATCATCATAGACCCCTGCCTCCCTCTCACCTTTGCATTTAATTCATCAGAAAGCTCAGCCCATTCCATTTTCAAATTCTATCTTCTCTCCACCTCCATGCCACAGGGAGGCCAAATCGTATCTCCCTTCCTGTAGGTAATCACCTCCTACCTGACCTCCCTGCTCCCCTCTATTCTGCTGCCCCATTTGCCACCAGCAGCCAGAGCACTCTTTCCAGAATGTAAGATAAGTGCATCACTCCTCTGTTAAAAATCCTCCAATGGTTTCCCCTTGCAGTAGACATGAAAGACCAAATCCTAACCCAGACCTACAGGTCCTACAGGGCCCCACACAACTAGGGCTGACTCTTTTTACCTTTTATTTTTTTGGGGGAGAGGTTTTTGCTATAGGACGCGTGCGCTTGCCAGACAGACAGAGGGAGACAGAGAGACAGAAAGAGAGAAATCACCCCCCAGGGGGGATGGCCATGCCGCAATCCCTTCTCCTCCATTCTCCTCTTGGGATCTTGGGCACGCACGCACACGCACCTGGCGTGAATTTAAGCCACCGGGTCCGGGACTTGAACCGCGGTCAACTACGTGGGAGTCCAGCGACATAGCCATTACGCTAACTGCTGGTCCCAAGGGCTAACTCTTTCACACTGCTGCATGCCATGATCTCCTTGCACTTTAGCCACATGGATTTTCCTAAGTGTCCCAGGTTCTTCCTGCTCCCGAGATTTTGCAAATTCTTCTTTGTTCTATTGTTCTTTTCCCAATTCTTCACATGGCAGATGCCCACTGATCCTTTAGGTCACTTCCTCCAACCTCCCACCCCCCCACTCCAGACTGTGTGTCCCAAAGGACAGGAACTGGATCTGTTTCACCAAGACAGGACAAGCATGAAACCCACCAGATGCTGAGGGACGAACTGAAGGAGGTGCTCACTCTCAGGCTTACATGTCCTCAAGAGTGGATGTCCCCTTAGATTTCCCCCGTGGGTACTTACCCTAGTCCCAACCCTGTATTTTACTCACCACTGTATTCTCAGTACTGAGCACAGTGCCTAGAGTGTAACACATGCTGACAAATATGTGTTGAATTAATAAACAATTCAGTTTTGTGAGGCCCACCTGGGTGAGAAGGTGGTGAAAAATCGGTGATAAGAGTAGGAGTTTGCTTAATCTCAGCCTCTGGTCTGCCCGGGGATGTCACCGTGAGTAATGAGATGGTTAAGAGTGGAGCTTGTGGCATGGTGGTTAAGATGGCTAGATCCCACATGGCTGACTGCGCAGTTCAAGTCCCAGACCCAGTGACTTAAAAAACATGCTGGGCATATGTACATATGTATCCAAAATACCGAGAGGAGAGTGGAGGAGAAGGGATTTAAAAAAATAATAATAAAAAGAAGGGTTGGGACCAGCAGTTAGCGTAATGGCTATGTCGCTGGACTCCCACATAGTCAACCGCAGTTCGTGTCCCGGATCCAGTGGCTTAAAACTCACGCCGGGCACGTGTGCGTGCGTGCCCAAGATCCCGGGAGGAGAATGGAGGAGAAGGGATTGCAGCGTGGCCATCTCCCCTGGAGGGTGATTTCTCGCTTTCTGTCTCTCTGTCTCTCTCTGTGTCTGGCGAGCGCACGCGCCCTATAGTAAAAACCTCTCCAAAAAAAAAAAAAAAAAAAAAGAAGGGTGGAGCCTCACAGGTGTCTTTCAGGGGGTGTTCTGAAGGTCACCACATTAGAATCATTCAGGAGGTAGGGACTTGATTCCTGAGCTCTGCCAAGGATCTACAGAATCAGAATCTCTGAAGGTGGGACCTGAAGTTTGAAGTATTGACAAGCGAGTCTTATGTAACCTCTGTAACATGAAGCACAAGAGGAGATTCTGAGGCTGGCCTGGGTCAAATCCTATTAGATTCTTTATAACATGAAACATGCGCCAATGCAATCAAAGCCCTAAAATATCACGGCTGCCAAGCAAGAATGATCATCATCAGGGGTCCTCTTCTCCTTTGCTAGGTGTGAACAAGGGTTTGGATGGATTCGAGCCATGTGGGACCCTGGGCTGGTCCTGGCCCGCATGGAGTGGCTTGCTCACTATCAACCTTTGCCTTTTTCCTGCTACGAGGTACACTAGACAGCTAAATTTGAGCAAGGTTTAGAGGATTTAGAGCTAGATGTCAAGGAATGATGGTACTTTAGAGCTATCTGACAACTTTCTGTAAACATTCCTTATTTCAGTAGCTCTCCAACTGTGGTTTCCAGATCAGCAGCAGCAGCATCCCGTGGAACCTACCAGCAACACAACCACACAGGCTCTTGGCAGGATACAACAATCTACGTTTTAACAAGCTCTGGGGAAGTTGCCTCTATCTAGTTAGAAAAACCAATTGAACACACACACTTTGGCTAGGATTTTGAGGTTTCTTCCACTTCTTTTAACCTGTTTTATTTGGTGATTAAAGCCAAAGTCAAGAGAGGAGAAGGGGGCTAACAGTTATGGAGTATCTAGTAGTTTTTAGGGACTATGTCAGGGATTTCTTAAGATATAGATTAAATTCTTCTAATTCATACCACATTCCTTGGAGAGGTTTTTTTTATTCTTTTTTCTTTCTTTTTTTTTTTTTTTTTTTTTTTTTTTTTTGCTATAGGGCGTGTGCGCTCGCCAGACAGAGAGACAGAAAGTGAGAAATCACCCCCCAGAGGGGATGTCCACACCGCAATCCCTTCTCCTCCATTCTCCTCTCAGAATCTTGGGCACGCACGCACACGCACCTGGCGTGAATTTAAGTCACCGGGTCCAGGACTCAAACCGCGGTTGACTACGTGGTCCAGTGACATAGCCATTACGCTAACTGCTGGTCCCGGAGGTACCCATTCTTATTGCAATGTTGAACTGAAATCCACAGGGGTTCAGTAACTTGTCTGTGGTCTCATATGTTGTTCGGATTAGGCTCAGTTGTGCCAACTCTAAAAGCTTTGCCTTCTCTCCAGCCTGCCAGTCACCTCTGCAATTGTCAGTACTCTGCCCTCTCCACCCCAGCTTCTGCCTCTGGTTAAAGAGGGTCAGCTGAGAACCCACACAGGCTTTCTTTTTTTCTCTTTTGCAAGTTTATTTCTTTCTTCCATGAGTGAAAGAGACAGAGACAGAGAGATAGCCTCTGTGCTCCACCCCCAGGCTCTGCCAGCTCTGAATCATGGGCAAGTGCTTGTTTGGCACACCCAGGGAGATCTCTAGATGCAAACCTGGAAACTTCCCACCTGGGTCAGCCTCACACACTGTCATGTTACTGCTCCGCCACCTTCGGGCCCCCCATATAGGTTCTGAAGACAACATTTCTTGGTGTTCTGGAAACACAAGAGAGGAGCCTCTGAGACTCAGAGTGCTCACCTCCCTCTGCCTGCCTCCTCTCGAAGGCAGATAGCGGATGGTGTCATCTGCGTTACAGACTGCCAGAGGATCCATCTCCCACTCACTTAGCCGGCTAGTGCGGCACCCTGACCTCAGCCTGTCATTTCTCATGGAAAGCACCTGTACGTCATCATCTCACTAAGTGCTGCACTGCTCCAGTGGCCTCTGCCTCAGGTGGGGACAGGGATGGAGAGGAAGCTTGGCTAGCAGTGAGCAGAATCCCTGGGCCAGGGCTCTTATCACCCCATGGCTGCTCAGCGGAGGCACCAGGGCACTGTCTGGATCTTTCCACCTGAGGGCTCCCGGATGTAGCCACCAGGACAGCGAGGAGAAAACCCACATATAAAGTTCTGAGCGAGTGAAGGGTTTCCCCTGTCTCCTACAAGGTGACACCTTTCCTCAACTTGATTTTCTTGCTTCCTAGACCTTGAGGAGGAGTGAGAAGGGGGTCTGCAGTCCATATAGGTCTCTTGGAAGAGTTGAAGATGTCCAGTAATGAGATTCATGTCCTCATGTGGGATCTTTAAGAATGTGAGCAGGGTAACTCCAATCACATGTCATTAGGCGGCAAGAGGCCACAGCAATGGGTCGGGTCAGCTCCAGTTTCCCAGCAGGACCACATCACACTTGCAAATCTATGCCTCTTGCAAAAACTCCCCCCTGCTTTTCCTGTTCTGCCATCTTGGAACTCAGACGTTCCCCTTGATGTCCAACCCAATGCCTCCTAAGACACTATGCCTTTCCCTCCTCTTTCCCTTACTGTTCCTTCATGGCTTAGATACTATGCCTTCAAAGACTGTATTCTTTTTCACTCCATCTTCTCTTCTCCCAAACCAGAAACTCAGTTTCCTTGGTTTTCTATATTTTTTGGGCATTTTTATGCCCTTCACTTAGACCCATGCAAAATCGTCAACCAAGATCTCCTGATCGGAGTTGCTGGTGGGACGCTGGATGGTTGGCTCTTCACTCAGTCAGGGAGGAGGGCTCATGAAGCTGCTTTAAGGGAGCTAGTACAAACACCCCCTGTGTGGGATGCCTGGGGTTCAAATCCCTGCCCAACTGCTTTCCAGCTGTGTGACTATAAAAGTCACTAAACTTCTCCGGGCCTCTCTGCCCCGGGTAGGGACAGGGATGGACAGGAGGGCAGTATCTGCTGCTAACCAGCAGAAGGATGCCGGGCATGACCCTGTGCCCCGAGCTGTCGTCTCTGCAGCTGTGAAGTGAAAGCACTGTGCCAGATGACCTCAGCTCTTGATCAGTAAAATGAGGTCAATCCTGAGGATAAATGAATGTGTGCGCTTCAGACACTTCACATGGTGCCTAGTGCAGACCCAGTTCTTCACACATTTCATCGAATCCCAAGCCACATCCTGCTTTAAGTCCTGCCGTGGAGCTGCTGCTGGCTGGGGCTGGCTTCAGCCTCCCCAAGCTGCATTCTGACAATGCATCCGTGACAGAGGAAGCCTGTGGTGTGGGAGAGGACAGGGGAGGAGCATGGCTCCAGGGCCCCACAGATGCCTGGGAAGACAGAGCTCTTTGCTGGGAGGTCGTGCTGAGCCACACCCCAGACCTCCCTTCCCCCAGCGCTCCAGAGCACAGTGATGAAACACCAAATTAACTCCATTATTGTAACTCCTCCAAAAATTATAGGCCGCATGTTCTGCCAAAGCCCGTTAATGTCTCCCACTGGTGAGCAGGTGACACTAATGGTTATTTCCTCCCTTGCAGGCACCAAGCACAGAGTGGCAGGAACAGAGAATGGAGCTGAGGCTGGGAGGCAGCCCTGGGGGTGGGGAGGAGAGGGACTCACAGAGAAGTCAAGGCTTCATACCCTCCCGGAGCTAGGGCTGGGGATACCTGAGCTCCCTAGCAGCCCTTTGCAGGTCCTTTCTCCCCTCCCTCAGAGGAACTGCCTCTTTGCACCAAACAGTCTGGAAAAGCTCTGGTGCTTGGAAATAGCCCCTCCCAGACATCAAAAGGAGGCCATAACCCACAGGTCACACCTCTGGCCCTCAGGGTGAGGGTCCCAGGGTCTGGCTGCTGCTCTGAGGGCAGGGGAGGGACAGGCTGCAGCTTCTAGGCCCCTTCTCCATGTCCTCAATGCCCAGCCTACCACCCCCCCAACACACACACAACAGGCAACCTTTCCTCTCTCACCTCTCCCTCCCTCACCCCCATCTGCCTCTCTTCTCACACCAGACAGAGCCAACTCCTGTCTGTGTCAGCAGAGGCGACTCCTCTTCCTCAAGGGGGTAGTCGGGGTGGAAATAGCCCGGCAAGAGAAATCACAGATTCCCGGACCTGGAGTGTCGCCTGTGGACCTGTGATCACAGCCATCCCCACACTCCATGGGTCTGCGAAGCACCCAGCAGCTCTGGTCCAGCCCACCTCTGAGAGGAGGGTGGGAACAGGATCTGCCTAATGCGTTTCTTTAAAGAATTCCCAGCCAAGCCCTCTGCAGTTAGCAGTTTCAGGGTAAACACCTCTCTGCGATAATCAGAGTTGGAACTCAAGGGTCCTCAGAGATGACTAAGATTCTTTATTTTTTAAAGATTTTTGCTGTAGGGTGCCTGTGCTTGCTGAAGAGAGACAGATAGAGATAGAAAGAGAGGGAATGTGAGAAATCACCCCCTGGGGGGATGGCCACACAGTAATTCCTTCTTCTTCATTCTCTTCTCAGTATCTTGGGCACCCATGCACACATGCCCAACATGCTTTTCAAGCAGCTAGGTCTATGACTCGAACTGCAGGGTCAGCCATGTGGGATCCAGTGCTTTAACCACCTGCCACCCTCATATTATGGGTCAGAAAAGTGGGGCTTTGAAGGGCTGTGTGGTCTGATCAATGCTGGATGGAGGGGCCAGCAGATGGCATAGTGGTTACATCACTGGACTCCCACATGGCCGACCGTGGTTCAAATCCTGGACCTTGTGGCTTCAAACTCACACCAGGCGCATGTGTATGTGTGCTCAAGATCCAGGGAAGAGAATGGGGGCAAAGGGATTGTGACATGGCCATCCCCCTTGGGGGGGTGGGGGGAGGCGCGGCGTTGATTTCTCTCTATCTCTCTGTCTCTTTCTCTCTCTGGCAAGCACACATACCCTATAGCAAAAATCTCTTCAAAAAAAAAATTTGCTAGATTGAGTTTTCCAACCAGTAGATCATGCCAGAAGCCCTTTCTCTTATTTTCCAGTCTAAACAACATGCATAAATTGAGTACCAGGGTTGCAGGGCCAGGATGGCGGGACACAGGAGACACACAAATAAGCAAGACAGATGGGTGGCAGTGGAATGCCGAGAGCCCTGGGTTCCTGGGACTGCCTACCTCTAACACAGTATGAAGGAAGATACAGAAGAGCCTTATAGTCGCTATTCACAGCCAGCATTCATCGTGCACTGCTGTGTGCCAGTCACCCGGCTAAGAGCTCTGTGTAGGTTCTATACTTTAATCTTCATGACAACATCATGGAGTAGGGCGGGAGTCCCCAACCCCCAGGGCACAGACTGGTGCCGGTCCACAACCCGTTGAGCTTCCCCACCCAATCCAACTGTGCAGCAGGGGGTGAGAGGCAGGTGAGTGAGCAAGGCTTCATCTGTGTTTACAGCCTCTCCCTATCATGTGCATTGCCATTGGGCCCCGCCTCCTGTCAGATCTGCAGCAGTACTGGACTCTCGTGGGAGACCAAACCCTCTGTCATGTGATTTTTTCATGCGTAGTGCTGGAAACGGGGTGCACAGTGGATGTAGTATGCTTGGATCATCCCCCCCCCCCCCCACCTGTCTGTGGAGGGTTTATCTTCCACAAGGCTAATCCCTGGTGCCAGGAAGGTTGGGGACCACTGACATAGGGATTATTATTACCTATATTTTAAAATGAGGAAATTAGCACAGAGATATTAAGTGAACCATCCTACTTAGCTAAAATCCAGGCAGCCAGATCCCAGAGCCCATGTTTTTTTTTTTTTTTTTTAATCACCAGAATGCATGTGCTCACCACAGAGAGATGACTAGACAGAGGGGATGGAGGGGACAGGGAGAAAACACCCCCTAATGGGGCATGGTCATACTGTGATCCCTTCTCTTCTCCATTTCTCATACTGTCAGGATTCTGGCCATGTACACACACACACACACACACACACACACACACACTTTGGGTGTGTTTTCCAAACTATCAGGCCAGGATCTGAACCATGCTTGGCCATGTGGGATCCGGCTCTGTTAACCACTAGACTACAAGGCTAACCTGAGTCCACCCTCTTAACTCATGCCAAAGCAGCTTGCTTTTCTGAAAAGTTATCATTGAGAATCACTTTCATGACGCTTATCATCCAGTACTTTGGTTTCCTCTAATGATCTGGAGTCCTGGCTGAGTAGCGTAGGACAGGGTTTGGCATATTCTCTCAAGGACTCATTTTGAAAAGTGTCTTTAAAAGAGTCTCATTTATTTGTCACAAGTTTATGAGCTAGGTCTCATGACTACCCCCATTTTACAGACTAAGATACTGAGGCTTAGAAGTGTTAATAACGTTCACAATTCAAAGACCATGCCCTGAACTGTCCCACGGTGTCATTCATTATGGGATGCTTTCTCTCCATGGCGCTTGGTAGAAAATTCCTTTCTGTTTCAGGACCAGAAATAGCTTTGTTTTTCCTAAGCATCTGGTTTACTTTCACTTACCAGCTGAATTCTGTGACTTTGTGCATTGTCTGCTAGGATGTTGCAAGTCAAACGTGTACCTCTCAGTGGAGGTTGGATGGTGAGGCATTCATGGCGTGCAATGGTCTCTAGGTGCTGACATTCTTGCCCTTACCCTTTTGCTACTTGATTTTTATTTTAAAAACCACACTAGAGGGACCAGCAGTTGGCGCAATGGCTATGTCGCTGGACTCCCATGTAGTTGACCGCGGTTCGAGTTCTGGACCTGGTGGCTTAAACTCACGCTGGTGTGTGCGTACGCGCCCAAGATCCCGAGAGGAGAATGGAGGGGAGGGGATTGCGATGTGGCCATCTCACCTGGGGGGGGTGACTTCTCGCTTTCTGTCACTCTGTCTCTCTCTGTCTTTCTGGTGAGCACACACGCCCTATAGCAAAAACAAAACAAACCACACTAGAGAACACATACATGCATCAGAGAGAGACAGAGAGGCACCCTCGGTAGGGTCGTGGCATGCCGAGATCCCCTTCCTCTGGCCCTCCAGTTTGTCAGAACTTAGGCAGGTGTGTTTGAGGTGGGCCAGGCTGGGGATCTGAACTCTTGATCAATTGTGTGGTTTCTAGTACTGTAGGCCAGTGACCGCTTCATGGAGGCTGGTCCCCTTCTGCTCCTTTGTATAATGGTTTAGACTTATTTTGAATCTTGTTATATGTTTTGTGAGCTAGCTAAATCCTTTTTGGAGCAAGACAAAATGACAGCCCAAATAAGTGAAAGTTTTATTACTTGCTGTGCAGCCTCAGACCATTCACTTAATCTCGCTTAGCTTCATTTTCTCTATCTACAGAATTAGGGTAATTCCTCCTCCAAAGACTTGATGAGGATTAAATGAAACGACGTCTGCAAAAAGCTCAGTAATTTACTAGTGCTTTATGCAGGCAAGGTGGGTTTGTCAGAACTGTTAATAAGAAGATGGAGTCCCAGACTCTGGCACCATGAGTGAAGAATCAGGACCCACTCCTCGTCACGAGGGAGGCCCCCAGCGCTGTGCGGCCTGAAGGCAGCTGTTGCTGCTCTGGTGGGGAAGGCAGAACTGAGCTGGTCCTTGTCCCTCTCACACCTGGAGGCAGGGCCTTAGTATGAGAACTGGGGACACCTGGTCCAAGAGGGACAGACAGTATCTCCAGGGTTCCCATGGTGGCCAAGGAAAGGCTAGCAGTTCCCTATGAGGTTATAGGACTCTTCAGTCTTCCGGTATGTCTGAACCTCATTACCGAGGGAGAGGAGACCAGCAGTGCTCCTCACTCCAGATATCTCGGGGAACTCACATTCACAGATTCATGGATGACAAATGAGTGGTGGCTGAGGTCCATGGTGAGAAGGCCAGCATGGGACTCACCAGACCTGTGAGGCTGCCTTCACTACCCAGCCTGGTGGGCCCTGCATTCCCATAGAGTTTCCCTTTACTTCTTTCTATGTTTCTCTTTGGTTTCAGCAGCCCCTCATCACTATCCCCATACTCTTTTTAAAAGGAATTATTTATTTTATTTTATTTATTCATTATTGTTATTATTTTAATTTGACCAGGGAGAGCGAGAGAAAGTGAGAAAGCAAGCCACCAGGTCAGGGACTTGAACCATGGTCAACCTTGTGGGAGTCCAACGCCTTAAGTACCACACTACCTGCCAGCCCCACCTCTCATACTGTCTTTAAAGTTCCAGAGCTGTGAGCCTGTCCTCAGTACCCCACCTCTGAGTTTCGGCCCTGTGCACCTGACAATCTTCTTCCTCCTATTTGCCATGCCATATCCTTTCTTCTTGCTAGCATTCTTCCAGAATCAGTCCTGGAAACTTCCAGGTCTAACCCGGTGAAGTCATTAAC
Organism: Tupaia tana; assembly: GCA_026018925.1. Classification (NCBI taxonomy): domain Eukaryota; kingdom Metazoa; phylum Chordata; class Mammalia; order Scandentia; family Tupaiidae; genus Tupaia; species Tupaia tana. The sequence continues at coordinate 82,103,890 of JAKSZU010000004.1, forward strand.
CCCTTCTTAAAGTTTCTAGCACATTCCTGCCCCTCACTGCAGTTGTAGGACTTTCTAAGCATTAGGAGAATTCTCGGTTCCATTGAAATGTTTGTCACGCTATTCTCAGGAGAATGGATTTACGATGAATTGCATTTCTTTTGTGACTTTCTCTAGTTTCCAAACTACTTGAAACAAGAATGTAATACTTTGCCTTGAGGCAGGGAAGGGCAAAGCATATTACAGTTGTACAGTGTTTGAAGAAAACAATCTCAATTTTGGTTTTCTACTCCTATCACTTTACAGTTGTGTGACTTCAGGGAGTTTCCTCAGGTTTCCTAATCTGTAAAATGGAAATACTAACTTTACTGTGTTGAGAAGTTTAAATGATTAATGTGGTTGGAAAATTCTTAAACATGCATTATTACTGCTGGGTTCAGGGACAATAAACTGTGTGGAGAAAAAAAAATGTTCATTTTTCAAATGAAAACTGTTGCCTCGTTGAAATTTTATAGCCCTATAATGGAGGTTATTCTCCACATTTTACTAACGAAGAAACAGAAAGGTCATGGGACCCACTGAGGCCACACAGCAGAAGCGGACTCTAAGCCTGGTCTCCGGAGTCCAAGTCCCGCTCTCCTGTACATTTCTTGAACATCGAGTGCCAGGCTTAGTCTCCTGGATCCTGACTGACAGCCCGGAGTGACAGTGTAGCCTTGAGCAGTTCTACTTCCTTAGCAGGGCCTCCACTTCCCTGTGACTGAAACGAAGAGATCATCTTTACCCTCCTCTCCCAACATCTGAGAGTTATAACCTCCAGTGTTCAAAGTCTTGAGTCTCCTATAACCACCCACATGGATATTGATAAGCTGCACAATCTCTAGGATCCATCTCTTCAAAATTCTTCCCTCCCAGGGGACCGGCAGGTGGCATGGTGGTTAAAGGCGCTGGACTCCCACATGGCCAACCATGGTTCGAGTCGTGGACCTGGCAACTTGCTTTTTCACTTTCTAACTTACTTGCTCTCTCACTCTGCCCCTCTCTGATCAAATTTAAATAAATAAATAAAGTTAAATAAAAGAATTCTAAAAAAAAAAATATAAGGTTCTTCCCTCCCAAAAACAGCTTCTTAGTGGAACCAACCTGTACCCCTGTCTCGGGGAAGGGGGTGCTGGCGTCCTCTGCAAGGAGAGAAAGGTGACCAAAAGCTAATCAAACAAGGCTTGTGAGCAAGCCCCTCACTGCCTCCGTGCGTGTGTGTGTGTGTGTGTGTGTGTGTATGCACACACATGAGCATTAGGAGGCCCAAGCTGGCAAGCTGGCTCCAGCTGGCCAGGCTTAAGGTGGGCAGCAGGAGACTCTGCCGGGACTCTCCTATCTCATGCAAGAGAAAACGGGAGCTTAGCCAGAGCTTTTCTGATTAAAAAAAAAATCCTCAAATAGGGTTGGGGGAATATTTTTCCTTAGGGAACACTCACTCCCTAAAGAGAGCTGGGTGTCTGCCCAGTCGTGGATTGGATTTACTTAAAAACAGCCCTGTCAGCAGGACTTGGGATCACAAAGGCGTTTGCTGCTTGCCTTTTCTTCAGCCTCTTTTTCTCCCAAACCTACCAAAAAGGCCCAGAGCAACTGGAAAGTTTGGCTCTCATAATTTCCTTCTTAAAAGTCACTTTAGGGCTCTGACCCGCGGCTTCAAAATGTCTGTGAAGGTTCTGCCCTCCCAGGACAGTCAGCCAACTCCCAATCTTCCTGAATATTCCCCCCTCGGAAGTGCCCTTTGGGCACTTGGCACTTGGCTGTTGGGGCCCCTTTTGCCCTGTGTTTTCACTCTATTGCTAACTTTCAGGCAGGGAATCTGAGCTATTGATCCTGGGGAGGTGCTGGGCAGGGCTCCTCACACTGTCACTCTAACAGAGCCCCAGGGAAGTGACTCAGCGGGAGATGGTTTCTGACAATGTGGGGGAGGCATTTTCAAGCAGGTGCCTCAAGTCACAAAGCCAGCCCTGTCCCCAACATCTCAAGAAGGGAAATGCTTATCATCTTGTCATGACACACCACCAGAGTTGTTTTTCTCTCTGGAACTTGGACTGTTCTGAGCACACTGTCCAATGTGTCACTTCGGTGATGTGAGTCAATGAAGGCTCAGGAGGGAAGGAGCACCAAGCTGGTGCTGCTTCTCTTCACAAAGAGGTGGCCTCTCGCGTTCAAAGAGAGCATGGCACCTTCCTGGGGTCAGCAGAGAGGGGCTCCAGAGAAGGCTCCCCAGGCAGGGAAGTGACTAAAGCAGTAGCCCCTGCTGTTCCCCACAGAGTTTTCCATTTTCCTGGTGGGTTTTCTCTTTGGTTCCAGTTGACCCTTCAAGTTCAGCCCCTGCACTCTCTCTAAAGAGCCAATCAAGTGCACACCTAACCCCTATTCCTGGTTCCCCTGAATACCCTGGCAATGTAGAAATGAACTTCCTAAGTCCTAAGGGTGAGCCAAAGGACACAAATGCAGACAGTGCAATGAGCATGCTCTGGGTGTCTTGGGTCACCGAGCTCCTGCTCCACAGGGGCAACTTTGTGGGCCCCTCCCTGGTTCTTCCCTGGTGGCTCTCTGCCTGTCTCTGTGGAGTGACATCCTCTTTTTTTTTTTTTCTCAATATTAGTCTCTGCTCACCTAACATCCTGTCTCCTTCCTGGCCGAGACCCCACCTGATCCTCCTACCTGGCTTATTTTGGGGGAACAAGACTGGTGCATTCCCAGCCCACTGGTAGAACTGGGAGGGCTGAAATGGAAAGTGGCTTCCCCTCTCCTATTTCAGGTGGTGACGTCACACTGCCCTAAGCAGAGGCCTCTCCCCACTGTAGCAGGAAATGGTCCTCGGAAGCCCACAGAGTGCCATAGGCCAGATCAGCTCTTATGTAACAGGAGAAAACAAGTGCCATTGAAAACCACAACAGCCCACTGTGGAGGGTGGAGCCTGGTAAAGACAACAGAACGATTTCAGGGCCCCTGCTCCTGGAGAAGATGGCCACTTAGTCCATGGAAAACCTTGCTGGGTTTTGAATATGCACAGATGGGATTGGAGCCTGACCTGGGCTGGACCTGGGCTGGGGCAGGAGAGGACTAAAGAGGGTGTTGTGTGTCTGGCTTTGTGGTTGGAACTCCACAGGAAGGTGAATGGGAGCAGGCACTTCATGGGAGGGCCTGGCAGGAGGCGCCCTGGGGGCGGGTGCCCACCAGCAGTCTGCATCTCTGGGCACTGGGAGGTGAGCACCCACCTCCCTACGCAGCAGACCCTCAGCTGAAATGCTATTCACGTTTGCTACTTGGGGGTTCGGTGGAGGTGAGCTTGTGTCCTATAACTGCTGCAATGAAGAAAGAGCCATCAGATCCCGAGAGGACATCAACATTTCAGAAGAGGCAGGAAATTGGGGCCAGAAAAGACTGTGAACATAGATTCTCTTCTCTTCCCAGACAGGCAGGAACCTTGGGCAGACCCCTCTCAGACAGCTCTTAAGAGCAGCGTAGAGGAGGGTTCAGAGCACGTACTGTGGAGGGAACTTGCTTGGTTGACTCCTGCTACTCATCAGCCTTGCAACCTTGAGCAGGTTGCCTGAGTTGCCTCCTCTGGAACCTGGGGATAACACCGGTCAGGACCTACCCTGTGGGGTGGTGGTGAGGATTAAATGAACTACAGCATTTAGAGTCTGGCACACAGGAGGCCAAGAAGTCCTGGCAGACACGTCTCTTATCCTGTAGTCAGAATTCTGGACATAAGCAGTCGCCTGCGTCTGTTCTCACACCAGCTCTTCATCTTGCCTCCTTGCTTTCCTACCCCCAAATCCACTCAGACATATGTTTTATCAAGACTACTCAGAGAAATCAATCCCATAGGCAAGGATATTGGTAAACTCCAAGCTATGTCGAGTGGAGGCCATCAGCAGGGCAGAGCTCTACCATGGCAGTCTTCTGAAGCAATTGGTGTTGCTCTGGCAACACCACTGCACTGGCCAGAAAGGGGTGAGCGTCTTGCCCCAGTCCCTCCTGTCCAGGAGTGAATGCCCTGCCCTAGCCCCCTCTGTCCCTACTCTCATTCCCTCATCCCTAGGCCAAGTGGACTCCCTGGAAAGCTCTCCATCCCAGGTTGTGATGCAGCCTTAGAGAGGCCCTCAAGGTCTCAGGGACTTTGTCCAGAAAGAAAGACATTAAATATTCATGGGGAATGGGTAGGTGTCAATTCAGACATGAGAGGAAAATGTGTCTATAGGGGATGACTGATGAGGATGAATGAGGGCCAGATGGGCATGGGGTGTGGGGCGGACTTAAGAGGAGGGAAAGACTGGCTGCTGCAGAGGCCACATTTTTCTACATTATTGCTGACGCTGAAAACCCATAAAAATATGCTAGCAACAGGGCAAGGTTGACCTAGTCTCCACAGCTTGCCTGTCTCCATCCTCCAAGGTACAAACACTTATGTGCAATGGGAGGGTTTGAGTGGGGAGTTCGTTGGCTTTGGGTCAAGGTTCTCTAATCAAGGGCCTCTCTTTCCTCCTTGGTTTTCATGCCTATGTTTCCTATTGATTTGCCTGTTTCCAGACTTAGTAGATCTTCCTTGCATGGAAGAGGCCAACTTTTGGCAGAGGAGATGTCATCTCTGGACCCTTTGACACTCTGTGCCTTGGGCTCCATTCCCTCCCTTTTGCCCTCCTCCCTACATGATGGACAGGCACAGAATGGAGTCCGTGAGTGGGCAGGGGCCTGGAAAGCAAAAAGGGGGAGTAAGTAAAAAACAAAACAAAACAAAATCCCCGAAGAACAAAAAAACCCCAAACCAGGGCAATCCCTGTAAAAACCTAGAAACAGGGGCCAACAGGTGATGTGGTAGTTAGGATGCTGAACTCCCACAGGGGCAACCATAGTTCGAGTCCTGGACCTGGCAACTTGAGACTCATGCCGGGTACAAGTGCGTATGTGCCTAAAATCCTGAGAGGAGAATGGAGGAGAAGGGATTGTGGCATGGCCATTCCCCTTGAAGGGTTATTTCTCACTTTCTGTCTCCATCTCTGGCAAGTGCACATACCCTATAGCAAAAATCTCTTAAAAAAAAAAACACAAAAAAACAAAAACAAAACCCTAGAGACAAGGAAGGCAGTAGGGAAGGCATAGACTGGGTCTCACAAGACGTGTGTTCAAGGGTCCAGATTTATACTAATTCACTGAGCCACTCTGGGCAAGTCGTGTGAGTTCTCTGGTCTTAACTTGCTCATCTGTGGCAGGAGGAGGTTGGGCCAGATCCTCTCTGAGACTCTTCTCAGCTCTGACCTTCCCCAGACCATGAGAATGTGGAGTCATAGCACTGTGGTCCAGAAGAAAATGAGAAGCCCTTCAGGGACTGCCCCAGTTCTCCCAAGTCCGTTGCTATTCCAGTCATAGTTACATCCCTGACCCTAGTCTCTCTGAACTGCTGCCGATCTGGGAAGTCCAGTACAGTTCCTTCCTCCTGAGGGAACCCTGGACTTGGAATGTTCCATGACAGCGTCCAGAGGGGATGTTTGGCTGTTGCTTCCCTGAGAGAAAATACTCTTTTTCCTGGAGGAATGTCACTGTGTGTTATCAGGTGATGGAAGCAAATGCACACGCTCCGCACGGAAAGGTGGGGCCAAGCACACCTGTGTTGAAGGAACACATTCTGGTTGATGCATGAGCTTGTTGTCTAATGATTTCCCATTCATTTTCTTGTAAGGGGAAGATTAGATATTTATACCAGGGAGAGGCACAGCATACCAATGAAGGGCAGGTTGGGCAGAGGCAGGGCAGGGTCGGCCTGCCCAGGCAGCTGCAGTAAGCCGTCAGTAGAGGAGGGAGGTATGGCAGGCCGTGGGCTGGCTGCCAGCAGGAGCGGGGCTGCAGGGAGCTGGGAGTGTGGGCAGTGTCTGCATGCCGGGGGAATTCGGGTGAGTGTGAATCTGTCTCCACTGTTCTGAACTTCAGGCAGTTTCCTAAGGCCATTTCTCCAGAGCTGCAGGGAAGGACCTATTGTGAAAGGCCAACTTTAGAAACAACCTAAAGAAGAACACCCAAGGCCAACAGAGCGGTGACTGAGCCACTGCTTACAGCCAGGTCAGAGCCCTGTCTGGGCCAATTAGTTTTGTTTTCTACCTCCAAGTAGGAAACCTCTAACCCCATGTACCCAAGTCTAGCGACTGCTCCCAAGCACCCTGAGCGAAAGGATGTGGAAGGAGCAGAGCCCGTCTACCACCCCTCTGGACCTGGAGTCCTCACCTGTGGTGGAGGGGCTCCGCTGTGCCCAGGGTGAAGCTCAGACCCCGTACCGCCTCCCTTTCCCTTTCTGGGTTCTCGATACATTTTCAGCAATGCTTTCCTAGAAGTGCTTTGGTCCATCAGGAAGTTCCAGAAAGTCAAGTTTTATCGTCTTTAAAACCTGGGACCAGGAGCCAGCTGGTGGTGCAGTGCTAAAACACCACTCTCTACGAACAATCCCACATGGGAAGATTCCTGGTTCGAGTCTGAGGCCTCCCTGAGGATGCAGGACATACTCATGTGTATGATCCCAGGCTGGTTGAAAGCTAGGGGTGGACTGTGGCACCAGGATCCTGTTGGGGGTCTCTCTCCCTCTTGCTTGCTTGCTTATGAAGGAAAGAATGAAAGAAGAAAGAAAGAGGAAGGAAGAAAGAAGGAAGAATGAAAGAAAGAAAGAAAGGAAGGAAGAAACTGAAAAACAAAACAAAACAGGGCCAGTAGGTGGCATGGTGGTTAAGGGTGCTGGACTCTCACATGGCCAACCATGGTTCAAATCCCGGACCTGGCAGCTTGCTTTCTCACTCTTCCTCTCTCTCTCCCCCCCCCCCCCGCCACCTCTGGTCAAATTAAAACAAACAAACAAACAAACAAACAAATAAATAAATAAATAAGTTAAATTTAAAAATTCTCTAAAAACCAAACCAAACCAAACCTTGAACACAAAGTCTTGACACAGTGAATTATATTCTCAGGGCCTGAATTTTGAGAATGGAGGAAGCCCTTAGCTCACCTTCTCACCCCAATGTCCTCCAAGTCACTGTAGGTTGTGAGTTCTGAGGATAAAGCTACCCTTCTCTTTATCCTGGAGCAGGAAACACTGCTGCTGGCTTCCATGTGCCAAGAAATTCTTCCAGGGAGGCAACCAGACCCTTGCCCTCCTCCTGTCTTCAGTGAGGGGGGCAAAGGGAAGGTCCCATGCCGCTGTCTTCTGCTTTGGCAGGATGGAAGGAATAAACGGGGTTGAGAAGGGTGGGCTGGATATTTCTCCCCACCAGCCTGAGGGAGAGAGTGTGAGAAGAGCCAGATGACCCAGAGAATAATGACGGTAATGAGGCCGAGCCCTGGGGAGTACGGGATAAATGAACATCCAGCAAAGACAATTGGCCAGCCAGGCAGCCCGGTGGGAGCAGCAAGTAAACAAAGGAGACTTGCAGCCCCATTGGTGACCCAGGTGGCTTCTGACTCAGGTGGGTGAGGGTCAGGCAGCCAGGAGGGCCACGCCGGGGCTCACTCAGGCTGCCCAAAGAGCCAGCAGGGCTGGCTACAGTCATGCATTATTCAGAGCCTGCCGGCTGAAGGCCCAGCCCAGCCTTGGGGAGCACTCTTCCTGGGCTTGGGCAGGAGCCCAGGTCCAGGCCCGGGCTGCCCTGCTCCCCCTGCACACCTACTGGGGCTTCCATGTGACCCTGATTTGCCCTGCAGGCCTCATTTGAAAAGCTCTCCCTCTGATTCAATTCTTGTTCAGTCCTACATGCAAGAATCCAGATACTATAGAATTTAAGGCAGAATTCTAGGGATCTTGAGCCTTGCTGCAAACTCCTGATAGAATGGGCCATCTTGGACAGAGTTATAGTGCAGGGTTGAGGTGGATCACTCTACCCTCTGGCCCCTGCTCCAACTTCTCCCCAAGGTATGGCCCACACATGGAACCGGCCTTCCTTTAAATCTCATTTCAAACCTCCTAATTCTGGAAGTTTCCCTAAAAAACACGACCCAAGTCCCCATCTTCCACTAGTGATCTTCCTCAGTGAGGCACCATGGCTGTCTTCAAGGCTGCTACTGATCTTAACACTCTCCAAAGTGGCACTTTGGTGAAAGTTTGCTTCTCTCACAGCTGATCCTTCTCCGTCTCCCCCCGGAAGTACTTGGTTTCCTCTGACACTCCCCTGGCTTCTTTCTTATTTCACTGGCTGCTCGTTTTCAGTTTCCTTTGAAATTTTTTCATCTGGAATTTTTTCCTCATGGCCTTCCTGTCAAACATCAGAGTACCCAGGGCTCAGTCCTGGGTCCTCTTCTCTATCTAAACTTGTTCCTGTTCAAATCTCAACTAGATTCATGACTTTTTTTTTAGAGAGATTTTCACTACAGGGTGCATGCGCTCACCAGAGAAACAGAGAGACAGAAAGTGAGAAATCGTTCCCCAGGAGGGATGGCCACACCACAATCCCTTCTCCTCCATTCTCTTCTTGGGACTTTGGGCATGCACACACACACATGAGTTTCAAGCTGCTGAGTCCAGGACTTGAACTGCAGTCAATCACGTGGGAGTCTAGTGACCATTACACCATCTGCTGGTCCTTAGACTCATGACTTTTAACACCATGTATTTGCTGACATTTAAATTGACTTACTTAGCTAAGGCCTCTCTCCTGGCCTCTACACTCATATCCAGCTTCCAACGCCAACATTTCCACTCAGATGTCCAAAAGGTATCTCAACCATGACATGGTCCAAATTTGAGCTCCTGGGATTCCACCCCAGATAGGTTCTTCCTCCTGTATTTCCCAACTCAACAAATGACAAATCCATCCTGAGTCATTCCATGTGAGAAATCCTGATACCTCTTCTCTTTCACTATGCTTTGGACTCCATGCTCGATCTGTCAGCAAATACTGCTCACTAGGTCATTGGGGCCCAGCCTGGTGGTGCAGTCAGTAACAGAACTGTAACAAACTGTAGTACTGTAAGCCACATGATCCACTGTACATTCAGATCCCAGGGTGGCCCGGAAACACACCAGGTGCACGTGTGTGTGCCAAAGATCCTCACGGGCTGGAGGACCGGAGAGGGGAGACCAGGGCATAATAACACCTGTGCAGGGAGTTTATCTCTCCGTGCATGCCACACCCTCTGTCAGGAATCAAACAAATGTTTAAAAATGAAATAAAATCTATCCAGAAGTGAGCCACATCTTACATCTCCACCACTGTCCTTGTTCAGGCCCCCACTGTCCCATTGTTTCTTTAGAGCAAAGATTCAGTTGTCTTGGTTCCTAACATGGCAGGAGGTACCTCAGATTTAAATGGCTTCCGTCTGAGCTTTTTTGGGGTCTGGAAGATGGGGTCTAGAGCAGAGATTCAGTCGCCTTGGGCCCTCCCATTGTTTCTTTTTTATAGCAATAAGCTCTAAACTGACTTCCTGCCTTTCGTCTGGCTGTGTAGTCTAGAAGTCAGTTGGGGTGAGCCTTTTAAACTTTAGGTTGTGGACCTTCATTAACCTCCCCTGCCCCTCTGCCTCTCTCTCTTCTTTTTTCACTCCCCCTCCCCCGGCCCCTGTTCCATTTTTGCCTCAGATACACCAGCCTCTGCTGGTCTTCAAACAAGTCAGTAGCTCTCTTGCTTCAGGGTCTCTGCATTGGTCTTTGTGTTTGTCTTCCTCCAGATATCTGCACAGCTCTCTCCCCCTCATCTTTTTTTTTTTTTTTTTTGAAATTGATTCTTTTTTAATTTAAGAAGTTTTAATTTAACTTATTTATTTATTTATTTATTTATTTATTTATTTAAATTTGACCAGAGAGAGAAAGCAAACTGCCAGGTCCATGACTTGAACCATGGTCAACCATGTGGGAGTCCAGCACCCTTAACCACCATGCCACCTACTGGCCTCATTGCCCTCTCATCTTTAAGGTCTGCTCAGATGGCACCCTCTCAATGAGGTCTCCCCTGACCACCCCATTACCCTGTAATCCTCCCTTCAGCCTGCCCTCCCCAGCCCCAGAACTTCCTGTCACACTTCCCTGCTTCATTTTCTCCTTGCCACTTGTCACGCTCCACATCTTCCTCATGGGCCTCCCCCACTAGAGCGTATGCTCCGTGACAGTGGGGACATTGTTTACTACCGCATCCCTGTGCCTAGGACTGTGCCTGGTACCTAACAGGTGCTCAGATAGGCTCTGGATGAATAGTTCCCGAGCTCCTCAGTTTCCTCTTCTCTTGGATGTCCTCCCGCTTTGTACCCTGCTGGCCGCTCCTCTTCCTCTTAACTGTGGGTGTTCCCCAAAAGCTCAGTTCTTGTTCCTGAATTCTGCTACTGCCATCTGTATTTCCCCATCCCACTCACTTACTCCCTAGCTTTAATATCCACTTCCTATTTTTTATGCTTTTGATCTCTTTTTCTTCCCTTTATTCATGACAGAGCATGTGTATGCATGTGTGGGAATATGTGTGTGTGAGAGAGAAAGAGAGCACCCTTCACAAGGTCTGGTCACACCTCATCCCAGTCTCCTAGCTTGTTGGAACTTGGGCATGCATGCGTGTGCCCAATGTGTTTCATGCTGACTGGGCTGGGGATTCAAACCACAGTTGCCATATGAGACCTGGATTCTCTTGAACAGTGCATTACTGCTATGCCACAGAGCCAGCCCTAATAAGCTTATTATTATTATTATTTTTGAGAGGTTTTTGCTATAGGGTGTGTGTGCTCGCCAGAAAGACAGAGAGAGACAGAAAGCAAGAAATCACCCCCCAGGGGGATGGCCACGCCGCAGTCCCTTCTTCTCCATTCTCCTCTCGGGATCTTGGGCACACATGCATACGTGCCCGACGTGAGTTTAAACCACTGGGTCCAGGACTTGAACTGCGGTCGACTACATGGGAGTCCAATGACATAGCCATTACGCCAACTGCTGGTCCCCTAATAAGCTTATTTAAAAAAAATTTTTTTTGATAACTTAAAAATTTTTTTTAATCTCTTCCATAAAGAATAGATTCAGAGACAGAAATACTACGTCCAATAGGATCTTGACAGCATGATCCACCCCTAGCCTGAACCAACCCTGGATCATGGGCACACATATGCCTGGCATACTGAGAGAGGTCTCTGGACATGAACCTGGAACCTTCTCACATGGGCCAGCCTCACAGAGCACTCTGTTTAACCACTCTGTGGCCACCTGGCACCCCAGTAATCTATCTCCCCCTTTTGTTATTACAATGCAATTTAAATAGTTGTGCTCATTTGATTACATTTTTACTTGCTTTAAAACCTTAGTTCATGGGGCCAGCAGATGGTGTGGAGGCTAAGGTGCTGGACTCTCACGTGGCCAACCGTGGTTGGAGTCCTGAACCCAGTGGCTTGAACATCATGCTGGATGTGTGTGCGTGTATGCCCAAAATCCCGAGAAGAGAATGGAGAAATGGCAGTGTGGTCATCTCCCCCCTTCAATACCCATCGAGGGACTCATTTTAGACATGTTGATGGATGGAAATCATTATGTTTCCTCTTGCTCCTACCTGCCTCCTGGCCAGCTGAGACCCTGGAACCCAAGATCCAAGGTGGGCCTTTGAAGGTGTCACATCAAGCTTCTGATCAATGAGCCTCTGGGAAGCTTTATTCCAGAGGGATTTAATGAGTTACAATGGATTGCTTAGCTGATTCATTTCTGTACTTGAAAAAGCCTTCTGTGGCCACTCTTGGGTCTCATTCCACTTGAGTAGTTGGGTGTGAAAAGAGGATGCAATTGAGTCTTTTTCTGTCAGGGAAGGCAATTTCGTTCTCAGAGGCATGCTGTCCCTCAACATGCTGGGCCAGTGAGGACCTGTGAGTCCCCAGGACAACCAAGTTGCCTTCTTGCCTCCTCCATCAGACTGGGAGGCCTTGAGGAAAGGACTGGCGTTGAAGTTGTTCTATGCCCAGCCTGGTGTCTGGTACACAGTAATTACACTGCAAGTAGTCATTATACAAAGAAAAGAAGCCCACTCTTATGTGAGAAAAGTTCTCTCTAGGTTCTTCCCCCAGTCCAAAGAAAACAGAGAAACACACTCCCCTGTCTCTGACACCTTCTTTTTATCGCTTTCTGGCCTTTACTGTCATTAAAGCCTGGCTTAAAACTTTCTTTTTCTAGAGACTCATCCAGACCAAGCTTTTCTGATCTGATTTCTTTTCTCCAGCTCTCTTCAACACACGGCTGGTAGTATAGCAGCTTGCATAATGGTGTCGTAAACATCCCGAATTGGTCCGTCCCCAACAAGGTACCCCGTAGAGGGACTCAGAGGGTTTGAGGACCACTGGGCATAGTCCTATTAGCTTGAGCACTCCAAGGTGGAGGATTCTTTCTTTGCTATACTCTCCATAGCCCAACCCAAGGTTCTGTACCCAACAAGTGCTCAACAATGCAACTGAATAGCACACAGTTGGCACTCAGCATATGTTTGTTAAACAAAAGAGAGACTTAAACACCCACAGGGGAAAGGTAAAAGAATCTAAGACTCAGCACAAACATTGCCTCCCCAAACGACCAGATTTCGAAGTGGATGAGACAATCTCACCAGCCCACAAAGAAATAACAAAATGAAACCTTCTTCTGAATCCGTTGACAAGTTGCACAATTTCAGGATCTCTCTGTAGGAACCATATCGCCACACTCCCTCTGGCTGTGCAAAGATCATGCATGGGCCCTGTTGAGGCCTGGGTTTGATCTTGGCTCTACTCCCTGCTCTGTGGGTGACCCTGGATAAGTCATTTAACCTTTAACCTTCGTTTCTTAATTTACATGTAGGGTACGATCATGAGGGTTGTCGTGAGGACAAGTATGAAAGAGTGGATGGTGGTTCTGGCACCTGTTAATCTGCAAAGCCCCAAGTAAATGGGGACCCTGAAAGGAGATGGGCAGGAGGAGCCAAGTCCTGCCATGCGACTGTGCCTCCCAGGAGGAGGAGGAAGGAAGGCTGTTAGTGGGACCTCCCCTGTGGCACAAACCTCCCAGAGGACATTCCTCAGGCCTTGAAGAGAGGACCAATTCTTGTTGATATTCAGGGAGGAGAAGACACGCCTGGACGTTCTGCCAGTGGCCTATCATCTGTGGTTTCTCAGCTTCTACTATGGAGACGGCATTCCCAGGGAGTGGGCAGCCCTGTTCTCGGAAAGTAGGAAGGCCATCGACTCCTCTGTGGGAGAAGCCGGGAGCTGCAGAACTTTGGAGGTGACTTAATACTGAGGACATTTCAGCCCCGGGAGGGAAAGTCACTTTTTCAAGGTCACACAGCTGAAACAATAAGATAGAAGAAATATGGAATAGTATTGAACAACTAGTCAGAACAGGTGGTCTGGACCAAAGTAGGTCGGACCTGGGTGCGGCACAAAAAGGACCTGCAAGCTGAGCCGGCAGGAAAGGCATAGGGGAGCGCGGTTCAATAGGCCACCCTGGGGCAGTGCTGTCCTAGGTTCTTGTATATTTGATGTCATTTACCGCATGCACGGTCACTGTGCCCGATATGCCATATGACCCCCGTTTTGCTGGTGCCGATATTGAGGCACAGTTTAGGTAAAATCTCAAGGTCTCAAAACTAGGAGTTGTGAACGCTCAGATGCACTGCAGATTGGTTTGGCACCAAAGCCTAAGCTCTTCCTGCACAATTCTGCTCACTCTCCAGCTACAGGCTATTCCATCGCATAAGGCTTCCCTCCCTCCCTGCCTGCAGACTCTGAGTCTGGGCTCCCTGGCAGTGAGGGAGCAACTTCATCATTCCCAAAAAACAACACACACACACACACACACACATGTGCATGCATTCACATATGCATGTGCACACTCATGCAAGCACACACATATGTGCATATACATATGTGCATGCACACACTCACACATGCACACTCTATCCTGGTAGGGACCTGGTAAGGCAGGAAGATGGCCGAGTCCATTAGCGCCACCAAGCACAACACATATTTATGGCCCCAATTACAGCCCTCACCTCCCTCCGCAGCGAAGGAGCAGGAACAGCGACAGGAATAGTTGCATGCGCTGGGGTCTGAGGCCTCTGTAGCAATAACTACAAGATTACAGAGATGTTAGCAAACCCTGGTGACGGCAGCTCTATTATAATGATAAATCTACAGCTTTATATAGAAATAATGAGAAGAGGGGGAGGGAAGAACAGGATGATTTTTAGCCAATTGAAGCTCTGGTTGTAGAGGCAATGACAACCCCCTGGGGATGCTCAGAGACCACCAGGGGACCCTGGTCAATCAGGCAGGAGGAAGAGCAGCTCTGCCTTGGACTGGATTGGGTGCCATGAACTCCCTTAGTTTCATTCTCAACCCTGAGTTTCTTCCTTTTTTTTTTTTCCAATTATTATTATTATTTATACATTCAATCACTATACATCATTTAGCTTGTAAAGAGACTTTACCCAGCATGATACACACCTCAGCCCAGCCCAGTTGATAATACTATGCATGTCCTCATCAACAGATAATAAACCATATCTGTGTCCCACAAACGTCTTACCTCTATTTTTTTTTCCCAAAATTTCATTTCCTACACTCTTCCCCTCTCCCGCTCTCCTTCCACTTTGTCCCTAGTGTCTATAACTATGAAACAAAGACACTGTATATCTCCAATTAATATATAACAACTGTCTGCATTCTATGGTAGAGACTGAAAGACGGGGACATAAAAGCGTTGAAAATTGTTATAGACAACAACTCTGAGTTTCTTTATTCACGGGAATACCAGAGGCCTCCTGCTGCCCCAACAGGTCTGGCCCACCTGCTTCTCGCCCTCCAGCCTATGGTGCATATTAGGTGCTAAGCTGCCTAGGCTTCCCTCCAGAACAACTTAGGTGTGGGGAGGTGAGTGTTCCTTGTGGTTTAAGATTTGCAATGAACAAAGTGGACTCCCAGATGTTTACCTCTCCTTTGCTAGCCCTGAAGCTCAATGTTCAGGGCTCTGAGGAAACCACGCAAGTGCTTCAAGCTTCACCACTTCAAATCAGCTGGAACACTGGGGCGGGGACTGCTCCACCCTCCAGGGCCAAGTCTGCCTCTTCCATACCAGCTCCAGGAGCAACAGGGCAGCTTTCATGCCATTCCCCCATTCCCACGGTGCCTCTGCTACTCGGGTCACCGACCTTCCACTTCAGTCCAGACCACCTGATCTGACCCATCTGTCTCTGCAGCTGCAGACACACACCTACTTACTTGAACCATGTCTCTGAGTGAATGCACAGACTGGCTTTCCCCCTCCTCGAACCGTGCCTGGCTCTGCTCATTTGTAAAACACTACTTGAGCTTTTCCTCCAGGAAGCCTCCCAGGTTAACCCCATCTAACTCCAGCTGCTTCCTCAATAACCCTTCCCTCGTGCAGCAATATGTAGTTTTAATTGAACGAAGCACGCCATTGGTCATCCAATGAGAATGTGCAGGGTTTTTATACTCAGTCCTGAGGAAAAATACAAGAGCAAGGCAAATGTGGGACAGAGGGCATTCCTGAGCCATTGGGAGGACTTTGCAAGACTGAGGGACACTGGGGGCTGTTGCTGTGAGACTGGAAGGCCACGTGGAGGACAATCTCAGGTGGGCTTTCAAAGGTGGATTGGCTTGGACTGGGCGGAGAGTTGGAGACAGGCCTGCCTGACAGAGGCAATCTTGTGAGCAAAGGCAAGAAGCAGGGATGTCAGGCATGTCAGGGACCAGCTTGGCTCAGGGGGCCCAAGCTCGAGTCCCAAGTGCGACTCTGGAAATAGAATGGGACATTCAGGGGGGATGGAAACCGACTATTGGCTGCACTCATCTGTTGCCCGCCATGCTGGCCGCAGGATTTCATATACACTGGATACTGAGACATTCCTGGGGACTGCAATTCAGGCCTCCTTGACCCCCAACCTAGTTAAAGTTTTACAGTCAGAATCATAAAGCAGGTAACAGCACCAGCTTTCTTGCATCCCTCCCCCACCTCTGCTTGAGTCCTTGGCTGCCAGGCGATGAGGCTGTTCTTCAGAGCAGAGCCCGCTGGTGAGGCTGCAGGCTGGAGGGTCCCAGGGGACTCATCAGAAGAGGAACACCCTGCTCGGACAGGCTGCAAGCAAGACAAGGGGCGCGAGCATGGTCCCCGGCTCTGTAGCTCTGGGAGGCTCTCGGACTGGGTGGATTGCTTCCCCTTCCACTTGGCCTACCCAGCCATTTATAACAGTCCGTCCCCACCTAGTTTAAATCCCCTCATCCCTGGAGACCTCCGGCTGCCCTGCTCTCAGGAATCCTGTTCCTGCACACACAGTGTGGACTTGCTGGCTCACCTGCCGGCTACTGCATGTGGGTTCAAGAAGCTGCCTTCCACCCGAGCCCCAGACTCTCCCCTGGGACCTGTACAGTTCTTAGGAGGAGGAAATGGAGAAGGACCATAATGACCTGACCGATGAGGAGGGTGAGGATGGTGGCTCTTGGACTGGTGCTCTTTGCCTTTGCTGGAAGCCGGGCTGGGGAAGAGTGGATGGGACAAGGGCAGAAACAGCCAGTGTTGGAGGCTACAGGACGCACCTGCAGGTGAGAGGTGTGCTGGGCGTGAACTGTCCACCCAACGATGAGGCTTACACTCATGCCTGGAGCCAAAGGCCCCAGAGAGGGAGGAAGGGAGGAGCAGACGAGGGTCCTCAGAAGGCTGAGCCAAGTCCTGCTTCCTGTAGCCCTGGCCTCATACCCCTTCCCCTGAGCACAGCTTGCTGCGAGGAGGACTGAGCTGCTTGTCTACCCGTACAGTCGTTATAAAGAAGCCACTGGCTGAGGAGACCACAGGGAAAAGATGCACCAGATGTGAACTTCAGAGTGATTTATGGAGCAGGGCTCCCGGGCCTGGGGCTGTGTGGCTGCTGCTCAGCTCACCCCGTCTGTCCGCCCCGTCTGCCACTCATGCTGTTCTGGGGGGTAACATTTCGGGAAAGTGAAGGTAGGAGAGGCACAGTGGGCTGGACTAGCTAGTCGACACCAGCTATGAGAATGGGTGACCCTTCCTGGGGCAGCAGCAGAGCCCACCAAGTCTTTTCTCTTTGAACAAGTCGAGGTTATACCCTTCACCCACCAGGGAAGGGCTGATTTTCCCTTCAGCCTCTCTCCTCACATCTTCGATACAAAAGGACTGTGTATTGATTGTCCAAGGTCTGCAGGCAGAGTGGGGCCACTGCTCCCCAGAGATACAGCACAAGAGATAATCCAGGGAGACCCTCCACCACTTAGCACTCAAGACATCAGATGCAAGGCTGTTGGAGCTTGGCAGAAAAGCCAAGGCTCTCACTGCCCAGGTTGGCTCAGTGAGAGTTACACCAGCTATCTTGGCAGGACGCGGTGAGTTACAAAGCCCAGTGGACTGGAGCACACTGTCTGCCCGTACCCCAGGGCTCTGGATAGACCCTCCCTGGCTTTCTGTGCCAAGTATGTCCACTCTTCTCTGAGAAGCCAACTCAAGCCTCAAGTTCCATGAGCCCCTCCCTGGTTACTTCCAGCTGATGGTGAATAGCTCAGCATTCACCTCCCATGTGTGATTACCCAGGTCTTCTCTCCCCGTCTCTCCCAGACTGCGCTAGGAAGACAATGCTGAGAGAAGGGACTCTGCTGTGTAGTCACTGGTATTGTTCACTGAGTATTTGTGGTCCTTCTGGACACGTGGTAAGATTGCTTTCTCTTGCCACCTTGAGATTAGGAGTCACCATGTGTCTAGCTTTGACTTATGCAATGTGAGTGGAAGTGACATGTGTCACTCCTGCAAGAAAACTTTAAGAAATAGTGTGTGATTTGCCACATTCCCTCCCTCTTGATGTGTACCCATGGAAGCACATGTCCAGATGGGGGCTCTGTTGACTTGGATCCCTGCTAACAAGGTAGAGCGGAGCCCCCGCCATGCTGCCAAGCACAGGTAACATGGTCCAGAAGTAAACCTTGGTAGTCTTATGCCACAAAATTCTAGGATTGTTTGTTGTTGCAGCATGCCCTGGTTCACCCTGACTAATAGAGCCTGTTCTAGATGGCTTTTTCCAAGTTTCTAATACACAGTATCAGAGCCCTCACATGTTCTTATCTTAGTCTATGAGCCTGGCCCAATCCTTCATGATTTCACAAGTTGCAAATCCAAGTTGGCCATGTGAAAACTACTCTGACACACAGGATCAGAAACAATCGATAAAAATCCCCTTCCTTTTCCACCTACATGGAGCCTCTGTCGACCTCCACCTCTACCTGAGCATAGTACAAGGACGTCCCCAGGGTGCATTGGGCCAATGAGTAGTCTCCAGAGTCCCTCTCCAGTCCTGATGAGCAAAGGCTCATTTGTCTCTAGGGATTGAGAGGGTTAGGTTCACATCTACCCATCCCAGAACTGCAAATCCTCAAGAAGTCAAGAGGACAGAGCTGTACTCACACTCGTGGCGTACTGGATGTCCTTCCAGATGGAGGTTTCCCGGGACAGGTCAGAGGCCTCGAAGAGGTTGTCCAGGATGACCTCCCCGATCATATCATGGCGTGAGAAGCGATCGAAGTCAAAGACACTGAGGTGCAGCTTGCGGTCGGCCAGCTCCTCATAGGGCACGGGGAAGTGGAAATTCTCGTCGAAGGTGGGGTTCAGGGTCTTGCGGTGCACCCGGGTCTGCAGCTTGCACTTGCGGTCAGGCAGGAGGTAGATCTTGACATAAGGGTCAGAGCTTCCACAAAAGTCCTTGGCAGGGAGGTCAAAGGCCTTCAGGATGCGCACGATCAGGGTCTCGCTCTCATAGTCATAGCGTAGGCTAAAGTTGAGCTTCCCGCAGCTCTTGGCAGCCTCAGACTTGGCATCATCGCCGTCCACCGACTTCTGCTTGTAGAGCTCAGGCTTGATGCGGCCAATGCTGGTGGGCTGCTCTGCCGCTGGCGGCAGCTCATTGCCATAGTCTACGCTGGACACGTGCATTTGCCGCGGCAGGTGGCGCTTGAAGGATGTGTGCCTGGTTGAGGGTAAGAGGGAGCAGAGTGTGGTCAGGGCTTGGAGGAAGGAGGATGCAGGCAGACACAGCCCTGGTAGTCCAAGCCCCCTTTCCTTCTCCTTATAGAGGCTGCCTTTTCTCTGTACACTCGGTGCACGAGGTTGTTGTGAGCATTACCTGTTTTAATACATGCACAGTGGTTGGAGCAGTGTCTGGTATATACTGAGCTCAGCAAATGTTAGTCATTGTTCTTGTAATCGTTTCCCCTGCTTTCCCGTTATCTGCTTTCCAGGTTTCTTTCCTAGTAGCCATGACTCTGCCTTCAGTAGAGGAACCAGCTGTTCTTACCCTCAGTTTGGCACTCTCTTCATCAACATCACCACCACCATCACTATTTACTGAGCATTTACTCTATTTCAGGCATGAGCTTTGGAGTCAGGATGCATAGGTTAATTTTAGCTCTGTCACTTTGTAGCTATGCAACTTTGGGCAAGTTATTTAGCCTCTCTGTGCTATAAAAATGAGGATAATATAGGAAGCAATGGCACAGGATTCCTGGGAGGGTGAAATAAACGAATACACAGAAAGTGCCTAGAACAGGGCTAGGGATATATTCGGTGATGTATGTTAGCTATCATTGCCACACGGGCTTGTATCCTGGCTCCTCACCATGACCTTGTAAGAATTCTCAGCCCCATCTTACGGCAGGGAAAATTGAGACTTACTTGACTTCCTGGGTGTCCGGAGAGACATTGCAAAGCCACAAGAGTCCTAAATTTTGAGTACTCTCCTCGCCTACACTTGCAGGTACCACATCTTTTAAAAGTGTTTCTGAATTTAGAATAGGCTTTTATCATTAGGTGCTTGTTGTTGGTGCTATTTTCAGTTAGAGAATGCCATATATACTATTGACATCAGGCAGGAAACCCAGAAGTTTTAATGGAATCCTCACTCTCTGCTGCTAGGACTCCCTTGCTGTATCTTCCACGCATTGCAGACTCTAGCTAAGGCTTTTCTGTCCGAGCCCGAAACTCACCATGAATTTTTATGCCTCTGGGCCTTTGCATATGTTCTTCCCTTTGCCTACAAACACCCAACACCACCTACCACACTCTCCCAGTTCCCCCTCCAACATGTACACAGCCCAAGTGCACACCATATGCACAGAACTCCACCTCAAAATTTTCCCTTTCATGGGACCAGCAGTTGGCATAATGGCTATGTCACTGGACTCCCATGTAGTCAACCGCAGTTCAAGTCCCGGACCCAGTGACTTAAACTCACACCAGACGCGTGTGCATGTGTGCCCAAGATCCCGAGAGGAGAATGGAGGAGAAGGGATTGTGGCATGGCCATCCCCCCTGGGGGGTGATTTCTCACTTTCTGTCTCTCTGTCTCTCTCTGTCTTGCTGGCAAGCGCATGTGCTCTCAAAAACCTCTCCAAAAAAAAAAAAAAAAAAAAAATGTCCCCTTTCATGAAGCCCATCTTCTTAATCACCCACCATGGACCACGCCTTCTGATAGATTCCTCAATCAAAGGACACGTATTGTTATTTCTGGTCATCTCTGATCCCCACAGGCTGGAACCTCACTGAAGTACTGAACAAAGGGTGTGTACATGCCAGGATGGGGGGAGCGAGGGCCCACCCCTCACCTGGTAGATGACGCCGGCTCTGTGGTCTGTCGCTGCAGCCGTGTGTGACGCATGATGTGCTCCTTCACTGACATCTGCACCTCGGCTGGGATATCTGGGGACGTGTGGCTGATCTTCACGGCCGCCTCCAGGAAGCCCAGGGTGTTTGGGTCCTTCAGCTTGTCTGCCATGTTGCCTCTGGAGCTGGGGCTCGGGAGGGCCTCCAAGGGGGCGTTAGCGGAAGGACTGGAGGCCTCCTTGTTCCTCCAGGGCATCCAGCACAGCTTCCAAAAGAGAAAGAGAAAAACTGCCACCAGGGCCACGCCACACACAATAACTAACACTGCGAAGAGGCTGACAGAGGTGCCTGCCCTCGGCATGAGCCGGGCAGGGTGGGACAGAGACAGACAGAGGCGGGGAGAAGCAGGAGAGGGTGTTGGAAGAGGGGGCACACAGAAGGGACAAAGACGGAAGAAGAGAGAAGAATGGTAGTGAGAAAGCTGCCAAGTCAGAGGGAGCAATGGCTTCGGGGCTGACTCTCACTTGTCCGATCTATGAATATCTGCAGCTTTGTGTTCATTTCAATCTGATTTCTCCAGCGTCCTCCCCTGCCCCTCCCCACCAGCTTGGGGAGCACCAGGCTATCTTCCCGACTACCCACTGCCATGTGCACAGGGGAGGGAAAGTAATTTAAATACCAGCCTAAGCAAATGTGCGAATTCGTGAAGCGTTCACATTGGAGCGCTGCTTGAATTTCTATTAGAGCTGTTACTACGGCCAGGCTCGTAACAGAGTCATTTTGTATACAGCTCTCTTCTGCAACAGGCTGTGGGGCCCTGGGAGGCAGAGTCTGGCTAACTCATCCTGTTCTCTTCCTGAGCTCATCCCCAACCAGGACAGCAGATCAATAAATATCGGAGGTATCTTCAAGAGAATGGGTTGAGCATAATCTCTTTGAAGACAGGGATTAGCCTCTCCTGCACTTGCCGGGCTCTGCACATAGTAGGCGCAATAAACACTTCTGTTAAATTAGACTCTGACTCACACAGAATATTTCAAAGCTAAGCACAGGCCCAGCCTCTGCAGTGCAGCTGGTAGTGCACGGGACAGCAGACTGGAAGCCGCATGCCAGCCGCAATTCGAGATCCCAGCAGGGTCAGCCTGAAAACATGCCAGGTGTGTGCAAATGTGCCTGGGATCCTGGTGGACTGGAGGGCTGGAGGAAGGGGATTGCATTGTGACTGAGCAGGCGCCTCTCTCTCTCTTTCTCTCGTGCATGTGCACAAGCACATAAATTCATGCACATGGTGGGGGGAAGCTAAATGCAAACGTTTCTATAGGTGTCCTTTTCCATTCCTGTGGCTACTTGAGAGCTTTGCTGTAAAACTGGCATTTTTGAATGTTACGGTTGATTTTGAGGTAGGCACTCACTACCCCACCCTACCCCACCCCATCCAATGGGATCCCAGAAGAGCTGTGAGGGATGCTCCCTTTTTGAGAAATTATTTAGCAGACCTCCCATCATCCCTCCCCAAATCTGGGAATGAATATTTGAGCCCAAGCCTCTTCTTGCTCCGAGTAGCGAAGTCAGAGGGCTCTGAACCAATGGTACGCCCGGTGGAGTTTACAAAAGGCTACTTGTGGACAAACCCATAGAAGAGTTTCCTCTGGCTTGCATAGTGATTGAAAAGTTAAGAAGTGTTGTTATTATTATCATCCCAGATATATGGCTTCTCTGGAAAAGGCTGATGTCTTGATAATTGGACGGGTGTCCCGCCTTGTGGGAACCAGCGACCCCCTGAGTAGGGTGCATTCTTATGGCACAACCCTCCACGCCTTTGGTCCCTGCCTGGCCCTGGCAGGCTGTGAGTTTTCAGTCCCTGAATTAGCCCACCCCCATGCCTTATATTGGGTCATCGGAAAAGCGTTGATGCATTTTGCATAGCAAAACAGAAAAATATGTCATGATTTTTCCAATGACCTGATATATCTTAGAATTTAAGGTAAGAAGTGACTCCACAAGTACTAAGGCCAGGCTGTGCTTTTCCAGATGGGAACGGTGTCTGGAGGAGGGACTTGCCTGGCGTCACGGGTTGTCAGATGCAGAGTCCGGGTCCAGATGCCCACTGCCCAGCCTGCTTGTCCCCACCCAGACTGCAGCCCACTGCAGGCTACGTGACACTGTCATAGTGGTCTGACTCAGGGCCTCACATCGAAACTGGCACGTGGGAATGAATGAGTGAATGAACAAACAACAAGTAAAAGGGCTGTAATGATCTTATTGCAATCAAGTTCAACCAACATTTACTGAGCACCTGCCATGTGCCAGGTTCGGAGCTGGGCTTGGGATACAGAGATACTGAGGTCCTCCCTGGGAAGGTCCAGTGTACCCTTATAGCACACAGGTGCGGGGAAAGCTGTCCCCTGCCCAGAGAGATCTGAGAAGGAGGTGACAACATCAGTTGATCTCTCTGGGGGGCCAGCACTACCTTCCAACTCCCTCATTGCAGGTTCCTTGCTGGGATAAGCTATTACCTCCACGAACAGGATGTAACAGCAAAGAATTCTCAAGTTCTGAGATATGTAGGACCTCCCCCCGGCCCCTACACCCAGCCCCTGCACAAAAACACTGAAGCCTTTTCTTGGCTCCAGGAACTGGGCTTACTCCTTCAATTAGAGACTGCCAGGAACCAAGAGAGCTGACTCTAAGTCACTTCTTGACCTAAGGGTCTCCAGCATCAGGTGCCTGTACTTTGTGGGGCACAGAGAAAACAATGTCAGATCATTTAAGTATGTATTTATTATCCTAAATATTAGAAGAATCAAATCTCCAATGTACAGATTGATAATAACATTCACATCTTATTACTGGATTTAATCCATTTATTCAACATGATCATGATCAAGGTTCAAAGTACTTTTACATATTCACTCATTTAATCCTCTCTGGTGAAATAGGTATTACCCACATTTGCAGTTATGGAAACTGAGACACTGAGGGTGAAATAGGTTGTCCAGGTCACAGAGCTAGACAGTGTGAGCACTGGGTTCCAGCCCAGCCAGTCTGGCTCCGTAATAACTGCAGAACATGTATATAACGTGGAAACAAATGAACATATATTGGAGACATTAAATCAAAACTTTTATTTACTGATATAGGTTCAGGATCTACCAGGTATGGAGACTGTTTTTTCAGAGCCTATCCCACTGGACTCACCAGGAAAGCTGCTATAGCTACGCATGTCCTTATTCTCGGTATCTGGCCATTGCGGTCCCTTCACACGGGCTTGCGGTAACAGCTGTTCTGGAAGCCTTCTCCACAACAGGAGTCACCTTAAAACAAAAGGTACTTCTAGGGCTTTGCCTTTTCCTTTGCTCATATATCTTCCTTGCTCTGGTAATAATTAGAATTTAAATGAGAAGAGGGGGAGATGGGGGGGGGGAATCCAGAGAGCATAGAGTGCATTTACATGTTCAGCCTGACAAAAAACTGAATTCATAAATGGAAAGCGGGGTGGGGGGAGGGGAGGCCCATTGCTTCTCCACGTGACCCCAGCTGTTGTTCCCCTGGAGCTGTGATCAGGAAAGGAAGAGCTACGGATTATTGGGAATCAGCACTCAATGCTCCATCGTCCTGGTTATGTAAAACCAGGGGACCCTTCTCACACCTGGAGGATCTCCTCCTGGGCTTTTAACATCTCACAGGCAAGCAGTGCAGGGCGAATTAGGTCCCAGACACTGCAGGGGCTCACCCCCACCGGGGATACAAGGGAGTGAGCAAGCTGGTAAGACCAGCATCAGGCCATGGGAGAAGGTGACTGTAGAGGAGTTAGCCCCTTAAACTCACTCCCGGGGCCAGCAGGTGGCAAGGTGGTTAAGGTGCTGGACGCCCACATAGCTGACCATTGTTCGAGCCTTGGACCCGGCAGCTTGAAAATCGTGCCAGTCACATGTGCATGTGTGCCCAAAATCCCAAGAGGAGAATGGAAGAGAAGGGATTGCGGCATGGCCATCCTCTTTGGCTGGGGAAGGACTTCTCACTTTCCCTCTCTCTGTCTCTGATGAGTACAGGAGCCCTTTGGCAAAAGACAAAAGAACCAACCAAAAGTCACCCTGTGTGGCCTTGAACTCAGGCAGCCCTCATCTTCTGGGTAAAGGTATATGGAGGCCAGGAAGGAATGCAGGCTCCTGTTATGGCCTCAGGGTATATGTGGCCCCCATGACTTAACAGAGATGCCTTCCTACCCTGGCTTTGCTTGGGCCAACCTGCAAGACACGTCGCCTTCTGGGAAATCACGGGTGCACGACCTTCAAAGCCCCTTTCCCCATCTTGTTGGAGCCTCAGTCTTGTGAGGCAGATAAAGATCTGACAGGCAACTCTACTGCCTTCTAGGGTCCCAGTCCAGTGTTCCTCCTATTTATCCTGTGTACTTGCTTCAGGGCAGAGAGAGGCAAGCCTCCAGGAAGGGAGGACGTGCTTGGCACAGCACTGAATAGAGAAAAGACTTGCTAAGTATTCGCATTCTTCCTCCTCCTCTTCTTCCTTATTTCCCCTTCAGCCAAGAGAGCACAGCATTGTCCTGGAGTCAGACTGGGCTAAGCCAATGATTGTCTCCACTGGTTTTATTTTACTTTATTTTTAAAGTTTATTTATTAACTTTACCCATGCGATAGAGAGAGGAAGAGAGAGACACACAGGCACCCCAAGAGTCTTCATGCCATGACCCACCCCCAGTGTCTGATGGCCCAGATCATCGAGGTGCTCAGGGAGATCGCGAGGTGTGAGCCCTGCTCCTTCCCCACACGCTTCCAGTTGTGTTACGGCTTCGCCACCACCTGGCCCTGCACTGGCTTTAAACTGTGTGACTCTGGGAAACTATGGAAACTTTCCCGGCCTTAGTTTTCTTATCTGTAATAAAGGATAATAGTAGTATCTACCTCATATTGATATTGTGAGGTTTAAATGAAAACAAACGTGTATCAAGTAGGTAGTGTGGGGATTAAGGTGCTAGATCCCACATGGCTAGCTTCACAGTTCAAGTCCTGGACCCAGCAGCTTGAGAATCATGCTGTGCAAGTGTGCATGCATGCCCAAAATCCCAAGGGGGGAGTGGAGGAGAAGGGCTTTGGGTATGGCCATCCTCCCTGGGGAAAGGGGAGTGATTTCTCACTTTCTCTCTCTCTCTCTTTCTCTCTCTCCCTCTGTCTCTCCCTCTCTCTCTGGTGAGCACACACACCCTATAGCAAAGATTAAAAATAGAAAAGAAGTGTATCAAAGTGCTGAGGATAGTATCTAACTATCTAACTAAGCAATATAATAAATATAATAATAAATATTAGCCATTACTAGCATTGTTATTATTATTATTTTGTAATTTGCCAGAGGGTGCATACACGCTGGAGAGACAGAGAAAGAGGGGAAGTGAGAAAAAAGCACCTCTCCTGGAGGATGGCCACTTTGTAACCCGTTTTCCTCCATCTCTCCTTCCTCCAGGATTTTTGGGCATGCACAAATGCACGTGCGCACGCGCGCGCGCACACACACACACACACACACACACACCTGGCATGTTTCTCAGGTCACTGGGTCCAAGACTCAAACCACTAGTCAGCTAGCCACCTTAACCACCACACGATTGGTTGGCCTGCTGTTTTTATTAAAATCACTGATGTCCCCCCTGATTCTGAACATCTGTTAGTTTTGAAATTTGCATGGAGGGAGAACACCTGGAAGCCATGGATACTAATAAATAGTCATAGTTTTACCCTTACTATTATAAACCAAGAACAATCTTACTAGCAGAAATTATGTATCTATTTCACACATAGCCTGGGCTTTCTGTGCCTTGAGATGTAATACACACTATATTAAAGATGACAGGGGCCAGGTGGAGGTACAGGGCTAATGCACCTGGACCCAGAGGCTAAGAGTCCTGGGTTCACGTCCTGGGACCTCTCTGGATATGCCAGGCCCACATGTGTGTCAATGACCCAGGTTGGCTGAGATTGGGGGTGGAACATGGCATGAAGACCCTGTTAGGGAGTGGATTACTTTTTCTCTCTCTTTGCAGAAATAAACAAATAAGCTTAACAGTTTATATAAAAGTTTATAAAAAGTTTTTTTTTTTTTTTTTTTTTTTTGGAGAGGTTTTTGCTATAGGGCGTGTGCGCTCGCCAGACAGAGAGAGAGAGATAAAAAGCGAGAAATCACCCCCCAGGGGGGATGGTCACGCCGCAATCCCTTCTCCTCCATTCTCCTCTCGGGATCTTGGGCACGCACGCACACGCGCCCGGCGTGAGTTTTAAGCCACCGGGTCCGGGACACGAACCGCGGTCGACTACGTGGGAGTCCAGCGACATAGCCATTACGCTAACTGCTGGCTCCCATTTATAAAAAGTTTATATAAAAATTTCACATTTCCAAGTTCTTTCATTAATATTAATTGGCTTGGTACTGTCCCAAGTTGTTTTGTTGTCATCACCGGCCTGCTCGTGAACGGAAATGAGTTTCAAAGGAGTAAGAAGAAAATCATGGAAGAAAAATCTACAATTGGGAACATTCTATGCCCTTGTAAAGTCTTTCTAGAAATGAGGGGAAAGAAGTCCACTTCTCAATACTACCTGAGAAGTATCTTTATGCGGGTATCATAGGAGCTCTGGTATTCTGAGACACTTGGTTAGGGAAACCGTAACAGCTGGTGGTGCCTGCAGAGAAAAGAGCCGTGTAATAGACTGGCGTTGTGCAGGGGCATGTGGCATCGAGCCCTGGCTGGGGAAGGGAACTTTGCCTGGTGGGCATCTCAGGTGGGCCCCAGAGTGACCACAGAGCGCCTTCATTCACCGTCTTCAACCTGCTTGCTTTCTTTTCTTTTCTCTTTCTTTTTTTCTTTTTCTTTCTTTTTTTTTTTTTTTTTTTTTTTTTTTGAGAGGTTTTTACTATAGGGTGTGTGCGCTTGCCAGAAAGACAGAGACAGAAAGCAAGAAATCATCCCCTGGGGGGATGGCCATGCCACAACCCCCTTTCCTCCATTCTCCTTTCAGGATCTTGGGCATACATGCACACACACCTGGCATGAGTTTAAGCCACTGGGTCCGGGACTCGAACTGCGGTCGACTACATGGGAGTCCAGCGACATAGCCATTATGCCAACTGCTGGTCCCCCCATTGCTTTCTAATTGTGGGACCTCAAGCAAGTAATTCATGCTGTCAATCCTGGCTTTTTCTTTTTTCTAGTAAAGGTTCTATTCACAGAATTGTCATGAGTAAGGTAAGACTTAGCACAGTCCCTGCCACATGGTGGAAACCCTCCAGAATGTAAGTTGCTTTCTTTTTTAAGAATAGTAGTTTACTGTGTTTAGAACAGGCCCAAAGCTAGGCTTTCAGGGCAGAGAAAGGGTCACAGACTAGAGGGCAAAGCATCTGAGGGACCCCAGGCCTCCCTTCTCTCCTGGGAAGCTGAGATACCCCTGAGGGCCATCCGGGTAGGACCTCCTTGTCATCTCAGATGGGACTGTCTGTTTGGGGTGATGGCCTGTGGTCTCTTCCTCTTCCAGAAAATGCCAGGTTATTAATCAGCAGCCCGGGGCTTTCTTATCTTCCCCACTGACACTTTTTTTCTCCAAAGACAGAACCCTAGTGCCCCATCTCCTGTCTCTGCCCAGAGTGTTAGGATTCATCAGCAGTTCTTATCGCTCGCTATTGTTCCCATTTTTCTAATGGACTCCCATGTCAGGAAAATCCATTTTATAACAGTAACAGGCATTCTCACTAACAGATTGTAATTGAAAAGATAAACTGGGGAGAGGAAGAGAAACGAAAGGACCATTTTCCCTGCTCATCCGAAAGCCAGAGGAGGCGACTTTGGAGCCTGGGGTTGCTGGTGGGCCTCCGGAGAACTCTCAGGTAAGTGCTCAGGCTGTGCAGAGCAAAAACAGCCTCAGCCCAGCTCTCATTCCGACAGAGACGTAGACAAAGCACAGCCCAGATTCCGGAGAGCGAGGCCGTGGAGGCCCAAGGGCCTGGAAGAAATGGCGTTTAGTGTAGGAAGGGAAGACTCCGGGCAGAACCATCAATATTAATACTAACAACGTCATTTGTTACTCAAGTTCCACGTGATAAGCACTGTGCCCTTTACATCATCTCAGTAACTCTTTCGAGCCTCCCTAAGAGAAAGAAACCTCTCAAAGATAAATAAACCAAGTGCAGAGGTGTTAATGAAGGAACGTGTTCGAGAAGATAGTACATTCAATGGGGGGAGCTGGGATGTGAACCTAAGACTTTCTTTTTAGGGTGAGAGATTTTTGTTATAGGGCACATGCGCTCACCAGAGAGACAAAGAGAGACAGAGAGACAAACAAGAAATACCCCCCGGGGGGATGGCCACACCATACTCTCTTCTCCATTCTCCTCTTCAGATTCTGGGCACACACGCACATGCGCCCAGCACGAGTTTTAAGCCACCTGGTCCAGGACTCGAACAGTGGTCAACTATTTGGGAATCCAGTGGCGTAACTGTTACACCATCTGCTGGTCCCAAACCTAGGACTTTCTGATGCCAGGAAATTCAGGCTCTTGAAGCAGGCCTCTGAGGAGACTGGAGGTTGGATTGAAAACCTGTAGAGTTCAAAGGCTGAACAAAGAACTTGTAGATTGGGGTTGGGGGCATTTCTTTGTTGTAATCAGAGAGGGTAGGTAGCACCCGCTCCTTGTCAGCCTGAGCCTCTGAACCTGGGCAGAACCTTGTAGACTCAGATTATGATCAGCATCTTCACCCCCCTCACCCCATATTCTTCTTCCCCATTAAGTGCAGACACTGCAGGTTCCCTACTAGCCACCAGGCAATAACCAATGGCCCTGGAGAGGTACCTGAGTGTGTGTGCGTGTTGGGAGAACAGGGCCTACTCTGCACTGAGGCTCACAAATGTGCTCCGTTTATATGCTCCGCCGTGGCTTGTAAATGTATTAGGAGAACCCAGTGTAATTAAAAGTCAGGGTTGGGGGAGGGGAAGCAGAGAGCCTTCACTTCTTTTCCTTTTTTCAGAGATCCAGGCTGAGCTACCAATGGGGATAATTAGCAGAGTCCAAACAGAGAAGGAATTAATGCTCCTGAAAAAGCAGTGATGAAGAGAGACAATGCCAAGCTAATTACGGCCAAACCAAGCTTTATGACTGGGCGCCCGCTTCCACCATCATTAGGGGATTCGGAGATAAATCGGAGACTAATGTGGAGTGTTATAGCCAGCAGAGCATTGGCTCTAATTTAGCAATTATTAGTTTTATTATTTTGGCAGATGGTAACTGTACCTTTCTGCCTGATTGGTCAGGCCATGTGGCCCCTCTGAATATGGGATCTAGGCTGGAGTGATGGAGGGGAGGGGCAGACAGAAAAGCAGAATCTTCTCTTCTCTTTTCCCTGTTGATACTTGCAACTGGTGAGAGGAGACGTCTGCCTGGTTCCTAGGGGGCAAAGTGTTCAATGTCTCTAAAGAGGGAAGGGAGGGTGAGGTAGCATCGTTATACCTGGAACATCCAGGCGTGGATCCCTGCTCACTTCAGCTTTCGAAAAGCCCTGGACTTGGCTCTTCAGTGTGGCTCAATACTCAGAGGCTTCTTCCCTGAGCAGCATGAGTAGGGGGGCCCCTTGCCCAGCCAGGACTTCTCTTACCATGCTTCCCCCCGCTCCAGACCTTTTGAGCAGATCCAGAGTGTCAAAGCCATTCCTAATTATTTGCAGCCATGTGGTCTACGCCTAACTCTGTGGACAGGGCAGACAAAGGAGTCGGAGCCCTCAGAAGAGCACAAATCTTTTGTCCAGAGCTTGGAGAGATGGAGCAGACGGAAACTACCAACCCCACTTGAAGTTCCTGCAGTCAGAGGGAGAAGAGAACTTCTAGAATGATAAATCGAAGGGCTCTGCCACTCCTAGAATAGAGCCTGCTTCCAGACTCCTAAAGATCAAAACACACTCGAGTCAGAATATCATCTCTAAAAGATCTACAAGTTCTAAAAGACCGTGTATTGCACCTTTCCTCAAAGAGGCAAAACCTGCCAAGTTCCTTCCTTCCGACTAGAAGGGGTGAGGGCGTAGTGGATTATTTGGTCATAGAGTAGGGCTTTATGTTTTAATAAAATGTGTGTTTAATTTGTCGTTGCAAGCAACGTAACAAATTTGTAAAAGGCCAACTTCAAAGCCGAGTGGCCGAGTCAGAGAACATCTCAGAGCCATTAGCAAAGGGAACAAACATATACTCTCATGGCTACAGATAAGCTGGCAAATAACAGCTTCTGGCTGCCAGTCAGGGAGGGCCAGGGCCAGGCTGGGGTCTCCTGTCAGGTTCCTGCGTTTTCTGAACACCTCTGGACCTCTGCTTACTACCTTAAGCCCAAAACTCACGCTACCCACACCACCCCTCTGCAATTAGGCCTATGGAGAAAGTTCTTTCACTTCCAGAAGGCTAATGATACAAGCAAAGGTGAAGAAGTGCCCCCCAGTGTCTACTTAGTGGGCGAGGTGGACCCATATTAAGGAGGAAAGCATCACTGTTGCTTTCAGAGTTTTAAAGTAAAAAGGGGACTTGCTTTTAGTTGAGACAAATTGTGTAATCAATTAATCAGAAAATCTGTTTCCAAGTCAGGGCCTGAGTAACAGATTTTCTGTGCAATTCCTCGTACAAACCCTGACACCTAGGAGGGTCTCAGCAAATTACAGAAGAGTCCACCTTAATTGTCAGATCTCAAGATGTTCCTAGAAATCCCATGAGCTACAGACTTTGAGCAGAGGAAGGCAAGGGAAAATATAAAATGGTAAAGGGAGTTGGGCATGCTCTAGTCACTTGCATTTTTCTTTTTTTGGGGGGGGGGGAGGGAGAGGTTTTTGCTATAGGGCGCGTGCGCTCACCAGAAAGACGGAGAGATATAGAGAGACAGAAAATCACCCCCCCAGGGGGGATGGCTGCACCGCAATCCCTTCTCCTCCATTCTTCTCTGGGGATCTTGCGCATGCACACACACGCGCCTGGTGTGAGTTTAAGCCACAGAGTCCAGGACTCGAACCAGGCTAACTGCTGGTCGCTGGTCCTGTCACTTGCGTTTTTAATAAAACTGCAAATGAAAAAAAAAAAAAAAAAAAAAGATCCAGCACTTCCCTGGCTGGAGAATCTGGACTGAGACAGTGGCTCTGGGCTGCAAGGAGCAGGTGGGGAGGTGGGACATCTGGGAGCTAACTCCATGGCGTCATCCCAGACCCCTTGCTCACTTTATCCCCAAGGCCCCAAAGCCACCTTCTACTTTCTTTCCTTTGCTATGGTGGGGGCTCCTGCCTTGCCTATTCCTATCAGCCTCCCAGCATGGCCCCTCTACCTGCTTGGGGCTTGTGACTCAGCAGGCTTTAAGGTTCCCTAGGGCTGGCAACTCAAACTTGCCTTCTGAAGCAGCCTGCAGGGAAGGCATCCTGATTCATTCCATCCCACCAGCGCTCACACTCAACCTGGCTGTCCTGGCACCTGTCATTCCAGGCAAAGGGCATCCCTCTGGAGCCAGAGCACCAGTGCCGCCTCCTATCAGTGGTGCTACACTCATCCACTCCCCCCACAGAGGCTCCCACCGCATCTCCAGAATTTCTGTCCTGGACAGACAGGAAGGGCAGTGGCCATCCAGGTGAGCTCTACAGGTGTGTTCTTCATCCTCGAGGCTCTGAGAGGTCAGCATTGCACAGGAGATGGATCATTGGAGAAAAAGATGGAAGGAAGCCGAGGACTAGGGAAAAGCAGGAAGTGACTCTCTGACCTGGGGAAAATGCTGTCTGGTGGGTATGCGGAGTTGGGTGGTGTAGGAGGGAGGGGATGGCGCCAGAGAACCAGAGTCTAATGATGCTTGCTGGCCTCATCTGTTCTGAAAATCTCCAAGAGAATCGACCTCCCCAACCTCTATCACTGTTCCACGCTCTAAAAGTTCTTTATATCTAACTTCACACTTTTTGCTGCAGTAATCAACCCATTGATTAAGCACTGCCAGGGCCAGCAGAGCGCAGCGCCCCCTATGAGCCGCACGGGTCTGAGGTGGGCTTCCTCACCCCAAGGCTGGGTACAACCCCCTGGAGCACACAGGCCTTGACCCACTACCCGCACTACCCCCGCCTCCATCAGCTTTCTTCCTAACCGCAGTCTAGCTCTGTCTGCGACCCTTAACCTCAAGTGAACACAGGGCCCTGGAACAGCGGCCGCTGGGGAGCTCACCCCACCTGTACCTGCTCCCGGAACCGCTCCTGCCCGGCTTCTCGTCTCGGGAGAAGCGCGTGGGAACCAAATTCCCGCCTCTCCAGGCCCCCTCCTCCCTTTCCCGCGCCGGCTGCACAGAGCCACCGGGCTCCTCCGGCGTACCCTCAGGCCCAGCGCAACTGGGGTCGGGGACGAGAAGGGGTGGAGTCCGCAGAGCCGGGAGGAACCCCGGCGCCTAGGTCCCTGCAGGATCTCCCCGCCCCCACTCCACATCCTCTCTAGGCCTCGAACGGTCCCCAATCCCTTCCCCCAGAGGGTACGCGACCAGGTCCTGCCTCCCGCCCTGGACCCTCCAGACGTTGGGACAAAGCCCCCAGCGCAGCCGGCAAGCGTGGCCGCAGGGCACTGGTGCCGCAGGTAAATGCCCGGGGCCGACCAGCAGCCACGCCGCCGACCTCCCTGGGCTCCCGCCGCCAGGGCGCGACACGCCATTCCCGCTGTCGCGACTCCCGGGAGGCGCCGCAGTTGCGCGCCGGGCCCCGGCCTCGCGGGGTTCGGTCTCGGGACTCACCCGCTCCGGCGAGCTCGACTCGGCTCGGGCTCCCGCCTCGGCTCGGCGGCCGCCAGGGGCTGCGTCCGGCGCGGAGTCCGCGCGGCTCGGGCAGGAGGCGCCCTCTTGGCAAAGTCGGCGAGAGGCACCGGCTCAGTCGCGCACCCGCCCGAGTCCGAGTGAGTCAGAGAGAGACCGAGGGAGCGAGTTATAGGGGCGCGGGAGGGGGGGCGACGCCGCGACACCCTCCCCCACCCCGCCCCCCGCCCCTCCGCGGAGACGCCGAGAGCCACTCGCTGCCGAAGACACCCGGACACAAAGACCTCGTGCCAGCAGGTCCAAGTTTCTCCCCGAGACCCAGGGGGCTCGGCCCGCGACCTCCCAGAGAACAAACGGACCGCCCGCCGGCTGGGCCCTAGGCCCTGGGCTCCCCCCCGGGGAGACGAGCCCCCAGCTCCTGCTCCATCCGCCGACACCTCTGGGTAGATCGCGGGCAGGGCGAGCCAAGAGACGCGAGGGAAACTGAGGCCCCGCGGGGTCGCGTCTCGGGAGCCGGGCCTCGCGCGGGGGAGCCCCGCAGCAGTCACAGGGGAGCGGGGGTTCTCTTCCTCGCGGGGCCCCGCGGACCTCTCCGTGCCCTGTGGACCGTGGGCTAGGAGCCTGGCGGAGGCTGGTTCTGAATCCAGAGCCCAGAGCCGGAGTTTTTCGCTAGATTCCGGGGCTCCTGGGGCCGGTGCTTTGGCCCGGCCAGGATGAGAACTCAAGGGAAGGGGCCCGGGGTCTCCCGTTACCTGCGTCCGCGGCGCTCGGAGTGCGTTCTGGGGGCTGCAGCTCGAAGCTCCGACAAGTCTCCAAGTCCAGCCCGAGAGGGGGCGGCCGGGTCCGGCAGAGCGAGGCCAGGACCGCGAGCGCCGCCTGGCACCGAGGCCCCCCGGCCCCCCCCACCCCGCTCATGCCCCGGACACCCAGGCTGGCCGAGCAGCTGCTCGAACCCGCGTCGCGGCCGGACTGGGGAGGGGCGAGGCGGCCCCAAGGAGACCCTCCCCGCAGCGGCCCCCTGCGGCTCCGAGCTGCTTTTAATCACTTCCCTGCGGGGTCCCCGCCCCTCACGTGGCATCCCGCGGCAGCTGGCAAGTCTGGCACCTCCAGGCCGCCCCCTCTACACTCGGGGACTGGCCAGAGTCCGGGCGGGTTCGAGGCGGGGAAGCCCTGCTGTCCCGCGTCTTGGAGGGTGCAAGGCCGGGAAAGCACGGTCCGGGCTCCGCGTTCCCTGCCCACATTGACCTTGGGCCTCGCTGCGCCCCAGTTTCCCCCTCTGTAGCAGAGGCACACGGGTGCGAGTGTTTCCCGGACGCCCAGGGGCTGGAAAGGTAGTGTGTGTGGCGACACTGGGGCAACCGCCACACGCCGCCCCAGCGCCGGCCAGACAGCCCGGTGACAGAAAGGGCTGACCCGGCCCGGGTGGGAGGCCCTTGGCTGAGGTCCCCGTCGGGACAACTTAGCCAGTCTCGCCCCAAGTCCCGGTTTCGGAAGTAGAAGACCCCAGAGCTGCGGGGCGATGAGAACTGCAAGAAGACTTTCAGAGCCCCGCAATCCTGCGGTCCGCGGTACCCGCACGTTGCTATGGCGACGGGAGGCCGCGGCCGTCTCTCTCCATGGCAACGCGAGGGGAAAGTTTCTGGCGAATGGGAATGAGGGGCATTTTGAGAGGGCGCTCTGTTCCCGCCAGACCCACCTCGCCGCAATGGTGCAACACCATCAGAGAAAATGTGTTTTTCTATTAGTATCAGAAATAACAAGGGCCGGAAAGACTTTCGAAAACTAACGGGTGGGTTGAGATTCGCTTTAAGGCGGAGCCCCGCTCGGGAACTGCGGAGTGAGGCCCAGGCAGTTGGCTGCGGGGCTTCAAGGAGCCTCCCTCAGTCCTGGAGGTGTGTGGACATTCTCGGGGCGGCCGGGCGACCGCGGTTCTTGCGCAGGAGTCTCGTGTCCTCCACCAGCCGGAGGCCGGGCTTCTCCTGCGTGGAGCACCTGCACCTCCAGACTAGGGTCCCTTTGCCTTCTGGAGCTAGAGAGGAAAACTTTAACCGCAGCCTCCGAAAGCTGCGGGACTGGTGTGCGTCCGCAGTGGGGGAGGAAGGTCTTTCCTCCTAATTTTCACGCTAATCAGAAGCGGCTCGGTCGGTGACTCACGTTTCAGAGGGAGCATATTCGGAGCCCCAGCTCCCGGCGGTCTCCACTGCCCGCCGTCTATGTCAGCCGAGCCACCTGGCCCTTGGACTTGTGATCGCTGGGCAGCTAGTGTCTCGGGCACCGGGAACCAAGCTGAGGCCTTGAGGCCGGGCGCGTCTGCGTGCGTGCCCAAGCCAGGAGGGTCATCCTCCAGGGACGGCGTCCTGGCTCTGTCCACGGTGCTGAAAGCCCGGCGGGTGCAATCAGCCCGTCCATCCGGGGTTAGGGAAGGGGGAGAGGCCGTTGCGGAGAGTTAGCAGCTTCTACCCCCTTCCCCCGGGGCCTTCGTTAGAGCCGGGCGGGAGGGACTGCGCAGGCAGGATCCTGGCGACATTCTACAATCCAGGCCGCCTTCCTGCAGGAAGTGCTCGGTTGCTGTTCCAAGAACAGGTCCGGCTTCTAAAAACCCACCTGAGGAGCCCAGCGGGCCCATCGCCTCTCCCCCTTCTGTATCCACCACGCGATACAGAACTCCGGACTCGGGAGAGACAGGAGCCAGGCCCGTAGCTACGCGCTCATTAGCGGGCGGGTTTGTTTCTGTAAAATACAAATGGAGACGAACTGCTCTCTGCCCGTGTTTATGGCAACTCTGTCACTCCGCGGCGATTTCTCCCTCCCCCTCCCGAGTTCCTGGGGAAATTCGCAGAGCAAAGCGCCTTGTTTTGCCTTTGCAGAGAATGAAAAAACACAGGTCTGTTCCAAAGGCCCAGGACTGTGATGCCGGGAAATCGATATCTTGCTAACATCGAGTGGGGGAATTTGCATCTGAACTGAAGGCAAAGGAGCCTGTTTGGAGCAGAGCAGGTGGCAGCAGCCGAAAATTAACAGATAATGTCTCATTGTTCCCGGGTTCAGCCTCCACACTCGGCAGGCGGTGCTGCAGGCTCTGGCGCCCAGGCAGCAGCTCTGGACCTGGCATTTCTCGTCCTAACAGGGTGAAGGAAGTTCTGCCCTGACAGGGTGGCGGGAAGGGACTGGGGTAGCGCGTTAGTCAGTAACTATTGAATTTGGCGTGTGGGAGTGAGAGAGAGGCTGAGATGAGCCGAACAGAGAGAGAGAAGCAGGTAGAAACAAGAGAGACAGAGATAGAGAGATCGAGACGCAGACAGGCAGAAGAGACAGAGACAGTTACGGAGATACAGAGAATAGAGAAACAGAGAGGCTGATGTCTACATAAAGGGACACACATTCGGAAAGAGGCATTTCAAAGGCATTTGTTTCCTATATTAAGATAAAACCTCACACTAGTTGTCCTTCTCACCCCGCCTCCAGGTCAATTACTGGACCGTTGTGGTCATATAACCAGCCACAAGATAGAAAAAAATTCCTCGTGTAAAGACAGAAACTTTTCCTCTCCAAACCCCTTTCCTCATAAAACACAGCCCCCAAACACATCTATGCTCCTTCCCATACAGAGTTACCAAATTCAGATTCCCCTGGTCCCACCCAGACCCGGGAGAAAGGAGCCAAGATCCCACCCAAACCCAAGGCGGGAAGAGGGTAAGAAGGAGTGGAATTGTCACCCCCAACCCTATTTCTCAGAGAAAGCATTCCGAGCTTGGGTTTAGGAGTGGGGAGAGAGAAGGAGAGGCAGAGACAAGTCAGCGGGGCAGAGGCAAAGCAGGGCCTTGGACAGCCACCAGGGGGCCTGGCTTCAGGATGGCTCACTGCCATCGCACTCCCTCTCTGGGCCTCAGTGTCCTTAACTGAGGTTGGACTGGAGCTCTGTGAGGCCCCTCCCAGCGACAGCTCTCTAGGGAGTTACTGAGGGGAAAGGAGGAGGCTGGGGTGCGGGGAGGAAGGAGGGAGCTGTCGCTGTCCCTGCTCTGATGGAGGGCTGGCTTTACGGATGGCCTGCTCACTTCTGTCTTCCCCCCTATGCTCTCATCTCAGGGCCAGCCTCGGCTGGTGCATCCTGCATCAGGGGCCCTCGGGCCAGACTGCTCAGAGCTGGGAGAGGGCCCGGAGGTGGGGTGGGAGGAGATTGAGAGGAGATTTCAGGCAGACACCGGGGTCCTCCCACTCCCGTGCCCTCCTCTCCTCAGAAGGAGTCAAAAGCGTGTCCTGTGCCCTCCACCACAAGGCTTTGTCCTCGGGCATGCTCCCACCCTGCTCTGAGCAGCAATGTCCTGTCGAGTTACGTTACAGAGGAAAGAAATGAAAACCACATAATCATTTTTAAGAAATTGAACCTTGGTAGGAAATCGCTAATGCTGTAGGCGGGAAGAATGAGCTCCTTTGACATGAGCCGATGTGTCATATTGTCTTTCCATCTCGATGCAATTTCTAAATAGGGAGCCCTTTCCCCACCCCTCCTCC
This sequence comes from Tupaia tana, assembly GCA_026018925.1. Taxonomy (NCBI): domain Eukaryota; kingdom Metazoa; phylum Chordata; class Mammalia; order Scandentia; family Tupaiidae; genus Tupaia; species Tupaia tana. The sequence continues at coordinate 82,141,784 of JAKSZU010000004.1, forward strand.
TGCCATACCCCGGCAGGGATGTAAAGGGAGCAGCGTGACGTTCATAGCTGGATTGTCTGATGCGCAGGGAGAGACACAGAGAGCTAGACACACGAGGACCCACTGGGGGCTCCGACTCGGACTGAGGGCTCCTGAGCTCTTTGCCCCACCTCTCGCAGCCCTTGCTTTCTAAGGCATGGGGCTACTTCCTACAAAAATGTTAAAGTTATTCTAGGAAAACACACATTCATTGATCCTGGTCAACTGTTGGTGGAAATTAGGCTGACGGAGGTGGGGAGTAACCATGTACCGTTATTTGGCACAAACTCTGCAGTGGGATCCCCACGGGTTCCCAGACAGAAGAGCTTTATCAGTATTTTCAGCAGATGTCACCCTCTGCACCTCCCCCATAGCGACATAGCGACACCAGCCAAAGCTGGTGACTTCTGCAAGCCATGCCATTCCAAGTCATCATCAGAGTACTCAGGCTTCCTCCTGACGGAGAAGGTGCAGGTGACACTGCCGGACCCCAGCGAACCCCTAGGTGCTTGTGCAGAGTCCAGCATTGCTTTTATTCCAGGAACGGTGGTTCGGCAGTTCAGCCTCCTGAACCAGGGGCGTATTTGCTTCTCTCCCATTGGTCCCCATTTCAGAGTTCTCATCTCATTTTGGGCTCTCTGTTCAAGCACACCGTGTTCCAGATCAGACGTTGGGAGACTGGGAAATGTAAGCTGGGCTCTGGGAAATTCAGAGGCAGGTTCAAGGTCAGAAAGCAACAGCTTCCCTGCCGTTGGAGCTAACCTGATGGGCCAGGGCTCTCTGCGTTATTTGAGGACTGAAAAGAAAACTGGAGGGGAAGGGCCGGAGGAAGCCAAGTGCTCCTCTTCTCACTGAGCCTGTGTACAAGAGCACAGGTTTCAGAGTCAGACCTGTGTTGAAACTCTGGATCTATCACTTAACACTTACCTCTTCAGCTTTCTGAACCTCATTCAGCTTTCGCATCTGTAAAAAGGACCCATGAGGCCTGCTTCACAATGTACAGAGATTCCAGGAGTCAGGTTAAATGCCAAATATGTTGAGCTGTGGCAGGTGTTAAGCACTGACAGTTCCTATCCCCTTTCATCCTTCTCTCCGATCACAGAGGGACACCTACCAGGTACTCTGTCCAGTGGTTAACCTGTACTCTTCCATGGGGTAAGTTCTTAAAAACTGATCCCATTGAATCCTTGAAAGGCAGAATGGGTGGCTGCTAATCCTCCATTCTGCGGATGAAGAAATTAAATGCCTAGTCTCTGGTTACACCAGCTGGGAGGTGGCAGACAACTGGAATGCAGGCCTTCTGACCCCAGATCAATGCCCCTATCATCTCCATCATGCTGAGGGAAGATGGTGGAGATGCGCCTGCTTTATCTTTTTTCTTCAAAAAAATATTTTAGGCCCAGTTGCAGGGGTGCAGGCAGCGAGGATGCTGCTGCCTGATGCCGGAGACCCTGTGGGAGGGCTCCGGGTTGCAGCCTCAGTACACCAAGGGGTGCCCATGGGTATGCCTGAGATCCTGGCTGGCTACAGAGTTGGAGGGAGGGAGGGTTACAGCCTGGGGACCCTGCCTAAAATGTGTCTCATTCAGGAAATAAGTAAACAAAAAAATTGTTTTTAATTAGTTTCATAAAAAAAAATAAATAAATATTTGGGAATAAGTTACAAGCAGTGAAAGATCTATTCCTGTGCCTTTCACTCTTGGCTTTCTGACCTCCTCCATTCCAATCACCTCTTGGACCAAGCTGTTGGTCTAGAGGAAGGATAGTGTCCTTGATAAAACACAGGGCTGAGGCCAGACAGCATCAGGGCTCGGGACATGCATGGTTGCTTCACTCTTGGCAGAGATAGGACTCCCTAGAGGAAACGTAGGGAGTCTCTGCTGTGCCTGGATCGTGTCCTGTGGCCAGAGCTCCACTTCCAGGAAAGGGCCAAGCTAAGATTCTTGTAAGACCAGGACCCTACAGACTGGAATTCTACCCAAGGAGCCTGGAGAGAGTTTGCAATCGCAGGACTCTGGCTGTTCCACTAATGAAAGGAAACCAGATAAAATGCCAAAACTAATTAAAGTGACAAAGCTGAAAAGGCTCTGTCCAAACTGGGAAGTCTTAATCCCTGATTTCAGCAGAATTCAGGCAGGATGAATCAACAATGCATGGTTTAGGTCAGGGGCCTGAACCCCCATGTGGGACTGAGAATCTGGAGCCCCTGGAGAGAACAAATCTGTTCACTAAATTCTAACTTTTATCCATTCCATGGAATAAAAATCCTTTTGTACCCCAGCCCCCAAGCCTTATCTACATTTCCGCTGTTTGCTAAAGTCTTGGTGAATGGTTTTAGTGAGTCAGCCCCCAGTCTTTATTAATATTCCTGTACATTTGTAAAGCGTAGTACAGTTTACACAACACGCTCACACATGTTATCTCATTTCACACTCACAGCAACCCTGAGAGAGGACTATCAGTATTCTCATTTCACTGGTGAGGTCCCAGAGAGGCTAAAAATAACTGGCTCAGATTCACAGCCAGGAAGTGGCAGAGCCAGAACTCAAGCCTGTCTTTTCACGTCATTCGTTCGTTTACTCACTCGTTCGGCATCTACTGAGGTCCTGCTAAGCCCCAGTCTGCGCCAGGCCTGTAGGCCACAGTCCTGTGCTGTCTCTTGTGCCCACCGGCCTCCAGCCACACAGTGTCCAGAACCGTGCATGCGGGCTCCGTCCCGAGGGAGTGCACACAATCCGGTGGGGAGAGAGGCCACGTGTGCAATTGATTTTAAATGAGTTCTTCGACCTCTTCGCTGCATAGTTGCTCACACCCATAGCAACTGTGAAATTCTCTTCTTTTTATTTATTTATTTCTCCCATGGGTGAGCGAGGGAGAGATAGAAACACAAACACACACACACACATACACACACACACAGAGAGCACGCGCCACCAACAGAGTCTTAATGCTGTGACCGACCCCCAGCTTCTGCCAGCCCCGGATCATGGGCGTGAAGGTGCCAGGCATACTCAGGGAGGGCTCTGGCTGCCAACCTGAACATCCCATGTCAGTCAGCCCTGCAGAGCATTGCACTTCCCTGCTGTGCCACTGTCAGGTCCTGAAGTTCTCTTCGGTGACATGATTCTGGATTCCCTTCCTGACTGTTTCATTCTCTTCTCTCCCTCTGCATAACCCTTCCATTTTTTCCAAGGTTCAGCTCTCATCCCTTCTTTCTTCTTTTCTTTTCTTTTTTTTTCATGTTCTTTCTGAATGATCTTATCTACTCCTATGGCTTTAAATATGAAATAATAATAACAATATTAATTATAATAGTGCTAAATATTTACTGAGCACGCTATGCAGCTTACTTAATATGAATTGTATCATTTAATCCTCTCAATGACCCTGCTGCTCTCTGCAGTTTACAGACTAAGTGATAGAGCTGGAACTTGAACCCAGGCTGTCTTACCCCAGAAATCACACCCTAAGGGTTTGTAGCTCTGTAGGTCTGGCCTGTCTCTTTCTCCTTGCTTCTAACTGTGCATTTCTAAGTTCTTGTTCTGAAAAACTTGAGCCCAGACTTCTTGAATCCAATATGTCCCTATGTGAGTGTGTGAATGGAACAAGCTGATGCCACCTCTGTGTCCTACGCTCTTCCTCTGCACCCTAGAATACTAGCCCTGAGCACGAGTGTCTGCCTCAGGCACATTCTTACCTGGGCAGTCATTCAGCCGCTCTCACTGAGATTATATTTAAGCCACTGGCCTTTAACAATAGAAAGGCTAACCCTCTTTGACCTCAGAGCAGTCATGTCCCCCTCCCAGGTCCCTTGGTCCCCTGTGCAAGGGGCAGTCACATCTTTCCCAGACAGTAAACTGCCCTCAAAGTGTGCCCCGTAGTTAACTCCTTCTGAATGTCCTAGCTCACTGTGAGGGCACAAAGCGGATCAGAAACTGCAGCTGTGCATGTGGGAGGGCTGTTTGTCCACCCACTCCTTCCTCCTGCTTTGTAAGTTACGCTCTGACTTTATTAAGTCCTTTACAGAATTGTTGTCTGCTTCATTCTTTAGTCTCAGAGCCAGGTTGGACAGGGGACAGTCCCAGACAGGAATCCCATTTTCCCTCACAAACCTGCTCTACCTTCTTAAAAGACACAACGAAGTTGCTTCAACTAAAAATCTCAGAGCCCTCCTCCATGCCTTCCCTTGTCACCTGCATTCAGTACATCACAGTCCTCTTATTTTTGCCCCTAAAATGTTTTGAACCCCCCCTTCCTCTTGCATTCCTTATCACTGACCCTGCTCAGGCACAAGACTTCTCTTCTGGATCCCTAGACTTTCAGGGGCCTTCAGGATGAAGTCGACACCCTCCAGCCTGGCATGCAAAGCCCTTGCAGACCTGGTCTCCCTCCACCTATGGAGCCTCCCCTGCAGACACTCTTGACTCCCGTAGGCCGTCTGGGCTGTGAACACTCCTGACTCCCGTAGGCCGCCTGGGCTGTGGACACTCCTGACTCCTGTAGGCCGCCTGGGCTGTGGACACTCCTGACTCCCGTAGGCCGCCTGGGCTGTGGACACTCCTGACTCCCGTAGGCCGCCTGGGCTGTGGACACTCCTGACTCCCGAAGGCTGCCTGGGCTGTGGACACTCCTGACTCCCGTAGGCAGCCTGGGCTGTGGACACTCCTGACTCCCGTAGGCAACCTGGGCTGTGGACACTCCTGACTCCCGTAGGCCGCCTGGGCTGTGGACACTCCTGACTCCTGTAGGCTGCCTGGGCTGTGGACACTCCTGACTCCCGTAGGCCGCCTGGGCTGTGGACACTCCTGACTCCCGAAGGCCGCCTGGGCTGTGGACACTCCTGACTCCTGTAGGCTGCCTGGGCTGTGGACACTCCTGACTCCTGTAGGCAGCCTGGGCTGTGGACACTCCTGACTCCTGTAGGCTGCCTGGGCTGTGGCCGCAGTGATGATGCCCGTTTCCCTCCTCACTCTCCCTCCGACCACCCGTGCTTTCGTTCAGCTTGTTCCTGCAGTTCCTCTCTCCTCCACCTGTGACCACGCTAGATTCTGGATTTGCAGCTGCTTGTCCTTCTGCCCTCCTCGCTGTTCCCTCATTTCCCAGCTGGTTCTTCAGGATGAGGTGGGGTGTGGAAGCTGAGAGTGCAGCTTTCGGGCTCGGCTGCAGTGGTGCAAGTAGGAGGGTGCCGCTGCGCAAAGGCTGGAGACACAAAGGAGGCCCGGTCCCGATCCTGGCCCAACCTATGTAGGCTGGGTGTGGAGCTGTATCCCTGAGGCCCTCCCAGCTGGAAAGCTGGGGCAAGAGATTGCTATGGGGAGGACCCTGTGAAACATATATCTCTCTCTCCCTCCCACAGCCTCCCACTCTGCCACGCTCTCATGGGTGGAGGCTTCGGGACAAGGCTGCTTGAGGTCAAACATTGGGTCTGTCCCCCAGGTGAACAAATGACCTAGTAGCTGTGCCATTGTGAGCAAACCTCTCTGTGCTTCCATTTTCTTATTCAGAAAATGGAGACAATAGCAGTACGTCTCTCCCTGGGAGCTTCTTGAGTGGTTTAAGTGATTCAATGCACACGAAGTCCTTGAACTGCCCTTCCCTGGCTCAGACGTCCCCTGTCTCACCAGCTTCCCTTCATCACGGAGCCCAGCAAACCGTGCTGCTCGAGTCCCTGGAGCTGAGGTCTGCCCCTCTTTATACCCTCATCTTTAGACTCTCAGTGCCTCACACCTAACCCGTATTCAGTGAGTGTCTTGCTTTGAAGAGAGGCAGGTGTGCGAACTCAGCACAGCACAGAGTGGGTGTGTGAGTGAGTGTGAGGAATCCCAGAGCAGAGTTAAATGGACTCAGTCTGGGAGGGCTTCTTGGAAGAACAGGGGTTTGAGTTTTTGTTTTGTCAGGCGGGACTTCAACTGGAAGGAATGGGTGGGGATGAGAGGACACATTCATTGTAGACTGAAGGACAGCCCATGACACAGGGTTGCAGGTTAAAATGACCACTTTACGTGAAGAAGGAACAAGAGGATTTTCTTTTTCTTTCTTTCTTTCTTTTTTTTTTTTTTCCATAAAGTGCATGCATTTGCCAGAGAGAAACAGAAAAAGTGAGAAATCACCCCTAGACAGGATGGCCACACTGTATTCCCTTCTCCTACATTCTCCTCTGGGGATTTTGGGCCCACATTCATACGGGCCCTGCATGATCCTCAAGCCACCGGGTCCAGGACTCAAATCATGGTTGGCCACACGGGAGTCCAGTGCCTTAGTCGCCATATCACCTGCTGGTCTGTCAAGTAGATTTGCTTGCCTGGAACAGACATGAAGGAGAGCCCATGACACAAGAGTTGCTTGTAAAAATGGCACTTTACATAAAGAAGGAGCGAGGAGATTTTCTTGACTAGAACGGACATGAAGGACAAGGTGAGAGCGAGGACCTCGGCCCCTCGTGCATCCCCAGGTTCCCTGCTCAGGCGCTTGGCCTCACCCAGCTGGATTTTTACAAAAAGCCCAAGCTTTCCCTGCCAGTCAGAGGCAAGGCAGGAGGCCCAGTCCTCGCCTTTCAGGGGCTTGTGATGAAGCCATGAGGAGCTAGGAGGCACCAGCTCCAAACTCCTCTGCAAATACAGCAGAGTTTGGGTCATGAAAAGTTTCTTTTTGAGAAGAAATTGCTCATTTTTCTCAAGTGTCAAGCCATTGCTGTGAGCAAGTGTGTGTCTGCTGGGGCAGCTGACTGTTTTCCAGGATAAATTTCTGATAATAACACCAAGTCATTACTGTGCAATTAGCACTGCTAATGAGGAATGCAAAGTTCCCTTCCCACTCCTTCCCCCTCCCATCTTACCTCTCTGCTCCTTTCTCTCCCCTTCACACATGCTTCCAACCACAGATCTGGTGCCCGGAGAAGAGGGCATCCAGGGTGGGGCTATCAGAGGTTGGATTTCACCTTTAAAGCCTTCCAAATTAGACAAGAGCCCACAGAGCTGGGAGCCGGGCAGAGAACAAAGGTGCCGAGGAAGAGGAGAGAGAGCTTGGCTTTGCCCATGCCACCAGTAAAGTTGAGGAGGCAGCCAGCAGCCAGTGGGGCAGGGAATGCGGCAGTGATCTGCCACCCCAGGGGCCATTGTCCCCTCAGCAGGGGGACTGCCAGAGCCTAGGCCTGAGGGTGGGTGACCCTGTGTTCACTTAAGCTGTGGGTAGGAAGAGCAGCTAAGCTGGATGGCAGCATACTCTGTTTCATTCTGAGTAGTTGCTTCCTCTGCACGCGCGCATGTACACATGTGTGCACGCACACACACACACAGTCAGATGCACACATAGGCCACTCTCAGACACATTCCCATAGAGGGATTTTTCAGCCATGCTCCTGAAAGCACCTGATAGATGCCCTGACAGCTCTCCCTGGGGCAGCTATCGAGTTTATAGGAAGCCTCAGCAGCCTCTGTAGGATGGAAAGAGTCAAATTTAAAAGCCGCTAAGAGAGTCATGTGGGAGAAACGTGGAGTCCTGGTGCCCCCATCCCTGAGTGGACTGCTGGGTTGCCCACTGACCTGGTGAGCAGAACTCAGCGGGGGCTGATGGAGCCCAGCCTCACTGGCAGCTCAGGGGAACAAGATGGACCAAAGAGGCAGAAGAAGAAAGGAGGAGACGAGGAAGGAAGAGAAGGAAAATGGCCTGCGGAGGAGGGCTCGGGGACAGGAGGCTACTGACATGGGCCTGGAAGCAGATCGCTGTGGCAGAGAGCACGGGCGTAGGATGGCAGCTCGGCCACAGCTCTGCAGCACAGGGAGGCCGCAGAGAGGGCGGAGAACACGAGGGCTCCAGCCCCAGCGGGAGGAGGTGGATGGCCTGGCGTGTCTCAAATCCAGTTCTTTATGATTCTTGTTCATGAAAATGACCAAAATCCAATCCGTTTCCTCACAGCTGTGCTCACCTAGGGTGGAGGGTGTTAGGGAAGATGGTAGGGACTTTTCATTATTCATCGGATTAAACTGGTAGAGCCAAACAGCAAAGCAGAGTGGGTTGCTTCCTCTGACAGTCACGCTGGTTGTCACCCCAGCAGAGAGGCAGACATCTGGGAGGTGGGGAGGTCATGGTAGCCACCCACTGTATTTGGGTTTGTGAGCAGAACTCGGACAATACTTTTCCTCGACCCTTCCTAAGACAGTTCCTTGGTCAAGAAAGCATCTTCTAGCCCAGCCTGGTGGCACAGTGGGTAGCAAACTGAACTGCCGTGCTGGGAGCCACATGGCTGACTGTGGGTTCAGATCCCCGATCGCCTTGGAAACAGACCAGGTGCCATGCACATGCCCAGGATCCTGATGCGTACAGCAGGCTGAACATTGAGGAAGAGCCGTGAGAACTACTAGGGGAGGAATTGCAGATCATAAATAACTTTCAACCATCACACTCCAGCAGCCAGAGCAGGAGCCATATCACAGGCCCAGTAAGGTCAAGACAGGAGGGTGGGCACCAGACTGGGGCAGCTGACTGGATGGTCAGAGGTACTGACGAACAACTGAACAGCAAGAATGCAGGGTCCTGAGGTTTGTCACATGCTCTCGGTGGCAGCCAAGCAGCCATGTTTTTTTTGTTTTGTTTTTAGAGGTTTTTGCATTAGGGCATGTGTGCTCGCGGGAGAGACATAGAGACAGAGACAGCGAGAGGGAAAGTGAAAAATCACCCCTCAGGGGATAGCCATGCTGCAAACCCTTTGCCTCTATTCTCCCCTTGAGATCGTGGGCATGCATGCACATACACCAGGTCCGGGACTCAAACCGTGGTCGGCCATGTGAGAGTATAGTGATGTAACCACTACACCATCTTCTACACTTTTTTTTAAAAAGAACTCTTTTATTTAATTTTATTTATTATTATTGCTTTTTAAAAATTTAGCCAGAGAGAGAGAAAGCGAGAAAGCAAGCCACCAGGTCTGGGACTTGAATTGCAGTTGGCTATGTGGAAGCCCGGCACTTTAACTACCACACCACCTGCCAGGCCTCAAGCAGTTGATTTTTTTAATAGAGATTTTTTTGCTATAGGGTGAGTGCGTTCACTGGAGGGACAGAGAGAGAGAGAGACAAAGAGACAGAAAGTGAGAAATCACCCCTGGGAGGGGGGTGGCCACGTCGCAATCTCTTTTCCTCTATTCTCCTCTCAGGATCTTGGGCATGCATGTACAAGCACCCAGTGTAAGTTTTAAGCCACTGGGCCTGGGACTCGAACTGCAGGTAACTACATGGGAGTCCAGTGACATAACCATTACGCCATCTGCACGTCCCACAAGCAGTTGTTTTATAACAGGAAAAACTAAACAATTTTTTAACCCTTTTTTTTTTTCTTTTGGGTTTACTTTATTCCTCTTTCTTGTACTTAACTGTAGCTTTTGTAACTAATGTAATCTGTAGCTAATGTAACAAATAAGGTCATAAATAAGCCTGTTTGCTTAGTAAAGGAAACTTAAGTCACTTGTTTTAGACAATGAGCACAAAAATCCCAACCGGGCGCAGGGTCCCAGGCAATAAATCTTAAGGGATGGGAATGCTTACTCACAGGACACGGTGTTGGGAAAACTGCTGATGTTACTGTTTACCATCACGGCTACTCACAGGTGTTTTGATCATCTTGTTAAAGAGTATAGCTCTGAAAGTATGTCATAGCTTCCCTTCATCTATCAACGTATCTAAGTCCGAGTCAACCGACTCAAGGTCTCCACGACAGCACAGACAGGCTCATGAATGTCAGGTGAAAGGAAAAGGTGCCCGGAACAATTCTGCGAAAATCATGAGGACAGAAAATAACACCGAACTAGCCAAATTGACGCTAGAGATAACAATAGATAAGTCAATGATATAACGTCTATAACATGCTGGAACTTTCTGTCTGGGAGTTGGTTGTCAGCTCCCGGCCAACACAGCTAAATGAGCTCTCCCTCTTTACTGTATCTTATCCACAGAAATGGCTGCTGGATTTTAGGTGGCAACAATTTGTGTGATACCCAAGAGACTGAAGCCAAAGACCACCTGGGACCAGAGATAGGAGCTGAAGCCTAGCCTCAGACCCGGAATGTCAGAGGCAGGCAGAGGTGGAGTCCACCCGGAACAGGCCAGGTCCCACGGCAACTGCCCCAGCGCTTGTACATGTCCAGGGCTTACCTTTCCCGAAGAGTAAGTTTTCTTCTGTCCTTTCAGACTCAGCCTGGTGAAGACTGCGGGGCAGCACACGCGGGTTATGTGTTCCCAATCCTCAGAGCTTGCCTGTATAGGGACACTGGTGTGTGCTGTGTGGCCAGGTGGCCTGAGCAAGAGTGAAGGACTTGGGGCAGGGAAGAAAGCTTCCCTTCCTTCTAGTCACCGCCAGGCTTCACAGGAGCTGGACAAGCCACGATGACCTCTCTGATAAAAACGTAAGACCACGGTAAACTGTCACCCAGGGAGCTAATGGCCTTCATTTTCAGCTCAAGACAATTGCCAACTGGCAAGACACGGTGAAGGTTAAAAGAAAGTGTGGGCCCCCAAGGCAGTCAGAGGTGGAAACAAATCCCGGCTGTGTAGTTTACCTGGCATTTATATAACCCTCCCACACTTTCACTTCCTCAGCTGTAAAATGGGGGTAACACGGCCACCTATTAGAACTGTCAGGAGAATGAAATGTGACGATATCATACAGTAGGTGCTCAATAAATGGCAATTCTGTAATTATTAATTGGGCCTGGTAAGTGCTTACAGTGTGACCTCAAAGTCCAGACTGTGACCCCGAAAGTGTCCCTATTACAGGTCACCAACCAAATACCTTAGTCACAGGAGAACATTAATGTCCTCAGCTTGAGAGAGATCTGCCTCCAGGTGAGGTGGCAGGTGTCTCTGCCGGCCTGGAAACCACTCAGTGGCCCTTTCCCTCAGCACTGAGGTGGGCGCTCATAGGAGAGGAGGGGGCTGGTGGCTAAATTGAGCGCTTCGGGCATAAATTATAAATCTGTGACCTTTCCCGGCTTAATTACTCCCACTGCTGGGTGGTCTGGGCTCTGGAGGAGGCCCCAGGGGGCAAATTCCGCTCACAGCCAGCAAAGCCCAAGACCTGGAGCTTCTGCTTTCATCCACCTGGTCCACGTGGCTATTTCTGCAGCAGGAAAATTCCCTAGCTGTGATGAAGGTCACGCCCAGTCCAGGGGCAGGCCCCCTTTGGACTTCTAATCCTGTGGCCTTTGCAAAACCACCTTCTTCTGCTTTTAAGCTTATTGACACCATCACTGTTTTTTTTAATGGAATCTGAGAGCTATTAATAAACCTGTCATACTAATAGATTTTTGGGTACTTATTAAACTGATATGTAGAAACAAACACATTCAGACAAAAGAAAGTACAGGACGCGTGTTGAAAGGGTGACCCTCTGAGGCCTACGGGGCTGCTATTAGCTTATAACCCCAAGAGGGGAGAGACCAAGAGGTTAACTTTTAGTTTCTTTGATAATAATATTCAACATATACAAAAAGTAGAGAGAATAATAAAATGAACTTCCATGTACCTATCACCCAGCTTCAAAAATTACCAGCATCCTCCCAATCTTGTTCCATCACTTGCCCCCACCCCATTACCTTCCTAAACTATTTTAAAGCAAGTTCCAGACATTATATCATCTTACCTGTCAATTTCTCTGGATGCACCGCTAATAAAAACTTAAATATATGTACACACACACACACACACACACACACGACTCTAAATATATATGACCTTACCTGTATAAGTGTAGGTATATCACCCCTAACAAAATTAACAAAATAATAATTCTCCAATATTACCCAATCCATACTCAAATTGCCCAGTTGTCTGACAACGTCTTTTTATAGTTGGCATATTTTGATTAGACTCCAAAGTGGTTGGTTTTTAATAGTAGCCTCTGATGTTCCCATCCAAAGTTGATGCCTCACTGGAATAATCTAGACAGCAGCCAGGCACGGGCAGTCATCTGGGCAGGAGTAAAAAAGGGAATGTGAGGGAGAACTTTCCCAAGTCAGGGTTGAGGCCCTGGAAAATTCTGTTCGAAGCTTGGACCTCCTGCAACCTTAGAGCCTCGGGTGCAGAGATATCCCTTCGGCATATCATAAGAGCTGTCCTTAGATGAGTCTCTCGTGATCACTACAAAGCTGGGTGCAGGGCTCTGCCAGAGCCTCCCTGTTGCCCTGCCCCAGAGGTTGTGTCTGTATGTTCCATTCATGGACCTAGCGAGCACTCACTGGGCAGCCGCTCCGAGCTGAGAGCTGGGGAGACAGACGAGGAACAGACACACACCAGATGCTGCAGGAGCTTGCTGTCTGGCACCCTGAGGGTCAAGAGACAGTGTTTTAAGCCCCTGCCACGTATGTGAAACTAGCTGCAGGAGCCAGAGGAGGGAGCCACTGAGTCTGTTGGGAGTCAGGGCAGGCTCTTCTTTGATCATATTGGAAAGGTGCCATGGTGAACTGATCTGCTGGTGTCCAGGTTTCTGAGGGGGCCAGTGAGTCACAGCTCCAGATTCTATAGCAGAAGGAGACACAGAAATCAGATCAAATAGCTGCTTTATTCCAGATGAAACTGAATTGGGAAAAACAGCTTTAGATTCAAGGCCCAAAGAGGATCCTCATCATGCATGATTTTAAAGGGCGCATAGAGGAAGCAGACAACAGGAGGAAACATCAAACACACCACACAGTTTGTTAAATGCTATGGTGGACTGGTCAGAGCTTCATTCTAGTGGTCCCTGGAGAGTGATGCCGAGAAGTCCATCTCAAGGCAGGGTGGACCAGGAGAAGCTGTGGGTTGGTCCAGGGAGGCCCTGTGTATAAAGAGAGGGGAAGACCTCCCGCTCAGTCTATGCTCTGCGTGTCTCTGCTCGGGTGTTCTCCGGCCTGAGGCCCTGCTTGAATCTTCTCAGCCAATCGCAGCACTCACACACTCTTTCAGGGGGTCTTCTCTTCTCTCACTTCTTTTATGTTCTCCATGAAAGGCAGAGAAAGAGAGATATTGAAAGAGACAGGCACCCTCAACAGAGTCTCTGCACTATAATCCACCCCAGTCCCATCCTGCCCAGATCATGGGTGCCCGACGTGCTGAGAGGTCCTGGGATGTGGGCCCAGGACCTTTCTCATATGACTCTGGTTGCTCTCCCGCTGCACCACTGCTGGGCCTCTTCTTCCCTCACTTCTCGTTCTCCATTGTCAGCCTTTGCAGACCTGCTCGCCCACACCACACTCAAAGAAACCCCACCCTCACGCACATACAAACACTGAGCATTGAGCCCCTAGCTCTTTACACGGGCCCTTTCACATCATGTAAATTCCTGTTGCTAATGTTAAGTCATCTCTCATAACCTTCTAGAGGGCTGGTTCTCCTTGGTTTTCTTTTATGTCCTTACAATACTTTGCAGAAGTGCTTCCCTTTAGTAAGAGCTGATTTCAATAGTTAACTCACTCAACTAACGACTAAATCACCAAGTAACACAGGAGATACAGTAATGAGCAGAAACAGACTCCCTGCCCTCACGAAACTCACAAACCAATGGAGAAAGTGGGCGAGGATCCAATACCTAAGTACACGTTATCATGTCCAGTAGCGATAAATGTCGGGGTGAAAAATTAAGCAAGAGAAAGAAGATAGAGAGTAGTAGGTGATGTTTTTATTTATTAATATTTTTTCCGAATTAGAAAATTATTCATAATATTAAGTCATTGGGAAAGTCGTGATGTATTTTTCCATGCAAAAATGCGTCACGACTTTCACAACAACCTAATGGACTATGTGCACGTGCACATACACTAGAGAGAGAGAGGGAGAGAAAGGAGAACCTCCTCCGTGGGGCACGTCATGTTGCAATCCTCTTGCTCCAGTCCTCCAGCCCAGCAGATCTTGGGCACTCAAATGTGTGCCTGCTGTGTTTCAGGCTGACCGGACTGGAGACTTAACCATGGTTACCAGGTGGGATCCAACTTCTCTTGAGCTGCACATTCTTGCTGCACCATGGAGCCAGGTAGGGGATGCCTTTATTGATAGGTGTTCAGAACCTTTTTAAATTATTTATTTCTTTATGCATGACAGAGTGCATGCACAAGCGTGTGTGGGAAAGAGATAAGCACCTGCCACGATCCTCTTCCTGCAGGCCTCCACCCTTCAGGCCTTAGGCACTCACGGGCATGCTGAGGGTGTCAGGCTGAGTAGGTCAGGGACTCAAACTGTGGTCTGCCGGGACCAGCTCAGCTGAACACTTATTTCTGAGTGGGGAAGGCTGCGGATTAGAAATAGACGCAATAACAAACACACAAGGACACACAAGTATAGAAAAGCGAGGATCGGGTGGGTACAGCTTCTCTGATGGAGAAGTTGCAACCTGGAATCGGCCTCAGGCTTTTTCTTTTTCTTTTTTTTTTTTTTTTTGGAATGGTTTTTCGCTATAGGGCGTGTGCGCTCGCCAGACAGACAGAGACATAGAGACAGAAAGCGAGAAATCACCCTCCAGGGGGGATGGTCATGCCGCAATTCGTTCTTGGGATCACGCGCAAGCGCCCGGCATGAGTTTTTTTTAAGCCACCAGGTCCAGGACACGAACCGAGGTCAACTATGTGGGAGTCCAGTGACATAGCCATTACGCTAACTGCTGGTTCCCTCAGGCTTTTTCTTTTAAAGGGCAGAAAATGTGGGTAAGAGGAAACGGAATGCAAAGAGAATGGGGAAGAAGGAAATAAAATGCAAAGCCAGTTGGTTTTGGATGTAAATTGTCTGAAGATGTGAAAATGACTGGCACCACTTAACTTCTCTGATCTTTTGGGGGACAATCTGATAAACACATGTAGTTTCCTTTAGCAGGTATCAGGTATCAACCGCAGGAAGATAAGGAAGATAACCGGTAACTACGGGCAGATAGAGCTTTCATATGCAGGTGCATCTCGATAGCCATTGCTAGAGCAGCTCACGGAAGCGGAAGTGGAGGCACATTTCTGCATGCATCTAAAGGTCACATGTTTTCTCAGACTGGTTGCTCTCCACCGTGGTCATCATGTGGGATCCAACTTGAGCAGTGTATTACCACTATACCTCAGAGCAGGCCCTATGCAAAAAAAAAAAAAAAAAAAAAAAAAAAAAAAAAAAAAAAAGTGATGAATGAAGTTATTTGACCAGAATAAAGGGAGTGAGTGAAACGTGTGAATATACAGAGGAAGTAAATCCCAGAGAGAGAACAAGTCAAAGGTCATGAGGTGAGAATGTGCTTAAAATGTTCAAGGAGCGTCAAGAAGGTCAGTGTGACTGTGCTGACCACCGTGCGGTCACTAGCCACGCATGGCTGTTAAATGGAATGCAATTTAAAATTCAGTATCTCAGTCACTGTAGTTGCATTTCAAGTGCTCAGTAGCCGTGTGTGGCTAGAGGCCACCATATTGGATGGCACAGGCATAGGACATTTCCATTATTGCTAACAACTCTGTTAGACACAGCAGGTGGAGAGCTTTGCAGACCTCAGTGAGGACTTAGGATTTTATTCTAAGGGTGGAGGAAAGCTCTGAAAGTTTGGGGCAAGACTATGCATGATGTGATTGACATTTCAAAGGGTCATTCTGTCTGCGTGAGGGCAAGGATAGAAGCAGTGGGACCAGTTAGGAGACCACCGTGCTAATCCAGGAGAGATGTGATGGTGGCTTAGATTGGAATGGTAGTGATGGAAGTGGACTCACTTAGATTTTGGATATATTTTCATTTTTAAAAAGAATGATTTATTTTAATTTAATTTATTCATTTATTTATTTTAATTTGACCAGAAGGAGACACAGAGAGAGAGAGAGAAAGTGAGAAAGCAAGCCACCAGGTCCAGGACTCAAACTGTGGTCAGCCGTGTGGGAGTGTCCAGCACCTTAATCACCATGCCACCTGCTGGTCCCTCATATTTATTTTTAAAGTTTATTTATTTCTTCTATGAGAGAGACACACACACAGGGAGCTAGAGAGACAGAACCCTCAACAAGGTCATAATACTTTAATTCAACCCCACCTCAGTCAGCCAGCTCTCAGGCATATACAGGAAGCCTCAGGACTTGAACTGAGAACCTTCTCATGTGTGTTCAGCATTGCAGAGTGTTGCATCTCTGCTGTCCCAGTGGCTTGTCCCTATATATATTCTAAAGAGAGAACTAGAAAACATTTGCCAGTGTATGAGATGGAGGGATGTATAAGAGAGAAGTCAAGAATGACTTACAGGTTTTTGATCTGAGGAACTGGGTGAATTGTGGTATTTACTGGGGCTGGAGATTTCTGGGGAAGAGAGGTTTTGGAGGGAGTGAAGGTGGCATGGAAACCTTGCATTCAGTCTGCATGTGTCAAGTGTGAGATGCCTAATAGACTGTAGAGACATAAGAAAGCAGTTAAAGATTCAAGTTTGATGTTCAGGGGGAAGGTCAAGGGCTAGAGATAAAAATTTGGGAGGGTGGTGGCGATATGGTGGTTGAGGTGACAGGATTCCACCTGGCTGACTGCACAGTTCTAGTTCTGGGCGTGGCAGTTTGAAAGACATGCCGGACACATATGTGTGCATGTCCCAAATCCTGAGAGAATGGAGGAAAACAGAGTGTGGAGTGGACATTTGTTCTGGGGGTGCTTTCTCATTTTCCCTCTCTCTCTCTGTCTCACTCTGGTGAGCACACATCCTGTAGCAAACTAAACAAAAACAAAAACAAAAGACTGGGGAAGGGCTGACTTTGTGGCAGTGGTAATATGCTGCTCAAGAGAAGCTGCATTCCATGTGGAAACCCTGGTTCAAATCCTCTGCCCGGTTTCCTGAAACACATCAGGCATGCATGCAAGTGCCCAGGACTTGAAGGGCTGGAGGCCTGGACAAAGGGGCTCATGGCATGACCAGACCCTACAGAGGGAACTCCGCTCTCTCTCTCCATTTTTCTCTCTCTCATGTGCACACATGTACTTTATCATGAATAAAAAATGTTCATTTTAACCTGAGAGATGATTTTTAAAACTGTGAGACTAAAAGAGGGTGTTAATGGTCAACAGGGTGTTATGGTCTGAATGTTTGTGCTTCTATCTTCCTAAAATTCATATGTGAAGGTATTAGGAGGTGAAGGTATTAGGAGGTGGGGCCTTTGGAAGGTGATTAGGTTCTGCTCTCATGAATAGGGTTAATAGCTCTTTTAAAGAGTACTCTGAAAGTTTGGCTAGCCCTTTTTACCAAGTGAGGATGCCATGAGAAGGAGCTATTTATGATGAATGGGTCCTCAGATTGGCAGGCACAGGGTCTGCCCACACCATGATCTTGGACTTCCCAGTCTCCAGGACAAATGCTTGTTGATAAGCTACCCAGTTTACAATGTTTTGTTATATTATATCAGCCCCAAACGACCAGCACACAGGGAGAGGCAGAAAGAGAGAGGAGAGAAGTCTAAGAACTGAGCCCTGGGCTGCCCGTTTAGATGCTGAGAAGCAGAGGAGAATCCACAGAACTAAGTGGAAAGGAGCAGGAGTGAGGTGGGAGGTCAGAAGAGCATGGTCCTTTGGAAACAGATAGTAACAAGATCGACTTGGAAAAGCAGTGAAGGAGGTCTGGTAACAGGAGACCTGGGCACTAGCCACTAAATTTGGCAGCCAGGGACCTTGACAATGGCACTATCCATGGAGGGCTTGATGCAAGAGAGAAGGGCAGGTGAGTTGTGGAGATAACAACAGATACGGTCAAGTTTTCAAGGAGTTTTACTATAAAGGGATGCAGAAAAATGAGTAGTTGCTGGAGAGGATTGCAGGGTCAAAGGCTAATTTTATTTTTAAGGTGAAAAAGACTGTAGCATGTTTCTATGCTGATAAGGATGATCCAGAAGGGAGGAGAAAGTGATGATGCAGAAGAAACAGAAGTTAGTGCAGAAGCAATGACCTTGAGTTGGGAGGAGAGAGACCCCGTGCACGCATAGGTGGAGGGCTTGGTCTTTGATGGGGGCATGGGCAGGTCATTCCAGGAGCAGGAGGGAGGTGGGCTCCAGGGATTCAGTGTGCAAGCAGGTGGATGGACATGGCAGTGGAAGCTCTGTTTTCTCGGTGAAATACTATGCTAGGTCATCCGTCGAGACTGAGGAGGCAGTCACAGGTCCAGGGAGGGGTTAGGAGAGAGGAGAGAGCCTGTAATAGCCTTGTCGGAGAGCAGGAGAGTGAATTAACTAGGTGAACGTAGGATTGCCGCTCAGCAGCTCTGAGGATTCACTCGAGGTTTGTGGTCATGAATTTAAAATGAAACAAATCAATATGGGTGTGTATTTTTTTCCAACCATGATTGCAGGTGACGAGTAGGCAGAGTTGGATTTAATCACAATTGGAATTTTGCCAGGCAAATACCAAGAATGAAACAGGGGCAAAATCATTGATTATAATGATTAGAGGCAGTGATTATAGTGATGGATGTGGGAGTCTAACCTGGGTAAGGACGGGGTCAGGGCCTGAGCAGGGGGATGGGGAGAGAGGCAACGATAGAGAGGCTGGCCTGGAGGTCCTGATTATGTGCACGATGACGTTATGCAGGTAAGGACAGATAGAACAGGAGGCAGAGGATGAGGAGGAGGAGATAAGGGGCAGTGAGCAGGACAAGGAACTGAAGGACCAGAGATGTTTACATGGCTACAGAAGTCCCCAGGAAACATGACAGAGAGAGAGGAATGGGGGAATGTTTAGGAGGACAGTAGATCTTTGCAAAAAGGAACAATCCCTTGTAATACTGTCTCTAATAACTTGTGCTTCAAAGCAGTTGAAGTATTATAGGTGGGTGAGAGGGAGAAAAGAGCCCAAAAGGAACAAAGAGGAGTGAGGGCACTTATCCTAGCTCCAGGTCCAGGCAAAGGTGTCTAGTGAGCGATTCCTGGTAGTGGGAATGAGCTATGAACCAGACAGACAAGGACCCAGATTTCATGGAGATTACATTTCGACTGAGGAAGTAAATAAGTCACGATAGGAGATAATATCAGATAATGAGAAGTGTGATAAAGAACATGAAAAATGATGCTGTCGATGGAGCCTGGCCGTGGGAGTCGGGATGGGGCTGTTTGAATCCAGGTGGACTGAATGGCGTCCGTGAGGCTTGGCTGTCTCGGGCAGAAGGAGAAGTAAGTGTAAAGGCAAGTTCAAAAGCATGATGTGCTTGAAGCAAGAGCAGGGAAGATTGGGGTTCCTGCAGACCTAGGGATCTGCGCTCCAAGCCTCAACGAGGAGCTTTGCTGAACAAAACCTCCCAGAAACAAGGATCTGAAATGAGAACTGTTTGTCAATAATGCCTAGGGATAGACAAGTTAAGGCTGAGAATACCATTGTAGATGAATCCTTTTGTGTGGGTCAGAAAAGTTACAGTATTCCCAGTGCTTGCTTTTGTAAAGTGCTACAGTTTTGGTTTTTTTTTTTTTTTTTTTTTTTTTTTTTTTTTTTGCCTTTAACCAAATTCTTCTTCCTTTGTCTAAAATCGAAGAACATTTTTATTCTGTTTGCATTGTTGGCTGAACATTAAAATTGTATCGTTGGTTTTCTCTCTCTTGTTCTCATTTTTTATTTTATTGTTACACAGTGCAAAACAAAAAGATCAGAAAGAGACAATAGAGAGATGGCTGGAAAAAGCGTCTCGAAATAACCTCTGCTTAGTAGTTTTGCTTTCGCTCATGCCTAAGACTTTCATATGCATATAGAAAGGACAGAAATTTATCACAAATAGCAGAAAATTGCATTCCATTAATTTCAAAGCCTTTGACTCCAACAGCTCAATCTTCAAGAGTGGTTGTTTCTAGGATGTTCGAGAAAACAGAAATAAAAGCTGTATTGCTTATCTGTTTCATATTTTAAAAGAATCTATTTCACTACATTATCCAGAGAGATTTTCCTCAGAATCTCATTAGTTTGTTTAGACTCAGCTCGCCTGCACAAGCCCTTGACTTCAACGTGGAGACAAAAGCTTAGAAACTATGGGTGAGATTGATGGAAGGGGAGCTCTCCCAGGAACTAAATCAAGAACATTGAAATGTCTTTCAAAGTGAACTGAATTACTTGAGAAGCAGAGACTCCAAAGAGAACTCACAGCCTTAAATTGCTACCCACGCTGTATCCCTCATACATTGTTTATTTGGCCTTTGCCAACGAACTCCCTGCTAAGACAGACCATTGCGTTTTGAACAATTTACCGGGGAGAAAGTTCCTCCTCTGTAAGAGCGGAAATCTCCTCGCTGCAACATTCACCTGCTGACCCCAGTTCTGCCCTTCAGAGCTCCCTGCGCACAGTTCTTCGTGCATCGTGAGGCTGCTTTACTGTCTGCCTTGGGTTCAACATCCCTGACGGGGTCTCTTTGGGACTGCAGCTTTCAAACGTCCCTCCTGCAGCCCATGGTCTTCTAAAATCCAAGCCTGCTGCACTCAGACATATTTTGATCCCATCACGGTTAGGAAACATTAAACAGAGTGACAGAGTCCCTGCAGAGGCTAAGGAATTGGCGATGACTGTCTACCATTCGGTATCTCCACCAGATGGCTGGTACTCCCCTGTAGACTCGGAACTTAATCCCACCCCTCCTCTGCCATCAGGGCCAAGGCCAGCATTGTACAGGCGCAAGAATTTAGTATGCTTGAATCTCATACATTCTTTTGAAAAGCTGATAAAAGCCATAGATGCCATCTCCAGAAAAAAGAACAATGCATGTAAAAATATTGGCTTTTGTTTCCCCAAATTTACATGCTTCACTCTGGATCTCATGCATGAACTTCAGCACTTTCTCACGGGTGCATAGGCTCCAGGTTAAGAATCCCCACTGTAAACAAAGCCTGCACAATCTGGCACTAAGTCCTCCAGGGTGCATCAAAGGGTTTTCAGCTAAGGACTTAGAATGAGGCATCCCATCAACCCGACCTTTTGAGCACATAAACCAAGCATGTGTTATGTGCCTCATACACCAGCGTGTGGCACTGCACAGGACACAGAGAGCTCATGGTGCAGTGGGCAGAGAACAGGTAAGCAGCTGTGCTTATACGATCACACTGTTAAAACGACAGTGCTTAACAGATACAAGGACGAGGCATGTACAGAGATAAGGCATCTCACCCAGTCTTGGGGGTTTCCAAGAGGACGTTTTAAAGGAAGCTGCTAAGTCCTGGAAAAGTTTCATATTCATTTTTTTTTTTTTTTGGAGAGGTTTTTGCTACAGGGCGCATGCACTCGCCAGACAGACAGAGACAGAGAGACAGCGAGAAATCACTCCCCTCACCCCAGGAGGGATGGCCACGCCGCAATCCTTTCTCCTCCATTCTCCTCTCAGGATCTTGGGCACGCACGCACACGCACCTGGCGTGAGTTTTAAGCCACCGGGTCCGGGACTCGAACTGCGGTCGACTACATGGGAGTCCAGTGACATAGCCATTACGCTAACTGCTGGTCCCTCATATTCGATTTTTAAGTTGATTTATTTCTTCCATAAGTGAAAGAGACTGAGAGAACCCCTAACAGGGTCTCAACGCCATGATCCACCCCCAGCTTCAGCCCTGGCAGTGCCACTGCCTGCTCCCCACCACCCCCGAATTTGTAAATATCTCAGCTTCGGTACTAAATCTATTTGCAAACTGCCCACATCTCAGCACAGTACAACTCCTCATAGCAAAGACTCCCTTGTTCATCAGCTCCACAGCCTGCTGCCCTGTAGCTTCACAGTAAATACACAAGAACCCGCCTCTCCTTGGCCAGTGCACTGTCTCCTCCAGGGCACACGGTGGTGCTGCCCACAGCTGCTGCTGCTTCCCGACAACATGGGCCCCCAGGCAGGTGAAACTGGGACACAACTCCTGTCGCTAATGAAGAGATGATGTTCCTCTAATGAAAACAGGACATGGTGCTGGGAGCCCACTACGGGTGAATAATTACATCCTAATTAAACACTGCCTTTTGTTTCCCACTCATTATTCAGTATTTAATGTGAATGAAGTTGGCTTCATGCAGGACTCAGCTCTGACACATTCCTGCCGAGTCACCCAGAACTTATTTCTCCCATGGTGCTTATTATAGCACTTGGTGCTCTTTTGAAAACTCAGAATGTGTATATAACCTTTGTAGGTGGAAAACGTTCCCTATAACTCATATTCTCTTCAGACAAATGATCTGCGTTGGAATTTTTTTTTTTCTGAACGAGCCTTGTTTGCAGGTTCTCCTTGGCATAATGTTCTAGTGATTAAACCCATTCTTCAAGGAGATAACGACCAATTTTGCTTAGTCTCCATGCCCACTGCAGCCAGGAAGGGAGCAGGGACAAGATCTTAGCTGAGTTCATGGCATAAGGCTAACGGAGTGCTGTTATTTCCTGGCACAGAACAGGGCTGACTTGGGAGAGTGAGGCAATTTTTATTAAGTCCTGGTAGGTTGTTTCTTCATAGTTTGGCTTAGTCATCTATTCAGAAACTTTGCAGTTTCTCCAAATATTAAAAATCTTCATATTCAAATGCATTTCAAAGCCCAGGAGACTTTTTTTTTTTTTTTTTTTTTTTCCTGGGCTAAACAGTCCTAGCTGGGCAGCTTCCTCTGGCGTAGAGAATCCAGGGCTGTCTATATTTTGCAATGATTGTGACCCCAGATGGGCAGGAGATGCCATGACTGGGAGAGAAAGAGGACCAGGAGGGAATTAGGTCCTGAGAGCTGGTAGTCCTTTTTGCCAGGATGGCAGTTTCTGGTCTTTGTGTGTTTGGGCCTCTACAGTTGGTTGGGGCCAATGAATTGTCAACAGAAATATGTGACACTTTCAGACCAGAGCTTCCAGAGCATTTGGGCTGGTGACAACTCCATTAGCATGGGCCCTTGGGTAAGAGTGTGCTAATTTATAAATTACACACATGCAGTACCATAATTAACTCAGACCTCAAGGTCCTTAGGGTGATATTCATCCTTAAGAAAAATAAATGCAAACTCGCATTTCGAAAAGTGTTTCTGGGGCCAGATGGTAGCACAGTCGTAAAACAGTGCTCTGTGAGGCAATCCTATGTAGGAAGGTTCCCAGTTCAAGACTGGAGACCTCCCTGAGTGCACCAGACATGTGCATGATCCCGGGGCTGGCTGAAGACTGGGGGTGAATTGTGGTATCAAGGCCGTATTGGGGGTTCTCTCTCTCTCTCTCTCTCTGACCCTCTCTCATAGTAGAAATAAATGAACTTTAAAAAAAAGTGTTTTTGCTCATTTCTAATTGTTATGGAGCGGAGCAAAGCCTTGTCAGGTCTGATTAGCTCATCATTGTTCTCCAGCACAACGTGGCAGATGCAGGACTCGGATCTGGAGTAGAAATGTCAGCTCTCCCTCTTCCTTATTGTTCACTCAGGCTTGTTATTAGTGTCAACTTCAAACCACAGGGATCCTCTTAAGCCATTTGTCTATTTTTATGAGGACTAGTTTAGTTAAAGCTAGATTGCATAAGCTCTAATTCAATTAAAAACCTAAAAATTATGGGACTACGGAAAAGGGGCATTGACAAGCAAGGGCACCACATGAACCCTTCTGATCAGGGGACGCCCATCTAGCCTCCATGTCTCTCTAGGTAATACATGGTTCAGCATCATCCGTTGTGCGCATCAGGTAAGGGCTCTGGTATTGGTTCTCATATTAAATACTGGTAAGTGCGATTTCTTCTTTTTTTACATTATAAAATGCAAACAGTGCATATTATTGATTCAAAGACATTCATTCTTTTTCACAGTTTATTATCTCTAAAATTAGGATGAATCTTACAGTCAATAACATGTCATAGTTTAATTGGCCGCTCTTAAACCCTTTCTCCTATGTACGTAAAATAACAGTAATCAGTGGCATCTCTGACAGACACATTTGGTAAATCAAAATTCAAGAATCATTTCCTCTGGCCCAAATGGATTGTTTTGTAATCACTTTTGAAGACCAAAGTACTCTAAATTCTTGCTACTCAAAGTGTTTTGAGCATCATGGATACCACCCGGAAGTTCGTTAGAAAGGTAGACCTTCGGGCCCCTCCTCGTGTCTCCTGAATCAGACCTGTATTTTAACAAAGTCCCCAGGTAATTCGTGTGCACAGTAAGGTTCAAAAAGCTCTGCTCTAAAGGCATTGGCATTTGGGACTTGGCCAGGGAAGCTTATACTGTATTAGGTGCAAGCAGACAGACTTCAAAGGCGACCCGCCTGGCCAATGTCTACCCTTTTCAGACTCGGCTCTGGGGGGATACTCTCTTCAGTGGTGTGCTGGTAAATGTTTAACGACTGGCTCTCTAGGAATGAAAAAAAACTGATTTATCAAATTTGCCAGTGTCCATGGTATAAATATTCTTCCCACGACTGATCTTATACTATCAAATGTTGTTTGGAGTGTCACTCTTGGAAATTTGACAACCAGCTCCCCAGAGCCAGTGAACACATCACCGCGTGTCCTCTGGGAAGTCCCTCCTGATCCTCCTTCTCTCTCCCCTTTCATGTCGGATAGAACGACTCCACCTATGCTTATGTTCAAGGCAGAGTCACACTGTGCTCCTAAATCTTATTCACTGTCTGTGCGGTGGGCAGAATAGTGGCCCCTCGTCAAAGCTGTCCATGCCCTAGTCCCCAGGATGCATAAATATGTGATACTACATTTCCAAACAGCTGAACTGCATTCAGTTGGGAAGATTCTCCTGCATTCTCTGGGTGAGTCAAATGTAGTCACCAGGGTCCTGATAAGTCCCAAAGAAAGGCAAGCTTGCCTTTAGAATCAATGAAATGGGCCACTGACCAGGAACCCGGCAGCTTCTAGAAGCCAAAAAACGGCAAGAAAAGGGATTTGTGTTAGAGTCTCCAGAAAGGAATGCAGTCCTGCCAGCGCCTTGGTTTAAGTGAGACCCATTCTGAACTTCCGACCACCAGACTCAGAAGATAAATGTGTGGGGTTTTAAGTAACTAAGAGTGTGGTAATTTGTTATTTTATCTTTAGAAAGCTAATAGAGTCTGTCTCTTTCTATAGATCAGTGGTTGTTAATCTTGGCTACTACTCATTAGAATCATTAAGAATATGGGACCAGCAGTTGGTGTAATGGCTATGTCACTGGACTCCATGTAGTCGACTGCTGTTCATGTCCCGGACCCGGTGGCTTAAACTCATGCTGGGTACGTGTGCGTGCGTGCCCAGGATCCTGAGAGGAGAATGGAGAAGAAGGGATTGTGGCATGGCCATTCCCCATGGGGGGTGATTTTTCACTTTCTGTCTTTCTGGCCATGCACATGTCCTATACCAAAACCTCTCAAAAAAAAAAAAAAAAAAAAAAAAAAAAAAAAGAAGAAGAAAAAAGAATATCTTAAAGTTATAGAAGCTTGGATTCCTCTATTCTGACTTCAGCATGTCAGAATCTAAGAGTAGGATTTTTAAAAGTACGGGCAGAAGGGGCCCAGAGCTCTCAATTTCATTTGAGAACTAATACTATAAAACCTTGCTAAAGCTTATTGCAAATAGTGGATTTGGAGCCCTAACTCAGATCTACAGAATCAAAACCTGCATTTTGAAAAGGTTTCCAGGGATCTTTACGCACACGAAATGCACAGAGCATGACACCAGCTCCCGAGCATTTGCGGACACAGGCCGTGTCTCCTGCTCTGGGACCCCAGCACAGAGATTGCCACAGAATGAGCTGTGAGGAAATACTAACTAAAAGGCCACTAGTTTCTGAACAAACCAAAAAGCTCAAGTGCTAGAGAGCTACAGAAATAAACTGGTGATTTATTCATTTAGAAATATTTTAAATGACTTTTTGTTTGTTTTTGTTTTTGCTCACCAGAGAGAGGTAGGGAGAGATGGAGGAGAAAAGAGAGAAATCACTCCCCAGGGGGCATGGCCGTGCAACAAACCCTTCTCCTCCATTCTCTTCCTGGGATTTTGGGCATGCATGCATGTGCACCAGGTGTAATTTTTCAAGCTGTGAGGTCTAGGGCTCAAACCACCATCAGCCATGTGGGAGTCCAGCGCCTTAACCACCATGCTACCTGCTGGCCCCTTAAATGATGAATTTTAAACCTTTCCTTTAAAAGTAGGAGAGCTTTTTTCTTTTAATTTATATTTTCTTTGAATATATAAAACAGATAAAAGTAGTACCAACAGCTTCCCCTGCTCAGCCTCTCCCCTGGTCTTTGGGGCCTCTCCACAGATAGTACCCTAGAACTCAGAGAATACCGCAGGAAACTCTTGTGGAGGAGAGGAAGGGAGGCCTAGAGAACAGGATGCTGGGTACGAACGGTCTAGAGACAGCAGGTGAGGGAGTGGCAAGACCACAGCCAGGGTCACTCCTGGGGTGCTCATACAGATAAACAAGTCATGCAAATTCACTGGACTCCAAGGTGTCAGGCCCAAATAGGCTCAGTGCAGAGGAAGTTGGAGTTAAGGTCCAGAGGTGATGGCTGGCAGTGGGAGGATGGCCAAACGTCCAGACAAAAAGGGACAAGCAGGCCTGCGTGCCTTCATCCATTGTGGGCCATTTCATCCATCCTAGCTGTGTTGTTAATAACAGAAAGTTCTGGGTAATCTGTAAAGAATTACTTTGGAGGATCCCAGCCCAGGAGCTACGTCTCTGAGGGTCTTCCTACTAGTAGGGACACTCTGCAGAGTCTCAAGGGAACAACACACATGAGAAGGCAAGAGTGTGCACATCTGGGAGCCAAAAGGTGGCACGGTGGTTTAAGCACTGGATTCACACATTGTTGACTCCACAGTTTGAGACTCAGCCTTGGAAGCTTGACAATCATGCTGGGCACATGTGCATATATACCCAAAATCTTAGAGGAGAAGGGATTGCACTGTGGCCATCACCCCCTTGCGGGTGATTTCTCACTATCCCTTTCTCTGTCTCTCTCTGACAAGCACACACCCTATGGCAAAAACCTAAATAAATAAATAGATAAATAAATAAATAAATAAAATAAAATAAAATAAAGAGGGTGCACATCTGCGTCCATCTGAAAGGCTACCAAGAGTTAATCACGGGGGGTAGGGGGGTCTCACCTTGATTCTTTTTCTTTTTTCTTTTATTTTTAATGCTATTGGGTGTATGCACATGTGAGAGAGCGAGAGTGAGGAGAGAGAAACCCCCCAACAGGGCCTGGTCATGCTGCAATTCCCTTTTCCTCCATTTCTCCATCCTACTGGGATCCTGGGCATGCATGTACATGTCTGATGTGTTTTTCAAGCCACTGGACCAGGATCTGAACTGCCGTCAGCCATGTTCCCTCATGGCTCCTTGCGTACAGTGCTTAACCACTCTGCTATGGGACCAGCCCTCGGCCTTGATTACACTCTCCTCGCAAAGGCCCCATTTTCAACACCATGGTTGGGTGTTTTCACCCTGTTAATTCCACCACAAATTTCAATACAAGACCTAGGGCGGGTAGACACCATACAATCCATGTGGAAGAGAGTCCACTCAGCCTAGCTTGGGGTCTGTGCCCTCTTTAGCTGGGGGAGAACAGGTCAACTCCCATTTATAATCCTGCCAAAAATGTACCCAGTAGGAAAGAGGCAATTCTCCCAAAGGAAATCAAAGTGCTGGTAGGGATGAGCAGTCAAAAAGCAGCAATTGTCCATTATGGGCAGATCGTTTTTTCTGGAAATCGAGGGGCAGGCTGGCTAGGAAACTTGTCCCACATTGGTACAGACAGTAAGTGCCGGTCTTGGGGTTTAGATCCCGGGAACCTGATGAGGAAGCCAGTACCCTGCAGGATGGCATGCTGCCTGGTAAGAGTCTGTCTGTCAACATTAATGGTGCCAGAGACTGAGGCACTCGGACAGGCAGGACCCCTGCAGCACCATTGATGGGGGCAGATCAGAGGTCCCTGAGCTCCCTCCGCCCAGGTCAGGCTTAGGGCTGAGCCTACAGATGGTGCTGGGAGGGGGCTGCTGGGAGGAGCAAGGCCAGTCGGCACAAGACAGGAGGACAGTCCTCAGGCTTTGGTTTGAATGTGTCCCTTGCATTCCCGTGCTGGAACTCGGTTGTGTGATGAAACAATCTTGGCGACAGTGTTGAAGGGTGGGGCCTTTGGGATCAGGCACTCAGGTAGGGCCCTCATGATTGATAGTGGGTTTATAAGGAGAGGGAAGGAGACCAGAGCAGAGACACATAGACCCAGACACATTCTGCCCTGTTACCCACCGGCAAGAAGACTCACCAAATACAGTCCCTGAACCTCAGACCTCAGACGACCAAACCGTGAGCTGAATTTACCCTTATTCTCTTAATATATGCAGACTGTGCTGCTAGCTGGCAACTGAGGAGAATGGACTAGAACACCTCATCACCAGGTAACTCGATTATCCTTGTCCCTGTTGCACCCTGATACCCCTTGTCACCCTCGCGTTAGTCCTCTGGGGTTGGGGTAACAAAGTACTTCACAGACTGGATGGCTTGAACAACATGAGCTATTGTGTCATAGTTTTGGGGGCTAGAACCCCAAAGCAAGGTGTGAGCAGGGTTGGTTGCTCCTGGGGGGCAGTGAGGGAAGGGTCCATGCCAGGCACCTCTCTTTGGCTTAGATGGCATCTCCTCCCTGTGTCCCTTCACATCACCCTTTCTGTACACATGTCTACATTTTCCCTCTCTGTAAAGACAGGTCGTATTTGATTAGGTCTACTGTAATGACCCCATTCTAACTTGATTACCTCTGTAACACCTTGTGTTCAAGTAAAATCACATTCTAGGGTACTGGGAGGTAGAATTTGAGCATATAAATTTGACAAGGGAGAACAAGTCACCACTAATAGTTCCCTTGTTGGTGCCAAAAGAAAGTATTGGCCAGGTATGTTCCTCCCTGTCTCAAGGCAGAGCTGTACATGGGGCATGTTATTTCCAGAAGCTTTAGAGCATTGACTGTTATTTTTGGCACTTAATCCCAGAACCTTGTGGAACTCACAGACTGGTAGATAGACTATTCTACAAGTTGTTGGTGCCATGGTAGATGCACTTTAGCATAGTGGTTAAGAGCTCAGAATCTGCAACCAGATAGCTAAATTTGAATTCTGGTCTGCTCACCTTGGGCAAGTTGCCCAGCCTCTCTGCGCCTCTGTTTTTTCAACTATAAAATAGGCATCGTAATAATAGCTACCTTATTTGTTGTTATGAGGACTCGATGAGTATTTCTAAAAGTGCTTAGCAAGTGTTTGTTAAATAAAGCCATTAACAGCAGACCTGGGGTGCTAAGGAAACACAGAGGGGACACAGAGCCTAGACTTCAGAGTTTTAGAGGACAGCCAGGGAAGCTTCCTGGAGTCAGTGCAGTTTGAACCAGATAGGGCTCCGGGGGCAGGTGGGGCCTGCCTTTAGAGAAGGTGTGGGGATAAGAGGATGGAGACTTCGGCTTCTCTGGCACGTGTCTTCCTTCCGTCCTCCTTTCACAGCAAGGGCAGGCTGGGCAACTCAGCCACAGAGTCGGTTCTTGGAAGAGAAAACGTCAGCAAGAAGAGCATAACCCAATCTGATCCCGTGTGATATCTTTTTACTGCCCGGAAGTAGGAGAGCTGTCATTCCTGTTAATGCACAAGTCCGTTATAAGATTTGAATTCCATTCCAGTCACCTGCTGTTACTAAATGTATGTCTGAGCTGCCCCTACTTAACAGTCTATGCACATAGAAGAGATTTTTAAAGAAATTAACAAGCTAAGACTGATTAGAAACTCTAGCCTTCTCTGACTCAGTCCCAAAGCTACTCCCACCATCAAATTGTTTTTAATCATCTCATGGGCTGGTTGTTTCTAGGTAAACTGTGGTTTTAAAAATTGCCCATGTTCCAAAGATCCCACTGGAGTGCTTGGATAATTAAAGGCAGCCTGATTCCCACAAATTGCAGCTGGAGCCACCTTTGATGTGAGCCCGGTGAGAACTAATGAGCTCCTTCCCTGACAGGTGGAGGGGGGCCAGGATGACGATGGCGTCAGAGCATTGTCTGCAAAGTGGGAGGAGCAGACAGGCCAACACTGTCCAGAAGGCTTCTCTCTGAGGTCTGCAATCCAAACCCAAACTGGCGACTCGCAGTGACCAAGCCCAGTCCTCAGTCTCCTGGACCGATTGCAGGGCCATTGTTACCTGGTTCTTCCCAAGTGCTTTGAGGACTATTGCTCTGACATTGAGGTCGCTTAGTATTTTCACTTCTTGGCTTGTTTGGAATTTGTTTCTTTATTGTGCTGAGAGTGACAATAGGAAGTCGGTAACAAGGACAGTGGCCCCCATTGGGCCTCCACCTATTATTTATGAAGAATTGACACCCCAAGAAAGGCCTCCAGCTTGAGGCTTTTTTAGTCTGAGATGTTGCAGGTACTACAGGCCTTAATGAGGCTGACACGCAGTGAGTATGCCCACGTATCATCATTGTTGAAGGCTTACCCATCGAGATGTTGAAACCACAGAAGAGCAGCCCATTAAGTGGCTTAGATCGGGAGGTAATCACCCTCTGGAATAAGATGTGGGTAGGAGAGAGGAGTTTGTGTGGGAATCGTATTTGCCATCCCATTGGAATCCCCATGCACACCATTGGGGTTGCTAGCTCCTTGTCATCCATCCCAGAGAGGAGCAGAGGATGAAATAGAATTGCATTAAGGTAATGATAAAGAAAGGATGGGCTTAGCATTCTCTCCTTTGCCTGTAAGCTTCTCAAGGACTGGAGTGTGTCTCTTATTAATTCCAAAGATAGCCTCCTACCCGATACCCACCTACCCATGTTCCTACAAAGTGGATTCAGGACTGGGTGGAATGTCTGTGATGGAGGAGAGAGAGGAGAAGACCTCTGCTTCCGCCACAGTCCTGGAAGGCTACCAAGGAAGTCGAGAGGTGGTGAAAGATGGCAGTGACTGAGAATAACGTCCTTCCCTCTGTTTATTAGACCCTCATTCAGGGGTAGGCAATTTTAAGCCCAGACCCTGGGAATACAGCTCTTCTTTTGGAGAATCCCAGCTGTGTGGGTCCTTTCTTCTGGGAGTGAGGAAGGGGCTAGAGCAGGCAGCAAGGCCCTCGTGTCCTGTCACAGGCAGCTGTGGACACCTGCACGTGAATTTTGCTCAAATACATGTACATTAGGACACTTTGATTTAATCTTCACAGCAACCCTAAGGCGTAGGATCTATTATTCCCAATTTGACATGAGGATATTGAAACCGAGAGGTCAATGGATTTGACGAACAGATTATGAAAGTAAAGCATTGATTCAAACCTAGGTTGCCTGTCTCCAAAGCTGTGGGCTCCATTCTGCCCCTCCCGTATCCATCTAGGGGAGGCCTATACATGTGTAAGGGTCAGGTCACCGGAAGACACACTGCAGGTACACACAACCTCAGACTTCAGGGCCTGGAGGGTCAGCTACAGCTCCACAACCTCCCTGTTGGTCAAAGAAGCTCATCATTATGCAAGTGCGTGAGAGCCCTGCTATTGTATCTGTTCTATTTGAAAAGTAAATAATTCCCCAGATTGGGTGCCTTAAGTATTATCAGTAGCAAATTACTTGCGACACCGCTCACATCGATTATAACATATACCCATGGTGCTCAAGGAAGTCAGGCATCAGAAGTACTTTCTGGGCCCCTGCCCCACCGATTCTGGTTCAGTCAGCCTGGGGTGGGCCTTAGAAGGCTGGGTTCTCAGCAGTCCACCAGGGGACCTGACACCAATTGGTCCAGAGTCCCTGCTCTAGGAACCCTGCCTAGAGCATGCTGTGTTTTCAAGTCACAGAGAGGTAGGGAAGGGCACGAAGACTGGGGCCAAGACTCCTGGGTTCTAATCTCAGCCCAGCTGAGTGGCCTGGTCTCTCTGGGCCTCAGTTTCCTCTCCGGAGACTCACAAGATGATCTCTAAGGCTCCCTCCATGAGTGGACAGTTTTGAGGCAGGGCCACAGCCCTACGGCTCAGTGAGCTTTATGAAAGGTGGAGAGGAGGGAAAGGAGCTGGAGGAGCAGGTGGGCAGAGAGGAGGGTGCTGTGGTTTGGGTGTTTCCTCAAAATTCACATCTGGAGGGGCCAGGAGGTGGCATCGTGGTTAAGGCGCTGGACACTCCCACATGGCTGACCATGGTTCAAGTCTGGACCTGGTGGCTAGTTTCTCACTTTTCCTCTCTCTTTCTGTGTCTCTCTCCAGTCAAATGAAAATAAACGAATGAATAAGTAAAATTAAATAAATAATTCTTTACCAAAAACATTCACGTTGAACTTGGTTGTATTGTGAAGGCGTTTTTTTTTCTTTTTTAAAAAATTTATGATCTAGTGCACATACACACGTGTGACAGTGAGAGACAGGGGTGCACCCCCCGCAGGGTCTGGTCATGCCATGAACCCTTTCCTCCAGCCCTCCAGTGATTCCCTACTCCAGTCAGATCTTGGGTACTTACACTCATGCCTGGGGTATTTCAGGCTGACCGGGCTAGGGATTCCAACTAGTCACCATGTGGGCCCAGCTTCTCTCTGAGCAGTGTGTTACCCTGCACCATGAAGCTGGCCTTTGTATTGCGAAGGTATTAAGAGGGAACAATACCTTGGTGGTGTTGAAAGGTGGGGGCTTTGGGAATGATCAGGTGGTTATGTTGGGACCCCTATGATTGACTTCTGGTGGCTTTATAAGGAGAGAGGGACACACACAGATGGATGGACACATAGATCACCTGTCACATATGGCCTTGGAACCCACCAACAGAATCTCTTACCTGATGTCTCTGGACCTCGAACTTCCCATCCATGAGCTGACTATACCTCTATTTTTACACACCACCCAGTTTCAGGCACTTTTCTGTTATCAGCATTGGAATGGACTAGAACAGAGTAAACAAGATCCTGTCTATGCACAGCCCCCAACATGCTTTGGAACGTTGAGTCCCTGACCTGGATGGCTGGAAACTCCGTGCAGCCTGGCCTGAGGAAGAGCCAACTCCCTGGGCTCTATCCCTTCTGCAGGAAGACTCCAGGTAAGAAGATTCTGGACCACAACAGATGCTGGCAAGGAAGGGATTCCCACGCAGGGGAAGCATGAGGCAGAAGCCAGGAACTTGGGCCTCCTTGCTCTGGGCTTCAGGACCACATAAAACAAGGCTCTGGGATTAGATCCATTTCTAGGGCTCCTTCTGGGTCTGTGAGTTGATGGCTCTGGGACATCATTCCCACTCTACAGCACCCTGTGTTGTGTCGCACCTGTCACAGAACCCAAGCTGTTGAAGACGCTCCCAGCGTCAAAGGTGAATGAAGGCTGACGGAGGGACGAAGCTGTCACAAGCCTCAATTCTATACAAATAAAATGTCTCAGTTCAGAACTGCCACTTGTACCTCTGCACATGCTCAAAATTAATGTGCCGTTACTACCCGGTAGGCTGTTCCTAATACCGCCGCCCAAACCACGGTGCTCCTGAAGCATCGTCGGAGGGGGCCGAGCAGGCACCAGCTGCGCCTGTGAGAATGAATTCATGTTGAAGCCAGATCCTCTTCTACTGCCATCCGTGTGTCTGAGCAGCGAAGGAACCAATGGGACAGTGCCGGGGGGGGGGGGGGGGGGGGGGACAGTGGGGAGGGGCAGGAGCAATGCCTCACACTTCGATTCAGTGCCTTGCCCCTCCCCAGGCACCCAGCCAGCTGTGGTGGAGGAGGGGACAGTGGTACTGTGCTGTGCTATGTGCCCACACGCTGACCCAGCACTGTCGGCCAGCCCTGCCGCCCAGGGAGCAGGAGGCACTGGATGCAGGCGATGGTTCCCGTCCATTTAGCATGGGCTCGCCAAGCCCCGCAGGGAGGAAAAAGGCAAGTGCTACGTGTAAGGGGAACAGAAATAAACGCGACCCTAGGATCTCCTTCCCACCAGCCTTGAACCACGTCTCGGTCCATTTCCTGCCACCAGGAGCTCCCTGCAAGGCCCAGCTGGAGGAAACCAGGCAGATGGAAGTGCCCGGATGAAGAGCAGTCATGGAGTTCAGTCAGCAGGGCCGGTCTGCAGGAGGCTCTAATTACATGATCTTGCTCTGCTCTCCCACTTTTCCTGTCTCTGTCCCCACTTTAGTCCTTATAAACCCCCAGTCAGATGTGGTCGTAGCCTGCTCATGGCACTGAACCTGCTCTAACCTCAGGGTTGAGGTAGTGGGGCTGGAGCCTGGGCTGTAGGGTGATGGGTCAGTGTCTCGAGGAATTGCATTCTCTCCAAGACCTCTCTCTCTCTTTTAATAAGAATTATTTATTTAATTTTATTTATTACTATTATTATTATTTTTTAATTGACCAGAGAGAGACAGAGAGAGGGAAAATAAAAAAGTAAGCCTCCAGGTCTGAGAGTCAAACCATGGTTGAGCATGTGGGAGTCAGTGCCCTAACCAGCAGGCCACCTGCTGGCCCTGAAGACCTCTCTTATTTGCATTTATTTTTAAATTTCTTCTACTCATAGTCTTAACATACTACTTTAAATTGTGGAAAGGCACCACACGGCTGGGAAAAGTGCCACTCCCCGGCTCCCTGATTCCTCCTCCACCTGGTCTCTGGGCTTCCAGGTCCCTTGTCCTGCCAGATGAGCCTTTCTGAAGCCCGCTTTGATGGCCACATCACGGCTCACAGACCACCCAGATCCAGGCAGACCGATCACAGAGTTCAAGGTCAGCAGTTACTACTGTCGACTACCTGCTACTTTCTAGAAGCAGCCCGGATGCTTCAGGGACACTATCTCATGCAATCTTCATGCACTCCTACTAGATAGGTATTATGACTAATCCCCTTTATAGATGGGAAGATTGAACTTCAGCGGATCTAAGTTGCCTGAAGTCACAGTGTAAAAGTGCCAGAACCAGGATTCAAACCCTTAGCCCAGGCCCTCACCACTGCACTCTAGTGTGTCCCTGTCTTTCCACATGTCCACTAGGTAATGTCACAAACTAGTCCAAGCTGAGAAGCAAATGCCAGAGCTGGGAACAGTAACCGTCATCTTCTGGCAGTTTTCCAAGGCAGTCTGTACAACAAGTCCTTGAGGTGCTGGGCAGGGAGCGTCCCCAGGTCAAATGCACACAGCAGAGTCTTGTTTTCTAGCTGCTTCCCGGAGAGGAAAGCACAAAGCTCTGAGAAATTCTGAGAAGGGACGTGTCTCGCTTTGCATAGCAGGGAAATGTACGGAGACAACATTTTGTGTTTTGTTCTCACTGTGGTATTCTTCCCCCAACCCTTCTTCCCGAGAAGCAGTCTCTGGCACCCTCCTGACCCAGGGGAGACTCTCCCGTAGGATCTCTGCAGCTGCTGGTTGACACTTCTTTCTGCCTTTGACTTCTCTGCCTGGTGGAGAGCAGGTGGGGAGACAAAAGCAGAGAACAGCTAGGAACTCTCCGAGGTGAAAAGAGAGTTTTAGGGAATGCAGGCACCAGGCTGGGCCTCTAGAGAGTGTCAGGGTGTGAGAGGAAACAGAGCTCCAGGTAGAAAGGCTTCACCTCAGCAGAGTTTTCCAGGCCCAGGCCCGGCACAGCTCAGCGGAACCGCCGCCCTTCACGCGATATCAGGCCTGGGCCAGGAGCCAATCACTAATGCCGCTTCAGCCCGAGCCCTGAGGGTCCTGCTCTGGTCACAGCACAGGATGCTGTCATCACCCTGGAGGGGCGTGGGCAGGATCAGGAGGAATTCTCAGGGATGACTGAGGCCGAATTTCCTATTGACTGGTGGGTTGGAGGTTCGGGTTCAGAGTCAATTTGACTTTAAGAAAATAAGGGGGGACCACCAGATGGCGTAATGGTTATGTCACTGGACTCCCATGTAGTCGACCACAGTTCAAATCTTAAGCGTGTGTACATGAGTGTCCAAAATCCTGAGGGGAGAATGGAGGAGAAGGGTATGTGGCATGGCCATGCCTCCTGATGGGGTGATTTCTTGCTCTCTGTCTCTTTGTCTCTCTCTGTCTCTCCAGTGAACACACGTGCCCTATAGCAAAAATCTCTCTTAAAAAAAAAGGAGAAAGAAAATAAGGTAACTTGACAGCCCTTGCATATCTAAATTTGAATTCTTACCCATTAAGTTTGATAACGTAATTTGTCCACAGTAATCTTTTCAACGTAAAACCTACAATAACAACTGTTGGAATTGTTGATCATTTGATCATATTTTGGGAAATTTTGGCTTCTGGGCATTGGCCTCCACTTCAATTAACCTGCTAGTAATAATGGGGCCAGCAAGGCCAGGTAAGAATGGACTAGAGAGGGAGAGAATGGGAAGGAGAGGGGAAGGAGAAAGACTAAGAAAAAGGGAGAGCGAGCGAGCGAGGGAGTGGAGGTATAGAAAGGGATGGACCTGGCCGGGAGAGAAAGGGACAGAGCAGAGAGGACAGGGAGAGATGTAGGTGGAGAGTCCATCATGGATCAGGCATGGCCATGGCCTGGGATAGGTCAGCACCCTACCTTGTCTGTGAGTAGGCAGACCCTTGGGTGGCAATGTCAGGTGGGCGCTGTGTGAGAGAGAGAAGAAGCCTGGTCTTGAGACTGAGAATAGGCCCCCTCAATTTCTAGGGCAGCAGCCTTTGGGGAGGCCCTGGGCACTCATAAGAGCCACATAGGACTGAGGGATTCATCTAGCTGGTGCCCAAGTGGCCAGAGCTAGAAGCTTGGCTAGGGGCTGATCCTAGGGAGGGGCTGATCTTGGGGAGTGGCAGACGGGCAGTGCCTGCGGTCTCAGACTTGCCCCAAGGGCTATACCAACAACGGCTACATCTGAGACTCCCCTCTTCACTCTCTCTTTCCTCAGAATGGCCCCCCTACCTCCCTTCCAGGCACCTTCAGAGAAGGTGTCTAAGAAACCTTTTCCCACTAAGTGTCTTAATCTGTCATCTCTTCCCAAGGTGCACAGAGGTGGGAATGAGCAAGGTAACTATCTGTGATGGTGAGACTTTTTTTTTTTTTCTCTTTAAATTTATTTATTTTTTACATTAATTCACTATACATCATTATAGCATACAAATGAATTTTCTATCCAAAATACACTGTGTATTGGCTCAATCAAGCACATCAACTTACATGTTTTCAGCAAATAATTTTCCAATTCTTATGTCTTGTATACTTTGTTATTTGCTTTGCCATCCTTGATTACTTATCCCTCACCCTCTGCCATGTCCCACCCTCCTCCCACATTGTCTCTGGTATCCATGGTTGCTTTCTATGCCTCCCCCCCCCATTTAATTGATTTGCTAATGAACTTAATTAGTCTAAATATATCCAATAGCTAGCACAGCTGATATATACCTATACATGAACCCAAGTCTGACTTTAGGCATAAACCCCAGTGAATAGAATGAACATATTATAAAGTAGCA
The DNA here is from genome assembly GCA_026018925.1 of Tupaia tana. Classification (NCBI taxonomy): domain Eukaryota; kingdom Metazoa; phylum Chordata; class Mammalia; order Scandentia; family Tupaiidae; genus Tupaia; species Tupaia tana. Next base: position 82,179,066 of record JAKSZU010000004.1, read on the forward strand.
CCCAGCTGGGGCTATACAGCTTACTGCAGTCATCAAATATGCAATTTTTAAAAAATTTCTATACGAACAGTTTTACCGTTTTTTTTTCTCCTGCAACTTTTTTTTTAATTACTTAACATTCATTCCCTGAGCATCATCACAACGTATTAAATGTGGTTTCCCATCTAGAATAAACTGCATAGTGGCTTAATCATGCATGTTATCATCAATAATATTCCATTTCTACTTTCATACATATGTATGCGTATATATATATATGTTTTTTACCCCATGTTTGACCCTCTGCCCTTTCCCACTCTCTTATTACACTATCTCTGCTATATACAGTTGTCTTCCATTCCTTTTTCCCCAACATTTTGTTGATCACACAATATCATAAGTAATCTAACTACTTTCAGCAGGTAATTTCAAGAAGAGTAATTTTGAACTGGTAATGATATTTCCTTGAAACTTAAAGCCTAGAAACAGGTTAGTATTCTGTTCAAATTGTAGGTACATGCACCTATCAACAGCTCAAGACAGGACAAAAATCCTTTAAAACCAGAAAACAAAGCTTAGGAGAAAAGCAGCAATAATTCAGTCAAGTCACAGAATGTTGTTTCATCGGTTCAGTCTCATGTACTTAATCTTTCTTCTGTTAAGGTTCAATCTTCCAGATTGAATTCTGGGATATAATATTCATCTCCAAACATTGTCCCTACAATTAAGTTGCCCATTTTCTTAGTTTTTGAACTCTTATTTCTGTGTGTCTGCATTTAATTTTACTGACATAGCACTCCCTTAAGAACTTCTTGGAGATCTGGTCTGGTGCTGGTAAATTCTTTCAGGTTTTGTTTATCTGGGAAAGTTCGTGTCTTTTCTTCCCAAATGAACGATAACCTTGCTGGGTACAGAATTCTTGGTTGAAATTGCTTTTCCCTTAATACTTTGAATATATTTTCCCATTCTCTCCTCGCTCGCATTGTTTCCGACGAGAGGTCTGCCATTAGTCTGATGGGATACCCTTTGTAGGTAACTTGCCTTTTTTCTCTTGCCAGTCTTAGTATCTTGTCTTTGTCTGTGGTTTTGGTCAATCTGGCTATAATGTGTCTTGGAGAAGATCTTCTTGGGTTGATTCTATTTGGAGTCCTCTGTATTTCTTGGGACTGAATCTTTGAGTGCCTCTCCAGGTTTGGAAAGTTTTCTTGCAGGATTTCATGGAATAGATTATCAATGCCCTTATGAGTCTCTTCACCCTCTGGGATGCCTATTATCCGGATGTTTGGACGTTTAATTGTATCTAGAACTTCTTGCATATTATTCTCAAATTTTTGGGCCATTTTCTCAGTCTTTGTGGTGGATTTTTCTAGGCCAGCCATTTTCTCTTCTACATTAGAGATTCTATTTTCTGTATGATCTAGTCTGCTTTTAATACTTTCAAGGGAGATTTTGACTTCTTGTATTATAGCCTTCATCTCTAACAGTTCCATCTGATTCTTTTGTAAAGTGTGAAATTCCTCTTTTAGATCTTGCATGAATTTCCTCATCTCCTGGAACTCTTCAACTCATTTCTCCTTCCTCTTCAGCAGTTCCTTGTCTCTCTTCTCTTCCATCTCTGTTAGCTTTGCCATTATGAATGTTCTGAATTCTTTATCAGACATTTCCATGATTTCCATTGAACTGTGTGTGGATGAAGAGGAGCTATGCTTTTCCCTTGTGGGAGAGGTATTTTTCTGCTTCCCCATATTTCTTGTGGTCGTGCAGCGATTTCTAGTCATCTGGTGGATGGTCGGTTTCTTCCCAAACTTGGAAGTTCAAACACGCGGGTTTTGTATGCTGGAGGCCCAGTGATCAGTGGGACATCTTCCTTTCTCCCAAAGTGGCTAGATCACAGGAGCCATGGAGCTGTCTGTCTCTTGAAGAAGGGCTGTTCTGGCGATGGTGAGACTTTTATGGGCAGTGCCTGGGCAGTGGGAGAGATGCTCAGGAAGGAAGATTTTTGCCTAAATCCTTGCTGGTTTTTCTTAGGGTGAGACAGACAAACTAAGATCAAAATGCAAACTGCCTGTGTTGCTGAAGGTCGATGTGGGACTGGGAATCAGGAGAGTAGGTTCAGACACGCCTCGGCCTGTTAGCTGTGGGGCCTGGAGCAGGTCATTAACTCAGTGCTGCTTCGGTCCACACAGGGAAAGCACTGAAGGGCTCAGTCCAGACAGTCTCCCTTCGTCCCAGCTCTAACATCCTCTAGTTCCATAAATGGAGTTCAATGTAAAAATCAAATAAAACAACCAAATCAACCCAGTACCAATTTAGATGGCCATGGTTCTTACTGAGCTACATAGATAAATGGTGAGTGGTTCATTCAAAGGGTTAGACTTAGTAGTACTTTGCTCTCCAGAACAGATATTTCTGGGGTTGCATGCACATTGGTGGAACAAGCAGAGGCAGGGGAAAAGCCTATGGCCCTTCCTTTCCCTCCCCTACCCCACCCGCACAAGGAGAGAAACTCTCTGGTGTGTACAACCTTTAGGGCACACCTGCTCCAACCCTGTCCTAGGGGAAGATGATGTAACACCATGACCCAGCCTTAAATCCATTTCAGGTATTATTCCCACAGCTAGCAAGGGAAGGATACTAATGATGAATGTCAGAAACCCAATCCAAACGTGTTTAAGCAAAAAAGAAAATGTATTGGCTCAGATAACTGGAAACTCCATGGGTGAATTTGCTTTCAGACATGGCTAGAATCAGGAAATCAAATGGCTCTCTCTTTTTCTTTTTCTTTTTCTTTTTCTTTTTCTTTTTCTTTTTCTTTTTCTTTTTCTTTTTTTCTTTTCTTTTCTTTTCTTTATTTATTTAGTTAGTTTTTGCTATAGGGTGCATGTGCTTGCCAGAGAGACAGAAAACAAGAAATCACCTCCAGGGGTGATGGCCACACTGCAATCCCTTCTCCTTCATTCTCCTCTAGGGATTTTGGGCACTCACACTTAAGTATCCATCGTGAGTTTCAAGTCGCTGGGTATGGGACTCACACCGTGTGGAAGTCCAGGGCCTTAACTACCACGTCACCTGCTGGTCCTATGTTTTTTAACCTCCCCTTATTTCTGCTTGGTGTCATTCTTTCTACAGCCTACTCCTACGTGGTAGGAGAGGTGGTTAACCACATCCTGTATCCTCTCCTCCTATGTTAGCAGACCCAGCTGAGAGAACCAGTCTTCCTCAACGGCCCCACCAGGAAGACCAGATTGACCATTTTGGGCCTTGTGCTCCCTCTTGGATCAAACTCTGTCATCAAAGGGCTGAAATACTGATTGGCTAGGTCACATGCCTCCCATTACTGGAGATCGCAGTGGAGGTCAACTTCATTTGAACCTCAGGAAAGGGGTTATCTACAGGAAAGAAAGGGTAGAGAAGGAATTTTAGACAGAAGAAACATAAGATTTCTTAAAAGAGAATGCTTTTAAGTCCATTTTATAGGTAAGGAAATTGAGGATCAGACAGGTTACATAATGTACTGAAGTTCACTAAACTGAGTTGCAGAGACTGGACTTGAAGCCACATTTGTGTTCCCACAACGTGCATGTGCTAGTCACTATACTCCACTCGCTAAACCATCTCGACATCCCCACAACACCATCATCCCAACTTAGAGCTATTCATTCAGGGTTCCCATAATAACTGAAGTTGAAGGCCTTTCAAAATGCTCAAGACCCCCCAGCTCTCAAGGAGCTGGCTGCTCTGCTCTGTTCCTCATCTTCAGCCTTTCCCAGTTGGAAGGAAGGTCCTGGGGAACCGTAACCCACCTTTCATTACCCCTCCCAAGGCCAGATCTGAAGCCTGTGGAATAGGCTGAATGTCACCATGTAAAGCCAACGTTCTCCACCACAGACTGGTGAGTCATACGTGAGGTGTGTTGCAAGTGATGCGCTTTATTAATAGTTAAAGCATTGAAGTTTGCAAATGTCTTGTCTTAAAAAAAGAAAAAAAGCCAGAGAAAGATTCAAGGTTATCCCTGTAACAACACCCATTGTGTCTGCTTGTATTTTTCCTGCTTTTTTGAGTGGGAGAGAGAGAGAGGTGGAGTTAGAGCAAGCAGGCAGGAATTTGTCATTACCTTGGGTATAGCCAAGGGAGCTTTTCTTGCTTGTGTGCCCAACTGGAAAAAGGACTAGAAATTATTGATTTAAGGGAGGACTTCTGCCCACAAATACCTCCTCAATACCTACTTTCAATTCCACCCAGTAAAGATAGATTTGGGTTTAAAAGCTAAAGCTGGAGAGGGAGAGTGACAACAGCCACTCGACTATTAGTATGAATTATAGGATCTCCTTGTTCAAGAATAAAGTCTTCTAGAGATCTCAGATGAATGGGGACATTTCTGAATACTTTCAGGTAATAAAAACTTCTGAAGGACTAAAAAAAAAAGTCAAACTTTAAAGTGAAGCTTTAAATAGAGTTGAAAGCTTTGACTTAATAGGTAATTTTATGCAAAATAACTTTCACACTAGCAAGCAGCTTCCAAAGTGAGTGACAAAGTAGGCAGTTGATTTTTTTCCCCATTGCTGCAAAGTGGAGCTTTATCCTCTCAGTTCTTTTTGCCTTCTAGATATTTTTAATGTAGTAGTAGTTTAAGAAAGAGCTGGAATGCACACCCATTGCAGCATTATTCCCAATAGCCGAGAGGCGGAAGTAACCCAAGTATCCATCGAGGGATGAATGGATAAAGAAAATGTAGTATATGAGACCAGCTGGTGGTATGGTGGTGAAGGTGCTAGACTCCCACCTGGCTGACCACAGTCTGAGTCCCATAGTTTGGTGGCTTGCTTTCTCCCTTTCTCTCTCTCTGTTGAGCATACATGCCCTATACTAAGTTAAATAACAAAATATAAATAATTAATAAAATTAAATAAGTAATTTTTTTAAAGAAAATATAGTACATACATAAGAATAGGAGATTATTCAGCCTTATAAAAGATGGAAATTCTTTTCTTTTTTTGAGGTTTTTGCTATAGGGTGTGTGCGCTCGCCAGAAAGAGACAGAAAGCGAGAAATCACCCCCCAGGGGGGATGGCCATGCTGCAATCCCTTCTCCTCCATCCTCCTCTCGGGATCTTGGGCATGCACACACACGCGCCCGGCGTGAGTTAAAGCCACCCGGTTGGGGACTCGAACCGTGGTCGATTACATGGGAGTTCAGCAACATAGCCATTACGCTAACTGCTGGTCCCAAAGAAGGAAATTCTGACACATGCTACGATGTGAAGGAACCTTGAAGACATTATACCAGGTGAAATAAGTTAGTCACAGAAAGACAAATACTGTAGGATTCCACTTATTCGAGGTTTCTAAAATGGTCAAAGTCTCAGAAAAAAAGAGTAGCATGGTGGTTGCCAAGGGGTGGCAATTGGGTAGGGATGAAGGGTTGTTCGATGGGGGTAGACCTTCAGTTTTGTAAAAATGAGAGAGTTCTAGAAATCCATTGCCCAACAATGTGAACACGGTTAACACTACTGAACTGTACACTTAAAAATGGGATAAGATGAAATCTTTACCACAAATCTTAAAAATGTTGCAGAAAAGAGCCAGCCAGGTGGTGTGGTGGTTATGACCAATGCACAGTTTGAGTCCTGAAACTGGTAACTTGAAAAATACACCAGAAGCATGTGCGTACATGCCCAAAATCCTGAGAGGAGAGTGAAGGAAAAGGCTCTCCTCCCCTATCCCCCGGGATGTGCTTTCTCACTTTCTCTCTGGCCAAAACAGTAAAATAATAAAAGAAAGAAAAAAGAAAAGAAGAGAAAAGAAAAGAGGGAAGAAAAAGAGCTGGAAAACCAGAACTGTGCTGTCAATCATTTGAAACAAAAACAAACAAACAAAAGCAGGGGGTTGGTCCTAGAACCTAATTCTAGAAATGTTTGGAAGTCAAAAGTGACAGTGAACCCCTCTTCCGTGGAATAAAAGCAAAAGAAAATTCAACATGGAGTAGTTTATTTCAAGTAGAGAGAGGGAAGAGGAAGGCAAGAGGAGTTTATGTTGGTTATATTGGGTCACGATGCATTTTCGCTACAGAAAACATCAAGACTTTTCAGATGACCCAATAGTTTGGATCATGGTTTATCTACCCAAATTTAATGTTTTGGAATTGGTCTTAGTGGTAAGTGATTGGATGTCCCTTGGAAATTCATGTGTTGGGACTTGATTGCATTGTGTTGCAAAGGTATGACATGAAACTTAATTTCTCCATGGCATCCCAGAGTGAAAGCTTTGAAGGTGATAATGTCATTGGGGTGGGGCATTTATGACTGAGTTTTTGCGGGGGGCATATAAACAGAGAGAATGAGACAAGAACAGCAGAGAGAAAGCCACATGAATACAGACCATGTTCTACTCTGCTAAACGTTCTGCTTTCTGCAGATGTGATGTCCTTGGACTTTCCAGCCACCAGAACTGTGGGTTATTAAACCTATTTCTTAGTAGTTCACCAGCCTCAAGTACTTCCGTTAGCCAACCAATGACGGATTAAGACAAGGAGGAAGGAGCAAGCTGAAGTTACAGTCTAAAAAACTATCTTTCACCATACACACACACACACACACACACACACACAAGGAAAAGCATACAACTATGTGTTATACAGAATGCAGCATTATACAAAATATTACAGTTTTGCTACAGCAAACATGAAACCTCTCCATGCTGCTGGCAGCAGAGAAGTGCTTATGCGAAATTAAAACAAATCTCACCAATCACAATGGTGGAGTTTTGGAGTTTAATCAGATTGCTTTCCCCACACCTGGTGTAAGAAGAAGGAAAGGAGATAAGAAACATTGTGAAGACTTGGAGTCCTATGATGAGAAACAGACCAAAGCCAGGGCTCCTGTGTAGTCAGAGAGTTCGTGGAGATGAGAGTGAAGTGATCATTACCAGGAGACTAGCAGGGGCTGGCCAGTGAAAAGAAGATAGTAGGGGGAAAAAAACTGCTGCACATTGGTTCTGCTTTCTCCCTTCCCAGAAATCAAATGGTATTTACTCAAACTTTATTAGTTCTTGCTTTCCTCCTTCCTCAGTGGGCTCTGGAGGGTGGAAACAAGGCCACAGGCAGCGAGCTCCATAACAATGCTGGCGCTTCTAAGGGGTGCCTAAGGCGAGGTGTAGAATAGGAGCAGGACTGCCCTGGGTTGTTGATGCCATGAGGTGGTATACAGAGGCAACTTGGTAGAAACTCGGTCACACAGATGGCTACAAGAAAGCCAGCCTGGCCAGCAGCCATCCAGAGTGTCACTTTAATGTGCAGCCCTTCTGGACTGGGAGCAGGCTGGCGAAGGCAGCGTCCCCTAAGGGAGGCTGTGTTATTTGTTCTGCCCACTCTGGGCACCAAGACACTGTCAGCAATAGTTAGGTGGGGCTCTTTTCCCAGTCAGATTCCATTTAGGAAAATACTGCGAAGTATTCTTTACTTTAGTCTTCAATGAAGAGAAGATAAAGGTTCATTGAGAATGACTGAGTCTCACATTACATAGAGAACTACCTAAAACCTCCTGTAGCATGAACTTGGAAAACTAGCTCCATGCTAATGTTGACTTCCAAACAGAGGAGTTGATGAGTCTGTTGATTTTATGTCAAGGCTAGCTGGCCTGCTCCTTCTGTTCCACCTAATTCTTGGCTCATACTGGCCCGGCTTCAGATGGATTTTTTTTTTTTTTTTTTTTTTTTTTTTTTTTTTGCTTGTATCAAGGCTCTGCCACTAATTGCAGAGTCTTTTCAATCTCTACATCTGTAATTTCTCAAAGTTCAGATTTTGAATAACAAAGGCCACATCAATTGCTATCTAGGGAGGTTGCCTCTTCCAATGTGCTCTGCAAAATGCCTCCTGTCAGTTATTTATAACCCAAACATGGCTCCTGCCCCGCTTGGAATGTGCTCTTCGGCTCCATCACCAGCATCTGCTTGCCTCTGTGGTAGGCTGGGGTGGGAACTGGCTCCATTTGGTAGCAGGAATTACTTCCAGACTGGATTTGATCTTCCTCCTTTGGCAAGAAATATAAATTCTAGAATACTTCTTGAGCAACCCCATTCAACGTCCTCTTTGGCTTCAGCTGGTTTTCGGTCCTTGCTCTTTAAGTAGTTCGTTGTTATAGATGAAAGCCAGAAAGAACATGAAGACAGGGTCACTGTACAGTGTGCAGAAGTGCCCAGCCAAGGAGGCAAGCAAGTCTGAAGTCCAGTCCTGCGGGAAGGGATCCTTTGCTTTGCGCAAAGGCAGCAGCTTTCCATCAAGCCTGGTGAAGTGGGTGAAGCTGTCTCATACACAGTGTGTGTAGGGGGAGCGTTCTCTTAGAATTCATGCACTCTATAGTGGCAGTAGCCTTTCCTGAAACAGGAGCTGTCGGATGGGGAAGTTGGCTTTTTAAGAGCTTAAAGAAAAGGTGACCATGCAGTGACCACAACAGTAACACAACTGGACCCAAATGGGAAAGGGCTGGATTCACATCTTGGACTTTCCTGTACAGTCTGGGCACATGTATATGTGATGGCTGAAACGTGTGTGTGTTTGTGTACACACGTGCATATGTATGTGTGCATGCATATGTGTGTATGCGTGCACATGTGTGTGTTTGTGGAGGAGTGGGTTGTGGCTTGAAGATCCTTTTGGGGGTGCCTCTCTCTCTCTCTCTCTCTCTCTCTGCTTCTCTATCTCACAGAAGGAATAAGCAAACTTAAAAAAAAGAAAAGAAAACAGACGTTAAGGAAACACTCACTAGGATTGTTAACAAAAGAGAATTCCTCATGATCAGTTAAAAGACCAAAGATGAGCAGCCGAAAGCCCTGCTCCCAGGCTGACTCTCCACTGGGACATACTTCACCTTCTCAGTCGTTTATTTCCTGTCTCCCTACTTTATTCCTAAGAAGCAAGAGTTCATTTTTCTATGAAATGACAAGAGGTCTTAGATAATGCGACAAATATCACCGAGCACAGTAGCGGTTCAGAGGCAGTAGACACCATCACCCCTCATACGCGCCCACTTACGCAGAGGAGTGACCGTTACACAGCCTATGATCGGCTTCAATGAAGGTGGCAAGGGGACCAAATGCACCAGACCCACATGCATCAAAAGGGCAGATTTGTTCAGCGCGGCACTGGCTGCCCTCCAGAACTGCTGCTCCAGGCTTCTCTTTCATTCTCTCATCTTCTGCACATTCTCTCTTGCTGCTTGTGTTCTGTGTTCTGAAATTCTCACTGCCTCCCAGACACCAGCTCGCTTTGATGGATGTGCTTTGTTCTTTGTGTAAGTGGAGTATTGCTGAAGAGAACAATACAGTCCTCAGCCAGCTCGACTCACTTCTTTCAGTCCTACCTGCACTGCCTAGGCATAGCAAGCAATCTGGGAGCGCGTGTGTTTAGGTGCATAAAACACGGTTCTAGGCACTGGGAAGACAGTGCCGATGAAAACAGTCACAACGTCCTGCTCACAGGCCACTGCATTTTAAAGGGAGTGGGCTAGGGAGACAGAAACAATAAACAACATAGGGAAATCAGATGGTGACATGTTCTGAAGAGAAAAAGCAGGAGAGTGTGGAGGCAGGGGGTGGTTTGACCTATAAAAGGAGGCCAAGAAAGCCCTCAATCCAAAGAAGACTTCTTCTGTATTCATGGTACAGCATGTGTGCATGCACGTGAGAGGAAGAGAGAGGTAAGTGAGCACCTTCCACATGGGCACACTGCGATCTTCTTCCTCCCTCCAGTCCTCCAGCCAGTTGGGTCTTGGGCACTCAAGTGCAAGCCCAGCATGTCTGACCGAGCAGGGGAATCAAACTGTGGTCGCCATGTGGGATCCAGCTTCTCTGAGCAGTGCCATGGAGCTGGTCTGAGAAGAGGACTTTGATTAAAGATCCAAAGGCAGTGAGTGAGCCTTGGCATACCTCTAGGAAGAACTCACAGCGATCCTTTGGTCATTCTTAAGTTTCTGATCGATTATGCCAGGTTTATATTTTACTCTCACCAAAGTCTATAAGTTATCAGCTGTCGTGGAACAAATCACCCCAAATTTAGTGACTTCAAAACAAAGGACTACCTCATTGTTACTATGCATCAAGAATCCAAATGTGGCTTAGTTAGGCCCTGCAGGGTCTCTCACACAAATGGCCATGAAGATGTTGGCCAGAGCTGCAGTCAACCCCAGGCTCAGCTGGAAGATGATCCACTTCCAAGATCCCACAGGGGGCCATTGGTGCTTCAGATCCTCACCAGCCGTTAGGGGGAGGTATCAGTTACTTGCCACTCGGGTCTCTCCATTGGGCAGCTTGTAACAGAGCAATCCACCAAGAGAGCGAGCAAAACAGAAGTCACAGTCTTTTCCTAACCTGATCTTAGAAGTGATTTCCTATCATTTCTGCCACGTTATATTTGATGCAAGGAACTCATTAGGTCCAACCGTAGGAAGGCACAAATACAGGAAGTGAGAATGATTGAGGCCATCTCTGCTACCCAGCGTACAACAAAAGCAGGCGCATCATGAACAGATCCCTGGGACACCTCACGGTTGGTTTTCCCTGGAGCAGTTGATGTGGTCCATTGTGTGAGCTGACTACTTCCCTCTGCAAACCCTCTGTCCATCGGAGCAGCATCCGGTCTGTGAGCTGCCCTCAGCCTCACTCCCAACCCCTCACCCACCACTCACCTGGCTCCCACCGCTCTGGCCGCAGAATCTCCTTGTAGGAAAATGCCAAACCCATCGCTGCCTTTGCACTCTCGTCACTCTCTTCATCTCTCTTCCCGCTCAGTGCTCAGCTTTCTCTCAGTGGGGCTTTCTCGGACCGCGCTCATCTAAAACAGCCACTCTCCTCACCCCTCCCTCCCTCTTACTCTACTTTGTTTTCCCTATACCACTCTCGCTGTCTGAAATTGTGTACCGTTGGTTTGTTGTCCATCTCCCGCACTAGAAGGTAAGAGCCAACTGGGCAGGTTTTGTGTTTTGTTTTCCTCTGTGTTTGCAGCGCCTGGGGCTTAGAAGAGTCTTGGTAAATGTTGCCAGCCTAAGCGAATGAATGAACGAATGGCATTTGAATGTATGTAAAGACAAAGCCAACTCCAACACAGTGATAATATTTCCATTTGGGGGCTTATTATATCCTAAGGAACTGGCAAGTGTCATTTCATTTAATCCTTTCAAAGTTCCCTTGATAGTGGGCCGGCAGGTGGCATAGTGGTTAAGGAGCTGGACTCTCACATGGCTAACCGCAGTTCAAGTTCCAGACCTGGAGGCTTGAAGCTCATGTTGGGCACATGTGCGTGCATGCCCCAAACCCCAAGAGGACAATGGAGGAAAAGGGGACTGGAGCTGGCCATCCACCCCGGGGGGTGATTTCTTATTTTCTCTCTGTCTCTCCAGTGAATGCACATGCCCTATAGCAAAAATCTCTCTTAAAAAAAAAGTCCTTGATAGAGATACTATTGTTATTCTCATCTTCCAGAGGAGGAAAATGAGATTTGGCAAGACCAGGAAGTTTACACAAGGTCATACAGAAAAAAGAAGAGCTTGTATTTAACCCAGGCTTGTCATGCTGCCTCCCCAGCAATAAAGCAGTGAAGACAATGACTCTGGGGCCAGTTCCATGGCCTGGCGGTTGAGGCAGGTGGATCCCACATAGGTGACCATGCAGTTTGAGTCCAGGACCCAGCAGCTTGAGAAACACCGGGAGCATGCGCATGCATGTCTAACAATCCCCAAAAGAGGAAGAGATGGAGGAAAAGGGATTACCGCACGATTATCCCCATGGCAGGTACTTTCTCCTCTTCCCTCTCTCTGTCTCTCTTTCTCTCTGGCAAAGGCACACACCCTTCTAGCCAAAAAGAAAAAATAAATGCAGTGGTTCTCAGTGCTGGCCACACACACCCACAGGGTGTGTCCCCATAAGATCCGTATGTATCTTGGCCAGTATAAAACTATCTCCAAACTGCTCGCTGGGAAATCCCGATGCACGGCCTGGGATCCTTGCTCTAAAGAACCATCTCTCACATTTCAAGATCTAGTGGAAAATGTAGTGCCTCTCTCAGTCCCTAATTTAATAGCCCTTTTCATCATAAGCCGGCTTTAGGCAAAACTGTGACATTGAGCTTAGTGCTTCCCAGAGGCCCTGCTGAGACTCGAGCACCCCAGGTTTCTGCTGTCCTCACCACAGTCGTCCATGCTGTGACCTCCTCCCTCTAAGTCCTGTGCTGGCTCTCAGGGATGGTGAGAGGACAAGCCAGGACAGGCCCCCGGGGTGCTCTCAGGCTTCACTGCTTATGCCTCTGCTTGGAAGAGTCTTTTCCTCGTATTAGCTGGTTAGTGGCTATTTATGCTGAGGTCTCAGTGTAAATGTCACTTCCTCCAGGAAGCCTTCCTTAACCACATCACTCCCTGTTCCACTGGTACCCACAACTTCCTCTGTCACAGGTGAATATCACTTTGAACCCATGCTCACCTGGTGCTTCCGAAGAGGCTCTCTGAGATCCGGAGCCATGCCTTCTGGGCGTCTGTTTGCTGCCAGCGTGTACTCCCGCTTCTCTGGGGAACCATTTACCAAATTGCCTTTGGGAAACCTTCTTCTTCCCCATTTCAGACGTGTGAGTTGTGTAAGATTGATGCCAGTGCCCAACTCCAGTTGTGGAGTTGCCTTTTAAAAAAATCTTCTCTGGTTCTACTTCTTTTTGCCCCAGCATACCCTGCCTCTGTCCTCCCTGTCCCAGTGATTGGCTCAGGTCTGACATGTGACTTAGGCTAGTCCAGTTGACTGAGTCTCAGGGTTCTGCCTGAAAATGATGAGCCCTGAACTCCTGGACTCCTGCCCTCTGCTGGACACGTAGCCTCATGGGATACTGGAAGAAGCCTGGGACTAAGGGAGGTGAGGGGTGGGACAGTAGAGTGAAGCAGAGCTAAGACATGGAGAGAAAGAAACGGAGTCCTGGTCACATCGTTTGAAGCACTTGATCAAGCATTGCCTGAAAATAGAGTGATCTCTAGACCCAATTCCATGAACTAATCAATTCCTTCTACATTTAAACTAGTTGGAGGTTTTGGGTTTTTTGTTGTTACTTGCAACCAGGAAATGATCTTTTTTACAAAAGTGTGCACAAGTATGTGTGAGAGAGAGAGATCATCCTTAGCAGGGTCTGTCACACTGCAATCCTTTTTCTCCAGCCTTCCAGCACCTTAAAATCGTGGGCAACCAGGTATGTGCCCAGATTTTCAGGCCAACCTAGGGATTCGAACCTATAGTCAACATATGGCTTCCAGCACTGCAGTCCAGTAAGCCATGGGCTACGCCCCTGCATTGGGCTGCCGAGAAACTTCCTAATTTTAGAGTCTGCCTTAATCACTGTTGTGTCCTCAGCCCCGGCTCAATACAATGGGAAAAGAAGACATTTTCTTCCTCTGGGAAAGCAGTTGGGCATTAGTAACCTCACCAGGGCTGGCACAGTGCGGGCACCAGCCACTCTCAGCTCTCCAGTTCTACCTCTTTCTCGCTGGTTCTGCTTCTTTCTTCCCTGTGCCAACACAGGGCTCATCAGACAGCTCTCTCTCCGCTCCCCCAAGGCCATGAAGTCTCAGGAGCTCTTCTTCTGGCTGCTGAGACACAGTCCCTAACACCTAGTCCTGCTTACAAAATCATCTCGCCCAGCCTCACTCAAGTCCCCAGCCTACCTTCACAGGCCACAGTAGATAACTCAGAGCTGGTTAAGATGACTGTGCCGCCCAAAGCACAGATTCAGGGCACCATCTACTTGCCTTTTGAAAAAATCCAGGCTGTGGGGCCAGCAGGTGGCGTGGTAGTTAAGGATGCTGGACTCCCACATGGCCGACCATGGTTGGAGTCCCAGACCTCGTGGCTGGCTTTCTCACTTTCTCTCTCCTCTTTCTCTCTCCTCCTCATTCTGTCCCTCTCTGGTCAAATTTAAACAAACAAACAAACAAACAAACAAACAAAGTTATTTGTAAAAAAAAAAAAAAAAATCCAGGCTGTGATTGGTTCTTCTACTCACACTGAGAAAATTGTGTGCCCTCTCTTCTGTCAACAATCTGTTTTTATCCTTGCTGTCAGCAGAACTCAAGAAAGAAATGTAATGGTCATCTAGTTTAACTCCGCCCCCAGGGTGGATGGCACCGCTCAGCCTCTGACTGGAGTCTAGCCTGCCTCAGCTTCAACGTTTCCAGGGAACGGCTGCCCCATCTTCCCCAAGGCAGGCATATTGTCAGACAGCTCAGATTGTTAGAAATTGTTCCTGAAACTGAGCTGGAATCTGCTTCCTTGTCATTCCACCTAGTCCTGGGTCTGCCATCTGGAGTCGCTGGCATCAGTTTGATCCCTCCCCCATGTGGCAGTCATTGGGACTGGGATATATGAGGACAGCTCAGATGTCCCTAAAGTCTGCTTGACTCCAGGAAAAGCACCCCTCGTGCATTCACCTAGTCCTCATATCATTTTCCAACATTGCGCTGGCACCGTCGTCTGACAGGGCTCCGGGCATGCTTGTCCATCCTTCGGAAGATACGGTTCCCTGAAAGGATCTCAACAGTCCAGCTATGGCCTGCTCAGCCACAAGTGCTGCAGAACCATCCTGAACCTTGTTCTGGACACTAGCACTGATAACATGTGAGTTCTGGGTGTCGTCTTTACAGCCTCGTCATGTTATTGGCTCAATGTAATCTTGGAAAAAAACAATTAACCCCCTCCGCTGGGTTTTCTATATTTGAACATTTGATGTGTGAGGCGCTACACTGATTTTCTTAAAATATGATCTTTCTGATTTTAGATGGGGCAGAATCAGTAAGATGACTGTGTAACTTACAAAAATTGTGACAACTTTGAGACTTAAAAATAGTGCTTTTATTGTTGCTGATAAATATGGAGAGACAATAGGCACAACCAGGACTGTCCCAAACAAATCTGGACACAGAGCCACTCTAACCAAAGTGATAAAGTGAGGAGGACCACGGAGTCCTGGTTCAAATCCCACGCTGTCATTTACCAGCTCTGTCCTTAACTTCTTGACGTTTCTGTCTTTCCTTCTCGGAAAGGAAGATAATATTCCTGAGTCATAGGGTTATCATAAGCATCAAACGAGATCATGTATGGAGAGCGTTTAACCCAGAGCCTGGCTTTTATTAAGTGCTTAGAACATATCACCTGTACTTTTTAGCTTGTCGATATCTTTTTGAGTTTGACCAGCTCTCTCTCTAAGCATCGTGTCATCTTTAAGTCTGATAACTACTGCTCCTACAGCCCTGTCTACATGACTGCTTAAAATAACCTGTGTCAGTGTCAAAGGCAGAGCCCTGTGGCATGCCACTAGTGACCTCTTTCCAAAACACAAAAGCACTGGTCACTGTTCTTTAGCAATGGCTGTTAAGCCAGCAACCTTGTGTGTCAAAGGAAAATAAGTTCAGTAAGAACTGAAGTTCAGAGACCTCACGACAACTCAGGCTTAGCAGACACACAAGTTAGTTTCTCACAAAGCAGCCCACAAAGGCCTCTCTTTGGCAGGACGCCATCTTCCCACTATCAGTGAGGGAGCCAGGCTGACAGCAGTTTCCTGTCTTAGTACATAGCCTCCTAAGTGGCTCTCCTGGTCACCATTCCCACCAGCAGGAAGGAAAAGAAGAATATGGAATAGAGAGTGTGGGAGGTTTACCAGCCAGGGCCTGGAAGTGGCAGGTGTCACTTCTGCTCAAGGGGCAGTGACGAGAACTTGGACACTGAGGGACACCTGACAGTGGGAAGTGCAGTCCAGTTGGGCTGCCAGGGGCCCACTCCACTCCCGTCCCTATGGGATCCGGGTGGCCAGCTGGCAGTTTCCACCTCTCTAATCCACCCAGTGCATTATCATTCAGCCCACATTTTCTATCTTGTTCTCGAGGAAATAATGTGAGACTCTACCAGATGCCTTATGAAATCAAAGGCCTGCTCTGTGACTAGCCAAGAACCCTATCACAGAAGAAAATCATTTCCAGGGCCTCGTAAGGAGGTGGTGCACAGACAGCCCGCCCTGTCTCTGAGAAATAGTTTCCCATTGTGGGCAGTGCAATTCATTTAATCTTCCCATTCATCTGTGTGGGGAAGAAACCAAGAGAAGGCAGAAACAGTGGCATTTTAAAAATGACATGAAATAAAATTCCAAGTCTAAGAGATTTATGGAAAAGCCAAGCAGAAAAGGAATTCTACATAAAAATTAAAATAATCTTATGGACGGTTCAATATTCTTCTTTGAACAGTTTGAGCTGCCTGAAATCAGTGGTGGGGCTCAGATTTCAAACGTAAGTAACATATGTTCAGCTCTTAAACACCAGCCAGTAGTTATGAAAGTCAAGCAGTGCAGATAAGCAACCTCCTTGGAGAGAAGGTTGTCATTTGTTCATTCAACAAACATGACCAGAGAAACTGCTCAGTGCCATGCACTGTACCGGTAAAAAAGAAGGAAAGAAGCTGTGGTCCCTGCTTTTGAAGGTCTTTCAGATGGAAAGGTTTCTAGCTGTAAACGTCCAGAACCAACCCTGGTTTCTGCTTTAAGCAGAAGAATTTATTAGCAAATATTCGTTAGACCACGACGTCTCTGGGAAGTTGTGTATCTAGGAATCAAACCCCAGAACACTTTGCAGAACTAGGCTAGAAGAGAGAAGGTGGGTCCCGCTGTGAGCACAGACACGCAGCTTGAACTGGTGACGCAGCTGATCAGGAACCTTGGATGTTAGGAGCCATCGAATCTTCTGAGACTGAGGGAGAGACAAGTCACCAAGTCACCCTTGGCAGAATGTACTCTTCCCAGTTCTCGCTTTGCTCCACCATCTTCTGGTCCAGAGTCCTGTGTGGGCATGTGTGGTGGCCGCCCACGTTGTGCCCCAGCTGCAAGGGAGGCAGGAGAGTATCTGCCTTCTAAGTAGGATGTGGGGACTCATAGAACAGGAGTCCCCACACCTAAGAAGGATGTGTAAAGGTCCTGGTTGGCCAAAACATGGATAAGTGTTCATGATGAAGTGAAAATACATGCAAATGTATATGTTAAAATGGAATAAGCGCTTTATGAACAAAGAGCTGGGGAAACACAGAGGACAGAGAAATAACACCGGACTGGCAGATCAGCAGAGACCTCACCAAGGCGGTCTCCACTTCTATCCACCCAATGCATCATCACTCAGCCCACATTTTCTATCTTGTCCTCTGGGTTGTAAAAGATGAGTCAGAAATTTCTGGATAAAGACTATAGAAAGGGACACTGCACACAGAAGGAGAGTATATGAAAAGGAACAGGCATGGGACAGGCTTAGTATGTCTGCTGAGAAGTTCTGATGGCAAAGGCCAGAGCCTTGTGACATCGGCAAGGGGCAGACCAGCTGAGAGGGAGAGGTGAAGATCAGATTCTCAAGAGCATTCTATGGCAGGTAGGAGGTGTAGACTTTATCCTGAGGAAAAGGTGGAATCATTAGATGCCATTTAAATGGGAGTAATATGCTATTTTTGTTTTTTTAAAGTAAACTGGTGCAGGGCCAGCAAGTGGCACGGTGGTTCAGGTGCTGGACTCCCACATGGCTGCTCGAGTCCCGGACCTGGCGACGTGCTTTCTCACTTTCCCTTTCCCTCTCTCTGGCTCTGGCTCTCTCTCTGGTGAGCACATGTGCCCTATAGCAAATTAAAAAATAATAATAATGATGATAAATAAAATTAAGTAATTCCTTAACATAAATTAGTACATTGGTGGAATATAGAGAGTGAACTGGACAAGAGAGGAAACGGGGACAGAGAAAAAGGCCAGAGGTTGGTGCAGAAAACTGAAAGAGAATGATGTAAACTTGAATTAAAGCAGAGGCAGCAGGAATGCCGGGAAAGGCTTCCAAAATTGTTGCTTTCCATGGGAATTCACACCCTGGGCCCAGAGACATCAACTCAGGAGTCATTAGGTTTTAAAGGGTAGTTTATACAAAGACAGAGAGCTGGTGGGGTGGAGAGGAGACAGGAGATTACCAGGAACTCTCACAGTTAACCATTAGAATACTCAAGTCAGATTTCCCAATCCTAGCACCAAGCCAAAAACGGGATGGGCCCAGGAAGGAGACCCAGACCCAGCTGCGTGGCTCACTGTCGTGTTGAAGTGCGTAGAGGGTTTTTGGTTCTCCAGTGTCAATTTCTCTCCCCATAGTAATGTACCTAATCTCTTTGGTGCTGGGGGGCAGGATTCCTTCTCACCCATTCTGTGTAGTCTTGGGAGTGTCAATAAAGGGGCTCTATCCACTCCTGGCTAAGAGGTGGGCATGGGGTCCAAGGCAATTAGATTCTCTTCAAGGATTTTTTTTTTCTTTTATTTCCCCTGAGTGAAGCAAGGCTGGAAAGATGAGTTTGGAGTTGGTTCAACCCAGAAACATCTCCCCCAAGACACCTCCCATTAGTTCCTGCTCTGTGGACTCCTCAACTTCCTAGCTCAATGTTTTTCAAAACCTGGATTCCAACCTTCCTCTAAACTCTGTGAACTCAGTGTGATCCTTCAATTGAACTCATTTTCTACTCAGGGAAGTCAGACTCTGTGGTTTGCAATCAAAGAATCCCGACCAACTTCCAGAGTGGTAAACACTCAAGTGAACTCTAAGTAGGGATCCTTATACCCCGATCTCCCGATGGATACAAAGCGATTATGAAAAAGGAATGGTGCTCTCATGAGCACCAGAACCGGGGTTGTTCTAGCTGTGACTCCACCCTCACTTGATGCAAGACCTAGATAAGGCCTTTCTCCTCTCTGGACTTTAATGCTCTCACCTGAAAATCACAGTGCTGGGCTGGATTATACCTGGTGTCCAGCGGTGTGCTAGTAAACTGCTTTGTAAAAGAAAAAAGAAAAAGAAAAAACAAAGAACTAAAAAAAAATAAACAGCCCTAATTTGTAGTGTTTGATTATTGCCACAGTGTAAATACCTACCACTCTCCTGGCTGATTTTGAGCTACCAATGGTTCAATGACCAGCTTGCAGATTTCCTAAAAGTCTTGCACTTGCCATCAAGTATGAGCTGGCTCTGGTATGTCTCTGGCGTGTCCCTTCTAGGGCTGGCTCCTGGTTTGTACTTCTAAAATCGGAATCTGAGACTAACTCTTTTACCACTGGTGGGAGGAAAGAGGGCAGCATTTCTCAAACACTGTGGCAGCAAACGTGTTAAATACAAATGCCTATGACCACCATCAAGCACTCTAAATCAGCATGGAGGAGGTTATGGGGGAGGCTCCCAAAAATCTGCATCTTTAACACACTCCCCAGGTAATTCTGGTACCGGAGGTGTGAAGGCCACACTTTGAGAGACACTGACGTGGAACGTAGAAGGGAATGTGAAGATGGGTCAGGGTGGGACCAGCAGTTAGTGTAATGGCTATGTCTCTCAACTCCCATGTAGCTGACCACGGTTCGAGTCCCGGACCCAGTGGCTTAAACTCACGTTGAGCGCGTGTGCGTGCGTGCCCAAGATCCCGAGAGGAGAATGGAGGAGAAGGGATTGTGGCGTGGCCATTCCCCCTGGAGGGTGATTTCTCACTTTCTATCTCTCTGACTCTCTCTGTCTGTCTGGCGAGCGCACGCCCTATAGCAAAAACCTCTCTTAAAAAAAAGAGAGAGATGGGTCAGGGTGAGATGGTGGTCCGTAATGGGGTGAGGAAAGGGGACAGAGGAGGATTGTGGAGGGACTGATAACCCAGACTACAGACATGACTGGGGTGTAGGGGCTATGGAAGGGTAAGCGGGAAGGAGATAGTCTCAGCTAGACACCTGGACTCGGAGTGCTGTACAGAATGCCATGGGCTAGCAGCATTTAATAAGATATGATGGTGATGGTGATGGTGATGGCGGTGATGCGGGAGGCTTTGCTACCCTGCCTCACTGGGCTGGTAGGAAGCAGAGCCATCTGGTGTGTAGTCAGCACGTTACAGGATCCACTTTGCTCTCGCTGGTGCTGCTCAGCCAAATTTATCTGTTTCTGGCTGCAAAGCTTGCCTGGTATTGGACTAAGCCCTTAGCTCTGAGCAGGAAGAATCACACGCCAAGGATATGATCGGTTTTCCCCGAGCCGGGGGCAAGACTGGATTTCTGAGCCTTACTAGAATCTGAGACCCTGCTCCAGAGGGTGGGAACCCAGGAATGTTCCAAATGAATGATTGAAAGTCCCGAAGGATTCTGTGCTCACGGCATCAAACCATTTGTCTCCTCCTGCAGGAGAGCGCAGCTTTGGCCCCAATCTCACTGCTTTTTCATATCCTCGTTCCATTCATCTATTGCCTCTGAGAGGGGACAGGGATGGGGTCTTACTCGTCTTTTGAGGCCAGAGCAGACACAGAAGAGTACTTGCCCAGGGGTAAGGAGTGGCTAAAGATTAGGGGTCCACATAGCCTGAAATTTACCCTCCTTGAAGAGGAAAAAGAATCTGCTTAGAGGTACCAGCCTATGCATAATGGTTACATCACTGGACTCCCATATAGTCGACCGCAGTTTGAGTCCCAGACCCGGTGGCTTAAAACTCATTCTGGGCGCGTGTGCGTACGTGTCCAAAATCCCGAGAGGAGAATAGAGGAGAGGAGATTGCGGCATGGCCATACCCCTAGGGGGTGATTTCTCACTTTCTGTCTCTCTGTCTCTCTCTGTCTCTCCAGCAAGCTCACGTGCCCTATAGCAAATATCTCTCTTACAAAAATCTGCCTAGTGAATTGATAATACTAATAAATAATACATCGACAGTAAAAAACCTCACTAATACTCCTCCCATTCTCCATCATCCCCTAAAACAAAGCAACAATCTGTATGTGTGTGGTTTTGTTTTTTTTTGGTTTGTTTGTTTTTGCCAGAAGTTGTGCTCACTCACTGGAGAGAGATAAGAGAGAGATGGGGAAAGTGAGAAAAGTACCCCCCATGGGGAAGGTCATGCCATGATCCTTTCTCCTTCATTTCTCCTGTCAGAATTTTGGGCACGTACACACACACAGCATGTTTTTCAAGCTACCAGGTCCAGGACTCAAACCACACAGTTAGCCAGGTGCGATCCAGCCACCTTAACCACCACACCATCAGCAGCCCCAACAAGACAAGTTTAAGAGTTCTGGGAAAGCCCAGCCTGGTGGCACAGTCAGTAGTAAGCTGAACTGCGGTGCTGGAAGCCATATGGCTGACTGTGGGTTTGGGTCCAGAGGTTGGCCTGAAAACACACCACACATGACCCTCAGAAGCTGGGCGTCTGGGAAAAGGGCTTAATGATGTGATGAGATTCTGTCCAGGAGCTTCTCTCTCCCTTCTCTCTCTCTCTCTCTCTCTCTCTCTCTCTCTCTGTCTCTGTTGTGCTTGTGAGCACATGCTCCCTATCATGAGTAAAATAGTAGTTGTGGGTTTTTTTCCCCCTTTTAGGAGAGATTTTTGCTATAAGGTACGTGCACTCGCCAGAGAGACAGAAAGCTAGAAATCACCCCAGAGGGGATGGCCATGCTGCAATCCCTTCTCCATTCTCCTCTTGGGATCTTGGGCACACCGCACATGCACCCTGCATGAGTTTTAAGTTGCCTGGTCCAGGACTCAAACTGCAGCCCTCTACATAGGAGTCCAGTGACATAACCATTATGTCATCTGCCGGTCCCTGTCTGTTTTTAAAAACGGAGAGTTGGGAGGGGAAAGTATGTGCTGGTATAAGCTCTCTAATATTGTCTTCTTAGTCTTTTACCTTATTCTTCCCCCGAAGGCTCACGGCAAAGTTTTTCTTTGCTAGCCTGGAACGCAGACACCACTTAAACTTCCTCTGGATCTAGGAGAGAGGCTTCACGTTGCCCACACCTGCTCCAACTTTCCCTGTTTAAAAGTCCTCATCCGAAATTCTTTCTTCCCTTCTGACATTCCAGACGCCGTTCTCATACCTCCAGCCCTGCTTGCCTTGCGTCCTCACAGCTCAGCTCAGACAAATGAAATGCTGAATAAAACCTCTCGGTCCACGGGGCAGGGACCTTGTCTTTGTGTTTCATAAAATGCTGTGTACACCTGCAGTGCTTTGTAAATAATAAATGCCCATAATAAAGAAGCTGCCTCTTTAGGGTCAGGGGTAGATGTTTGCAGAATAACATCCCTGCCCACACACACCAGGTCTGGCTCTGCCTGGCAAAGCGGTCCCCAGAGCCTGAGGATGCACTGCACAGAGATTTCCAAAGGGACACGTGACCTGAAACTTAGGGTTCCACACAGGCATGACGCCAAGACTTCCTGGCCGAGGGAGGTCAAAGAGGAGTCTGCTGACATACAAAGTGAATGCATCGTGGAAATGTAAGATGTCGTTATTATTACTTTAACTTTCATTGTTCTGATTAATCTGGCCTTCAGAAATTACAACAACACAAGACGTTTTAGCCAAATACATAATAATAATTTACTGCTGAAAGAGAGTTTGACTGGTAATCACAGGTATTATTACTAAAAGAATGACTTGCCAATTTAGCATCATTCTGATGACCCCTCATGCCACTGATGCTGAGAACTGGTAGAGTGAAAAACCCCGGGGCAGCCTGCTGATCTCTCTCTCGCTACAACTAAACGACAACAGTGCATCTTTTTGAAAATATGCCGCTAAAATCTCCCTTCCTTGTTTCCTGTTGCAGGTCACTGTCAGGGCAAGAATAGCTCTACGGCAAGAAGTTCATCCATCAGATATTTCAGGGACAGAACTAGAGCCCATTCAGAATAACTGGAGCGGGACCAGCAGTTAGCGTAATGGCTATGTCACTGGACTCCCACGTAGTCGACCACGGTTCGCGTCCCAGATCCGGTGACTTAAAACTCACGCCGGGCGTGTGTGCGTGTGTGCCCAAGATCCCAAGAGAAGAATGGAGGAGAAGGGATTGCGGCGTGGCCATCCCCCCTGGGGGGTGATTTCTCACTTTCTGTCTCTCTGTCTCTTTCTGTCTTTACAGCGAGCGCACGCACCCTAGAGCAAAAACCTCTCAAAAAAAAAAAAAAAAAAAAAAAAAGAATAAGTGGAACTACCGTTTACTGCGGCCTTGCCATGCTCCAGGCTCTATACGCCATCTCATCTAATCCTTCCCACCTAGTCTACAAAGTGCATCCTGTTATTATCCATTTTACATATGGGAGACCTCAGGCGCAGGATCTGTGGCTCAGGGGTTTAGCCAGGATCCAAAGATAGACTAAATCCACAGCCCGAGATCCACCACCTCTACTGGCTCAACCCCACCATGACTCATGAGCAGGGATTCATTTGTATCACCCAAACAGATAGGAAACGCAGGGTGGCACTGTTCAACCAATGCATGCATAAGATAATACACAGATGCTCAGGTAGTCGCTCAGATTTGTCTCTGGACTGCCTAACTGGGCAGCACATTTCCTTCCTGGAAGATATTTTTCCAAAGCAGGTATTAAAAATAGTGCGTGGTTTCTGAATACTCTGGCTGGATGGGAGAGTGGAGCAACTCTGAGGAGGGCTGGACTGGAGGGACTACTGCGTGTAAACATTTCACAAGATGTCCGTAAAGCTGACAGTGGACGTGGGTTAGACTTGCTCTTTCTAATTAGCAGAGCTATAAGGTTGTGACTCCTTCATCCCTCTGAGGCTTTATTTTCAAATCTCTTTATCTTTTTTTCTAATTTATTTATTTAACTTTATTTATTATGATTATTATTCATTTTGATCAGACAGACAGAGAGGGAAAGTGAGAAAGCAAGCCACCAGGTTCAGGACTTAAACTGTGGTCACCACTGTGGGAGTCCAGCACCTTTAAACACCACATCACCTGCCGACCCCGAAATCTCTTTATGTTTAAACACAGAATGTGGGGGGAAATGAGAAGGGTAGATGTTTCGAGTGCTTATTGTCTAATCCTGACCATCTGCCCTAGACTCCATTTTCTCCAGATTGCAAGTTGCATGAGCATATTAATGAGCAAGCAGGGAGACGGTCTCAGGCCAAGGCTTGCTCTGGATGAAAGGTATTGCCTCACTAATGACTCACTAATTTCTAATTAATCCTCTGATCCATTCCAGAGTCCTGGCTTGAGAATATTCTACCCTTTCCCCACCCTCCTAACCAGCAGGAGTCCAGATGACTGGGTGGCTGCAGGGCCTATGGGGACAGGCCCTGTCTCTTGTCCTCCCAGAAGTCCCAAAGCCACATGTGGTTTTGAACGCTCAAGGGTGGAGGGCTGGGAGAGGGGAAGGAGAGATAAGCAATGTGTGTATGTAGGGGCTGCAGTGCGGTGTAGTGATTGTGGTAGGGTGTGTGTGTGTCCATGCATGGTTACGGTGTGTGTTGATGTCATGTGAGTGTGTTGTGTGGGTTGGATGGATTTTGTCTACATGGTTTGTGTGTGCACGTGTAATGGGGTGTATGATATGTGGTATGAGTTTGTACCTGCCGTGTACTGACATGGTATGTGTGAGGTGGTATGAGTGCGGAGGGATGGATATGGTGGTATTGATGGTGGTTTGTGTGTTTTGTGTGTGTGTGCATGGTACGTATGTGCAGTGAGATGTGTTATATGTGTTAAGAGTGAGTGTCCGTGTTGTATGGTGTGTATGTGTGTGCATGCGGTGTGGTGTGTGTGAGTGCATGCAGTGTGGTGTGTGTGAGTGCATACGGTGTGGTGTGTGTGAGATGGTATAAGTGTGTAGATGTGTTGTACAGATGGAGTGTGTCTTATGTGTGTGTTGTGTATGTTCAGTAGGGTTTATGATATGAGCGTGTGTCTGTTGTGTAGTGCCATATGATGTGTACAGTGTGTGCTGTGGTGTGAGAGTGGGGTGGATGTGATGGTAGTGGCAGTAGTGCGTGTGTGTGTGTGTAGTGTATGCAAAAAGAAACACAGTGAGAATGAAGACATCTCTAGCAAAATAAGCTATTTGAAAAGGGCATTTTCTATTCCCCAGACATTTGTCAGAATACCTTCCTTTTTACTAACACTTTTGTTCAGAGTCTCTGATACTCTGGATAGCAAAGGACAAGCTATGTCTTAACCAAAGAAAATGAGTGTTAAAGATGTGTTAGGGTGAAGCATTTGAGAAAACAGCGCTTACGATGCAGCAGTTTCCATTTCCTTCCTCTGGATGAGGAGGAATATTGAATTGTAGAACGAGCCGCGTCTGCAGGACTGCGTGGCCAGGGAACTGAAAGGAGAGCGCACGCCCTCTTTGTAGATTCAGCTCTGCTCCTCTGCTGGCTCCTGTTTGCCAGGTCGCACATGCGATGAAATTCTCTCTTTGTGGAATATTAAAGAGGACTCTGGGTCTCCTGGGGTTTGGAATGAATCCTGCAGAAGCAACCAAAGTCACCCTGATATGGAGGTGCCACCTAGGGGCTGAAAGAGCTGTCCTGAGAACTGGGGAAACTAGGAAATGGGAGACCACAGCAGAAGGACTTTGTCACAATCCTTGACACGAGCTTCCTGGAGATGGGCCCTCGCACAGGGAAAAGGATCAGCCCAGGTAACTCGAGCAGCTTCAAAAATACTTTCAGAGAGAATTTTCTTTTTTCTTTCTTTTTTTTTTTTTGGAGAGGTTTTTGCCATAGGGCGCGTGCACTCGCCAGACAGACTGAGAGAGACAGAGAGACAGAAAGCGAGAAATCACCCCCCAGGGAGGATGGCCACGCCGCAATCCCTTCTCCTCCATTCTCCTTTTGGGATCTTGGGCACGCACGCACACGCAACCGGCGTGAGTTTTAAGCCACCGGGTCCAGGACTCGAACCGCGGTCGACTACATGGGAGTCCAGCGACATAGCCATTACGCTAACTGCTGGTTCCCAGAGAGAATTTTCTTAAAGCCCAACTTCCCTGCACAGAGGTATTCCAGAGAAATGAAGATGAAGTAAACGTAAAAAGAAGCTCACACTCACAGATCATCAAGGAAATGCAAATTAAAAGAGTAATTCAGCACTGTTTTTGTACACGTTTTTAAAATGATCATGCCAGGCTGTGAGAAGAAGGGTAAATTGGTATAACCTTTCTGGAAGGCAGATGGGCGATGTATGTCAAGAGTCTGAAAAATATCCCTGCTCTTTGACCCAACAATTCTAAGAGTTTATTCTAAATAATTCATCAGAGCATAAAGATTTCCCTACAAGGATAGCCATTACAGTATTCATTATAAAGGTAAAAAAATGGTATTAACTTTAATGTCCAAAATAGGTCATTTAAAAATAAATGTTTAATATCCACGTGATGGGATACTATGTTGACATTAAAAATCACATTTTTGGACACTACCTAATGACACGAGAAAATAATCAAATATGCCATATGTAAGGTCTGGGGGAAGGGGGAGGAAACATGGCGGAAACAGTCCCGCCGGCAGAACTTTCCTGTTTCTCATCTGGCGTGCTGTCACCAACAGACTTTCCCACCCTTCAGCATTTGGCACACCCACCAAAGTTGAACAGAAACAGCGAACTTCATTGGCCAGACAAGGACCCGTGGTGACCACCTATTGGACAACAGCCCTTTAAGATCAAGCAGCACCCACCCTGGGCATGAATCCCTCGGCCTCTGACCAAGCCAAGGGACCTCACCCCCAAGAGCTTTTCACAGAATAAATTATATTGGTTTTATTAAACCCCAAGGTCTGACTCTGGTATTTTCATCTTTGCCACCTCTGACTCTGCCGCCAATCCCAGACCAAACCTAACACCATAAAGTTTAAAAAGCAGCATATAAAAAAGTACATATAGGGACAGCCAGTGGCGTGGTGGCTAAGGCAACTGGATATCATATGGCCAACTGCATGGTTCGAATCCTAGACCTGATGGAAAAACACTCTGGGTGCATGCGCACAAGTGCCCAAAATCCCATAAGGAAAAATGGAGGAGAAGGGACTGCAATGTGGCCATCCCTCCGGGGGCTGATTTCTCACTTTCCCTCTCTGTGTGTCTCTCTCCAGCAAGCACATGGACCTCTAGCAATTTTTTAAAAGCAAATATAGTAATGCACATTTATAGAAAAAGGGAATGGAAGTACATGTGTCAAACTACTAATAGTAATTTTCTTTGGGGAAAGGGTATAAGTGATTTTTTTCCCTAAATTTTTCTGCATCTTCATAATTTTCTATACAAAGCATAAAGCATTATTATAATAATAGAAATAATATGTATCACTAAAAAATTAAATCACTAGGGCAACCAGATGGCATGGTGGTTAAGGTGCTGGATCCCACATGGCTGACTGCATGGTTCAAGTCCTGGACCCAGTGGCTTGTAAAACACACCAGATGCATGTGCCTGAGTGCTCAAAGTCCCAAGAGGAGAATGGAGAAGAAGGGATTTGGGCATGGCTATCTCCCCTGGAGGGTTATTCTCATTTTCACTCTCTCTCTCTCTTTCTTGTCGGGACCAATTCGGCATGAACAAATTTTTCTGAGTGGGGAAGGCTGTGGATTAGAAATAGACGCAATAACAAACACACAAGGACACACAGGTATAGAAAAGCGAGGATTGGGTGGGCACAATCTTTTTGATAGAGAAGTTGTGACCAGAACCAGCCTCGGGTTTATTCTTTTAAAGGGCAGAAAATGGAGGAAGGGGGAAATGGGATGTAAAGGGAATGGGGAAGAAGGAAGCGGAATGTAAAGAAAATAGGGGAGGAGGAATTGGAATGTAAAGCCAGTTGTTTTGGGATGTAAATCGTCTGAAGATGTGAAAATGACGGGCGCCATATAATTTCTCTGATCTTTTTTGGGGGACAATCTGATAAACGTATGTGACCTTTTTTAGTCTGGCACTGGACAGTATCAGGGTATTGGGTATCAACAACAACCAAAAGATAACCATTGACAGCAGACAGACACCTCTTTCGTAGGTAGATGTTTCTCAATAGCCCTGCTAGAGTAGCTTACGGAAGCGAGTTTCTGCTTCTGTCTACACGCCACATGTTTTCATCACAAGTTTTCAGACTGACTGCTCTCCACACTTTCTTCTCTCTCTTCAGCAAGTGTAAGTGACCTATAACAAACTTAAAAATAAGTAAGTAAATAAAATCACCATGTAAAATCGCTATGTGACAATGATCACATGGCAGTATAGGAATTCCTTTCAGTTAAGAGGGCAAAACATTTATAAGCATTTATAAGAATCTCGGCCTAAGTGCCAGGCCCAGTACATGTGTCGCCTCTGTAATGCTCACAGTAGCCTTGGGAGGGGTGTCTCTGCTCATCTCTCCAACACCTCTCCCCTCCCTTCACTTTGAATCCGCAGTTCAAGTGAAATTGGAAGCAGTCAGAAGACAATTTCTGCACTTGCCCATCACCGCATCGGCCCCCTCCTGGATCTGGACCCTCATTGTGAATCTACGTCCTTGCCCTTGTAACAGATAACTCACCTGTGCTCTAAGGCCAGGCTCTCTGCTAGTGCTCCAAATCCCAACTCTCTGTACCCTCTCAGCCACGTTTCTTCAGCGTTGCTTTCCTGTCTCACGTCATCAATTTTCCCTCTCGACTGGATCATGCCAGCAGCATATAAACATGCTGTGATATTGTCCACACTAAGAAAAAATCTGCTCTTGACTGACAGCCCCTCCAACCACACTTCCTCTCTTTCCACCTGCTTTTGCAATAAAACTCAGGAGTTGTCTATACACACTGATTACACTTCTTTCTCTTCAATCTCATAGGCTGGCATCCTACCCCAGTCCACCGAAACGGTTCATATCAAGCTCACCATTGACTTCTCAGACACCATCTTGGTCAACCTCTCAGCAGCCTTTGAAGCAGCTAAAACAGCTGCTGCTTCCTGAAACAGTTCTTTCACTTGACGCCCAGTAATCTACATTCTCCTGGTTCCAGCCTACTTCATGGACCATGCTTTTGCTGATTAACTTTTGTACACATCCCCAGGTTCCATTCTCTGACCCTTCCTCCTCCTCAAATATGCAACTCTCCCTTGAACTTCAGATTGATAAAGGAATAGATGATCAATAAATCTATAGGAGGGGGTCTTCAAAAAGTTCATGAAAATTCATATTGTAAAGAAAATTTTGCATGAATTTCTAAATTTTTACACCAAAATAAACTTGTATTTTAATCTCATCTTTCCACAAACTTTTTTTTTTGTAGTTTCAGGTTTCACATTTCAGTCCACGATCCATATGGACTTAATTTTTTGTATACAGTACAAAGAATAAGTCAAGTTTATTTTTACATATGGATGCTCCACTGTTTTGTTTTTAATTTACTATAGGGTACGTGAGCTCACTAGAGAGAGAGAAGAGAGAGAGAGAGAGAGAGAGAGAGAGAGAGAGAGGAAAAGTGAGAAAGCACTCCCTATGGGGATGGCCATGTGGTAATCTCTTCTCCATTCTCTTTTTGGTATTTTGGACATGCACATACACATGCTGGGAGTGTTTTCCAAGCTACCAGTCCAGAACTTGCACTGCACAGTAGGCCATGTGATATCCAGCTGTCTTAACCACCGTGCCACTGTCTGGCTGTCCACAAACTCTTTGAAGTCTCCTCACATATCAAAGTCAAATTTCTGATTATCTTTCCCAAGCCTATGTTCCTACCACTGCCTTCTTCACATTAGTTCACAGCATCTGAATTCTATTTTTTTAATTTTATTTAACTTTATTTATTCATTCATTTTTTAATTTGACCAGAGAGAGACAAAGAGAGAAAGAGGGAAAGTGAGAAAACAAGCCACCAGGTCTGGGACTAGAACCATGGTTGGCCATGTGGGAGTGTCCAGTGCCTTAACCACCACACCACGTGCTGGTCTCCAGCACCTGAATTCTTTTTTTAGGAGAGGTTTTTGCTATAGGGCGCGTGCGCTCACTAGACAGACAGAGAGAGACATAGAGACAGAAAGCGAGGAATCACCCCCCAGGGGGGATGGTCACGCCGCAATCCCTTCTTCTCCATTCTCCCCTCAGGATCCTGGGCACACACGCACACGCGCCCGGAGTGAGTTTCAAGCCACCGGGTCTGGGACGTGAACCATGGTCGACTACGTGGGAGTCCAGCCATTACGCTAACTGTTGATTCCCACCAGCACCTGAATTCTTACAGCTACTTACTGTATTCAGGGTCCATCCTCGGAATCACCCTTGATAAATCTTTGTCCCTCCCACCTTGTACCTAATCTACGAGCAGATCTTACCTCTTTCACCTTCATGATCCATCCAGAACCCGACCACTTCTTACCACCTCTGCTGCTACCACCCTGGTCCCGGCCACCATCATTTCTCTCCTCTCTTTTCCAAAGCTTCCTAACTGGTCTTCCTCATCCCACCCTTAACTCACTAGTTTTACTTTTGACAGAGTAACCAGAGCAACCTGCTAAAATGTAAGTCAGATTATGTCACCCTGTTCCATCCTACGCAGAACAGAAGCCCACGTTGTTTCGACGGCCTCTGAGGTCCTGCATAATCTGGGCTCCTGTGTCCTCCGGCCCTAGCCTTCAGCTGCCTTCTCACTCTGCTCTTTCCATAGCGCTTTCCTGGCTGTCCTAGAACACACCAGGCATGTTCCTCCTCAACACTTGCCTGGCTTGCTCCCTCATTTTGTCAGGTTTTTGCTCAAAAATCACCATCTCCATGAGGCTTCCTCTGGTCATCCTATTTAAAACAGGTTTCCTCGCATATCCTCTGTCCATGCCACAGGGTCTCCGTAGCATCTAAACCCTCTGGTGTGCCATGCAGTTTGCCTTCATCCGTCATGAGCTCCATGAAGGCGGGGTCTTTTGTTTGTTTTGTTCACTGCTATATCCCCAGCCCCGAGGTCAGTGCCTGGCGTGTAATAGACACTCAGTGAACATGTATTGAATGAATGAAGGAACTAACTGTGGTGGAAAAGAACTTAACACCCTACTCAGTGCTTTAAAAATATGCTACTAATTATAGAAACAGAAAAGAAATCGGCTGTGGGTATTTTTTTTCCCATTCTCATTAGAGGCTCTAATGAGACTGTGTGGTTGTGTTATTATTTCAAAAGCAACAGCTTTCCAGTGTTTAACAATGTGCTAAATGCCTTGGCTGTTTGTTTCCCCTCCTTTTCCCAGTGGATAAGGGGGTTCGCTTGCTGGTTTCCCCACCCTGATCACCATCAGAAGGCTAGTTTTCCCTTTGGCATCTGGCCTCTTCTTTCAGATGGAGCCAGCACTTAGTTGATGAAATCTTTGAGGGCCTACTACGTACTATATGTGGGATTCTTTCTGATATGTGCACCACAACACAGAAACAAATGTTTATATTCCAATCCTAGTTAGCTCCACTCCCAGCCATTTGTGTGTTCAGCGTCCCCAGCGATAAAGGATGTCCCACCTCTGACAGGAGGTCTTTGATGAGCACAACATATAGTGATTCCTGGACCCGTCCATAGAACTCTACATCAGTATCAAAAAACTCTAGACCCCTTCCTACAAGAGTGGTTATATGTCTACTGATCCAGGCAATCAATGGTTCTTACCATACATTTGGATTCACAATCCCTTACAATGACTGGAACTGCCACCGTCCACAGGCTCTGAAACACTCAGGCCACGGGGAAGAGCATTATTCTTGAGGCTAAAAGACCTGAGCCTCACTCTTGCTTCTGCCTCCTTCTGGCGGTACCCATGGAGCAAGTTACTCCATTCTACAGTCAATATTCTCTTCTGTAAAATGGAAACAGGAAACCTGCCTGGCTAGCTGTGCTAAAATTAATCTTCTCAATGAGATTGTCTCTGGTCATCCTATTTATGATGATGATGATGTAGAGAGATTTGCAGTGAGGCTCTCCTGATAAACTTTCTCTGAAGGGGTTTGTCAGCCTACACAAGAATGGATAAAGCTTAGTGAACCCGTGTGTCTCAGTCTCTCCTCTTAACACTCACACAGATGGCTATCACTCAAGTTGCCCTTTTGCTTGTCTCCTTAGAAATATTAGCTGAGGTTATGTTGCAGTGGTTTTTTTCTGCCTATTTCTCTGTATTTTCCAATTTCATTCAACCTATGTTGAGTATAAATTTATTAGGTTGTCAGAAAAGTCACGATGCATTTTTGCATAGAAAAACACCAAAAAATATGTCATGATCCAATATTATTCATTTCTTTAGGGTAGTGACAGAGTCTCCTTAGCATCAGGGTCCCAGAAAGGACCTGCAGTCAGCCCTGGTCCCTGGGTGTATCTTCTTCAAAGGAGACTGGGGATCTGGGCAAAGGAGCCCCTACCTGACTGAGTGAGGCATCCAAAAGAGGGCCAGAGAGAGAGGCTGCTTCTCAGGCCCCAGTCTAAGAGGAATTTTCCTTTGGCTTCTCCAAGCAAGCTCACTTCCTCACTGAACATTCTTGCCAGCTGCTTTCAATCCTAATATTTTGGCAGCCAGGCAGCGTGCTGCTCTGCAAAAGAGTTGGGAAACTGCTAATGATCTGATATTCACAACCTCTCTGCTCTCCCGGGTTCCTGCTCAAAGCCCAAGTTCCCAGGAGGACATGGCATTTTCTAGCATATTTCAGCCTTATTTATTTATTTATTTATTTATTTATTTATTTATTTATTTTTTAGAGGTTTTTGCTATAGGCACATGTGCTTGCCAGAAAGACAGAGAGAGACAGAGAGATAGAAAGTGAGAAATCACCCCCAGGGGGGATGGTCACGCCGCAATCCCTTCTCCTCCATTCTCCTCTCAGGATCTTGGGCATGCACGCACACGTGCCCGGCGTGAGTTTAAGCCACCAGGTCCAGGACTCGAACCGCAGTCGACTACATGGGAGTTCAGTGACATAGCCATTACGCTAACTGCTGGTCCCAAGCATTTTTCCATGGACAAGAGAAGCCACTGCCCAGGGCTTCATGAGTTAGAGCCCTAGCCCCATACCATAAACACACAAAAACTGTTTGTGAAGGAAAACATGGGCACCTCTGTCACTCTGGATCTGCTGTTCCACTTGGGGACAGCATGATGCATAACCTAAAACACTTCAGAAATGACACCGTTTGGGTCCCAGGACAACACTTTCCACATATCTTATGTCCTTGAAACAAAAGGTGACTGCATCTGAATGTCAAGCGTGTGGTTGTGTTGCTTCCGGTATTGGAGATGGACATTGTCTCAGGTTGTACTAGCTGGGAAGGGCAGGTGATTGATGGGCAAGAGCACTTAGGTAAGGAAAGACAGATTCATTAACATGTCAAATCCTTCCTCTCCCAGGGCAAGAATGCAACAGGTTCTAGCAAAATGTAGTACAGGTCACATGTCCGTTCTCTTGATTCTCTTCATGTTCCCATTTGTGATTCTGGAGTTAACCCATAAATTAGTGTAGACATCATAGCCATTGCACAAAGCAGTTTAGGAGCATTTTGCAATATTAAGCACTACATATCAGACTCGTGTGTGTGTGTGTGTGTGTGTGTGTGTAATTAGAGTTCCTCAGTTTCAAAACTATTGATGTTGTAGGTGGGCTAATTCTTTGGTGTGGGGCTGACCTATTCAGACTAGGATATTCAGCAGCATTTCGGTGTCTACCCAGTGGATACTAGTGCAAATCATGTCAACCAAGATGTACCCAGACATTACCAAGTGCTCTGGGGGAGAAAATTATCCCTGGTTGAGAACCACTAATCTAGACAAAATGTGTATGAAGAGTGATACCCCTTCTTCTTCTTCTTCTTCTTCTTCTTCTTCTTCTTCTTCTTCTTCTTCTTCTTCTTCTTCTTCTTCTTTTTGGAGAGGCTTTTTCTATAGGGCGCATGCGCTTGCCAGAAAGACAGAGAGAGACAGAGAGACAGAAAGTGAGAAATCAGCCCCCAGGGGGGATGGCCACACCGCAATCCCTTGTCCTCCATTTTCCTCTCGGGATCTTGGGCACACACGCACACGCACCCGGCGTGAGTTTAAGCCACCAGGTCCAGGACTTGAACCGCAGTCGACTACATGGGAGTTCAGCAACATAGCCATTACGCTAACTGCTGGTCCCACAATCACATTTTTAAAATCCAGATCATCACCATCAACAAAATGCACACGACATGAATGTCATGATTATGCAACGTAATAGGTGACTTTGCTTAAGTTAAAACATGAAAAATAAAATATATGGAATAACCATGTAACTGAGGAAGTCCGGGTGCTTTTATTTTGTTGCATATCCCAGCATCTCTGGCTCATCAACTGAATGCCAAGACACACACGAGGGTAATTTAATTCAGTCATCTTTGGCTGAAGTTCAAGCACATAAAAACTCTAGTTTTATGCATATTTTGTACTCTGTTGCTTTGAAGGTATATTTGTCAAAGCAGGAAGCTAGAACTTTTTATTGAATAGTTTGCTTGGTTTGTAATATGGTCCTAGCCTTTCACCAGAGGGCTCCATTAGGACCAGGCCTGGTTTTACCTACTTGACCTCAGGCCTCAGTCCTAGGCTTAAAACAGGACCATGCAAGCACTGGAGCTGGAGATGAAGGTAGAGGGGTCAAGGGAAAAGGGGTAAAGGGAGAAGGGGCTTGGTGATCAACCACAGGTGAGCAGTAGGTGGGCCCTGAGCAAATTGATTAAATAAGCACAGCTGGTTATTCCCTCACTGGGGACTTCCCTAGCCCACCACAGTCTCCAGGCCCCTCATGTCCTACACCAGTTGGTGCATGGAATCCAACCCTGACCCATCTTCTATCTACTCATCCTACAGGAGTTTATGGGTTGGCCCCTTACTCCAGGTACCAGGCTGGGCCATGAGATATAAAATGGTTCCTGCTCTTGAGAAACTCATTTAAAGAGGGAGAGGGACCTTATCTATTTCCACTTCTATCTCTTTCCCTTGTTCTCTTTCTTTCTCTAACCACAAGCCATAATAAGGAAGATATCTACATATTTAGGAGTCTTTGTGTTTATTACATTTTGTATTCACTTTTTCATGATGTTGCTTTCTGCTGTCCTAAGCAAAAATTAATTTTATTTCCACAGAGATTAAATTGCTAAACTCTTGTCACCTGACAGGCATAGATTTGTCCTCAGAGGACCCAAAGATACCAAAAAGAAAAAGGTGCCTGAACTTCAGGGACTCACACACCAGTAGAAGAAGGCTGGCGAATAAGGAACGCTGTTATGCTGTGCCAGGGTTTGCACAAAGTGTAACGACAACAGAAGAGGGCAAGAGTGAATTTCTGGGGGGTTCAGGTGAAGCTGAATTCAAGGTACATTTGAGCTTGGTCGTGCAGGGAATGGAGAGCGCCTCCAGGTGGAGATGCGGGAGAAGGAGACGAAAGCAGCCCTGGAAAATGCACAACTGAAAGGAAGGAACAATGAAAAAAAGCAGGGAACCAGCGCTTGGCACACTCTGTGGGTTCTAGTTTCCTTCCATCTATCTTAACAGTGAGGAGGGAACCAGCAGTTAGCGTAATGGCTATGTCGCTGGACTCCCACGTAGTCGACCGCGGTTCGCGTCCTGGACCCAGTGGCTTAAAACTCGCGCCGGGTGCGCGTTCGTGCGTGCCCAAGATCCCAAGAGGAGAATGGAGGAGAAGGGATTGCGGCGTGACCATCCCCCCTGGGGGGTGATTTCTTGCTTTCTGTCTCTATGTCTTTCTCTGTCTGTCTGGCGAGCGCACGTGCCCTATAGCGAAAAACCTCTCAAAAAAAAAAAAAAAAAAGAACAGTGAGGAGGAGTGGTTTGTTCACCATAGACTTAATGATGGTTTAATGTACGATTTTTCAACTTCACAGTGATGTGAAAGTGATACACAGTCAGTAGGAACTGTATTCTGAGTACTTTACAACCGTTCTCTTTTTCACTTTCAGTACAGTATTGAATAAATTAAATGAAATGCTAACATTTTATTTTAAAATAGCCTTTGTGTCAGATGATTTGACCCAATTGCAGGCTAATGTCAGTGTCCTGAGCACATTGAAAGTAGGCTGGGCCGATGGGTTAGGAGTCTTGAACACATTTGGGAGGCCACCATGTGTGGTTGTTGGGGTGGCTGGATCTCATACAGTTGACCCCACGGTTCAAATTCTGGACCCAGAAGCCTGAAAAATACACGCCAAGCACATATATGTGTGTGCCCAAAGTCCCAAAGGGTGGGAGATGGAGAAGGGATTGTGTTGTAACCATATTGCATGGAGGTGCTTTCTCACTTTCCCTCCGCCTTTCTCTCTCTCTCTGTCTCAGGTAAGTACATATGGTCTCTGGCAAAGAAAAAAATTATATGCATTTTCGACTTATGATATTCTCAACTTACGATGGGTTTATCAGGACATAACCTCATCTTAAGTCAAGGAACATCTGTATTTTTTTTTTTTTTTTTGGAGAGGTTTTTTTTTTTTTTTTTTTTTTTCGCTATAGGGCGCGTGCGCTCGCCAGACAGACAGAGAGAGACATAGAGACAGAAAGCGAGAAATCACCCCCCAGGGGGGATGGTCACGCCGCAATCCCTTCTCCTCCATTCTCCTCTTGCGATCTTGGGCACGCACGCACACGCGCCCGGCGTGAGTTGTAAGCCACCGGGTCCGAGACGTGAACCGCGGTCGACTACGTGGGAGTCCAGCGACATAGCCATTACGCTAACTGCTGGTTCCCCATCTGTATTTTTTGAGACAAACAACATAGCCCAATGAACAATATCTCCAATGGTTTTCTGGCCCTTGACACTGGAGCTGTGCCATTCAGCAACCTTCCACGCATACAGAGGCAACTGCCATCTCTGCAAACACAGGGGAAAGGGCAAGGGCAAGGGGTGAGGTGGAGCCACATGGCTAATTAGCTAATTAGCAGCGCTGATAGGCTGCCTACCCTCCCAGTGAGTGTGGAGATCAGAAGAATAAGAAGTGAGTGTGTGTGTGTGTGTGTGTGTGTGTGTGTGTTGGGGAGGCTCATTGTTCCTGGAGCTGCCAGCTCTTGACAACTCTTGAAGATATTGCTCTTGTCAAGGAACTCATAACCTTGTTTGAGAGAGAAGTATGCCTGTGAGATGCATGAGAAGTGATTTAGGAACTTGAAACTATTGCAAACAGCATCATCAGGTAAATCACATGAGAAGAGACTGAGAAAGGAGAGACTCCCTTCAGGGTTGTAGATGATGGGAGAGACTGAGGGAGAGGGTGGGGTTAATCTGGGCACGTCTTCTAGAGAAAATGAAGGGGCCTGGTTAGAGAAAAGGCACAGCATTTTAGATAAGTCGTGCCCAGAGGAAGCAAGGCATGTGGGAATGACAGTGAGCAGATGTAGTCAGGGCAGGCCAAGAGGCCATGCGGAGAGGACTCCTGTGTGGAAAGACAAGGGAGAAAAGGGCTGTGGAAGTGAGAATTTGGGTGGTAAGGAGGCCAAAATGCTAGGTGGAAGAGTCTCCCTTAGAAAAGGTGGGCTGGGTACTGTTTATGATTCATCTTCTGTAACCCTGAGACTTTCCTCACAGAGTCTCACTCTCCTTGATCCCCAACGCTCAGCTTCAGGGTCATATCCTGACTGGTTGGATCAAATCTCAGTAGCACCATTCACCTTGGTTCATGCTAGGTCTAAAATTGGGTCCTGGCCAGTGAGCCATGCAGGTGATATGCTGGAATATTCTGGAAGAGAGATACAGGGGAAAAAATAGTTCATCTTCTTCCTGTGCAGGATGTTGATCTGTGGGGATGTGAAGCCTGGAACCACCACAGCCATCCTATCACCAGCTGGAGGAAACCACCGCAAAGAAAGCCAATGCAGAGCAGAGCACAGCACAGAGGCAAAGGGCCAGAATCCTGGTGCCCTATCCCCACTTCCTCCTCCTTCTGCAGGATGTCCTATTGCATGAGATGATAAATCTTATTGTGCCATTTGGGGGTAGGTTTTCTGCTGCTTACAGTCAAGAGCATCGTAGAATCTATTTATATATTTATAATTTTCCAAAAATACATATAAATAGGTATTATGGTGGCCAATAGGCCAATAGCAGTGGGAAAGGTATAATTCTAGGAAGAGGAGCCCATCAAGGAAGATGACGTAAGCAAGCAACCACGGGTTTTTCGGCATCATGCATGAAGTTCAGGATGCCACGTGGCTAGAGATGGAACCAGAGATACAGAGAGAGGTCAGGTCTCAAAGAGACTTATACACTTTGCTGGGGAACCTGGTCTCTGGGATAGCTGGATCCACTGATGGGGGGGGTCAATTTACCCTGAACAAAAAGCCAGAAACCCTTAGGATTACTGGTGTGGGAGACAAATTGGAATAGTGTGATGAGGCTCAGCTCTGCATAGGTTCAGAGTCAGGGTATTGGGGACAGACAGACCAAGGCCTTACAGTTTCACCGCCGATGAGCTATGTGCTTTGAATAAACTATTCTGAGCCTCAGTTTTCTGGGAGGCAAATAATCACTCCTTGAGTTGACTGTGGAGTCCAAGCAAGCTCTCTCTCCAACACCTGGCACACCTCTAATTGTTCTGCCAGCACTCTCGGAATCCCTGCAAGGCACCTTCTCTGCTGGGTGGTGCAATGCTATAGTCATTTCTACCATAAGGGCAAGCCAGGCCTCCAGCAAGGAGGTCAGCTCATAAGGCAGCAAATGTCAAGGTAATGTGCAAAGTTTTAAGTGAAGTAGACCCAAGTTGCAGAGTATTTTGTTTTCCTAAAATGCAATAAATAAAACATCCAGTGATTACACAGACTCAGCAAGCTGGTGATTCAGTTGGCAAGGGGAGCCATCCCCTCTATCTGTTCCCAACTCACCGCACACCAAATCTCTCTTCACCCTGAGACATTTCCTTAGCTTCTCCATGGGACCAGCTAGAGAGAACCAGCAACTCCTAGCTTCCTCCAGGGCCCCTGGATTGGCCTACCTATTAGGGTTACTTCTCAGGGACAGTTTCCTGGACTGCCTCTAAGGAAGGCCTGACATCCTTTCTAGGCCCTATAGCTTCTTGTTCTTTGAACAGCCATGATCACAAACTTCAGGCAAGCTTTCCTATAAAACATCCTCACACCAAGCCCATGCCTAATCAACCTTCATCCAAAACAAATCCTTTCTTGGATGGGAACTAAGCCAGGATTAATTCTCCCTGCTCAGCCTCAAACCATAATCTTTTGTAAAGGATTCTAGAGGCTTCTTGAAACTGTCATTATCCCAGACTCTGTGGTTTCATAGCACCATTCATCACAGTCTACAAGTCTGTCACACTAGCAGTCACTGAAATCAGCTCATTATTCTGATATTCC
The DNA here is from genome assembly GCA_026018925.1 of Tupaia tana. Taxonomy (NCBI): domain Eukaryota; kingdom Metazoa; phylum Chordata; class Mammalia; order Scandentia; family Tupaiidae; genus Tupaia; species Tupaia tana. The sequence goes on from JAKSZU010000004.1 coordinate 82,218,180, forward strand.
TGCTTCAGAGCTTCAGTTGTTGGGAGGAATCCCAACAGTCCCCTTCCTTGGCATCCGGAGCCATTCCTCAGTCTCACCTTGGGAAGCATAGGAGGTAATGTTAATGAACTAACTTGAGACTTTCTTGATTGTGGTATAACATGCCCACAGAGAAATGCACACATTATAATGACACAGCTTGGTAATGACCACAGCAAGACCACCCATGTGACCTCCATCAAGGCAAGGACTAGACCACGACCAGCCCCCTGGAAGCCCTCCTCAGCCCCGTCCCTATCACTAGCTTCACTCTCCTCCTCAAAGGTAACTCCTAATACTATGCAAGTGAAAGCATTTCCTGGCTTGAAAGAGGGCAAGACTGCAGGTGGGAGGCAAATTGGGAGTCTGTAGCAGAGATGGTGACGGCTGGGACCAGAACAGGGGTAGTGAGGGCATAAAGAAGGAAGGAATGAAGGAATGGAGGAAGGCAGAAGGGAGGGAAGAAGGAGGAAAGGGGAGGGAAAATGAAAGAGAAAAGGAAGGAGGGAAGAAGGTTTTAAGCGGGACAGCAGAAGGAAGGAGACAGTGATGGGAGCAGAGGGTCATGAGAACAACGTCCTGCGATAACTGTCCGCTCTCTTAATTGTGCCTTTCTGTGGTCCACGGATTGATTAAATGACTTTAAAAGCCTCCTACCCCCAACCCTGAAAGTCTTTTATTCAAACCAGTCATCCAGAAAGCAAGCCTCCCACTGGTGCTTAATTCACTCAAGGAAAGATTAGGAGAACCTGGTTACCAAGCTTTGAAAAGTTGCTCATAAAATTCAGCAGGAGTCTGCAATCCTCAGAGACTTCTATTTTTACCAAAAACACACACAGAGAAGTGGAGAATTTTCAAATGAATTAGACATGAGATTGATCTTGTTATACAAAAGAAGAGAGAACAGGAATGATGATACTGAGTCTGAACACTACCCCCCCCCCCCCCCGCCCCAGCTTTTCAAGCTGCCTCTTCTAGATGTCTTGAGTTGGCCCTGACCCAGGCTTGGAGCATGGCAGGGGCCAGTGGCCAGGGTCGCAGTCACTGTTCTCAAGTCAATGACCATAGTACACCGCCACCTGACAGGGCTTGCTTCTGCTATAAGAGGAGCTGGCCAAATGGGTCCCACAGCCCCACTAGATAGGAGCAACATACACTGCATGACGATGGGTGTTGAGGAGACTTGAAAGAAGACATGACCAGGCAGAGCTGGGTGATGCCCTGGGCACCCAGCCCGTGACACAAAGCTCTGAAGTCAGCAGTTCCTTCAAACCCAAACCCATCTCGTTTCATATTTATCAAGCTGTGGTCTTCCTCTACGGTACCTTGTCAGTTACCGGACACCCTCATCTTTGGCGTCAGTCAAGGACTCTGTGCTTCCTCTTACGAGCTCAGCTAGATCTGTGGTTACTACATGGTGCTCCATGGAACTCCCATGGGTTCCATGAAGATATCTCAAGAGGCCCTGGGTAGGCAGTGCTCCGAGTCCCCTGTATACTCCACCTAGAGAAGCTCCACTTTTAAACTAGGATTGAGCAATCCTTTCAGACCATTTTGTCAGATACTCTTGTCTCTGTTTTCATGAACATAACAGGGAGATTGAAAAACTAGTTAGTGTGTGGTTTGCCAGGTGGGAGAAGATAAAGCTTAGAAAGCCTTCATTTGGCCAGCCATGGCGCCCCTGCAGTAATGGAACACTCTGTGATGCTGAAGTCACGTGGGAAGGTTCTAGGTTCACATCCTGAGGTCTTTCTGTACTCTCTAGGTGAGGTGCTTGTGATCCTTGCTGGCTGAGGCTGGGGGTGGATTGTGGATGAAGGCCCTTGGGGATGCCCATCTCTCTCTCAATAAACAAATAGATTTAAAAGAATAAAATGCTTTGTTCTTTAAAGAACTGGACAGAGACGATCTCACTTCTGAATGAGACCAGACAGTGAGCAGACCATGAAATCGGCCACATGACAATCCTGGGGCTCCCCGACCTGGTGGCTTAAACTCACGCCGGGTGTGTGTGCATGAGTGCCCAAGATCCCAAGAGGAGGATGGAGAAGGGATTGTGGCATAGCCATCACCCCAGGGGGTGATTTCCAGCTTTCTGTCTCTCTGTCTCTCTGTGTCTTTCTGGAGAGCACACACACCCTATAGCAAAAACCTCTCAAAAAAAAATCAGGATATCTACAGACAGTGGTAATATCTGTGTTCTCTTGAAGCATTAGCAGGGCTGGCAATGCCAGCCTGCAGCTTTACGTGGTAGTGATTGGCTGAAGGTAAGCAGGATGTGCTGTTTGTCAAAGCCCCTAATCCAGGCCAGGCTTGTTCCATGGTCCAAGGGAGGGAATCTCAGAAAATTAAGTCCAGGTTATTTCTTTGAGCCAGAATCAGCATTACTTAGAAAATAATGTATCATGGGACCAGCAGATGGTGAAATGGCTATGTCGCTGGACTCTCATGTAGTTGACTGTGGTTCGAGTCCCAGACCTGGTGGCTTAAGGTCATGCTGGGTGCATGTGCATGCATGCCCAAAATCCTGAGAGGAGAATGGAGGAGAAGGGATTGTGGCATGGCCATCCCCCCTGCGGGGTGATTTCTCACTTTCTGTCTCTCTGTCTCTGTCTTTCTAGCGAACACATGCACCCTATAGCAAAAACCTCTCCAAAAAAAAAAAAAAGAATAGAAAGTAATGTGTCATTTCTTTCAATCCAGGTGCCTGAAGGGTAAGTTATGGACCCTTGAAGGTCCCTAAGGCCCTGTCAAAGACCCTCAAGGTCAAAACTATTTTCATAATACTACAAAGATGTTCCACTTAGGAATGTATGCAAAGGGACAGTAAAAATTAGTAATTTTATTAATCTTGACTCTTGAGTGCAGGTATTTTAATATCCTCCATGCCAAACTGGAAGTCCACACAGCAGTTCTGCTACAGGCTGGAGTACAGTGGTCGTGTCAGAGAAGAGCTCTGACGATGATCTGAGTTGCAAGCCAGACTTTTTCTTCTTCTTTTAAATGGAACATCATTTTTACTTGAAAGAATTGCTAGTACACAAAATGTGATTATTCAGCCTTGGGTTTTTGGCTGAAGTTTTTTTGAAATGAACAAAGTGAGCCTGCCATGTCAAAGAAACCAACTGACAGTATTTGTTGCCAATGATAGAATTTGAACTTTCAAGGAAAAATTTTCAAAATTTTGGGAAACTTGGCATCCACTGCTGTAGTAAGCTTGACAGTTTCCCTGTACATTAAGGCTTTTCTGAGGAGATCGGTAGTGAATAATAACTAGAAAAATTTTATCTCATAGGAAGAAATATGTCAACATTTCGAAGATCTCCACAGCTCATTGAGCCAATATTTTCCAAATGACCTTCTGCATAATGTTACAAAATTATTCATGGATTAGGGACTGGCAGGTGGCATGGTAGTTAAGGCACTGGACTACCACATGGCCAAACATGGTTCAAGTCTTGAACCTGGCAGCTTGCTTTCTCACTTTCCTTTTCTCTCTCTCTGTCCTTCTCTTGTCAAATTAAAATATAATAATAAATAAAGTTAAATAAATATTTTTAAAATTATTCATGGATAAAAAATCTTGCAAAAGTACAAGATATACCAAAAGATGTTATTATAGCAAGAATGAAAACTCATTGATAGAATTTCAGATTCCATATTGCTACTTACCTTTAAGTAATTACTTCTTGATGAGTACATATAGTATCCAAAAACTCCACGGTTACCTGAAAAGACTATTAAAATATTTCTTTCTTTCCCAACTACACATGTATGGAGGCTGATTTTTCTTCATATATTTCAATCAAAACAACAACCGCAATAGATTGAATGTAATAAATCAGACATTTACAATAACTGCAAAGATGTAAGATAATGTCACTCTTTCTACTTGCTATTTTTGTTTGGGAAATATAGTTATTTTTAAATGAAATACATATTTATATGAGTGTTTAATGGGTTTAACATTTTCTTACAGTAAATTAGTAAATACATATTTTTAAAAACATCAGTTTAAATGTAGTAAATAATCATGACTCACATAAATAGCTCTTTGGGTTCTCAATAATTTTTAAGGGGAAAGAGTCATGTAAATAAGAATTTTGAGACTTGTTTTGATCCAGAAGAGGTCATACCTGTACCTTTTCTGCTCTGCTCTTCTGAAGAACCCAGAAAGATCACAGCCAGGAAGTGGGAGATGAGGAGGAGGGTACAGTAGAGGTTATGATTTGCAATTAAAATGCACACTTTCATATGGATGCTCTCATCTCATTCTCCCCCCTGGTCTGGAAGGCCATTAGAAACTGCCTTTCACAGAGGAAGAAATGAGGCTCTGAGAATGGAAATTCCTGCTTGCAGAACCAGCCCCCAGGTACATCAGTCAGGATTTGGACCCAGGTTCTCAGACTCCAAACCTAGAGCTCTTCCCATTCACATGCCTTCCATTTACTGCTGGACTGGAAATGGGCCTCAGTCTCTGTCTCTTTCTTTCTTTTAAAGAATTGTTTTACTTGTTTATTTATTTTTTTAATTTGAGAGAGAGGAGAGAGAGAGAGAGAAGAGAGAGGGAAAGTGAGAAAGCAAGTCGCCAGGTCCAGGACTTGAACCGTGGTCGGCATGTGGGAGTCCAGTGCCCTTAGCCACCACACCACCTGCTGGTCCCTGCGTCTTTCTTTTTTCATCTTTCCCCTGGTTTGGTCTCATGGGCAATATGAGGCTGTCTTAAAAAAGAAACATAAATTACTTTTCTACCTCAAGTAGTAGTCTCCATCCACAGCCCCCAGCCTTATAGCCACATGACCCATCTGTCCCTTATCTGTGACTGAGCAACCAGGGGTGGTCACTTGACCTAGAGGCAAGACCCATCCTTAGAATGTTTTGGGCCAGTCAGCTTCTCTCTTCCAGAAATCTGCATTGAAAGACACAAAAGGTATTTGCAGTCTGATGGAGAATCTTGGAACTTTTAACTCAGACAGAGTTAGGGATGAAGAGTTATTGTTGGGTCACCTGAAAAATGACTAAATAGGGGAAATTTGAGGTGGCCAGAGAGACAGAGAGGGAGAAAAACAAGAAGTGGCCACTGGGAGACAGAGAAGGGGCCCACGTTCCTGACCTTCCAGCCCCGCTGCAATCCCCATAAGGTCAGACCACATCATTTCTGTCATCCAACATCCTGATGCAGCCCACGACGTTCCTGTAGTGACCCCTTCCACCCCTTTTACTGGCACCACCTCACAGCTCCTGGCAATTCTAGAGGCCGGGGGACCTCTCGAAGGCTCACTTGGTCCGCACGTGCTTCCTGCGGCTCTGGATCGACTGTTCGTGCTCCTGCTGGAGTTCAGTCAGTGGACCGGAGTGAGGAAAGAGCCTCGCTCTGCACTTTACTGACCCACGTCCATTTGTTTTGGGGCCTTTCAGAATCAGACCCGTCCACAGTGTGACGTGGGAGCCTTGAGAGTGTCCTCTCCACACTCGAGTATAGGCTTCCCCCCTTTCCCTTGGTGACCACATTTCCCCCTTCATTCAAAGGAAGATGCACAGTAATCAAAACACCTCAACTCTATTGAAAACTGCTTTAAATGGGATTTAGAATCAAATGGGTGAATTTCATTTCACAGGACTTATTGGTTAAAAAGAGCTTTTCTCTGGCTCTGAGCACAAATATGTTTCCTAAATTTATCCAAAGTTTTAAATCCTCTCTCACAAAGTGCCAGGAACTAGAGAACTCTAGTTGTGGAAACATATTGGGCAGAAAGCCTGACTTGTCATGGAGTGACGGAAAGAAAAGGCAGCGTGTCCTGTGCCCTCTTACCAAGTGCCAAGTGCGCCCTGTGAGAGTCCTGACTAGCTCGGGGTGCTGTAATTGTCACTTCTCTTCCTGATTTCCTGGCCTACAAGCTGCTCTGGCGAATCTCCACCTGGACAACAGACCGAGAGACCCCCAGGCTTACCCACACGAGCGCCCCTTGCCTTCTGGTTGCTAAGCATTACAATAATAGCATGAAGTGCCTGCACTGGGCTGAGTTCCAATGGAGAGCCTGTAGCTGCGAAGTGTGACAAGTACAGCAAAGAAAAGGCTCATACTTTCTGACACAGTCATTTTTAAAAGAATTTATCAGAAAGTAATAGTGACATATCTTAAAGCATGTTTAAAATTGCAAACAAAAACAAACCCCACAGGAACCAGAAATAACCTAAAAAAATCCAACTGCAATGATTTAAAGAAATTTCATAGAAACCCAGCCACAGTGGTACAAGCGGGCGAGTGGCACCGTGCAATGACTGAGCTGTGTGCGAGGCCCAGGTTCAGTTCTCGGCCTGAGCTGCACTATATAGGTGTGGTAGCACATACAGTGCTCTAACGGGGAGTCCGGGGCAGGAAGCATTGCTACACTGTGAGACCCCCATCTCTCTCTCTTCCTCCTATTCAAAAAGAAAAATAGAATAATAATTTTTTATAATCCAAAACATGTGATAATTAAAAATCTTGTTTCCAGTGACAATTTAAGAACATAGACAATTATTTATGACAAACTTTTAACAAAATCAGGATATAAAAATCAACTTATAGGGACCAGCAGTTAGCGTAATGGCTATGTCGCTGGACTCCCATGTGGTCGACCGTGGTTTGCGTCCCGGACCCGGTGGCTTAAGACTCATGCCGGGCACGTGTGCGTGAGTGCCCAATATCCCAAGAGGAGAATGGAGGAGAAGGGATTGCAGCGTGGCCACCCCCCCGGGCGGTGATTTCTCGCTTTCTGTCTCTCTGTCTCTCTCTGTCTGTCTGGCGAGCGCATGCACCCTATAGCAAAAACCTCTCAAAAAAAAAAAAATCAACTTGTAGGGGCCAGCAGACGTGGTAGTTAAGTCACTGGACTCCCACATGGCTGCCTGCTATTCCAGTCCCGGACATGGTGGATTGCTTTCTCACTTTCCCTCTCTCCTTCTCTCTCTGTCTCTCTCTGGTAAACACATGTACCCTATAGCAAATTTAAAAAGAAAAATAATAATAATAAATAAATAAATAAATAATTCTTTTTTAAAAAAAAATCAACTTATAAATTATCCTCATGTATGTAAATAGTCAATATAAATAAACATAAAATATTTACTTATTCATGGTATAAATAGTAATATATACATAAACATATGGGGTCTTCAAACAGTTCATGGCAAATGTGGATTATGAAAAATTATGCGTGGATTTAAAAAGAAATTTTGCAAAATAAACTTGTACTTCAATTTCATTTTTCCATGAACTTTTTGAAGTAGCCTCATATATTGGGCCTGGCCCTGTGTACTATCTGTCTATGATTGAAAGTTAATGGAATTAGGGGCCAGCAGGTGGCGTGGTGGTTAAGGCACTGAACACTCCCACATGGTCGACCATGGTTCAAGTCCTGGAGCTGATGGTTTGCTTCCTCACTTTTCCTTTCTCTCTCTCTGTGTCTCTCTCTGGTCAAATTAAAACAAATGAATGAGTAAATAAAATTAAATAAATAATTTTTTAAAAAGAAAGTTAATGCAATTAAATGATAATGGTGACTTTATATTTATGGATGAAATTTATCATCTCCACAGTCTCACAAAGCTTTCCAAAATTGTAAATGAACGTACACTACTTTTATAATGTGAAAATAATCATCTTTTTTTTAATTTTTCTTTCTCAGATTAATTAAATTCACATTTTACATAAAGTCCCCATTATGATGTATACAATATACATATACATATATAGTTTTCAACAGAGAACTCTACATTTTTGGTGTTAAATTGTTCTTCCCTTTGCCCCCCATGCCCACTCTCTACCACCCACTCCCCACCACCCACTCCCCTCCCTTACAGCCTCTGGTATCTACATTTATCCTTTCCGCTATCATATCTTCAGATCTTTCTCCTTCTGCCAGAGTTCTGATATATATATTTTTTTCATTGCACATCTTTACAGTGTACAGCATGGTTTTTCCCAGCATGAGTACCGTGCACATTAGTCAAGGCAATGGTATCACCATGTACATCATCATCAACAGACCACTCTTCATCTTTGTGTCTATTAAGTGTGATGTTTGTTCCCTGAATCCCTCCCCTCCACCCTCCATTACTCATTCCCATTACCTCTCCCATACTGTCTCCAGTATCTTCAGTTGCCATCCCCACCACTATACCCTCCAGTTCCTTCACATTTTTTTTTCTCCAATTATCAGCTCATATAGTTTTTTACAATAGGGAACATAGATTCTACTCAGGGTTGGGTCAAGGGTGGGTCTCATGCAGTTCTGCAATTGTAGGTGAGTCTTCATGGGATACAGTTTCAGGACAACGGTTCTGGTAAGCAGAGATGGTTATCAGCCGATGTGGCACAGCATCCATCCTGTGATTACTGGGAATGGTGTTGTGGGGATCTGCAGCGTGAATCATCCTCGGGTATCTGGCTTCCTTAAGAATGGTAGAATAGTTCTTGTTTTTCCCTGAGGTAATGCAGGGCTGGTAATCATCATCTTCTCACTGTCCATAGAGAAAATCCTCCTGTACAATCAAGTTCTCAGCCCTAGTTTTCGGCCTCAGTTTGCTGCCCACGGCCGGCGGCCACGTGCAGACGCAGGCCCGGCGGCCACGTGCAGACGCGGGCTCGGTGGCTATGCGCAGGCCGGGGGGCCACGCGCAGGCCCAATGGCCTCGCACAGACCTGGTGGCCACGCTCCGGCCCAGAGGCCACATGCAGGCCCGGCGGCCATGCTCGGGCCTGGAGGCCACACGCTGGGCCAGGGGACACGCGCTGGGCCAGCGGCCATGTGCCGGGCTGGCGGCCACGCGCAGGTGCAAGCCCGGCGGCCACACGCAGGCCCGGCGGCCACGCGCCGGGGCAGACCTGGCGATCACGCGCAGGCCCGGCAGCCACTTGCGGGCGCGGGCCCGGCAGCCACGTTCAGGCTCAGGCCCAGAGGCCAGGCATAGGCCCGGCAGCCACATGCAGGCCTGGCGGCCACGCGCAGGCTCAGGCCCGGCGGCCACGCGCCAGCCCCAAGCGCGCGACTGCGCGCGGGATCCAGCGCCACCCCCCACTCACCCGTCTGACCCGAGAAAGGAAGGACGGTGAGCTTGGCTGGTCCACACTGCCGGCCCGCATTGGAGCCGAGCACGGGACACACCCAGCGCCGGAGAGGCAGCGGGGGCGGGCGGTCCGAGCCGCGGCACGTGAGGCAGAGCCCCCCGGCCGCGCGGACCCGGCCGCCGCGTGCGAGGCGGAGCTCCCGGGCCACGCAGGCCCCTGGGCCGCGCGCTGCCGCCGGCCCCCTTGGCAGGGCACCGCCGCCAGCCCTGAGGCCAAAATAATCATCTTAAAATCATTTTAAAATTTAAAGACCAAAATGTTTAACTTGAGGTTATATGACCCTTGGACAAATATTGCTACCTCTTTGAGTCTCATTTTCCATTTATATAAAATGATAAATAATGCCTATCGTTGTGGGAGGCTGTGCAACAGCGAGTCTGATGAGGTTTCTCAAAGAGCAAAACAATTGCCATGATTGGTTCCCTTCAAAAAACCTGACCTTTGAAAGCTTGCTCTGATTGGCCACTAGAATCCCTCAGCTTTGCATATCCGGCACCTCATGACTGGTCCAAAAGCAACCAATCATAACCCACCGTTTACAACCAATCACGGCCCACCAGCGTGTATATAACCACGATGCCTGGCCCACAGTAGCCAGACGACGACCCTGGAGAGCCTGAAGAGCTGAAACACCGCACAGTCTCCAGATGACCCTGAAGACCCTGAAGAGTTGTAACACTACATCATCTCCGGACGACCCTGAAGAGTTGTGACACCGTGACGTCTCCGTGCTGCTCACAACAGACAATGCGACCCTGAAGAGTTGTAACACTGCATCATCTCCGTGCTGTACCGTGCTGCCCACAATAAACAGACAACACTGAAGACACTGTGTCGTCTCCGTGCTGTGACACTGCGCTGCTTGTCCCGGCTCTCACTCCTTCCCTCAAGAAACCTGTTCGACTGTCCCCCCCGGGTCGGGACATATCTTGTTTTTCTAGGAGGATATTGTGAGGCTCAGATACAGTTAGGTAAAGTAAAATATAGCAGATGCATATATTATTAATTCTAATATAGGATTCAGAATGATGTATTTGAGATGATAATCAGAAAAGCTAGAAGCCTTCCATGACATCTGGGACAGAATCAAGCCCCAGCTTTGTGGCTCCATCCCCAGTCCCAGCCCCTGCCCAACTCTCTCGCCCTGTCTCCAGTTCTCAATTCATACCCGCAACTCCAGCAACACCAGCATAGACCTGTTGCTGCCCTCGCCTGTGATCTTGCTGTCCTGCCCAAACTTCCTTGCCCTACCCGGTTTGTTCAGCTCCTGGTCTTTCTTCTGCATCATTCAGGAAGACTTCCCTGACCCCAAGATGGTTAATCCCCTGTCTGAAAGCAACTGAAGCTCCCTGGTCCCCTCTAGCACCCACTGACCATACTGCATTGGGTGCTCTGGTTAGTGCACCTCCTGAATCCACTGTGAACAAGGGCGATGACCTCTTTGGCTGTCCGGTCCCTGGTACCCAGAATAGGGTTTGGTCTTAGCAGGTGCTTTTAAAATAATACATTAATGTGACCAGCAGGTGTCATGGTGGTTAAGGAGCTGAACTCCCACATGGCTGACCATGGTTCGTGTCCTGGACCCAGTGGCTTGTAAATCATGCTGGGCACATGTGCATGCATACCCAAAATCCCAAGAGGAGAATGGAGAAGGGATCGCAGTGTAACCATTCTCCCAGGGGGTGATTTTTTACTTTCCCTCTCTCTGTCTCTCTCCAGCAAGTGTACATTCCCTATGGCAAAAACCCAAAACAAACAAACAAACGACACACACACACACACACATACACACATATTAAAGCTTTGTCCTTTATGGATAAAAAAAAAAAAATCTGCAACTACAACTAAAGCTGCTTTCCACTCAGGGCTACTGTATGAAGTTTTGGTGGTTTGCCTCCTGGCCCCAGTGCATTGAGAACATACTAAGCATGTGTGCATGCATACCCCAAATCCCAACAGTATGGAGAAATGGAGGAGAAGGGATTGTGGTGTGAACATGTTCCACTTGGGAGGCACTTTCTCCCTCTCTCTCTGTCCATCTTTCTGTCTGTGGTGAACACATGCACCCTCTGGCAAGTTTTTTAAAATAATAAAAAGTTGTAGAGGTTGCTCATACACAAAGGTACCTGACAAATGCAGCAAGTAGGATTTGAAGTGCAACCTACACCTGGTTTGCCAAGCCACATGCCCTTCGCTAGGCTTCATCAGCTTAGGTGAGTGACAATCTCTTTTTTTTTTTTATTTTTTTTTTTAAGAGAGAGAGATTTTTGCTATAGGGCACATACACTTACCAGAGACACAGAGAGAGACAGAGAGAGAGAAACTGAGAAGTGACCCCCAGGGGAAATAGCCATACTGCAATCCCTTCTCCTCCATCTTCTCTTAGGATTTGGGGCACACAGCACATGTGCCGGGCATGAGTTTCAAGCTGCCAGGTCCGGTACTCAAATCGCAGTCCAGCACCTTAATCATTAGGTTACCTGCTGGCCCCAATGAGTGAGAATCTTTTGGTTTGCACAAAAACTCGTTGATAGCAACCCCTCCATCCCCCGAAGAAGTAGCCATGAGTTTGTACACATCAATAGGTTGCTTGGGCTTTACTCACCTAATTTCTACATAGGCTCTGTATGTGCTAGCCAAACGGCTGAGAGGAATGACCTATGGAGACAGCCACGTCTCCATGGATCAATGCTAACCAATGCAAGGCTCACTTTTTAAAAGCAAACAGCACTTTAATAGAAATATTGATCAAATTTTATATATTTGTTTTAAAACATTCACAATCTAAATGATATTTACAAGTTTCCTCCTTACAGTATAATCACCTCTGACTCAAAGAACTTTCTAGAATGATGGAAATGTTCTGCCCAGGATAATACAGTACTGCTAATCACATAAGGCTATTGAACTCTTGAAATATGATTAATGTGACTCAGGGAGGGAATTTTTTATTTTATTTCATTTTAATTAATTTAAATAGTTGCAAATGTTTTGTAGTTACTATATTGGACAGTGCAGGCATAGACAAGTGTTCTTAAATTTTAGTGCACAGAGCAATAATCTGGGTACGTGTCATAAAAATAGATTCCCATGGGCCATTCCCGTAGTGCAAAGTAAAGCACTGTTTATGGAGCCAGATCCCACACGGTCAGCTGAGGTTCAAGTTCTGGCCCTGGATGTTTGAATAACAAGCCAAGTATGTGCGTGCATGCTCAAATTCCTGATGGGATAAAGGAATGAGGTAAAAGTATTGCAACATGACCTCACCCCCCCCCATGGGGGGGGTGCTATTTCTCTCTCTGCCTGTGTCTCTGTCTCTGTCTCTCTCTGGTAAGCATACATACACTCTGGCAATAAAATTTTAAAAAATAGAAATTCCAGTCTCTTCCCCAAGAGACTCTGACTCAGTAGGTTTGGAAGAGAGGTCAAGGAATTTGTCATTTTAAAAAGTTAGTTTACTTCATGAGAGAGAGAAAGCAAAGAAAGATAAGCACCTTCAATGGAGTCTTACCCTGCTATCTCACTCACCACCCAACCAGCCTTTCAGCCAGCCACGATCATGGGCTTATACGCCTGGCATGTGCAGGTTGACCCAGGAACCAAATCCTAGGCTTCCATATGGCTTCCAGCATAGCAGAGTGTCATACTACTGCTATGCTATCGTGGCTCAGCTGGAATTTGCATTTTTAACAAGTATCCCATGAACTTCTCACATAGGCTGAAATTTGGACGACAGTTGGAGAGTTCCTATTAAATGGGTGTTAGGATATTTTGGAGGTGTTGGTCTTAGGTCATTTTTTTTACTTACAATATTTTTCCCCCTAAGCTAGAACTTCCCATCTTAACACCTACAATTGAAATTCTGGAATAAAAGAAGCACTTCCTAGAAGTAGCTTTTCTGGCCCTTGCTGTCTTCCCCTTGGAAGCTCAGGCGTTGGTCCATGACAATATGTTCTGCTGGAAAGAAAAGGAAATTTTCTCAGTGGCAACAGTTATTGCTCAAAGGAACCATCAGGGATAATTTCTTCTTCCCTTCTTCTTTTCTTCCTCCCCAGCCTGCCTCTGTCCCCAGTACCAGGCTATCTACTCCTATCCTCTTTCACACCCTGAGGAAGAGAGGTGGCAAGGCCCTGATCTTCCTTTGGATGAGAAATCCCTCATCTGAGTGATTGAAGGAAATGTTTCCTGTCTTCCAGGATAGTTTAGGTCTTGCGCAGTGGTCAGTATGGCAAGAAAGTGAGATGCCAACATTTCTCCTGTGTCCCATGGTCTTTTAGTTTGTGAGCATAAAACTAAGCCACATTTGTTTATTCCCCAGTTGGCCCCGAGCAGCCCTTCACCCAGCTGTAATCTAGCCCTTCTCCAGGGAGCTCTGGTAGATGCTGAAAACCACCATCAGTGAGCCTCATGTGGGCACAGTCCTGGCTTCTGGCTACAGCAACTACCTGGGGCTGCCCAGAGGTTGTCTCCTCCTCTGGCTTCCACTCACCCATTTAGCTGCTTAAACAAGCCTTCAAGGCCACCAGTTCTCAGCACAGAACTGAGCTCTGCAGAGGGAGAAGAATGGACTCTTTTTACTCCTAAACCATATTGTGTCACTAGGTCCTCAAGCACCCCAGTTCATGCCTACAATCTTGTTGAGTCTTCCATGAAAATAATCCCCTCAGTTTCAGATCCTTATCTCTCTAGAGATAAAACCCAGGTCATGGGAGGAAGAGATGAAGAAGAGATCCATGGGAACCAGCAGTTAGCGTAATGGCTATGTCGCTGGACTCCCACGTAGTCGACCGCAATTCGCGTCCCAGACCCGGTGGCTTAAAACTCACGCCGGGCGCGTGTGCGTGCGTGCCCAAGATCCCGAGAGGAGAATGGAGGAGAAGGGATTGCGGTGTGACCATCCCCACTGGGGGGTGATTTCTCGCTTTCTGTCTCTATGTCTCTCTCTGTCTGTCTGCCTGGCGAGCACACGCGCCCTATAGCGAAAACCTTTCCAAGAAAAAACAAAAAACAAAGAAGAGATCCATGAACCCCTGCTTTCCTCCTCTCCCAGTTACAAAATCTAAGTTCATTGCCTATAAATGGAGACCAGTGAAGGAAATGATAAAATTCGCAATAGCTGGGTTCCAATTCAGCCAGAATGGTCCCTTGTACATAGATACACATAGCTGAAAATAGAGCACATAAATGAAAAATGAACCAGTTAGACAAATGAGGATACCAGCCTTCTATGCCTTGTTCTTCATTGATGGCATGCTGTACCTGGGTGCCAGGGAGTGAAGAGTGGCGGGGAATGGAGAGTGCGAGGAAGAACTCAGAGCCATTCCTTCTTATAAATACAAATGTTTCACTTCTTCTAGAGAGAACCACCTATTTGTTGTCTTCTTTCTTTTTACTCATCTGAAAGCACAGTTCATTGATTCAGGTTTCCCATCAGAGAGGCTCACTTTCAACAGACTCTAAGGAAGAGTAGTTAACGCCTGCTTTGAGGCCCTCAGGGAAGCTGGGCATAATAGAATCTCTCTGTGGCTGCTCTAGCACTGAGAAATAGTGTATTCTAGGTTTACCAGTTCACGTTTTCTCTCAAATCAGTACTAAATTGAAAAAATAGCATCAGCAGAGACTGTCATTACCTGAAATCACTCGGCAGGCTCTCAATCCAGCACAGTTACATTGCATCAGATGGAAAGTTCATTTAGACCATGAGGTTATCTGGGAAGACTTTAGGAGCTAGTTGTTCTGTCCTTGGATAATATGACCCTGCTGACCCAGGAAGGTGCCTGCCAGCCAGCTGCTGTCACCAAACACAGAGCACAAGCACGTTGGCATCTCTGTTCCGGTTCCTTTCCAACCAAGCTGCCATACACGACTTGGTGAGCGATCTCTGGCTGCCATTCAGAGGAAGACAGATGGCTGAGAGATGATTTCCTGGAGTTTTCTGACCAGATTTCTCCTCTATGTATCATGAAGCTAACCATGGCTTTCAGATTCATTGCTGGAGTGACAGGCAGCCACAGTCTCTTACTCGAATCTTGCATGGTTGGAAAGGTCTAAACAATGTGAGATTTGGGTTAGGGCTTGCATTCTAAGCAGCATAATTTCATTGAGGCGGGGGAGGGGGGAGGGGAACATTAGGTAGAAGAAGGACAAGCTTAGAGTTTCATAGCTCCGATTAAATCAGAGAGGCAGCAAGAATAGGGACATCAGCTAAGACTCTGAAAATGGCACCAGGCATGGGACCAGGCTGCCCATCACAGCATAGGGACAAGGAAAGAAGGGTCCTCAGGTGACTGCCACCCTACCACACACCAGGCCCCCTCCACACAGGATAGCTCACTTATTCCTTCCACCTCTGATTGTCAGTGTCTCATTAACGAAGAAACTTTTCCTCTTCACTAAGCGCTCTCCCTAGTGGTCACCTCTGCTCATGTGGCTTCAATGACCTTCCAAGTGTTAGTGACTCGGTCAGGCACTGTCCGCTTTCTGAGTCCCCAACGCATTTACACTATTGCCCACAGAACCTCTTGAGCTTCAAACTCAGCCCCAACTCCCACCTGCCCCTGTGCCCTGTGACAGTCCCTGAGTTTTTCTGTCTTTACAAACCATATCTCACAATCACCAAATCCCATTGTTTTCCTGGGAATCAGTGCATGGCTGCAATCACGGCTCACCATTTCCCTGCCATTGAGCCAGTTCAGACCACCTTGTTACCCCAACTGCTTCCATGGTTCGGGATTGCACTCAGCGATATGGTCCTGCTGCTGGCCAGCTTAAACTCGTTTTCCAAACTGTCCTGAATCTGCCTTGGGTACTCCTTCATGACCCAGCTCTGCTTCCTCGTCGTCACCCTGCCACTCCTCTTGACACCGCACCTTCTTGCACTTGATGACTTTAATTCCAGAGTGTGTTTTCACTCTTTTCCAAACTTCTGAAGGCTATTCCCTATTTTTTAAAGGTTATTCCTGGGACCAACAGGTGT
Source organism: Tupaia tana (assembly GCA_026018925.1). Classification (NCBI taxonomy): domain Eukaryota; kingdom Metazoa; phylum Chordata; class Mammalia; order Scandentia; family Tupaiidae; genus Tupaia; species Tupaia tana. The sequence continues at coordinate 82,234,286 of JAKSZU010000004.1, forward strand.
GGTGGTGATTAAGGCGCTGGATGCTCCCACGTGGCTAACCATGGTTCAAATCCTGGACCTGATGGCTTGCTTTCCCACTTTCTCTCTCTCTCTCCCCCCTGCCCGGGTCAAATTAAAATAAATGAATGAATAAATAAAATTAAATAAGTAATTTTTTAGAGGTTTTTGCTATAGGGCGCATGCATTCGCCAGAAAGACAGAGAGAGACAGAGAGACAGAAAGTGAGAAATCACCCCCGAGGGGGGATGGCCATGCTGTAATTCCTTCTCCTCCAATCTCCTCTCGGGATCTTGGGCACGCACGCTAACTGCTGGTCCCATAAATAAGTAATTTTTTTTAAAAAAAGGTTATTCTCTATTTTTTTTTTAACTTCATTTAGTTATTTCTTCCATGAGTAAGAGAGGCAAAGAGAGAGACAGGCACCTCCACAGGGTCTGAACACATGCTCCACAACCCCCTCAGCCAGCCCTGGTTCCAACATACTTAGGGAGGTCTCTGGACACGAACCCGAAACCTTCCCATATGAGTAAGCCTCGGGGAGATTTGCATGTGACTGCCATGCCACTGTCTGGCCCTTGTCTGAAAGCCTCTTTTCCACCAATGTTGACTTTGCATTCACTCCAGCCTTGGCCTTCATTGACTGACTCTCCCCCCACCCCCAAACTATTTATTTAATTCCATTTGTTATTATTGTTGTTATTATTATTATTATTATTTGACCAGAATGAGATAGAGAGAGACAGGGAAAACAAGAAAACAAGCTGCCAGGTTGGCCATGTGGGAGTCCAGTGCCTTAACCACCTTGCCACCTGCCAGTCCTCAGTTTGCTGACTCTTACTGATTCTCTGATTTTTGCTAAGATGATACTTTCTCTAGAAAGATCCCTGACCTCTTTCCTCTGTGCTCCCTGTCACTCTGTCCTTACCTTTATCACAGCATCACATTGTCCCCCGCTAGACCATAAACTCCTAAAAGACAAAACAATGTCTTGCTCACCACTGAGCTCTCACTGTCAGCACAACGTCTGGCACACAGCAGGTGCTCACAGCATTTTTGTCGAGTGAGTGAATGAGTGAACAAATGAACAAGCAACTTGCCCAACAGTGCTCAGCAAGTACATGCAGAGTTGGGATTCAAACCCAGTCCTGTTTGCCTCAAAGTCTGTGACATTTCCTTTGCACTCTGATGACATAACCGTCTCCAGGTGAATTACTTAGAGCAAGGCTGGATGACTTCTGGAGCTAATTGCAGTGAACTCTTGATGGTGTTTGAAATCTGACATTTTGAAATCGACTTTGAGCATTCATCTGCTATACACTTACTATTCTTGTTTTTTCTTTTCTTTTCTTTTTCTTTGAGAGATTTTTGCTATAAGGCCCATGTGCTTGTGGGAGAGAAAGAGAGAAACAGAGAGACAGAAAGCAAGAAATCACCCCTGGAGGGATGGCCACGTCACAATTCCTTCTCCTCTATTCACCTCTCAAGGTTTGGGGCATGCACGCACATGCATCTGGCGTCAATTTCAAGCTGCCAAGTCTGGGACTCCAACCATGGTCAACCACTTAGGAGTCCAGAGCCTTAACCACTATACTACCTGCTGGCTCCCACTATCCTGGTCTTTATTTGCAAATTGGATGACTTAGGTCTTCAAGTTGACTTCCCTTTTCTCCCAGAGCAACATCTCAGCAATCGTGCACTCAGCTTGTACAGTCCTACATAAAGTGCCCTTAAGAGCTAGAACAAGATAGAACCAATACTATACTTTCTTTTTTTTTTTTTTTTTTTTTTTTTTCATGACAAAGAGTCTTTTACTTTTAAATGATATCAGTACACCAAGTAATAACATGTAACAAGTTTGTGAATTCTATCTACTATCTGATTAAAGGCAGCCCAAACGATTACACTAGTAGTCTCTGTTCTATCCTTTAGCCGGAAAGGACTACTTTAAGGCTGGCTGCTGCTTCACACAGGTTACAAGTAACTACTCACTACTTTTTCATAGATAAAGCCCCTGACCTTCAAGAAAGCACTAGGGAAAAAAAAAATTTAATCCCTTTCTTTCTTCAAAGAATCTCCTTTTTTACTAGATCTAAAACAGAAAAGGTTAATATTGAGATACATGTTCCTTGAGCTAAAGGCATAGGAAAACAACATACACCCATTAAATTTCTAAGAAATATGAGGTAAAAAGATGAATTCTTTGGATAAGTTCTAAGTCTGTACAAAGAAGCTAGATTTGCTACTCTGCAAAAAGTGAAAGGACCTTGCTATATAATATACAGAAATAATTAAATGCCTTTCCCCAGAATATAACTGGAGCTTCATAATGCTTCATATTCCATGAGGGCATCTAAGACGCCAATCCATGGGACAGGCCCTTTATTCTTCTCCTATCCATTTATGCGGTAGTTTTCATGGATTTCTGGCCGGATGTCACAGACAAAGGTCAGCAGGTTATCCAAGACTTCATCCCTGTTCTGCAGGAAGTAGTTCTGGAGGATGGTCATCTTCTCCTGGGTCTCCTTCTCCACTTCAGTGCTGCAACTACCATGGGATCCCAGAGCCGCGGCTTCCTTGGCCTTAAATTCTTTCTCCCTCTGCAGGCGGTACTGTTCAATTTCAGCCTGAGCTTCTTCTTTGGCCTGCTTCAGCCTCCGGTTCTTTCACTTGCGGGCCTCGGACACCTTCTCGGCGGCCCTCTTCTCAGCCTGCAGCAACTGCTGGATCCCCTGCGACTGGCTAGCCATGGCGGCGGCGACTCCGAGGCCCGGGGAGCGGCCTTACCTAGCTAGAGGGCCCCTTGAGTCTACTTTCTTATGAAAGAAAATTGCATGTAGTTCTGTTCTAAGATTGTGCCAACTTGTTGTTGATGCAATGTGACCAATTAGTATTACAAAATTCAACCAGCCTGGAAATTTTCCACAGAAGCCAAGAAGCCCAAGAAGCCCCTCCTGCTCAGCAGCAACCACTGTAAACACAAATCACAGTATTTGCACTTACATGAGCCATGGGTGGGTTACATGATCTACCTTCCCCTTATTTAGGTGAAGAATGACATGCAGCTGGGGAATACAGAGATTCAGAAAAAGCCTTGAAAACCCTCAGATCTGGGCTGGGTTCATCTTTTCCTGCAGGATCCTCAGCTCCAACAGGGAGGGAATGAGGACACGAGACCATGGCTCTCCTGCCCCCTGCCCCCTGTAGGTCCCGGTGCACGCCAGTGAGGCACTCCCTGGCCAAGGGCTTTGGGGTGTGATCACATGAAATTCCAAGGGTTTCCTACCATGGCCTCCTCTGAAAAGGGATGCTCTGATGTGCCTTCTGAATCCTCAGCTGCTCAAATGAAGGTATACTAACAATATCCCCTTTGGATCTGATTCAAAATAATCTAGCCAAATGGGGGTGTTTTAGATAAAACAACCTGGTCATAAATTGATCATCGTTTAATCTGAGTGTGTGACCCAGTCAAACGCCATCTTTGTGCCCTTCCATTCTCCCACTGAGCTGCAGAGTCCTTTGGGACTAGCTGGAGCAGTTCTGCTTGAGTTAAACCTTACCTGGGACAGTCATTCAGATCCTCTACCTGAGGTAAGAGCCAGAACCACCGGGCTTCCACAGCAGAAATGCTAACGTCTCAACCCAGGAGGCGTGCAACATCCTGCCACATTCCCTATAGTTCAGCTCCTTTAAAAAGTTGCAGCTGCTGGGACCAGCAGTTGGCATAATGGCTATGTTGCTGGACTCCCATGTAGCTGACCCTGGTTCAAGTTCCGGACCTGGTGGCTTAAACTCACACTGGGCACGCGTGCATGCGTGCCCAAGATCCCGAGAGGAGAATGGAGAAGGGATTGCAGTGTGGCCATCCCCCTGGGGGGTGATTTCTCACTCTCTGTCTCTCTCTGTCTTTCTGGCGAGCGCATGCGCCCTATAGCAAAATCTCTGAAAAAAAAAAAAAAAAAAGTTGCAGCTGCTTTTCTTGAAATTAAAAAGTATATATATTTAAAAAATAATAATATCTATTTAAGGACCATAGTAAGCTATATAGCCTCAGCTAGATTCTACTGTTCATTCTACTCATGGAGTTTCATGCCTAAAATCAGACAGGTGTTCACATGTGTATGTCAACTGAACTTTCGATGGAAAGTATTTACATTAAGGTATTTTGTGTATCAACAAACTGTGGAAGAAAAAAAGAAAGGGAAGCAACTGTAAATATCAAAGACAATGTGGGAGGAGGGTGAGAAATGGCAGAGAGTGAGAAATATGAAATCAAATGTATATATATATATATACATATATATATATATATATATGAAACAAGAAATGGAAAATTATTTGTTGACGATAACATGTATGATTAAGCCACTATATACAGTGTATTCTGGATAGGAAATCACATTTTGTATGCTGTGATGATGTTCAGTGAATACATGTAAAATCAATTTTAAAAATAAGTTCCAGCTACTGGGGGAGATGGGATAGTAGAGTCTGCAAGTGAGCTCCAGTGGAGAGCCAGTCTCTGCTGACCCCACTCCCATTCTGTAAGTTACACTGTGCTGTTAGCCCTCTATCAAATCCTCTATGAAATTGTCTGCTTCACTTTTTGGTCTCAGCCCAAACACTGAATGATGGCTGTAGGGGTGAAGCTGTTGTTATAGACTCTATTCTTTTGTATTTTTTAAATTTTTTTCCATAAATGAAAGTTTGTTATTGCTGCACTTGAGTACCATTTGGTATCATTCTTCTGAGGAATAATTTGGTATTATATATTCAAAAACTCCTTAAAATCTGCAAATCCCATGACTCAGAAATTCAACTTCTAGGAATTTATCTTTAGGAAATAATCATGAATATGGAAAAACGTTTTATCTGCTAGAATGTTCACCCAATCTTATTTATAATAGAGGAAAAAAGAAACAACCTACATGTTAACGATAAGATCTGCATAAACTATGGTACGCATAGTATAATGGACTATTATGCACTCATTATGATAACCTTGTGTCTGGTGATAGTGAGGAGAAGCAGTCATCACACACACTGTTCCTAGAAATGGGGCCAGGAAGGCAAGCAGGTGGCATGATGGTTAAGGCACTGGACTCCCACATGGCCAATCATGGTTCAAGTCCCAGACCTGGAGGCTTGCTTTCTCACTTTCCCTTAATCTCTCTGGTCAAGTTTTAAATTAATTAATTAATTATTAAAATTAAATAAATAATTCTTCTAAAAACAAATAAATTTTTAAAAATGGGGGCCAACAGTAGAGCAACAGTAACACAATGTGAGGCTGACCACATGGGAGGATTCTGGTTTCAGATTCAGAAATTTCCCTGAACACATGGGATACTTGTGTGCTCATGACCCAGGGCTGGCTGATGCTTGAAAACCCTGTTGAGGTGACTGTCATTCTGTGTCTCTGTCTTACTCATGGAAAAAAATAAAGGAGAAATAAATAAAAGAACTTCACACACACACACACACACACACACACACATACACACACACTTGTACTCAGCAATTACATTTTTAAGAATTTTTCCATTAAAGGGCAAAACTGAGGCAAATAATTTTGCAATCAAAATTTCAAAAAATTTTGAAATCCATGCAAGTTTTTCCATAAACTTTTGTAGACCTCCCACCCATATACAGGGAATGATTGCCGCATTTTTCATTTCATAGTAGGAAAAAAAAAAAAAAAAACAGAAATAATATTCGGGCTGAGAAATGCTTGTGACCAGAATCCAGACACTTCAGATTTTGAAATATCTGCATAAACATAATCAGATATTTTGAAGATGAAACCCAAGTCTAAACATGAAATATATCTATGTTTTATATATACCTTATGCACATAGCCTAAAGGTAATTTGATACAATATTTTTGTATTTTAGTGGGGTTTTTTGTTTTTTAAAATTTTTGCTAGAGGGCACATGTTTTTGTGAGAAAGAAAGATAAAGCGAGAAACCACCCATCCCAGGTGAGGGGGAAGGGGGAGTCAGCCATGCCACAATCCCTTCTCCTCCATCCTCCTCTTGGGAATTTGGGCACGCACGCACATGCGCCCGGCAAGCGTTTCAAGCCACTGGGTCTGGGACTCAAATCGTGCAGTCGGATATGTGAGATTCATCTGCTTTCATCACTATGCCACCGACTGGCCCCTATTTCGGTGTTTTGACTGTAACCGACTACATGAAGTCAACTGTAGAATTTTCCACTGTGGCATCATGTCAGCATTTGACAAGTTTCAGATTTTAGATTTTCAGAAAAGGCATCCTTAACCTGTACATTTTCAACACCTGAAAACAAGCTGAATAAATGATGGCTTACCATAAAATGGACTATTTCAAGGCTTTATTTGTATGCAATGATAATTAGAGCTAACATGTTTAAAAGCTAACTATGCTCCAGGCACTGTTCTAAGTACTTGTTACATGTTGATTTATTTAATCTCCTGATATGAAAGCATCTCTGAGGGTCAGCAGGTGACATGGTGGTTAAGGTACTGAATTCCCACATGACCAAGTGCAGGTCAAGTCCCCGATCCAGTGGCTTGCTTTCTCACCCCTCCCCCATCTCTCTCTGGTGAGCACATGTGCCCTATAGCAAAATTTTAATAATAATAACAATTAATTATTTTAATTAATAAATCTTATTTAAAGAAAGAAAAAACATCTCTGTATCAACAAGTCACTGCTGCATAAACAAACTGCTTCAAAACTCAGTGAATTAAAGTAGTAAACATTGTTTTATTGTTTGGTTGACCTTCCTCCTGACTCTGTAGGCTACTGCAGGTTGAGTAAACAGCTCTCCTAATATTGAGTAGGTTTTCTTACATGTTGGGTGGTCAGCTGAAGTAGGCTCATTTAGAATCGTCTTGGTTGTGCCAACTGCCATTCTGATGGGCTTTCATCTCCCCGTAGGCTAGCTTCTACTTGTTCCTGTGACCTTGGTAGAATTCCAAGAGGCTGAAAGTAGCACACTGTCTTGATTTTTCATTGTCAAAACTGACATACCGGGAACCAGCAGTTGGCGTAATGGCTATGTCGCTGGACTCCCACGTAGTCGACCACGGTTCACGTCCCAGACCCGGCGGCTTGAAACTCACGCCGGGCGCGTGTGCGTGCGTGCCCAAGATCCTGAGAGGAGAATGGAGGAGAAGGGATTGTGGCATGGCCATCCCCCCTGGGGGGTGATTTCTCGCTTTCTGTCTCTATGTCTCTCTCTGTCTGTCTGGTGAGCGCACACGCCCTATAGCAAAACTCTCTCAAAAAAAAAAAAAAAAAAACTGACATACCATCATTTCCACCATATTCTACTGGTTAGAGCAAACCCAGATTCAAGAAATAGAGAAATATTTTCCCCATCTTATTGGGAAGAGCTTCAAAGTCAAGTTTCAGTGAGTATGCAAACAGGGAGGGGAATAATTGAGGCCATTCTGTAATCAATCTTCCACATGTCTAAAATGAACAACAGAGTGTATTGTATGCTCCTTTTTGTCAAATAAGAGACAACACACACACAAACACACAATTGGAAGAGTTCTGTCAGGTATACAAATTACCATTGACTATAGTTATTCTGTAGAAGAATTAGAGGTATGAGATCAGAGAAAGACTTTCTTCTGTTTTTAAGATTTTTTTTAAAAGAGTGCTATACTTTCATTTATTTATTTTTACATTTTTCCACAAACATTTACTTTACATAGCAAAGAATTTTAGCTCATACTCCATAATTCTTGACAGTTTACAAACAACTTTCAAAATTTCAAAATACTAAATTTTAAAGATAATGTTCAAAATATGTCTTATAATTTTGTATAATTTTATAACTCTATAACAACAGAAGCAGTATGGTTTCAAATATATATATATATATTTTTTTTAGAGTGCAGATAGTCAGTATATATTAAGTGGGGACATACAATGCCTCTCCTTCATAGCATGGCTTGCTTCACTCAGTTGTTTTTTTTTTTTGTTTTTTTGTTTGTTTGTTTGTTTGTTTTGTCATAGGGCGCCTGTGCTTGCCAGAGAAAGACAGAAACAGAGAGAGAGAAAGAGAGAGGGAGTGAGAGAGAGAGAGAAAGTGAGGAATCACTCCCCAAGGGGATGGCTATGCCACAATTCCTTCTTCTCCATCCTTCTCTCGGGATTTTGGGCATACATGCACACATGCCTGGCATGATTTTCAAGTCACTGGATCTGTGACTCGAACCATGGTCACATGATTTTCAAGTCACTGGATCTGTGACTCGAACCCCTCTCCCCAGCCTTCCCAGATGGCCAGGATCACAGGCGCACATGCTCAGTGTATACAAGGTGACCAGGGAATTGAACCCATAACCTTCCACATGGATCCAGCATCACTTGAGCAGTGCATTACCTCTGTACCACCAAGCTGACTCCAAGACTTTTTTTACTGAACATCCTTTTATACCGTTTGAATTATTTTACCATATTAAGATAAGAGAGAGAGGTGGGAGGTGGAAACCAGGCCAACTCCAGTAACAAAACCTCACAGGGAAAAGGGAACCGTAAAGATCCTGTCCACCGCACTTTCTAGCAGCTTCAAGGTCAAGCACGTGCACCAGCACCGCAGGTGATCTCGCGCAAACTTGTGCCTCATCATCATGCCAGGAAATGCACCCGTGGGAGGAGATCTTGGCTGCTAATGGTACACACACCCTGTGTTCAAGCGTGCTCAGCTAGCGAGCGTGTGCACAAAAGAGCACCCTTACAGGGGTCCTCAGGCCACCCTTAATCCTAAAACTCCAACCCTCTTCATGAATATGCATGTAAACCTCCCACGAAGAGAGCTCCCCAGAGACTATCAGTACTACCCGCTCTGGCTCTGCGGAGTGCATTCTCACCTTGCCTCCATAAACGTCCTTTGTTTCACTGACTTGTGCTTGAATTCTCTCCTGTGGGGAAGTCAAGGACCTGAGAGACCCTCACCCCAGTGACAACATAACTGAGCTAAACTTACAATGCTGAAAACTAGATATCAAAATTCAAGATCTCAGGAAAAGAAAGAAAATGCTTAGAACTGAGTGAAAATAAAAGAAAAAGAAACATTAGAATTTGTGGTATGCAGCTAAAACATGACTGAGAGGAAATTGGATAGCACAAAAACACTAACATTGGAAAAGAGAAATGGTCTTAAATCAAAATTAAAAGAAAAAATGTACTCTTTCTGCACATGCCCACCATCCTCTGTGGTTCATTTTTTTCTTTTTTTTTTCTCTTTTTTTTTTTAAAGAGAGTTTTGCTATACGGTGCGTGCACTCACCTGAGAGACTGAGCGGGAAAGAGGAAGGGAAAAATCGCCCCTGCAGGGGGCATGGCCATATAGCAATCCCTTCTCCTCCATTTTCCTCTTAGGATTTTGGGCACGCATACACACATGTCCAGCATGAATTTTAAACCACTGGGTCTAGGACTCGAATCACGGTTGACTGCATGGGAGTCCAGCAATGTAACTAGTCCCCCATCCCTAGTGATTCTGTTACTAGGATACTGGACTTTCTGCCACCAGAGTCCTGAGTTTGTAAATAAACTTCTATCTTCTTTATACACTCACCCACTCAAGGTAAGTTATTTTTATTCGCAATGAGAATGGACGAAGGTGGAAACTGACACGGCGAGCAGGGCTGTGCTGTTACAGACACCTGAACATCTGGAAACGGGTTTGGAACTGGGCAATGAGAAGGGGGTTTCAAGCTTGGCTTATGAGAAAAACACACAAATTCTTTTCGCCAACAAATTCCTCAGGCCTGCTCCCCTTCCATGGAACAATATGGAAGAATAGAAACATTTTCTGTCCTCACCAGTGTGGACAGAAGTCTGACTACTTTTCCTATTTTTCCAAAATCTTTTCAAAAGGGGACTGGGGAAGTCATGCCCACAAACATTAACAGACCATTTATTTTCTATTAACAAGATTCTTCCTACCTCCTGTCCCTGGCATAGTATCTTTGAGGTGTATATTTCAACTGATTACAGGATATTCCTGTGCTTATCTCTTCCCAAGACACAGAACTTCTCTTTTCCTTGAGATGTAGATTAAGTTTTTCTTTAACTAATCTCTTCCCAAGACACAGATCTTCCCTTCCAATCACCGCCTAAGAATTGTGGAACCCACCTATAACCTACAAGCCCCCCTCCCACCCCCCTACCCCACCCCCACCCACCCCCCTTCTACATATCCCACCTTTTTGGGCCAGACCAATGGAAAATCTCTTCATTAAATGTTGTCTGTCAATCTCAAAAACAAATAAAAGGAGCCTCTGTACATGATCACCCCAAGAAAGGCATGTATGCCTCTTCTCCAGGCCTAGGTCACTCACAGTTGGCTTGGAAATAAACCACATTAATTATTAATTATTGATTTTACAGTTGGTTATTTTTTTCCGTCGACACCAGTAATAGCCCTACTTACCACAGGGTCCCCATCACAGACCATTGATGTTATTAACACCCATTCATCCCTATTATGACTCGTCTGCTCGCCCTCTTTATCTGAAACACTGAGTATTGCCATTCTCGAGACAGATGATGTCGATGTCACCTGAAACCAATGTGTTAACATATTTCCTTCCTCTCACTGTAAACCTGGGACACAGAGCACCAAAGAGGACTTGAACATGGTAAGGCTTCCCACCTCATCAGGTGTTTCAGGATGGGCCCATCTCATTTTGGAGCAATTTCTGGGAGGACATCCCATCTGAGATTCCTCAGATTAACCAATGAGTGCAAACAATGCCTTTTTGTTGTTGTTATTGTTAGATATTGTCATATAGACATCGTTTTCAGTTAACGAAAAGAAAAACTAACAGCTTCCAAAGGAAAATCTGCCAAATTCTACAAAATTTGTTCAATCATTTGGTCAAATTAAGTAGAAAATCTTATCCCCTAACAGGGACCGTAACAGCCAATTTCACAGATTAAACCATTCTCTGCACAAGAAATTTTCTCCCTAGAGGATGAATAAGCTCAATTGGGTACAAAGAGTTTAAAGCCCTTTTAAAGGTTTTTAAAGCTTGAAATTTTAAGGCAAGTCATTTTTGCCACATATATACAATCTTAATTCTCTAAAATGGAACTCGTAATTTTTGAAAATTCAAGCTATAAAACCATGGCCTCTTTTTTACATACCGTGGCAGAAGCACTTTTGAAGTACTTCATGTTTTTCAAAACAGAAATTCTAAATAACTGTTTCAAAGGGCCCCTCCTGATTTAGTAAGCGGATTAACTAAATTTAGCCCCTACTCAAACTCTTTCTCCCATTGAAGTTCAACTTTTCTGGATCCTGCCCCATCTCTCTTTTTTCCATGTTGATGTCGTCCGCCAGCCGATATTCCCCTCACACTCTGGACACAAGGAGATGGGTGATAATAAATAATACTACTAGGAAGTGGTAATGAAATAAATTGCGTCTCTGAACCCTACCAACCAACTTCCAGGTGCCCCTTCCCCCCGGTCGCACTTGTCCATGCAGGATGTCACATTCTGCCTGTCTCAGGGCTGGCCTCTGCACTGCTGGTGACTGTCACGCTGGCAGACACAGCCTGGTCTCCCCTGGCAGGCAACGGTGTCCACATTGAACCTCCTACCCCCTGAGCTCACAGTCACCATGCAGGTGGGAGGAGGTTTTCCTCCCTAAACCAAGGCCACGCTGCTGCTTTTTTCCCCTAAACCCCATCCTAGGAGGTTCCACATGCTCATTTTCTTACAGCTCATCGGTATTTCCAACCTTTTATGTAATTAGTACTTTCAGAGTAACGATGTTGAAAACATTGATGATGATTCTCACTATGTAAGAAGCCCTTTTGATACCCCCAGACACAGTGGTAAGCACTTTACCTGGATTATCTCAGTGGAGTCTTTCCACGTCCCTGTTTGCTATGGCTGTGGCTAGGAACAGGCACTTCAGAACCTGATTCCAGTCCTAGCCCCAAGATCTTAAGTTACAAAGTTTCTCTAAGACTTTCTTTTTTCACCTGTAAATGAGATCATAATAGTCTTCCTTTAAAGTACTAGTATGAAGATTAAGTGAAGTGAATGTGCAAACAAAGCATCTGAGGACCTGGCACACAGTAGGTGTTCAATAAATGGTAGTTGACCCTGAGCATATCCGTTGTGGCCTAGAGCTCCCCCACCTTCAGTACTCTCCTGGTCTGGGGTCACTGCCACCCTCAGTCTTTCCCCTCCCGGACCCCCATTCTAACCTTCCTCCAGTTCCCGGGACTGTACGGCAATACTCTAAATCTCTCTTACTTCGGGGTGAATTTCTTTCCTACTATGAGGGTAGAAGAGCAGTCTTTGGTCCTCTGTTCTGCTTCGTTCTCAGTTCTCAGCTGATAGAGCCCCTGGGATGATTCTGACAAGACCAGAGCCTCGGGCCAACTCACAGAATGGGACCCTCTTCTCCTTCTGTCTGAAATTGTCCAGAGTCCTGGGAAATTCTTTCCAAACTAAGGCATTGATTTTGCTTGATAACGTCTTTGTTCTTAAGAGAATGGAATGGTTTATTTTCATTCTTTTAAGTGTATTTATTTATTTATTCTACAATTGAGACAGACAAGAAAAAAGAGAACGATAGCAGCCCCAAGAGGATTTTGACACCACGATCCACCCCCAGCTTTAGCCAACTCCAGATCGAGGGCACATACATGCCTTGTATTCTCAGGGAGGTGTCTGGAATCTAGAATCTTCCCATGAGGGTCAGCCTTGCAGAATTTAGTGTTTTACCACTGCACCACTCTCCAGACCCTTTATTGTTATCCTTGGTTTAAAAAGTGCTAACTCATCCCAACCTGGAAGCTGCCAAGGTTATGGGCTGTTCAAGGACCCGGTTGCCTAGAGACTAAAACTATCATGTGTCCCTCATAGACATACCATACATCTTCAAAAGGCCATGCTCTTGCAGGTGACACAATGCAGGATACTTTATAAGCTCTACTGATTTCATGGTAGCTTTTTTTTTTTTTTTTTTTTTTTTTTTTTTTTTTTTTTAGAGAGGTTTTTGCTATAGGACATGTGCACTTGACAGAAAAACAGAGACAGAAAGCAAGAAATCACCCCCCTAGGGGGAATGGCCATGCCACAGTCCCTTCTCCTTCATTCTCCTCTCAGAATCTTGGGCACCCATGCACATGAGCCCAGTGTGAGTTTAAGCCACTGGGTCTGGGACTCGAACCACACTCAACATAGCCATTACGCCAACTGCTGGTCCTCATGGTAGCTTTTTATCACTACTGAATGTAACTCTGTAATCTAGTGGATACTAAGAGCACACTTTGGATCATTTGAGGGTGTTCAACAAATTTGACAATTAAAAGGAGGCGCTCCTACTTTAAAAAGCTGGCAACTCCTGATGTCATTGAAAGAAGAGTGGAAAGAAAGTCAGGAGCACTGTCCGGAGCGTGAGCCTGCACACATCACGTCCCCTCTCGGACCTCGGTATCCTCCTCGGTAAACGACGGCAGTTTGAAGAGCTGACCTCTAAACCTCAGCACTAAAGTTTTATGAGTCTAAAATCACGCTCTTCTAGCTACGTGAAGATGAATATTTATACGAATGGCTGACATTTTTAAAGGAAAGAAAACTATATAAATGTGCACTATACCCACATAAAATGAATGGCAGGTTAGCATCTGTTAGATTTGTATTAAATGTTGAGTTTTGTCACTCACATGTCTCCTGTAACAGCTTCACTTCCTCCATCTTCACCACTGGCTGCTCTAAGAACCCCCTACTTTATCTTCAGCGTCCTGTGTGTGGCTTTCAAGATTTATTAATGTTGGTATTTTCCCAGTGATTATAAGGTAGCTGTTATTACCTCCCTCCATTATTTATCCATTTTGCTTGCTGGGTTTTATTTTTGTTTTCCATGCCCTCCAAGACCTCTCCTTGAACAGATTGCTTTCTATTACCACAGTCTCAACACTCTATTCTGAGCCAAATTGTCCTGCGTCGCCTTTTTACCATCTTAAATTCATAAGTGGGAGTTGTAATTGCAAACACTCCAACTGTTGCTTAAATATTTGCCTTTTTCCTACAACAGCTTATTTCAAAAGAATGAAATTCTCACAATTGAGTAATGTGTTTACATGCTCACATCGGTTGTGCCTTTGTGCTCTGCTCTGAGCTGAGGCAGTTTTCCAGGCTTTTCCATCACCTCCCTACCTCCATCCTCCTCCCCTTATCCACTCTGCACTGACCAATCAGGATACCTCTTTATGTCTGTACAACCAATCAGAAAACCTTCTCTTCCCAAGTATTTATTAAGCATCTGTGTGTGTGGAGGGGTGGGGGAAGGAGCTTCTCATAAAAGAAAACACAGAAAATTTGAGTTTTCAGCTCAGGAAAGAGAACCTGCAGGAGGGAAGGACTGCACACCATGAGTTTGACCTTCTCTTTGATGAAGGCATAGAAGGAAGTCTGAAGCCCTCCAAAGTTGTAGAGCACTTGAAATTTTTCTCTGTTTCAAACAGATTCTTGCTGCAATCACCAGGAGGAGACATGGCTCCCCTTTTAACACTCTAGCTCAGTCATGGACCCGAACTGTTTCTCCAGGATTATTTTAGAACAGCTAAGGCAATCTGGGATTTTCCATTAGATTTTGTCAAATACTAGAGGATAATAAAAAGAAAATGTACAAAGAAAATAGCGGAAACATTTTTTTCCTTTTTTTTTTTTTAATTTAGAGAGATTTTTGCTTTCGGGCATATATACTTGCCAGGGAGACAGAGAGGGAAAGAGAGAAATAGCCCCCCAGAGGGAATGGCCATGCCACAATTCCTTCTCCATTTTCCTCTCAGGATTTTGGGCACACATGTACATGTGCCTGGTGTGAGTTTCAAGCTGCTAGGTCCAGGACTCGAACCATGGTCCAGCACCACAACCGCTACACCATCTGCTGGCCCCAGAAACATTTTTCAAATCAAGAGCACAGGGGCCGGCAAGTGGCGTGGTGGTTAAAGGCGCTGGACTCCCACATGGCTGACCACGGTTCAAGTCTCGGACCTGGTGGCTTGCTTTCTCACTTCCTCTCTCTCTCTCTGTCTCTCTCTGATCAAACTGAAAAATAATAATGATATAATAATAAATAAAGTTAAATAAAAAAATAATTCTTTAAAAAAAAATCAAGAGCACAAAATATAGTGTGCTTGTTCTACCATTGCTGTTTTATAGAAGGTGGCCCTTTCTCATACTAGCTGAAATGGTTGATTGCCAACCCCAGGAGAAATTCAACTCTTAATATCCTTTGAATGAATGTCTTGCTGCCAAGCTTTCTGCCTTTTTTCTTCCCATGTAAGGCAGCCTCAAGAAACTGGCAGTCTTGGGTTGGTACACAACACCATGATTAAGCCCTGTGCTTAGGGAACTGATCCCACATGGCTGACCACAGTTCAAATTCTGGCCCTGGGTGTATTAAGCCATGTGTGTGTGCAGGTATCCAAAGCCTGATCAGTAGAGAAAAGGAGGAAAAAGGATTGCAGTATGACTAAGCCCCAGGGAGGAGTCCTTTCTTTCTTTCTCTCTCCTCTCTCTCTCTCTCTCCCTTTCTAATGGGTGTATATACTGGCAATTTTTAAAAAAAAAAAGGTGGGGAGAGGGGGCCTAGCCAGCAGTCTGAACCATACAACCATCACTAATTCAGAAAACAGTTCCGTTTCTGTCCAGTGTATAGTGGGACTCCACACCTGCCCTCCAGGTTTGTTCTCATTAGTGGGGGAGGCGGAGCAGCCAATGCTCAATTCCACTGCAGGACTGTAAGTGCTGGAATAGAGACATGCACAGAAAAGCGCTCTCTAAATCAGACTGAGAAGTCAAAGAAGAATTTCTGGACTCAGTCATGCTTGAGATGAGATGTGAAAGATGAGTGTGATTATCAAGATTCTGAAAAGAGAGGAAGAAGAAGGTCATTGCAGGCAGCAGGGACTGCGTATACAAAAGTAAGGAGGTAAAAATCGGTATTACTCTTTGGGGAACCTCAAGTGCTTTGTTTGGTGAGAGCAAAGGGTGTGAAGAAGAATCTCAGGAGAAGAGGCCAGACAGCAGGTCAAAGAGCTGGATCAGGAAAGGATTTGTGTACTAAGTGAGAGTGTAAACTTTATCCTGACAGGTCTGGGGAGGCCACTGAAGAATTTTAAGCAGGGGATTGACATGATCAGATTTGTGATTTTTGAAACTCTGGCAGCAATGTTTTTAAAAAGACAAAAAGAAAAGAAACATCAAAGAAGGAAAAAAAGACAGGATTTGGTCTGGAACTTGGTGCAATAACCAGGGTGAAAAATGATGAGAGGTTAAGCTAAGGTGGATGCTATAGAATTTTATAAATAGTTCGATGCTGAAGTGGAAAAGAGAAAAGGAGAGTCTAAAATATCTCCCAACTTAGTGGTTGAGACAATCAGCTAAATATAGCAACTATTTTAATTGAATACCTACTGTACACAATGCTGTGCTTTGCACACTTGCATTCTTTAATTTAACCATTTCTTGAGACCCTACTAAGTGCCAGGTAGTTTTAGGTGTTTAGGATACAGCAGCAGAGAGAGAAAACAAAAAAGACAAAACCCATCACATATGAGGGAGTCTTCAGAACGTTCATGGAAAGGCATATTATGAAAAAACTGTGCATGGAGGGACCAGCAGTTGGCATAATGGCTATGTCACTGGACTCCCATGTAGTCGACCACGGTTCGAGTCCTGGACCCGGTGACTTAAAACTCACGCCGAGTGCATGTGTGTGCATGCCCAAGATCTGAGAGAAGAATGGAGAAGGGATTGCAGCGTGGCCATCCCCCCGGGGGTGATTTCTCACTTTCTGTCTCTCTGTTTCTCTCTGTCTGTCTGGCGAGAGCATGCACCCTGTAGCAAAAATCTCTCAAAAAAAAAAAAAATGTGCATGGATTCCAATGGTTTTTTGCACATAAATAAACTGGCACTCTAATTCCATTTTTCATAAACTTCTTGAAGTCCCATACACTGTGTAGGAAAATGGTAAGTACTAGAAAAGAAACACAAAGCAAGAAAAGACTGTAGGAACATCAGGAGTGGAGAGTGTCTGCAAGTTTAAATCAAGTGCCCATGGAAGGCCTCACTGAGAGTGTGACTGTGCAGCAAGGCTTGTGGCTTCCCGGGAAGGGACATCCTGACCAGAGCTCCTGAGATGGAGGAAACTCGGTACGTTCAAGGACCCCTGAAGTAGCAGTGTGGCTGGCTGGAGTGGGGGAAGGGTAGAAAGAAATGTGGTCAGGGATAGAGAGGAGTATGAGCTTGGGTCACCTAAATCCTGCAAGTCATTGAAGGGACTCTTAGGGGCAGCCAATAAAGTGATGGTTAAGGCACTGGACTCCCACATGGCCAACTGTGGTTCAAGTCCTGGACCTGGAGGCTTGCTTTCTTTCTCTCTCTCTCTCTCTCTCTCTCTCTCTCTCTCAGCAAATATAATAATAATAATAGTAAAGAAATTAAATAAATAGTTTTTTTTTAAAAAAAGAGAAAGGACTCTAGATTTTATTCTAAGGAAAATAGGAAGCAATCACAAGGCTTTGTTTGTAAAGCAGCAATGTAATCTGACTTGCCTTTTTTTTCTTTTTGGAGAGGTTTTTGCTATAGGGCACGTGCACTCACCAGAAAGGCAGAGAGAGACAGAGACAGAAAGCGAAAAATCACCCCCCCACCCCCGCCAGGGAATATGGCCACACCGAAATCCCTTCTCCTCCATTCTCCTCTCGGGATCTTGGTCATGCACTCACATGTGCCTGGCATGAGTTTAAGCCACCAGGTCCGGGACTTGAACTGTGGTTGACTACATGGGAGTCCAGCAACATAGCCATTATGCCAACTGCTGGTCCCAGCTTTTTTTTTTTTTTAATTTGCTAGACAGTGCATACACCTGCAAGAAAAAGAACAGGGGGTGAAAAGAGTGAGAAAGCACCCTCCCCCTCAGGGTGAATGCTCTCCCTCCTTTCAGGATTTTGGGCATGCACTCATGACATGCCCGGAACTTGAGCTGTGAGTTCAGCCACGTGGGATACAGCCACCTTAACCACCACACCACAAGCTGGCTCTGATTTGCATTTTAACAAAATCACTCCAGCGTGGGGTCCAGCGGATGGTGTAACAGTTATGTCGCTGGACTTCCATGTAGTTGACTTGAGTCCTGGACCCAGAGGCTTAAACCTCACACTGGGTGTGTGCATATGGGGGCCCGCATGTCCAAAATCCCAAGAGGAGACTGGAGGAGAAGGGATTGCGGTGTGGTCACCCTCCTGGGAAATGATTTCTTGCTTTCTGTCTCTGTCTCTCTGGCAAATGCACACACCTTATAGCAAAAATCTTTCTCTAAAAAAACAAAAGGATTACTCTGGTGTCTGTGATGGGAATGGGCCAAAGAGAGCAAAATTAGATGCAGGAGCCCACTTGGCAGACACTTCAACAGCAGGTGAGAGATAACCAAGTCTTAGACCAGAATGATGGCAGTTGGGATTGTGAGAAAGGTCAATTCTGGATAAATTAGAAAGGAACCAACAGCATAGGACAATGCTTTAGATGTGCTATAAGAGACAGAGAAGACACCAAAAATGTTAGCTACGGAGTCACCATTCATTAAAATATGGAAGGCAGCAGGGGGAGCAAATTTGAAAGGGAAATAAAAAGGATCTGCTCTCTAAGTGGAGATTTAAAGAAAGCAATTGAATATATGAGTCTGGAGTTCAAGGGAGAGGTCCCAGCTGAAGCTATAAATTTGAGTCATCAATGTAGAAACAGCACTTAAAACCGTAAGACGGGATGAGATCATTGGTGACCGCAGATGGGACAGAGATGGGGTCTGTGGCAGGGGCCAATCGTAATGGAAATCAGCTGTCTCCTGCAAGGTTCCCACTTCAGGATGGCTCATTATGGGTCCTGGGGGTAGGGGAGACTGACCTATTCAGACAGGAGGAAGGATTGCATCCACTGACAAAGGAGGCTTGGCAGAATTTAGAATGCAACGTCCTCAATGTCCACACACCCTCATCCCAATTTTCAGGATCCCTTTTCTTCCCAATCAATGCCCTGACTTTAACATAAGAGCTTGCAAAGTTACAGTGGTTTTTCTTTGTAACAGCTTCTTGAAGATGTAAGTGACACACTATATAACTTATTTAAAGATGATCATCCAATGTTTTGAATTTTTCTTTTTTCTTCTGTATATTCACAGGTGTAAATTCTTTTTTGCATTATGATTCAGCTATGTTCAAGATTAGGCCTCAAATTTTGATTTCAGAAATTTTGGCTCTGAACCTACAGATAGAGTTTCTTTCAAGGTAGTCATAGATGCTTCTGGCTCATCAACTATACTTTGATCTGGGAATGTGGGGCCCTGAACTCATCATTTGCTCTACACAAGCTCTCCAGTGGACTTAGATAAAGCCAAGTTGTTTGGTGGGGTTTTTAAAAATAATTATTTTATTTTATTTTGTTCATTGTCATTATTTTATTTTTTTGAAGTTGACCAGAGAGAGACAAAAAGAGAGAAGGAAAGTGGTCCAGGACTCAAACTGCAGTCAGCCGTGTGAGAGTCCACTCACCTTAACCACCACGCCACCTGCCGGACCCAACCAAGTTTCTTATTACTTTTATTTGCTCTAAAATCTTATATGGCAGCAGCCAATTAGTACCCAAAGCTTTTCCACTGCATGCCATGGGCTACCAGTGTCCAGTTTATCCTTGACAATGGTGTCTGTAATGTCTTTGAATCTAGTTGGATCAGTGAACCAATTCCAGAGTCTCATCCTTAAGGTTCTATTTCCTGAAACTAATTTTGATACCAATAACTATGTTGGCAAGGCTTCAGTTAGGGGAGCAATTACTATATGGGTGTCACGAAATAAGAGGTTGATTATAGAAATAAGACTTTTCCCAGTTGTGGAAGGAGCTAGAGAAGCAAAGGGTCTAGAAGTGGTACTGGATGAGCAGACACGGTTAGACAACCTGAGCAGCAAGACAGGTCCAACCTCTGAGGCGGGACTCGTGGATAGTGAAAGTGTACAGTACCTCCAGGTCCTTAGGCATTTTAACAGAAAGGGCACATCCAATGCCTCCCAGTTTCCTCAGGCCTTGTCTTTTCTTTCTTCTAGGGGCTAACCCTTGGATGTTGTCTCTTATCTTGGGTTCTGCTGAAGAGAAGGCAGGGTCTCAGAACAGCCTTGAGTGTCCTTAGTGGGTGGGGAGAAAGGTCTAAAGATCAAATCTTTCTAGCCCTTCTGAAGAGAGGAAAAGTGCCATAGCAAGGAATTCCTTGGGGTTAAAGGAAGAGTCCTACCAGAAAGGAATGAGCAAGAGGAGCTGCATGATCTTATTACAGATGGCTGACTCGCCCAGACATAACAACAAAATAACCCAGATGTTGTAAAAGACTACCTGGCATCTTGTCTCAGGATCACCTTAATTACCCCACCCTTAACCCCTTTCATTTAAAAGCCTGTAGCTCCTACTCTTCAGGGCCAATACCTCTTTCCTCTTTTGGAAAGTGAATAAACATTTCTACCCACTTACTCTCTCAGTCTGTGAATTCTTTCATGGCCTGCAACCCAGAGCACCCTAACAGATCTATGGGAAGTGTTAGCCTTTGTGTAGCTAATGCTTCTGTGGGTCCACAGTACAGTATCTGGAGGTGGGCCTGGGCACTCTTGGTCAGGAGGGTTAGCAGTCTGGGAGGAGAGCAGGACATAGAGAAGAGGAGAGCAAAGACATGCCAGAGATTTCTGAACTCCTAATTGTCCAGTTGGGACCAGTCATACACATGCCCAGGCATATCAGTCATACTCCTGTCCCAGCCAGCTACATCTAACCACAGTCACCTCCAGGGTAATGGCTGCTGCTTTCTCCACCTTCCAAATCTCACACAAGTTCCTCTGAGGGTCAACTCTAACCCAGAACCATACAGGAAAGAGGATCTGGGAAACAAAGTTCTTGGCCTACTTAAATGACAGTGCAAACCCCCACTGCACTCAAGGACTGAACCCTGGGCCTTCCAAATACTTGGAGATCAGGAAGATAAGTAAGAAAAAGAAAAACAGCTGAGAAGAGTCAGAGGAAAACCTGGGAAAGTTTGTTGTCTGGGACCCAAGTGAAGAAAGGCATTTCAAACAATTCGGTGAGAACCATTCATTGTCAAATGCTACTGAGGGGTCAAGAACGATGACTGAGAAACAATCACTGAAGAGAGCGACATGAAAGTCACTGACTGCCTTAAAGAGAGCAGTTTTAGAAGAATGAGTGGGTTCAAGAGAAAATGAGAAAGAACTGGAGGCAGTAGACATAACCAAGGAGTTTTACTGAAAAGGAGAGAGAAAAAAGGTAATGGCTAGAGGGAAAAATGAGCTTAAGAGTTTCTTTTGAACACAGAAGGAAAGCATCACTTGTGTATGCTAAAGGAATGTTCCCATAGAAGGAAATTCCAAAGGTGGTGAAGAACTGCTGAAGCAATATGCTTGGAGAAGACAGCAGGCAGGTTGTATCACCAGCTGGGGAGCTGGGGAACATTGTGCTGAATACGCAGTTCTTTGGGTCCAGATCTCTAAGGTTAGAAACCTGCCCAAGATGCAAACAAAGTAGTAACCATGAGAAAAGTATAAAAAGAGAAATTTTTAATAAAAAGAGAAGATTTTAAGAGAAGTACAGCCCACATTCAAGCCCACCCAAAGGTGTTTGGGTGGGCATCTGTCAGAGGACAACTGCACTGGGAATGGGGTTGAGTATAACGTTTGTTGTGGGATTGTCGACAGAATTGACTAACAGAATTAACTATTATTAGGAATAATAATAATTGGCTCTCTGTTTCTCCCTGTTCGACAGACAGCCACATCTTCTCATGCAGTGCCAGCCGCATCCTAGAGACACAATAGTGAAGGTCAGAGTAAATGGATTTGGCCATATTGGGCACTTGGTCACTAGGGCTACCTTCAACTCTGGCAAAGTGGATGTCATCACCATCAACGACCCCTTCATTGACTTGAACTACGTGATCTACATATTCCAGTATGATTCCAACCATGGCAAGTTCAATGGCACTGTCAAGGCTGAGAATGGGAAGCTCTTCCTCAAAGGGAAGTCCATCACCATCTTCCAAGAATGAGATCCCACCAACATCAAATGGGGTGATGCTGGTGCTGAGTATGTTGTGGAGTCCACCAGTGTCTTCATCACCATGGAGAAGGCTGGGGCTCACTTGAAGGGTGGGGCCAAAAGGGTCATCATCTCTGCATCTTCTGCTGACATCCTCATGTTTGTGATGGGCATGAACTATGAGAAACATGACAACTCCCTAAATAAAGATCATCAGCAATGCCTCCTACACCACCAACTGCTTGCCCCCCCGACCAAGGTCAGCTACAACAACTTTGGCATCGTGGAGGGACTCATGACCACAGTCCATGCCATCACTGCCACCCAGAAGACAGTGGATGGCCCCTCAAGGAAGCTGTGGCTTGATGGTCATGGGACTGCCCAGAACATCACCCCAGCATCAACTGGTGCTGCCAAGGCTGTGGACAAGGTCATCCCGGAGGTGAACGGGAAGCTCACCAGCATGGCCTTCTGTATCCCCACCCCCAATGTGTCAGCTGTACACCTGACCAGCCGCCTGGAGAAAGTTGTCAAATACGATGACATCAAGAAGGTGGTGAAGCAGTTGTCGCATGGCCCTCTGAAAGGCATCCTGGGCTACACCGAGGATCAGATCATCTCCTGCGACTTCAACAGCGACACCCACTCCTCCACCTTTGATGCTAGTGCCCTCAGTGACCACTTTATCAAGCTCATTTCGTGGTATGACAATGAATTTGGCTACAGCAACAGGGTGGTGGACCTCATGGTCCACATGGCCTTCAAGGAGTAGAGCCCTCTGACCACCAGCCACAGCACAAGCATGAGGAAGAGAGGCCCTCAGCTGCTGTGAGGCCCACTCAGTCCCTACCACACTGAGAAATTCCCTTCCCTGACACATCCCAGACCACTTGGAAAAGGGGAGGGGCTGGGGAGCCCTCCTTATTATAAACCATCAATAAAGTACACTGTGTCAGCCAAAAAAAAAAAAAAGAGAGAGAGAGAAATAATTATAATTAATGTGGCTCCTTTCTTTTTTTTTTTTTTTTTTTTTTTTTTTTTTTTTTGAGATGTTTTTGCTATAGAGCGCATGTGCTCACCAGAAAGACAGAGAGAGACAGAGAGACAGAAAGTGAGAAGTCATCTCCCGGGAAGATGGCCATGCCGCGATCCCTTCTCCTCCACTCTCCTCTAGGGATCTTGGGCACACATGCATACGTGCCCAGCATGAGTTTAAGCCACTGGGTCTGAGACTTGAACCGCGGTCAACTACATGGGAGTCCAGCAACATAGCCATTACACCAACTGCTGGTCCCTATGTGGCTTATTTTTAAGCATGAATGCGAGTGACCAACCCAAAGAAAGACAAACATGTTTCTCAGGATACTTAGATACGGTGGTTCCTTTTACACAGTTTTGAGAACAGAAGAGTTGTCAGTATCGTAAGGAATCTTTTACATAGGTCTAGTCCAAAAAGGTGGGACATTTGCAAGCAGAGGCTTGTAGATTATAGGTGAATTTGAAATTATTAGATTAGTAATTGTTAAAGAAAATCACAAGTCTCTGTTCCTGAAACAAATCAGCAAAAGGATAAGGCAGCTTACTGTGCATCATAAAAACACTGTGCCTGGGACAGGATGTAGCATCCAACTATTAATGGTCTGTTAATATTTGTCGGCCTGTGTTCATGTTTGTAGGTGTGACTCTCCCATACTCCCTGAGAAATAATTTTAGAATAGGAAAAATAATTTTTTTCATTTTTATTATTTTTTAATTTGATCAGAGAGAAATGAGAGAGAGTGAGAATGAGTGCACGAAAAAGAGGTACATTGAGAAAGCAAGCCTCCAGGTCAAGGTCTTATTGTGAATATGTAGCGGGGGGGTCTGTGATAGCGGGCTTTTTTGTTTGTTTTTGTGGGTGGGGTTTTGTTGCACCTGCATATTTCTCTTCAGGTAAGGCAACTAAATTGCCCAGTTGGGACCAGTCATACACATGCTCAGTGTGGACTTTGAAGGTATGAACATGTGTATAGGGACTTTTTTGGTTTTAGCCCTATCAGTCTATTGCTGTGAGTGAGTAGGAGGTGGGATATTGCCCAAGCTGTTACACTCCCCCAACTCCCGTCCCCAGTAACAGTGATTGACGTGTCAGATATTCCCTTTGTTGGCATACAGGGACTCGTGCTCATATCTATCTGAATACCTATAGCAGTGGGAATCTGTGGTACAAATTCAGGAAATGGCCTGAGGGCATGGAGAAGCCACCCACCCTTTCATAAGGGAAGATAGAATAAATGCACAGAGATGTGGGATGACTGGGGAGATGTGGGCGTAAGAGCTCTTCTCTTACCACCATTTCAGATTTTCCTAGGGAAATCAAAAGCAAATTCATGAGCTAAAAGCAAGGATAAAGTTAGAATTACTGGAAGTTTTAGGAATGAAAAGAGAGTTTAAAACAGTTACAGAAGATTGTATTTTTCAAAGATATTCCAACAATATGTAACCTATTCACATACTCTTCGTACAATGTGATGTTGAGATCTCTCCATTAAGAGGTAGAAATCTATGTTCTCTTGCCTTGAACCTGGGAGGTGCTTTATGACTGTTTCTAACAAGAGAATGCAGTAGCAGTGACACTCGTGACGCCAAGGCTAGGTCATAAACGGTGGTACAGCTTCTGGTTGGCTCTCTCTCCCCCTGAGCCTTTGAAGTCCCAGCTCACTGTATAAGAAGTCTGACTACCCTAAATCTGCCATGCCTGAGATGAAAGGGCACACCCAATGCTTCTCGGGTGTCTCAGGCAATTTTTTGTTTCTTTTTCTCTTCCTTCTTCCCAAGTTGGCCCTTCCTTGACCTCATTGCAGATGACTGACTCTTGTTTTTCTAAGTTCCTGTCCTCAGACATAAAGATTGAGACATCCATCAGCTGCTGGTACCAGAACTAACCCGACAGACTATATGGTAGATCAAAGTGGTCAAGTCCAAACGCCCAGAGATAACAATGAAATGACCCAGATGTTGTAAAAGACTAACAGGTATCTTGTCCCGAGACTACCTTAATTACCTAACCATAAAGCTCTCACCCTTGGGAACCAGCAGTTAGCGTAACGGCTATGTCGCTGGACTCCCACGTAGTCGACCGCGGTTCGCGTCTCGGACCCGGTGGCTTACAACTCACGCCGGGCGCGTGTGCGTGCGTGCCCAAGATCCCAAGAGGAGAATGGAGGAGAAGGGATTGCAGCGTGACCATCCCCCCTGGGGGGTGATTTCTCGCTTTCTGTCTCTCTGTCTCTCTCTGTCTGTCTGGCGAGCGCACGCGCCCTATAGCAAAAAAAAAAAAAAAAAAAAAAAAAAGCTCTTACCCTTAAAGCCCAAGCCCCATACCCTTTGGGGCCAGTGCAACTCTCTGCTTACTCTCTGAGTCTGTGAATTCTTCCACGGCTCGTGACACTGGCCATCCTAACAGGAAAGACCACATGGAAAGGTCACATACAGAAAGATATACGAGGAGTCCCAAGTGTTCCTCCACCCAGCTTTTTGAGCCTTCCAGCTAAACATGAGAATGAATGACCCTCAGATAATTCCAGGCCCCAGCCTCCAAGCCCCCTAGTTGCTGCCAAGTGGGACACAGACAAAATATTCCCATTGAGCTATGCCTAATTTGTAGATTCACAAGCAAAGTAAATACTGTTGTTGTTTTAAGCCATTAAGTTTTGAGATAATTTGTTATGTGCTAACATAATTGGATCCATAATGATCTAGGAAGTTATCTCAGCTGCCATCAATTGAAGCTATGAGTTTAGATTAATTTAGTCATCCATTTATAGTTTATATCAAAGTGACCGGGGGAACATTTTTTAACTATACATGTTAACCACTTTTCTGTCCTAAGGCCTATCAGAATTGGGGTTGGAGGAGCTAGAGGAAGAGGGAGGTACTCTTCAGTGTTTGTATTTTCAATGGTTCCACTGGTAACTGATACGCCCAAGCTGATGATCATTTGCTAAAGTAAGAAGCACAGAGGACGGAAGACCAAGTTCCATAGAAACTAGCATCCAAGCATAAAGTGAGCAGAGCAAGTGCTCTTAAGAGTGCTTCTCAAACTTTTTTTGAAGTTTATTTATTGTGAAAGAGAGAATAAGAGAGAGAGAGAGAGAGAGAGAGAGAGAGAAAGATGGTTACCCACAACAGAATCCTCACACTATAATCTACCCCAGCACCATTCAGCCCAGATCACACATATGTGCATGCCCAGGGAACACAGAGAGATGTCAGGGCATGAACCTGGACCTTTCCATGTGGCTCAGCATTGTGAAACATTGAATTATAGGTGTGCCACTATAGCTGGCCTCAAACTTATTTTTTTTAAAAATAACTTCATTGAGGTATAACTTACAATATTGTACAATTCACCCAATTTAAATATGTAATTCAGTAATTTGTAGTAAATTTATAAAGCTATGCAACCATCACCAAAATTTAGTTTAAAACATTCCCACCATCCCAAAATGTGACCTTGTACCTCTTTATGGTTAATTCTTGTTCCCGCCTCAAACCCTAGGCAGCCACTAATGTACTTTTATCTATAAATCTGCCATTTCTGAACATTTCACATAGATGAATCATGCAATATGTCATCTTTTGCCTCTAGAAACTTTCACATGACATGTTTTTGAGGTTCATCCATGTCGTAGCATGGATTGGTAGTTTGCTCCTTTTTATTGCTGAATAAGAGAAAGGATAAGAGAGAGAGATGGGAAGTTAGCCACAACAGAATACTACCCCATAGAGTGAATAAATCATATTTTGTTTATTTTTCACCAGTTGATAAACAATTGAATTGTTTCAAGGTTTTGGCTGTTACAAATAATGCTATGATAAACAACGATTTACAGACCTTATAAATCAAATAATTTTGTTTCTCCCAGGTAGAATCCCAGGAGAGTAATTTCTGGGTTCTACGTATGGTAAGTTTGTGAAATTGCTGAACTATTTTTTAAAGTGACTATACCATTTTACATTCCCACCAGGACGAAAAGTTGATATTGTGTATTATTTTGATTATAGCTACTCTAAAGGGTGTGTACCAGTGTCTCATTGTGGTTTAGGTTGCATTGCCCTAATAACTAATAATGTTGAGCATATTTTCAAGTACTTATAAGACATTCATGTATCTTCTTTAGTGAAATGTATATTCAGATCTTTTGCTCATGTTTAAATTGAGTTGTTTTCTTATTATTGAGTTTTAAGAATTTATATATTCTGGCTACTTTATCCTTTATCAAATACTACTTGCAAATATTTTCTCCCAATCCATGGCTTGCCTTTTTATTTTTTTGTGTCTTTTGAAGTGCTAAAATTTTTAATATGTATGAAGCCCAAATTATCTATTTTTTTATGTTATGCATCATGCTTTTTTGTTTGGTTCCTTTTGTTATATCTAATAACTCTTTAATCAACCAAAGATTATGAAGATTTTTCTTCTTCCTTTCATTCTGGAAGCTTGATAGTCTTAGATTTTCACATCTATGTCTCTCATTCATTTTTAGTTAATTTTTGTATGCTTCTAAGATTTTAGTGTATGAATCACATACGGATTTTGTTAAATCTATATCCTGAAAAAAATGCATGTTTCGGTTCAGTAAATCTATAGTGAAATCTGAAGTTCTACGTTTCTAAGATACTCCCAGATGTTTGATGTTATAAGTCCATGGATTACACTGAGTATCAAGGTTTATGAGGATATTAGATCAAAATGCTCAGAAGTACAAAAAGGAAACTAGAAACAGAGGAGTAGAACATTTTGAAAAGTAAGAGTTGGTCAAATGAGTCAAAAACCAAAAACAGATTAGGCTGGAGAAGGGGGAAGAAATACATCCTACAGAAAGCTGTTTCCAGAGACTGATATTAAAAGTGATTGTCAGGACCAGTAGTTGGCATAATGGTTACATCACTGGACTTCCACATAGTCGACTGTGGTTTGAGTCCTGGACCTGGTGACTTAAAACTCACATTGGGTATATGTGCATGTGTGCCTAAGATTCCAAGAGGGAAGAAGGAATTAGAGGCTGGCTAACTCCCCAGGGGGTGATTTATTGCTCTGTCTCTCTGTCTCTGTCTCTCCAGTGAGTGCATGCGCCCTAGCAAAAATCTCTCTGAAAAAAAAAAGTGTTATCATTGGGGCTGAATGGTGGCACATCAGTAAAATGTGACACACAGTCAGGCTGATCTACATGGGAAGGTTCTGAGATTACGTCCAGAACTCACTGAGTACCTGGGGCATGCACATGCCCATGATCCATGGCTGGGGGTGGATCATGGCATCAAGACCTCATTGAAGTGCTATTTCTTTCTCTCTTTCTTGCATGGACATGCCATCGCTCTTAGAAGAAATAAATAAAGTTGTTTTATTTTTAAAATGTGACATCTGGGACCAGTAGATGGCATAATGGTTGACTACACTGGATTCCTGCGTAGTCGATCGCAGTTCAAGTCCCAGAACTGGCGGCTTAAAAAACACACTGGGCGCATGCGTGTGCATGCCCAAGATCCTGAGAGGAAAATGGAGGAGAAGGGATTGCAGTGTGTCCATCCCCTCACAGGGGATGATTTCTCACTTCCTGTCTCTCTGTCTTCCTCTGTCTCTCTGGCAAGCATATGCACCCATAGGAAAAATCTCTCTATAATTAAATTAAAAATTTTTAATGTGATATCATAGGGGAACAAAGACCCAACTGTGGTGGGTTGATAAGTAAACTAAATTAAATTAAATGCTCTGAGCATACATATGAAGTACTCTTTACTTCTCAAAGAAAAAAAGACAGAGATAGGTGCAACCTATAAAAAAAACGAACTACAGGTTGTCCAGCCCCACCCATAGTTGCATTCAAAGAAATAATAGGATGGCAATTTAAAAATACTTTAAAGCAATTGAAATCTTCACTGGAAATTCTTAGTAACATTCCAAGAGGGATTACCTACACAAAGCATACTACAGCTCTTAAAAATGTATTTACTCATTTTCTCACTTAAATAGCCTCTTCAAAAATTACAGTTGCCTCCAAACTTCTATTCTCCCTCCAACTACCCCCGACATATGTAAGGCAATCTAGCACAGGTGGGCTCTCTTACTTTCTTCTCATATTTGTCACAACTCTGTATCAAGTAGGTCCACCTAGCTAAACTACTCTTCTTCCTGTTTTCCTCTTCCCCCATTGCCCAGATTCTGCGAAGCACTTCTCGTCTAGAAGAAAGAGAGAGGAAAGGCTGAGATGGCAATGACAGGGTTCTCGTTAGAGGGTAGATTAAAGGGCGAGTCTGTGGAAATTCATTTGTTAATATTGTCCCTCCTGTTCATAGTACGGTACCTGGGGACAGAGTGAGTAATAAGCACATTTACCCACTGAAGGAAAGACAAACTGAGTAGGATAATTTGAAGTTTAATGAAGAAATCTGGGGTAACTGATGGAGTGAGGTAGCTGAAGTGATGATTGGGATAAGGTACAAGAAGGTAGGGTGAAGTCTATAAGGTTAGGTGGGCATCATATGGATAAGGGGGGAAAAAACATATCTTTCATTGAGGGAGTTAGGAAAAAAGGAAAGGATGTTATGGGCTGAAATCTGAGAATAGCCAAGGGGCCTGTGGAAGATACAGAATGAGATTCTCCGTATACCTAGAGAACTCAAAGGCTAGGTCATTGAGAGCACAGAGGAAGAGGCATATTCTTAAGGAAAGAGGTAAAAATATGGCCTAATTGCTAAACAAATTGGAAGCATTGAGCCTGGGAGTTTAGAAAGCCTGAATTTGTGTAGCAATGTGATTTTCTTTAACACTTATTAATTTGAGATAGAAGTCAATTGGCTGGAGAGATCAGGGACTGGAGTACTGTAGGTTAGGTGGACAGAAAGACAATGGGGTAGGTAAAGGGACCGTGAGACAGCAAACTAGAGTGCTGGGCTATGGTAGGACAGGAAGCCAAGTCGTGGGAGCACAGAGCTGGGGCCACAGGAGCAGTTTCAGAACCAGAAGTTGCACTGGGTTGAAAGCGTGGCCTTTGTAAATGGCTTTATCCCATTGACCAGTGTCTCAGAGGGGTTTGGGGAGTCAAAGAAACACAATCTGGCAGCCAGAAAGTCATTTCCAGAAGTACTCAAGCTCTGGACTTGGGTTTCCCAAGCACCACAAAGTGAGTCTCTGGCTGTGGACACATTTCCTGAAATTTTCCTTTCTCATCCACTTCCCTCACCCGCCACAGTCCAGCCTGCCCTCTCTTTCCTCCTAACTTCTAAAGAAAAATAATTTTCCATAAACTCCTTCCCCAGTACAAGCCCTTGCTCTTCTTCCTGTACCGTGGGAGAAACTTGATGAAGTATCTCGCAAGAGGCAGAAGAGGAGCACTTGGAAACGCGCGTGCGTCAACAGGAGATGTCGGCATGAGCAATGATCTCCTCGTTTTCTAGCTGAACCAGCCTGGAGTGGGTAACCTGCCCTAAGTCACACAGCAGGTGTGAAGAACACCAGCACCAAATTTCACCTTGATCTTGTAGAGCACTGCCTTGAACTCAGGGAGCTGACACCATGCACTTTACAGCTTCATTTGCGCCTACACTGTGTTTTGTTCTCTGGCTGTTTTGTGTGCAGTTGGAGTAGCTTTCCTTAGCCTTGGGTTTCTAGTATAATGAATCCACAGTGCCTCCCTTAATTATGTGGCTGTTGTCCTTCAACTCTTATTTTCACATGTTCGTGTTATATCATTTATTCTGAGTTTCCTCCCACCTTTTATTTTTGGAAGAAAATGGAGCCTAAAAGTATAAGTAAATAAAATAGCAGTTTCGTACATATTACTAGTGCATACCCAACTGGATTGGGAGCAGCCTGCGGATAGAAATTGTCTTAGACTTCACTAACCTACAGCCCCCCAAGACCAAGGAGTACCTACGTGTGTTCCACAGACCCTTGTCTCACAAATACTTTGAGAGTAGGGGAGTAGGCGCGAGCATTTATTGACTACTTACTCTCTGTCAGATACTCTACAAACAAATTTTCATTTTATCCACAAACGAAATATGGTGATAGCATTCCTGTTTCAGTAGGGCGACCAACTCATCTGGTCTGCTCGGGACTTTCTCTTTTTAACATTAAAAGAGAGTTATCAACTGTCCCTGGGCAACCTGGGACAGTTAATAACTCTACATATTGGAGATAAAGTCACTGAATAGCTTTTCAACCTTTTGGCTAAGAGTTAAGTGCAGAGATTACATGACTGCGTTCTCAAGAGGTTAGTAACCTTCCCTGACTTACCTTTCCTTTTTAAGTGTATTTATTGTATTTATGGTAGAGAGAAGAGTGAGAGTGCACGAGAGAGAGAAGCATCCTTGACAGGGTCCCCTCACAGTGTGATCCCCGTTCCTGGGCACAGACACATACACCTGACATGTTTTAAGCGGACCTGGGAGTCTGAACCTAAGGTTGACCACGTAGCTTCTAAGACCACAGTTCAGTTTGCTGCACTGCCAGGCTGTGCTCCTCACCCCCACCCCCACCCCCATGTCTTACCTTAAGATTTAAATCAAGTCTGTCTAAAGTGTGGAGCTAGTTTAGCAGGAAAGATTGGAGTAGAGGAGACAAAAGGAAGTGGGGCTGTCCAGGGAACCCTGGTCAAAAGCTCTGGTACACCCCAGCAAGTGGCCCCTGGGTGCAACTGCAAGGTAATGAGAAGTAACTGTGAAGTCCTATGGAAGATATTAAGATTATTTAAAGAGCTATAGGTGGCAGAGCATCAAGTTGGTTGGAATATTAACTACAAGGGGACAGTGCTGAAGGGCAAGAGGGCAAGCTCAGGAGGGCTCTCCTCACTCCAGACAGGCTGCCTTGAACCTTTTGATGCAGCAGCCGTGAGTATGCCTGCCTTCGCATTGTCCCACAGACTTGATTCAAGCTGACTACATTAACGGGCACTCAATTTTCCACTTACAGAGTAACAAATGAGTGATTTGGACCTTATCCTTATTCCCTGCTTACAACTCATGTGCCAAATATTTATAGAAACTAATACAGCATTAAGTTTACAGCTGATAACTGGGAGACCATTAGCTCCCACTAGTTAGCCTTCTTGCCTTTGGCAGAGAATCGCTCAACCCTGAAGGACACCAGCTGCAGACTTTAAGCTGTGTGATGAGGATCGTATTTCTTTTTTGCAACAAAGAAATTTAAAGGCTCTCTGGAAATCTCTGTATTCTGCCTAGTTTTCTATTTAGTTTCTCTGACTCTGAATCTCTACCTCTCTTCAAATAAAAAACAAAAACAAAAACGAGCCCTGTGGTATGGAATATCTAAACCAGGCAAAGTCTGTGGCCTGCCTCAGCACAGTTTCTGACACTTCTTAGACAATGGGATGATCCAGTCGATTGACCTCCTCGGGCTCAGGGATGACCAAGGGCTGAATGCGTTGGCTTCGATAGTTCAGTTGAACTTATGTTCATGGAGCCCTCCCCTGTGCCAAGCACTGAGCCTGGACCTGGGTATAGCAGAACGGCATGGTCCCTGTCCTCAACATGCTCACAAAACATTAAGGTACTTACAGTCTTAAGGCACTTGTGAAGACAAAAATAGGTCATTGTGGTTTATGTTGCAGGTGTGATTTAAAACAATTTTGTGTCCTTCAAAAAGCTCAGAATGATAATAAAATGAACTGACACAAGGATATGCTGACCAGCTATCAATTCAGAAATATATAATTCAGAACAACAAAACAATAAGAAAAACAAACTGATGATGGCCTTGTGAATAACACCAATAAATTCAGCTTCTTGCTTTTGTTTGTAACCCAGTGTTTTCCACATTCCTTTGTTTAATAATTTTATTCAAACACAAAAAATTATGAAGTATATGTCTTACACTCCAGGGTTTATTGGCTAAATTACCCTGTGATTCTCCATCTCAGGCTACATCTGCTCTAATTCTTAGGGTCTACAGTCACTTTAATAGGTTTTTAAAAGCTAGACATATATAATCATTTCATTCTGATTGTATTTATATTCTTCTTATACGTGAAATTCATGTCAAGCGAAAACCTTCCATTTTTAAAGCACTAGCTCACCTGAATCAGAAAAAATGAACGCTCACCTCAAATGGTTTTGATTTGCAACTCTTTCAACAATCAGGACTCTAAAAGCCAATTTATTGATTTCGAGATTTATGGATTTGAGAGTTTGCTACTTTTAATTAGGTATATAAATCCCCTACTTCATTTTCCTTCACAACCATGTGCAGGCTCAACCTTGCTCCACTGACGTGCAGAATATATCATGCATTTGGCACACGGTAAATCCATCCTTAGAGACATAGATGGCCATGGTCTATCAAAGAGGGTCAGAAGATCAATGCTTCAAATACCCTCTAATGTGAATAAGAGAAACTTAGCTAATAATTTTTTAATGTTAGTTAGATTTACTTCATGAAGCATAGTATGATAATGGGCTCTCCCCAATTTTTTTTTTATTTTAAATGTTCCTGAAGCAGAAAAATATAAGATACAAAGGGTAGATGGAATGCCAGAAGAGGTTCTATATCATTCCTTACCGTAGCCCAGCTCTGAGTTCTACCAGCTTTTCTGAACTAGTAGCTTTGTTTTACATCATTAAAGCCAGAATATATATATATATATATATATTATATTTAGTTTTGCTATAGGTCCTGTGCATTTGCTGGAGAGAGAAAAAGAGAGTAGGAAAGTGAAAAATCACCCTCAAAAGAGGATGACCATGCTGCAATCCCTTCTCCTCCATTCTCCTCTCCATTTTGGGCATGCTCACATGCACCCGGCGTATTTTTCAAGCCGCCAGATCTGGGGCTCGAACCATGCCATGTGGGATCTAGCTGCCTAGACCATCACACCACTAGCTGGCCCTAGAAAATGATTTTTTTAAGGTTTCAGTTTTTGAGAACGATGTCTTCAAGAAGCTAAGGGTCACAAGGAACACTCACAACTTCTACAGAATACACTGCTGACCTGCCCTGTGAACTTTGACTGAGCCATTGGCTATTTCACTGGATTTTCAGCCAAACTGTGCTGAAAAGCAATGTGCATGAGACAAATGTCCTTCTGGGGAAAAAAAAAAAAGGATTAGTTATAATGCTTATGGAAAAGAAAAAAAAATGACAATAACTTTGCTCCCCCAAGTAATCTTGTATTTTTCCCTAGGAGTTCTGTGGGAAGGGATAAGAATGGCCTATCACATGAAGACAGTAACAAATATTACAGATATTAATCCAACTATATCAATAATACAGCAGTTAAAAGGCAGATTGCAGGATGGATTACAAGATAAGATCCAGAGACAACTAGGTGGCATGATGGTTAAAGCGACTGGATCCCACATGGCTGACTATGCAGTTCAAGTTCTGGATGTGGCGACTTGAAAAACACGCATGGCACATGTGCATGTGTGCCCAGCACCACTCTGGTGGGGGATGTTGATAATGAGGAAGGTTGAGCACATGTAGGGGCAGATGTGGGCTCCCTCTCTGTCTTCCTCTCAATTTTGCTGTGAACCTAAAACTGCTCTTTAAAAAATAGTTTTGTTTTGTTTTTAAAAATAAGGTTGACTCTGAGAACAGCAGGTGGTGTGGTGGTAAAGGTGCTGGACACTCCCACATGGCTGACCATGGTTTGAGTCCCAGGCCTGGTGGCTTGCTTTCTCACTTTCCCTCTTTCTCTTCCTCTCTTTCTCTCTGGCCAAATTGAAATAAATGAATAAATAAATAAAATTAAATAAATAATTTTAAAAAAAATAATAAGGTTGACTCTGTTCTGTGGGTTAAGGCAGCTAGATCCTACAAGACTGCGTGGTTCAAGTCTCAGACCCCGTGGCTTAAGAAACACACTGGACGCTTGTGCAGGCCCAAAATCCCAGGAGGGAAAAATACAGAAGACAAGATTGTGACGTGCCCATTCCCCATGAGGGAGGAGGGTGCTTTCATGCTTTCCTCCTCTCTCTCTCCAGTGAGTGCACATGCTCTCTGGCAAATTAAAAAAATAATAATAAACTTTTTTTAAAAGGCAAATTAAGAGGCCACCAGGTGGCGTGGTAGTTAAGGGCACTGGACTCCCACATGGCCCACTGCGGTTTGAGTCCCAAATCTGGTGGCTTGCTTTCTCACTTTCCCTCTCTCTCTTCCTCTCTCACGCTGTCCATCTCTAGTCAAATAAAAATAAAGTTAAATAAAATAATTCATTTTAAAAAACAAATTAAGGGACCAGCAGTTGGCATAATGGCTATGTCGCTGGACTCCCATATAGTCGACTGTGATTCGAGTCCCAGACCTAGTGGTTTAAACTCACGCCAGGCACGTGTGCATGCGTGCCCAAGATCCCAAGAGGAGAATGGAGGAGAAAGGATTGTGGTGTGGCCATCCTCCCCTGAGGGGTGATTTTTCGCTTTCTGTCTCTCTGTCTCTGTCTTTCTGGCGCGCACACGCGCCCTATAGCAAAAACCTCTCCAAAAAAAAAAAAAAAAAAAAAAAAGTAAAGAAAAAAGGCAAATTAAAAGAAAGAACAACAAAAACCTCAGAGAACAAACAACTTGTTACTCAAGGCACAAAGTTTCTACAAAGTCTGCCTTCTTTCCACCTTTCAAAATCTTCCTGTGTACCCAGGTCTCACACACACACAGACACGCATACACACACATTTACACACAAAGTGTACTGCTTCTACCAGAATAGCATCAAGTATGACAATAATAAGATAATAATAACAAGCAAATAGACAAGTAAATAAAGGCAACTACAGAGAGCTCTGTGCAGGTAGAAGACGCACAGCTGTGATTTAGGCAGATCTGCCTCACCACTTAGACGGCGACCTTGGGCAACTGACAGCCTCTTTCCACCTCTGTCTGAGTGTGGTTGACTAGCCCTAGATCATTAGGGCTGGTTTTTCTTGTCCATTCTGTGGCCAATCTGGTGCCCTCCCAGACCCAGCTGGTCGTTGTGAAGACAGATCAATTCCCAGTGTTCTGCAAACACGTTTGCAACCCAAGTATAGCCCCCTTAAATTCCTTTTGAAAGCCCAGGCTCACTTCAGTGTGGGTGGTGGCCTGTGGAATATGGAGTGTGCATTGTACCAGTGCCACTGCCTCTGGGTCACCATCCACCCAACCCTTCCTGTGGAGCCAAAGTTGAAGGCCGAAGGAAGGCTGAGGAGGACACAGTGCAGTGGAGGGAGAGATGTGGGCTTGAAGGTGCAAGTGCTTTGGGGTCACGATCCACCCTTATGTGAATTCGCACTATGAAACACTGTGTCCTGCTTTACGGGAGTCACTTTTTTCCTGTCTTGGGCTCAGCGATCCGACCTTTGAACAACCTCAGAGTGCTCGTCTGAAAAGTGGGGATAATAGCACCCACTTTTAGCATGTTAGCAATGATATGAGGGATCTTCAACAATTTGGCGTGGATTTTTAAATCTTTTGCGCCAAAATAAACTTGTACTTTAATTCCATTTTTCATGAACATTTTGAAATTCTCACGAGTATGTAATATGCATTACATGATCCCTGACAAATATTAGGCATTCAATCATGATTTCTGTAAAGCCAGAGTCTTATCCTGCACTACTTTATACTTGTTGAGTTCCCTGTGTTTGTAGACTGAGGTTTTTTTTGTTTTGTTTTTTTAAGGGAGATGAAACAGTCAGGAGGGTGAGAAGGAATTCAAAACCGGGTGCAGTTGGAATTGTTTGTCATTCCCAACCAAGATCTTGAGACGCAAATGAGTGTTAGAGCTCCCCCTTCAGGCAGATATTGGTGTTATAGGATCTGGAGACAGCTTAAATGAGCCAAATAGAGCCAGGTGAAAATCTAGCGTGTACCACCTGGTTCATGCTTTCTCCATAAAAAATAGTATTACTTATTCAGCCAGATTTGGACATTTGCTAAAATTACTATATTTATATTACTATACTTAATTAGATTATACTTGATTTAGAGGAAATTTTCTTAAAATGACAACAACATGATTAAATAGATGGCTTTGCTCATTAACTGTAGGTATTAATCTGTGTTTTCCACCGAAGGTTAAGTACAACCAACTTACCTTGAATCCTTTTTGTTTAAAAAAAGCAAAAACTATTTTGTTTAATTTTATTCATTGTCATTATTTTTGGGTTTGTTTGTTTGTTTTGTTTTGTTTTTAAGTTGGCCAGAGAGAGACAGACAGAGAGAAGGAAAAGTGAGAAAGCAAGCTGCCAGGTCTGGGACTTGAACCTCAGTCAGCCATGTGGGAGTTCAGCTGCTTTA
Organism: Tupaia tana; assembly: GCA_026018925.1. Lineage (NCBI taxonomy): Eukaryota > Metazoa > Chordata > Mammalia > Scandentia > Tupaiidae > Tupaia > Tupaia tana. Next base: position 82,271,678 of record JAKSZU010000004.1, read on the forward strand.
ACTACCACACTACCTGCCAACCCCCAACCCTGAATCTTTCTTGGCTTATCAGAATCCAGTTTTGCCTCTCAAAACCAATGGCATCTTCTTTCCTTTTTTCTTTCTTTCAGTTTGCTACAGGGCACATGTACTTGCTGGAGAGAGACAGAAAGAGAGACAGGGAAAGTGAGAAATTACACCCCGTGGAGATGGCGACACCACAATCTCTACTCTCTTCTGCTCCTGGGATTTGGGACACGCTACACACACAGCAATTTTTTCAAGCTGCTGGGTACAGCCCAGTAGGCTGCTCGGTTGGCCATGTGACATCCAGCCACCTTAAGCTCCACGCCACCTGCTGGCCAGCCATCTGAATCATTTCTATTTCGCCAGCACTTACTGAATACTAACTCTATAAGAAAACATTATGCTAAAAGTTTAGAACACAGAGAAGAATAAAATATGAATTCCTGCTCTCTGGGACTTTCTAATCCATCTGTGAGGGCAAAATGTGCATACACGAAATGGTTAAATCACAAAGAAGAAAAGGACTAAGTGCGGGCTTGTCTGTGAGAGGGCTCACACTCCGTCAGATCTCCATGCCCCACTCCCAGGGACTGCTAGTTTAGAGCACAACATAGGTGCTCCACAGATGGCGAATTGAACTGACTAGCATGATGACAGAGAACACAGAGTAATGCTAAATGGCTATGAAAGAAAACCCCCCTTTCCTGCCTTATTTTTCTCCTTGACAGTTGCCACCCTCTAACATCCTGTATTTTTATCATTGGTTTCTTCCACCCTACGTGCAAGCATCCTGAGGGCAGAGAGTGGGTGTACACAGGTGAGATTGAGTTCCTGGAGTCTTGCTGAATTTCAGAGTAAGAAAGACCAAAAATATACCAAGATGGACCAGCAGGTGGCATGGTAGTTAAGGTGCTGGATTCCCACATGGCTGACCATGGTCTGAGTCCCAGATCCCTTGAAAATCTTGCCAGGTGTGTGAGTGTGTGTGCATGCCCAAAATCCTAAGAGGAGAATGGTGGAGAAGGGATTGCAGTGTGGCCATCTGCCCTGGGGGGTGACTTCTCACTTTCCCTGTCTCTGTCTCTCTGTCTCTTTCCAGCAAGTGCACACGCCCTATGGAAAAAAATTTTTTTTAATTATTTTTGCCAGGGACCAGCAGGTGGCATGGTGGTTAAGGCACTGGACACTCCCACATGGCTGACCACAGTTCGAGTTTCAGACCTGGTGGATTGCTTTCTTTCTCTCTCTCTCTCTCTCTCTCTCTCTCTCTCTCTCTCTCTCTCTGTGTCTTTCTCTGGTCAAATTAACATAAAATAAATAAATAAATAAAATTAAATAAGAATAATTCTTTAAAAAGATTATTTTTGCCCTTTTGGCTCTCTGAGTAGCACCATGGCGGTTGGCAAGAATAAGCACCTTACAAAAGGCGGCAAAAAGGGAGCCAAGAAGAAAATGGCTGATCCATTTTCTAAAAAAGATCGCTATGACCTGAAATCACCTGCCATGTTCAACATAAGAAATATTGGGAAGACACTAGTTACCAGGACTCAAGGAACCAAAATTGCGTCCGACGGCCTTAAGGGCCGTGTGTTCGAAGTGAGTCTTGCAGATCTGCAGAATGACCAAGTCACGTTTAGGAAATTCAAGCTAATTACTGAGGACGTTCAGGGCAAAAACTGCCTGACTAACTTCCATGGCATGGATCTCACCCGTGACAAAATGTGTTCCATGGTCAAAAAATGGCAGACCATGATTGAAGCTCATGCGATGTCAAGACTACCAATCGTTATTTCCTTCATCTCTTCTGTGTTTACTGTTCCGGGTTTACTAAAAAAACGCAGCAATCAGATACGGAAGACGTCGTGCCCAGCATCAGCAGGTCCACCAAATCCAGAAGAAGATCATGGAAATCATGACCAGGAAGTGCAGACAAATGACTTGAAAGAAGTGGTCAATAACTGATTCCAGACAGCATCAGAAAAGACATAGAAAGGGCCTGCCAGTCCATCTACCCTCTCCATGACGTCTTTGTCAGGAAAGTCAAAATGCTGAAGAAGCCCAAGTTTGAATTGGGAAAACTCATGGAGCTTCATGGTGAAGGTAGTAGCTCTGGAAAAGCTACTGGGGATGAGGCGGGCGCCAAAGTGGAACGAGCTGATGGATATGAACCACCAGTCCAAGAACCTGTTTAAAGTTCAGACTTTTTTTTTTTTTTTAATTATTATTTATTTAATTTTATTTATTCATTCATTTATTTTAATTTGGCCAGAGAGAGACACAGAGAGAGAGAAAGGGAGAAAGGAAGCCGCCAGGTCCAGGACTCAAACCGTGGTTGGCCATGTGGGAGTGTCCAGCACCTTAACCACAACGCCACCTGCTGGTCCCTAAAGTTCAGACTTTTAATAGTGACAAATAAAAAGTCCTATTTGTAAAAAATATATATATATTTTTTAAAGTACCAGGATGTTTGTTGCAGCTTTGCTTATAATCATGACAAAATGGGAACAATAAGAAGAGAATGGCTATATTTAATATTACATCTCTGTAATGGAATCTTTATAATGGGTGTCTCTATGATGGAATATCAAAAATCCATAAAAAGTAACAACATTGATCTATATTCTTTGGAAAGCTATTTATGATATATTAGAAATCATAAAAACCACAAAATAAAGTATCATTTTTAAAACAATCGTGGGAGCTAGAGGTATGTGAACAGAAAGAAGTCCGGAAGGATTTGTACAGAGTGCCTTGACCAGGTGTCAGGACTGAGGGTAGGGTTTTCATTTTCATCCTTAAACATTTTTATGTTGCCTGATCTTTAAAAATAATAATATGCGCACATTCTTTTAAAATCAGAAGAAAAAAAATAAAAGGTATTTTTGACTTTGAGAAGAAGTTGTCTGGGGATTCTCTCGTGCAGCAGTGCCCAGAGTGTGGCCTGACCTGCCTGAGCCCTGACATGGTCTCGCATTTATCGCCTGCTTCCTCACACCCTCCCCAGGGGCTCTTCTCTGACATAAACTACAGTTGACTGTAATGGATCCAGCCAGTCAGGGGTTATCGATTTCAGATGGTGGTCAGATTTAACAGCCAGCGGTCATTACAGGAGTTTACCTCTTCATCTTTTTTCTTGACGGAGACTGCCCTAGTTTGCCAACTATACCTTCCTCAGTGGAAGTCCCAAGAACTGCTGTCTCAGGTCCTGAGAGCGAGAGTCTCTGCTCCAGTATTTGGCACCTGAGGGATCACAGAAAGGCCATCCTGGGTTGGTAAGAGAAGAGTTAGAAGGAAGCTTTGGCTGAGATGTCTTGGAAGTCACAGGAATTGAAGGTTGGGGAGAAACTAGAGCAGAGGCCCTTCCCTGGGTCTGTGCTGGTGACATTTAAGTGTCCCCCAGTCTTAAGGTAAGAGTTCCAAACAGCCACTTCTTCCTTCTGGTCCTGGCTTAATTACGGACATATGGAACTGGAGAGGAATCCCAGTACCCTTGTATAGAGAGCTGGAGTGGAGCAGGTGGCAGAGAGGAGAAATAACAGGGACTTTTGCGGTCAAGTTACTGACTTTGGGCAGGCCTTAACTTCACTGCTCTTCAGTTCTGTGTTGTAACTGTTTTGTTAATACATCCTTCACGTCATTTTAAGGAATACAGGAGATTGTGTGATGTCATCAACCAGCTAAACAGTACATGCACACACACTAGGGTTCAATAAATGTCTGTTCTTCTGTTAGTGTCTTCTGTGGCTATTAAGAAAAGGAGAGGAGCCCAGTTGGGGTGGTGTGTGCTGCTAAGACACGGTGCTCTGCAGACTGGAATCTCATGGATGGCTCAGGTTTGATTCCCAGATCAACCTAAAGGCTGGACTTGGCACACACCTCTAGTCCCAGCAACCGAGGAGGCTGAGGCAGGAGGATTGAAAACTCAAGGTTGACATGGGCCACGTAATGAGACCCTGTCAAAAACAAAAGGAGAGAGAGAAAGAAGAAAGAAAGAAAGAAAGAAAGAGAAAGAAAGAAAGAAAGAAAGAGAGAAAGAAAAAGAGAAAGAAAGAAAGAAAGAAAGAAAGAGAGAGAGAGAGAGAGAGAGAGAGAGAGAGAGAGAGAGAGAGAAAGGAAGGAAGGAAGGAAGGAAGGAAGGAAGGAAGGAAGGAAGGAAGGAAGGAAGGAAGGAAGGAAGGAGAAAGAAAGAGAAAGAAGGAAGGAAGGAAGGGAGGAAGGAAGGAAGGAAGGAAGGAAAGAAGGAAGGAAGGAAGGGAGGAAGGAAGGAAGGAAGGAAAGAAGGAAGGAAGGAAGGGAAAGAAATAATCAAAGGAGGAAGGAAGGGAAAAAGAGAGAAAGAGGAAAGAAGGAAGGAAGGGGGAAAAAAGAGAAAAAGACAAAGAAATCCCAAGCATAGTGGTGCATGCCTGTAGTCCCAGCTGGGAGTGTGAAGCAGGAGAATCATGACACAGTGAGACTCTGTCTTAAAAAAAAGAAAAGGAAAGGAAAGGGAGAGGGGACAATATATTGAGGTTCTAAGTGCCGGACATTGTCCTGGATGCTTTGCTTACATCCTGTCCTCATAACTCGGCATTTCTGTGCAATACCCATTGCACCAAAGAAGCTCATAGAGGCTAACTGACTAGCCAAAGGTCTTGGCAACAAGTGACAGAGCTGGTGTTAGAATCCAAGTCTGAAAGCTCCTAAAACCTATTTCTATAGACCATATTTGGATTCTTCTAAGTGGGAGAAATACCATGGGAATTTTCTGGCAGAGGTATCAACCCTCAAAATAGGTGTGGTTAGAGTTGGGCCAGCAGGTAGCACAGAGGTTAAGATAACTAAATCCCGCATGGCCAACTGCACAGCTCAAGTCCCAGACCCAGCAGCTTGAAAGTACGCTGGGCACACATGCATGCACGCCCCAAATTCCAAAAAGAGAATGGAGGAGAAGGGATTGGAACATTGCCCTCCCTCTTGGGGAGGAGGGTGATTTCTCTCTCTCTCTCTCTCTCTCTCTCTCTCTCTCTCTCTCTCTCTCTCTCTCCCTCTTCCCAGCAAATGCAAACACCGTGTATATATATATCTATATCTATATAGATATAGATATAGATATGTCTAATTTTACTTTAGTCATGAAATTCTGTCCAATTATTCAGCTGGAGACTGAGCCTAATATGTAATACATGATAATAGCAGTAGCTCACATTTCTGGGCCACTTCCCATGTATCAAGCCAAGTACTTCATACAGATGATATAGATCCTCATTTCATTTTCATGAGTCCACAAAGCGGGCATTACTGCCCCCATTTTACAGAAGAGAAAACGGACACACAATGATGCTAAGTTAACGTGCCCCCGCAGCAGAGCCTGATGTGAGTGACTCACTGCCGAACTACCTGCCACCCCTGGAAAGTCACATCTTTTTTCTTTTTTAAAGTTTACTTATTTCTTCTATGAGAGAGAGAGACACAGACAGATGGAGAGACAGTCACTCCAGTAGGGTTCCCATGCCATGACCTGCTCCCAGCCCAGATCATAAACATCCGTATGCCTGGAGTGGTCGGGAAGGCCCTGGGACACAACCTCAGGTCTTTTGAAACCACATAGGTCTATTTGCATTCCAGTGGCCCTGCACTGAAAGTTGTCTTTTGAGGCAGGGAGTCTAGCCAGCCCGCAGTGCAGCGCTCCCTCCCAACTCCCCTGAAAACTGAGCAGAAGCCTGGGATGCCTGTCCTCAGAGGTGTGTTCTCCATTCTCACCTTTGCAGGCCTGGAGTCAGAGGTGAGAGTCCCTAACCCATAGCAACGGGTCTGGCCCCTTAGCTGGGCCTTAAAGTAGAAGCAAAAGGCTGCACTGGTAGGAGCCTCTGAGTTAACTTAGGATCAAAGCAAGCAGCAGACTCAGAGGTTATGGAAGGGAGTTGGTAGGGAAAGGATGTCAAAGATGGCTGTAGCAAAAAGAACCTGATTGAGGCAGAGCAAAAAGGATTCTTTCACTTGCTTGCAAAGAACAGTTCCTAACCTTGTGATCATGACTCACCAAGCAACACTGCTACACGTGCAGCATTCATGCAAATCTCCTTCCACACAAAAAGAAAAATTGCTGTTGGGTTAAGAAAAGACACAAACAAAAATAATACATATGGAGACAAGAGGCTTTATAATATAAATTAAATTTTACAATGTAAAAAAGTTTTAAACCTACATTTCAGTATATCTTATTATTATGCAATGTAGAATGGTTATTTGTTATAAAATATGAGACTATTCTTACAAAGGCTCACAGCACACAGGAAGGTTCTTGGGAAAAGAGCAGCACCCAAATACTGGTAAGAAATGCAGTAGGCATAATGGTTAGGTAGTTGACCACAGTTCTAGTCCCGGACCTGCGGCTTAAACTCACGCCAGGTGCATGTGGGTGCATGCCCAAGATCCTAAGAGGAGAGTGAAGGAGATGGGATTGTGGGATTGACATCCCTCCTGGGGGGTGATTTCTCACCTTCTGTCTCTCTGTCTCTCTCTGCCTTTCCAGCGAGCGCACGTGCCCTGTAGCAAAAAACTCTCAAAAAAAAAAAAAAAAAAAAAAAAAGAAGAAGAAGAAAGAAAGAAAGAAAGAAAGAAAGAAAGAAAGAAAGAAAGAAAGAAAGAAAGAAAGAAAGAAAGAAATGCATCTGGTGGGGGCCAGATGACTGGCCCAGTTGTAACACACAAAACTCTGTAAGACTGACCCACGTGGGAAGATTCCGGGTTCACATCTACAGGCCTCCCTGAGTACTCTGGGCACAGGTAAGCCCATGACCAGCCTGGCTGGGGCTGGGAGTGAATCACACATTAAAAGCCTTTTAGGGGTATATTCTCTCTCTCCTCTTGCTCTCTTTCCCTTCTCTCTCTCTTTCTTGCTCATGGAAGAAATAGATCAACTTTTAAAAAAAAAAATACCATCTTGGGGCATGGTGTTTAAGGTGGTTGGATCCCACATGGCCAACAGCTCATTTCAAGACTGGACCTGGTCGGGACCAGCAGTTAGCGTAATGGCTATGTCGCTGGACTCCCACGTAGCTGACCGCGGTTCGCGTCCTAGGCCCGGTGGCTTAAAACACACACCGGGCACGTGTGCATGCGTGCCCAAGATCCAGAGAGGAGAATGGAGGAGAAGGGATTGCGGCGTGACCATCCCCCCTGGGGGGTGATTTCTCGCTTTCTGTCTCTATGTCTCTCTCTGTCTGTCTGGTGAGCGCACGCTCCCTATAGCGAAAAACCTCTCCAAAAAAAAAAAAAAAAAAAAAGACTGGACCTGGCAGCTGGAATAACATGCCCAAAATCTTTTTTTTTTTTTTTTCGGAGAGATTTTTGCTATAGGGTGTGTGCACTCGCCAGACAGACAGAGAGAGACAGAGAGACAGAAAGCGAGAAATCACCCCCCACGGGGGATGGCCACACCGCAATCCCTTCTCCTCCATTCTCCTCTCAGGATCTTGGGCATGCACGCACACATGCCCAGCGTGAGTTTAAGCCACCGGGTCCGGGACTCGAACCACGGTCGACTACGTGGGAGTCCAATGACATAGCCATTATGCTAACTGCTGGCCCCGTGCCCAAAATCTTGAAAGAAGAGAAAAATGGAGAAGGAATTGCAGTGTGACCATCCCTATGGCAGGGTGAGGTGAGGGAGTCACTTTCTCACTTTCTCTCTCTCTAGTAAGTGCACAAGCCCTCTCATAAACTATAATAAATAAATAGTAAACCTCCTGCATGTGAATATGCAACAAGTCCTTCACCTCAGGTCTGTACAGACTAGCCATCCAGTTCTGTCCAAGTGGCAGCGAATATTATCCAAGTGGCAGCGAATATTATTTTACAGTACCGGGACTTATTAAAGCAGCTCTAGTTCCCTAAAATGGCGGCCCTTAATAGTTTTCAATTACACAACCCTAGCAGTAAGACATTTTAGACATGCACCTCCATATAGTATATTTATTTATCTGCAAATTATATCATGCACTCTGTCATTAGCTAATACCTAAAGGCTTAATATCCACTTCGGGTGAGGTTTAATCATAAATACCAGTAGAGACAGAGGCACTGTTCTCTGGGCAATTTCTAAATTTGTTTTTGCCAACTTCTTGTCTGATCTGATCAGATAGTCATTGTTTCTAACCTCAAAATATGTCTGACAATGAGCTTATATTGAATCAGGAGCAGTGCCATTCTCCTGTTTGCATTTACGTTATCGGTGTTACCTTCTCACTCTCTCTTTCTTCAGGGAGCACTTAAGCCAGTCCTCCATTTTGCGATGGTTCTTTTAGCTAAAATTACATGCAATAATCTGTTTCTCCTCCTCTGAAGCAGCACATATTGCTGCAATACTCTGAAAGCAGATGACTGAACCATCAGCATGTACGTGTGTATTTGTGACACTCAGTGTCCCTCACGATACCCCTTGAGCTGTGTATGTGACATGAGACCAACAGACATATAGACCAAGCAAGTATGCCTGGGTCAATTGTACATTACCTTTGAGTAAAGCTTAATTCCTTCCTTATTTTTTTAATCATGATCAAGTACGTGTGCACGTATGTGAGAGTAAAAGAGAAAGAGAGGAGAAAGATGAGCTCCTCCACAGGGTCCAATCAAACCGCAATTTCCTTCCTTCCTCTAGCCCATCAGCCCCTGGGCACTCGTGTCCATGCCCAGCATGTTTCAGGTTGACTGGGCCAGGGATTCAAACTATGGTCACCATGTGGGATCCTGCCTCTGCTGAGCAGTGCATTACTGCTGCACCACGGAGCTGCCCCCCGCCCCATTCTTATTTGTAGACACAATATTAACCAACATCACAGCATGTTCTTCCCATTTCCCCATGTATCATTCTGCACTCCCTGGGTTTCCCACTCTCCACTCGAGTATATCAGAAGCTATGTCTTCATAGATTCAGGAGCTCTTGGGGTTCACTCTCCTGGGTAGGTTTGTGGGGTTTTGATCTCCCACTGACCTACAAAGAGACCTCAACCTTTTACTTGTGGCAACAAAGGCATCATTGGAAAGACTCTAGTGGTGGGACCAACAGTTGGCATAATGGCTATGTCACTGGACTCCCATATAGTCAACCACGGTTTGAGTCCTGGACCCGGTGGCTTAAACTCACATCAGGTACATGTGCGTGTGTGCCCAAGATCCCAAGAGGAGAATGGAGGAGAAGGGATTGAGGAATGGTCATCCCCACTGGGGAGGGAGAGGGTGATTTCTCGCTTTCTGTCTCTCTGTCTCTGTCTCTCTCCTTCTGGCGAGCGCACATGCCCTATAGCAAAAACCTCTCTCTAAAAAAAGAGAGAAAGAAAAGAAGAAAGAAAGATTCTAGTGGAGAAAAGAGACAATGCCCAAAATTTTTCATCTTGGCATTGAAAATGCCCAATTTGACAATGCCCAATTTGACAATGCCTAAAATTTTCCAACACCCTTCCCTTTAACCAGCTCCTGGACAGCCTCTAACCCAACTTCTGGTCATTGTAAAGAAAAACAGTGGCTGAAAATGAGGTGACTACCCTGGAATAGTCCATCTGTCAGGCAGAGGAGGAAATTAACAAAGGGTTTTATATGTTTGAGGAAGAGGAAAATGGGACTTTTTAAAGCTACAAGGTCATTTTTCCTATGGATCTTGTGATGTAGTTGTTTCCTCCTCCTGCTCCATAACCCTCCATGACACACACCACACTGGCCGATGAGGCTGCAGTCATGATTTTGTGTGCGTGTGTGTGTGTGTGTGTGTTTGTCTTCTTCCCTTGATTGTAGGACCAATAGAGTTTTGCATCCTCAGAACTTAGCATAGTGCCTGGCAAATTGTAGGTGCTCAATAAATATGATTGAATAAATACGCTCTTAGAGATAATAATAATAACCTGTAAGAATCAAAGGAGCTACTGTAAGCCAAGTACTTAGCATAGCATAATTGCTCAGTAAATATACCTATTAATGCATAAAAAATGATAACGTTTAGTGAACAATTTTATTATTATATTGTACAACAGTTCCTTACAAACTACAAAACAGTACATTAATTTGTGGTTTTGAATGTTCTAGTTTTCATCGTAGATAATAATCTGCTAAGAAATGCTAAGAGTCCTGAGCCCACACAGCCTTTTCTATTCTGCGTGAGAGAGGCATTGGGTCAGGGGCCCAGCTCTGTACTTAGGAAGCTCTCTTTATTTATTACGTTTACATCATTATTTTAATTTTATTTATTATTATTTTTTCATTTGCTGTAGGGCACTCACCAGAAAGAGACAGAGAAAGAGAGAGAGAGAAAGTGAGAAAGCAAGTTGCCAGGCCCGGAACTTGAACCACAGTCACCATGTGGAAGTCTAGTGTCCTAACCACCATGCCACCTACTGGAAGCTATCTTTAATTAGAATGCATATTACCAGGTAAGGTGTAATATTCCCCTGACCCATACATTCTCAGTTCTGGGATCAACTGTACAGCATCCTTCCTCGTCCATCTGGGCTGCTGTACCTGTTGTTATTCTGCAGATATAGTCTAGCCAGGGGCTCACTGTCAGAAACTCCCATGCTAAAGTTTCAGAGGTCTTCACACATGTGCCTTCAGAAGTCCTTCCCAGAGCCTCCACTAAGTATGGCTTCTCTCAGAATGCCCATCACTCACACATCAGTGATGAAAATATCTTTCTATCTATCATCCAGTAAATATGCATTTTCTCTTATGCCTCCTAGTGCTGGGGACCTAGTAGAAATGCATTGACGGGATGGGGAGGTGTGGTGTTATTGGTTGAAGATATTTTGATCAACTGGACTGGGGAGAAATGTTCACATATTGAAATGCTCACTTTGTAAACTAAATAATGTGATTGAATGTATATAAAAAATTTTTAAATAAATAAAGAAAGAAAGAAACAAAATAGATATAAATTTCTCATGGAGTTTCCATTCTAAATAAAAGAAATAACACATACAAGTATCCTTCAAAAATCTCATGGAAAATGGAATTTAAGTATGAGTTTATTTTGGTGGAAAATATCTTGAAATCCATACCTAGTTTTTTCATAGTACACATTTTCTATGAACTTTTTGAAGCTACTTCATATAGTGTTGGATAAATGCTAAAGAAAAATGTAAAGCAGAGAAGGAGGCAGGGAGTTTGTCGGGGTGGAAGGCAGGCGCTGTAAGTTATAAGGGTGGTCATATGACACATCGGCACCCCAGTGCACTGCAGCGCTTTCACAATAGCCAAGATATGGAGTCGACCTAAGTGTCTATCAACAGACGAGTGAATAAAGAAAGTGTGGTACATATATGCAATGGAATACTGGTCAGCCCTGAAAAAGATGAAATCCTGTCCTTATGTTAAGTAAAATAAGCCAGGCACAGAAGGAGAAATATCAGAGGTTCTCCCTCATGTGTGGAAACTGAAAAAAAAGAAAAGAAAAAGAAAAGATCTAATGGAAATAGATGAAAATAACTACTATAATAGAAGCTGGGAACAGTGGTGGGAGGTGCAAACAGAGGGATGTTCATTAACAATCAAAATTATACATAGGTAAGAGCAACAATCTCTAGTGTTATAAAGTATAGTAGAGAGAACACAGGTATTTTTAAAAGAATTATTTATTTAATTTTATTTATTATTATTCTTCAATTTGACCAGAGAGAGACAGAGTGAGAAGGCAAGCCACCAGGTCCAGGACTCGAACCATGGCTGACCATATGGCAGTCCAGCATCCTAACCACCATGACACTTCTGGCCCCAAGAGAATATAGTTAATGACAATTTACTATGATCTCCAAGTAACTAAAAAAGAGAATTCTGAATGTTCCTGACACAAGAAATGACAAATGGTAGAGATGACGGGAATGCTAATTACCCTGGTCTAATCATTTCCCAAGTTCTTGCACTGAAAAATCACATCAGACCCCCACAAATATACACAATTAATGAGTGTTTGTTTAAAAAGGGTGGTTATGAGGTTTTCCTGAGAGGGCAACGTGCACCAGACTTGGAGGAAGAAAGGGATGGGGTCAGCCAGATACTGCCGGAAGAACTTGCCAGTCAGAGGGAATAGCACATTTGAAGGCCTGGGCAGGAGGGTGTCTGTGGTGAGGGTGTCAGTGGGAGAGCTGGGAGGAGAAGACATCAGAGCAGATCCAGGAGGCCTGGAGGCCCCATACACACGCCCATGATTTGGAGTCTGGGTGCGATGAGGCAGGGGTCCCTGTCAGGGACCAGGCTGGACTCCATCAGGAAACAGATGACTGGAAGCAGGGACAGCAGGAGAGAGGTGGTGGGACGGACCATGTGGCAATGATGGAGGTGGGGAGAAGTAGCCAGGTTCTGCATATGTTCTTGAGGTAGAAAATGCAGGATTTTCTGACCAACTGAATGTGGGAGGGAGAAGAGGAAGCACCCCAAAATGGAAGCCTTAAGTAAGACATTACTCCGGGAGCTGATTGCAGACAGTTACAAAATATCTGTTCCATTGCAGCTTTTGCCCTAAAGCAAAGCCAATTTTCTAAATTTAGCCTTTCTTTTCTAACCATTGCTCCAAGCATGCCTTTCTTGAAAAGTAAGTGTATTTCAAGTTTCCAAATAGTTTAACAGTACATAAAATATATGATGCACGCTGAGTCTCAGCAATGAATATCAATCTCTCAAACCCCTTGCTTCCCACAGACATTCTATCAGCAAAATTAGAATTGCAATTGTATTCTTCCTCGGATGTCTGATTAAGGTTTCATTTAAGCCTTGGGCTTGTTTTTGAAAGCCCTATAAACATTTTACACACCTACTCATCTATTACCAAAGCCATTCCAAATGCAGCCTACAGTAAAATTAATTACTATGTCACCAGTCTGTCACATTTCAAGAGAAATCATAAATATTTACAGAGTCCTGATTCAATGTCACTTTGAAATGAAACAATATTGGCAGTAAATTTCATTGTATTATAGAACATTCTTTAGCTGGAAGATCCCTGTATAAATATATCCATAAAGTTTTCAGAAGACCATTTGCAACATGCAGAGAAGATAGTAAATCAACACTCATATCACTTCAAAAATCCATAGGTCTGTAAAATCCACACGCTTTCCAGTTCCTCTTGGGACTGTGCCAGGAGGCTGGCAGAACGGGCACAGAAGCCGAGCCTGGGAGGAGAGAAATGCTACCCATTTGGGAGACTGACGGAGGAAGCTACCATGGCAGCAGGAAGTGAGGTCCTTGTGGGTGAAGGCAGCACAGGCGCAGCAGGCTTGAGCTGTGAAAGTGGGGATTTTAGCACAATCTGTACCCTGAAATCAGAACCCAAACTCTGGATCCATTGATTATAATGTTTATGGCAATGTCTTTGACTGGACCCATATGCAGTGTATTCACGATGGGAAAATTCATTTGGTATGCTGCAATGACACACAGTGATTAAATGTATAAAATCAAATAATTAAAAAACAACCTCACCCATGCGGTGGGCCCATAGGCAGGCAGTGTGGTGTCATGAGAGCACACTGGACTACGTGGGTTCAAACGCCAGCTCTGCCACCTGGACACTCTGACCTTCTCCGTGCCTAGGTTTCCTCATCTGTTAAAGCACCTACGTCATGGGGTTGTAGTGAGGACATGATGTATGGAACTTAAAACAGGGCCCAGTAGATAATAAGTACTCAATGCATGCACAAAACATACACACGTATGTATATACACATACTTTTATGTGTGTATATATACACACATATAGTATAGAGTGTGTGTGTATATATGTGTATGCACACACAAACACACCCCCCACACACACGCCCACACACACAAACTTCAAAAAGCTCATGGAGAAATGGAATTAAAGTATGAGTTTATTTTGGTGCAAAAATAAACTCATACTTTAATTGGGGCCAGCAGGTGATGTGGTTGTTAAGATGCTGGACTCCCCCATAGCCGAATGCAGTTTAAGCCCTGGACCTGGTGGTTTCAAAATCACACCGGGCATGCGTGCATGCATGCCTAAAATCCCCAAGAGGAGACTGGAGAAGGAATTTCTGCATGGCCATCTCCCCTGTGGCGGGGTGGGGGAATTTCTCACTGTCTCTTTTTGTGGTGAGTGCATATATTCCATGGCAAAAATCTTAAAAAGTTCTTTTTAATAAATGCATAGTTTTTTCATAATATGCATTTTCCATGAACCTTTTTGCAAGCCCCCATATATATTATATATGCTATATCATATGCATACTATATATACAATGTATACACACACACACAGATACTATAATATATGTAATTTAAGGCAAAAGGACTGGCTGTGAGTCCTCCTAGGTCACTGGTCATCTTACCCCTCTCCCTCAGTTTCCTAGGATATGGATGACAGTCTTGCCTAGGAGCTTGTGAAGGTTAAATAAGAAAATGTGAAAGCGTTCTATAACGTATGAAGGTAGAGACAGCTTTGGCCTGTTATCCTGAGGATGACTCCACTCCACTGTTCCTTCATTACTCTTCACCCTCCATCCTGAGGGTCTGATTCTTTCTGGATGGTTTGGGTTTCAAGGGCCTTGGTCCTTGAGCTGCCACCAGGCCAGTCATGGCCAGGCAAAGCCACAGCTGGCAAAGCCACTTACTCCAGGCCAGCCACCCCATCCCCCACCCCGGGCCTTGTATCCTTGCTCAGAGCTGCCCCTTCAGGATGGCCTTGAAGAAAGCACATGAACCTTTACTGGGCTGGAGCTGAAGTGTGTAGGTTGAACTTGCTCACACTGGTAATTGGGGCTTCGTGCTCTGTGCTTAGATGACTAAAGTAACCGCTAAGAGAGGAGATGAAGAGGTTATTTGTGGGGGAGGCAGCTCAGGCGAACCAAATGTGTTCTCTCGTTTCACTTTTCTGGTTCCACTTTAGCAGAAGGATTCTGTGCTAGTTCCTTCCCTCCAAGGACAAGAAGAGGTTTTAAAAAGCAAAAAGATTTTAGGGTTGGTGCACTCCCCAAATCTAGATCAGTGGAGAACTATGGAACCCCAACTATTCTTTCTCATCCATTTCGTAAGTTGAAGGAAGAGCTTTTTAGTAACTGGGATTGGGGTGGGGTCTGGCTTCTTTTCTTTCCACTCTTAGCCACTCTGTAGACATTTAATTTACATCCATATCATACAATCCCCCACTGTATGTGCACAGATAAATGACTTCAGGTAACTTCTGTGCTGAGCAGCCATCAGCACAACCCAGTTCTAGAACAGTCCCTTTGCTCCGAATACAACAGAGAAGTTGTGCCCACGGGCCATCAATTTCCACTCCCACCCTAGCTCCAGGCAAGCACTGATCTGCTTTCTGTCTCTACAGATTTGTCTTTTCTAGAAATTTCACATAAATGGAATCATATGCTATGCAGTCTTTTGTGTCTGTCTCCTTACATTCAGCATGGTTTTTTCTTTCTTTTTTATCCTGTGAGTATGTGTGCTCGTGTATGGTGTGTTTTTCTATTGTTTGTTTGTTTGTTTGTTTGCTTTTTAGATGGTATTTCTTCATGTCCTGATCCTCCTGCCTCAGCCTCCTGAATAGCTGGGCCTAGAGACTAGCACCACCATGCCTAGCCTATTGGGGTGGGCTGGGAATCGAACTTGAGCCTCCTGAGCTATTGCAGCTGGGCCTCAGCATACTGTTTTTGAGATTTAGATGTTACTGCATTTTTTCAGTAGTAGTTCATTTTATTGCTAAGCAATATTCTTTTATATGGCTAGAGGACATTTTGCTTATCCATTCATGAGCTGGTGATCATTTGGGTTATTCCGTGGCTTCTTTTTTAATGTTCCAAGTAGAAGAAGACATTCTTTGTGAATCTTTCTAAGAAATATTCCTTTGTGATAAGAGCTAGGCCCCTTGAAACCCATTCTACTGGGCCCCTGTAAAAACACAACCTCTTTCAGCAGGACGGCGGAGAGCCCACCGCGATTCTGTTCACAGGCCCACCTCGTCCAAGGCAAGCACAATGTTAAAGTAGAGAAACCACTCGTTTTCCCATATCTGATGCCTTGAAATACAGGACTTTTCCAACCGGAGTAAATCTGTGGGGCCAATGACCTTCTTCAAGCTAGAACCTGCGCAGAATGTTTGCAGGTCACAGTGCCTCGCGGTCCAACAAGAGAGAGTGACTGAGGCACAGTGGATGCAGTCCTGTGGGAAGTTTACTCAGGCCCCCATAGGAGCCCCATAGGAGGGATGAGGGCTATGGGAGAGTTACAGAAGAACCATTTCATCTTGGCCTGTGAAATGGAAGCAAAGGGAAAGGGAGAGACAAGGGTTTGTTTCTTAATTTAAGAGGTTTTTGCTATAGGGTCTGTGTACTCTCCAGAAAGAGAGCAAGACAGAGACTGAGAGAGGGAAAGTGAGAAATCACCCCCCACACACACCAGGGGGAACAGACACACCATTTTCCTCCATTCTCCTCCTGAGATCTTGGGCACGCAGGCACACGCGCCTGGTGTGAGTTTCAAACCACTGGGTCCAGGACTAGAACCCCGATCGGCCATGTGGGAGTCCAGTGACGTAACTGCTATGCCATCTACTAGCCCCAAGCAGTACTTATTTCATCATTTAGATGACTTTATAGTATTAGGATAATACTGTCCCCAGCTAAGCCAAAACCTGGATTTTCCCTGTGACTGAACAAGTGTTCTTGTTCTGGGATCTTCCAAGAAGCCCCTGTCTGCGGTGGACCAGCCACTGTAGCTGCTTGGCCGCATGTCTGGTAAGCCAGCCATCTGGCAACGGAACAGTGGGGAGAGGAGTTTACAGTCGGCTTGGCCAAGTGGCTCCTATTCCTCTAAGGATGCTCTACCTGGTGCTTAAAGCCTGACTCCCTGAACCTCTCCAGGAGAGAGCCCTGAAGAGCACTGCTAGAAGATCATTTAGGATAACCTGCCTCGTAAGTCCTGTGAAACACAGCCAGGCTGGCTATGGGGAATACGATGCGCTCAAGACCTACAGCCAAGAGGCTTTCCATCCATCAGCTGTTTCTAAGCCCAGGAATTAAGAGTAACTGCGTTGGGAAGCTTCTGGTTAAATATGGAAACTAGAACAAATGCTTTCATTTCTGCTTCCCGCCCAGAGTCTACTAAGCTATACTAAGGTGATAGAACAGTATTTTTTAAAACTTAGTGAAGACTAAGAGAACAGGGAGAATTTAGCAGGTAATAGATATGTATAAAATTTGGGAAGCTGAGAAGCAGATGGTGCAGAGGTAACTGGGAACAAAGCCAGCAGGAGGAAAGAAATCAAGAAGAAGCAAACCTATCCACACTGCAGATCTCTAGAAAAGTTCAGAAGTTAAAGACACCAGGTGCTCGGAAAGAGAGAAATATGTGTTGGGACTGGAAAAAGGACAAGTGATTAAAAGACTAAAAGAGGTAATTAGAGGTCCCCATTCTCTCTCTTACCTCAGCCAGCGCACACTCCTTATCCACCCGCAGAGGACTGGGACTTACTCTGAAGAGGTGAACCAGTCAGGCTTCAAATGTGGGGAGACTGAGTCCAGCTGAGGATAGCTAGTTGCCTCCCTGCTGAAAACAGGAATGGTGTGAAAGCCTGACTGTTGGGAATGCCAGAAGCCAAGCATATATTTCTAAGGTAAGAATCCCTCTTTGGAAATCAACCAGCTTGAGAAAAAATGCCCATAGACTTTGGGGAATAACCAAGAAAAGAGTCTGGTCTCTCTCTGATCACCACTGCTCAGTAAAGCCTGCTGGACAGTAAGGCCCTAGTATGTACGCAGAGCTTCCTGTCAGCACTTTGGGACCTTAAAACACTGATAACGCCTTCCAGTCTTAAAAATGGACAATCAGGGGACCAGCAGTTAGCATAATGGCTATGTCGCTGGACTCCCATGTAGTCGACCACGGTTTGAGTCCCGGACGTGGTAGCTTAAACTCACGCCGGGCACATGTGCATGCGTGCCCAAGAACCCAAGAGGAGAATGGAGGAGAAAGGATTGCAGCATGGCCATCCCCCCCGGGGGATGATTTCTCGCTTTCTATCTCTCTGTCTCTATCTGTCTGGCGAGCGCTCACACCCTATAGCAAAAAAACTCTCAAAAAAAAAAAAAAAAGGACAATCAGGCCACAGCAGCGGCACAGTGGTAACACAGCTCACCGTGATGCTGGACCATGTAGGAAGGTCCTGAGTTTACATCCAGAGGTCTCCCTGTGCACAGGGGGTGCACGCATCTAAGCCAGCTATGGCTGGGTGGTGGACCTCAGTGTGAAGATCCTGTTGGAATGCCTCTCTGTGTCTCTCCTTCTATGTTTCTCTCTCTCATAAAAGAAATAAAGTAAAATAAACTTTTTTAAAAGATGGACAGTCAAGGGTTACTGGACAGTTGGAAACAGACCAGTAGATGAAAGAAACTTAGAGGAAGAAGAGACTACAAAGGGCCCAGAAGAAAATGTTATAAGATCTGTAAATGTTATCCTTAGAGTAGGGTAAGATATTTGCATCCAGGAATTTAAGAATAGAAGACTCAAAAAATAAATATTTAGACAATAATAAGGAGCTCTTGAAACCTAAAAATATGATAAAAATTTTAAACTCAGTAGAAAGGTTGAAAGATGGGCCATGCAGGAGGCATAGTAGTTAAGGTGACTGAATTCCACACAGGCAACTGCACAGTTCAAGTCCCAGACCTGGTGGCTTGAAAAACATGCTGGGGCGAGTGTGCTCGTGTGCCCAAAATCCTGAGAAGAGAATGGAGGACAAGGGATTGTGGCATAATCACACCCCGCAGGGGGTGCTTTCTCACTTTCTCTCCCTCTCTCTTTCTGTCTCTTTCCAGCTTGTGTACATACCCTATAGCATTTGTTTTAATCTCGAAAAATAAAACGAAAAGCTCAAATGTAAAATTGAGAAAATTTCCCAAAAAGTAGAATCAAAAGAAAAATAAATGGAACACAGGGGAAAAAAAAATAAGAAATCTAGACAGTCCGACTAAGAGATTCAATATTCAAATAACAATCATCCCAGAAAGACAACGCAAAGATAGAGGGGGGAAAGTGCTAAAGATACAAGAAAATGTTACAAAACAGAGGGCTATAAACCTCTAGACTGAAAGCCTCTAATGAATGGGAAAGCCCACATCGAGGTTTATAATCATGAAATTTCAGCTCACCAAGGATAAAGAAAAGATCTGAAATCTTCCAGAGAGGGCAAATCAGAAGAGATCACATACAAATCTCTGAAGCTGATCAGGAATCAGGATGGCAGCAATCACCCCAATAGCTCTGGAAGCCAGAACTCACTAGAACAAAGCCTGTAAGATGCTGAAGGAAAATTATGTTCAACATAGAATTCCATGCTTATTGGGGACCAGCAGGTGGCATGGTGGTTAGGGTGCTGACCACAGTTCAAGTCCCGGAACTAGTGGCTTGCTTTCTCTCTTTCTCTCTCTCTCTCTGTATCTCTCTGATCAAATTCTTTTTTAAAGTAAATGAATAAATAAAACTTCAAAATAAAATTTAAAATTTTTATGCCTATTCAAGTTATCAACAACGTATAAGGACATTTCGTGGAAACAGACATTTTCAGACTTACTAGATCTCAAAAAATCCACTTGCATGCAGCCTTTTTCAGTAAGCTACTAAAAAATATGCTCCACCAAAATAAATTTTAGAAAAAGAAAAAGAAAGAAAGAAATGAAGAAAGAAGGAAACATCGGATGTAGGTAGTAGGGAATCAAAGGAGCAAACGGAGGTAGAGAAATTTGGGATGGTGATGGGAATCTTCAGGGCCACAGTTTTGTAGGCCTAGAGAAAAACCAACCAGACTTGAGCAGCACAAGTGGAAGCAGGGAAGGAAGGGAGGAAGGGAAGAATAGATACGCAAGGTAAGTCAATATACTGAGACATATTTTTAGTCCCATCAGAAAGTGAGGGGATCAATCAGCAATAGCCACTAAGTAAATAAACTAAGCAAACTGAGCATGATTTTGAACTCCAGAAAGAAGAGAAAGAACTTATCTAACAGAAGGAAATCTAATTGGGGTGTACCATGTGCTTCAGCTGTGACTATGACTAATGGTCATATCATGTAAACTCTGAATATTGATCTTAAAGGTAACTTAACGGTGTTCAAGATTTATAGGGAGGAATGTAAGAGAGCTAACCCCCCAGATACGTAGTAAAAAAGTCAATAGGGGCCCAGCCACAGGGATGCAGGGGGCAGCCTGCCACTGCTGCGTGATAGCAGAACCATACGGGAGGCCTGGGGTCAAATCCTGAGTTGACCTGAGCACACCAGGGACACGCTCATACGTGCCTGTGATCCTGGCTGGCGAAGCGGACAAGGAAGAGATTACAGAGGGGCAGCACCATGTCAAGGGCCTCTCTCTCTTAAAGGAAATAAATAAAATAAACAAACAAAAAAATTAATGGCTGATATTTAAAGCAGAAAAAAATAACAATAAAAGCATGCTGTTAAGAAATATGGAAGTTGGGGCCAGCAGGTGGTGTAGTGGCTGTTGCGCTGGACTCCCACGTAGTCAACCATGGTTCGAGTCCCGGATCCAGTGGCTTAAAATTCACACCAGACACATGAGCATGCATGCCCCAAATCCCAAGAGGAGAATGGAAGAGAAGGGATTGAGGCGTGGTTATCCTCCCTGGGGGGAGAGGGGTGATTTCTCACTTTCTGTCTCTCCGTCTCTCTCTGTTTCTCCAATGAGCTTGTGCACCCTATAGCAAAAATCTCTCCCAAATAAATAAGAAATATACAAGTAAGTGCAAGATTAAGTACCTAATAGAGATGAAAATGAGCACGATAATTAGTTCTATCAACTTGAGCCACAGTGCACAGGTATTTGACTAAATATTTTTTGGATGTTTCTGTGAGTGTGCTTTGGAGATGAGATTAACATTTAAGCTCATGAAGTATGAGTAAAGCCCATTACCCTTGTTAAAAAATACTGGAAAAGCCCCCATACTGCTGCTAATTTCCATAAATGAACCATGACCTCATTTTTTCTGCTTGCTAAGTTACAGCCAATCTCAGCAGATAGTCTTCAGTCCATTATAGGCATTCCGCCTTTTAAACTGCGTCAATGCAGACCAACTTCAGAACGTAGCCAACCTAAACTGTTTCCCTACCTCGTTCCTTCACTTTCGTTTCTGTACATCGTTCCCATACACATCACTTTCCTTTTCCAGAACTTAACTATTCTGCAGCCACTAGACTAGCCGGAGTTGCTTGAAGTGGGTCTGCAAACTCCCCAATTAGAATTGTGTCAAGATCTACTCAATTAAAACTCCACTCCATTAAATTTGCTGTTTTTTTCTTTTAAAACCCTCCACACATGGGTGAGCCTCATCCAATCAGTTGAAGGCCTCAAAGAACAGACTGCCTTCCCAGAAGCAAGCAGGAAGGTTGCCAGCAGATGGTCTTCCCACCCGAGCTGCAACATCACTTCTTCCCTGGGTCCCCTGTCAGCCTGCTTCCCCATAGACTGTGGGCCTGGCAGCCTCCATAGACGCCGTAGCCGATTCCTTAAAATAAATCTCTTTCTTGGGACTGGCAGGTGGCGTGGTGGTTAAGGGCACTGGACTCCCACATGGTCGACCACGGTTCGAGTCTCAGACTTGGCGGCTTGCTTTCTCACTTTCACTCTCTCACTCTGTCCCTCTCTGGTCAAATTAAAATAAATAAATAAAGTTAAATAAAGTAATCCTTTAAAAAGAAATCTATCTTTCTCTTCCTTTGTATACACACACACACACACACACACACACACACACACACAATTGGCTCCATTTCCCTGGAGAACCCTGAGTTAAAGAGAGCAGAAATGGTGATTGGGCTGTAGGTAGAAAATGGCTGGGTTTTGCTATAAACCTGGTTATAGTTTTCGATCATTTAGATTATGTCCATTTGTTACTCTGGGCAGGGGGGAGACTGAATATAAATGTTAATTAAAAAGAAAAAGCTGATTGGCTTTACAATAAGGGGGCCCTGGTTTAAATCCCGTCTCTGTCACCTACTGGCTTGACCTTAGACAAATCTCTCTGAGCCTCAGTTTCCCTCTGTGTAAGACGGGCTCTAGCAGGGTCTCTGGAGTGTTAAATCCAACGGCAGAGAATGCAGAGCAAGGCCGGCATGTAATCCGTGCTGCGTAGAGGGAAGTTGTTTTATAACAAAGATGCCTTGACTCCCATCAGCTCTCGCTCGCAGGGGCTGGGTGATACTTTGATTTCATCAGGATTATTGCTCCAATAAAATACACTGGCAGAAAAACTCATTCTCTTGGAAAAGAATATGTGCCCTTTTAATATTTTATCCCTGATGTGCTCTGTAAGACAAATACACTTCAGTGTTGTAATTAAAACTCTTTCCAGGGAAGCCGCCTCAGTCGCATAGCGAGGTCAGTCCCGCCCGATCTCGCATCGATCCGCCAGGCGGGCTGCAGCCGAGGGCTCAGCGATTTCCTGCCATCACTGGCTGAGCACAAATGAAATCATTTGAAATGACCTAATGTGTGTGTCTGCCACTCAGAAAACTGAATGAAGAGGCAAAGAAGCCACAGCGGGGGAGGCCCGGGAGAACGGGAGCTCTTTGAGACGGCATTTCTTGGGTGACCGAGCCCAGAAAATAGGAGGCTGGGAGGGCGACGCACCAACAGTGGTGCCACGCCGTCAGGAGGGCCGTCTCCATGCCCTGGAGATGGTTCTTTGTCTGTGAAGCAATTAGACGCTGCCTTCCCCGGGGTCTTCATCTGGGAGCTAGGCATCAGAGGGGCCTGCAAGCACACCCCGTTTGCAAGCTTTGAAACGGTCTGTGGCCTTATTTGATTTCCGGAACAGCCCTTGCCCCTCAAAACGAGGCATTGCCCTAAACAGTTGGCAGCTTCTCGTCTGGGTTGCTCTGAATGTGTGAGCATGGAGCTGAGATGTCAGTGCCTGGTGTGGCCAGAACCCTGGTGGAGCTAAGTCTCCGAGAAGCCCACGGTGGGGGTTGTCCTCCTGTCCCTCACATTCTCTGTGTGGCTGTTCCCAGCCATTGTGTTAACAGTCCGAGCGGTTTCCCTACCGCCAGGTGTGAACTTGGGCCTTCAAGCAAATGCGCAGCCTGTGGTCACTGGAGCTCCCTCTCATCCACGGTTGACGTGAGAAAAATCCACTCGCCCTTCAATGCTCAACCCAGACTTCCCTGGCCATGAACCCTCTCGACCTCCCCGCAGTCTCTGTCCCCTGCCCCCAAACACCCTCTGGCTGATCTAACCCTGTCCGCCTTCATCTCAGCTGCCAGCACCGTACAGCTCCTGCTGTGGAAACTGAGCACGTTGTCATTTTCTTTTCTGTCCTTTTCATTAAAATGTGAACTCTGTCAGGAAAGAATTTTGTCTTTTTTTTTTAAAGCTTGATTTAGGGAAAGTGAAAATCACCTCCTGGTGGGCGGTGTAGCCACATCCAAATCCCTTCTCCATTCCCCTCTCAGGGTTTTGAGCATGCATGCATACAAGCCTGGCATGTTTCTGAAGCCGTTGGATCCAGGACTCAACCCGGGGAGTCAGCCACGTAAAATCCAGCCACTTTGACCACTACACCTGTTTTTGTCTTCTTTATCTCTGAAAACAATGAGAAATCATATGCACTCTAGCTATTCAGAGTGCAGTTCCTCAAATGCAATTAAGTTCTTCAGGCCTCCTCGCTCTTTTCGGTACTGTTGCCGAGCCGAACATACCTGGCCTATAGAAAGTGCTCAGTTAACGCACCTGGAACGTCGGACGCTGAAAGGACTGTCAGTTCCTGAGCTGTAGGAAACCGCTCCTAAACACGTTTCCTTGTCTCACTTCCCCGCAATGTTCGGAATGAGACAAGGCTTTTCAAAAGACAGTATCGACTCCTGAAGTCACCTCTGCTGTTCATGGATGGAGACGGGGACAGGTAGAAGGACGATGGTGACAGATCTCTCCAGCCCTCTTGTGGCAGCAGAGAAGATGAGAATGGAAACAGGAGGACTAGGCTCTCCAGGGAAATGTCTTCTAAGAGAAGCAGCACTCCAAGTCAGACGAGAGAGATTTCTGGACGGTCTAACCTCTCGATGCAACTGGACAAAGCAGAAGGCTTCCACCATTGCTGCACTGGCTGCCCTGGGTCTTTATTTATTGCCTGCTTTGTGGTCGTGTTTCTTTCTCCACAAGAAAAGAGATTTGCCAGAGGCTGGCTCCTTTCCCATTAAGGTCACCAGAGAGCCACTGAATGCTGAGAAACAGTAACTTCAGCAAAATGCCAGGGAAGATTTAGTGAAAATGAACTGCACACTGCGCCCCTTGGTAAGGAGCAGAGCTAGCAGAGACCTCGCACATGGTCCCTAGTGCTGGGTCGTAAAGGCAAGGGCTGGTTGTTCAATCCTGGGAAACCAAGTCCTCTGGGCAAGAAACAGCCTCAGGGCCAGATGGTGGTGCAGAGCCCGATGCGCCACAAGGTCTGGGTTTGCCTCCGGAAACCTCCCTGAGGACGCAGAGCACACGCTTGCCCCAACTGGTTGAGGCTGGGGGTGGAATGCAGTGTTAAGACCCTACTGGGGAGACCAGCAGTTGACGTAATGGCTATGTTGCTGGACTCCCATGTGGTCAACCATGGTTTGAGTCCCAGACCCAGTAGCTTAAACTCACGCTGGGCACATGTGCGTGTGTGCCCAAGATCCCTAGAGGAGAAGGGAAGAGAAGGGATTGCGGCATGTCCATCCCCTCTGGGGGGTGATTTCTTGCTTTCTGTCTCTCTATCTCTCTCTCTCTTTCTGGCAAGTGCACGCACCCTATAGCAAAAACCTCTCCAAAAAAAAAAAGAAAAGAAAGAAAGGAAGGAAGGAAGAAAAAGAGAAAGAAAGGAAGGAAGAAAAAGAGAAAGAAAGGAAGGAAGAAAAAGAGAAAGAAAGAAAGAAAGACCCTACTGGGAATGCTGTGTGTGTCTCTTTTTCCATCTCTCTCATTCATGGGAGAATGAATGAATAAATGTATGCATGTAAAAAGAAGAAAGAAAGAATAGTCTCCCTGGGAGCACCTGCAAGAGTGAGAGCCCATCTCGTGACCATCCTTCTAACTGGCACCCCAGCTGCAGGAGGCCCAGCCCTTCTCTTCGCTCTACAAAAACTTAGCTGCAAAACCCAAGTGATTCTTTCAGTGATGGAAAAAGAGCAATGACAATTTGCAACATGGAGCCTAATCTAAAATAGCTCTGCCCATGCAGCAATACCTCTGAAGTACATTTCTCCCTTGTGTAGGGGGCCAGCCCTTCCAACTCAGAGCCTTCCATCCTTTCATTTTCTTTCTTTTGATTTATTTCTCTCTTTCTTTCTTCAATTTGCCAGAGGGCATTTATACTTGTTGGACAGAGACAAGAAAAGTGAGAAATTGGCCCCTATGAGGAATGGTCATGCCACAATCCCTTCTCCCCCCATCTCTCCCTCCTTTCAGGATTTTGAGCATGTATCCAACAGGTTTCTTAAGCCACCAGATCCGGCATTCGACCTGGGTACTTGTCCTTGTGAGATCCAGGCGCCTTAACCACTACACAGGATGGGTTGATCTGAGCCTTCCATTTTCAACAGGATCCAATCCTTCTCCCAGCGATGTCCTTCAGTGGACCACCATGGTTGCAGGCCACAGACAGAGCACATCTCTGGATAGGTCATACCTCAGGGACACATCCAGAAAAGGAACTTACATTTAAAGGATCAGGAGAAAGCTTCCTAAGTTTCTGCTAAGGTGCCCAGAAATTAAACCAGAAAATGAATTCTTCCTCTCTTCTTATCTCAAATGCCACTATTTAAGGCTACACATGATACAACCAAATGTGCAGATTCCTACTAAATAAATTCCTATTAGCTAAAGCCAATTTGCTCTTTCCCACGTTATAAAAATTGGTGATACACAACTCAACAGCAGTCCCTCAGCCAGCCTACACACAGCTCACTAAAAGTGACCAAGAAACAGATAACAGACAAGGTCATTGATTCTTCTTCACATAGACCTGAATGAGACCAGACGTTCTCTAGACCTTGTTTTCTTCCTCTTTGTAATAAAGAAGGGGCACTCAGTGATCCCCAAGGAAACTCTCTACCCACTGGCATGGTGGCTATTGCCTATATTACTGGGAGAAATTTTATTTTTGGACAACTTGCTTTCTTCTAGGTTTTAATAAAATGATGACTTTATTGGTTTTATAAAAATTATATATAGGAATTTAAACAAAATAGAAGAGTACACAAAGCAAGTTTTCTTTAAATCATCTTAAATATGATTATGTAGAAGTAATCACTATTAATATTAAATATGATCTAGACATCTCCTTATGCGTGTAATTCAAAATAAAGGTGGAGAGATGGATAGAACTAATTTTATAAAAAATGGCATTATACTTTATGTTATTTTTGGTAAAACTATCAAGTTGAATATTATTTTTGAATTTAACATGAGAAAAAAAATGGAAGTGAAACTGAAAATGTTCTACCACAAAAAATATATAGTGACAGATGTAGTGGCAAGATGGTCACAAATTCTTTGTCATTCTTCCAACTGAGAGGTGGGCTCCATTTCTCCACTCTCTTGATATTGGGCTGGGCCTGAGACTACTTTGACCAATAGAATGTAGTGGAGTGATACTGCTCCATTTCTGAGCCTAACCTTTAAGACAACTGGCAATTTTTACTTCCTTCCTCTTGGAACCCAGCCACCATGCTGTGAGGAAGCCCAAGCAGCTACCCAGAAAAGCTAACAAGCGGAGGAAGTGAGGCCCTTGGCCAACAGCCACAGCAGAACTTCCAGTGAACAGCCAGCATCAATTGTGCTAAGATCTTGGGCATATATGCACATGCTCAGTATGTTTTCAAGCCGAAACAAGGATCCAAACCCACAGTCAGCCACATGGTTTCCAGCACTGCAGTTCAATTTGCTATCAACTGTCCCATGAGGCTAGGCCACAAATTAGGCTTTTGTTGGATGACCTCACTTTGTTCTCCATATCAAATATGATTTCCCTAATTTCTTTGCTCTTATTTGTTCATTTTTTTTGCATTTATTGTTATCTCAAGTCTTCCCTTTCTATCAACTTTTCCCAGTTGGTACACGGAGATAGACTTAAATAATATTGAATCACCTGGTGAGAAAGTCATTTTCTTTTGCTCTCTTCAGTTTGTTTCAACTGAGGAGAAAGTCTCTGTTTGGCACTAGTAAACCCCTGACATCCTTCCAGACTTATCTAGATCTTCTTTTTAACAAAGTGAAAGTAACCACTAAGGTTTAGTGCCTTTAATGGGCAAGAATATATAGCTAGCATCTAATTATATCCATTTGTTTCCATTATATCTATTTTTATTCTATTTTTAATAAATTATATTAGTTCACAACTAACTGGTGGTATAAAGATTCCTTTTGAAATACATTTCTTAGGTTAAACAAGCAAGCTGATTTAAAGAAAATATTAAGTATATAATAGGACAAGTGGTACTTAAATATCCCCTAAATTAAGTCTGTAATACATGAATTCCTGCTGTTAAGAAAAACTGTTCTTTTTTAAAAAACGTGTATCACAGCTGCGGTCTACCCAGTGAGGTATCCAACTCCTGGTAGAGAGAACCCTAGAGCCCTAGTTCCGATGTCAGCCTCAAGTCAGTCACTTCCTCACTTCACTCACCCCCCGCCGAGTGAGCAGCTGGAAGAGGAAGGAGCTGACGGGTACCTGTGAGTCCTGCTGTGTTCTAGCTCCCGTGCGGGATGAGGAACTTCACGTTGGTTTCCCCATGTTGCTTCTATCTGGCAGCTTAACCCCTGAACGTTTTATCTGATCTTCCCTCTTCTTTCAATAACGCTAAGCTCATCTTCGTTGCTGGGGAGAACCAGGCGTGTGTGCTTGTGATGGTCCTGACGTCTCTTGGAACCCAGCCACCATGCTGTGAGGAAGCCCAACAGCTACCCAGAAAAGCTAACCTGCACTTCTCTCCCATCACGCGGCCACGCTGGCTGGCCGTCCCTCCACCTGTGCCCAGCTCCCCTCTGGCTGCCTAGGATCGCTGCTGTCCAGATCAAAGGGGGGACGGTCGATTTTCAGGATGACCCTGACTCACATTCTTTCCCCAGTAACAATCCTAATTTGGAGAACTGTCTAGTGAGAAAACTGAGTCAAAGGCATGTAAAACACAAGATACGCATTTTTTTTAAATGAGGGTTTTTTTCCTTGAGAGGGAAAGAGGCACCCCACAGGGTCTTCCTACCTTGATCCACTCCCTGCCTCTCGCAGTCTGGACCCTTAGAACTCACCTGGGCGTGACATGCAGAAGGAAGCCTCAGGACATAAACCCAGCACCCGAACCTAAGACCTACAGCCTTTGGTTTAGGGTGACTCTAAAGGGAGAATTGACTGATCCAGCCAAGACTAGTCAGTTGTGGAGAATTCCCGTAATTTTATGTTGCCTCAGCACCCCTTTTGAATGTAAATTGGACTTTCTCACTCCAGAAAGCAGGGTTTCGTTATCCCCAACACAGTTTCCAGGTCTCCACCTCCTCCTAGTTCCTCAATATGGTTGATCTGGGTATCCACCTTATACTGGCCCTCCTGAGGCTCACCTCCCTGTGGGACAGCTGGACACAGCCTACATGACACACACACCCCATCCCTGGGCCCTGCGTGGGCTGCACAGGTAGGCCGCGCTGACCACCTCTCAGCACTCCTGACTCCACTGCGGCTCTGAACCCATCAGTTAGAACGGCCCTTGGAAACCCTGCTTGGACAACACTCAAGAACCCAGTAAAGGCTTTGACTCCCGGGTTCCTTGTTATTTCTCTCTCGCTCCCAACCTGCATGTTGAGTATACATGACCCCACGACTCCCCACTTCCTGTCGGCTCTAAGAGTCGTGCCACTCTCTCTTCCCCGGGATCTGTAACATGTGGCCTCTGCTCCTTCCCGTGCTTGTGGAGCTGACTCCTCCGCATCTCTCCTGATGGACACGCCCACACCTGCCCTTTCCTGCTGGGGTTGTCCTTGAGATCGGCGATCTCGGTGGGAATAAACGGGACATGGGTCAGACAGGAGCCACAGGGGTGTCTGCAATATAAACGAATTTCCTGTGACATTTTACCTGGCCATGGGTCAGACACATGGGCATTAGGCCATCCACCAGGACTGAGAGGTAACCTGTGAAAGGCGCACCATGAACACTCACGACCAGGGCCTCCGGAGCCTTCATAGCCACCCTCCCGAGAGAAACCCCAAGACCAAAACAGAGAACAACCTCAGCTCTTGTTTGTTGTTTAAGTTCTCTCTTCACTTACTTGTTCTCTCCCCCCTCACATGCTCACAGTCACATACACATTCACATGAACGTGCACAGATTCTTGTGTATGTTCACACAGGCACACAGATGTGCCCACTCACACTTGTTTTCACATACATGCAGATACACACACATCCACACACATTCTTCCAGACACACACATATTCACACACATACACCCTCACACACATCTTCACACTTAAACATACACCCACACATGTGCACACCCTTGCTAACTCATATACATATTCCTATTACATTCTTGTCCCTATTTTTAAAAAGATCACTCTCGATCTTAGGCCTGAAGAAGCCATATCTCTGCAGCCACAGAAATACTCTGAAGTAGTATCTTGTTTAATGTAACAGTGACTTGGAAAGTAGCCAACTACATTAAAACGCAGGGACAGCCGACTTCCGGGGGCGGAAAACCAGTCCGGATGAGCACGAAAGAATAACTGTGTTCATCCTTTCTTACCTAACGACTGGGTTTACAGGCTACCGAAAGTATTGGAATATGACCAAGACAAACCTCACATTTTCTATTTGAGTTCTGCAAATCTCAAATATGATCTTTATCTCAGGTAGTAGGGGCTGAATTCATGAAAAATCATTGTTAACCTCATTAAACGACCGAGCTGAGTACACAGGCTAAGCTGGAGGACAGATGCGTGAGCAAGCAGGTGGGGTGGGTGGCTTGATTGCCCCAAGAGCTGCTGCTGGTGGAGATTTATTTTAGAAAGCTGCATCTTCAATTAAGTATGAATAGCATCTGATTTGTCACGTGTGCTCAACATGCTGCCACCAAAGGAGCGTTGTGCCGGAGGAGCCTGAACGCTCCGGGAGCTAAATCAGTGAAAGTCCGTGTCACTGCGCAGACACAAGAGGCGCTGGCTTTTTACTCTGTAATGCCTTCCACTTCATTTAGTTGCTCTTTATAGCAGCGCCTCTCCTGTTTGACAGCGCCTCTTGGCATCTCAGGAAGGATGGTGCACAAGATAATATATACGTAGCCGTGTCCCGTGTGTCTGTTTACATGAGCTGAGAAGGGGAGTGGGAGGAGTAGGGGCCAGCAGTGCTAATGGAACAGAGTAAAGGACAGAAAGGGCGATTTCTGTCCCTGCCTCCATCACCTCACCTCGGCCAGCTCCTGCCCACTGTGCAAGCTAATAGATGAAATCTGACCTCCTCTGGAGAGTGGTTAGGACTGGAAACCAAAGAAGCAGCTTTCGTGAAAGTTCGGGTGACATTCTGGGCACAGCTATGCTGGGGCAACTCAGCAAAGCCAAGTTGGAGAACGACGGTGCTTGTCCCTGATTCAGTGCCACAACCATGAGGCAGAGTCTGGCAGGGTCTGCAAAGCCACCAGGAACAGCCACAGTGGCAGCTCTCCAAGCACCGTGGCAGAGGACTGCCTCACAAGGCTGCCACCATCAGCAAGCCATCAGTGGCTGTGTCCCGAGGACTTCCATGAGACGAAGCAAAAGAACCGGAGGGGCTTGTTTCTGCACAGAAACACCCGGGGAGACTGCCTAGCCCTGCATTCTCCTACTCAGTACCGCCGTCGATGTCACTGTTCCCGCTTTCGTTCCATCACCGTAGTGACACATGATGCACACGCTCCAAAGCCAGTCTGTAAACTATCCTTGTCCTCACGGAAAAACCTGTGCCCGAGCAGGCTCCTGGGACCTCAGCCTCCTGTGCAGTCAAGTGCATCCATGTGACCAAGCCCTGGCAGACGGAATGCAAAATACATGCCACTTTCAGACCTGGCTCATAATGATCTCCTGCTTGGTACAGCCTCTCTTTTATCACCCCTCCACTGAGTGGAGAGGATGCGAAGGGCCTAGAGTTGAGCAGAGCCACAGAGGACGTAGCCTCCCCCTCTGAAACGCGCACACAGAAGTCACTCGCCCACAAATACCCACACCAGGGGTACATGAACAAAACACTTGTACTGCACTAAGCCACTGAGACTGGGAGGTGGTTTATCATAAAAGCTAGTGTTCCTGACCTTACCTATTACACAAAAAAGGATAGTGATCCCCAATTTACCAATGCAGAATTGAAACTCACAGGCGGTCAGTCAGTTAGTGGTTCTCAACTAGGAGCAATTTTGTCCCTCAGGGAACATTTAGCATTGTTCAGAGATATTTCCGGTTGACAGCTGGTTGCGGGGTTGCTATCGGCACTTACTGTGTGGGGCCAGGGATCAGCTAAACACTCTACAGTGCACAGGGAAGCACTTACGGCAAAGGATTACCCAGCCTAAAATGTGGACAGCGCTGAGGTTGAGAAATCCAGTGAGGCTGAGGGATAAGAGACAT
This sequence comes from Tupaia tana, assembly GCA_026018925.1. Taxonomy (NCBI): domain Eukaryota; kingdom Metazoa; phylum Chordata; class Mammalia; order Scandentia; family Tupaiidae; genus Tupaia; species Tupaia tana. The sequence goes on from JAKSZU010000004.1 coordinate 82,303,282, forward strand.
GTTCAAGGTCACTGAACCAGACCCAGCGGGTGGTTCATCGCCTTGGTCTTTTCTCTGGATCAGGTCATCTCTTTGTCTGGAAACATGCGTGAGCTGCCATGTTGTGGGGACCCAGACCTCCTTGCTTCCTCATTACATAACTCTGCAAGGGAAGTTCCTTCCTGGAGCCGGAAGAACCAAGCTGAGAAATAATGAATGGACCAATGCATGTACTTGAAGTTTTATGGAAGACTGTGGAAGACTGACACTGGTATTTCCTACAGACTCTACAGGGACCACAATTGTTTGAAAACAGGTAAACATGTTCGCAAATCCGAACCAGATGTCAAGCCTTGGAAGCCCATTTAGGAAGCAGGTATTTCTGTCTCACTGCAAGGGTCCTTGCAGCCTTCTACGGGATCAAAATGAAAACTATCCACGTTTTTCTGCTTCCAAAAGTAACACAGATTGGCTTGTTTACTCTTTAAAAGGCATTAGGAGCCAGGCAGTGGTGCATTGGTAACACAAACGGACCTACATAGGAAGGTCTCTAGTTTGTGTCCTGCGCCCTGTTATGCACATCCGGCACATGCCTGTGGTCCGGGCTGGCTGAGGCTGGGGTGGATTGTGGCATGAAGACCCTGTTGGGAGTGTCTATTTTTCTCTCTCTCTCCCCAAAAAGAAGTAAATAGAAATTTAAAAGACAGTAATAGAAAAACAGACACTAAAAATTGTTTTCTATATTCTATCTTACTGAGGAAATCATGATTAGTAACTTGGACTATAAGAATATAGTCCCCATGGGACCAGCAGGTGACATAATGGTTACATTGCTGGACTCCCACATAGTTGACCCGGGTTTGAGTCCTGTACCTGTTGGCTTAAAACTTACACCAGGAACTTATGTGTGCATGCCCAAAATCCTGAGAGGAGAGTGGAGGGGAAGGCATTTAGGTATGGCCATCCCCACTAGGGGGTGACTTCATACTTTCTGTCTCTCTGTCTCCCTCTATCTCTCTGGCGAACACACGCACTCTATAACAAACGTCAAAAAAAAAGAAAAAGAATATAAACTTCGATAAGTTTTTAGAAAAGTGAACAAACCTAGGCATACTTTTTGGTCGATTTGTTTGTTTTTAGTTTTTGTTATAGGGCGTTTGTGCTTGCCAGAGAGAGATGAGAGAGAGAGGGAGAGAGAAAGAGAGAAAGCACCCCCATGGGAAACACGGGAAATGGCCACACCACAATTTCTTATCCTCTACTCTCTTCTTTGGATTCTGGACACACATGCTAAGCATGATTTTCAAGTCACTGGGTCTGGAACGCGCGAATCACACAGCCAGCCATGCATGATGCAGCTGCCTTAACTGCATAGCCCCTATAATTTTTTGTTTTTGTTTTTGTTTTTGTTTTTGTTTTGAGAGGCTTTTGCTATAGGGCGCATGCGCTTGCCAGAAAGACAGAGAGAGAGAGAGATAGAAAGCGAGAAATCACCCCCCGGGGGGATGGCCATGCCGCAATCTCTTCTCCATTCTCCATTCTCCTCTCGGAATCTCGGGCACGCACACACCCGCGCCCAGCGTGAGTTTAAGCCACCAGGTCCTGGACTCGAACTACCGTCAACTACATGAGAGTCCAGCGACGTAGCCATTACGCCATCTGCTGGTCCCTCTCCCATTTATTTCTATGCATATCCTAACATTTCTATTTTTTAAGAGATTTTTGCCTTTGGGCATGTGCACTCTGGGCGGGGGGAGAGACAGAGACAATAGGAGGGAAAGTGAGCATCTCCCCCCACCCAGAGTTGGGGGATGGCCACACTGCAATACCTCCTCCTTTATTCTCCTCCAGGGATCTTGGGCACAAAGGCACACATGCCTGAAGTGATTTTCAAGCTGCCAGGTCTGGGACTCGAACGGCGGTCAGCCATGTGGGAGTCTGGTGATATAATGCTCCACCATCTGCTGGTTCCCATTTCTATATTTTTTAATTAACACAAAGCATACACACCACGTACATTAGGGACTGCTAGAGTAAAACGTATGTCTCTTCTTCCTGAGAACACACCTAGAATACATTTCCCAGCCTGCCTGGCAGTTAGAGGTGGTCGTAGGATTAAGTGGAGCCAGGGGAACGTGAGTAGAAGTGAAGTGCTTTTCTCTAGGCCTGGCATGAATGCCTCCTGTACATGCTGCTCCGCGCTCTCTGTTCCTTCTAGTTAGTCAGGATGAAAATAGCCGTATGTTAAAGATGACAAGGCTTTCATCCTGAGCTCTGCATGCGTGCTTGGAGGAAAATCGCTTCAAGAACCTGTTCACCTGCTCTCAATGACATCAACAAGTATACTTCTACTGTGTACATCTGAGGCCCATCTGTAACACAAGCCAACAATACCACGTGCTTCTTTTACTTAAAGACATGTCTGGGCCTGGGGAAGTCAGCTGGTCCTGGAGGCTTGAAACTCCTGCCAGGTATGTGAGCCTCAGTGCCCAAAATCCTGAGAGGAGCAGGGATTGCAGCATGGCCATCCCTCCGGGAGGGGGAGGGGGGTTGATTTCTTGCTTTCTGTCTCTCTGTCTCTCTGTCTCTCTGGCAAATACAAATACAGGTGCCCTGTAGCAAAAACTCTCTTTAAAAAAAAAAAAAAAAACTATCTATCTATCTATATATATATATATATATATATATATATATCTCAGCCCAACCTCTGTGGCACAGTTGATAGTGTACAGACTACGGGCTAGAAGCCCATGCAAACTGTGGTTTGAGTCCCAGGTCTAGTGAACCTGAAAGTACTCCAGGCACAGGAATGTGTGCCCAAGATCCCAGCAGGCTAGAGGACTGGAGGAGGGGCGTCACAGAATGCCTGAGCCCTGTGAGGAGTCCTCTCTCTCTCTTCATCTCTCTTAAGCACGCACGTGCTCTATCATGAATTTTAAGACATAATTTTAGGGACCAGCAGTTAGCATAATGGCTATGTCACTGAACTCACATGTAGTCGACCGCGGTTCGAGTCCTGGACCTGGTGGCTTAAACTCACAAAGGACACGTGTGCGTGCATGCCCAAGATCCCGAGAGGAGAATGGAGGAGAAGGGATTGCGGCGTGGCCATCCCCCCGGGGAGGTGATTTCTCGTTTTCTGTCTCTCTGTCTCTCTCTCTGGCGAGCACACACGCCCTGTAACAAAAACCTCTCCAAAACAAACAAACAAAAAAAGCATAATTTTAAATCTATATCCATAGCTATTAGTTCATAGAACCCTTTTTTTTTTTTTTATGTCACTCCATAGACTGTGTTTCTTTTAAGACTTACTTCTCCCTCCCCAGTTTAACTTTTCTGAAACTGGGAGACATGTTCGAGAGGTACATTTTTCCAAAAGTTTTCATTAAATTATTAGGGCATCTCAGAATCAAGGCAATGCCACAAATCTTATTTTGGGGGCTTTAAAAAATGGGCCAGCAGGTGGCACAGTGGTTAAAGTGCTGAACTCCCACATGGACGACAGTGATTTGAGTTCAGACCCAGCAGCTTAAAAAATCACACCAGGTGCATGTGAGTAGAAGACTAAAATCCTGAGAGGAGGATGGAGGAGGAGGGATTGTGGCCTGGCCATCCCCACTATGGGGTGATTTCTCACTTTCCTTCTATCTCTCTCTGACAAGGGCACACATCCTATGGTAAAAATCTTTAAAAATTAAAAAAAAAAAGATAAAATGTACTCTTGCTGTTAAAAATCAAAATAGTATTGGGGACCAGCAAATGGTGTAATGGTTACGGCAGGTTAAAACTCATGCTAAGCATATGTGAGTGCATGCCCAAAATCCCGAGGGGAAAATGGAGGAGAAGGGATTGCAGTGTGGCTGTCCCGTCTGGAGGGTGATATCTCACTTTCTATTTCTCTGTCTTTCTCTGTCTCTGTGGTGAGTACACATGCCCTGTAACAAAAAAAAAAAAAAAAAAAAAAAAAAAAAAAAAAAAAAAAAACTCTAAAAGAAAATTAAATTAGTATCACTGGTTTGAGAGAAAAAATAAAAGTCTCCCATATAGCAGAAATGTTCACAAGGCCAGCTCTCCACGTGAAGTTACAGCTGCAATTGTTTTCCTAATGAGGGAGCAGAACACCCACCATAGAGAGCCCGCTGCCAGCCTCACTCTGAATAATAGGGAAGCATTGGTATGTACAGGCCAATCCTATCCAGGTTAGTCTTGTAAACTACTAGAATAAATTTAACTGTGGTGTGGGGCTGGCAGGTGACATAATGGCCACCTGCGGTTCAAACCCCAGACCTGGAGGCTTGCTTTCTTGCATTCTCTCTCTCTCTCATTCTCTCGTTCTGTCTCTCTGGTCAAATAAAAGATAAATAAAGTAAATATATATACTTTTTAATTTAACTGTAATGAATATTGAAAAAATATCAAAAGATCTATTATGGGCCAGTTGATGGCAAGGTGGTTAAGGTGTCTGGATCCTATATGGCTGACTGCATGGTTGAGTCTCAGATCTAGTGACTTGAAAAACACACCAGGTACATGTGCCTGTGTGCCAAAATCCTGCTAGATGAATGGAGGAGACAGAACTGCAATGTGGCCATCCTCCCTGGAGGATGCTTTCTCACATTCTCTTACTCCTCTCTCTCTGTCTCTCTCTCTCTCTCTGTCTCTCTCTGTCTCTCTCTCTCTCTCTCTCTGTCTCTCTCTGGTGAGCACATACACCCTGTAGCAATGTTTCTTAAAAAATAAAAATCCATCAAAACAAAATTAACTTCAAAAAATATCAGAAAACATATCTAAGACAAATTTAAGTGGCAAGGCATGAGTCAGAGATGGGAAGTCAATCTATTGGGTATAGCATCTCCAAAATTGACTGGAAAGTTCTGTTTTTAAGGCTAAATTTGATTCATGTTTAAGAACTATCAGGGACCAGCAGTTAGCGTAATGGCTATGTCGCTGAACTCCCACGTAGTCGACCACGGTTTGAGTCCCAGACCCGGTGGCTTAAAGTCACACTGGATACGTATGCATGTGTGCCCAAGATCCTGAGAGGAGAATGGAGGAGAAGGGATTTCACCATGGCCATCCCCCCTGGAGGGTGATTTCTCACTTTCTGTCTCTCTCTGTCTTCTGGCAAGTGCACGTGCCCTATAACAAAAACCTCTCCAAAAAAAAAAAAAAAAAAAGAGCTATCATATTATTTCCTCCTGATCTGTCAAACTTCCCATGGTTGTTTGTTTTTTGGAGAGGTTTTTGCCAGAGGGTGCGTGTGCTCGCCAGACAGATGGAGAGAGACAGAGAGACAGAAAGCGAGAAATCACCCCCCGGGGGGATGGCCACACCGCAATCCCTTCTCCTCCATTCTCCTCTCGGGATCTTGGGCACGCACACACACGCACCCGGCGTGAGTTTTAAGCCACCGGGTCCGGGACGTGAACCGCAGTTGACTACATGGGAGTCCAGCGACATAGCCATATGCTAACTGCTGGTCCCAAACTTAACCATGTTCAGTAATCTTCTTAAAATTAAGAATTACAGGGACCAGCAGTTAGCGTAATGGCTATGTCACTGGACTCCCATGTAGTCGACCATGGTTCGAGTCCTGGACCCAGCGGCTTAAACTCACGTCAGGCGCGTGTGCATGCATGCCCAAGATCACGAGGGGAGAATGGAGGAGAAGGGATTGTGGCGTGGCCATCCCCCCCAGGGGAGGTGATTTCTTGCTTTCTGTCCCTCTGTCTGTCTGTCTGTCTGGCGAGTGCATGCGCCCTATAGCAAAAACCTCTCCAAAAAGAAAAATTAAGAATTACATTTGGTATCATATAAGAAATGGAACGATGGACCTAGATTCATGGGTCATAAATGACTTATCTCTCTCCTTAAAGGTTTTGGAGATATTAGGTGCTAAGAAAGGCTTATTTTGCAGAAGGAGCTCCATAAAACACTCAACAGGAAAAAGTAAACAAGGTGTACTGAAGGAAAACCCCACATATTACAATTAATTTTCCTTGTAAAATTCATTTGCTATTTTCTCTCCGAAGTGGTGAGGGGCTTTGTGGTCACTATACAAGTCTGTTTTGCTTCTTTTGATGGTTTCTGAGGTCTCCAAACTCCCCAAATTATTCTCCCTGAAATATGTTTTCTTTGGAAAAGGAGAATTTTTCTTACAGAAAGAATTGGTGGTTTAAAAATACCTTTTTTGGTACAGAATAACATATTCATCAAACCCTGCCTCCTCATCTCCCAACATCTATTTATGAAAACTTGTCATCAAAAGTCTTATGGTAACAAAGAAAGTTCCCAGTGATAGCAAAAATAACCGACTTACATTATGATTTGTATATTCCCAGCCAGCTTTTCTACATTCCCCAAATCTTTATATTTTTGTAGAAAATGACCTCTGCAATTTTCTTCCCTCTCAATTACAAGTTATGGCATAAACACACAGTATCGGAGAACTGATGAATTTGAGACTGGAATCCACCATAAAGGGTAGTTTAGGATGTAGCTTACATGATTCAATAGAGTACATTCCAGAAGCTCTTCACCCAATGTCATTTCTGACAAATGAAAGAAATATAGGTTCTTGGGGAAAAGAAGATATGATTTGTAAAGCCGACTGAGCCAACATCTTCAAAGTAAGAGAGCTAGCCGGTGACTCAGTGTTAATAGGCACATTTTATACTCCTGGAGTCATGTGGTTCCTCTGCTGGCGAGTAATGAAAGCCATTTGGTTCTTTTCTCCAAGTCATAACAAACTTGTTCATGACAACTAGTTTTATTTAAAGCTTGGAGATTGTCGGATTTTCTTTTCTTGGTTGAGAGAAAAAAAAAAGAATTGTCATTAAAAGATTCTTATTTCTTTTTTTACTATAAAAAGAGAAAACGAGTACTCTTTCGGAGTCCTCTGTGGAACTTGTACTCGTGTAGATAAGATCTTTGCGTCACCGCAACAGTGTCTAACTTGCTTTTTACATTTTTTATTTCATTTATTTAGCAAACATTTATATATAGTGTCTGCTTGGTGCTTAGCACTGTTCCAGGCACTTTTACAAATACGAACCCCAATCCTCAGGATGCCCGTATAAGTTTCCTTGCTAATTTCTTCTCTCGAATTAAAGATAACAGTGATTTACTGCTGTGGCTAGGACTAATACTTCACTTTAAATCTTTTAATCCTTTAGAATTATCTCAAGCCTATAGAAAAGAAGAAAATTAGAGTTAACCTTTAAAATATGAGTTGAGGATCAATATCAGTAGAGAAATAACAGACATAAAAGTGTCCCAAAAAGTAAATCTTTAACTTCAATAGAGCTTGTATTTTAAGAAATTTAGACTAAAAACAAGCAAACTCCCTACCATGTGAGTTAACCACTTTGTATTTATTCTATCCAAATATGGGAAACTTTTCTCACAAATATTGTGTAAAATGCTGAAGCACCCAGACTCTCATCCCCTTGGCCCTGTTCAATATTCTTACTTTCCCTTCTCTCACTTCCCATCCCCAAACCTACCCCTGTGCCCTCGGGGCTCCTGGTACCCTCGACAAACACTCCTAGGTCCTCTCCTTTCCCTCTGAACAGCCCTGTCACCTTCCTGCTGTGGGAGACACCTGGCTCTTCTAAGAGGACATGGTCTCCCTGGCAGCCCTCCCACAGGGTCTGGGCGGGGAAAGAATCCTTCTCATTCCTCCTGGTTACTTCCAGGTCCTTATTCCCCACACCCTCTAAAACTCCTAGGTTTTGTGGCTCTCCTGCCAGAATATCCCATCCAGCGGATGGTCTCACACAGACCTCCAAGTCACTCCCTTCGCTCCTTAATTAGTTGAACACTGGGTCCCCTGTCTTTCTCCCCACCCCGCTCTCCCATCATTGTTTTCATATATTTCTCCCTAGTCCCCTGACCCTCAGTGCCTCAGCCTTCTCTCCTACAATGACCTTCTCCTCCACCGCACTTCAGCCACACACCCCCACGGATGTATTCCTGTCATGCTCGAGCGTGCAGTCATTCCACCCTTTGCTCACCACTTCCTGCTTTGTCTTCCTAGATCATTTACTCTAGTAACCCAATGAGAGAGGGAGAGAATAACTTGCCAATAGCAGGAATGAAAGAGCTGACGTCCCTATAAAATATAATTCTAAAGTATCATCAACAGCTTTTGTCAATAACTTTAACTAATTATTGAAAAATCCCTGAGAGATACAAATGATCAAAATGGTACAAGGGGCTCAGCCTCTGAGGCACAGCTGGTAGTGTGCCAGATTGCAGTGTGGAAGTCACGTGGCCAACCACCAGTTAGGCTCCGAAACGTGAACACACCAGATGAGTGTGCAGATGCCCAAGAGCCTGAAGAGCTAGAGAAGCTGTGGGAAGGGGGTGGCAGCATGGCCCGATCCTATTGAGGGTGCTTCTCTCTCAAAAAAAAAAAAAAAAAAAAAAAAAAAATGCACAAGGAAAAATAAAAACTTTGAAAATATTTATGTCAATTAATGAAATGTAATTCAGTATTTAAAATCTTCCTACAATGAAAACTCCAGGTCCAGATTGTGAGTTATTTTTTTTTCTTCTTTTTGAGCTTATATATTTCTTACTTGAGAATAAAGACAGAGGAAGAGAGAGAGAGACGAGCACCCTCAACAGGGATTACACTATGACCCTGCACCCCCCTGCCTTCCTAGACAGCCTTTCCAGCCAGTAGGATCATGAACACAGCGCCTGGCATGTACAGATCAACCAGGGAACCAAACCCACGATCTTCTCTATGGCTTCCAGAATCACTGGAGCAGCATGTAAGTCCTGCAGCAATCCAGCCCCTGGACAGTGATTTCTTCCAGATTTTTAAGGAAGAAATAGAGCCAATCCTTACACAAACTCTTTCAGAAGAAATAAAAAAGTAGAAGAAAACAACTCCTATCCCATTTATGAGACTGACATTACCTCAGTAACAAAACCAGGAAAAGACTAAAATAAAATTATACACCAGTATCCCACATAAAAATAAAGGTAAAAATTCTTAATAAAATATTGGTAAATCTAGTCCAATGATTTAAAAAAAGGATATACATGATGATCAAATGGAGCTTATCCCAAGAATGCAAAATTGGTTTAATATTTAAAAAGCAGCTATATTATTCTCTATGCTAACAGAATTAAAGTGAATATCCATGTGATCATCTCAGTAGATGCAGAAAAAGCACTTAGCAAAATTTCACACCCATACATGAAAAAGAAAAAAAAAAAAAAAAAAGCGGTTCGAGTGGTTCGAGTCCCAGACCCAGTAGCTTAAATTCACACTGGGCGTGTGTGCGTGCATGCCCAAGATCCCGAGAGGAGAATGGAGAAGAGATTGCAGCATGGCCATCCCCGCTGGGGGCTGATTTCTCGCTTTCTGTCTCTCTGTCTTTCTGGTGAGTGCATGCGCCCTATAGCAAAAACCTCTCCAAAAAAAAAAAAAAAAAAAAAAAGCTTCTTCTACCTGATAAATAACATTATTGATATGAAAAACCTATGGCTAATATCCTAATTAAAGGTGAAAGACTAAATGTTTTCTCTTAAATATCAGGAACAAGACAAAGTCCACCCTTGCCGCCTCTATTTAATACTATACTGGAATTCCAACCAGTGCAATAAAGAAAGAAAAATAATTAATAGTCATATAGATTGGAAAGGAAGAAATAAATTATCTTTATTCATGGGTGATATGTTCACATACATGGAAAATCCTAAGGAACCTACCAAAAAAGATTCTGGAACTAAGAAGTGAGTTTAGCGATGTCACAGGGTAGGAGATAAATATTCAGACATCAGTTTTATTTCTACCAATGGCAATAACAACTAGAAATTCATTCTGAAATACTATTTACAAGAGCATCAGAAGTATAAGCTTTCTTTCTCTCCCTGCCCCCCCCACCCCCCGCCTCGCACCCTGGTGACTGCATACACCCTATAGCAAAACTAAAACAAAAAAGAAAGAAAAAATGGGTCATAGACCTAAATGTAAAAACTTAAACAATGAAATATCTAAAGGAAACTGTACACCTATAGGGAAAAAAAAATCTTCCTGACCTTAGATAGGCAAAGATTTCTTAAGATACAAAAAGCTTTATACAAAAAAACATAATCGATAAACAGGACTTGCTCAAATTTAAAATTTCAGCTCTTCAGAAGACCTCATTTGGGACCAGTAGATGGCCTAATGGTTACATCACTGGACTCCCAGGTGGTCGACCACGGTTCAAGTCCCGGAGCCAGAGATGTGAAACATGCTGGGGCGTGTGCGTGCGTGCCCAAGATCCCGAGAGGAGAATGGAGGAGAAGGGATTGCGGTGTGGCCATCCCCCCTGGGGGGTGATTTCTCCCTTTCTGTCTCTCTGTCTCTCTTTGTCTCTCCGGCAAGTCATGTGTCCTATAGCAAAAATCTCTTACCAAAAATAATCCCATTAAAGAAATAAAAACATAAGCACTGTCTTGGGAGATTCCAAAGGTAAGTTCACAAAGGCCACAAACTTAGGGATCATTCCCATCCAATAAGAGAATTTCTATATATCAGTTCCTGGTTTGTTTTTCCCTCACTTGGATCAACTTGGATTTTACTGGTGATCTGCCACCATCTTTCTACAAAGGTGTAGTGACAGCTGCGGCGACCTGATTTCTGCCTGTCCCCAGGCATGGTTAGTACAGAACTGGATGATGGAGCCAGTGAGGACGGCCCTGAGCTTGCTTCGCTTGTGTGAGGAAGTCGAGAAATGGAGCCCTGACCTAAGTGTGGATCTGCCGTGTATTCACTTGTGTGGCGTTTTTATGCCTTTTATAAAAGTAATGTATGTTTATTATTAGATAGATAATGTATATATATATTTATTATAATCAGAAAATACAAATTATCTAGAGCTTATTGGTTGCAAGTAAAAAATTTAGTTCAAGGGACCAGCAGTTGGCGTAGTGGCTATGTCGCTGGACTCTCATGTAGTCGACCGCAGTTCAAGTTCCGAATCCAGCGGCTTAAACTCACGCCGGGCGCGTGTGTGCGTGCCCAAGATCCTGAGAGGAGAATGGAGGAGAAGGGATTGCGGTGTGGCCATTCCCCCTGGGGGTGATTTTTCGCTTTCTGTCTCTCTGTTTCTCTCCATCTTTCTGGTGAGCGCATGCGCCCTATAGCAAAATCCTCTCTTTAAAAAAAAAAAAAAAAAAAATTAGTTCAAGTAACTTTATCAAAAGTCCAAGGTGGGGGCAGCAGGTGCTGTGACGGTTAAGGTGCTAAGGTACTAGACTCCCACATGGGCAACTACAGTTTGAATCCCAGACCTGGTGGTTTGAAAATAATGCCAGGCGTATGTGCATGCATGCACACCCAAAATCCTGACAGAAGAATGGAGGAGAAGGGATTGAGGCATGGCCAGGCCCCTGGGGGAGTGATTTCTCATTTTCCCTCTCATTGTCTCTCTCTCTCTATCTCTCTTTGGTGAGCACACGTGCCCTATGGCAAAAACCTATAAAAAATAATTTTTTTTGAAGAAAGACCATTGGAGTCCAGCCTAGGTAACACAGGCAATAACCTACTAACCTACAGTGTTGGAAACCACATAGCCAGCCACAGGTTCAAATTCCGAGTCACCCTGAAATATGTTGGATAGACATGAGCCCAAGATCCTGACTAACTGGAGAGCTGGGAGGAGATCCCACATAACGGGACCTACCAAGGGTACTCTTCTCTCTCTCTCATAAAAGAAAGAACAATTAAAATAAAATCAAACAAAAGCTGTTGAGCTTCCTAAACAGCTCATCTTGGACCATGTTGGCTTTAAGGAAGCTGGATCATGGGACCAGCAGATAGCATGAATGGTCACGTGACTGGACTCCCATGGGGTCGACTGCAGTTTGAGTGCCTGACAGCGGCCTAAAACTCAGTGCCAGGCACGTGTGCGTGCGTGCCCAAGATCCTGGGAGGAGAATGGAGGAGAAGGGAATGTGACGTGGCCATCCCCCCTGGGGGGTGATTTCTCGCTTTCTAACTCTCTGTCTCTCCTGTGAATGCACATGCCCTGTAGTAAAAATCTCTCTAAATAAATAAGAACAACTGGATCCAAGGCTCGGGTGACAGGTGCAGGCTCCATCTCTCTCCACTCTCAGCCCTGCCTCCCTCATTTGGGGGAGGAGCTACACGTTTACCTGCTACCCACCGTCTGTTCCCGAGGCCAGGGAGGACAGCAGCCCAGAAGACACGTCCTTCCATTTAGCAAAGAGTGCGTAAGGGCAAGTGCCTTCCCCAAAGTTTGCCTAACAGGCCAAAGCAATTCATGATCGATCCTACTTGGGCCATGTTCCTGAGCCAACCCTTCTCTCCTGGCAGGGGTATGAAGAAACACCAATGACCACGTAATCTCCCACGTGTTAACTGAATAGAACCCCAAGTCCCCTGTGACTTCCCTGCACACCCCCAGTGCTGCTCTGAGCCCACTCCCTCCCTCCGGGGGAGGGCTGCACCGCGCTGCCGCAAGGACACTAGTCTTCACACAGACGTTTGTTCTCCCATTCATTCGTTCATTCGGCAAGCAGCCCGCACTGTGCTTTGCCCTGCGCTAGGTTCCAGGACACGAGATTAGAGGAGCTCTTGCCATCAAGCCTCTGGATGGGAGGGCCCTTCTACACTGCAGGGTGCTCCTACCTCAGGGCCCGGCCGTGGGGCCTAGGAGTAGGAAACCACTGAGTCCAGCGTGGAGATGAGTCCTCCATAAAAACACATCTTCTCTTGCTGCGAACTCCTCCAGGAACTTCAAAATACACCCACATTCCTCCTGGCTCACACTTAGAGAGGTGCCCCAGAGTCTCGGAGCCCAAGTTAACAAGCCCTCTACCTCACCCGGTCCTGGGACCTTGAACATTAGAGGTTGCTTACTCTAAGGTATTGTTTCCCTGGCTCCAAAAGTTATACTCAGTTTCATTTGGAAAACAAATTCTGGCAAAAGTTGTTTGTTAACCATTATGGAAATAAGGGGAGGAACGGCCATTTCAGTCAGTCAGAACAGGAGCTGGGGACACGCCAATCATCCCGGATCATTTCTATGATATATTTATAAACGTGCCTTTTCCAGAATTGTATTTCACTTAGGAACAGCAACAAAGTCCCCTCATTCTTTAATTAGTAAATACTCCCTGGCTTTCTACTCTTTTTACTATTAAGATATCAAAAAGCTGTAAGTGGAATGCAGCTCTGAGTGATAATGTCTTTGTTGCAGTTTGCTGTGCAATTTTGCATTTATGTCTTTCGTTGCTTGGATAACAATGAAGATAATCTTAGTGCCAGCTACTTACGTATATAACTCAACCCTTCTCTCTCTCTTTTAAATAAAGCATGGAAGTGACAACGCTCGTGTGGCGTCAGCCTCTTCTGCATTTCCCAAAAGAGAATGGTGATCCTGAACACGGGCACACAGAAGATACAAACCCACAAACATATGTACACCCACATTTACATACAATGTTTATGCAACCCAAATAGAGGGTCTTTTTTTTTATTTTTGGTAAAAGAAATGCTTACTTGAGAATTTAAGATAACATTAAAGATTACGTTCATTTTGTATCAAAATAATAAAAATTCAATTCACATTCAAAGTCTTAAGGATACCTCTACATGGTGAGATAGACATGCGGGTAAAGATTCGACAGCTCCTCCGAGACATGCTGTCGCCATGTTTGCCATGACGACAATGTAATTTCTAGGACGCGTCTGCTCAGAGGACCACCTGAGCCCCAGCCTCCTTTCCAACCCTGGGATGAGCCCATACGTTTGCTGACTATCCTTCAGGTCTTGGATCCAATTTAACATTTGCTTGGTGGCTGTTGCAGGGGGAAATGTGGCACAGCAGATTGGAAATTTGTGAATCTCCTGGAAAAGCTATTTGCTAAGCTTGTGTCAAATATGCCTGAGTAGGCTGTGGCAGCTGCAAAATCCAGGCTCCCAGGGTGCAGATGGTGCTCCTGTCACGTGGCCAGGGGCTGGCTGCATCCCTCGCATCACAGAGCCAGCCCTTCAGCCAACGGGTCTGAGCCCTTCCTGCAGGGCACCTGCACCCGCCTCCAGCCACTGCCACCCAGGCCTGTGTGCTGGCATGGGGCTGGTGGCAGAGAAGGGTACAGAAGGAAGGGCTTGGTGTGTCCCCTGTTTTCACTGCAACAAGCTGTGGCCTGGGTTTGGAAGGAGCACACTCCCCAGCTGCACCTAGAATACTTAGCAAACTCCTCGTTACTACCTAAAATAGACACTTCCATCCAGCAATGCAAATCCTTCCCCAACTCACTCCGAAGGTATCGACTGTCTAATATGGCACTTCTGGCTCCTGCCAGTCCGGGTCTGTCTGCATTCCTAAGTCTGCACACAGTTTCATCTTCCAATAAGCCTTTCTGGCCCCTCTACACAGTTCAAGTTATTCCCCGATGTTTTAACTTGCCGGTACGTATAGGCTCATTCAATGATTGATTTACACATTCATTCTATAAATACTTATTGAGTGTCTACTATGTCCAGGTTCTAGGGGTGCAATTGTGAGAAAGTCCTATAATGGCAGAGCTGCATGGTGGCGCAGTGGTAAGACACAGGGCTCTGCAAGTCACTCCCACGTAGGAAAGTTCCAAGTTTGCACTGAGAGGTTTCTGAGTATGGCGGAATCCAGGGCTGACTGAAGCTGGAGGGTGGAGTGTAGCCTCAATACCCTTTTGGGAGTTTGTGCTCTCTCTCTCTCTCTCTATCAATAAATAAATAAGATAAACTTTATTTAAATAATAAAAGCAACCCAGGGCTGGCCCTGTAGCACAGTGCGAGCTAGATCCCACATAGCCAACTATGATTCAAATTCTGGCCCTGACAGCATGAAAAACATGCCAGGAGTCGGGGCCAGCAGGTGGCATGGTAGTTGGGGCAGTGGACTCCCACATGGCCAACCACGATTCAAGTCCCAGACCGAGCAGCTTGTTTTCTCACTTTCTTGCTCTCTCTCTCTTTCTCTCTCTGTCTCTAATGAGCACACATGCCCTATAGCAAACTTAAAAAAAATAATAATAGGGACCAGCAGTTGGTGTTATAGCTATGTTGCTGGACTCCCATGTAGTCAATCACGGTTCAAGTCCTGGACCTGGTGGCTTAAACCCACACCAGGCACGTGTTTGTGCGTGCCCAAGATCCTGAGAGGAAAAAAGAGAAGGGATTGTGGCCTTGCCATCCCCCCTGGGAGGGTGAGTTCTCGCTTTCTGTCTCTCTGTCTCTCTCTGTCTTTCTGGCGAGCGCACACGCCCTATACCAAAAACCTCTAAAAAAAAAAAAAAAAAAAAAAAAAGAAAGAAAGAAAGAAAGAAAGAAAGAAAGAAAGAAAGAAAGAAAGAAAAGAAAAAAATGATAATAACTCTATGGTGGAAACTGGAAGATTAGAGGACACAGAAGCACTGAAAATGGTTATAGATATTAGAGACAATGTGGTAAGAGGGTGGGAGAAGGGGAAAAGAAATTAAGGAGAAAAATAGAGAGGCGAGACATTTATGGGACACGGAAATGAATTATGATCTGTTTTGTATCCTCAACTAGACTGGTGTGAAGTGTATTCACGTTGGATAAATTCAATTTACAAGCTAAGTGATATATAGTGATTAAATGTATAAAATAAATTAAAATAATTTTAAAATAATGATAATAATAATACATTAAATAAAATGATTTTTAAAAAGAAAAACACACCAGGAGTATGTGTGTGTGCCCAAAATCCTGATGAAATGGAGAAAGGATTGCAGTGTGACCACATGCCCATTGGATGGTATGTTCTCTCTCTCTCTCTCTCTCTCTCTCTCTCTCTCTCTCTCTCTCTCGTGAGTCTGCCGCCAGCTGGGGTGCCAGGAAAGGAAAGCCAGATATTGGTAAACAAGATAAACAAAACCCTGCATTTAAGACTTTTCCATCTAACCAGGAAGATCTGCAAACAGGCACATCAGGGAAAAGAGAGAAGGTGAGCTATTACCAGAGCACCTTCCTAAGCAGACTTCAAGTAGAGAGTCTTCATAGAACTGATGTCTGGGGACCAACAGTTAGCGTAATGGCTATGTCGACTCCCACGTAGTCGACCGTGGTTCGAGTCCCAGACCCGGTGGCTTAAACTCACACCGGGCGCATGTGCGTGCGTTCTCAAGATCCAAGAGGAGAATGGAGGAGAAGGGATTGCGGCATGGCCATCCCCCCTGGGGGGGTGATTTCTCGCTTTCTGTCTCTCTGTCTCTCTCTGTCTGTCTGGCGAGCACACGCGCCCTATGGCAAAAAAAACTTTCAAAAAAAAAAAAAAGAACTGATGTCTGAACTGAAACCTACAAGGTGCGTAGGCATTAGGCAGGTCCAGAAGTGTGTAGCAAAGGGGGACTGGAGTAGGAAGAGGTCCATGCAGAGAGGCCACAGGCTCCAGAAGCCACATCCTAGAGAACTTCAGCCCAACAGGAGATGGGACTGTGTTCATTTGTACCTTCCATTTTGATTTGTATGTGCTTTTATTTATTTATTTATTTTTTAGATTCTTGCCATAGGACACATGCACCTACTGGGGAGAAGCACAGAGAGAGAAAGTGAGAAATAACCCCTGGGGGGGGTGGGATGGCCACAATCCCCTTTCCTCCTTCTCCTCTCAGGATTTGGGGCACGCATGCACACATACCTGGTGTGTTTTTCAAACCATGCAATCAACCATGTGGGACCCAGCACTTTAACCACCACACCTACTGGCCCTTGTATGTGCTTTCAGACGTATTTGTGTCCCATCTCATTTACTCCTGCTTTCTCCTCCATGAAAGACCCAGTTCTTAGCACAGAGCTCCATAAACACAGGCAGTGCTCCATCAAGTGTTGTTGAGAAGCTCACAGCTATTGGCACAGTTGTGAAGGCACAGAGACCTTTCTGCGGCTCCCCAAACACCACCTGTCAGGCTACCTGTCAGCAAAGGACTCCGCCTGGGCTCCCGGCTGCAGACGGCACTGCTTAGTGCTCAGAGAATGATGTCCAAATGGTCCTCACATCCTTGTTTCTGGCCTAACTACACCTGGTGAAAGAAATGGCACTCCCATCTCCCTCTTGGCCTTGGAAAGGTAACGATAATTCACACTCCAGTGCAACAGAAAAGAGAAGGCTAGGAAAGGAGCACGTTTTGCAGACATCCTATAATTCATAGATGGCCATTTCTCAGGCCTCAGTTTTCTGGACCTCTGGGCACGAGTCAGCACCCATAACCGCTCTGTCCTCCTCCAAGCACCCTTCCCTCTTGACTCCTGAAACACAGCACTCCTCTGTTCCCTGTCTTTTTTTTTTTTCTTTCATTTATTTATTTTTACATTTTTCCACAAACAATTACTTTACATAGCAAAAAATTTTAGCTCATACTCCATAATTCTTGACAGTTTACAAACAACTTTCAAAATTTCAAAATACTGAATTTTAAAGATAATGTTCAAAATATGTCTTATAATTTTGTATAATTTTACAACTCTATAACAACAGAAGCAGGTTTCAAATATATATATGTATATATTTATTTACAGTGCAGACACTCGGTATATATTAAGTGGGGACATACAATGCCTCTCCTTCATAGCATGGCTTGCTTCACTCAGCAGTAGGTCTTCCATATTCATCCACTTCCTTTCAAAAGCCAGGGTTTTGTTGTTTTTTATGGATGAATAGTATTCCATTGAGTATATGTGCCACAGTTTTCCTAACCATTCATCAGTTCGTGGGCATTTAGGTTGTTTCCATGACTTAGCAATCGTGAAAAGTGCCACAATAAACATCGATGTGCAAGCACTTTTTCAATTAAGTATTCTTCTGTCCTTCGGGTAGATACCAAGGAGTGGGATTGCTGGATCATATGATAGTTCTATTTGTAGATTTTGGAGGAATCTCCAAATTGTTCTCTACAATGGTTGGACCAATTTACAATCCCACCAGCAGTGTAAAAGAGTTCCCTTTTCACCACACCCCCTCCAGCACTTATCATTTTTTGTTTTTTTAATCTTAGACATTCTGACTGGGGTTAGATGATATCTCATTGTTGTTTTGATCTGCATTTCTCTTACAATGAGGGATGTTGAGCATTTTTTCATATGCCTTTTAGCTATTCGTATGTCATCTTTAGAGAGTGTTTTTTTCAACTCATTCACCCATCTTTTAATAGGATTGATTGTCTTTTTCCGGAACAGCTGCTTGAGTTCCTTGTGAATTCTGGTTATCAGTCCCTTGTCTGATACATAGTTTACAAAAATATTTTCCCATTCTGAGGGCTGTCTGTTCACACTAATCACTGTGTCTTTTGCCATGCAGAAACTTCTTGGTCTGATGTAATCCCACTTGTCTATTTTAGGGATCATAGACTGTGCGTTGGGAATCT
The DNA here is from genome assembly GCA_026018925.1 of Tupaia tana. NCBI lineage: Eukaryota > Metazoa > Chordata > Mammalia > Scandentia > Tupaiidae > Tupaia > Tupaia tana. Next base: position 82,321,657 of record JAKSZU010000004.1, read on the forward strand.
TATTTAAGAAGTTTTTCCCTACCCCAATGTCTCCCAGATCTTCCCCGGTGTTTTCCAGGAGCAGTTTTATAGTTTGAGGTCTTAGATTTAGATCTTTGATCCACCTTGACTTTATTTTTTGTCAGAGGTGAGAGGTAGGGGTTCAGATTCATCTTTCTGCAAGTGGAGATCCAGTTTTGCCAGCACCATTTGCTGAAGAGGTTTTCCTTTTCCCACTGAATTGACTGGTACCCCTTGTCAAAAATCAGTTGGCTGTATGTTTGAGCATTCATTTCTGGGGACTCTATTCTGTTCCATTGGTCCACCTGTCTGTTCCTGTGCCAGTACCATGCTGTTTTGATTACCACAGCTTTGTAGTATATTTTTGGGTCAGGGAGTGAGTCTTGCTGCTCCTCCTCAGTCTTCTTTGCAAGTTCATCTTCTTTCATTCAGCCTTCAAATGTTGGGAGGTCTCAAGGCTCATTTCCGTATTTCTCACTCAATACTCTCTTCCTTGGAAATGCCTTCAACCCTGTTTCTCTAGTGATCAACACCTGCATGATTACTACCAAATAGGCAGCTCCCACTGAAACAGACTCTGGCAGTTGTCAGGTTTTTGGCTGCACAGCATTCAAACCTCTTTTCTATTGGGAAGCACACTAAGTCTTGGTAAGAAGCAGAACTTCCGTCCCCCATGGAAGCTGAGATGTTGGGGAATAATAGTTTTCCCAGCTGGTTGCACGGCTAGGACACAGGCAATGACCCAGGCTCAGTCAAGCTAAGGTGCATTCAGAAGTTCAGTCTAAACCTTCCCAGGTGACAAAGATGAGGATGACAGCTGTGACAGCAGCCTCCAGGCCCAGGGTGGGTTGTCAGTGATGCTGTGTTCACAATAGCACCCTCACCTGCCTGCTTCCGAGGTGTGTGCCTGCCCCAGGTTCCAGCCAGGTGGCCTCCTTTTGATTGGTTCGGCCTGCTTTACAAGCCTGGCTCTGCAGGCCTCCTGGAGACGCTGTGAGCTACCCAATACACACTTTGTAAAGCCCTTTTCTGCTTAAATAAGCCAAAAGCAGTTTGTATTTTGGTGGTAGTGATCTTACTCAGGAAAAAATGTTTCTAACTATTGCATCTTGGTCAGAGACGCAGGCTTTCCCTTCCCACCCAGCTACCCTAAATGAGTGGTTTTCAAGGTGTGTTCCCCAAGCACTGTGGGTTGCTGAAGCTCTTTCAGTCAAAATGCTTCCCGTAAAATGACTAGACATGATTTGTCCTTTTCACAGTGCTGGCATTTTCACCAAGGACACAAAGGTGAGGGAAAGGGCTGGTGCCTCAACATGAATCAAGACTCAGGCATCAAACTGTCACAGTAGCATCGTGTTCACGCCAAGCATTGGGAGAAAAACCAGTCCGTTTTGTTTCTAAGTCCTCTGGGGGGCCAGATGGTAGAGTGGTATTCAGAGCAGCTAGGGTGGCTGGATCCCACATGCTGACTACACAGTTCGAGTCCTGGACCTGGCAGCTTGAAAAACACACCAGATGCATGTGCATGTGAGCCCCAAATCCTGAGAGAATGGAGGGAAAGGGATTGGCCATCCCCACTGGGGGTGATGAACGTACTGTTCTCCCTTTCACTCTCTCTCTGGCAAGCACACTTATCCTATAGCAAATTTAACTATATAGCTATATAACTATATAACTAGGTCCATTTGGGGCCAGCTGGCAGTACAGCCATTACATAGCACTCCACAAGGCTGACCCACATGAGAAGGTTCTGGGTTCATGTCAGATACTTTCCTGAACATGTCAGACACAAGCCTGCCATGACCCAGGCCTTACTGGGGCTGAGGTGGATTACAGGAAATAATTTGAGGGATGTGTTAGGGATGCCTGTCTCTATCTCATCCTTGCCCCCCTTTCTATCTCACTAATAGAGGAGAGAAACAGATGCACATAAAGAATTTCCTTTTGAGGGTCCAGCAGATGGTGGGACTATACACCCACATAGCTACATAACAGTTACATCACTGGACTCCCACCTAGTTGACCATGGTTCAAGTCCCGACCTGGCAGCTTACAACTCATGTCAGGTACTCATGTCAGGTGCATGTGCGTGCCCAAATTCCCAAGAGGAAAATGGAGGAGAAGGGATTGTGGTATGGCCATCCCCCCTGGAGGTGATTTCTCACTTTCTGTCTCTCTGTATCTCTCTGTCTCTCTGGTTAGCACACATCCCTATTGCAAAAATCTCTCCAAAAAGAAAAAAAAAATCTCTTCTTGAAACAGTAAGGATTTTCTATTTTATTTAGTCTTGATCATTAAACATACATCTTCTTAAAGTCCCAGGTGTGGAAATGGGAAGTCCCCTAAAGCTCTTCTGCTGCATATAGAAATATGATAGCTATCTCCAGGCAGAGCATCTGTGTAGTTGTTTGGGTTGAGAGCCGAAGTGGCCACTTTTTTCATGGAGCACCATTTTTACTTCAAAGAATGACTGGTTGACAAGCCATAGTTATTCAGAAATGGGTAGGTAGACGATGAATCTTTGAAAATGAGTGAGTGAGGGACCAGCAGATAGCGTAATGGCTATGTGGCTGGACTCCCACGTAGTCGACCGTGGTTCGAATCCCGGACCCGGTGGCTTAAACTCACGCTGGGCGCGTGTGCGTGCGTGCCCAAGATCCCGAGAGGAGAATGGAGGAGAAGGGATTGCGGCATGGCCATCACCCCTGGGGGGAGATTTCTCGCTTTCTATCTCTCTGTCTCTCTCTGTCTAGCGAGCGCACACGCCCTATAGCAAAAACCTCTCAAAAAAAAAAAAAATGATAGTTTCACTCACTCATTTTCTTTTTTTTTTTTTTCTTTTTTTGGAGAGGTTTTGCTATAGGGCGCGTGCGCTCGCCAGACAGACAGAGAGAGACAGAGAGATAGAAAGCGAGAAATCACCCCCCAGGGGGGATGGCCACGTTTCTCTCGGGATCTTGGGCACGCACGCACATGCGCCCAGTGTGAGTTTAAGCCACCGGGTCCGAGACTTGAATCGCAGTCAACTACGTGGGAGTCCAGCGACATAGCCATTATACACTAACTGCTGGTCCTGAAGCTATCATTTTGATGAAAATAATATTTGTAGCCATTAACAAAATTAGAACTTTCCATCAAAAATTCAAATTTTAGAAAACTGACCTTTACTTGAGTTTGACAATTTTTCCGTTTTAAAGACTTTTTTGATGAGACTGGAGGCAATATTCATGAATATGATTTTTGAACATTACAAAATGAAGAGTGTGGGCATACAGAAAATCTACGTAAGTCGCTGAACCAGTATTTCCTAAACGGCCCATGCACGATGCTGTAACACAATGTATGAATAAAAGACCTATTCAAAGTACAGTAGAAATCCACAGATTGAATGTAACTGAGAATGAAAAGCTCATTGTGATGGCTTCAGGTTTCACATTGCACCCAATCTTTAGCAAACTATCACTTGACAAATTTTGATATTGCATCAAAGAATATCCACAATTTTCTCCTCTTTTTTCTTGTGCAAAGAACACATATTTTCAGTCAGAACAACATACCACAATAGGCTGAATATAGGAACCCCAACGTCTTCTATTAAGCTAGTCATGAAAGAAATCTGTGAAAATTTAAAACAAGGCTGCCCTTCTCAGAAATTTTTTGTTTAGGAAATACAAGTTTTCAATACAATGTTGTTTATACCAACATGCAATGAATTTACTATAATTACTTTTTTTTTTTAAGGTTTTTGCCATAGGGGCACATGTGTTTGCTGAAGAAAAACAGAGAAACAGAGAGAGGGAAAGTAAAAATTTATCCCCTGGAGAGGAATAGTTATGCTGCAATCCCTTCTCTTCCATTCTCCTCTCAGGATTTTGGGCACAGATGCGCATGCGCCTGGCATTCACCAGGCCTAGTACTCAAACTGCAATAAGCCATGTGCTTTAACCTGCACGCCACCTGCTGGTCTACTATTGTTACTTTTAAATAAATGCATAAATAAATTTTTAAGTTTAACTTTAATTTCTAATTCAGTAAATATCTGTAGATTTGGGTTACCAGACTTAATGAATAAAAATACAAATATTTCATGAAACATGCTATGCTTAAAAAAACAAATCTGCTATTTACCCAAAATTCAAATTTAACTAGATATCCTGTGTCTTATCAAGCAACACCACTACAGATGTAACCCCTAAGCAGAGCTCTTCAGGATTCTCAGAACTTGCTAAGCATGTAAACAGGTCAGAGGACCAAAAAGGGCTTTACCCTTTGTGCCAGTCCCCACCTTCTGTTCACAGGGTTATGAGTATCCATTACGGTGGCCCGTGGGTGGTCCCCTACATGGGTGCAGGGTACACTTAGACATCTCTGGGTCTGACTCCCTGATCCTTGCAAGCTGAGACACGAGCCTTCCCACTCCAATAGAGGCCTCTGGCCCCTTCGCTCTCTATCTCATCCCAGGTGCCTTTCACTTCTGCTTGCCCCTCCTCCAACACTGGCTTTGAAAATATCGCACTCTGCAAAGCACTCACCAGGCACTTTTGTCTGGCTCTGACCCCTGCTGCATCTTGGAGTTTTTGTTTCTACCCATGGTGGGCTAGAGGAAGAGACACTACTCCCAGGGAGCCCAAAAGCTGAGGGGCAGAGCAATGCACAGAAAAATTGATATTCCACATACTTGGCTACACTTCGGATTTAGAACCCTGACTATTCAGATGGCTCGTGGACTCCCCCTCAGTCCCTGACCCATATCTGCTCCCTGCTCCAGATGCAGTCTTGCTGCCCAGAACATTCCTCTCAATACGTGCCTATTTCCTGCTTATAACACAAGGCCTGCTCTTAAATGCCATTTACTTAAAGAGGCCTTCTTTAATATTCCTGTCTAAATCAGGTTACCTCCCCATAGTACCCTGTTCTTTCCCTTCACTGCACTTATCATAATTTTGATTTTATATTTATCTGTGTTTGCCTGTCTATTATTTGCCTCTCTCAGTAGACCATGGCCACTAGAAGGGCAGGGACCATACCATTCTGCTTTGTATTGTATAACACAAATATAATACAAATATTGCTATTAAGTGCTCAATATTAATTTATTTTAAAAATTAAAAAGTTACAATTATTACCCTTTTTAGGCCTTCTTCCCCCCAATGTAAGCATTTAAAGCCATTAATTTCCCTCTAAGCACTGCTTTAGCTGCATTCCCACAAATTCTGGTAGGTTGTATTTTCATTATCATTTCAGTTTAAGTATTTTCCAATTTCACTCTAGATTTTCTTACTGACACATAGATTATTTAGAAGTGTATGGTTTAACTTGAATATTTTGAGTTTTTCCAGATGTTGTGTTATTGCTGACTTCTGATATAATTACTTGGTGGTCAGAGAACATATTCTATATGGTTTTAATCCTGTGACATTTATTGATACTTGTTTTATGGCCCAGTATTTATTCTATCTTGATGACCATACCATACACACCTAAAAAGAATATAGATTCTGCAGTTATAAGGTATAGAGTTCAATAATATCAATTGGTCAAAGTGGTTGATTGTGCTGTTCAGATCATTTACATCTCTATTGATTATTTTTGCATCGAGTTTTTCTTTTCTTTTTTGTTTAATTTGCCAGAGGACTCATGCACTTGCCAGAGATAGAAAGCCAGAGAGAGCAGGGGAATCAGAAAGCAGCCCCCCATGGAGAATGGTCACATCATAATCCTTCTCCATTTCTTTTTCCTTTCAAGACTTTGGGCACACATGCACACACCCTTAGCATGTTTTTCAAGCTGCCGGGTCCAGAGCTTGAACCACACAGCCATGTGGGATCCAGCTCCTTTAACCAGCAGACAACAACAGGCCCTGTGTCTAGTTTTTCTATCATTACTAAGAGAGGGTGTTTATGATTTACATATTTTGAAGCTCTGTTTTTAGGCACATACATAATTACAGTTGTTACATCTTCCTGGTGAACTGATCTTATCGTTATGAAATATCTCTCTTTTATCTCAGGTGTGCTTTTTGTCTCCGTGTCTGTTTCTCTCTCTTAAACTGAAGTAAAACACCATTTAATCTCCAACTTTTCTTCTTCACTTTTTCATCTCCGTCTTAATCTACGATCTCAGTGCTAAACTAAAATAAATTAGAAAAGGGCATGAACCAAAAAGAGTACTCCTCTAATGCAGAAAGGAGAAGTGTGACAACAAAGTGGTCTGGGCCGCGTTTTCATCTCTGAGGCAGGATCACTCACCCACAGATGAGCGGCCTAGCTTCCCTGTTCCCCAGGCTTTGCTCTAAACGCTTCTCCCCTGTATCAGGAAAAGCAGCTCTACACATTTCTAACATTTTTATGCTTTTGACTTTATTAAACTTGGGGCTTTCAATAATGCATGAAAAGAAAATGGTTTCGTGGCTAATAAAGCATGGTTGGAAGACAAACTTTTTGACTAGACCATCTAACTGTGGACACGATCGATGCAACTTTAACAAGAAGTTCAGTCTGGTATAGATTGAGGGGAACATTTCACGGTACTCTGAGGAAATCAGGTACAAGGTTAACTGTGATTTTTCTTCTGTTTGAGCTTTTCAGAATATCTTCTATTCCTGTTATGGGAAGCAGCTGGCAATATAGACCTTCAGACTATAACAGAGAAGATTCACAGGGGCTCCCTTAAACATTCATGTTAAGGGGAACCAGCAGTTAGCGTAATGGCTATGTCGCTGGACTCCCACGTAGTCGACCGCGGTTCGCGTCCCGGACCCGGTGGTTAAAATTCACACTGGGTGCGTGTGCGTGCGTGCCCAAGATCCCGAGAGGAGAATGGAGGAGAAGGGATTGCGGCGTAACCATCCCCCCTGGGGGGTGATTTCTCGCTTTCTGTCTCTATGTCTCTGTCTGTCTGGTGAGCGCACGTGCCCTATAGCAAAAACCTCTCCAAAAAAAAACATTCATGTTAATAAAAAGTTTTGGCCAGCCGGCCATGATGGTGCAGTGGTAGTGCAATGCTTTGCAATGCTGGGACCCTGTGGGGAGGTCCCAGGTTCACGTCCTGTGATCTCGCCCTGGATGTACCTGCCCTAGTGTGATCCTAGGTGGCTCCAGGTGGGGGTGGATTACAGCAGGAGGACCCTGCTGGAGGTGCCTCTCTTTCTCACTCAGAAAAAAATAAATACGTTTTTAAAAAGCAGATTTTAAAAATTAAATAGGGGCCAACCAGCAGTGTAGTGGTTAAAGCACTAGATTCCCATCTGGCCGCAGTTTGAGTCCTGAACTCAGCGACTTGAAACTTACATCAGGTGCATGAGCATGCACGCCCAAAATTCTGAGAGGAGAATGAAGGAGAAGGGTTTGTGGCATGGTCATCGCCCCTGGGGGTGATTTCTCACTTTCTGTCTCTGTCTCTCAGGCGAGTGCACATGCCCTACAGCAAAAATCTCTAAAAAGTAAATAAATAAAAGACTCTGGGGTTTGTTTTTGTTTGTGTTTTTATTTTTCCCCAATAGATCATGGGACAAGCCTATAGTTAGTCTTAGATTGTTTTCAGTCTTCTTGGAAACATCTGATGCTTATATTTGATGTGTAAAGTTATTAAAAATAAATCAAGCTCATGGCTCCTGTGAACTAGATATTTCAGGGGACAGGAGAAATGAAGATTTTTCTATTCATAATTCAGCCTCCAGCAAGCAAAGCTAGCGTGGCAGGAGAGTTGAGCCCTTCCTTCAGAAGATTCCTCATGGCTCCTGTGAATTAGATATTTCAGGGGACAGGAGAAATGAAGATTTTCTACTCATAATTCAGCCTCCAGCAAGCAAAGCTAGCATGTGTTCACAACAGAACGGCAAACAGATTCTAGAACACCTCTGTCTGCTTGCTCCTGAACATTGAGGCTGAACTTCAAGAATTTGAAAGAAACACACCATCCATCAGATGACAAGAAATCACCGCCGGATCACGAGAAATATGGGAAAACGAGAAAATACCTCCCCTCCAAGGGAAAAGAGTAACTCTCCTTCATCCACAAGCAGTTCGGTGAAAGTCATGAAAATGTCTGATAAGGAATTTAGAGCATTCATAATGTCGAAGCTAACAGAGATGGAAGAGAAGAGAGATAATGAACTGCTAGAGAGAAAGGAGAAAGAAGTTGCCGAGTTCCAGGAGATGAGGAAATTCTTGCAAGATCTAAAAGAGGAATTACACACTTTACAAAAGACTCAAACGGAACTGCTAGAGATGAAGTCTATAATACAAGAAGTCAAAATCTCCCTTGAAAGTATTAAAAGCAGACTAGATCATTCAGAAAATAGAATCTCAGATGTAGAAGAGAAAATGGCTGGCTTAGAAAAATCCACCACGAAGGCTGAGAAAATGGCCCAAAAACTTGAGAATGATATGCGAGAAGTACTGGATACCATCAAACGTCCAAATATCCGGATAATTGGCATTCCAGAAGGTGAAGAGACCCATAAGGGTGTTGATAATCTATTCCATGCAATCCTGCAAGAAAACTTTCCAAACCTAGAGAGGCATTCGAAGATCCAGTCCCAGGAAATACAAAGGACCCCAAATAGCATCAACCCAAGAAGATCTTCTCCAAGACACATTATAGCCAGGTTGACCAAAACCACAGACAAAGACAAGATACTAAGATTGGCAAGAGAAAAACATCAAGTTACCTACAAAGGACATCCCATCAGGCTAACAGCAGATCTCTCATCGGAAACAATGCGAGCAAGGAGAGAATGGGAAAATATATTCAAAGTGTTACGAGAGAAGCAATTTCAGCCAAGGATACTGTACCCAGCAAGATTATCTTTCAGGTGGGAAGAAAAGACAAGAACATTCTCAGATAAACAAAACCTGAAAGAATTTACCAGCACCAGACCAGATCTCCAAGAAGTTCTCAAGGGTGTGCTGTATCAAGAAAATTAAACACAGACACATGGAAATAAGAGTCCAAAAACTATGAAAGTGACCAACTTAATCATAGGGACAAGTCTGGAGTTGAATATTATATCCCAGAATTTAATCAGGAAAATTGAACCAGAACAGAAAATAAAAGTACATGAGACTGATAGGTTCATGCACCTACCATTTGAACAGAATCCTAACTTGTTTCCTGGCTTTAAGCAAAGTTCCTTGGCACTTCTTTGAGTTAAGTTAAAACTGGTTTTCTTAATAGTAACGAGTGAACTCACCATTGAAAGTAGTTAGATTATGTAGGAAATTGTGTGATCAATGCAGCGTGGGTGGGAAGGGAATGAAGGACAATTGTAGACACCGGAGGTGGTGTGAGAGGAGCGTGGGAAGGGGCAGAGGATCAGAAAGAGGGGTGGAAGTAATTCTAGGAACTAGTAATGGAAAATTTTTTGTAATGTGCATGATTGAGTCACTATGCAGTGTGTACTGGATGGGAGATTGCATTTTGTATGCTGTGATGAAGCTTAGGGAAGGAATGTAAATTGAGTTACAAAAAAAATAAAAGTTTCAGGAAAAAAAATATATATCTATTCAATGACTGCAGTAGGATATGTAGCCACAGCTAGGTGCTACTTTATAGGATGCGTAAAGTAAGACTTGTGTTCATGGAAATGTGTGTATCACCTGTGTTTGCTATGAGGGTATTTGGATTGATTAGGGTCTTTGGCGATTCAATAAAATGTGAGGGGAAAGCAGTATAGAAAGCAAACATAGATACCAGAGACAGTGTGGGAGGAAAGTCGGAGATGGCAGAGGGTAAGAGATAGGGAATCAAGGATGGGGGGAGGAAGCAAAACATACAGAAGACAAGAAATGGAAGATCATTTGCTGACAATAACATGTTTGTTGATGTGCTTGATTGAGACAACATATAGTGTACTTTGGATGGAAAATCTCATTTTGTATGCTGTAATGATGTACAGTGAATGAATGCAAATAAATAAATTGAAATTAAAAAATAAATATAAATAAATAAATAAATAAAAATGGATTTCCACGTAACATGAGCTTTAAATATCATATCCTACTACCATAGGGACCACCCTGAATGTGTATGGAGGCAGTTATTCAGGTGATGGGATGCAAGAGAGCCACAAAAGCCCTAATACAATAGCAGATCCTACAAACATCCAACAGGCCAGCTACTTATTCTCCCTGACCTCTGGGGTCATGGATCACATGATCCAAGTACAGCCAATTATCATTGAGACAAAAGAGCAGGGAGATTGGAATTTCATTCAGATAGCTCCAGGAGTGACATCCGGGGTCCTGCGTTGGACCAAGCAGGGCCATCTGCCACCTGTGGGTGATGGCCATTGTAGCCCCCACCTGTCTGCCCTGGCCCTTGCTCATTGCTAAACCTGGTTCTTCAGCCACCCTGTAGATCCAGAACTTTCCAGTACCATTGCAAAATCAATACCTTTTCTGATAAAGTCAACAAAAGTTGATTTTTCTTATTTGCGTACAAGAACCCCAAGTAGATAAAAATAAGGCAACAGGACAGACGGGCAAGGAAACTGGAGGATTAACTAGAGGACTGCTTATCTGACTAGCCGGAGTACAGGACATAAAATCCAGTTAACATTTAAGGAATCTGGCAGCCACTACCTCTCAGTGGTAAATTGCTGCAATTAAATTATCACCTGGAATAAAGACCTCATTAAGGCAAAACTTTGAAAACCATATTGCTACTTGCAGAGAACAAAATGAAAAGCATGTGTCATAAGTGTGGTTTCTCCTAAGAGGACTGGACAGTTTAAAACAAGAAATGACAAGCTTAAATCTCAAAATTTCTAACCCAAAGACTTTCCAGTTATGTGCTAAAATATCTTACTTATAGTCTTCTGAGGCTAAGATAACTGAAAACCAAGCACAGAGTTGTATTGCCGAATATCAGCACCTGCTGACCTGACAAATTCCCGAGGTATGTTGTGTGTAGGTTAGTGCATCGCTCAGCAAACAGCAGGGCCAACTTCATAGTACAGTAGTTAAATGCAGTGCATAGGGAGCTGGGTCCTACGTGGCCAGCTGCAGTTTGAACCCCAGCCTTGGTGGCCTGAATAGCACATCAAGTGTGTGTACGTGCCCACAATCCTGCTGTGATGGAGAAATAAAGGAAAAGAATTGCATGACCATGCCCCAGCAGGGGGTGCTCTCTCTCCGGTGTCCACATGCACCCTCTGACAATAAAAATAAAAATTTTAAAATTAGATAAAATGAAAGAACTTGTGACACCAAATTTGTAATAGAACTCATAGAACCCTAAGCATGTGGGACCAGCAGATGGTGTAATGCTTACGTTGCTAGACTCCCACAGTTCAAGTACTGGACCTAGCGGCTTAAAACTCACGCCAGGCATGTGTGCATACATTCCCCAAATCCCAGAGGAAAACAGAGGAGAAGGGATTGCGGCATGGCCATCTCCCCAGGGAGGTGATTTCTCGGTTTCTATCTCTCTGTCTCTCTCTGTCTCGCCAGCAAGTGCACATGCCCTATAGCAAAAATCTCTCTAAAAAGAAAAAGAACCTGAAGCACGCAACCCCCACACAGTCTCTCCCACGTCTGCTGAAGCACTTGCTCCTCCCTTGTCTGCTGAGGCTACTGCTGCCTAATTGAAAGATGCTCTTACTCCCTGCTCACATTTCCTTGCAGAGGAAGCCAGTTCTACTCCTGTCTGCTTCCTCCACCCCATTGCTTATTGTTTATTGGTCTATGGGTAGAGTCAGACCCCCACCATGACCTGAAAGCAGAAAGCATAGGCTACTTATGAGCTAAATCTCCAGGTCAGCCATTGGCATGGTGGTTAAGGCGACTGGATCCCCCATGGCCAAATCCTCAGTACTGAACACAGAGGATTTAAAACGTGCTGGGTGCATGTCTGTGTGTGCCCAAAATCCCGAGAGGAGAATGGAAAAGGAGAAGAAATTGTGTCACGATTATCCCCCACGGGGTTTGCTTTCTCACTTTCCCTCCTCTCTGTCTTTCTCAGGTGAGGGCACACACTCTCTAGCAAATTAAAACATAAATAAATAAAGTAAAATTCCCATCAAAAGAACTTCAGGGGCCAGGCAGTGGAGGAGAGGCAACACAACTGAACTCGTGGGAAAGGACCTGGCTTTGTGACCCAGGGCTTCCCTGAGCACACAGGGAACGTGCACATGGCCACGATACAGGCCGGCTGAGACTAAGGGTGGATTGCGATGTGCAGACCCTGTTGGAAGGTCTCTGGAGACCACCTCCCCCACCTCGTGGAAGAAATAAATAAACAAGGAGGAAAGCAAGGAAGGAGGGAGAGAGAGAAGGAAGAAAGGAGGGAGGGAGTCTACTTTAGAGAAGCAGACACTGAGATGGAGATAAGAATGCAAAACCATTACTAGGAAGTACTCTTAGGATCACACCTGTGGGGCAGAAGGAAAAGATGCTGCCTTGGGCAGAGGTAGAAGTTGAACTGCGTATGCTGCCAGAGAAGGCTTCAGCTAGCCCCACTGAGTGCTTTGGAACTAGGGCAGCCATTCAGAGTTCTTCTGAGCTGGGGCGGAGGACCCAGGCTTTGACAGCCCGACTTTGGCCACTGGATGTGGTCATTGCCAGATGTGACCTTGTAAAAGGCAGTTTGCTTCTTCTGGGAGTGAGAAGACCTACTCCCAGCAGCTGAGGGCTTAAGTCTGTCATTCCTAGGAGCATGACGGTACACCACAGCGTCCATCACAGTGCATAATTTTAAATCAGCCTGCATTGCATCAAGAATACACTCCCCAACAATCAGGCGTCAGTGTGTGATCTCCAGCCACCATGAGTGGTTCTAATTGTCATGTCGGTGGTTGGTTTGTAAAGAAGACTCGACAGTGGCTCATGTGAAATGAAATTCCATGGAATCATAGGGGAAGAATGCAAAATGTATGAATATAGAAATGCAGAAGGGGATCTATCACGTGTGACCTGTCCATACATCTGCTAATCCCATCCTCAAGAGGGTCCAGCAGAGGGCCCAGACTGATGGAGAGAGGACCACCATCTCTGAAAAAATCACCTCATGACTGATTTCCATAAACCAATGATGCAATTTGAAGCAATCAAAATGGGATCCCTGGTCTTAATGGAGAAGGAAAGATACCCAAACTGGAGAAGCTCATTTCAGTCATTTAACTGCCAAAGACAAGGTATTATAGTAGTTGTAATAGATAGGAGAGCTAGAGTCATCAAAATGTCTGACATTATTTTGGGGGAACAAATTGATTATGAAGGTCTAGGATAAAGACTGAAGTTCTTCTCTAATATCCACTTTCTTGTTCTCTTTAATCAAGATGGCATCCCCTTGGGAACCAGCAGTTAGCGTAATGGCTATGTCGCTGGACTCCCACGTAGTCGACCGCAGTTCGCGTCTTGGACCCGGTGGCTTACAACTCACGCCGGGCGCGTGTGCGTGCGTGCCCAAGATCCCGAGAGGAGAATGGAGGAGAAGGGATTGCGGCGTGACCATCCCCCCTGGGGGATGATTTCTCGCTTTCTGTCTCTATGTCTCTGTCTGTCTGGCGAGCGCACGCACCCTATAGCGAAAAAACCTCTCCAAAAAAAAAAAAAAAGATGGCATCCCCCTGGTCTGGCCCCGTAGCCTCGTGTTGAATGGACCTGGATCTCACATGGTCAACTGTGGCTTAAGTCTCAGCCTTGGTGGCTTGGAAACATACCAGGCACATGTGCATGTGTGCCCAAAGTCCCAACAAGATGGAGAAATGGAAAAGGTATTATAGCATGACCACATCCCATTGGGTGATCTCTCTTTCTCTCTGTTTCTGTCTCTCTGGCAAGTGAACAATTCTCTGACAATTAAAAAGAAAAACTATCTCTCCCAGCCTCCTTTCAGCTACATGTAGTTCTATGACTAGCTTCTGGCCAATAAGACATAAGAAGAAGAGAGATGGGCTATCTTAGTCCAGTTGTGTTTCTATTAACAAAATACAGGAAACTAGATAATTTATTTAAAAAATCAAAATGTATTTCTCACCGTTCTGAAAACTTGAAAGTCCTAGATCAAGGTGCTAGCAAATTTGTTGTCTGATGAGGGCTGCTCTTTGTTTCCAAGATGGTGCATTGCTGCTGTGCCCTCCAGACAGAACGAACACTTCATGCATCATAGGTGGCTTGGGATCCCGAGTTGTGTCCACCTTAAAGTCAACACGGCTGTGTAACTAGTTCAGGCAGGGAGTTGTGAGCCACGCCCACCTGTCCCTCTGGGCTAGTGCACAGTTGCTGACGAGAACCTTCCAGAACCCTCTGACCAGTTAGAGCTCCTTTAGGCAACTTGAAATGGCCCGTGTCCAGGGACAGTGGTGCCAGAAGTGTCATCTATGCCCACTGAGGAGATAATAGGTCCCGCCAGATCACCCCTGTGTGGTGACCCTATGTAAGGGGGAGCCCCAAATCTGAAAGGCCTTGCCGTAGTGTAGAACACACCGGAAGTCCAGCAGGGGAAGACTTGAGTTTCCTTCCTAGGGAGGCTCTGCTGATGGCTGGGCGGAGACGGTTCATGCTCCACGCGGTCTCATCTTACATAAGTTAAGATCACTTAGCGGATCCGCAGGATCCCTGTCTCCAAGGCAGAACCTGGTCTCTACGTGTGTTGTTTGAGGTGATGATGGTTGAGTTATTGGTTAGCAGAGTTGCCAGAGCTGTGCATTAATTTAGTGCCTGTGATCTGGGGATGTTGACGCGGGAGAGGGGACTCCAGGATGACTCTGGCCATAAGCCGATTCCAGGAGGTACTGGAATGGTCCTGAGATGTTCATGAAGCCCAGCCGGAACCAACAGCCGGATCTCAGGAAGAAAGAGTAAGGAGGTAGGACCAGCAGATGGCATAGTGGTTACATTTCTGGACTCCCACATAGTCAACTGTGGTTCAAGTCCCAGACCTGGTAGCATAACACTCACACTGGGCGCATGTATATGCGTGCCCCGGATCCCAAGAGGAGAGCGGAGGAGAAGGGAGTGCCGTGTGGCCATCATCCCTGTGGGGGTGATTTCTCGCTTTCTTTTTATTTTTTTTCACTGTTATAATAACTTTAATTTATCTTGCAATTTACAGAAGTCTATGAACAATTTTAAAAAAGCACCTCCTTACCCCATATCACTGTTTCTCTGACAGTTGTTAAAGTACGCAATGAGCATGTCAACAGCTTGAGCTTCGGCATCTTGCAAGGATTTTGACCAACCAACCACTCGCCAAAGTACTTGGGAGCTTTTCTATCTTGTTTTTAACACAATAGTATATCCATTCTGATGGTAAACCTGTCCAGCCAAATCTCCACAAGACACTGCAAAATCAGTGGTGATTACAAAATTAGTTAGCTTTGGCACGGAGCTGTGCTCGCTTGCCTGTGACAGCCTGGAAGCCAGTTTTGATACTGGCAACAGACACCGAGAATGACAAGTTTCGCACTGTAGGAAATAGAGTCAAGTATCCTTCTGCAGGATTGTGCCCGGTGATCGGCATGCTTGACTTGATATATCTTCTCAAGACATTTTCTATGTTTCTATTGCAATCTTCCTTTGATTACTAGATGGTTATTACCATCTATAGAACCACTTGTACCCAATTCTGCCAATAAAAACGCAAGAAGATGTTTGGGTTGACGATGTAATAGTTTACAGATGTCTGTAAAGTTGACAAAAGAAGTGTTCTTAGTTCCTACTCGGACAACTTGTGGAGGTTTCATGACAAATTTCCTTTTCTCTCCAGCAACCATATTCGGATTCTTTTCCATCATGATGTTAAACACTCGATTCAGTAGCTCTTCATAAGTGTAGTCTCTTTCTGAGCCGGCCCCAGCGGGACCTGTCTGGTTACTGAATGAGATACCATCATCTTTGTTGCTGTCTTCATCTTCTAAAGCTTCGTCTTTCTCTAGTATTTCATCCTCATCTGGGAACTTAGCATTCTTCTTTTTCTTCTTTTTATTGCCAAGCATAACGTCAAGGTCATCCTCTGGTTCTGCTGGTTCTTGAACATCACTGTCAATCTTAAGAGCCTTTACACCTTCTTCAGCTTCATCAATATCAAATATCTTTTTTGTTTTTTTCTTCTTGTTCTTTTGATTCAAGAAGTTCAAGTCATCTACATCATCAGAAGCATCTTTTTCCCTACTGTCCCCTTCATTGGCCTCCACATCTTTGTCCTCAGTTGGCTCTGGTTCCACGTCCTTCGTTTCTGAGGGCTGGGTTTCTTCTGTCTGGACATCCCCCTCCTCGTCTAACTTAAAAGGCTTCTTCTTCTTTTTCTTGTTGCCCATAGTAGGGTCAAAAATCATCTCGTCCCCAGACATGGCTGTGGCACAGACGGGAAGTCACACGAGTCAGTCTCAGGTCCCGGCGGCAGCACAGATCCGGCCGATTCCTCTCCCACCACCGCACTAGGCTCTTGCATCAGCCGATTTCTCACTTTCTGTCTCTCTGGCAAGTGCATGCCCCCTAAAGTTAAAAAAAAAAGAAAAAAAGAAAAAGAAAAAAGAAAAGAAAGGAAAAGAAAAGAAAAGGAGAAGAGGGATGAGGAGGAGAGCTCAATGTAAGGAGACTACCCTCCCCTTGACAAAGGTTTTGGACTCTGCTTTCCCCTCCTTCCTGCCCTTTCTCCTTTAGACAGGATCTGGCCATGCGGCCATCTTCCCGCCTCAGTCTCCCAGCTGGGCCTCCCGGATGTGCCACTACGCCTAGCTCTTTCTTAGATAAGGCCTTCCTCTGCAGCCCAGGCCAGCTGTGAGCTCTCGACTCTCCTGCCTTACCCTCCCAGCTCCTGGGGTTACAGGCGCACAGCACTGAGCTCAGCCTTCGGGTGGCACCGGGAATCCAGCGCAGGCCTCCCACGTGATCCCGGCCTGCAGAGCACAGTGTCCGGCAGAGTGCCCCCATCCCACTGCATCCTACCCGTGTTCGAAGCCTCGGCTCATCGTTTTCTGGTCCATTCCAGTATTTTTCCAATACACTCCTTGTCCCGCGTAAGTTAATCAGTCTTTTGTGGTTGCTCCTGCCTGAAGCTCAGAAGCATGACCGCAGCAGTAAGGATAACTGTTCTGTGGTCAGCAGCACAATAGTGACCAGTGACCCTTGTAAATGGCCTGAAAGAGCTCACCTGCAGAGAGAGAAGGAAACCTTGGGGACTGAAAAGGGTGAGAGAGAAAGTGGCCTGTAAGTGGGGAGCGACAGCGGCCTGTGCTCCGCGGCATGGTCAGTAGTGTACCTGGCTGCGGTGTGGAAGTCGCCTAGCTGGCTGTGCGTTCACATCCCTGGGTGGGCCTGAAAATACGCCAGGCACATGAGTGCTGGGATCCTGACAGGCCGGAGAGCTGGGGGAGGGGATCGCTGCATGACGAGACCATCTCGAGAGTTCACGTCTCTCTCTCCCTCTCTCTCTCCTCTCTCATGCATGCACATGTGCTCTGTAGAATTAATTTATTTAAAACACACTTTTAAAGGCAGGGAGTGGGCCTGCCCAGTAGCACAATGGTTAAGTGCTGTGGTTTGGAAACAGGATCTCACATGGCAAACCACAGTTCAAATCCTGTTCCTGACACCTTGAAAAATATGCTAGGCATGTGTGCCTGCATGAGTACTCAAAATCCTGAGGGGACAGGGAAATGGAAAGGGATTGTGCTGTGACCATGCCCCACCGGGGGTTGGGGGGAGAAGTGCTTTCTTTTCATTGCCTGCACTAGCCAGAGACAGTTATGGGGGTGGGGGGGAACAAAAATGAAAACAGGTCTGGAGGGTGCCTCTGCCTCTCTGCCCCAGCCCACACCCCCATAACTGTCTCTGGCTAGTGCAGGCAATGAAAAGAGAAGGGAAGGGTAGTGACAGAGAATGGAACAAATGGAAGTGAAGAGATTGTATGTGGAGACGTGTCCGGTCTTTGGATCTGGAGTCGTCCTCCATGTACATAAGTGACAAAGTGGGTCGAGGGCTGTAAGCCAGTAATGAGTGGTTGACACGGAGGAGGAAGTCACGGAAGATGGAGACAGTGATGAACGGTCGCTGAACAAGCACCTTTCCGCGTGAACTCCTTAATCCAACGTGATTTCTTAATCCATTTTCTAGCTATGAAGCTAAATAGTATCCGATTTTTTCCATTATTCACTTTATATTTCTGAAATTATTTTCATTGACCAAAATTATTTTCCATTGAAATGCTGCCCCATAAAGGCAATTCATCATGAGTTTTGGTTCCACGTATTCTTCCAGTTACAGCAGCTACAGCTGGGGGGAGGGGGTTCGTGGTGACCATTTTCTCCTGATCAAATTCTGCACATTTTTACTCACTGACAAATTATTATAAAGTGTAGATTTCATCATTGTCCATTTCATTTAGTGATGTTTAAGGTGAATTAGGAAAACAAGAGAGAGAGAGAGAATAAAATAGCTTGGATACACCCTGAAAACTTGTACTCATTTGTTTTTATTTCTTGGTTAACTCGTGTGAAAATTGCAGGTGGTTTTATGATGCAGAGAGAAGCAGAGACAGAAGACACAAGGAAGGAAGGAAAGAAAGAAGAAAGGAAGGAAGGAAGTCAGTCACGTGAGACTGGGGGCAGAGAGGCAGAGGCACCCTCCAGGCCTGTTTTCGTTTTTGTTTTATGTCAAAAAGAACCTTTATGATTTTACCATAGCCTCTTACGCTTTCCTGCCAGGTGCTTTCGAAGTACGTGCTTCCTGGGCTGCAGCGTTCTGAGCCGTCTGAGTTTCGGGAGGCACGTGTCTGGCCTTTAATCACTGAGTCCTGAACATCAGCCCTGCCAGCCCCAGCCTCCCTCGGGCTTGGGATCCCGAGTCCTGTCCACCTTGAAGTCGACAGGGCTGCGTAACTAGTTCAGGCAGGGAGTTCTGGGCCAGTGCGCAGTTGCTGATGAGGACCCTCCAGAACCCTCTGACCAGCGATGCCCCACGGCTGGTGGCCACATCAGTCTGGGCCTCCAAGCCAGGACAACACAGAGCTGAGGGCTGGCTACTGCTGGCTTGCATAAGCCACTGCTGTAGGAGGGTTATGGATTGCAGCAGCCTGGCTGGCCTATTTTGAATGATTACGGCTGTGAGCCTTTGAGTAGGTCATTTTACCTCTCTGACTCTCATGGAGGAAGTGGAGAAAATAAAACTGAACTTGCTGGGGGCCAGTAGGTGATGTGGAGGTTAAGGCACCAACTATGAAGTTCAAGTCCTGGACCCAGAGGCTTGAAAATCACTCTGGGCATATGTGTGTGCAGGCCCAAACTCCTCTGAGGAGAGAGAATGGAAAAAGAAGAAGGGATTACAGCTTGGCCACCCTGGCTAGAGGTTGGTACTTTCTCACTTTCTGTCTCTTTGGTGAGCTCACCTCCCTAAAGCCAAACAAAACAACAAAAACAACTGGACTTCCTGAACTGTTGCAAGGATTAGAAACGTTGAGTGCGTCTGATGTCTGACACACAATAACTGAGAGCTTTTTTTCCATTTGTGGTAGTCTAGCTTCCCATGGACTTCGATCTGGTTCAGTCTGGAAACCAGCTGTCATGTTTTCTTTCTTTAATTCTTTAGGATTTGCCCCACCCTAATAGCAGGAAGGGACAAGGAAGCCCTCTCTTCCCCCAAGTAAAGGGGAACCCATTCGTTTATGGACGTCGTAGATTCGAGCTCTGGTTTCCTGGGCCATCAGGGCCTGGAAAGACAGGAGAGCTCAGAACCGTCTGCGGGAGGTTCAGGAGAAAGGATCCAGGGAGGAGAGTGGGGAAGGGCTGGAGGCAGAGGATGAAGCCCTTGAATCGGATTCAGACCCCTGAAAGTGGTCGAAGGGCACCCCTCCCTCCAGCAATCACGCTGCGGCTGAAGGGGGGAGCCAGCCAAGTGCGCAACAGAAAGACCTGGGTGAGCTCCCGCAGGCTCGGCGGGTCGGACAGCCACGCCTCCCTGTGGCTGCGCCCCAGGATCCAGCCTGCAGGAGACCTCCCTCGGAGCAGGCACGCCCCGCAGGGGGCCCGGCAGCCAGACCCGCGCCGCCGTCTCCTCACTCGAACCCACCTCCCCTCGTGACCTCCGGGGAGGGACGGCGGGAGGAGAGGGGCGCTGCAGAGGGAGGCAGAGCCGCCCCGGCACGACGCTGGGGTATCCTGACCCTCTCGGCCCTTCCTTCTCCACCTCCTTCTTCCAAACTCCCTCTTAAGGCACCGATGAACTTTGTGAAATGACAATACGTTAAATTTATTTAACAAAAGTTTTGCTTCTCCGGTAACAAAAGAACGTGTGCCTTCGAATTAAGAATTCTTGTATATTTTAAACTAACAAGACTAACCAATGAGATCTTCCGCATCATAAAATCTCCCGGCCCCGTCCTAAACGCAGGCGGGAAAGGAACCACGTCTTAACATCTGTCCAAAGGATCCGCCGCATCTGGGTCGGCTCCACCAGGCGGCGCCCTCTGCAGCGCCCCTAGCGGCCTCCCAGTCATGCGCCGCGGTGTTCCACTCCTCAGTGTCCACCAGAGGGCGCCAGTGCTCCTCAGAAGAACGAGGCCGACTCCCGTCCCCGTGGCCGCAGCCCTGAATTGCAATGAAGCTGCAGCGGCCTGGAGATGACGGCGACGTCCACAGCAGCCATCTGGCTTCAAGACCATAAGTTTACCTGAGCGTGTATTCCTGGAATTCTCTAGATCTGGACCACTTCACATAGCTTGTGGGATCCCTTCTCAGCTAATAAGAACGATGATAATGTATTTGAAATGCCCCATGGCCCCGGGGGTTTTCTGGCACCAAACAATCTTGTTTCTGAAGCTCCTGACAAGTGACTGCCATGGGGGGAAAGGGGAAGCAGGGACAACTTACTCCTTTTCCTTCGGGTACTTGCAAAATCTTAAGATATCTTGTACTTGCATACTCTGATCTAGCTTTTAGAGTACTTTCCAGAAACATCTCATTTAAAACTCTTGTTTCCCTCTTCAAGGATGAGGAACAGCTTTGGAGGGGTCATTAATACTGTCTTTGGAAGGTACACATAGCTAGCAAACAGCGCTTGACCTTGGGCTCTCTAACTCCAATCTCCCCTTTCTCAACTCTCTACTTACCAGCTTGCTGAGGTAAGCTTAACAGGCGATCTCAGCGCGTCCCTGTTAAAGTGTGTTAGTCTCTTACACCAGAGGTCCCCAGCCCCTGGACCAGGAGCTGAGACTGGCCTATTAGGAGCCAGGCCGAGCAGCAGCAGCAGAGCCGCCTGGGGAGCACCAAGGGTCACGTGTATTTGCAGCCACTCCCCATCGCTGGCATTACCCTGAGCTCTGCCTCCTGCCCGCTCAGCGCTGCTGTAGATTCTCATGGGAGCCCCTGGATGGGACCGTCTAACTGGAGGAAAATAAGCCCAAGAATCCCACTGATTCTGCATTATGGTGAGTTGTATAATTATTTCATTATATATTACAATGTAATAATAATAAAGCACACAATAATGTAATGAGCTGGAATCATCCCAAACCATCCCACCACCTCCAATCCATGGAAAAACTGTCACCCGTGAAACCTGGCACTGAAAGGGTGGGGACGGCCCACTTACATACTTAAGGGTGAACACGGGGGAGCACTCTGGCCCTCCAAGCCTCTTCTCAGGAGTCAGGTTTTCCAAGCCCGACTGAGTGGTGTGGTCCGGTGATTTACTTAGGACAGTGCACTATTTGAATCCCAGCTCAGCGAGCTGCAGGCAGCCACTCAAGCCTCCAGACTCAGAATACATTTCAGATCCTCCAGGGGCTGGACAGTGGGGCTGCAGTGAAATGTGATGCTCTGTGAGGCTGGGCCACACGGGAAGGTTCCAAGTTCGTTTCCAGAGGCCTCCCTGAGGATGCTGGGCATGCGTGCCTGTGACTGGGCTGAGGCTGGGGGCGGATGTCAGTGTCAAGACCCCCCCAGGGGTTGCTGTCTCTCTTTCTTATCATAGAAGAAATAAACTTTTTTTTAAAGTTCACAGAAAACACCTATGAACAAAGATGCTGCCCTCATCCCTGACTTATTCCAGGAACCTCGTGTCTCCCCAGGGCCTTGGTTACTCTGCAGGAGCTCCTGGCCTCCTGGGTTTAACTTCTCCCCGATGCCACACCTGAAGGCGTCGAAAGAGAATGAACGATTCCATTGTAACTAGCTGATTAATTACGAAAAGGGTCTTTTCACTCCGTATTCCATGACAGGGCTATTTGCATTTTATTAGGACATGTGGGTGTGGTTCAAAGGCTTAAATCAGGTGACATTCTCAAAAATATGTTCTCATGTATTTTTCATGGCGAGTTGGAATGGCGCCAGTGTGTGGCCCTCCGTGATGTCCCTCACCCTGCGCAAGCCAGCCCGAGTGGCTCCCTTGGCTTCCCGAAGGCTCTTTGTCCCCCCCGCACCTGTCCCTGCCACAGCACGTCTCTAGAAGACTTGGGTGAAAGTGCATTTGGAGGAGGAGGCTCAGGGCCTGGTGGCGAGTGGCAGGTGGCTGGGCAGTGACAGACACAGACCAGTTGGCCAGTCCTCAGGCTGCCAAGGTCCCAGGCCAGTCTCCCAGGGTCTCCTGAAGGAGAGGTTGTGGTGCCCTCAGGCCACGCCTGACCACCCGGTCAGGGAGGCCTATCTGTGGGCTGGGCACTGAGCGTCCTGCCAGGCTGGGCCACACCGGGCTGAGCCTGGCCAAAACCGGGATTCGCCTGGCCGCCTCGCTGAGGCGCTGCACACCAGCCCCGGCCGCCTGGGACAGCCAGGAGCTGACTCCTGCAACAACCTCCAGCCTCACGCCTCCCAGGGGGCAGGGCAGGGGTCTTCTTCTGCGGGGTAACACCTTCGCCCCCCAAGGCTTGTTCCACAGGTGTGGGGACATGGCGAAGTGCTCCCAGCTCTCAGCAGACAACAGCCAAGGGGCAGGCAGCGTCAGAGTCCGATGTCACTCACAGCCAACCTTTCCTGGGACCCCAGCAGCCTGCAAGGCCAGCGGTGCTGAAAGGCCACACTGAGGTCACGCCACGTCCAGCGTGCAGGTCTGGTTTCTCAGCGAGCTCCCACACATTTCCCCTCTCTGTCCTCAGGACCGCCCTGTGAAGGCGGCAGGGCCAGGCCCATGGCCAGCCTTACACGCAGGAATCCGGGCTGACGCTGCACAGCCAGGAGCCTCCAGACCTGCTTCCTCACTTCCAGGAAGGGAAAGGAAGCCAGAAAAGCTGCCTGTCTCCCGCCCTCTCTCCCTCCTCCCGTGGGGGCCCTGGATGCCACCCTAGTTCAAGTGGGTGGGTGAAGGCCTCGGGCGGGCTGGCCAAGCTGCCTCAGGATGGACCAGAGCGGTGGGTGGGTGCCATGGGCCTCTGACCCGCAGCAAGCACTCATCCACACACAAAACCAGGCGATGCTCTCCCGAACCCCTAGTTATTATTATATGTGCCTTATTGGAAAAGAAGTAGCTCTTAGGGACAGCCCTAAAGAGTGTGATTCAGCTAATGATGACACTGAACGGGTACTGGGTGACTCCTAGGTGCGGCCACTGTTTTCACTCCACATGAGGCAGGTATTATTCATGATTATCATTCCTATTTCACAGATGAGGAGACTGAGGCAGGGAAAGGATACGTGACGTCTCTGAGGCCACAGCGCTGGGATTCAAGCCCAGCATCTGGTGCTGAGCTGCATTCTTTACCAGCTTACACGTTTGAAGATGCGTGGCCAAAAGGAATTCACTTGCGAGTTAGGATGAGTCCTCGCTCTCTCTCTGTCTGTCTCTCTCCGTCTCTGTATTTCTCTCCCACAAACACATGCACTCTGTAGCAAAACTGAAAGAAAAAAAGATGAGTTATGGGCAAATGGTGCCCAGAAAATTAAATAAGAGCTGAATAAGTGCTAAATAAGAACCATGGGCAGAGTGGGGGGGAAGGCTTGTGGGGCCGTGAGTTTTTTTGTTTTATTTTTTGTTTTTTGGGTTTTTTTGGTGTTTTCTTAAGAATTATTTGTATTTAAGTTTATTTATTCATTTATTTTAATTTGACCAGAGAGGGACAGACCAAGAGAGACAGAAAGCAAGCTGCCAGGTCTGGGAATTGAACCACAGTCAGCCATGTGGGAGTCCAGCGCTCTTAACCACTGTCCCACCTGCCAGACCCTGGGGCTGTGACTTATTAGAGGATGCTGAGGAAGGGCACAGCTGAGGTGACATTCAAATGATCAGAATCTTACGACGCTGAGCATGAAGGGGTCAATGTCAAGTCCAGGCTGCGGAGTGAACCCGGAGTGCTCCCTCCTTGGAATGGCAAAGTCAGGATAGGGCTAGGAGGCTGAGCCCGGAACCTCCTTATCTGAGGCTCTGTCCCTAGGCTGTAAACTGAGTCTGCTTCCCAGTGTCAGAACGCCCTAGATCTCCAAAGTAGTGGGGGATGTTTCATTCTTACTGCTATGATTTCTGAGTCTATCACTTTGGAGAAGAAAGTTACTTAGTAAGGTGAAAACAGGAGCTAGGACAGTTACAGCTGCAGCCTGTCCTTGGGAGAAACCTTTCCTACCAACTTCGCAGCTCTCTGCATAGTTACCCCGCAGCTGATGGATGGCCCCTCTGCATAGTTACCCCAGCAGCTGACGGATGGCCCCTCCTCTGGTAGTTACCCCAGCAGCTGACGGATGGCGGCCACATTGTTACTTTTCCCAGGCCCACGCACCTCTGATAGGCCCAGCCTGTCTTTGCAGCCCAAGCCCCAGCCCAGGCGGTAGGAGTTCTTGGGCTGTTCTCCCCACAACCTAAATCCCATGAGCTGAGTGTCCAGTGCAGGAACCACAGGCTCTCTCCTTGGGGCTGCCCTCCTGAGGGCTACAGGCACAGCAGGTAAGCGATTCCATATGAAAACAGGAGGAGCCCACTGCGGGGCTGCAGAGGCCTGTCCAGCCTGCCGGCTCAGGCTGCAAGCATTGCCCAGCACCAACAACCGCTCCCTGCCCCGGGGTGGGTAGGGGGTGGGGGGGCAGGGGGGTGGTGGTGTTGAAGCTACCGCTGTAACAAAAGATCTGAAGTCACAAGGACTTAAACCAGACAGAAGTCTCTTCTCTCTCAGATGACAGCCTAGGACAGACAGCGGAACCCGGGCTACTGTGTGGCTCTGTGTCCCCGCATGTGGCTTCCATGCGCAGGTCCAAATGGCTAACGCAGCAGCCCTGGCCAGTACCCTGCCGGAGGGCACAGAGGAGCACACGTGTCCTTCTGGGAACTAGAATACGTTCCTCGCGCTCGCGTGTTATGGGCAGGACTTGTTCTCAGGCAGGAGAGCCTGGGAAAGACCCTTGGCTTGGAGGCGGTGAGTTCAGGTAAACCTGTCCTACTGTGGGAAAGGGGAGCGGGGAAATGGGCCTTCTCCCAGCCCCCACCGAGACTTTGCCCTCCCACCCAGAGCCCTTCCCTTTCCCTTTGTCCTGCCTTGGTCTGTAAGGGAACCGGGCACTTCACCACTACAGCCCCCCTGCACCCAGACAGACGGGAAGGGGCTGCAGGTTCTGGGAGGGGTCTCGCTGCTGGTAGTCAGATCGTTCCCGCCGACTTGGCTTCATCAGCACCCCCGTGCTGTCCCCCTTGCCCACGTGTCGCTTGGTATTCAGTTTCAGACATCTGCCAGCTCCCCAGAGGGCTCGGTGGGCAGAATGGGCGTCACCCCAGGGCCCCCAGGAGCCCAGGAGCAGCCTGAGGCCCGCTGGTGTCCCCAGGGCCTTTCCCAGCCTCCGGCAAATGGCATGTTCTCCTCTCCCTCCCACAGGCCACCTGGTGGGGCGGAGGGCGCTGCTGCGGTGCTGGCCTTGGGCCTAGCTCCCTCCTGTACGCCCACCTGTGCTGCTCCCGGCCGGGCACTGCCAGTCTGGAGGGGCAGCTTTCTTCAGAGCCAGCTGCTCAGAGCGAAGCGGCAGGAGCCAGGGCAGTCTCAGGCACTGCGAGGCAAGCCCCTGTGCCGGCCACCCACCGGCCCCCGGCACACAGCGGCCCAGGCTGTCCTCCACAGCCGGCAGCCGGCGGATCCCAGAATCCTGATATGGGAGACGCTGTCCTAAACAGTGCCAGGCCAGAGTTGAGAGCCGAAGAACAACATAGATCACACACGCAGAATTACTGTAGGCGCCCCACCCGACGCTTTTATAAAAACTGTATTTGCTTCTCCTGTGGGTCTGCACACATGTCAAAGAGAAAAGAGACCAAGACAGAGAGACGGCACCCCATGAGGGTCTGAACTGTGCTCCACTCCAGCCTCCACCTGCCCTGGATCACGTCCCCCGTTCTCAGGGAGGTCTCCAGGTGGGAACCGGGAACCTTCCCACGTGGGTCAGCCCGCCCAGAGCTCCGTGTTCCCCCCGGACCCCCCTCCGGCCCCTCCAGCACTTGTTCTTATATGCCGTGGAGGAGCACCCCGGGAAAACGAATGCACGCAAAGACGACAGCGACTTCCTGTGCTGAGCAGCGGAGGCGGGGTGGTGTGCACAGGCTTGCAGGCAGCTGAATTAAACTGAATTTAAATCTAAGGCCTGCCTTAAATCTCGTCTGCCACTTAGGAGCCGCTGGGACCTGGGAGTAATGAACCCTGCCCAACCTAAGTCGCTTCATTTACAAAGCAGGACTGATAACCCACTTCCTAACGGTGAGAGAAGGCTGAGCGCAGCTCTCCCCGGAGTGCTGAAAGCGCCTGCACCAAGACTGCCTAGCTGCTCGCTGCTCCGGAGAGGCCGCCTGAGGGTAAAGGATCGTGGCCGTCCGTTCCCTGTGGAAAGACTCGAGGCGGGACTCCCACTTACAACGTTACACAAAGGGGGGATGTCGTCTTGGGCACCGGGAGAGCTGGTGCTGCTCCCAGGGACAGTCCGTGCAGAAAGTGGAGGCTGAAGTCGAGGAAGATAGGTCGAAAACCGCGGGCTGCTCTTAGCACAAGGGGCAGAGACCACTGCCAGCTGCCCTCCGAACCTCCTGCCCCCACTGGGTAAAGCCCAGGTTACTCCCCCAGCACTCCTGGGACCATCCTACTCCACTAGTAGAAAGGTGGTCCTGTGAACCCTGCTATTGTAAATCTGAGATTAAGAAAAATAGGGCAGGGGGCCGGCAGGTGGCATGGTGGTTAAGGCGCTGGACTCTCACATGGCCGACAGTAGTTTGAGTCCCAGACCTGGCAACTTGCCTTCTCATTCTCCCTCTCTGGTCAAATTGAAGAATAATAAGAAGTAAAAATTTTAAAGTAATTATTTGTTTTGTTTTTTTTTTTTAAAAAAAAAAAGAAAAAAGAAGACAGGGCTAGCAGGTGGCAGCGTGGTGGTGAAGGCACTGGATCCCACATAGCTGACTCCGTGGTTCACGTCCTGGACCCAGCGGCTTGAAAAACACACCGAGCATATGGCATGTGTGCCCCAAATCCCAAAAGGAGAAGAAACTGAGATGTGGCCGCCTGGTGGTGGAGGAGGGCAATTGCTTGCTTTCCTTCTCTCTGTATCTCTCTGGCAAGCACACACACCCTATGGCAAAATATCTTTTAAAAAGAAGAAAAAAGAACAATAAGACAGATTTGCTGGAGAAAGATGTGAGGGCATTTGAACTCTTGCCATGCATGGGATTAGGACAATTGGAATCATTTCTGCTTCCAGCAATGGCCCAGATTAATCCCTCAGCGGCTGTAATTGACAGAACCCAGGGCTGAGGTGCAAACAGCACCATGACCTTGTTCGGGCAGGAGCGGATCGGAATTACTGTCTGGCACACGGGCTGTATGTGGTCAGAGAAGCGTATTCCTGCCCCTGCTCTGTAGGTGCCCAGCAGCTCACAGCACTCCATTTTCCTCTCCCCCTCTGGACTTCTGTTTTCCCATCTGCCTCTGCACTTGCTATCTGAGATTCTGTCCATTCCCTGCCAGCCACCGAAGACGACATCTTGGTGCAAGACTCTCAGGCCTCAGCCTCCTCGACCACAGTGAGACCACACCTGCCTGAGCTGGGGGAGGCATACATGGTAGAAAGGCATGGTTCCACATTCTTCTCCTCCTGAGTGCTCAACACGGAGCCTCTGGCTGTTTGCGGGCGAAACAAATCTAGAGGGCTAAAGGAGTGGGCCAAGACTGGCAGGGGGAGGAGAGGTACAAAGGAAGTCAGGGCAACCAACTCTCCTGGGAGAGCGGAGGATGCAGGGGACAGAGAAAGCCAGAGCTGAGGGGAGACAGCAGGCAGCAGGCAGCAGGCAGCAGCCAACCGCAGTGCGACGCGGGAGCAGATGGGCCTGGCAGATGGGCGCTGACAGGCTGGCGCGGGCTGCGGGCCGCTCGGCATTTCCCAAGAGGCAGCTCTGCTGAGCCCCGGAGGGGAGGAGGCTGGGCATGAAATCACCTCTTCTCTCCATCACGTCTTTCTAGGAGACCTGGAGGAGGGGACGAGGCCTATGAAGTCAGATTTACCTTCCACAGTGAACGACGATGGTTAAATTAGAAATCACTAAGGACATTTAGAAGAAAAACAGAGAGGCAAAGCATTCACGGGACAAAGAAATGTGGTATTATCTGTTGAAGATAATTTTATAGTTTTAGCAACTGGACTAGGGAGAAATGTTCACATACCGAAATACTCACTTTGTAAACTAAATATCGTGATTGGACATATAAAAGAAAATGAAATAAAGAAATATTAAAAAGTGAGGGAAACGATCCTTTTTTGAAGCGACTGATAACTGGTGATAAGTGGATAGTTTAAGACCCTGTAGTGTGCAAACGGGCTTGGTCCCAGTGTGATGATTTGCTTCAAATGACATCGAAAGCAGACATTCATCAGAGAAAGGCGACGCTCTCAGAGTAGTGGGGTTTTAAAGGTATCATGTTTTTCGAGTTCCTACCAAGGAACGGAAAAATTAATTTGAACGTGTCCTGTCGCCAACTGGACAGTTTGAACAAACCCGTCGAGCAGAAATGTCCAGAGCTCACTGATTGTAAAGGAGTGTTGTTCGATCAGGACAACGTGAGACCTCACACAAGCCTGATCACCTGTCAGAAATGAGTGGAGCTTGGAAGGGATGCGTTGCCACACTCACCATACCCGCTGGCCTCGCACTGTCAGACTTGGATTTGTTTTGCTCTGTTCAGAACTTGCATGCTGTAATGTTCAATTCAAATGTTCGTATTTAAATTTCCTTTTTTTTTTTTTAATCAAGGAAAAACCAGCTTTATAAGGCGTCTCTGTGTGTCAGGAAAACCCAGTTAGCCACAGAGAGAGGCTGATATGGAAGTGTGCAAGAATGCAGCATTAGAGAACATCCCCTCACAAACCCAGTGTGAAAGTAAAACCATCAAAACAGCCTCACAGAACACCGCTGACTGAGGCTCAGGGAGAACTTCTGGAAGCTCTAGGTGAAACACTTGAGTTTTGCACAAGGAAGAGCTCTTCGGCACTGTCAAACCTGAGCCCCATAGAAGGTTGTGGGCCTGGGATAGGAGGAGCCCAGGAACAGATAACGGGCATGTCTCTGTCCAAGGCCTTCTCAGCGTACGGGTGAGAGGAAACCTACGTTTCTGGACAAGAGCAGGTTGGGGAGGCAGAGGGACACTGGCTGAAGAAACCCAGCATCTGGGACACATCAGTCCTCCTGTGGAGGACCCTGCAGTTCGATGTGAGCACACTTCAGCAGCCCTGGCAACACTAGCACTCCTTCCGGAGGCCTGGAAGACCACGTGGGTTCAGTTCTGACTTCATTCAGAGCAGCACTGCTGACCCAGCACCGAGCCAGAATTAGCTGAGCAGAATGGAGGGCCCACCCTCAGCTCCAGTGCCTCATAGTTACGACACTTCCTTCCTGGAGCAGTCACTTTTCTCAGACCGACAGAGATCTTGCCCAGTCAGGGCCCAATCTAGAAATCACTCCCTCCTTCACAGGAGCACCAGGTGGAGAGAATCTTTCCTAGCAGGGGAAGCTTTAGATCTTGGCCCTCCGATGATGTCCCTTGGGTAGAAGGCCACTCAGAAGCTTTCTGTGCCCAGGTGCTAGTTTCTGTCCCAAGACCTGGATTTACTTCTATCATATTATTTTGTGCTTTCTATTTATTATGGTTTTTGCAACCCCCACCCCACTTCTTCCTACCTTCCTTTGGATTTTCCTTCACTCCCTCTGGAATATCACACATTCTTTTTTTTTCATCCCAAATGGCCAGAGGGCATGTGCATTCACCAGAGACAGACACAGAGAGAGGGAGAGGGAGAAAGCACTCCCACAGGGAATGGTTGCACCACAACCCCTTCTCTGTTTCTCCCTCCTATGGGGATTTTGAGCACAGACACATTTAAGCTACTGGGTCCAGGACTCAAACCACAGTCAGCTGTGTGGGAGCCAGCTTTTGAACCAGCAGGCTACAGACTATGATTTTCTAGAGTAGAGGTTTTATGTCTTTATATCTTTTGCTAGAGCATGTATGCACCTGCCAGAAAGAGACAGAGAGACACAGAGAGAGCAAGGAGACTCCTATGGGGGATGGTCCCTCTGCAATTCGTTCTCCACTTCTCCCTCCTTTTGGGATTTTGGGCATGCACATACATGTGCCCAGCATGTTTTCCAAGCTTCTGGGCCAGGATTCAAACCACATGTGGTCAGCCATGTGGGATCTGGCTGCCTTATTCAAGAGGCCACAGAGCCAGCCCAAGGTTGAAGTTTTAAGATGCATATTTAACTTAATGTCTAACAGTGACTAGTATCTTGACCCTACTATGAAACAATTTAAACTCTGAAAGCTTTGATTTTGAGCTCCTCCTTTGAATTAGTATGCTATTTTTGTTCAGTATTTTTGTTCTCTTATAATTTATGAAGGTTTTTTTTTTCCCTAAAAGGCTTAAGGTATTTCATATACCCATATGATTTACCCACTTAGAGTATAAAGTTCAATAGTTTTTAGTAAATTCACAAATATATACAATCACCACCAGATTTAGAATATTTTCTTCCTATCCAAAATAACCTCCATTGTCTTTAACTGCCAACTCCAGTCCATCAGTCCTCAATCATGAGTGACCACTACTCTACCTTCTGCCTCTCTGGGCTTCTCTGTTCTAGGCATTTGTATGGATTGAATCATATAATTGTGTGTGTGTATGTGTGTGTATGTAGTTTCTTGTGGCGGGCACTGCATACAGAAGCCATCTTGAGCTATCCGCCATCTTGAGCTATCCACCATCTTGGAAACCATTAGGCTTCACTTCCTCACTGAGCAAACCCTTTCTCAGAAATCACGTGACCAACCGTTCTCCCCGGAAGTGGCTGGGTTTCTAGGCAATGGGAGAGATCCACCCACATCAATGATTGGTTCATGCTTTTCTATCTCATTTGCATTTCAGGCAATCAATCAATGCCCACCAGCCTATATATAAGCTCGCTGTTCTTCCTTAATAAACGAGACTTGATCGGCACCTTGTCTTGTCTCCACTCTGTGTGTCTGTGTGTTTGTCCCATCTCTCCCTCCCTCCCTCAGGGAACCTGTTTGACTGTCCCGCGGGTCGGGACAGTTTCTCTTACTTAAAACAGTGTTTTCAAGGCCCATCCATATTGTAGTTAGTGTTCATACATCAGTATGAACACTTATTTATTCCTTTTTATGGCCAAATAGATTCCATTGTGTGGGTATATCACAGTTTGTTTATACACTGTTGATGGGCATTTGTGTTATTTCCATCCTTTGGCTATCGTGAATAATGCTGCTAGGAGCACTTCTGTACGAGTTTTCGCATGGATTTTTTTTTTAAAGAATTATTTTATTAGTATTTTTAAATCTGCTATAAGGCATGTGTGCTCACCAGCGATGGAGAGAGGAAAAGTAAGAAATCATCCCTAGTGAGGACAGTCATGCGACAAACCCTTCTCCTCCACTCTCCTCTTGGGATTTTGGGTGTGCATATACACACCTGGCATTTCTCAAGCTGCCGGGTCCAGGACTCAAATCATAAGTCATGTGGGAATCCAGCGACTTACCACTACACCAGCAGCCAGCCCTGCACATATTTGTTCATGCCTCTTTAATATATAGCAGGAGTGGAATGGTTGGATCATATGTTACACACAGTTCCAGCAAGTGCCAGACTTTCAGAAGCAGCTCTTCCGCTTTCCGTGCCCACCAGCAGTGTATGACAGCACTGCACCTTTCCTTACATTAGGGTTATCTAACGTTTTCATTTTAGCCACCCTGATGGGTACGAAGTGGTATCTCATTGTGGTTTTTTTGTTTGTTTGTTTGTTTGTTTTCTTTTTTTGGAGAGGCTTTTGCTATAGGGCGCGTGCGCTCGCCAGACAGACAGAGAGAGACAGAGAGATAGAAAGCGAGAAATCACTCCCCAGGGGGGATGGCCACGCCGCAATTCCTTCTCCTCCATTCTCCTCTCGGGATCTTGGGCACGCACGCACACGCGCCCGGCGTGGGTTTAAGCCACCGGGTCCAGGACTCGAACCGCGGTCGACTACATGGGAGTCCAGCGACATAGCCATTACGCTAACTGCTGGTCCCCTCTCATTGTGGTTTTGATCTGCATTTCTCAGATGACTAATGACATTGAGGACCTGTTCATGTGCCTATTGGCCATTTGTATCGTTCCTTAGAGAAATGTCTATTAAGATCCTTTGACCATTTTTAGTGAGGTTATTAGACTTTGAATGGAGTTTTAAGAGTTTTAAGGGGCCCACAGGTGGTGAAGTGGTTAAGGTACTGGACTCACACATGGCTGATCACAGTTCGAGTCCCAGACCCAGCAGGTTGAGAATCACACCAGGCACATGTGTGTGTGTGCTCAAAATCCTGAGGAGACTGGGGGAAAAGGAATTGTAGTGTGACCGTCCTCCACGGGAGATGATTTTTCACTTTCCTTCTCTGTCTCACTCTCTTTGGCGAGCCCAAGCACGCTATGGCAAAAACCTAAAAAAAAAAAAAGTTTTTGGCGTATTCTGGGTACAAGTCCCTTGTAAGATATATGATTTGCAAGTATTTTCTCCCATTCTGTGAGATGAGTATCTCTTGACTGTTGATTCTATTCTATTGATCTATTTCTGTCCTTATGCCAGTATTACACTGTCTTATTACTTTCTATTAATTTTTAAAATTGGGAAGTATGAATCCTCTCACTTTATTTTTTTAAAAGAATTATTTTATTTAACTTTATTTATTTGGTTTTATTTGACCAGAGAGAGAGACAGAGCAAGAGAGAGTGAGCAAGCCACCAGGTCCAGGACTCGAACCACAGTTCACTATATGAACCACCGTGTGCCACCCGCTGGCTCCTCTCACTTTATTCTTAAGATTATTTTAGCTATTCTGGGTCCCTTGTAATTCCATCCAAAGTTTAGAATCAGCTTGTTAATTTCTACAAAGTCAGCTGGGATTCTGATAAGGACTGCCCTGCAATCTGTTGTCTTTTGATAAGTACTGCTATCTTACCAATGTTAAGTCTTTTGATCCATGAATGCAAGATATTTTTCCCAAATTCTTAGATTTTAATTTCTTCCAACGATGTCTTAGTTTTCAGAGTGTAAATTCTGCATTTCTTTTGCTAAATTATTCCTATTTTTTCATGTTCTTTCCTCATCCTTTGTTTTAATTATTTATGTATATAGAATAAAAATAACATTTAAATAGCACATATAGAAGGGTATTTACAGCACCCTTTTACACAATTTGTAACCTCATTTAGGAAATGGAATAAGCATACTTTGTTATTTGTAAAAGAGTGCATGCACTCACTGGAGAGAGATAGCGAGAGATAAAGTGAAAAATCACCCCCCCAGGGGGGGATGGCCATGCCATAATCCCTTCTCTTCTATGCTCCTTTCAGGATTTGGGGCACACACACACACAGGTGCCAGCCTGTTTTTCAAGCTTCCAGGTCCAGGACTCAAACTGCTCAGGCAGCCGTGTAGGATCCAGCCCCATTAACTTCCACACCACCTACTGGCCCATGATTTTTTTTTAATAATTACTTTATTAATTATGATTATTTGAGAGAAGGAAAGTGAGAAAGCAAGTCACCAGGTGTGGGCCTCGAACCACAGTCATCAGTTTGTGGGAGTCCTACCTACCACATCACCTGCTAGCCCCAATGTTATTATCTTAATTTCACTTTCATATTGTTCATTTCAAGTGTATGGAAACATAACTGATTTTGGTCTATTTATCTTGTATCTTGCAATCTTGCTGAACTTGTTTATTTTAGTAGTTTGTAATGGAGTCCTTAAAATTCACTATATAGGGACCAGCAGGTGGTGTGGGGGCTAAGGTGCTGGACATTCCCACATGGCCAACCACAGTTCGAGTCCTGGACCTATTGGCTTGCTTTCTCACTTTCCTCTCTCTGTGTCTCTCTCTGGTCAAATTAAAATGAAGGAATGAATGAATGAATAAATAAATCTTTTAAAAAATTCACTATATATAAAGTCATGTTGTTGGGGGCCAGCTGGTAGCATGGTGGTAAAGGTACTGGACTCCCAGATGGTGGAACACGGTTTGAGTCCTGGACCTGGCGGCTTGCTTTTTCATTTACCTTTTCTCTGTCTCTGTCTGGTCAAACTAAAATAATAACAGTAACAAATAAAGTTAAATAATCCTTTAAAACAAGAAAAAAAATAATAAAATCATGTTGTTTGCAAAGAAGATAGTTTTTTTTTTTTTTTTTTTCCAAATCGAATACCTTTTATTTTTCTTTGTCCTAATTACCTCAGCTACACCCTCTAGTACAACATTGAATAGTAGAACTAAGAGCAGACACGCTGGTCTTTTTTCTGATATTCAAGAGAAAGCATTCAGTCTTTAACCATGAAGTGTGAAGTTATCAGTGGATTTTCATAGATAACCTTTAGCAGGTTCAGGAAAGCCCCTCTATTCCTTGTTTATTGAGTGTTTTTATCATGAAAGGGTTTGGGTTTTTGTGAAATGCTATTCTTGCATTTATTGAAAAGTCATGTAATTTCTGTTTTGTATTGTATTATGTATTACATTAGCTTTCAGATGGAGAACCAATCTTGCATGCCAGGGATAAATCCTACTTGGTCACACTGTGTAATCTTTATGTTGTTAGATTCCGTTTGCTAGTATTTTTCTTGAGGATCTGAGCATCCATATTCATGAGAAAAATTGGTGTGCAATCTTTTCTCAGCAAGTGTATGTTATCAGGATAATGCTGGCCTTGTAAAATGCACAGAATTTTTTTTTCACCTTTTACTTGGAAGATTTCTAATTCTTACTGTGTTTGGAGAATTCAGCAGTGAAGTCAACTGGGCCTGGGCTTCTCTTTGTGAGTTGTGTTTTCTTTTTCTTTCTTGTTTTAATTATTACTTTAACTTCTCCACTTCTAAGTCTATTCAGATTGTCTCTACTTGAGTTGATGTCAATAATTTGTGTCTTAAAATTAAATTATGTCATCCAGGTTTGCTAACATGTTAGATACAGTCGTTCATTGTATTCTCTTAGAATGCTTTATTTCTGCAATGTGCTATTCCAGTTATGATTTTAATAACTTGAGTATTTTTTTCTTGGTCAATCACTTTGTCAAGTTTGTTGATTTTTTTTCAAAGAATCAGCTTTCAGTTTTGTTGGTTTCCTCTATTGTTTTTCTATTCTCTATTTTATTAACTCCTGTATTTTCCCTTCTTTCTGGTAACTTTAGGTTTAGTTTGCTCTTCTTTTTCCAATGACGTAAGGTAGGCTATTTGACTTTGTTCTTTCTTTTTTTTTTTTTTTTTTTGGAGAGGTTTTTCGCTATAGGGCGCGTGCGCTCGCCAGACAGACAGAGAGAGACATAGAGACAGAAAGCGAGAAATCACCCCCCAGGGGGGATGGTCACGCCGCAATCCCTTCTCCTCCAGTCTCCTCTCGGGATCTTGGACACGCACGCACACGCGCCCGGCGTGAGTTGTAAGCCACCGGGTCCGAGACGCGAACCGCGGTCGACTACGTGGGAGTCCAGCGACATAGCCATTACGCTAACTGCTGGTTCCCGACTTTGTTCTTAATATGGATTTACAGCTACAAATTACCCTCTAAGCAGTATTTTAGTTGAATTTCTTATGTTCTGATGCGTTGCACCTTCATTTCCATTTATCCCAAAATATTTTGGATTTTTTTTTCAGTTAGTTCTTCTTTGACCCATTAGTTATTTAGGAGAGTCGTGTTTAATTCCACTCACTTACAAATTTCCCAAACTGTTTCCTATGATTTTCAATTTCATTCCACTGTGGTTAGAGAACAATCTTTGTATTATTTCTACCCTTTTACATTTCTTGAGGCTTGCTATACAGTCTAAACATAAGCTACACTGGGCGATGTTTCAGCAGCACTTGCCAGCTGCCCTGGAGTGACCTCCCCCCCCCCATGCACACACGTGCTAACTAGAATATGTATTGCTGCCCAATGACATAGATGTCATATCAGCTGACTTGTCTATTTCCTTGCTATTAACCCGTCAAGATGCCTACCCATTACTGAAAGTGGGATAACAGGTCTCCAACCACTATTGTTGAATGGTTTATTCCTGTCCGTTTCTGCGTCATGTATTTTGGTGTTTCGTTATTATGGCTGTGCTACAATCCTTTTTTCCTCCATTTTCCCATTTTGTCAGGATTCTGAGTAAATACACATGCACTCAGTGTTTTTAAAGCCACTGGGGTCAGGATTTGAATCAGTGTTGTGAATGTGGAATTAATCCATCTT
Organism: Tupaia tana; assembly: GCA_026018925.1. Classification (NCBI taxonomy): domain Eukaryota; kingdom Metazoa; phylum Chordata; class Mammalia; order Scandentia; family Tupaiidae; genus Tupaia; species Tupaia tana. The sequence goes on from JAKSZU010000004.1 coordinate 82,358,305, forward strand.
CCTGATCACAGCACTTAAGCACTGAAGAGCCAGTCCTGGAATCATGTGCTTTCAATCAGGAGTCCTCTTTTAGTATTTCTTATAGGACAGGACTGCTAGCAACCACCTTTTTGTCTTTCTTCTGTAATTCCCATTATGTGTATGTTGGTGTGCTTAAAGGTATTATACATTTATCTGAAGTTATGTTCATTTTTCTTTATTCCTTTTCCTCTAATCTCTCAATATATATTCACATTTTTTAAATAATTATTTTTATTTTAACTTTATTTATTATTATTTTCCAATCTGACCAGAGAGAGCCGGAGAGGAGTGTGGGAAAGTGAGAAAGGAAGCTACCAGATCTGAGATTTGAACCATGGTTGGCCAAGTGGGAATCCAGCGCCTTTAACCACTACACCACCTGCTGGCCCCTCAAATCTGTGGGTTTTTTTTTTTTTTTTTTTTTTTGAGAGGTTTTTTTGCTATAGGGCGCATGCGCTCGCCAGACAGACAGAGACATAGAGACAGAAAGCGAGAATCACCCCCCAGGGGGAATGGTCACACCGCAGTCCCTTCTCCTCCACTCTCCTCTCGGGATCTTGGGCATGCACGCACACGCGCCCGGTGTGAGTTTTAAGCCACCGGGTCCGGGACGCGAACCGCGGTCGTCTACGTGGGAGTCCAGCAACATAGCCATTACATTAACTGCTGGTTCCCTGGTTGTTTTGTTTTTGAGAGATTTTTTTGCTATAGGGTACATGTGCTTGCCAGAGTAATACAGACAGAGCGAAAGTAAGAAATCACCCCCTGGGGGAATGGCCTCACAGCAATCCTTTCTCCTCCATTCTCTCAGGATTTTGGGCACACATGCATAAGTACCCAACATTGCCAGGTCCAGCACTTGGACCAAGGTCGGCCATGTGGGAGTCCAGTGCCTTAACCACTACACCACCTGCTGGTCCCGCAATCTGTTTATTATTTCTTCTGACAGTTCAACTCTACCACACCAACTTTTGGAGTAAATTATTTAGTTGCTATTTTACTCCAGAATTTCTTTTTAAATATCTTGACTGCTATTCATTATCAAACTTTATTTCTTTAATCATGGTTTGCTTTAGTTCTACGGACACGTTCTTAACAGCAACGTTCCAATCTTTTTAACAATTTGATATCTTGTCAGTCTCAGGGCCTGCTTTATTTTCAGTGTATGAGTTGTATTTTTCTGTTTCTTTGCATACTCAGGATTTGTTAGGGACTGGATATTTTAGGTAATATATTGTAGCACTATGAACATCGGTCCTTTCTCTCCTGCATCCCTGCAATGCATTATTTAGTGACTGGCTAATTTATTCTGAACTATAGTCCCTTGCCTCCACCACCATGAGAGGGAATCTTCAAAATGCTCACAGAAAAAAATTACTATACAATTACTATGAAAAAATGCATGGATTTCAAAACCTTTGCACCAATAAACTCATACCTTAATTCCATTTTTTCATGAACATTTTTTTTTTTGGAGAGGTTTTTGCTATAGGGCACATGTGCTCGCCAGAAAGAGACAGACAGAAAGCGAGAAACCACCCCCAGGGGGATGGCCACGCCACAATCCCTTCTCCTCCATTCTCCTCTCAGGATCTTGGGCATGCACAAACACACACCTGACATGAGTTTAAGCTACGAGGTCCGGGACTCAAACCACGGTCGACTACGTGGGAGTCCAGCGACATAGTTATTCCGCCAACTGCTGTCCCTTCCATGAACTTTTAACATTTTCTTACTAAGCCCCTGCTGTTGCTCCAAGGTACCCCAGCTTTGGGTATGCCCAGTCCCTTAGAGATACTGTTCTAGGCCCACATTATTTTCTTGACTATGACCTGCTAAACTCTAGTAACTGCTAGCTGACTGATCCGTTTCAACAGTGCCTTGGAGCATAAATTGCTCTACAAACAAATCCAACTACATTCTGGCTCTTTTGAACGAATTGTTTCTGAGGTCTGTGTTTCATATTCACTCCAGGAGGTCTCCCATGTATGAACTGTCCCATTCAGATTCTTACAAGCTAGTTGGCCTTCAGATTACAGGGTATCTTGACTCTCCCAGTTGTTTTTCTCTAAGGGACAGGATTTTGCCATGTTGCCCAAGCTGGCCTCAAATTCATAATCCTGGTGCCTCAGGCAATTTTGAGTAGTTAGGACTTAGAGTCATGCACCACCTCACCTGGCTTTCAGTTGCTTTCACAACCTTCAGTGCTGTCCCCTAACATCTGACGTTATCTGTACAAATTACAAATGAAGTCTTTTTTCTTTTTGGAGAGGTTTATGCTATAGGGCGTGTGTGCTCCCCAGAGAGACAGAGATAGAAAGCGAGAAATCACACACACACACCCCCCCCCGTGTGGGGGGGTGGCCACACCACAATCCCTTCTCCTCCATTCTCCTCTTAGGATCTTGGGGTCTATTTCTTTTAGAAGAGAGTAGGAGTTTATTTCCTAATCTGATCTAGGTCTCAGGCAAAAATCTCTGAACCATCTCTCATCTTACAGAATTCTCTTTTTTTTTTTTTTTCCAAAAATGTTTTTTCATCTGCTCTCTCCCTATAGGGCCATTTACCCAGATTTTATAGTTTTGTTCTTAATTTTTTTTTTTTTACCAGTTTCCTGGAGTGTAAGCAAAGCTCCTCATGCTGTCATATTGAAAGCCCTCAGTTCTCTTATTTTTGCAACTCACAAAAATGAACATCATTATAAGCTTACTTTGCCTTCATTTATCATTTTCTTTGCTTACTACCCATTCTTGTGACTTATATTTTCTTTCTGAACTTTTTCTTTCTTTTCAGAGAGGTTTTTGCTATAGGGTGCATGAGCTCGCCAGAAAGACAGAGAGACAGAAAGCGAGAAATCACCCCCCAGAGGGGATGGCCATGCCGCCATCCCTTCTCCATTCTTCTCTTGGGGTCTTGGGCACGCATGCACATACACACGCCTGGCGTGAGTTTAAGCCACTGGGTCCAGGACTCAAATCGCAGTCGACTACGTGGGAGTCCAGCGACATAGCCATTATGCTAATTGCTGGTCCCCTGACCTTTTTCTTTTCCATAGAATAAACTCAAAAATTCACTGTAGTATGTGGTTAGTAAGCTCTTACTTTTATGTTCTAGGCCTCATTTCCTTGATAGTTTTGTTAGTATGTTACTCTAGTTGACAGCTTTCTCTCAGTATAAAAAATATAAAATATTACTCCACTCTCTTCTGGTTTCCATTGTTGCCAAGTAGCTGTCTCACTAATTGCTGTTACTTTCTAACTTCTTCCTCTTTTAAAGTGAAGACCATCTATATTTGGCAGTTTACTGCATAAGAATATTGTCCAAAAAATTATCCAATTTTGTAGTCCTAAACTGCCTATTTTCTAGAACTTAGCTCAGTGGGTCTAGGTGTTATTTACTGGATTCCCCAAATCTAAGGATGTATAATTTCAATTCAATTTGGAAAATCCTCAAGCCTAAATAAACTGCATTCTGTTTACTTTTACCTTGCTCTTCTTTAACAGTTCACCTTCTTTTGCTTATCATTTTTTTTTAAAGATTTAACTGTATTCATTTATTTACTTACTTACTTATTTTAATTTTACCAGAGAGAGAGAGAGAAAGTGAGAAAGCAAGTCGCCAGGTCCGGGACTCACAGTCGGACATGTGGGAACCCAGCGCCCTTAACCATCACGCCACTTGCCTGCCCCTTCTTTTGCTTATCTAATCTGTATTGCTTTTCATGTCTAGATGTTTTACTCTGTTTTCAAATCTGACGGATCATCTTACTTCCTATGAGCTCTTGCTTATCCTCCCTTCTCTATTACTTTTGTCTTTTGTTCCTTCTCAAAGTTTCAGCATTCTATTCCATACACATACTGCATTTAATCAAATCTAAGCCATTGAGTATTCAAAGACATATTTTTTCATTGTCATTAATTTTGAAAATATCTGACTCAAGAGAGAATGCATGTGCAAACACCAAGAAAGAGGGGCTCTTGACAGGGTCTCTTTACATTGCAATCTCATGCCCCAGCCCTACAGCTCTTCAGGATTTGGGAGGCGAACACACCCAGCGTGCTTTCAGGACAGCTCAAGATCCAAACCTGCATAACCACGTGGTTTCCAACACTGCAGTTCAGTATGCTACAGTCTGCACCACCACAGCTAGGCCAACAAAGCCAATTTAATACCGGAATGTCATCCCAATTTTAGAGACGCTAACAGCTTGTTTTGTTTCTTTGTGACGCTGACCACACTCATTCAGTAGTCTATTACCCTGGGACCAGCAGTTAGCATAATGGCTATGTTGCTGGACTCCCATGTAGTCGACAGCAGTTCAAGTACTGGACCCGGCGGCTTAAACTCATGCCAGGCGCGTGTGCATGCATGCCCACGATCCCGAGAGGAGAATGGAGAAGGGATTGCGGCATGGCCATCCCCTCTGGGGGGTGATTTCTCGCTTTCTATCTCTCTGTCTCTCTGTCTTTCTGGAGAGCACACGCACCCTATAGCAAAAACCTCTCAAAAAAAATAGTACCTGTACTCTGCACAGATCAGATTCTGTTTCTCCTAACCGACGTATAATGACTTTTCATTTTTGTGTCTTTGAATGAGAATATCATTACTGAAACCCTATCTACTGAAAATTGTGAGATTCAAAGTATATTCCTGGGACCAGGCATAATGGATATGTCGCTGAACTCCCACACAGTCAACTTGGTTCAAGGCCCGGACCTGGCAGCTTAAAATTCATGCTGGGTATGTGTGCGTGTGTGCTTGCCCAAGATCCCAAGAGGTGAATGGAGGAGAAGAGATTGCAGCAAGGCCATCCCCCTGGGAGGTGATTTCTTGCTTTCTATCTGCCTGTCTCTGTCCCTCCAGAGAGTACATGCGCCCTATAGCAAAAATCTCTCTCTCTCATACACACACACACACACACACACACACACACAGTGCATTCCTTAGAGAGAACTTGAGAAAACCTTAACATTTCTTTCTGTAAAGTGCCCAGAATCACTTCGAACCTCAAGCCACTTAAATTTCTTAGCTTAATTTTTCTAATCACATTACTATGTGTTTGATTCCAAACTGGTTTGTTAGTGTGTGGATGCTAATTCTTGGAAGAATATTTTTTTTTCTCTTCATCCAGTTTTCTTTTTCTTTATTCCTTAAGAGAGACTTTTGCTATAAGATGCTTGCGCTTGCTAGAGAGACAAGAGAGGGAGAAGTCACCCCTCAGGGGGGACAGCCATGCTGCAATCCCTTCTCCTCCATTCTCTTCTTGGGATTTTGGGCACACATACACATGTGCCCAGAGTCAGTTTTAAGCCGCCGGGTCCAGGACTTGAACCACAGTTAGCCATGTGGGAGTCCAGCGATATAACCATTACACCATCTGTTGGACCCCATCTGGTGTTCTTATGCCTCTCTGATTCACTATGTCATCTTTTAAGGTTTCAGGTTCTTGGGAGCAGCAGTTGGCATAATGGCTATGTTGCTGGACTCCCATATAGTCCACCACAGTTCAAGTCCTGGACCCGGTGGCTTAAACTCACACCAGGTGCATGTGCATGTGTGCCCAAGATACCGAGAGGAGAATGGAGAAGGGATTGCAGTATGGCCATCCCCCCCTGGGGGGTGATTTCTTGCTTTCTGTCTCTCTTTCTGACAAGCGCATGCGCCCTATAGCAAAAACCTCTCCAAATAAAAAAAGTTTCAGGTTCTCACACTGACTTCACACTTTGGTGGCTACTTAGCTTTGTCTCCTTTCTGGAGGTTAGCCCATTCCAAAATCCTTAGGACCCAAGGAGTAGCAGAGCCCTTGAAGCAACTGTCCTCTTGAATACTGTTACTTCTCTGGGTTGATGCTTTTTGTCCAATCCCATGCTAACCTTAGTAAAATTTCCAAGTCTACAAAGTTGTTAAAGTAACAGGACAATAAACACTCACCTACCTTTCTCTAAGACTCACCAGCTATTACCTGCTGCATTTGCACTGTCTTACATATATGCTTTACACACACAATACAGATTTTTGCTTTCCCGCTGGAAAGTCTAATAGCAAACAGATGATACTTGCTAATAGTTACTTCACTTCTGATGAAAAAGAAGTCTATCACTGTCAAACATAAGAAAAGCAAGTATTGGGAACAGCAGTTAGTGTAATGGCTATGTCGCTGAACTCCCATGTAGTCAACCATGGTTCAAGTCCTGGACCTGGTGGCTTAAACTCACGCCGGGCGTGTGTGCGTGTGTGCCCAAGATCCAGAGAGGAGAATGGAGGAGAAGGGATTGCGGTGTGGCCAACCCCCTGGGGGGTGATTTCTTGCTTTCTGTCTCTCTGTCTCTGTCTCGCGCATGCGCCCTATAGCAAAAACCTCTCAAAAAAAAAAAAGTATTATTCCATATCTTGAAGAGCTCTGATACAAAGTTTTTGAGCTATCCCTAATCATAGATGGGTTTAATTAAAAATCAGATCCAAATTGATATACTGCATTTGAGTGTTATTTAGGACAAGCTTGTCACCTGTTTCGCCCATTTACTTAAAAAAAAAAAAAATCTAGACCAGGGGTCTTTGTAAATGTCCTACATTCCAGTTTTGTTTGTTTCACATGACCAGGTTAAGGTAAAATGTTTTTGGCAAAAATGCTACAGCAGTGATGGGGGGGAGGGCTTTGAAAGTCTTTCTTGCTACTTTGTGATATATTTAAAAGATTTGGGCCAGCTGATGTTGTGGTAAGGCAGCTGAATCCCATAAGGTCTGTGAAGTTAAATCCTGGACCTGGTGGCTTGAGAAATATGCCAGGTTGTGTCCAGCAGGTGGTATAAAGCGCTGGACACATACATGGCTGACTGCAGTCAAGCCCCAGACCTGGACACATACAAGGCTGACTGCAGTCAAGCCCCAGACCTGGACACATACAAGGCTGACTGCAGTCAAGCCCCAGACCTGGACACATACATGGCTGACTGCAGTCAAGCCCCAGCGCTGGACACATACATGGCTGACTGCAGCTCAAGCCCCAGACCTGGACACATACATGGCTGACTGCAGTCAAGCCCCAGCGCTGGACACATACATGGCTGACTGCAGTCAAGCCCCAGACCTGGACACATACATGGCTGACTGCACTCAAGCCCCAGACCTGGCAGCTTGCACGCTCTCTCTCCCCTAACTATGCATGCTCTACAGCAAAGTTTTAAAAATAATACTTATAAATAAAATTAAATAATTCTAAAAAAAAAAAAAAAAAGGAAAGAAAGCTACTCCAGGCAGTGTGTGAGTACCACAATCTCAAAAAGAGAAACAGAGAAGGGATTACAGTATGACCATCCCCATGGAGGGTTGATTTTCTCATTCTCTCTTTTTCTCTCTACCCTTCCAGTGAGTGCACACACACCCTCTAGCCATATATATATATATATATATATATATATATATATATATATATGTTTTTTTTTTTTCTTTTAAGAGTTTTTCTTCTTTTTTAAAAGAATCTTATCTACCATTTCGGGTATTTTGTATCATCCCTCAGGAGGCTTCTTCAGGGCATGCAGGCTGTCACCCTGTCAGGAAACAGATGTCCCTACACACTGCTGCCTTTCCAGATCACCAACCGTAAATCGATCTTTACAAATGAAGAATAGGGATATACCTGTCACCACCTGAGACCAGGTAATATGAAAGGGGGAAGCTTGAGACCAAACCTTCCGTTAGGCGCTCTAGCCTACCAATGCATGCAGTTATTATTCCCTGAAAGTGCAGAGCCTGACATGGATGTTAGCATCCACAGAGTAAACTAGTTTAAGGAGTACATTAATATGGAAGCGCTGAGAATAAATTTAAAACCCTCGAGATACAGTATGGAAGACTTTTCTTACCTCATCGGTAAGAAGGGAGAAATACATTACTAACTTGCCCCCTTTCATGCCAACAGAAGACAGGAAAAAGGAATCTAGAAGTTTCCTAAGAACTCTGTCAACCCTATGCTATAAATCATTTCCATATCAATTCCTCGAGCTGAATATGGCTGTCTTCCTATCATAAACGTGTCAGGGAGAACTCAGATCACACCAGTAACTGGTAAAACTAGCAAGCTAAAGTTTGTACAATTATCAAAATCCACGTTTTTTTCCACCACACAAAATGCATGTATTAGGAATTTCCATTCTGTTTTATGGTTATTCGTGGCCTTAAGTTCAGTATGACCTAAAGAAAAAGCATCAAATTAAGAACAATCTTGAGCAAGTCATTCCTTCCATGTCTCATGGGTCCTCTTGTTGCTGCTCAAACTGGAACAGCTCTTACTGAGGTTGTCTGCAGCTTTTATATTGCTAAATTTAAGAGCCACTTTTATCTCTCCACGACATTTGGTATCACCAGTGCCACCATCCCTCCTTGAAACTCTTTCTTTTATCTCACATTATCATTTCACACAAAGGCAGAAGGCCTCCCTTGTGGAATTCTCTTTCCTTAGACTTTAAATATGGATCAGTTTGCCACTGTAACTATTTTACTCTTCTTATTCTGTAGATTTCCTACACAATACCTACTCACATTGTTTCAGTTACCACTGATTATGTCGTAACTTAGATATTAACTAAATGCCTACCAAGTTCTAGGCATAAATAAAAACAGACATGGTCCCTAACTGGCGGATCTTAGACTCCATCTCCAGCTCAGGGATTTCTCAAGAGCACCAGAAACATGGACACCTGCACCTTAATTTTCCATTGGTACCTCAGACTCAACCTGTTCCGAAGTGAACTCACTCCCCTTCTTCATTCATAACCTAGACCTTTCTCTCCCTCTTTCCTATTTTAATAGATGTTAGCAACCAACCCCATGGTGATCTATTTTACTTTCTAAAGCTCTCTAAAACTGGACTAAAATTTTCCATTCCAGTGCCAGATATACAGTTCAGGGCTCATTTGATTACTTATAGCCTACAACTGCATTTCCGCCTGCAATAGTCTCCATAATCCATTCTTTAAAATAGCTTTCAAAAGGCAAATCTGATATTATCACTTCTTCACTCCCCACCTGCTTAAAATTCTTTAAGGACTTCTTGTTGGAATTGCTGTAAGTCCTAAACTCTTTAACGTAATTTACCAGGCTTTCAGAACCCTGCTCAGTTCTTCAGTTTGGTATTTTTATTACTGTAATCACATTGTTGCAGCTGACTTGAACTCTGCAGGTTTCTGGAACAACAAAATTTGGGTTAGTTCCTTTCCTATGCATTCCAGCTATAGTCTGTTAGTCCTTATAACGTTCAGTAGTCTAACGTAAAGTCTAAACGCTGAAGACAGGGGCTGTATTTTATCTTGTTCACCACTGTATCTCTGGTGCCTGGCACATAGTATACATTTCGTAAATGAATTAAAGTTAGTAAGTCTCAACTCAGGAAAAAAGAAAATTCATTTGAAAATTTTTTCAATTTTCTAATTTAATATAGAAATAACCAAAACAATATGGTTTTCAAACAAGGCTTTAAACTAATCTAATACAACTTCTACAACACATTCCAGAGCATTGTAACAAGAATTATTTACAGGCAGCTAATGTATTAAATAACCATGAAAAGAAAAAAACTTGCTTTTATTACACACCAGCAAAAAACACAGGAACGGAACAATTAGAAACTGCAACCTTGTTTTAAAAAATTAAATATGATTATTTAAGAGAATACGATACCACAGAAACAGCACTTTTTCTTTAAGAATCATATTGAAGGGTCAATAACTATGTGCAAAAATAATAATAGTAGTAATCATAATAATGAGGGAGGAGACCAGATGAAATACTGGAAGCAAGGAACTAGTAAGGCTGTGGATTTAACCCTTTCGTATGTAGGTACATCTACATAGAAAATAACAGGCTTTCAAATTGCACAAATCATTTTTTATAGGCTTATATACATGTTTCACTGTGTTTCAAAACATAGTAAATGCCTACATTTTTCAGACCAGGAGCAGACATGCATTTCATTCTTAAGATTAAAATTTAGGCCACACTTGAAAGGGAATATTGCAGTGGCACTTTACAAAATCATTTCGGTGTCTTCCCACATATAAATTTGGTAAATTTAAAAGAATAACATTTTCAGTTTTAAAGATCTCTTGCTAAAAAAGGGCTAAACTTAATATTGTATATTCTGTAGTTTGATATGACAAATATATCCAAATTAACTTATTTTTGAAGATAATTTAGTTTCTCAGATACAATAAAAAATATAAAGGACCACATAGGCAAACACAAAGAAGTAAGATGGAAGAAACGCTATACATGCATTTTTGACCAAGTAAAAGAAACCATTATATCCAAGAGTACATGTTGAAATCTGAAATGTCTATGTAAACTGTGGCATATAAATTTTTTTCCTTAAAAAAGTACCTTCAATTTATTTACTCAAACACCTACTTTTAAAAAAATATGCAACTTTCCCCAATTTTTAAAATAAAATGCCACAATATATTGTTATTACCTCCGGCATACATTTAAATTTCTTAATTTTTAAAAGATAGACTGGGTGATATGCATACAAACTTTCCTATAAAATCACCATCCAGAGAGGATTATGACATGCTATTAGGCAACAGACTTAAAGCAGTGTTATTGCTTTATCAAGGAGGAGATAACTGTGAGGAAACAAATGAAAGGAAACACCCAGGTTTGATCCGTGATCAAACTCTGATACACCTTGAACATTTGGCATCACCTTCAGCAGATCACTGATATAGATGGTATACCATCAAAAACTCATGGTATGAATTAAGAATCTGATTGTTTTAATTAGGAGAGCTGGGATGGGTGGATTTTCATAAAACTCCTCACTGATCCAATGCTTAGTATATGCAAATGAACAGCACTGACCTCAACAAGAAATGAGATTTTTATACTTCATGTGTTGTATGCGAATGAGGTGGGCACAGGAAGTAAAGCCCAAGGGAGAAGGAGCCACAGTATCTTCTCTCGGTATGGGTAGTAAGAGGCCACTTAACAATATATAGTAGGCCACAATCAAAGGGCATAATCAGAAGACATGAAATCTATTGGCTTATTAACACTAATCACTAATAATTACATGGCAGGACACCTGCTGAGGTAATTGATATTAATAAATCTATAATTTGCACACTATAAATCTTTTTCTTCTCTTTAAAAGCAGTTTTTCCTTAGACTAACTAAAAATCTCAAAAGTGTTACAACAAAAAGCGAAACTTAAACCAACTTTTAAAATTTTTCTAGAATTCCTTTATGCAAGAAATAGAAGTCAGAAAGTACCAACTTGACGATTCCAAAAAGAGTAATTTCCACAGTGGATCCAATGCCTAGCTATGTATCTTAACGGCTTCATATTTCTCGATAAGAGAGTGACTTATAATCTAACCGTACTGTGGAACTTTCACATTCTTCACCTAGCAAAGTGATCCCTTCGGTCAGTAAATCAGCTGAGCCTAGGGCTGAAAAACACAAACTTAGGTCAGCAGAACAGATAGAGTAATATTTTGTTCTTAGTTTTCTGATGGGAGAAGTAAACTGATGTATGATAAAAACGTTCAAAGAAATATTATGTGGACATTTCTTCAGGTCTAAAATCCTGCCTTTTAAAAAAAGATAATATGTGATAAATCAAAATGTGATAGTATCAAAATGTGATAATATCAAAGCAAACTACTTTTAGGGACTAATAAATATCAAACGTTTGTCTTTTCAAAACATAAATTAATAGGAAAATATATATCTAAATGTCAATTTAGGTTGTTATACCTTTTAACTAATAGTTATATTAGAACTGAACAAAACAGTTTAGAAATACAACAATCAGTGTGCAAGAAAAAAACTTTAATAAAATCTAAAGTGAACACCTTCATTTAATGGTGATTTGTTGCTAAATGTTAACAATAATTCCTCAGCAGTATGAATTATTGTCTGCTAACAGAAATGAAATCTATTAGATGTTGCCAATAAAGTGGTTTTCTAATTAATTTACTCCACCTTAAAAAACAAAAACTCCATATAATATAGGCATGCTTTTAAGGGAACACATTATCTTTTAAGGCCCCAAATACTGAAAAATATTTACTTAAAATCTGTTTTTCTCCCCAGTTGGCAGAACCTATATATGACTTATTACCTAAGAATTCTGAAAAAAATCCACATGAAGAGCTTACAGAGAAATATTAGAACGCAAAGGCTCGACACAATGAAGCCATACTGCTACTCCTCACTTTCCAAAAATGTGCCCGTACATAGATGTCTACTTATAAACTGAAATATAGATGTGAAAAAGAGAGACACAGACATAGACGAAAGCATTTTTAAATCAGTTCCTCCCTCTTACAACAAAACTAAAAGAGAAGCTAAAAGAAAGCCAGGGAATAAAGTAAATTGATAGCAATAATAAAATCATAACTGTTTAAAATATACAGTCAGAAGGCCTGAATCATGTTCCTGTTTCCACCCACTTCTTGGTAAGAAAAGAAAAACCCAAAGGAATTCGTATAATCTTTTCTTTAGAGCACTTTATTTGATTCAATACGCACTAAAAAATATTTACCTCTTAGACAATTATGTCAAATAATTTTCTGAATAGTCTACTGTCTGAACTGCATAAGCTGAATTTTTAAAAAGGCAAATGATTTGCCACAAACCTGCTGACATCTGAAAAATATCTAATGGCAAATTCTTCTATTTTGGTCACTTTATATTCTAATGTGTCCATACCAAAATAGGACTAAAAGTTTTAATCCAACAGAAGAGAAGCCTGTACACAGTCTAGAACACACATCTTGAATCTGAGCATCACAAATGAAGAGAAGAAAAACGAGTCAGAGCCAGGCCGGTTTATCTGCCTCAGGTGATATAATCAAGGTAGTAAAGGTGGGTATACTCCAGCAACCATTCAAGTGGGGATTGGCTCATTTTCAGGATTTACTTACAGATCTCTTCTAAGTCCTTTAAGCCCCCAGTCCATGCAAATGTCCCACTTGGTGGACGGATGAGTAATCTAACCCCACCGGGTTTATTTCAATATTTTGATATTTCAATAATAAGCTGCTTCTGAAGATTTTTTGAGAAGTCTGTTCTCTATTAAAATAAGATAGAACCTCAAAATATGAATGTGAACATTAGAAATAGACAGCATATATTACAAATCCATTCTTGATAGGAACATTAGTAAGAATACACATTAGCTTAAAAAACAGGCTCAGCAAATGTTGCTGATCTGCCAGAGTTTTAGTTCACTATTTACAAATAAGACAAAGTGAAATACAGAAAATTTTACACATTTGGTAGTTGACAGATTACTGTTTGCCAATAGTGGTCTATCAGAAAACTGATATGAAGGAAGACTGGATAAGAGCCAGTTGTTGCCTTCTCAATCAAATTTAAATGTACAGAAAACTAGATTAATTTTGAAATAAACATTCTGCTTTTTATAGGAATAACTGATCAGATGATATGATTGGGAAGTGTAATTGAGTGGAAGTGTTCTGGAAATGATTTACTGTAACGATGTATGATCAACTACTGAAATGTTATCACATTTATTTCAGTAGACCACTGAAGCTGATTAAATGATGTCCAATGGTCATGTTTCTTAGACCCTAAGTATGAGTAAAAAATAAAACTGCTGTTGAGTTCCTTAAGTCAATTTAAAAACTAAAGCCCAACGGCACTAAAATGAGAAAAAAATATAATGGCATAATTCAATGCACATCTATACTGACATAAAAGTGGAATCTGAGTTACTTTGATTTTTAAATTATGTATTTGTGTAAAGGGGGCGGATTAGAAGGTGTTTTAATCACTGTGCACTCTAATCCAAAGAGACAGTTTATCAAATGACACTTATACATCAGTACCCTGCACCAATCAATACCACATGATCATCATTGGCCATTTTAACAATAAGAGAACCATCCTCATTAGTAACAGACATCCTCAAATCATTTCACTTTTGCTTTCTGCTTTTACTTTAAACTTGCAAATAGAGTTCTCTCCCCTTTTCTTGACAAGAATGTGTTTTCTGTCCATTTTTTCAATCTAATACTGTGGAAAAGCTATCAGCTTCATCAAGGAGGAGCCCACTATAGGCAGGATATTCCGGCAACACTTAAATAAAAGTTCTGTTTTTTTCTTTTATTTCTTTTTCATTCTTTTATTTATTTATTTATTTATTTATTTATTTATTTATTTGAACAATTGATTTAAGTCCATGTCATTTTACTTTATATGTACTGGTCTCTCATCTGACTTTAGGCGCTTTCTGCGGGGCTGTATAAAGTCTTCATCAGAGTCCTCAGTTACCTCACCATCATCCTCTTCCTGCTCAAATTCTGGCAAAGGTGCGAAGGTCCTGTCTGAGTAGATCTCTGTGAGTTTATCTTCAAAGTACAATGCAACTGCTTTCCCTGCCTGAGCTACTTCTGAATCAGCCTGCAAGCAAAAGATAGGAATATTCACCTATTGGTAATGCATATTCCTTCACCAAGTTTGCATGGTCTGAAAAGCTTACCTTCAAATTAATCTCTTGTGTGTCTGCATAAACTTGAACAACTTTCATCATCTAAAAAGGATACCAGAGTCAAAAAAAAAAAAGGGAAATTATAATCCTTTCTAAAGTTATGAGACTGCATAGGATTGGCGACGAAAATCAGCCATACTAGGGAGAACAAATTGCTATAACCAGGTTAAGTGTTTTCTAAAATTCCACAGAACATAGAACCACTTTCGTTACAAAGCTCTGCTACTAAAGGTACTGTGAAACCTCAGTTATTGTCCCATTGTGAATTACTGAATTCAATCTGAATAGCAGTCAGTCTGAATACATCAATCTACTCAAGAGAAAAATATCTGTCAAATGACAAAAAATACTGCTTTAAAAACAGTAAAACTTTCAATAAACCTCTTAATCAGAATGCTATCTGTATGGCACTATGTTAATCATAAATTATTTAGCTATTATTAAAGCAGGTAAAATGGGCTTTCTTGTCAACTATAGTTCTTGAAAGTTTATTTTTATTTATTTATTTATTTATTGCAAGAGATTTTTACTACAGGGCGTGTGTGCTCACCAGAAAGAAAGAAAGCGAGAAGTCACCCCCCAGGGGGATGGCCATGTCTCAATCTCTTCTGCTCCATTTTCCTCTTGGGATCTTGGGCATGCACACATGCACTGGGCATTGAGGTTTAAGCCACCAGGTCTGGGACTCGAATCACGATCAACTACATAGGAGTCCAGCAACATAACCATTACACCATCTGCTGGTCCCAAGCATATTTATTTTTAAAAATAAGATGAAAAATTTGGAACTGTACTTTCTAAACTTAACTTCAAATGAGTGAGATTTTAATTAAGTTAGTCTGTGGCATATTATGAAAAGGTGACTGGACTTCTCATCTTATATGGATTTTTTCATTCTAAAATGCCATCTGGATGATTTCAGAGGCAGATATGGGTACACTTTAAAGAATTCAACATGATTTTTTTTTTTTTTTTTAGTAACAGAGTCATCCCCTCAATATCTGCAGGGGACTGGTTTCAGGACCTTCCCAAGGATCCCAAAATCCATGGAGGCTCAAGTCCCTTACGTAAAATGGTTATTTGCACATAACCTACGCCACCCTCCCATACAGTTTAGCTCATCTCTAGATTACATGCAATGCCTAATTTAATGTAAGCAATCGCTGTTTTTTCCCTCTGTATTATTACTGTCTTTGTATTGAGGTTGGTTGAATCTGCAAATGTGGACCCTGCAGATATGAAGAGTCAACTGGAATCATATGACACCCATCAGCGATAAAGGAGAGATTTTAGTATTAATCTTTTTTGAGATTTTTTGGATTCTCATCCAAATCCATTTTCTTCTCCTATAATGAAAAGCTCCTATAACACTAACAGACTTGACTTTATCCCAAAGACAATAAAAATAACTTCCTTGAAGGATGTAAATCACAATTCTTCTTAAGGTGTATCCTCAAAAACTGCAAAAATCAAAGTTAATGAAAGTCACATTGCTCAAGTCAGAAAACTCTTTTAAGTATTATATACTCCAGTTTGCTATTCAAAATTAGCCACCAGAGATTAGTTTGTGATTTTACGGTTCTGCATTTGTGTGTTCAAAAATAAAATCCAAAAACAAGTACAAATACCTTTCCTAAATAAACCCAAAATGTGGGCTATTTATGATCCCATAAAATATAGGTAACTACAAACTATTTTCTTATCCCAACCTTCAATTCATTTAGGAAGGGATATTCAACAATATTCTTAATATTATACAGTTAACTTTCTTCTTTGGAGCTGTGGACACAATCAAGTTTCACTTCTGACAGGACTGAAGGAGGAAAGAAATTTTAATCAAATAAGAAAACTCTTTCAGCAGGAAAAACAAAATCCCAAACAACAAACCAAGGAAGCAAAAACTAACAAACCAAGATTCTATAGGTTGGAAGCTAACATACTTCATTAAACCTTTCACAGTTCTTGAAGATCAAACGAACATCAGCCACAAAGTCATCTGGGATTTGGTAGTGCTGGGAATGTTTTTTCTGAAGCTTCTTTTTCACGGTGGATAAATCCATCGGTTTCTTTATAATTTTATAGTAGTTTGGTATCTAAAAAAAAAAGAGTAGATAAAATTCTCCAGAAACATCAATCTGTTTTATTTAAAAATGCACAGCATATTAATTTTAGGGGGAAAATACTGATTGTAGAGGCAGCTGCTCACAAATTTTGGGTAGAATGAATGTAATTTAAGCCATCGGCCCTGATCATACCATGAAAACCAAATCTTACGGAGAATATGTGCCAGTCTTCATGGTTAGTGGAAGTCCCCATCTATCTCTTTGGTAAGTAGATTTAGAAAGAAAGCAATCAGCAAGGGTAAGCCAACCAATATTTTAAGGTTCTATTTAGCTCATAAGAATTTTATGACTCTAGAATAGGTTGGGTTTTTTTTTTCCTTTCTTAAATAAAAATAACACACACACACACACACACACACACACACAACAAACAAACAAAAACAAAGGGAGAGCCAGCAGGTGGCATGGTGGTTAAGGCACTGGCCAACCACAGTTCAAGTCCCAGACCTAGCAGCCTGAAAATTACAACAATAGACAGATAAATGTTTTTAAAGGGCGGGGGAAAGAAAAATGTAAAATTAACAAAATTCATTAACGTTATGATTTATCGGAGGTCTGGCTTAGCGACATATAGAAAGATTGTTAAAACATTTATTAAAAATTTATTAACCATTTAGTAATCATGCTGAGTAGTTCCGGTTCCACTCTTGGCCAAAAATATTACCCCTGGGATATAAGTGAAAAAGAAAACATTTAAATGTCATTTTCTACCGCAAAACCTCCAAATTTAAAGATGATATACTTTCTTTCTTTTTGGAGAGGTTTTCACTATAGGGCGCGTGTGCTCTCCAGACCGACAGAGAGAGACATAGAGACAGAAAGTGAGAAATCACCCCCCAGGGGGGATGGCAACACCGCAATCCCTTCTCCTCCGTTCTCCTCTCAGGATCTTGGGCATGCACGCACACGCGCCCGGCGTGAGTTTTAAGCCACCGGGTCTGGGACATGAACCGCAGTTGACTACGTGGGAGTCCAGCGACATAGCCATTATGCTAACTGCTGGTTCCCAAGATGATATACTTTCTAAAATCAGATGATTACTACTCGTACAAAATATCTTCCTATTGTTTAGACCCTGTGCTTTAAAATTTATTTTCAGCCTAGTCAGTAAATAAGTAAGCTACCATTTAACATTCTACAACAGGCCTGGTAATGCAATATCTTATTCTACAGCTGATGGCTAGCAAGTAAAATGTATATAGCATACTTTCACCACATTCTTTAGGCACTGAGCACATCTGGTCTACCTTTTACTGTAGTTGTTATACAGCTTTTTCCTTTAGGGCACGTGCATTCACCAGAGAGAGAAAGAACAAGAGACAGAGACAGTGAGAGGGCAAGTGAGAAATCACTCCTCAAGGGGGATGGCCATGTTGCAATCCCTTCTCCTCCACTCTTCTCCTGGGATCTTGGGCATGCACACACACATGTCCAGAATGAGTTTCAAGCCACTGGCTCCAGGACTCACAGTCAACCATGTAGGAGTTCAGCAATGAAACCGCTACACTATCTACTGGCCCTTACAGTAGTAGTTTAGAGTCTTTATTGTTTACAAAGTCTCTCTCCTTAAGGTAAACAAAATACAATGACTTGCAAAATTTCCTAGGCGTGTTTCCTCAATCTTGACTATTCATTAAAGTGGGCTTATGATGGTAGATCCACTGTGAAACTTTCAATTACATGCTTTTATTCAAATTAATATTTACACAGAGACTATTTTCTCCCCATGGTTCAGAAACTAGGATAATTGAACTGGACTCCTGAAAATAATTTAGTTTAATATTCCCATTATGTAGTTAAAAAAGTAAAGATCGAAAAGTATGCCATTTACCCAGTTATAAGGTTGGTTAATGATAGAACTAAGAGATAAGTTTTCTGACTTCAATTCAATATTCTTTTCATTATAATTGCTTCCCTTATGTCAATCTTAAAAGTAAAAAAGAACACAAAAATGAAATTAATTAAATTCTCATCAGAGAAACAAAATCTTTAAAGCCAAATGGCAATTTGAACAAATTAATCCATTTAGCCCTAACAAAGTTTCAATAAATAATAAGTGGTCACTATGTTATCAGATACAATGCTAAACAATATTTACAGGGTCACCATGTGGCACACTGGTTAAGGTGCTAGACTCCAACATGGCCAACTGCAGTTTGAGTCCCGGACCCACAGGCTTGAAACTCACGCCAGACACATGTGCGTATGTGTCCAAAATCTAGAGAGGAGAATAGAGAAGTGACTGTGGCATGACCATCCCTCTAGGGGGGTGATTTCTCTCTTTTTCCCTCTCTTTGTCTCTCTAGCAAGCACACATACCTTATAGCAACAATTTTTCTAAAAAAAAAATTTTTTTAATTTACATGTTATATAATGAGTTTTCCAAAAGTTCACAGAAAATGCATATTATGAAAAAGCTATGTATAGATTCTAGGTTTTTTTTTCTAAATTTTTTTCATTTCATTTTAGATTCTAAGTTTTTGTATCAAAATAAAGTCGTGCTCTAATTCCATTTTTCCATGAACTTTAATTAAGTCCCTTCATGTAATCCTTAAAGTAACCCAGTGAAGTAAGATGTGCTATCAGAAAACTCAAGTCTTAGGGACCATCAGTTAGCGTAATGGCTATATTGCTGGACTCCCATGTACTCGACTCCGGTTCGAGTCCCAGACCCAGAGGCTTAAACTCACGCCGGGTGCATGTGCATGCGTGCCCAAGATCCCGAGAGGAAAACGGAGGAGAAGGGATTGTGGTGTGGCCATCCCCCCTGGGGGGTGATTTCTCGCTTTCTGTCTCTCTCTGTCTTTCTGGTGAGCGCATGTGCCCTATGGCAAAAACCTCTCCAAAAAAAAGAAAACTCGAGTCTTAGAGAAGTTAAGGAGTTTATTCAAGAAGCCTGAGTTTTAATACAGCGGAACGCCAGAGCCTATACTCGTATCATACAAGACTTCTTTACCAAGGAAGTTAGTAAAGGCAACTCACCGAAACAGGCACGGGCTCCTGAAATTCAATACTTAATTCATGGCAATAGAGGTAAAGCAGGAGACGTTCACATTTCTGGCACAAAAAAAGAAAAGAGAAACATAAAATATTTTTCTCCATAATAAGATATTCTTGAGAATGAGAACTCTATCACTACAAAGTATTAACAACAAACTGAACATAAGCCTTTGATGTGGCTAACCATCTAAAGATATACCCTTTAAGACAACCACCTCCCAGTTCTAAGATTATCATCTGGCTCTACTTTCAAGAAATAAGAGTGCCTTTATTCTAATATAACTAAGATAATTTATCTATTATTAACTCTTGATTATTTATACAAATATAGCTGCTGTAAAAGCAATATATAGCACTTTGTGAAGAAATTTATAAATTACCTGATATCAAATAAGTAAATATTTTATCACTATTGTTCCAAATTGTAATCCCTGAGGCAAGTAAGAGAAATGTTATTACCTGCTTTCTTCAAATGACTCCACTCAATTTAAAAATAAATAAAAACTGTCTCCTCAATTCCATGCACATAATTTTTTCACACAATCAGGAGTAAACTGAAATGTGTTTTTACATTTCCAGTTTTCTATTTACTTAAACTTCCTTTAATATAGGTTTTTATATCTAAACATACATGATCTTCTCTTCATAGATGGTGGAAGAGGGATTCTGCAACTACTATAAATACATCAGATTAAAGCCAAACTTAACTTTAAAGACCACAGAACTAAATGAGAGACATTCTGTCTTTGGAAACCAGACTACATATTAGATCAAGAGAAATCTTGGTGAAGTGAGGACAGAATATCAGATCTTATTTTTGTTTTTTTAGGTTTTTGCCAGAGGGCACATGCACTCAACCAGACAGACAGAGGCTGAGAGAGGGAAAGTGAGAGATCACCCGCAGGGGTAGATGGCCATGCCACAATTCCTTCCCCTCCATTTTCTTCTCAGTATTTTGGTACTCACACATATGTGCCCAGTATAATTTTTCAAGCCACCAGGTCTGGGACTTGAACCACTCCCTGTCAGCCATGTGAGACTCCAGCATCCCAACCACCATACCACCTGCTGGCCCCAGATTTCATTTTTAATGATGGGAAGCTATTAGAGAATTTTAAGCAAGGAAGTCAGAAGCTTGTTGACTTTTTTAAGAAGAAAGTTCCATTTAGTACAGAAAACAGACTAAAAGGAGGCAAAGAAGCAGGGAGACCAGTGAAGAGATTATTATTAATACAATAGTCCAGATCCAGATGAGAGATTCTTCTGATGGCTATTAACATGGTAAGCAGAGGGGAATAAAATATTGGTCTTATAGCCATTCTCAATTTTTTAATTTGTTATTTGTTTGGGTTTTGTTTGTTGCTTTTGTTTATTGAGGGAGAGGACTATAAATTAAGATCTTAGTTGAAACGTGTTAAGTGTGAGGATACTTAATATGAGTATGGAGCTCAAGTGAGTAGAGATGGTTTGGCTAGTGTGATGGTTAAGGCAGCTGGAACCCACACAGCCAACCAAGCAGTTCAAGACCCAGGTCCAGCAGCTTGAAAAACATATTGGGGATTAACTAGCAAGTGACATAATGGTTGCATTGCTGGACTCTCATGTAGTCGGCAGAGGTTTGTGTCCTGGACTCAGTGGCTTAAAACTCACACCAGGTGCATATTCGTGCGTGCCCAAGATCCTGAGAGAAGAATGGAAGAGAATGGATTGTAGTGTAGTCATTCCCCCTGGGGGGTGATTTCTTGCTGTTTTTCTCCGTCTCATTGGCAAGCACAAGTGCCCTATAGCAAAACTCTCTCTCTTTAAAAAAAAAAAAAAAAAAAAAAAAAAAAAAACCACAAAATACGCTGAGATATATGTGCATGTGTCCATATGTATGTGTGTACGTGTGCATGTCCACCAGGAGAGGCAGATGGAAAAAGGATTCTGGTATAGCCATCCCTCATGGGGATGCTTTCTCACTTTCTCCTTTCTAACACAGGTGTCTTCTAACAAAATTAAAAAAAAAAAAAAAAAAAAGATGTAAGAAGAAGTCAGCAATATACCATCAGATGATTACCAAATAAAAACTTAATAAGGCCTAGATCTATAGCCTAGTGGTTAAGGGACCTTGATCCCACATGGCTGACTGTACAGTTCTAATTCCAGCTTTGGCAGCTTGAAAAATATGCTAGGCACATATGTGTGCATGCCCCATAACCCAACGGGATGAATAGATGAAGAAAAGATTGTGGTGTGACCATGCCCTATTGGGGATGCTTTCTCCTTCTCCCTCTGTTTGGTTAGTGCATGGGTCCTCTGGTAAAATTTTAAAATAATAAAGAAAATTTTAAAGGATTATGTGTATATTACATGGAAGCAGAGAAGATGTATACAGACACAATTACAGAATCCCTACCAAAATCAACTTATCTGACTGACACTTACCCTTTGGTCCACGGGGCTTAACCCCTGTGCAGTTTTCCCCTTCTTACTATGTTGCAAATTATCACAATCATATTCAACTTCTGGCTTCCCAATATCTCTGCAAAATGTACATATCCAGTCCCCACTAAACAGGGAAATAAGCAATTAGTCCACATAATTATAACAAAGCCTGCTCTAGACAAGTTCCTTCAGTGTCTTTTTATTTATCTTTACCCTAAACTCTTCACATCTACATAAATTGGGGGATAAAAGGAAAAAAGGAGAGTTGAAAGAAACAAATATGACGACTATTTCATGGTCTCTGAAATCAACAGACAAAAGATTTATGAACATAAAAGTAAAATGTTAACTAGAAGAATGATTAGCTCTAGAATCAAACACTCCCACTTGTAGATCCAAGGACTGATTTCTGAAATTTAGTAAATTGCCCAATCTCACTACAGAATTACACACAGATTATAGGTTTTAGAACCTAGCCTAGCATACTTGTCCCACTTTATTAGCTGGTATTCAGCTTGTCTTGGGTGCTCACCAATGAATGCGTTAATGCTTAAAACAATATTTAACAGTCACGAGGTCAAACAGTCTGAGGACAAAGTTCAATACTGAAGGTATTCCATGCAAATGGAAATCAAAAAAAGGCTAGAATCGCAATACTGATATCATATAAAATAAGGCTTTTAAGACAAAAACTGTAAGAAGAGACAAAGGACACTGTCTAGCACTAAAAGGGCTAATTCACCAAGAAGATACAACACCTATAAATACCTATGCACCCAACTCAGGAACACTTGACTCCATGAAAGAAAAACTGTTAGATCTAAAGGGTGAGATAGACTGCAACACAGTAATTATTAGGGATCTCAATACTCCACTATCTCCCTTGGAAAGATCATCTAGACAAAAAATAAGCAAACAGATACAGGATCTAAATGATGCCTTAAATGAAACAGCCTTGACAAACATCTATAGAATTTTCCACCCCATAATCACAAAATAAACATTTTTCTCATCCCCACGTGGAACCTTTTTGAAGACTGACCACACGAGGGAACCAGCAGTTAGCGTAATGGCTATGTCACTGGACTCCCACGTAGTCGACCGCGGTTCGCGTCCCGGACCCGGTGGTTTAAAACTCATGCCGGGCGCGTGTGCGTGCGTGCCCAAGATCCCGAGAGGAGAATGGAGGAGAAGGGATTGCGGCGTGACCATCCCCCCTGGGGGGTGATTTCTCGCTTTCTGTCTCTAATGTCTCTCTCTGTCTGGCGAGCGCATGTGCCCTATAGCAAAAACCTCTCCAAAAAAAAAAAAAAAAAAAAAAAAAGACTGACCACACGAAAGGGCACCAAATAAGGCTTTACAAATTCAAAAGTATAGAAACTATATATATATAGCATCTTCTCTGACCATGATGGAGTTAAAGTTGAAATTAATTTAGAAAATATACAAGCATATGGAAACTAAACAACCTACTCCTGAATAACTTCATAGCCACTGAAGAAATTAAGACTGAAATCAAAATAGTCACTGAAACCAATGAAAACAAGTCTATGAGTTTCATAACCTATGGGACACAGCAAAAGCAGTCATAAGAGGGAAGTTTTCATAGCAATTAGTACACATAAGGAAAAGATGGGAAAGGGGGCAAATAGACCACCTTAAATAACAACACACCTCAGGGAACTGGAAAAACAACAATTCCAGGAGAAAAAAATAATAAATATTTGAGCAGAAATAAATGAGATAGGGAACAGACAAACTGTACAGGAAAAAAGTAAAACCAAAAGCTAGTTCTTTTAGAAGATAAACAATACTAATTCACTGTTAACTAGACTAAATAAGAGAGAAAGGAACCAGATAAATCAAATTCACTATCAAACAGGCAATATTACAACATATGAAAGAGAAATATAAACGATCATTAGAGAATAGTCTGAGCGACTACACACCAATAAGAAAACCTGGATGAGATGGACAAATTTCTGGATACATATAATCTACAAAGACTAAATCAGGAAAACATAAAGAGCCTGAATAGACCAATAACAGTCAATGAGATCGAATCTGTAAAAAAAAAAAAAAAAAAAAAACAAACCAAAAAAAAAAAACAAAAAACCTCCCAAAGAAAAGTCCAAGTCCCAATGGTTTCATTTCTGAGTTCTACAAAACTTTTAAAAAGAGCTAACCCCCATTCTACTTCAAACTATTTCTAAAGATCCAAAAGGAAGGAACCCTCCCAAATCCATTTTATGAAGCCTCCATCACCTTCATCCCCAAAACAGACAAGGCCATAACAAAATAAAACTACAGACCAATATCTATGATAACTACAGATGCAAAAATGCTCAACAAGATACTAGCAAATCATATCCAATAACACATTAAAAAGATGATACACCACAACCAAGTAGGATTTATTCCAGGGATGCAAGGGTAGTACAACCATAAATGTAATAATACACTGCATTAACAGAAAGAAAGATAAAAACTGTGTGATTATATCAGTCAAGGCAAAAAAAGCATTTGAGAAAATATAACATCCCTCCATGATTAAGACTCTCAGCAAAATCAGCATAAAAGGGACATTTCTCAACATAATGAAAACCATATATGAAAAACCCATAGTTAACATCATACTAAACTGGGAAAAGCTGAAAGTTTTCTACTAAAAACTGGAATGAGACAGGGCTGCCCGCTTTTTTCCACTCCTTTTCATATAGTACTGGGAGTCCTAGCCAATACAATCAGACAAGAGAATAAAATAACAGGCATTAAAATAGGGAAAGAAGAAGTGAAATTATCTCTATTTGCAGATAACATGATTATGTACATAGAAAATCCACAAGAATACACACACACACACACACACACACACACACACAAAACATCCTGAAAGTGATAAATGATACAGTAAAGTGGCAGGATACAAACTCAATATACAGAAATCTAAAGCATTTCTATACATGAACAAGGAACAGACTGATGTAGAATTGAAAACAGCAATCCCATTTACAATAGCCACAAAAAGTGTAAGATACCTAGGAATAAACCTAACTTAAGAAGTCAAAGAGCTCTACAAGGAAAAATTATAAAAAACTAAAAAAAGAAATTGAAAATGACACAAAAAAGTAGAAAGACATCCCATGTTCCTTAATTGGAAGAATTAATATAATCAAAATGTCAATCCTAGCCAAATTAATCTACAAATTTAATGCAATCCCAACCAAATTACCAGAGATATTCTTCACAGATTTAGGGAAAAAAAAAAAAAAAAAAAAAAAAAAAAAAAAAAAAAAAAAAAAAACATAGAATTTGTCTGGAATCATAAAAGATCCCCCTATTGTCAAAGCAATTCTGTGCAAGAAGAGAGGAATAGGAGACATCTCACTCCCTGACCCCAAAATATATTACAAAGCTGTGATAATCAAAACAGCATGGTATTAGTACAAAAAACAGGCACGTGGACCAATGGAACAGAAGAGCCCAAAAATAAACCCCAAAACATACAGCCAACCAATTTTTTGGTTTTTTAGGGGTTTTTTTTTTTTGGAGAGGTTTTTGCTATAGGGTGCGTGCACTCACCAGAAAGATAAGAAAGACAGAAAGCGAGAAATCGCCCCCCGGGAGGATGGCCATGCCGCAATCCCTTCTCCTCTCAGAATTTTGGGTATGCACACACACGTGTCCAGCATGAGTTTAAGCCACTGGGTCCAGGACTTGAACCGCAGTCGGCTACATGGGAGTCCAGAGACATAGCCATTACGCTAACTGCTGGTCCCACAGCCAACTGATTTTTGACAAAGGGCACCAGTCAATCCAGTGGGGGAAAAAAAAATTCTCTTTAGCAAATGGTGCTGGAAAAACAGGTCATCCACCTGCAGACAGATTAAATTGGACTCCTATCTCTCACCATTAACAAAAATCAACTTACAGTGGATCAAAGATCACCTAAGATCTCAAACTATAAAACTAGTGGCAGAAAACACAGGGGAAACTCTTGGAGACATAGAGGTAGGCAAAGACTTCTTAAATAAGACCCCTAGTGCACAGGCAATGATGTTAAAAATAGACAAGTGAGACTACTTCTGGTTAAAGTGCTCTGCACAGTAAAAGAAACAATTAGAGTGAATTGGCAACATTCAGAATGGGGGAAATATAATTGCAAACTATGCCTCAGATAAGGAACTGATAACCAAAATATACAGGGAACACAAGTAGCTTATCCCCCCTAAAAATGTTACCAACCCAATTAAAAGATGTGCAAATGAGCTGAACAGGCAATTCTCTAAAGAAGACATACAAACAGCCAAAAAGCATATAAAAAGATGCTCAACATCGCTTAATACAAGGGAGATGCAAATCAAAACTACAGTTAGATACCACCTAATCCCAGAGTGGTTAAGATTTTAAAAATACAGAATGTTAAGTACTGGCAAGGCTATGGTGAAAAGGGAACTCTCCTATGCTGTTGGTGGGAATGTAAATGAGTACAGCCACTGTGGAGAACAATATGGAGGTTCCTCAAAGACCTACAAATAGAACTGCCATATGATCCAGCAATTCCACTGCTGGGTATCTATCCAAAGAATAGCAACACAGTCAGAAAAGTACTTGCACATCCATGTACTGCAGCATTAGTCACAATTGCTAAGACCTGGAACCAACCCAAATTTCCACAAACAGATGATTGGATTGAAAAAAATGTGACACATATACACTACAGAATACTACTCAGCAAGAAAAAACACTGAGACCCTGGCATTTGATAGAAAGTGGATGAATATGGAAGATATACTGCTAAGTGAAACATGCCAGACTATGAAAGAGAGGCACGGTATGTCCCCATTCAATACATACTGTCTGTACTCTATGGCAGAAACTTAAAGACTAGAAGATATAAAAGCACAGAGAACAATTGTGGGCACTAAAGACAGTGTGTGAGGAGGGTAGGAAATAGGAGAGGGGAGAAGAAGGGAATCAAGGGGGAAAAAAAATTTAAGGGTCACAAAAATGGAAAATTACCTGTTGATGATAACATGTATGATAATATCTTTAACCAGACTTACACAGTGGACTCATGATGGGAAAATTCATTTTGTATGCTGTACTGCTCTACAGTGATTGAATATATTAAAAAATAACAATAAGATATATTTTAAAAATGAGATGCTGTGTTGGGGCAGGCAGGTGGCATGGTGGTTAATGTGCTGGACTCCCACACAGCCAACCACTGTTCAAGTCCCAGACTGGAGACTTGCTTTCTCACTTTCTCTTTCTGTCTCTCTCTGGTCAAGTTAAATAATATAAATAAAATGATTCTTACAAAAGAGATTAATAATAATAAATAAAATAATTCTTAAAAAAGAGATTGATAGTAATAGGTAAAAAAATTTGCTGACCCCACAGCCTTGGAGGCAAGGGTCTAGTGGTTAAGAGAGCAGGATTCCACATGGCTGCCTATAGTTTAAGTTCTTAGCTCCAGTGGTTTGAAAAACACACCAGGCACAGGTGTGTGCATGCTCAAAATCCCAATAGGAAAAAATGGAAGAGAAAGGGATTATGGCATGACCATGCCCCATTTGGGGGTACATCTTCCCTCTCCCTTTCTCTGGTAATTAAAAAATTCACCTTCAGGAAGAAACAGACTTTCTCCAAGACACTAATCCTCTTGCCCCTCTTAATTTAGATCTTTATCTAATTTGTTCACACTGAATATTAATTGAAAGCCAAGAGATGAAGTCTATTATCACTAATGTACCACTTAGATCTTAACACATTTTTTCATTCTGTTCTTAGTTTCCTTAGGAGGTAATATTAAAGAAATAATAGGCTCTTTGTTTTATAGGACTACTATGCATTGGTTATGAAGGCTGCCTGGGGGCCAGACAGTACTGTAGTAGTAAAATATAATGCTCTGCAAGGCAATGCCACATGCTACAGTTCTCACTTCAAGTTCTGAAGGCCTCCCTCAGTACACTGAGCACACAGCTGCCCATAATCCAGGGCTGGTTGGAGGCCGGATGTAGATTATGGCATCAGGACTTGTTCAGGGTCTGTCTGTCTGTCTGTCTGTCTCTCTCTCTCTCTGGCTCATGGAAGAAACAAACTTGGGGGGGGGAACACCACCTGCCCCAAACAACTTTCTGCTATTTATTTTTCTAGCTTACAAAAATCAACAACGACGACAACAACAAAACAACTATTTCACTAGTACCTTGGAAAGCTAAGAAGTGTTGGAACATGACAAGTTAGATGAAAGACCTTCGGGCATTTTTCACAGCACAAGAGATCTCCTCCATTTTGGCAGACAGCACACCAGTCTTCATTTGGGTCATCATCTTTGCTGTTGCCATCTCCTCCAATCCTTACAGACCTGTGCATGAGGCTTCGAATTGAGGACTTTCCATTAACAAGGCTGCTAAGCCCTGACTGTTTGCAGCTTTCATTCATATCTGCAGGCTCCGTTTTCACATGGTTTTCCAGGCTTGTTAATGCATCTAACTCACTCTCTAGATGCAGGTTGGTTGAGAGAGGTGGTGTCAAGCTACTCTCAGGACTGCTCAACTAAAAGAAAACAACAACAAATCCTTGAAGAATCACTTAATACATTTTGTATGCAGTGTGAGTATATTTAAAAGTTATGTCAATATGCATACATAATACCAACATAACTTAAAATTTAAGGAGTCTACCCTTCTAATACTGGGTTCAGTCAGATATTAATTAAATGCTAAATGAGAAGTGAACATAAGATTATACTTTTCCTGTAGAAGGCTGACAATGGCATACTATTTTTCACTCTGAATCTGTGGCATAGCATTAGAGAAGCATTCTGTAATATTCTTCTGCTCGCATTTCATTCTACTTTTAAGAATACTGTGACAATGAAAAGGGAATCTTTCACCACCCTTTTGTTCCCATTTTTAGGGAGGTACTTTACCTTCTAAACCAAGTTCTAGATGAAAAGATGACACTGCTCTAACCTCAAGGCTAAATGTATTGTTTCCTAAACATATACCTAACATGTTGAATATACTAATGTCCTGAATTTTATACACACACACACACACACACACACACACACACAAATTCCTATGTGCAAGCCATTCATAAAATGAGACAAAAGCCTGGTTAAGAAGAAAAAACAAAAATTGAAATTTCTAAATGAAGAGGCACTTGGCTATCTTTTATTCTACATTATAAATTTTCTAAAATGTTTCATCCAGTAAACTCTAGAATGATTAATAATTCATAAGTCAAAGGCAATCTCCGTAACACCAAACTCTTAAGTCAATAAACTTCTTTCATGCCAACAATCTTAATGCTGAGCTTGCAGGTCCAGGGCAATAACCAAGGATCTTTTTTGTAGCCTAAGATTCAACTGAGATCAATAATAAATTCAGAAAAAGACAGAACCCCATTCAGCATTATGGCAAAAGCAGTACAAACTCGAAGATAATTTCAGATGAATACTTAAAATGATTATTTCTTTTCTGATTAATTACAGTTGACTCTTAGAGAAAAAAGGATGAGGTTGACTGCTGAAGAGAGAGACAAAAGAGACTGGCAGCCAAACAGAGCAGTGGGTGAAATGGACTCTAGATTTTATGTTGGATAGGTCTTCATATTTAAAAAAAGAAAATAAAAAGGTTGGGGTTGAAAAGAGATTTTTGGCTTATGTCAGACACAAAAATTAAAAGATAAATGTCTACAGAACCACTATTTGATCTAATATATTGGGTTACTGGAAAAGTCATGATGCATTTTTGCATAGAAAAACATGGAAAAAATATGTCATGACTTTTTTGATAACCTAATACTTAGAGATGGAAGACTCACTAAGTGACCTCCTCAAGTTTCTGTCAGACCCTGGTAGGAGCTTACCATGCAAGCGCTCCTCCTGCCATCCTCTGTCTTTTCTTGTTTCACAGCTCCTGAAAAGCTACATATTTCATCTTCAGTCCCAGGTTCTTGTTTGACCTTTACTTGGTCAGACTTGAAACTAAGACTTGTCTTCTCAGCAGTTCTTCCTGATGACCCACAGCTAATTTAAAAAAG
The DNA here is from genome assembly GCA_026018925.1 of Tupaia tana. Lineage (NCBI taxonomy): Eukaryota > Metazoa > Chordata > Mammalia > Scandentia > Tupaiidae > Tupaia > Tupaia tana. Next base: position 82,388,446 of record JAKSZU010000004.1, read on the forward strand.
ACAACAAATAAAGGTTACACATATTTAGTTGTATACTGTAAATAAAAACAATTACAAAGAAAAGTCATGTTCATTAAAATGAAAACACAATAGACAATTTATAGAAAACAAGGACACTCATAACACAGTTAAGAGGAATGTGGCATAAGTCTACCTTCAAACTCTTTAAAAATGTAGATCTGACTTTCAAAAGACCCTAAAAACACACTTACAGTCTGAGGCATTTACATTAAATTATTTAAGGAGTCTAGCAAACAATTATTTTTCCTAATCAGTAGTATAAATGTCAGTAATTGCTTCCCTTTATAAAAATAGTTTCAACTTATCTTATCTCCCCAAACATCTAAAGATACACCAGTAATAGTGGTTCACGAAGCCTCTTCAAAGAGACTTTTGGGAGTAGAGGATGGAGAAAGGGCAAGGACCAACAATGTTCTTATTTAATCAATATAATGACAGGCAAGAGGAAAGGTACAGTTTGATCTAAAACACAAAGCAAAATTACTGCTAAGAATGAATTAACTGGTAAGGCTATATTGCTATTGAGAATGAACACCTTTTCATTCAGTTTGTACTTTTCTTCTAAAAGCACAAATTACTTATTTAAAGTAAATTTAAAAGGCCAAGCAAATGTTTAATAGGACCAGTCATCAGAATGCATAAACACACATATATAGGTATGTAAAAAAACATTCAGAGATAGTCCCATAGCCTAGTGGTTTAAGGAACTGGATGCCACACTGACAACCATGGCTCAAATCCTGGGCACCAGCAGGCGCATGTGTGCGCATACCCCAAATCCCGGATGGAGAAATGGAAGAGAATAGACTGCGGGATGACCATGCCCCAGAGGCATGGTCTGTCTCCCTCATTGTCTCTCTCTGATAAGTGCATATGCCCTCTGGCAACTAAGAAATAAAAAAAAATTCATATATTATTTTAAATAAAATCTTCCTTGCATTGTACTAAACTATTTAAACTAGAGAATATAACAGTAAAATAAATACAATAGCAACTGCATTTTGTCTTAAAGCACATAAGCAAAGCACAAACACACTCCTATTTCTTAGCTCTGTGTAACAAAAATACCTGAGTAGTAATAAACAAGACAGTAGCAATAAGTGGCCCTAGTACCAAGAAGATTGTCTCCAGACAATATTTCCCTGTTAATCTGACCAGAATTTCTCCAGAAAATGGCTGATTTTGGGTCTAAGATTAAAAAATGTACAAAATGACCAGAGATTGAGAGAGAGACAGAGAGTAAAGGAAAGTGAGAAAGCAAACCACCAGGTTGAGAACTTGAACCATGGTCAGTCATACAGGAGTCCAGTGCCTTAACCACCATGCAATCTGCCAGCCCTTAGCTACTAATTTTTTAAGACGTAATTATGGTTGTGTGGTTATAAATTTCTTATTGTTAAGTGATGTACACTGAGGCAGTCACAAGTTAAATAACATGGTGGCAGAATTTCTTCAAAATAATTCAGACCAGGAAGAAGCAGCAGGAGTATAGAAGAAACAAGACTGGCCATAACTTGATCATTGTCGAAGCTGGGTGACAAGCATATACAGGTTCACTGTAATATTCTACTTTTATTATATATTTGAATTTTTTTAAAAAGAAAAAAATTAATTAATAACATAATACTCACCTGCCTCGACTGCCAGTACTAGATGTACTAGGGGGTCTCACAGGTGTGTGAGAATTGGATAAACCTAAAAAATAGTAGGGAAAAATGAACATCTATATAAGAATATCCAGAATTCATTCTATCTGCTAGTTATAGAATTTAAGATTATTTTAACTCAATTTAGAAATTCTTGACAACCAGAATTAGTTGCAAAATCAGGGATGGCATATGTAATCACTAGCAGACACCATTCGATTTGCTTCAGCTGAGCACAGACATCACCTCAGAATCCTCCTCAGAGCAACAATATCCAATCAAATACTACCAGATCAGGACATCTGTGATCCCTCCCTGAAGTCATCTGATAAAATATTCTACTTAAGATTCCCATTAATTATTCTCTTCACAAGTCCTGGAATAATTTTAACTAAACTTCAAGAAAATTGGGATTCCAAAAAAACTTTATGATGTACCTCATGCAAAATCCACACTTAAATTTGAATTGATATTTCTCTAAAAATATCTGTAAATTCTATCTACATCTAGATATAATATAGAGATCTATACCTAGAAATAATACAATATAGATAGATATCTATATCTAGAAATAATATAAGTGGTCAGTTTCAGTTAGGAAAAAAAAAAACATTTAATTTACATCAGAAGAATATACTCCATAACTACTTTGGAACTGTTAACCTGTTTGGAGTTGCTTTCTATCATGCATTTTTCAGAGTCCTATTTGAATCACCTTGTAATAGGGTCAAAACAACTAATGGGATTTTGGATGAGAGTGGCACTCATGAACACTGTAGTAGTTTCCAAAAAATTTATTTTAAAATTACAATTAAAAATTCACTTACCTTTCCTCAACTCTTGTTTTTTAAACAATTTTTCAATATTTCATTACTTTATCAGGAGTTTTAAATTGGGTAATAAAAACAAAGAACACTTTAACTGACCATCTGTATTATAACATATAAGACAAAGAAAGGAAACACAGGGCTAGCAGGTGGCATGATGGTTAAGGCAGCTGGATCCCATATGGCCAACTGCATGGTGGAGTCCCAGACCTGGTGGCCTGAAAAACACACCCGGCAAGTGTACATGAGTGCATGCCCATCCCCTCTGAGGGCGCTTTCTTTCTCTCTCTGGCAAACAGACATACCCTACTGCAAAAACAATAATTTAAAAAAGTAAATACAGCTACAAACCCAGCAAAGAATGTGAATAAGGTGAGGGCTGGTTACTTTAGAGTTATAAACAGTATAAACCACAGTTACAGACTTTTGAACTTCAGTAAGCAAAAGACTGCCAACATTATTTGAATAAAACATTTTTAAAAAATCAGAAAAAATGTGTTACTGTGATAGTTAATTTTATGTTTCGACTTGGCTAGATGTGATACCCAGATGTTTGACCAGTACAAATGTTGAGAAGATAGTTTTTAGATGTGATTAAATCAATGGTTTGAGAAAAGTGGAATATCCTCCATAATTTAGGAGAACCTTATTCAGTGAGTTGGAGTCCTTGAAAGTCAGAGGTTCCCAGGGACCAGCAGATGGCATAATGGTTATGTCATTAGATTCGCATGTAGTCGACCGTGGTTCAAGTCCTAGACCCACAGCTGAAAACTCATGCTGGGTGCATGTGTGTGCGTGCCGAAGGTCCTGAGAGGAGAATGGAGGAGAAAGGACTGCAGCATGGCCATCTCCCTTGGGGGATGAGTTCTCGCTTTCTGTCTCTCTGCCTCTCTCTTCTCTCTGATGAATGCACATGCCCTATAGCAAAAATCTCTCTTTTAACAAAAAAGAAGTCAAGAGGTTCCCATATGAAAGAAGGAACTCTGCCTCCAGACTCTGTACTCAAGGCTGTAACATACTCTCTTCCCTGGGCCGCTGCTTGCCAACCTGTCATCCAGATTTCTGACTTGCCAGCTCCCACAAAGTGAGCCAACTTCTTAAAATATATCTCTCAATCTGTCTCTCTCCACACACACACATACATATCCCTCCTATTGATTCTGTTTTCCTGGAAAGCCCTGACTGATACAGATTCTAAGAGACATTTTTTTTTTTTTAAAGGTTAGAGAAATTTGGCAATACCATTTGTTTTACCTGATGATCCTGGAGATAGAGCAGAAGGTCCTGGGGAAGGATTCATGGTGCTTGTAGGCTGTGGGGGTAGGTGGCTGCCTGAGATGTATCTACTTAGTAGATTATCTAAACTACTTGAGCCAGCATCTTCCAACTGAAGAGAGAGAACATAAAGATAAGTTGCTTTGATTAAAGCAGAGAAATTATTAATTTTATTAGTATCACCATCTATACTCAGTTTAATTTAAAAAAAAAAAAAAAAGACTATCCAACATTAAATTCAGCTTAATTGTTAGGCTCCTCTTAGGACCCACATTGTATAAAGTTTATATGAATACAATTATAATTAATATTATCAACAAATATTCAGCTGTTCTAGGGAAAACCTAATGATTCATAAACTCCTATTTGTTCTACTATGAAAGTAACTGACACACTCCAACTCTTCTCCTTTTTTTTCAAAACTGCTGCCAATATCAGCGTCCTTGTCCTCAGTCTCTCTCCCCTTATTTGAAGTGCACAGTCCTGCAGAATCATTCACCTAAATAGACATGTAACCACATCAGCATACAACTTCAAAGGTCGGAGATTTTATAGACCATGAAAGCCATTAGACTAACATATAAGACAATTTATTACATACAAAAAAGGGGGAGGGTCAGTAAGCAATCTGAGCTCTTTTCTTACTAAGAGGCCAACTTAGGATAAAGTCAGAGTACCCAGCATTGTGATTTGGGGGCTGGTTCCCAACTTCAATGTTAGCCTCCTATCTTTACAACATCGCACCTACACTGTAGAGCTGTGAAGATCAACTGAGAAAATATTTATGTAAGAAAAAGTAAAAACATACAACTTAAGTATCCTTAAGTACCTTAAGCTGTATTACCTTGTATTGTATTTTACACTGCTGCATATAAGAGATGATTAAATTCTTATTTAAATAATTGTTCATCTTTTCATTTACTGGCCTACTTGAACCCACACTTGTCACCCTTCAATCTTCAATATTCTCTCCCTGGGGATCAGCAGTTGACGTAACGGCTATGTCATTAGACTCCCATATAGTCGCCCGCTGTTCGAGTCTCGAACCGGGTGGCTTAAACTCACTCTAGGCGCGTGTGTGTGCGTGCCCAAGATCCTGAGAGGAGAATGGAGGAGAAAGGATTGCGGCGTGGCCATCACCCCTGGGGGCAGATTTCTCGCTTTCTCTCTTTCTGGCGAGTGCATGCACCCTAAAGCAAAAACCTCTCTCTAAAAAAAAAACTCTCCCACTAAAAGCCAGATCATTTGTTATGCAAATCTATTTCTGACTCAAGACAGAAAACTGAACATACTTATTTTCTCCTTCCTGTCCTGTCCTCTCTTCCTAAAAGCACACTGCCTTTCACAGCTTTAAGACTGAAGGGAATGCAACAGAGTAGAAATTTTGGAAGAAACTAGGAATATAAACCAAGGTAGAATGGAGCAGCTCACAACATATCACAAGAAAGCATCTTCCTTAAAAAATAAATAGGACAATTTTCCCAAAGTCCTTTAAAAACAAACAAAAAAACAAAACAAAATAAAACAAAACAAAAACCCATGCCATAGACATGAAGGAATGAAGGTGAGAGCAGGCTGTGGATTAGCTGGAGGAACAATTAGGGGACAGCAGTAGTTATGGCTGCTTTCTCCACAGTCACAGGTTGGCCAAGGATGCATTCACTTAAGCTACAGGAAAATCCCTGGCTGCAATTCAAGTCAACTGGAAGATAAGTGAAGAAGGAAAATTCCTAATGTGAGCCAGAGATGGAATTGGGGATATAACCCATTTAAAAAGAAAGGGGGGGGGGGACCAGCAGTTAGCGTAACGGCTATGTCGCTGGACTCCCACATAGTCGACCGCGGTTCGTATCCCGGACCCAGTGGCTTAAAACTCACGCCAGGTGCGTGTGCATGCGTGCCCAAGATCCCAAGAGGAGAATGGAGGAGGAGGGACTGCGGTGTGGTCATCATGTGATTTCTCGCTTTCCGTCTCTATGTCTCTCTCTGCCTGTCCGGCGAGCGCACGAGCCCTATAGCAAAAACCTCTCCAAAAGAAAAGAAAAGAAAGGAGGGGGAAAAGATCAGAAAGGGACCTGAAAATTCCATATTATCGACCCCTACTATATTCCCCACCTGTGATTTATGCCTCTGTCCAGATAAACAAACTTAAGGCTAGAAGAGCACACAGGTCAGAAAGACGTGAACAGGAAGTAAATAAAATGTCTTCACTGATGCCATGAGAGTCTCCAAAAGGGAAATACCAACTGAAGCATTTGCCTCCAGGTTTCCCCACACATGGGTAACGAGTCACTATCAACACAGTTAAAAATCTAACAGGAATGATCTATCTAATAGCTAAGATCACTGATGAAGGTGGCTACATGAAGCAACAGATTTTCTATGTAGACAAAACGGCTTTACATTGGAAGATGACACCATCTAGGACTTTTATGGCTAGATAAGAAAAGCTAATACCTGGCTTCAAAGCTTCAAAGGGCAGACTGATTCTCTTGGTACAGGCTACAGTAGCTAGTAACTTTAATTTGAAACAAATGCTTATTTGCCATTTTGAAAATTCCCTAGGCCATTAAGAATAATGCTACATCTGGCCAGCTGTGGCAGCACAGCAGTAACACAATGCTCTGTGATCTGAGGCCATATAGGAAGGTTCTGGGTCCATATCACAATGTGTCCCTATGTATTCCAGGCATGTATGCCCATGATCCCAGCTGGCTGAGTCTAGGACTAGCTCACACATGAGGATTCTGTAAAGGGATGCCTCCCCATCTTCCCCTCTCCGGGAGAAAATACATACAAAAATATGAATTATGCAAATCTACTCTGTTTATGCTCTGTAAATAGAACAACAAAGCCTGAACAACAGTACATCTGTTTACAGCACGGTTTTTACATTGAATATTTTAAGCCCATGTTGAGACCTACTACACAGAAAAAAGAATTCCTTTTGAACTGTTATTGTTCATTAAGAATACAACTTGATCACCCAAGAGCTCTGACGAAGATGTACAAGGTGATTAATGTATAAAACTGGCTAATACATCATCTGTACCCCATGGATCAAGGAGTAATTTCAACTTTTAAGTCTTATTTAAGAAATACATTGCAGGGCCAGCAATGAAGCACAACAATTAAGAGAGTAGGTCCTGCATGGTTAACTGCAGTTTGAATCATGGCTCTAGCAGCGTGAAAAACATGCAAGGCACACGTGCATGCATGAGTGCCCGAAATCTTGACAGAATGAAGGAATGGAAGTAAAGAGATTACAGTATAATCACACCCATTGATAAAATAACTGCAGATGTGGTATAAACTACAAGAGAAAGAATTAGAAATGGGGTCTGAAGATATGATTGAATGAATTACTATAATCCCATAATAAAACTTAAACAAATGAGGAGCTGCTTAATGAAGGAAACAGAGATTTCCTGAGAAGGAACCTATTCCTGATGAAGACGCTATGAACATTGTTAAAGTAACAATAAAGAATTTAGAATACTACCTAAACTCAGTTGACAAAGCTGTGGCACAGTTCGAGAGGACTCTTATTTAGACAAGAAGTTATACTTTGGGTAAAATACTAACAGCTTCATCAATTCATTGTTGTCTTCTTTGAAGAAATTGCCACAGCCACCTCAATCTTCAGCAAAAAATGATGATTAGTCAATAATCATCAAAATTAAGGCGGGGCCTGCACAGCCGGGCCTGCGCGGCTGGGCCTGCGCCTCTGCCTTGCGTGCCGCGGCTGGGGCTCTGCTTCATGTGCCGTGGCCTGGACCGCCTGGCCCCTGCTGCCTCTCCAGCGCTGGGTGTGTCCCGCGCTCAGCGCCAACGCGGGCCAGCAGCGCGGACCGGCCGAACTCGCCGTCCTTCCTTTCTCGGGCTGGGTGGGCGAGCGGGAGGTGGTGCTGGATCCCGCGCACATTCACGCACTCGGGGCTGGCGTGTGGCCGCTGGGCCTGCATGTGGCCGCCAGGCCTGCGCCTGCACGTGGCCGCCGGGCCTGTGCCTGCACATGGCTGCTGGGCATGCGCGTGGCTGTCAGGCCTGCAACTGCGCGTGGCTGCCGGGCCTGTGCTTGGACGCCGGGCCTGCGCATGGCCCCCAGGCCTACGCCTGACCGCTGGGCCTGCACCTGCGCGTGGCCACCGGCCGCAGGCAACAAACTGAAGCCAAAAACTAGGACTAAGAACTTGCAACTACAAGCAACAGAAAGAAACTTTAGCTGTTTTAAACCAATTGAGAAATATATTGTATAGGAGGATTTTCTCTGCCTATGGACAGTGAGAAGATGATGGTTACCAGCCCTGCATTACCTCAGGGAAAATAAGAAATACTCTACCATTCTTAAAGAAGCCAGATACCCGAGGATACTCATGCTGCAGATCCCCACAACACCATTCCCAGTGATCACAAGATGGATGCTGTGCCGCATCAACTGATAATCATCTCTGCTTTCTAGAACTGCTTTCCTGAAACTGTATTCCATGGAGATTCACCTACAATTGCGGAACTGCACGAGACCCACCCTTAATCCAACCCGGAATAGAATCTATGCTCCCTATTGTTAAAAACTTTATGAGCGGATAATTGAAAAAAAAAAAAATACTGAAAGAACTGGAAGGTATCATAGCAGGGAAGGCAACTGCAGATACTAGAGACAGTATGGGAGAGGTAATGGGAATGAGTAATTGAGGGCGGAAGGGAGGGATTCAGGGAACAAACAATACACTTAATAGACACAAAAATGAAAAGTTGTCTGTTGATGATAATGTATATGGTAATACCATTGTTTTGACTAATGTGCACTGTATTTATGCTGGGAAAAACCACGTTGTACACGGTAAAGAGGTGCAATGATTAAATGTAAAAATAAAATAAAATAAAAATTAAGGCGATACCCTCCACCAGCAAAAATAATAAAGGTTATTAAAGGCTCAGATGATTGCTAGCATTGTTTATCAATAAATCACTTTAAAATGAAGGTATGTACACTGACTTTTAGATGTAATACTGTTGCACATGTAATGAACTACTTTAGTGTAAACATTAACTGTTTGTTATAGGCACCAGGAAACCAAAATATTCACTTTATTGAGATTTTTACTTTATTAGAAAAGAATCAGCACTACCTTCATGGTATGCCTAAATGCTTTGTTTAGGACAGTATTATTCTTAAAACAATAAACTTCACAACATTATAGGTATCTAATGATAAGGATGCATATATTTGGGTATTAAAAAGTTCTTATAGGCTGGCTCCCTGGACTGGCAACTTAAGCCCCAGACTTACAGTTTGAGCAATGCACCAGGCATGTGTGCATGTGCGCCCAAAATTACAAAAGAAGGGAGAGATAGAGAAGGGATTTTGGTATGACTATTCCCTAATTGGGGAGGAAATGCTCTCTCTCTCCTCTCTCTCTGGCAAGTGCATGCACATGCTAGGGAAAAAAAGTTCTTCCATAAATTCTATAACATTTAAATTTACATGTGATTTATCAGATACAAATACATAGTTTCCCAACACTTATATACCCAGTATAGAACTACAATAAATTTTAATTCCCAAATGGGCTAAACATGGATAGTTTCCAAAAAATGTATAAACCATCAGAATACTAAATCTATTAATCTAAATGTAATCTAATATTCCTCCATCTGTTGAAAGTTATCAGGTTTGAGCTGGCCCTGTGATCTAGCAGTTAAGGGAATTCAATCACACATACATGACCAGTTTGAATTCTCGCTTAGAAGCTTAAAAAAAAATACCAGGCATGCGTGAGTACATGTGTGTTCCAATTCTCAACAGGATGGAGAAATGAAGGAAAGGAGCTGCAGTGTGACCATACCACATTGGGGTATCCTTGCCCCACCCCTGCACCCCATCTCTCTGGCAAGCTCACACACCCCTGGGCAATTAAAAGAGGTGGCAGGCAAGAGACCTCAGAAGTCCTTCATGTTAAATTTACTACTCCCCATTATCTCCCTTCTACATTCCTCATAGTAAGTGACATCTAGACCTTTCAAACTCATCCTTTTTTAGCCCAACCTGTTAGTACGAAGGGAGGACTACCTCTTTCGGATCCAACAGAAGAATGATAAAGATCTGACCACATTTTGATCCTGAGCCTTCTCTCTAGCTGTAAACTTATGCCAGAAATGCATCATTCGACACAAAGTTTGCCTGCTACCAGGCAGCAGAAAGGGAGAAACCAGTCTATTAGCAAAGCTAATATAATCAATTATTGTGCCTGTTTAGCAGTTTCATAATTTCTTCAAAGTAGAACAGGGAGAGAGAGAGAGAGAGAGAGAGAGAGAGAGAGAGGGAGGGAGGGAGGGAGGGAGGGAGGGAGAAGGAGAGAGCATTCCCCACATTGGGCATGGTCGTCCTGCAATCCCTTATTCCTCCTCCATTTCTCCATCCTGTCAGGATCCTGGGCATGTACATATATGTGCTGAGCTTGTTTTCAAGCCACCAGGGCCAGGATTAGAACCGCAGTCAGCCTTAGGGACTGGCTCACCTACCACTTGACTATGGAACCAACCTTAGGGAGTATCATAATTTGCTATTCATACAGCAGTCAATTTCCTATAAATTTAAAGTAATGAGGAATTCTAGGGTTTAAAATTTATTGCTACACACACACACACACACACACACAGTCTTCATGCTGCAATCCATCCCCAGCCAGCCAAGCTCATGAGCATTCACACATGTACCCAGCATCACAGGGAGACCTTGGGATGTGAGCACAGCACTGCTAACATGGCTTCAGCACCACGGAGAGCTGTGTTCCTGCAGAGTTGGGAGTGGTAGTGAGGGCCTAAAATATACACTCCAACTCCTTAAATAACATGAGACTTGGGAACCAGCAGTTAGCGTAATGGCTATGTCGCTGGACTCCCACGTAGTTGACCGTGGTTCGCATCCCGGACCCGGTGGCTTAAAACTCATGCCGGGCGCGTGTGCGTGCATGCCCAAGATCCCGAGAGGAGAATGGAGGAGAAGGGATTGCGGCGTGACCATCCCCCCAGGGGGTGATTTCTCACTTTCTGTCTCTATGTCTCTCTCTGTCTGTCTGGCGAGCGCACGCGCCCTATAGCAAAAACCTCTCAAAAAAAAAAAAAAAAAAAAAAAACATGAGACTTTAAGCAAACTAAAATACAAACCTGTATTGGCGGAATATCTGGCAGCGAAGGGAGGTTTTCCGGATTGGTAACAGAGGGGATTAGCTCTATTGCTGTAACAGAAGGGCTGGTGGGACCTCGGTTGGCATTTGCCATAGTTGCTGTAGTAGGACTCGTTGGGTTAATTGTGGTGTTGTGTACCGATACAACGGGAAAGGGTCCAGCATGCCCTGGATTTGAGTGCTGTTAAGAAAGAAAATATTTCATTACTTTATCTGCCAAGATATCCTAATGTGAAACATAACCTTTACAAAATGTTTTAGTTTAAGAAAAATACATAAATGGTTAATATCTATAGCTAAGAGACAAAGAATAGGCCCTTTCAAATTTATGCAAGGACAAACTAGCTCAAACTTGGCCTATTCATTTTTGTGAACTATCTTGGGAAAAACAGACTTTCTAATAATTAACCTGTCAGCCTGATACTATGATCTTATTTCTGAACAAGGATATAAATAATCTGGAGGCCTCCAAGCTTCCAAACAACAGGCTAAGACAGCCACTGTTCTGTCTATATTCCTTTTTAATCCTTTAGTCTTTTTATAATAAAAATAATTATATAAGACTGCTTGATATGATTAGAGGAACAATGGATTTAAAGAAAGAAAATATGAGGCCAGCAGTTGATATGGTGGTTAAGATACTAGATTCCACTTGGCCAATTCCATGGTTCCAGTCCCAGGCCTGGCGGCTTGAAAATACTGGGCGCATGTGCATGCTTAAAATCCTAAGGGGAGAATGGAGGAGAAGGAATTGCAACGTGACCACCCCCCGGGGGGTGAGTTCTCATTTTCTCTCTCTCTCTCTGAGTCTCTTCAGCAAGTGCATATACCCTATGACAAAAAAAAAAAAAAAATTAATAAATATATATATGTGTGTTTGTGTATGTGTGTGTGTGTGGGTGTATAAAATAAAATATGACATCAATTCCTGACTCTAGTACTGTGTGACCTTACGTGAGTCAAAAATCTTGGTAATTTAGAAATGTAGATAATATCTCATTTGTTTTGATCAGGAGGACTGGTATGAAGATAATTTAAAGATAGGTGAAAATATTTGGGAAATAAATTATTACACACATGTAAATAAGTAATTTGAAATATTTAAAAGTTAAAAATGCTGATATTCCATGATTTCTATATAGGAGTAGCCCCCCAAACTAAGAACAATGTTCTGAGATAGCTGATGAGTCTTACTCTACACTTCCATTCTTTGAACTGCTATTCCTAGCCCCATAAAGGCTTTCCATAAACTACAGGACACATGAATATGAGAACAGTTTTAAGGAAAGTAATGTCCTCAACCTTTCTATATACTCTTCTCTTTAAAGGTCTGATTTGCCTGGGACCAGCATGTGATATAATGCCTATGTTGCTGGACTCCCATGTAGTCGACCACGGTTCGATTCCTGGACCTGGTGGCTTGAACTCACGCCGGGCGCATGTGCATGTGTGCCCAAGATCCTGAGAGGAGAATGGAGGAAAAGGGATTGAGGTGTGGCCATCCCCCCAGGAGGTGATTTCTCACTTTCCATCTCTCTGTCTCTGTCTTTCTGGCAAGCGCATGCACCCTATAGCAAAAACCTCTCCAAAAAAAAAAAAAAAAATCTGATTTGCCTAATATGCTGTGCTCTGAAGTCTCCTTTTCCACTATTTCTTTCACAACTGCTTTACTCTGACTTGACAAAATAACAGGACATTTCTAACACATCCTAATCTTATTCTAAGCACACTGCCCTAGGATGAAAAAACCCTGCCAATATAATCAAAGGTACAATAGGAAATAAAAGTATAGGGTGTCAAGAAATGACTGGCTTCACAATCTGGGTAACAAATCTTGAAATAGTTTCTAGTATTTGATGATCAACCAAAATGAAGATCTGAGGCCAGCCTTTGGTGTAGTGGTAAAGGCAGCTGAGTGATTGCACGGTCTGAGTTTGAAAAATGTACCAGTGTGAGATTTCACCTTTCTTTCCCCCAGATCTAGGCAGGACAAGCTAATTACCAGCCATCTATATCTGAGTTCTGAGTGGTTCCTTAGGGATAGGACAACTGAAGATCTTCTGTCCAGACTTCACCCTCCTGACCCCAGATCTAACCCGGAAAAAAATGTATAATATATCAGATGACCAGAAACCACTGCAGAGGCACAAGAAATATGAGAAACCAAGAAAGTATCTCTTCCCTAAGGGAAAAGAATAACTCTTCATCCTCCACAGACAATACAAGGGAACTCATGGAAATTTCAGACAAAGAATTTGAAATATTCATAGTGACAAAGCTAACAGAGATGTAAGAGAAGAGAGACAACTAACTCTAGAAGATGCAGGAGAAAAGAGACACTAAGCTCCAGAAGGTGAGGAAGTTCTTGCATGATCTGAAAGGAGATAGCCACCATAAAAAAGAATTAAATGAAATGGTTAGGAATGAAGGCTGTAACACAGGAAATCAAAACCTCCCTTGAAAGTATTCAAAGCAGATTAGATCATGCAGAAGATCGAATCTCCATTGCTGAAGAAAAAACTTCCGAGCTAGAAAAATACAGAAAATCCCCCCAAAGTAAGATTAATATATGAGTAATACTAAAAACCATTAATGCCCAAACATCCGGATAATCGGTACCCTGAAGGTGAAGAAACTAATAAGGGGATTGATAATCTATTCCATGAAATACTAGAAGAAGCCTTTCCAAACCCAGAGGAGGCACTCAAATATCCAGACCTAAGAAATACAAAGGACCCCACATAGAATCAACCCAAGAAGATCTTCTGCAGGCCACATCATATTCAGATTGATCAAAACCAGACAGAGACAAGATACTAAAATTGGCAAGAGAGAAATGTCAAGTTACTTTCAAAGGATGTCCCATCAGGCTAATATCAGACCTCTCATCAGAAACAATCCAAGCAAGGAAAGAATGGGAAAATATATTCAAAGTGTTAAGTGAAAAAACAATTTCAACTAAGACTACCATACCCAGCAAGGCTATCCTCCACATGGGAAAAACACAAAAACATTCTCAGATAGACAAAACCTGAATTTACCAACACCAGACCAGTTCTCAAAGAAGTGCTGTAGGGAATACTATACCAGGAAAACTAAAGTTGGACACACAGAAATAAGAGTACAAAAAACAACCAAGAAGGACAAGTCTGGAGTTGAATGTTAACTTACTTTAAATAGAAAGATCAGACCACAGTAACACTGCAAATTCAATAGAAGAGAGATTAATTACATGAGACTGAACTGGTGAAACAGAATTTTATGACTTTTGACTAAAGTATTACTGATTTTCCTCTATGCTTTGTTTTCCAGATTTAAGAATTTTTGTCTTCTCTTAAGCTGCTGATAGTTTCATCTACATACTGCTTAAAGTGAATCATAACCATTTTCCTGACTTTAAGTCTTAAGAAAATTTCTCTTAACATTTTTAAATTTTGATCTATTAAAACTAAAACGTTTTTCTTGAAATTAAAAAAAGTGTGATCAATACAATGTGGGGGAAAAGGAATGGAAGAAAACTGTAGACACCAGAGACAGTGTGAGAAAAAGATGGGAAAGGACAGAGGGTCAGAAATAGGGGTAAAAAATAAATAAATAAAAATAAATGAATATATATATATATATATATATAACTAGAAATGGAAAATGTCTGTGTGTGTGTGTGTGTGTGTGTGTGTGTGTATGTGTGTGTGTGTGTGTGTATAAAAACTAGAAATGGAACATTTTTGACAGTAACATGAATGATTAAGCCACTATGCAATATATTCTGGATAGGAAATCACATTTTGTATGTTGTGATGATGCTTAGGGAATGAATGTAAATTAAGTTTTAAAAAAAGTTTCAGAAAAAAAACCTAAAACTGTTTTTCTTGAAACCAAAAAAAAAAAGCATTAAAAATACCTATTTGATGACTGCAGTAAGATATATAGCCCCAGCTAGGTGCTACTTTATAGTATGTTCATTCTACTCACTGAGGTTTATGCCTAAAGTCAGACTTGTGTTCATGGATATGTATATATCAGCTGTGCTTGCTATTCAAAATATTTAGATTAATTAAGATCTTCAGTGAATCAATAAAATGTGTGGTGGGGGGGAAAGGCATAGAAAGCAACCATAGATACCAGAGACAGTGTGGGAGGAGGGTGGGAGATGGCAGAGGGTGAGAGATAGGGAATCGAGGATGGGGAAAAAAGCAAAATGCACAAGAAACAAGAAATGGAAAGTTAATGTTGACGATAATAGATATGTTGATGTGCTTGACTGAGCCAATATACAGTGTATTCTGGATGGAAAAATCTCGTTTTATATGCTGTAATCATGTAAAGTGAATAAATGTAAATAAATAAATTAATAATAAAAAAAGTGGCGAGGGAACCAGCAGTTAGCGTAATGGCTATGTCGCTGGACTCCCATGTAGTCGACCGCGGTTCGCGTCCCGGACCCGGTGGCTTAAAACTCACGCCGGGCGCGTGTGCGTGCATGCCCAAGATCCCGAGAGGAGAATGGAGGAGAAGGGATTGCGGCGTGACCATCCCCCCTGGGGGGTGATTTCTCGCTTTCTATCTCTCTGTCTCTCTCTGTCTGTCTGGCGAGTGCACGCGCCCTATAGTGAAAAATCTCTCCAAAAAAAAAAAAAAAATAGCGAGCAGGCCTGCCGTTTCAGCATCAGTGCCTTTTCAGCTTCAGTGGCTGGATGGTGTTTGAAAATAGTACTACAATGCTGCAAGAGTCAATCAACAGGGGTTAATGCGAGCTGATACAATATATGAGAATGAAGATGTGAAGGAAGCCATAAGGAGACTTCCTGAGAACCTTTATAATGACAGGTCGTTTCGCATTAAGAGAGCCCTGGACCTGACCATGAGGCAGCAGACTTTGCCTAAAGAGCAGTGGACAAAACATGAGGATAATTTCTACCTTGAACCATATCTGAAAGAGGTTATTTGAGAAAGAAGAGAGAAGAGAGGGCAAAGAAGTAACTAGGCTGCAAGTGTGGATACTGTTGTCTTTAAAGTATTTTTATGAAGTTGGTCGAGCCTGAAACATTAAATTTAAAAATTAAAAAAAAATGCATTAAATAAAAATACCTATTTAATGACTGCAGTAAGCTATATAGCCCCAGCTAGGTATGTTGACTTTACTCACTGAGGTTTATGCCTAAAATCAGATATGTGTTCACAGATATGTATCAGCTGTGCTTGCTATTGAAAGTTTTTAGATTAATTAAGATCTCCAGTGAATCAATAAAATGTTAAAAGGGGGAGCATGGAAAACAACTGTAGATACCAGAGATAGTGTGGGAGGAAGGTGGGATATGGTAGAGGGTGAGAGATAGGGAAACAAGATGGGGAGAAGCAAAATATATAAGAAACAAGAAATGGAAAATCAATTGTTGACAATAACATGTACGGTAATATCCTTGACTAAGCCAATATATACAGTGTATTCTGAATAGAAAATCTCATTTTGTAATGATGTACAGTGAATGAAAGTAAATAAAATTAAAAAAAAAAGAAAAACAAAAACAAAAAAACGTGTGTACGTGTGCATGCTTGCCCACCCAAAATCCCCAAAAGAGAAATGGAGAAGGGCATATAGTGTGACCATTCCCCATTTCTCATTCCTCCCACCCCCGCTGTGCCCCCATCTGTCTCTCTAGCAAGAGCGCATGTTCTGGCAACATTTAAAAAAATAAAGGCCTATTATGCTGTCACCAATACAGAGAATTTTCAAATAGTTTTGATAGGTCATTGTGAATTTCTACAAAATCTAGAAAAATTTAGGATTTGATGAATATTAACATAATAAAATTCTTAAAATTTCCAAATACATATTTTTGTTAACAAGTTTCCTAAGCACAATATAAAAACAGAAACCAAAAAACTAGTAATAAAAATCACTGTTGAATTCTGACTTACTCTAAAGTTGACAAATAGTACATAAACACAGGATGGAGTAAAAAGTCTCCACTATCAGGGTAAGTAGGTGGTGCAGAGGTCAAGAAGGCTAGATTTCACAAGGCTGATTAAATCTGGAGTTCAAGTCTTAGACTCAGCACCTTAAAGAACACGCCATGTGCGCATGCTTGCCCAAAGTCCTGAGAGGAGAACAGAGAAGGGACTGCAGTGTAGCCATCACCCCCAGGGGTGCTTTCTCTCTCTCTCTCTCTCTCTCTCTCTCTCTCTCACTCTCTCCAGCAAGCACACATGCCCTATAGCAAACTTAAAAAATAAAAATAATAAAAAAAAACTTGGCAGGCAATAATGCAGATTCTCTTAATAACTGCAAGTAAATCACAAGTGCCTTAGGTTTATTTTTCACTTCTATAAACTGAATGGATTGGACTACACCAGGGTTAACCCACGGTACACAATATGTTTAAAGAGATTCAAAAGCTCTTAAAATTGGAAACAAAATTTCAGGTGTATGTGTATTTTTCTGAGACAAGAGGATATGCAGCATTAGTCAAATTATTAAACATACCATGTCCCACCCCCACAAACTGGTTAAAAACAGTGTCTTAGTTTTAAAATTGTATGATTCTTACAAATGTAACTCTAGGCATACTTGTCTTTGGAGGTGTGGCTGCATCATGGAATATTGAGGGCCGCTGTGCCTGGGGATCCCTGGTATTCTGGTAGCATTCTGAGCCAGTCTCATTTGATGGGCTTGAAAAGCTCCACAATTCATGTTGCCTCTTTGCATTGTTTGTACACTGATCAATCTTGGAGGCTATAAAAAGTAGAGATTGCAATTTATATAGCAATGCTTTTATTAAAAAGTTATTAGTTGACAGTATGTACAAATCATCCAGTTAGTACAAAGCATTTAAAGTAAAGAGTCAAGTTACTCTCATTTCTAGCCCAGACTCCAGTTTGGGCAATTACTACGAAGAGTTTGTATATCACTCCCAAATTCCTTAATGTGTGTGTGTGTGTGTGTGTGTGTGTGTGTGTGTTTTAAAACATATCAACACAACTTACCACACTCAGGAGTAATGGTTTTGGTTGAAACGGAGAGAGAGAGTAGGAGAGACAAAGGAATGAGAGTGACTTCAACAAATCTCTAAAGAATGTATTAGTTGTTAGACAGAATCAACCTGCTTCTTTGGCCCACAACCTTTTGTGGAAAACAAAAAAAACCTCTGGTATAGAGAGATGAGAACTTGTACTTCCAGCGTATTAGTGAGTTAATTTCATTCCTCATGATAATTTACTTACTTACTGGCTCCCTTCACAACTCTCATACATTCCCATCATAATCAGAGCGAATATTTAAATTCTCGCCTGTGAGCTCTGATCCTGCTAGTAATTTTGAAATGCATACTCATCTACACAGGATAAAGAACAGTCTTGAGGTCTCCACAGTTTCTATCAATAATGTAGTGGCATATTACTCACCTGCTGTTGTAACATCTGAGGGGCTGTTTGTCTAGGATGCTGCTGTGTCGTTGTTGTTGTAGTTGGCACAGGTGCTGGTGGCTGCTGCATCCTCATCTGTTGCAACTGCTGATGTTTCTGTGCATACACTTGTTGTTGCATGTGCTGGAGTCGAAGCTGTGCTAAGTTAATCTGTCCAGGGGTTTTACTAATGTGGTTTGTCCCTGGAGGAACTTGCCCAACTACAACATTAGGAGTATAACCAGGAGCTGGTTTACTCTCTATTACTAGATTACCTGAAGGATTTAAAAAATGAGAAGAATTTGCATATAATCAACTAAATCAACTATTTGCAGATTACTCTATTTTCCTCTTTCCTCTGACAATATCACTACCTCAAAGCTTCCAACAGTACAGAATGTGTGGGAGCTAGGTTTAAAGATCATGATGATCAGAACATAACAGATTCCAAAGCCAAATAAATGACTTTCAATTTTTCAGAATATATTTTCTGCCCTTATGTTTTATTTACAAAGATGTATAGAAAATTAAAGAACCTCGGGCTGGCAGGTGGCATGGTGAGATAAAATTCAATAAAATGGTTCTTTACCAAAAGAAAGAAAGAAGAGAGAGAGAAAGAGAGAAAGAGAGAGAGAGAGAGAGAGAGGGAGAAGGAGGGAGGGAGGAAGGGAAGGAGGGAGAGAGGGAGGGAGGAAGGAAGGAAGAAAATTGAAGACCTAGAAGAGACATTATTAGAGGAAGTCCATCTAGTCTGTCTAAATTCTCCATGACAGGACTCAAGCATGCAGGAGGCTGCTGATACTGGTTTCATCTGCCTATGAATTTGACAAAATGTGCAGGGCAGAGTATATATTACTACAATACTGTCATCTGTGGAAACAGTGAACACTTTAAACCACTTATGTTTTCAGAAGTAACCATCTCCCTTGCTTTTCACAGAGCCATACTTTCTAGGGACAGGGCAAATTGTATTAGGAAGGTGTGCATATATATGGGAGAGGTTGGCAGGTTTTTCCTATAATGGGCAAGATAGTATATATTTTAGGTTTGGCAGGTCACATAAGACCTGCCAGATACTCTCTGGATCTTGTTTGTTTTTACAACCCTTTGAAGTATAGAAAGCAGTGCTGGTTATGGTGTCACACAAAAAGGTTCCTAATGCTAGATCTAAGGCTACAGTGAAATATTGAATACTGTAATTTTTTTCCTTTTATTCAAAATTCTTTTTTTTTTTTTTAACAGAAGGCTATCCTGCCTCTGCTTTTACACCTCCTAAAGTTTAGGATTTAACTATTTTGAAAGTAAGTTTACCAATCTGTAGGCAGTTGTTGAGAAAATTTTTGGTTTTTGGGGGGTTTCTTTTTTGAGTTATTTGTCTATCTCTCTGAAATTTTCACCTATGGTCTTTAGGTCCACCCTGTAGAATAATAAAAGTAAAGTCCGTTTCTCTTCCATATTTAAAGAGCTTCTCTTTACACTTTCAAACTCTTTAAATCTTTTAAACATTCCTCAGGACCTGACTACCAGACATACCAGCAACCTGCAGGCCTCTTCTAAATGCATGGTTTGAAATAATTAAGCTACTAAGCACGTAAGCAATTCTCCCAGCAAACGAAGAACCATTTGCTAAAACTTCTATATGAAAGTGTCAATATCAATTTAAAAAGATACAGGAGGAAGTTAGAAACGGTACACAATAAAACACTACACAAAGTAGACTCAAAATTCTAAGGATATAATGACAGAGGAATAGAAAAACCATAGCTAGTGAGTTGTTTGGAACAAATGACATATGTTAAAGTATTTTTTAAAAAACTTTGTCTGAAATGTGCACTAGATGGTTTCTCCTCCTAATGCTCTGTTCCAAGTTATAATCATAAAACTAAGTATTTCTCACCTAAGTTGACTACATTCTTTGCCCAGAAGGTGGGATCGCAATGGAAACGTATTGCACCATTAGCAGCAGGGACAGGATCACATCTTGCTTTCAAAATATGACGCAGCTGAAAAGTAATCTTGAGGGAGAAAATTCACATTAGTCTTAAAATTAATACTAACTGTGAAAACATACAAGAAAAAGGCATTTAAAACATTTATTTAAGTCCCAGTATCAGTCTTGGATGAGATAGTAGTGATATTGAGCAAACAAATCAAATATATATGCTTGAATTTCTGCCATTTCTGATAATAAACTGCATTGAGATGCTAGGTATCTTCGAAAAAGCACATCCTATATGATTCTAGTTATATAAAAATTCTAGAAAATACACTTCAGATTAGCAGTTATCTAGGCCAGAGGTAAAAGAGAACAAGAGAACCTGGGAATGGGGGTGGCAGAAATTTTCTGTATCTTAATGAGATGGTTACATTTGCCAAAAGTCAAATTTAAACTTTAGACAGGTTCAGTTCACCGAATATAAATAATATCTTATCAAAGTCAACGAGAAGATACTATGCGCCTCACCAGTCGCTTGCTGTACAGTAGCGCCGTGCTGCTGCCGCTCGCAATCGCCCAGTTCGTAAAGTTCATAACGTGCTTCACCTGCCGGGACAGGCCTGTGATATCGTTCTGCTGCTGCAGTAACTTCATCTGTCTTTCCTTTGTAACATTCTGAAACAGAACAAGAGCCTCACTGAAGAATTTTCTATGAAAAACAAGCAGCTACAAATTTCTATCACAGATGGACATATTTTCGTTATTTCCTTTTACCCATCACTTAATGCACTTATGAATGATCAGAGGAAAAGGCACCAAGAGAAGTGGGACTAAAACTTAGTTCTCTAAACTAAAAGGGTATTCTACATACAGAAATTAATGTGAGTTGATGTCTCTTTACTTTCAGCACATAAAATGTCTATTAAAAATGTCTATCAGGTTAATCCAATAGACAGAGTTTATGGCATAACGAGCTAACCTTTAGTAATAATTTCATATATTGTTAACTCATTACATTTATCAAGTAAAGGAAAATATTGTGTCACTAGTGCCACCTACTGGTGTGGCATGAGGCTAAAGTTAAAAATCTCTTCTCAAACACCTAAGACAAATTGAAAAGATAAATCTCAAGACTCTAAGAGTAG
Source organism: Tupaia tana (assembly GCA_026018925.1). Taxonomy (NCBI): domain Eukaryota; kingdom Metazoa; phylum Chordata; class Mammalia; order Scandentia; family Tupaiidae; genus Tupaia; species Tupaia tana. Next base: position 82,409,887 of record JAKSZU010000004.1, read on the forward strand.
AATTAGGGAGCTCTTTGATATGATAAACATTCACAAAAAACAAAGGAGTAAGGACTGACCTAAGTGAAAAAAAAAAAAACACACTTTCAGGAAAATGCTACAAAGAAAAATGCTTTACAGGCACCAAACTCCCAGAAGAAATGGATAATGTCCTCTATACTAGCACATGCAACATCCCAAATGACTGATCTACTGTTCTCTTGACCACTTTCTCTCAAAATGACTCAACACGGTTTACCTGACAATATTTTGCCTAAGGAAGCAAGCTGTTCATTTGTTAATATAATCAATGAACAGCAGTCAGCTGACAGAGATGTGAACATTAATAAATATCAGCCTTGTTGTGAACCTTAGGAAAACCTCTCTTTTACAAAGTTTAGGAACATAGGACAGCAGAAAATATCTGTATTAGGAGTAAGTGGCACATCTGTTATTAGGTACTTACACACACTTTAAACTTAAGAGACATCTTTTAATTCAGAATGTCTTAAAGTGTCTTTATATGAATGTAAGTTTAAACATATGGTTAAAATGTGTAGCAAGTTAAAAATGTATCAAAAATTGTTATGGTTAAGTACTCTCCATTTACACTATCCTTTTGTAGGAAAAAAAAGTCTATCAGGGTTAAACACAACTACTGAATGTACAACAGGAAAGAGACTTCCAGCTTTAACAATATGTGCAGTAATATCTTTGAGTTCACAATCGTTTCAATGGAAAGATGTATTTCAAAAGACAGAAATTCACATGTAGCATTCTTCTGACATAATTTTTTTATTTGTAACTATGTGTCTAATATTTTTAAAAGATTGTATGGAAAAATGGAACAGAAAAATCTACTATGGACAACTGGAGGTTAACAGAAGTTAAATATTCAAATATTTATATAATTTAAATTACTACTAATTAATAGTACTACACAGAATACAACCCCTTATAATCTGAGTTTACTCAAGAGCACAAAATTTTCAAATAGGGAACATTTCTTTTTTAAAATACTCAATTGCTAAGAAAATTCACAATTGAAATTTGCTGAGAACACATCAACTGTGGCAGCAGACATAAGTCTATGATAAAAAATTAATTTGAATTTCACTATCTAGATTCTCATTTAGAAAATTTTTATCTATATTAATCTCAAAATACATGATATAAAGACCTAATACCATAAAATTATCAACAAGTTTAAGGTTTATAAATTTCAAAGTGAATGTTTTTAGCAAAACTATGAAACTATTTTAAAAATAAAGTAAAACACACAAATGATTTAAGCAGAAGTTATATGAATTTATATGGAGAAATTAACTTGAAGTCCCAATCTGGAAAAAGAAACTCGCTTTGTCTTCATTTACATAACATTTTAGTGAAAACCATTTCTTTCTTAGAGAACATCACTATGTCCTAATGTATACACCTAAAGTTGAGTTTATACACTGAGTTGCAAAGGAACTAATTAGGAAAAAAAAAAAAAAAAAAAAGCATCTTTTCCCATAGAAAACAGGGGAGAAATTCATTTATTATTTTACCTTATGCCATAACCCCAACCCATCTAAGAGAGCTTTCAATAAACATTAATAGCTGAAGGCAAGAGAAGCAGTTTTTGTTTTATTTTGGCTTTGAACCATACCTCTAGCTGCTGTAAGAGAGATTTTCCTTTTTTATTAATTTCATTGATAAGGGTGAAAATGGCCACTTTAATTTCCTGTTCTACTCGTTTGTTAGTTTCATTTACTTCTTTTATCCTGAATAAGAGAAATGCATCATTAGGTTATCAACTAATTCAGATTTCTCTGAATCATCAACTGTTAAAGAAATTCATCGAACTTGGGCACTTAACCGGAAAACTATAATTGGAACTTCATCAAAATGTACAACTTTATGTTTCAGCAGACCTAACAGCTTGATTCAATCCAAACGAGTTATGTATAAAGACAAAGAATGCCATTTAGTATTTACTAATTTTAAATTAAGTTCATAAAGGCCAGTTGAGTAAGCTGGATAGTAACCTCCCTAAGTCTCTATATTATGAATGTGATATACAAACAACTGTTAAATATGGTACACTGACCTTAATGCTTTCTAAGAACAGTTTAGAAAAAAAGAACAATGTAGCAACCAGTAAGTGTTTTTAAAAGGGTTAAGAGTTAAACATGGAAGCATTAATTTTTCTATATAATTTAAACACTTCAAATCTGGGTTCTGATATATTACTTCCACAACTGCATCTCAAAATTATTTTTATTTTTAATTGTATAAAGGGCATAAAACATTTTCAATCCACTTCTTTTCTTGCTCTGTTTTTGCTTTCGTTTTTGCTGAGAGCATGTATGCTCAGAGACAGACAGAGGAGGAGAGGATAAAGTATTCCCTAGGGGAATGTCATGATGCAATCCCTTCTCCATCTCTCTCTCCTTTTGGGATTTGGGGCAAGCAGGTGCTGGCATGTTTCTCAAGCTGCCAGGTGTGGGACTGTATGGTTGGCCACCTAGGATTCAGCTACCCCAACTACCATGCCACAGAGCCTGTTCTTCAATCCAAAAGCTGTTAGGTACTTCAGAAACAGGTGAAAGCACCTGCTGTGGTTGAAAATTTTATTGTAAATATGAAATACTTTGGTGTTTATAAAGTAGGAAGTGAAGAATCCAATATAAATATCAATATTAATACATAAAATGCCAACAATCATATGAAGCAGCTTTTAAATTTTATACATTCTACTTCTGTACTATGACCCACAATTTCAGCCCCTTAAACTGCCTTTCATTTGACAAAATCAAATTTGATAACTTTAACACATTCCAAGCAACAGTAATATAATTTTTTTCATCCTCTGTACATCACTACTTGTTTGACCACTTACCTAAACTGAATTCTGTACTTACCTTATTAAAGTGGAAGACATTTTTTAAAGATAAAAATAGTAGCAACGAGGCTGGCCCCAAAGCCCAGTGGTTAGGAGAGCCAAATCCTATATGGCTGACTACAGCTCAAGTCTCAGCCCTAGAGGCTTGAAAAATGCTCCAGGAACATGTGCATACGTGCCCCAAATCCCGAGAGGATGGAGAAATAGAGAAGGGATTGTGGCATGACCAGGTCCCATTGAGGGGATGTTTCCTCTCTTCCTCCCTTTCTTTCTCAAGCATGCACCCTCTGACAATTAAAAAAACAAAAAAGGTACTAGAAATAAAAATAGGTCTCAAATGTAAAATGACTGAGTCAAAGATGGGAATCATTAAGCATGCTGAGAGCACAGAATTAATTAGCCTCAATTATACATTATACATCCAACTGTGCAGGAAGAAAAAATGTCTACTAAAATATGGAGATAAGTCATTGGAAAACATGTCTAAAAAAGGAAGTAACCATTAGTGATTTTAATACTTTTTTAAGCTTCTTGGAAATGAAATCCTTAACCTCCCGAAAGCTTTGCAATTCCTAAACAGGTGAACTTTGTTCTACTTCTGTAAACAGATTCAGGAATATATGTACAAAATATGTAGAAAAATACAGTGTGTATACAAAACTCATTTTAGTTCCTCTGAAAGGGACATCCATCTATGATTTTTGAGAAGATATAGTTATCACCTCCAGCATCAACCACATCAGACCCACAGTTTAGCCTAAAACATCCCGATATTTCTAAAACCACAAACCATCAAACACCAGTGTGTGTGTATGTATAGATTATCCACAGCCATTTAGGAGCCTTTTATTCTCTTTCAGTATTGCTTCTTCAAAAAAAAAAAAAATAAATGTATCTATTATCTATCTATTTGCAATTTTCAAGCTACTGGGTCTAGGTCTCAAACCACAGCCATCTGGGAATCCAGTACCCCAACTACCACGCCACCTGCTGGCCCTTGGTCTCACTTCTTAAAATGACAAGTTCCACATGTGTAGCATTATTATTATTATTCATCTAGCCAACTATTCCATTTTTTTTTTGGAGAGGTTTTTTTTTGCTATACGGCGCGTGCGCTGGCCTGACAGAGACAGAGAGACAAAAAGCGAGAAATCACTCCCCAGGTGGGATGGCCATGCCGCAATCCCTTCTCCTCCGTTCTCCTCTCAGGATCTTGGGCATGCACACACATGCACCCGGCGTGAGTTTTAAGCCACCGGGTCCAGGACGCGAACCGTGGTCGACTACATGGGAGTCCAGCGACATAGCCATTACGCTAAGTGCTGGTCCCCCCCAACTATTTAAATTTTTAAAGCATGTAATATGTGCCATTTTAATCAACATAAATTAATGAGTTTTAATATTTGAGAAAAATATCAGTATTGGTGCATCTATAAAATAAGCACACATTAACCCTATTCCTACCCTAAATCTGCAGGTCTTAATTATGCCAGTTCCAAGTGTGTTTTTCTAGAAGAGTCCCAACTTTGTTAATCCCCTCTTTTATGAAAATTACTCCCACTTTCCTTATCAATAAATTTAGTTTACTTACAAATGTATCAAAGTAGAATAATTTTTAAATAGTAATAATTATGATCATAGTAATGCTAAAAATAGTAACACCAGCCAAATCTGGGCATTTAATATGTGCCAGGAACTGTAGTATGTATTCATCTTATAATGCTACCAGTAAGAGAAGTTATGGTTTTAATGCTTGTTTTACAAATGGGGAATAAATGAGTCCACTACTCAGGAAACTCTCTCCTATACATTTTATCTTCCATACAGTCTCTATCATAAATTTAATCATTTAACTCTCCATATTAATTTCTTATTACAAGTTTAAGATTTATACAGATTGTAATCTTATGAATTATAAAATAGTCAAAGATTTATTCTAAAAGAATATACCAAAGTTTGGTCAATTAAGTTTTGCTTAACAAATATTATAATCCCAAACTCTAACTATACTCTTCCTCCTTCAAAAAAATAATATTGGGCCAGCTGGTAGAAAGGTAGTTATGGTGGCTGGATGCCACATGGCTGACTTCATAGCTGGAGTCCCGGATCCAGTGGCTTGAGAAACATGCTGGGAACATATGCATATGTGCTCAAAATCCCAAAAGAAGATATGGAGAAGAGATTGTGGCATGTCCATTCCCCAGTGAGGGGTTACTTTCTCACTGCTCCCCATCCATGCCCATGTCTCTCTGGTGAGCACACAGCACCCTCTAGTAAAATTTAAAATAATAATGATGTTTTCTGTATATGCTTAACATAACATAAAAAGTTAAACTGATCTACTTCTTTTTAATAATCCTTAAAGCAAAATTCTTGTTTTAAGGCAACACACTTACCTATTCTGCACCTGAGTAGCTGCAAAATGAACATAATTCTTCTTCTCAAGAAGCTTAGCTAGTAGATTCTCAATTGCACCTTTCTGATTTTGAAATGCTTCTTCCAAAAACTGATACCTTAGAACCAAAACAAAAACCATATTTAAAACAGAAAATTTATGATTCAGATTTTGGAAATAAAGAATGACAGCATGAGCCAATCTTGAAACCTTACTTAAATGACCAACTCTCTGTTCTGGCCACTCATACCTAACCTCAACAGTAACTTTTAACTGCCAAACCCTTCCTCCGTGACCCTTTATGAAGCCATTACAAAAGAAAAATTATTCAAAAAAATTTTGATTACTCTTATATTAAAGTTTTGAGTCAGGATTACTTTTTAACCCACATATTGAAATGGATTATATACATTTTAAGTCACAGAATATAACTACATTATGGAAAATATTATCAAACAAGGGGAAACCACGCATATCCAACATCACAAAATGACTGCTACCAGTGTAATCTATAGTGCCTTACTCTTATATATGTTTTTTAAATGCAAGTGTTATCACAGTATATATGCAATTTTACATCTGACTTTTATTCTTTATTTTGTCTTTATAATCACATTTGAAATTATTTTTTCTATTTTAAATGCTGCATATGCCAAAGGGAAATTTCCAAAAGGGTTTTATCAATGAAAACTATCACCAGGTCAGTTAGTTATGTGGCATGGTGGTTAAGGCAGCCAGAATCCACATTGTAAATTGCATGCATTTTGAGTCCCAGATCTGGTGGCTTCACAAATACACTGGTTGCATGTGTGTTTATGCTCAAAATCCCCCCAAAAAAGGAAAGATGGGGAAGAAGAGAGTGAGGCATGGTCATTCCCCATTGGGAGTGCTTTTTCCTTTTCCTTTCTGTCTGTCTGTCTCTCTCTCCCTCTCTCTCTGGTGAGTACAAGCAGCCTCTAGTTTAAAAAAAAAAAAAAAAACCAAGATCAGTTTTACTGTAACATTGTCAACCTAAGTGGTGTATGTTAAAATTTTCTGATTATAATAGTGAAAATTTAAAAATTTTTGCTATAGGGCATGTGCGCTCACCAGAAAGACAGAGAAGTGAAAAATCACCCACCAGGGGAGATGGCCACACCACAATTCTTTATTTTCCATTTTCCTTTCAGGATCTTGGGCATGCACATACTCACACATGCCCGGCCCAAGTTTTAAGTTGCTGGGTCCAGGACTCAAACAGCAATCAACTATGTGGAAGTCCAGTGATGGACGCCACCTGCTGGCCCCTGAGCTTTAATTTTAAGTCTATAATTCTTTGGTTATTAGGAAGCTGAACTAACAGTTTTCTTTGCTAGTTTTATTTCCATTTGTAAAATATCCAATCTTTGAGCTTTGGCTACATTTTTTTAACATGTGTAAAAAGAACCATTATGTACTGGTTCTTCCCCACCTCCCAAGAGATTTTTCTATAAGGCGTGTGCGCTTGCCGGAGAGACACAGATAGTCAGAGAGACAGAAAATGAGAAATCGGGAACCAGCAGTTAGCATAATGGCTATGGTGCTGGACTCCCACGTAGTCGACCACGGTTCGCGTCCCAGACCCGGTGGCTTAAAACTGACGCCGGGCACGTGTGCGTGCGTGCCCAAGATCCCGAGAGGAGAATGGAGGAGAAGGGATTACGGCATGCCCATCCCCCCTGGGGGGTGATTTCTCGCTTTCTATCTCTCTGTCTGTCTCTGTCTGTCTGGCGAGCGCACGTGTCCTATAGTGAAAAATCTCTCCAAAAACAAAAACAAAAACAAAAACAAAAAAAACAGAAAATGAGAAATCAATCCCCAGGGGGGATAGCCATCAGTCTCTTCTCCTCCATTCTTCTCTTGGGATTTTGGGCACAAATGCACACACACTTTGTGTGAATTCAAGCCACTGGGTCTGGGACTCGAACCACAGTAACCAGGTGGGAGTCCAGCACCTTCAACACTATACCTCCTGCTGGCCCCATGTAACAGGTCTTAATCCAGTAACAAATAGGCACACAAATGAAATGACATCACATTGTCACAAGGACTATAATGGAGAAATATATAATTTGCCACAAGAATCCAGTGCTTAAATTGGCCTCTATACCGAGGCACTGATACTGTTCATATCCTGTAACAAGCAGAGGTATGCTTGGGGTAATACAAAGACTACAATAAGGCCTAAGAAATATATGCAAAGGTCACAATATAAGACAATACTGATAAAATCCACAGGCAGATTGTGAAGGGACAGGTTTTATACCATGGTTTTTTATATCTTATTCTTTAATAAGAACACCTAATATAATCTTGACCAGATTTATATTCTAGAAAAATCATCAGACAGAAATATAAAAGACCTAAAGAAGGTGGCAGAAAAAGACAACTAGTTAGAACTCTAGGATCATAGTGCAGGTGAAATATCAGAGCACATTACTGGTTGATATAAATGAACAAATAGGCTAGAACTGCCTTTGCCAGAGTGATCAGCAGCTATAGTGTCTTTAGAGGTCATATGGCAGTTTTGCCAAAGTCCATGGGACAACCTGAAACGTGAATGCATAGCTAAGGCAGAGTCAGAAGAAGCTCACTGGAAATGAATTCACGGTACTGACGAAATTATAATCATCTATGTGAACACTGAAATTCTGAGAGTAAAGACAAGAGTGAAATGATGAGGAAGACTGAACATCTAAATGCTAGTGTCTCCAGCTAAGGTAGACAAGAGGAAAGGGGATGAAATTATTAACATAAAGGAAAGTTTGTTAACATAATAGGATGTTTGCTTAGTGGTAAAATTCAAGAAGTAAAAGGAAAATGGAGGGCAGCAGAAGGGAATGTGTAGAACATTATGGGGATCTGTGTTACAGAAAGAAAACAGCTGGCAAGTAGGGTTTTTATTTTGTACACCAACTTGAATACTTTTTTTGAGGGGAGGGGGACAAATTAAATGTAGTAAAATGTGCCATTCTGGGGGCTGGCAGGTGGTGTGGTGATTAAGACACTGGCCTCCTTTGGCCGAGTGCAGTTCAATCCCAAACCTGGCAGCTTGCTTTCTCACTTTCCCTCTCTCTCTGTCTCTCTCTGGTCAAATTTAAAAATAATAGGAATAAATAAAATTAAATAAATAACTCTTAAAGAAACCCACAAATTTACTGAGAAATAGTGCCAGTTTAGGGACCAGCAGATGGCAGAATGGTTGAGGCGCTAGACTCTCACATAGTTGACCGCAATTTAAGTCCCAAACCCAGTGGTTTAAATCTCATTCCAGGTGCATGTGCATGCGTGCCCAAAATCCCAAGAAGAGAATGGAGAAGAAAGGATTGTGGCATGGCCATCCACCCCACCCCCAGGGGGTTGGTTTCTTACTTTTTGTCTCTCTCTGGTGAGTGCAAACGCTCTATAGCAAAAATCTCTCTTTAAAAAAGGGTCAGTTTAATTATTTTTAAGGAGAAAATTTTTTAAAGCAAAACAACTGTCTATAAAGTTAAGCACGTTATAAATTGTATTTGTTATTAAACAAGCATCAGATCATGGTACAGCAATAAAATGGAACACTCAGCAAGGCAGACTCACATGGGAAGGATCCAGGTGCAGAGACCTCCCCGAGCATGCTGGGGAATGGCTCCAGATACTTGCTAAAGTTGGGAGTGGATATTAGGGTCAAGTCTGGGGGTGCTGTCTCTACCTCTCTCTCTCATTAATGGAAGAAATGAACCTTTTTTAAAAATATATATTATATAGCAGGAATAAAGCATGCAGGCATTTTAATTTTAAAGACTTTTCAAGAATTTCTACTGTTGGGACCAGCAGTTAGCGTAATGGCTATGTTGCTGGACTCCCATGTAGTGGACTGCGGTTCGCATCCCGGACCCAGTGGCTTAAAACTCACGCCAGGTGCGTGTGCGTGCGTGCCCAAGATCCAGAGAGGAGAATGAAGGAGAAGGGACTGTGGCGTGGCCATCCCTTCTGGGGGGTGATTTCTCACTTTCTGTCTCTCTGTCTCTGTCTGTCTGGCAAGCGCACGCGCCCTATAGCAAAAACCTCTCCAAAAAAAAAAAGAATTTCTACTGTTAAACAGGAGACCCAAAGAATTCATTAAAGAGTAACATCTGATTTATTCCATATATCATTTTTTCCTAAGTCTAATGAAAATGGTTAAGTCTACTAAAGTGAAAGTACAAGAATTCCACCCTAAGTTTTTTTTTGTTTTTTTTTTTTTTGGAGAGGTTTTCCCGCTATAGGGCACGTGCGCTCGCCAGACAGACAGAGAGAGACATAGAGACAGAAAGCGAGAAATCACCCCCCAGGGGGGATGGTCACGCCACAATCCCTTCTCCTCCATTCTCCTCTTGGGATCTTGGGCACGCACGCACACGCGCCCGGCGTGAGTTTTAAGCCACCGGGTTCGGGACGCGAACCGCAGTCGACTACGTGGGAGTCCAGCGACATAGCCATTATGCTAACTGCTGGTTCCCTCCACCCTAAGTTTTTTGACTTAATGAATTTTAATTATATTTTAAGTAAGAAAGATCTTTTTCAAGTATAGCTCGACTATATAAACAATTAGGAAGGCAGCTGGTAAAAAGGTTAAACTATTGGGTCGATGAAGTCACAGCGTATTTTTCTATGCACAAGTGCATCACGGCTTTTCCTCCGACCCAACAGTATCAACATTCACAAAATTTTAATTGATAAAATTTAACATTGTACAAATTTCTCTTCTCACCCAAAAATAAGTGTTTCTGAATCCTATTCATCTTTCTGCCCCCAAGTGAATATGGAAGCAAAACACACTATTTTCCGAAATATTTCCTAGGTAAAAATGTGTTTTTTACTTCTCTTACATAAGGGTTGATACCTGAGCTGAATGCTAAAGGATGAATAAGAGCTTTTTAGGACACACAATTTTGGTAGGAAGGTAAGAGCTTTCACTGAAAAAAAAAAATCTGAATATATAAAAGTATAGCATTCTGAAACCACCTGTCATTTCAGGGTGAAGCAAAAGATAGCAATGCTAAAAGAATAGGAATGTATCAGATGCTAAAAAACTGTATATTAATATTCTGCTGAAGATGAATTCAAATACAGGCTGAACAACCCCAATCTGAAATGCTCTAAAATCGAAAATTTTTGCATGTCAACATGAAATCACAAGTGAAAAATTCTACATCTGACTTCATGTGACTAGTCTCAGTCAAAATATAGCCATGAGACCAACAGACAGCCTAATGGTCATGTCACCGGACTCCCATGTAGTCAACCACAGTTTGAGCCCTGGACCCAGCAGCTTAAAACTCACACCAAGCACGTTTGTGTTCATGCCCAAGATCTCAAGAGGAAAATAGAGGACAAGGGACTGCAGTGAGGCCATCCTTCTGGGGGGTGATTTCTCGCTTTAATCCTCTCTCTCCCACAAGCACATGCACCTTATAGCAAAAATCATTCTTTAAAAAAAATAGTCAATATAAAATTACTGAATAAAATTACCTTCAGGCTATGTGTATAGGTATATATGAAACGCAAATAAATGTCACATTTAGACTTGGGGCTCATGCCCAATATATGTCATTATGTATATGCAAATATTCTAAAATCCAAAACCCAAGATACTTCCCAAACATTTCAGATAAGGGACACTAAACCTGTTACTAAATTATGGTGAACCATCAAGGGATTGACTGAAAATGATAGATTTGTCTCTGTTCACCTGAATAAACTTCAATTTTATGATTAGAGAAAAAAAAACACTGACAAAAGCCTGAAAAACAAAGACATGAGAGTAGTTTTGATTACAAGCTACTTCTAATTTTCTTAGCTAACAGAATAAACTTACACTAAATCTTCTTTTTGTGTGTGTGTGTGATTTTTGCTATAAGACACATGCACTTGCCAGAGAGAAAGAGACAGAGAGACAGAGACACAGAAAGCGAGAAATCAACCCCTGGGTAGATGGCTATGCCGCAATCCCTTCTCTATTCTCTTCTCAGGATCTTGAACATGCTTGAACATGCATGCACACATCGCCAGCGTGAGTTTTAAGCCACCAGGTCCAAGTCCAAGACTTAAACTGCAGTCGACTATGTGAGGAGTCCAGAGATGTAACCATTATGTAATCTTTTTTTTTTTTTTTTAGTTTTTTTGGCATATGTCATATGCACTTGCCAGAGACAGAGAGAAGAAAAGTGAGAAATCACCCCTAGAGGAAATGGCCATTCTACAATCCCTTCTCCTCTAGAGAACTTCTCTTGATTCCGCCTTAGCTGTGCATTCTCATTTCTCCTCTTGGGATTTTGGGCATGCATGCACATGCACCCAGCATGATTTTCAAGCCACTGGGTCGGGTGCTCAAACCACAGTCAGCCATGTGGGACTTCCTCACCTTAATCATCATGCCACTTACTAGCCCCTGAATCTTTTTAACTAATTAAAATTATGGAATATTTCAGAAATAAGGGTAAAGTAGAATAACCAGTAAAAAGACTAAGTTTTATTTTGATTAGTAAGGTGGCCAGCAGGTGGCATAGTGGTTAGGATGCTGGGTTCCCTCATGGGTGACCATGGTTCAAGACCTGGACTCAGTGGCTTGAAAACCACAACAAATAAATAGATGATTAAATAAATAAATGCTTAAGATAAATAAATTTTTGATCAATATGCAAATACTTAATGTAATTTCTTATATTTTAATATTACATTATTTTAATATAGGTTTCCTAGTGACAATTAATTATTTTCAGTATTTCAAAATATCTAATCAAAACTTATGTATGCCCAGGATTTAGTTAGGACAGTAGATGTAAAAGTTTCTGTACTATATAGGTTAGAATTATAGAAACCCAGTACAATAAATACTTCACTGGTTGTCTGGTTTTGATCGAAGTTAATCAACACACTTACAGGTGTTTTTTAATTATGGAAAAATAAATTATATTTAATGAAGTTTACTGAACAGTTTAAAAAACTATGGTGCTGGGGACCAGCAGGTGGCATGGTGGTTGAGGTTCTGGACACTCCCACATGGCTGATCACGGCTCAAGTCCTGGACCTGGTGGCTTGCTTTCTCACTTTCTCTCTCTTTCTCTGTCTCTCTCTGGTCAAATTAAAATACATGGCCAGAACAGCCCTTCTTCAAGACACAGACAGCTCCATGGCTCCTGCGATCTAGCCATTTTCGGAGAAAGGAAGATGTCCCACTGATCAGTGGGCCTCCAGCATACAAAACCCGTGTGAACAGCCCTTCTTCAAGACACAGACAGCTCCATGGCTCTTGCAATCTAGCCATTTTGGGAGAAAGGAAGATGTCCCACTGATCACTGGGCCTCCAGCATACAAAACCCACATGGTAGGAAGACCCCCTTCAAGTCTCCTGTCTCTCTATCAGTCTTTGTCTCTCTCTGTCTCTGTCCTCTCTCTCTCTCTCTTTTTTTTTTTTTAATTTTTGCTTTTTAGAATTTTTTAAGGTGAGGCATTTCACAGGGCCCTTTGGCCTCTCCTAGCTAGCCCTTTATCTTGTTAATAATCCCCTTTCCTCCCAATTTTTGAGTTTTATTGAAATTTTTTGAATATTTTTTCTTTTTTAGATTTATTTAAAAGTTTTTCTCTTCTTTTTCTCTGTTTCTTGTCTGTTTTTTTGCTGTTGTTGGTATTGTTTCCCTCTCTCTGCTTCCTTTTCTGCACTCTCCTCGACCCTCAGTTTGAACTCCCAAGTTTGGGAAGAAACCGACCATCCACCAGATGACTAGAAATCGCTGCAGGACCACAAGAAATATGGGGAAGCAGGAAAATACCTCTCCCACAAGGGAAATGGATAGCTCCTCTTCATCCACACACAGTTCAATGGAAATCATGGAAATGTCTGATAATTCTAAAGAATTCAGAACATTCATAATGGCAAAGCTAACAGAGATGGAAGAGGAGAGAGACAAGGAACTGCTGAAGAGGAAGGAGAAAGGAGTTGAAGAGTTCCAGGAGGTGAGGAAATTCATGCAAGATCTAAAAGAGGAATTTCACACTTTACAAAAGAATCAGATGGAACTGTTAGAGATGAAGGCTATAATACAAGAAGTCAAAATCTCCCTTGAAAGTATTAAAAGCAGACTAGATCATACAGAAAATAGAATCTCTAATGTAGAAGAGAAAATGGCTGGCCTAGAAAAATCCACCACAAAGACTGAGAAAATGGCCCAAAAATTTGAGAATAATATGCAAGAAGTACTAGATACAATTAAACGTCCAAACATCCAGATAATAGGCATCCCAGAGAGTGAAGAGACTCATAAGGGCATTGATAATCTATTCCATGAAATCCTGCAAAAACACTTTCCAAACCTGGAGAGGCACTCAAAGATTCAATCCCAAGAAATACAGAGGACCCCAAATAGAATCAACCCAAGAAGATCTTCTCCAAGACACATTATAGCCAGATTGACCAAAACCACAGACAAAGACAAGATACTAAGACTGGCAAGAGAAAAAAGGCAAGTTACCTACAAAGGGTATCCCATCAGACTAACGGCAGACCTCTCATTGGAAACAATGCAAGCGAGGAGAGAATGGGAAAATAAATTCAAAGTATTAAGGGAAAAGCAATTTCAACCGAGAATTCTGTACCCAGCAAGGTTATCATTCATTTGGGAAGAAAAGACACGAACTTTCCCAGATAAACAAAACCTGAAAGAATTTACCAGCACCAGACCAGATCTCAAGAAGTTCTTTTTTTTGGAGAGGTTTTTGCTTTAGGGCGTGTGCGCTTGCCAGACAGAGACAGAGAGACAGAAGGCAGGAAATCACCCCCCGGGGGGATGGCCACGCCGCAATCCGTTCTCCTCCATTCTCCTCTCGGGATCTTGGGCACACACGCACACGCACCCGGCGTGAGTTTAAGCCACCGGGTCCAGGACTTGAACCGCGGTCGACTATGTGGGAGTCCAGCGACATAGCCATTACGATAACTGCTGGTCCCTCTCCAAGAAGTTCTTAAGGGAGTGCTATGTCAGCAAAATTAAATGCAGACACACAGAAATAAGAGTTCAAAAACTAAGAAAATGGGCAACTTAATTGTAGGGACAATGTTTGGAGATGAATATTATATCCCAGAATTCAATCTGGAAGATCGAACCTTAACACAAGAAAGATTAAGTACATGAGACTGAACCGATAAAACAACATTCTGTGACTTGATTGAATTATTGCTGCTTTTCTCCTAAGCTTTGTTTTCCAGTTTTAAAGGATTTTTGTCCTGTCTTGAGCTGTTGATAGGTGCATGTACCTACTATCTGAACAGAACACTCTGTTTCTAGGCTTTAAGTTTCAAGGAAATATCATTACCAGTTCAAAACTACTCTTCTTGAAATTACCTGCTGAAAGTAGTTAGATTACTTATGATATTGTGTGATGAACAAAATGTTGGGGAAAAAGGAATGGAAGACAACTGTATATAGCAGAGATAGTGTAATAAGAGAGTGGGAAAGGGCAGAAGGTCAAACATGGGGTAAAAAAACACATATATATGTATACATATGTATGAAAGTAGAAATGGAGTATTATTGATGATAACATGCATGATTAAGCCACTATGCAGTTTATTCTAGATGGGAAACCATATTTAGTACGTTGTGATGATGCTCAGGGAATGAATGTTAAGTAATTAAAAAAAAAGTTGCAGGAGGAAAAAAAAAAACGGTAAAACTGTTCGTATCGAAATTAAAAAAAAAACAAACGCATATTTGATGACTGCAGTAAGCTATATAGCCCCAGCTGGGTACTACTTTATAATATGTTCATTCTACTCACTGGGGTTTATGCCTAAAGTCAGACTTGGGTTCATGTATAGGTATATATCAGCTGTGCTAGCTATTGGATATATTTAGACTAATTAAGTTCATTAGCAAATCAATTGAATGGGGGGGAGGCATAGAAAGCAACCATGGATACCAGAGACAATGTGGGAGGAGGGTGGGACATGGCAGAGGGTGAGGGATAAGGAATCAAGGATGGCAAAACAAAAAACAAAGTATACAAGACATAGGAGTTGGAAAATTATTTGCTGAAAACATGTATGTTGATGTGCTTGATTGAGCCAGTACACAGTGTATTTTGTATGGAAAATTCATTTGTATGTCTTAATGATGTATAGTGAATTAATGTAAAAAATAAATAAATTTAAAGAGAAAAAGAAAGAATATAAGATTTTAAATAAGAAAAAAATTAAAATAAATGGATGAATAGATAAAAATAAATGATTATTAAAAATAAATTAAAAAAAATAAAAATAAAAATCTATGGTGCTAATGAATGAATGATGAGAAAAATAAATGGTTGTTTTCTAAAATGCTGAGGAATCACTTAGCTAGTATTTGTGTATTTCTGAATATACACACAAGATGGTATTGAGTCCTGAGCTCTACTACTCCGCTTGTCATGTGAGCACAGTACTAGTCTCAGTAACTGTCACTATGAAGAGTAATGATTAAGATTCTACTCTCGCACACTTAGGGAAATAAATCAACTTTGGGGACTAGCAGTTAGCGTAATGGCTATGTTGCTGGACTCCCATGTGGTCGATCACAATTCAAGTCCCAGACCTAGTGGCTTAAACTCACACCGGGCGCCTGTGCGTGCATACCCAAGATCCTGAGAGGAGAGCAGAGAAGAAAGGATTGTGGAGTGGCCATCCCCCTGGGAGGTGATTTCTCGCTTTCTGTCTGTCTCTCTCTCTCTGTCTTTCTGGAGAGTGCATGTGCCCTATAGCAAAAACCTCTCCTCCCCATCTAAAAAAAAAAAAAAAAAAAAAAAAAAAAAAATATATATATATATATATATATATATATATATATATATATATATATATATGATATATATCAACTTTGTATCCAAATTAAATATCTAGGGAAATTTTTTAAAAAACAGGCTCAGTTTAATTTTTCTTCAGTTATTTCATTTTTTAAAACTTATATAGCATTTCAAATATATACTAAAGGTTCAATTCCACTGACCCAACCATCTGCTTTCAATAAATATTCACTTAGAACCAATTTTATGTATGCACCCAGCCACACAGACATCCCCCTCGACTACCCTGAAGAAAATGTCAAATGCATTTCTCAATCTATAGATAGCAGCATGTAATCTGGTTATAGAACTTACTATATTTTCAGACACTGTAAGTATCTTACATGAATACTCTCATTTAAACGTTAGAAAAGCATAATGACTTAGATACTATCATGATATCGTCACAGAGAATAACTGAATGGTTTGAACAATGCTCTGTTGTTTCAGTTCTGTCAAATATGGAATAATCCTTTTATTTACTGTTACAGAACTTTCTTTTTTTTAAAGAATTAAATGGGTTAAAATATATAAAGCACTTAAGGCACAGTAAGGTTTACTGCTTACTATCACTGATATTTTTAGCAGTAATTTTAAAGAATCTGTATATCTACAATATAAAAATTTCTTTATCCAAACCTTCAACAAAAAAAGGCCTACTGTACACACACAAAGACCTCATCAAAGGGTTTTTGAGAAATTTTTTAAACACAAGCTATGTTCCTTTCTGCAGGCTCTGTATGAAGGGGGAACCACCACCACCACCACCACCACCATCAGGAGCTCTGGGGAAGCAGCAGAGTAGACAGTATGGGCAACCATAAGAAGATCCTAAAAGGGAAGAAATTCCTAGAAAGCATGAAAAGACATTAAAATTCTCACATAAATAGAACAGGGATCTAAAGCTAACTTTAATTACTTTTCAAAGGCACAGTGACATTACCTGGTATTTCTTTCCCTTTTTTAAAAATCACCTGACATCTCAATTACTTAAGATTTCATTAGAACAGCATGTCTGATTCACTAACCTTTTCTTCTGTAATGTCTAACCTATTAATCCTATCCCAATATGAAACACAGAAAAAAGTTCGGAGAGAAAAAAAAAAGAGAAAGAGAACAACAGAATATACATATAATTGCTCTCCCCAAAGGAAAAGAGAAGAAACAAAATTGGAAGAATTTAAATTTGAATTTGACAAAAAATTTCCAAATTTGATAAAAATTATAAAATCTATACGGATCTAAGAAGGTCAACATTTCCCAAGCACAAGAAACACTAAGAAAACTATACCGAGGGCCAGCAGGTGGCATGGTGGTTGAAGTGCTGGACTCCCACATAGCCACAATTCAAGTTCTGAACCCAGCAACCCAAAAATCACAACAAATAAATAGAAAATAAATAAATGATGTTTTTGGAAAAAGAAAACTATACTACTGTACTCAACCTCCCCTCAGTAGAAAAGTTCAGGCTGGACGGTTAAGCAGGCACCGCTTCCAGAGAAGAGTTGCTACATTTATGCAAGGATTTGAAACTCAGTAATTCAGAGGTCCCCAAGCAGACTACAGACTGTGACAACAGATGTAGAGTCTCTCATTTGTAGAGACCGGATTTGTCACAAATTTACCAGGTCAAGAATAGCAAATGAAGTGTTTCAGCCTTTAACTGCCGATCATGAAAAATATGGCGGGGATCCACAGCACCCTATTAAACTGCATATTGTTAAATACCAAGATAAGTACAAAAAGGTATCCACATTGGGGGAAAGATATAATAAAGATGCTTGGATTAGAAAAAGCACATACCCCTCAAGTTCTTAAGAACAGCCCTTCAGTGACTGTGAAACTGAGAGTAGTCAAACATTTGGTAAGAATTCAGCCCCTGAAGTTGCCCCAAGGACTTCCAACAGAGGAGGACATGACTAAGTTGACTAACTTGCCTCATGTGCAGGGGAGGTAGTGCAGTGGCATCTGAATGAAGCCTGTGGAGACTGAAGCAGTCAAGTCCTGATGCCTAAGCAGCTTTAGATTAGAAAATGCCAATTGTTGTTATTTAAAGATGGTGGGAAAGTGTTTCATTAAAATATATTATAGGGGCCAGCAGGTGGCATGGTGGTTAAGGATGCTGGACCCCGACATGGCCGACTGTGGTTTGAGTCCTGGATCTGATGGCTTCTTTTCTCACTTTCCTCTCTCTCACTGTCCCTCTCTGGTCAAATTTAAAAAAATAAATAAATAAAAGTTAAATAAAATAATTCTTAGGGAAAAAAATGTTACAAATATCCCCCTCCAAAAAAGAAAACTATACTAAGGCATAATATTATTTCTAAATGACTTAAAAATCAATAATGAACAAAATATTCTTAACAGAAAGGGTGAAATAAAAATAAATTATGTCGGGGCCAGCAGGTGGCGTGGTGGTTAAGGCTCCGGACACTCCCACATGGCTGACCACTGTTCGAATTCCGGACTTGGTGGCTTGCTTTCTCACTATCCTTCTCTCTGTGTGTTTGTCTTTCTCTGGTCAAATAAAAATAAGTAAATGAATAAATAAAATTAAATAAATAATTCTTTTTAAAAAAATAAAAAAATTATGTCCAGATGAATAAAGACAAAATAGGGGACTTCTCAATGGAAACAATGACTATGTACGTCATCATAAAATGAAGCAAAATATTTAAATTGCTGAACAAAATTTAACAGCATAGCAAGATCTATCTAGCAAAAATATATTTCAAATTTGAACATGAAACTCTGGGAAATAATAAATGTTTACTATTTCAATTATAATGATGACTTGACAACTGTAAACCTGTATCACCATAAAGCAAGGGTCTAAAAATGGTATGAACTCAGTATAAGGGTGTGGTAAGCGTAACTCTTCCTCTATCTTTTTTTTTTTTTTTTGGAGAGGTTTTTGCTATAGGGAGTGTACACTGACCAGAGAGATAGAAAGTGAGAAATCATGCTGCAGTCCCTTCTCATCATTCTCCTCTCGGGATCTTGGGCGTGCGCACACACACATGGCCAGCCTGAGTTTAAGCCACCGGATCCGGGATTCGAACAGCGGTCGACTACACGGGAGCCCAGCGACATAGCAATTACATCAACTGCTGGTCCGCCTCCTCTATCATTTCTAAAAGACTGAAAGCTATAATGATGCTGTGGACGAACTAAGAGAACTCTTAAGAAGTAGTTTAATACTCTATAAAAACTAGATAAAGAAAGTTTAGTTTCTCTCTAAACTTTTCTTGGTAATGCTCTGTGAATATTTAATTCCACGCCTCAAAAGTAGAAGTTGTTTTTCTGTTTTTTAGTTTTGCTATAGGGTGTGTGCTCTAGTGGGGGGTGGGCAGAGAGAGAGAGAGTGAGAGTGAGGGAGAAATCACCTGCCGGGGGAATGGCCATGTGGCAATCCCTTCTTCTCCATTCTTCTCTCAGGATTTTGGGCACACATGCACACACACCTGGCATGTTTTTCAAGTCACCAGGTCCAGGACTTAAAACTATACAGTTGGGCATATGGGATCCAGCTGCTTTAACCACTGTACCACACGCTGGACCCCAAATTTAAAATTTTTAAAAGAATCATTTAACTTTATTTTATTTGGTTAAAGAGGAACAGAGTGAGAGAGAGAAAGTGAGAAAGCGAGCTGCCAGGTCCAGGACTTAAACCTCAGTCAGCCATGTGGGAGTCCAGCACCCCTAACCACCACACCACCTGCTGGCCTCAACAAATTAAAAGTTTTTAAGAGGAAGAGTTGCTGGCATATTTAAAATGTAACAGATGGAATTTAATGGCAGTTTGGGCATAGCTAAAGAGAATTATTCATGAGCCGAGATTGTGCATAGGACATTTCCTGTTTAAATTTTCAACATAAAAAAAATGGAAGATATGAAAGTTTAAATGAAGAGAGAACAGATAAAAGGAGTCTCATATACATCCAACTGGAATTCCAGAGAAAAGATAACAAAGAGTACTACAGATGCAATTATTTGGGGAAATCACTGACTGAAAGACAAATCCTAATTCAGATTTCTAAAGATATTTTAGTTACTATTTATACTGTCTTTAGGTATTTCTGGGCATATGTGGTATATCCTGTGATTCTGAAACAGTTCATAAAGTAATAGTCTTGGGGCCAGCAGGTTGCATGGTGGGTAAGGCTCTAGACTCCCCACATGGCTGACCACAGCTAGAGTCCGGGGCCTACAGCTTGTTTTCTTAATTTCCCCCTCTCTCTGTTCAAATTTTAAAATGATCATAAATAAAATAATTGTTTAAAAAATGTATGTAGTCTTATTTGATATACACACACACACACACATACACTGAATTCTACTATTTGCCAAGAAGTGTTCAAAGGCTTACATAGAGATACCACGGTAAACTAGCTACAATAAGATCCTGTTCTGGCCTAGTCACCATGGTGTGGCAGCAACACAAGGCTCTGCAATGTTGAAGGTCATATGGACAACGGGGGTTTGGTTTCTGGTTTGACCTGTGCACGCTGGACGTGCATTGTGTGCCTGAGGTGCTGGCTGGGTGGGACAGCTGGCAAGAAGACTGTGGGATCAGACCCTGTTGAGTGTGCTTCATCTTTCTGTCGGTCATGAAAGACATCAATTTAAAAAAATAGAGTCCTGTTCTTCCTTTCCTATACTCTAATTAAAAAGAAAACAAATTTACATGGTATGATACGATAGATGGAACATAAGTGGCTCAAAATTCTAGATTAGGGGCCGGCAGGTGGCTGGAGGTTAAGGCATGGGATCCCAATGGCCAGCTGCACGGTTCCAGTCTTAGACCCAATGGCTTGAAAATCATGTCAGGTGTGTGTGCATGTGCCCTAAATCCTGAGAGGAGACTGAAGAAGAAGGGATTGTGGTGTAGCCAGCTCCCCCAGGGGGTGATTCTTACTCTCCCCCATCCCCTGCTGAAAGCCCATGCACCTACAGGAAAAACAAAAAACAAATGTGGACTAGGTATACAGAAAAGGATTCTTGAAGACGTGGTGACATTAATACTAGTATCTCAAAGATGAAGACCAGGCATACTCCAAGAGATCAGAGATGAACAAAAAATAATCAGAGATAGGTATGTAAAGGAAAACAATTGATCCAATATTTGTGATAATATTAACAATTAGTATAATTTTTCCCATAAAATATTTTCCAACTCATTTGTCCCTATGACAAATAGGTAACCTTTATGAAATTAATACTGTTCTCATTGTGTTCCTTTCTCAGGTCTTTTTTCTGATATTTCTCTTTTTCAATCTAAACACAGCCATACCAGGTTTTTCTTTTTTTAGTCGTAAGCAATCACTCTGCTGATTCATTAAGCCTGTGGGTTCCTTACATAACTGAATACCCTAATAGGCCCACAAACCATAAAACTGAAGTTAATGAGGCTCTGTTTCAGCAAAAATAAAATTAATTAATTGTATTTTATAGATCTTCACTAAGATAATCTACTATAGAATCATATATTCAATTTGATACAAAAGACTACAAAATTCCAAGATAGCAAGAGCAGTGTAAGTTTCTCATTATTTTATATAAACATCACCTACCATGGTACCTGGTACCTGCTGAGCACTCAAATACCTACCTCCTGAACAAACCACACTAATATGAATACTGAACACAGTTCAAAAAACAAACCATCTTATGTCTGACAAAAAATTGTATCTCAAGAAAAAGACAAGCTTAAATAGAAATTATTTTTTAAAGTTTACATAACTATAATATTTCATGAGAAGATGGAATAAAGTGAGAGAAAAGGAGGGAAGAACAGACAGATTCAACAAATGTGGGAGATGCCCAACAGTCTTCCAGCCTTAATCCACCCTCAGCCAGCCAAGATCACAGGCAAGCATGTGCACACCTGGTACATAGAGGGAAACCTTGGGGGCCAGGCAGGTGGGCATGGTAGTTAAGGTAACTGGATCCCACACACCAACTGTGTGGTTTGAGACAGGATGAGATTAGACAAGGATTACCAGACAGCAGGTGCTATGAAGCTGACACTGGAAAGGAAAAAAAAAAAAAAAAAAAATTAGAGGTCAAATAGTTCTGGAAGGTATAATTCTACCTGAATTCTATTTTCAGAGAGGAAGATACTTTGATCACCTCCTTTGGCATCCACCTGAGAAACCAAAACAGTTACACCTTTAAGGAAAGGACTAGGCCCTGGAATAAGATCTACCCTCGACTTGTTCTATGCTAAGTCTAAAACCAAGCCTTGACAAGACCTTCCAAGAAATAGAGTTCAGAAGTTGAGTCTACCCAAGTTAGAGGGGCTTAGGAAACACCTAGGGTTTCCCACAGATCTTACTAATACAACATAAAACAAAGCTTGTACAAGATCACAGTGATCAGTCAACAATTGCCTTCTAAAACAATTAACAGTCTATAGAGAAAGAAAAAGGAATCTAGAATTTCTATGGTGAATTTTCTACAACATCCAAATAGAAATATGAGGGCCAGCAGGTAGCATGGAAGTTGAGGTGGCTGGATCCTATATGTCTGACTACACAGTTAAGTCTTGGACCCACAGCTTGAAAAACATGCTGGGCACCTATTCATGCTTGCCCAAAATCCCAAGAAGAAAATGAAGACTGAACCATGGTGTGGCTATCATCCCTGCAGGTGCTTTCTCATATGACACATGAGAACTGATATACACAGGAAGAAATGAGGTAAAACAGAAATGGTAATAAATAAATAAATGTAAAACAGTATATTTTGTTTTCCTTTTGTGTAAAAAAAAAAAAAAAGGTATCATCAGGTAAAAAATAATTCAACTTATCCAACCTCTACCCTCTGTACTATGGTCATAAGTATAAAAATACGATATGGCAATAGTAAAGGATAGGGATTGGATAAACTAAACGATTCTTTTGTAAAATTGCATTATGTATGAAGTGAGAAATACTACAAGATTTTAAATATGTGCCCTACAGCAAATTTTAAAATAATTATAATTATAAATAAATAACTCTTGAGGAAAAAATAGTAATAACAGGGACCAGCAGATGGTGCAATGGCTACATTGCTGGATTCCTATATAGTTGACCATGGTTTGAGTCCCGGATCCAGAGGTTTAAAACTCACACCAGGTGCATGTGCGTGAATACCCAAGATCCACAGAGAATAGCGGAGAAGGGATTGAAACATGGCCATCCCCCGGGGGTTGATTTCTTGCTCTCTGTCTGTCTCTCCACGAGCGCACATGCCCTACAGCAAAAATCTCTCAAAAAAAAAAAAAATTAAGGGACCAGCAGTTAGCATAATGGCTATGTCGCTGACTCCCATGTAGCCGACCATGGTTCGAGTCCCAGATCCAGTGGCTTAAACTCATGCTGGGTGCGTGTGCATGCATGCCCAAGATCCCAAGAGGAGAATGGAGAAGGGACTGCAGCATGGTCAGCCCCCTGGGGGTGATTTCTCGCTTCCTGTCTCTCTGTCTCTCTCTGTCTTTCTGGTGAGCGCACACGCACTATAGGAAAAAACCTCTACAATAAATAAATAAATAAATAAAATTAAGAGGTACAGCTTAAAAAGTCAAATGCAGATGTAAAATAGAATACCAAAAAATGATTTATAAATTTTAAAAGATAGGCAAGAAACAGAAGAATAAAACAGAGAGAAAAAATAGTAAATGGTGGACTTAAACCTAACCATAACAACATTAACTGTAACAGGATTAAGCATTTCAACTAAAAGTTTCTACTCAGAAGGAGCCTGCAACTATTCATGTAACTGAAAACTGATTTCAGTGAAATACATTCATGAAAATTCATGTATTTAGGCAGTTCTACTACTTTTCTTTTTTCTTGTTAAACTGCCAAAGGGCACAGGCACTCCCCAGATGATGGGCATGGTCACGCTGCAGTACCCCAGCCCACCTTCAGTTAGAATTCTGGGTACACACACAAGCCCAGAGTGTTTCTCAAGCTATAGAAGGCAGGACTTGAACCACAGGGGGCCATGTGGGATCCAGCTTTCTATGCACAACACTTAACTAATGTGATATGGGGCTGGTCCAACTTGTCTTCTTTCCTCTATCTAAATTAATAAACATTTGTCGAATGAATGAGATTCATATATTTATGTCAAATATTGTTCTGTGTCCTCAGAAGTCACTTGTGAATAAAACAAAGACATCTACCTTAATGAAATTTACATTAGAATGGGAAGAATACAAAAGTAAGTTAAAGGTATTTAGAAGGTAATCATTGCTACTGAAACAGAAAACAATTAAGTCAAAATAAGGAAGATTAGGAACAAAAGAACAAATTGCAATTTTAGACAGTGTTACGAGTTAAATCTCTCTGAAAGTTTCATTTAAACAGAACTTGGTGGATATAAGGAAGTCAGCTATGTAAACAAGTGCAGCAAAAAGTTCTAAGAATGGGCCAGCCCCCACAGAGCAGCAGTTAAGCCCTGTGCATAAGGAGCTGGATTTGAATCCTGGCTCCAAGTGCATGCATGCCCAAATCCTAAAAGGACGGAGAAACAAAGGAAAAACAGATTATGAAAGTAACCATATCCCACTGGAGGGTGCCCCACACATGTGCATGCACAGGCTCTTTCCTCCTCTGGCAAGCATATGCACCCTTTAACAAATTCTTTTTAATAAAAAAAAAAAATGTTCCAAGCAGAAAAGCAAGCATAGCAACAACCACCATCCCTGAAATGTTTGAGAAACATCAGGGAAGCCAGAGTAGTTGTACAGAGGCAAAAGGAGAGTGAGAACAGTAGTAGATAAAGTACAAGTGTAGGGTTTCTTGGCATATGGTAAGAATTCTGACTGGAGCTTTTCAGCAAGACACTGACATAGTCTGGCATGAGATTCATTCCAGCAATTGTGTGAAAAATAAATTGGAGGGAGGCCAGCAGGTGGTATGATGGTTAAGGCGCAGATACAACACAGTCAACTCCTCTGTTCAAGTCTCAGACTTGGCAGCTTGAAAAATCATGCCAGGCACACGTGTGTGCATGCCAAAAATCCCAAGAGGAGAATGGGTTGTGGCACAGTCACCCACCCTTGAGAGTGATTTCTCACTTCCTCTCTCTCTCTCTCAGACGAGCGCATGTGCCCTAGAGTAAAAACCTAAAATAAATAAATAAATAATCAAACTAATCAAACTGAACTAACACTAAAAAAAGCATGCCATCGACACAGAGGAATACTACCATACTCCAGGCAAGAAATGATGGTGGCTAAGACCAGCTAGCAATGGAAGCAGTAAAAGGCTGTGAGATTTGGACATAAATTTAGAAGGTATAGCCAAGATGTCCTGGTAAGTCAGGTTTAGGTATGAGAAAAAAAAGTCAAGAATGGTGCCAACATTTTTCTCTAGGAAACAGAAAAATGCACACCGAGATGGGGCGAGGTTACCAGTGAAAAAGGTCTAAGGAAGGTGATCAGTAGTACAATTTTAGATATACTTGACAAGGCAGACATTCAAGTAGAGATGTCAGGGTTTGTGGGACAGACAAACCTGAAAGTTTGGGAGTACTGAGCTAGAGTGATCGATTTGGATTTAACCAACATATTTAAAGCCATAAGACTAAAGGTATAGATATTGGTCTAAGCCTTGGCACATTCAACATTAGAAGAACAAAGAAAAAGATCACACAGGTCTTGAAAGTGATCAGTCTGGTATGAAAAAAACTACATGTGATCTTCTGGTGGCCAAGTAAATAAAATGTATTAAAGGGGTCAGCCAGTGGAGTTGTGGTTAAGGCATATGGATCCCACATGACCAACGACACAGTTCTAGTACCAGACTGTTGAGTAGAAAAACATGTGAGTGTGTTTTTGGATATGCTTGTGCATACATGCCCAAAATCCCCAAAGGAGAATGGAATAGGAGAGATTGTGGCATGGCCATCTCACCGGGGATGGGGGGGGGGGGGTACTTCCTCACTCTCTCCTGACAATTTGTTTTTAAAATGTATTAAGGGAATAGGGTGCTGATACATGTCAAATGCTGCTGATATATAGGGTTATTAAGATGATGACTGAGAAATGACCACTAGACTTATTAGTAACATAGTGGTTATTCATGACCTTGCAAAGAACAAAGTTGGCAGAATGCTGGTAGTCAAAAGTGTATATATTTATGAGAGTGGACGGGAGGAACTGGAAGCCCTGATCCTTTCAAAAAGTGTGCCATGAAGAGAAACAGGGACAGCTACTGGCAGAAGTGAAGGAACTGTACTTCCTTTGATTTTTAAAGATAAAAGAAAAAAGAGCAGCACACTGACATGCTGATGGGAGTAATAGCTAGAGACTGAGAAATGTCAGTTTGGCAGAGAGAAGAGCAAATCGCTGAAGCAATGCCACTGGCTACAAGAAAGGGGATGGAATCTAGTATGTAAGAAATTGGCTCTCTAGAGGAAAAAAGTTGAAAAAGGAAACAAATGTAAAAATGTGGGTACAGGTGCTTGGTAGAGAAACAGACGTGGCAGAGGGAATCTGTAAAAGTTCTCTTTGAATTCCTTCCATTTTCTCAATGAAATAATCTATACTACTATCTGGGAGTGAAAGTGGAGGATTAAATATTGGACACTGAAAACAGGAAAAGGTGTGCCTGCCTGCAGTGGGGCAGTTAAGCACTCTGCATAGTGAGAGAGAGCCCCAGTGGCTTGAAAAAGCATGTCACCAAAGTTGGCCATGTGGGATTAGACTCCCTTAACCACTAGGCAACAGGGTCAGCCAAGACTTTTTTTTTTACTTTTTTTTTTTTTTTTTTGAGAGGTTTTCGCTATAGGGCACGTGCGCTAGCCAGAAAGAGAGAGACATAGAGACAGAAAGCGAGAAATCACCCCCCCCCCCCGAGGGGATGGTCACGCCGCAATCCCTTCTCCTCCATTCTCCTCTCGGGATCCTGGGCACACACGCACACACACCCAGCGTGAGTTTTAAGCCACCAGGTCCGGGACGCGAACCGCGGTCGACTACGTGGGAGTCCAGCGGCATAGCCATTACGCTAACTGCTGGTTCCCCCAAGACTTAATTTTTAACAACTTAATGTTAAAAATGTCTTATGTTTATAAGAGGCCAACCCAGGGCCTGGTGGTTAAGGAAACTGATTTCACATGGTGGACCACATGGTTGAGTCCCAGACTTAGCGTCTTGAGAAACATGCTAGGCATGTGTGCATGCATGCCCCAAAATTTTGTCAGAATTGGAGAAATGAAGGAAAAAGGATTGCTGGTATGATCAAGCCCCACTGTGGGGTGCTTTTTCTGCTCCTACTCCTCTCTTTGGTGAGTACACATACCCTCTAGCAATAAAGATGTGAACATAAGCATGATTTCTATACAATACCAAGAATCTACATGAGGACAATGGTGTCTCTCTTCTGTCTACTTTAAGGAAGAATGTCTCTCTGCATCTCACTGGCAAATGCACATGCCCCTGTCAATGAAATAAAACTTCTCAAGGGGCCAACATGTGACACAGTGGCGAAGGTGCTGGATTCCCATAATGGCCAACTGTGGTGTGAGTCCCAGACCTGGCAGCCTGAAAAACTGCACCAGGCACACACATGCCCAAAATCCTGAGAGGAGAATGGAGGAGACTGGATTGTGTGGCTATCATCCTGGGGTGTGTGTGTGTGGGGGGGGGGGGGGGGGTTGCTTTCTCACTTTCCCGTTCTTTGTATCTCTCCAGCAAGCACACAAACCTGATGGCTAAAACCTTAAAAACAAACAAACTTCTCAGGCCACCCCATAGTATAGAAGTGCTGTGCTGTACATGGACAGCTACATCCCAAATGTGTGATTGCTCTTTGAATCCCAGTCCCAGCAGCCTGAAAAACACAACAGGTACATGTGAGTATATGCCCCAAATTCTTCTGGGATGGAGAAATTACAGAATGACCATGACCCACTGTGGGAGTCCTCTCTCTCACTCACTCACTCTCTCATACACGTATGCCTTCCAGCAATTTAAAAAAAAAAAAAAAAAAAAGCTTGTCAACATTTTGAAATGATCTCCATTGTCAAAAAATTTAATGGATGTGGTTCCACCTTTTCCTGAAGACCTCCTTCACAGAGTCCTCAGTACTAGTGCTAAACTTGCTACTTCACAGCTGTTGTTCTATTGTACTTTCTTGGTTTATTCATTTATTTTGGTGCATCTCATTCTCTAATAGCTTTTTAGAAAGAGATACACTGGAGGCAAAGTTTCTGAACCCTTCCATGCTACATAAAGTCTGTATCTTATCCTTACCTTGATTCATAGTTTATCTATAGAAATCTAGGTTGAAAATCTTTCCTTCTCCCCTCCCAACTGCTGAAATTGCTGTTACAGCATCTTTTAATTCCTGGTATAGCTATTTTTTAAGATCCCTTTTTGTATTTCCATTTATTACCAATCACCTACCCTGATTCTATGGAAACTATGTGGATCTAAATCTTAACCCATAGCATACTGTCATTTTATGATGATATATACTTTGAGGGGGTCTTATTTTTTTATTATTATTTTTGTTCTGGGCACTAAAAGGGACATTTCATCCTGGTAACTCTAGGTTCTTAGGAGAATTTCTTGCATTAGTTATCTAATAATTTACCCAAATTTGGTTTCTTCTTCTATAATTCATACTGATTATCTGTTGGAATGCTTACTGTTTTCCTAACTTTATTTTCTCCTTTTGGCCTAATTCCTAGAAAACTACCTATAATTTATTGACCAATTGCATTGTTATTTTATTTCAGCTATCACACTTCCTAGAGTTCTTTCTTACTTTGACCATATCTTGTACAGTGATCCTACCCCTATTTTGTGACCAAAAACTTTTAGGATTATATCATTTTAATTTCCTTTTGTGCCTACATTATTTGATGTCCTTTTGGTCTTTCTCAGAACATGTTGTGCTTATTCATGTGGATGTGTGTCCATCAAAAATATATACAACTGGGAACCAGCAGTTAGCGTAATGGCTATGTCGCTGGACTCCCACGTAGTCGACCGCGGTTCGCGTCTCGGACCCGGTGGCTTACAACTCACGCCGGGCGCGTGTGCGTGCGTGCCCAAGATCCCGAGAGGAGAATGGAGGAGAAGGGATTGCGGCGTGACCATCCCCCCTGGGGGGTGATTTCTCGCTTTCTGTCTCTATGTCTCTCTCTGTCTGGCGAGTGCACGCGCCCTATAGCGAAAAAACCTCTCCAAAAAAAACAAAAATATATATATATACAACTGAAGTGATTAGTAGTGGCTCATATAACAAGAAGGAAGTTAGGCAGTTGATGGTATTAGTCCAACAACTCAACAATACCAAACCTAGAATAAAAACCTAGAATCTTTGAGATTATCCTGGCTTTACTCTCAGAAGAGCACACGGTGGTGTTACAGTTCCAGACAGTATATTCAAATTCCAGGGAGGAAGAAGCCAGAAAAAGGCTGACAACAGGATTGCAACAGGACCATTGCCATGGAGGGGTGCTTCCTCACTTTGTCTCCAGTAAGCGCATATACACTCTGGTGAAAAGGGAGGGAGGGAGGGAAGAAGGGGGGGAGGGAAGGAGAGAGAGAGAGAGAAAGAAAGAAAGAGAGAAAGAAAGAGAGAAAGAGCAAGAAAGGAAGAGAGAAAGAGAGAAAGACAGACATCACAAATGTCAGTATTTAGAGGCTTCTTCTGCTCATTCACTTTCTCTAAAGTTTTAAAACCCCTAATTCCTAAAAAGAGGTAAGGAGGAATAGTGAAGTGGAAAAGTTCTCACTATTGGTGAACTCACATAAGTAGAGGGAAGGGAAGGTCCCACGGTTTAGTGAGCAGATTTGTACTTAAACTCCCTGATTTCAGCTTAGTATCCACTCTGCATGTGGACCTAATATCACCAAGTCTAGAATCTCTATGGCTTTATTTCTCCACAGAATAAGCTCAACTTTAGGAATATCTTTTATCTCTAGTTCCTGACCTGTTAGAGGTCTCTAAGAAATAAAGTGACGGGCTTTCTTTATATCTCTTTTGCATGCCCTTGGTTCATTCAACTCTACTAGGTCAATTATCAGATTCATAGAACCTTCCATCCATTTCCCTGCTTGTAAGAAACTTAAGCTTTGCGATACTGAACTCCAGCTGTGAATTATTGTCTTCCTTGACCAAAAATGAAGATTTTCTGCTGAGATTTCTTACTCCAGATTCATTTCTAGTGGGAAAGGCACAAATCCAGGCCAGGCCTAGCCTGAGATGGTTACTGAACTTCAGCTCTAAAATATTGACTTCCTTGACCAAAAATAAAGATTTTATACTGAGACTTCTTACTCCAGATTAAATTTTAGTGGTAGGGCTACTTCTGCCTCCTTTTCTCCATTTTTCTCTGTCTGTCTCTATCTCACTGTGTCTCTCTGTGACTTTTAATTTTTTAATTTTTTTCTTTTAAGGTAAAGTATTCTCTAGGCTCTCAAGTCCCTGCTTTATCATGTTAACTGGTGCCTTACCACATTCCATTTAGGAAAAGCACAAACTCAGGCCAGGCCCATCCTGAGATGGATACTAAACTTCAGCTGTGAAATATTGTCAGTTTTTGCTTTTTAAAATTAAAATCTAACCTTTTTTATTATCTTATTTTTCCTCCTTCTTTATATTTTCTTCTTCTTTCCTCTTCTCTAATTCTTTTTCTTTATCTTTACTCACTGGCTGCTCAGCCTCTATGCACTAAGTGTCTAGATAGGTCCAAGTGAACAGCTTCCAAACATCTAAATACAATTAGGGTCAGAATATTCCTCTATTCCCACTAACTCTGATGCACAAAGAGTGAAAACAGAATGGAAGAGAGATTGCAGATCACCTCCTTCTGAATGCCTCAGAATGCTCAGATTGAACTCCAAGAATTAGGAAGAAATGCACCATCCATCAGATGACTAGAAATCACCACAGGGTCACAAGAAATATGGGAAAGCAAGAAAATTACTCTCTTCTAAGGGAAAATAATAACTCCTCTTCATCCTCAGAAAGTACAATGAATCTCATGGAAATGTCTGATAAAAAATTTAGAATATTCATAATGACAAAGCTAACAGAGATGGAAGAGAAGAGAGACAATGAACTGCAGAAGAGGCAGGAGAAAGGAGCTGATGAGTTCCAGAAGGTGAGATAATTCTTGCAAGGTCTAAAAGAGGAAATACACACTATGAAAAAGAATCAAATGGACCTATTAGAGAAGAAGGTTGTAATACAGGAAGTCAAAACCTCCCTTGAAAGTACTAAAAGCAGGCTAGATCATACAGAAAATCGAATCTCAGAAGACAGATCGCTGGCCTAGAAAAATCTACCACAAAGACTGAGAAAATTGCCCCCCAAAAATGAGAATAACATATGAGAAATACCAGATACCATCAAATATCTGGAAAATTGGTATCCTAGAAGGCAAAGAGACTCATAAGGGCACTGATAATCTATTCCATGAAATCCTGGAAGAAAACTTTTCAAACCTAGAGAGGGATTCAAAGATCCAGACCCAAGAAATACAAAGGACCCCAAATAGAATCAACACAAGAAGGTCTTCTCCAAGACATATTATAGTCAGACTGACCAAAACCACAGACAAAGACAAGATACTAAGATCGGTAAGATGGGCACGTGTGCATATGTGCCCAGGATCCCAAAAGGAGAATGGAGGTGAGGGGATTGCAGCGCGGCCATCCCCCCTGGGGAGTGATTTCTGGCTTTCTGTCTCTCTGTCTCTCTCTGTCTTTCTGGAGAGCATGCACACCCTATAGCAAAAACCTCTCCAAAAAAAAAAAGAAAAAAAGATCGCCAAGAGAGAAATGTCAAGTTACCTACAGAGGATATCCCATCAGGAGCAGACCTCTCATTGGAAACAATGTGAGCAAGGAAAGAATGGGAAAATATATTCAGAATGTGAAGGGAAAAGCAATTTCAAACAAGAATACTGTACCTGGCAAGATTCATATGGGAAGAAAAGACGAAGACAAGAACATTCTCCGATACACAAAACCTGGAAGAATTTACCAACACCAGACCAGATCTCCAAGAAATTCTGAAAGGAGTGCTATACCAGGAAAATTAAATACAGACACATACAAATGAGAGTTCAAAAACTAAGAAAAGGGCCAAGTTAATCGTGGGGACGAGTCTGGAGTTGAATATTATATCCCAGAATTTAATCGGGTAGATCAAACCACAACAGAAGATAAAGTACATGAGACTGAACTGGTGAAACAGAATTTTATAACTTTTGACTAAAACATTGCTGATTTTCTTCTAGACTTTGTTTTCCAGTTTTAAGGATTTTCGTCCTGTCCTGAGCTGCTGATATGTTCATGTACCTGCTATTTGAACAGAACCCTAACCTGTTCCCTGGCTTTATGTTTTAAGCAAAGTTCCTTAGCATCTCTTTGATTTATTAAAGCTAAAACTGCTTTCCTTGACATTAAAAAATATATTAAAAAATACCTATTTAATGATTGTAGTAAGCTACATAGCATCAGCCAGGTACTACCTTATAGTATATTCATTCTACTCAAGAGTTTCACACCTAAAGTCAGACATGTATTCACAGATATGTATATATCAGCTGAACTTGCTATTGAAAGTAGTTAAATTATTTAAGAAATTTTGTGAATCAATAAAATGTGGGGGAAAAAAGAAATGGAAAACAGCTATAGACACCTGAGATAGTGTGGGAGGAGGGTAGGAAATGGCAGAGGGTGAGAAATAGGGGTGAAATATATATATACATATGAAACTAGAAATAGAAAATTATTGACAATAACATGAATGATTAACCACTATGCAGTGTATTCTGGATGGAAAATCACATTTTGTATGTTGTGACAATGCTCAGGGAATTAATGTAAATTAATTAAAAAATTTTAAAAAATGTTTCAGAAGAAAATTACAGTGCACTTATCACTAGATTCTAACACTGTCCATATTTTTAGTTTAAGTTATTTTGTGAATCAATAAAATGTGGGAAAAAGGTTTAGTATGGAAAAAAGAGAAGGTAAAGGAAAAGAATAAAAAGTAAAAGTATGCTTAATTTAAAAAAAAAAAAAGAAGCTATTTGCTGATGAGTTATAGTGTGGTATCTTTGGCTTGACTGACATGCATAGTATTTGTGCTAGAAAAAGAAATGTACGCTGTAAAGATGTAATTAAATGTAAATAAATTAATTTATAAAAAATCTTAAGCTTTATAAGTCTCATGTTTTTTCATTCCTCTGTGAGTAATATTCTTAGAGGAAAGAGGAATAACCCCACAATTTAGCAAGACACCTTGTTAATATTTTGAGGCACAAGATTTCATGCAATTTTACACCTCCTTTCTTTTTTGAGAACAATGTCCAAAACCATAAAGTAAAACAAAGACCTCAATAATTTTTTTTTTTTTTTTTTGCTACAGGACACATGCATTCGCCAGAGAAAGTGAGAAAGTACCCCTCCTCCCTCCCAGGGATGATCACACCACAATCTTTCTTCTCTACCAGGGATTTGGGGATGCATAGACACAGAAGTGTCTGGTATGCTTTTCAAGTCACCAGGTTCAAGACTTGAACAGCACAGTCAGCCATGTGGGATCCAGTCACCTTCTTGCCCCTGTCAATAGATAGCTTTTTAAAAAGAAAAACGGGGGCTGGCAGGTGGCATAGTGGTTAAAGACGCTGGATTCCCACATGGCCAACTGCGGTTCAAGTCCTGGATCTAGTGGCTTGCTTTCTCACTTTTCCTTCCTCTCTCTCCGTCTCTGTGGTCAAATTTTAAAAAATAATAACAACAACAATAATAACAAATGGAATTAAATAAATAATTAAAAGTAAAAAGAAAAAGGAAAAAACAAAAAACTTGTAAGCTACAATGTTAATAATAGCCAATAATGGGACCAGCAGATGGTATAATGGCTGCATTGCGGGACTCCCACATAGTCGACAGCTATTTGAGTCCTGGGTGTGGTGTCTTAAAACTCACACCAGATGCTTGTGCGTGTGTGCCTAAAATCCCACGAGGAGAATGGAGGAGAAGGGATTGGGCGTGACCATCCACTCGGGAGTTGATTTCTTGCTTTATGCTCTCTATCTCTGTCTCTGTTTCTCTGGCAAGCACACACATCTCTACCACAAATCTCTCAAAAATAATAGTAATAGCTTATAATAAGTAAATTGTTATTGCATACTTATATGCTATGCATTTAATGGGAACACTCTTAGTCACTCCACAAAACAATCTTGTAAAGCTAGTAGTACATTTTCTTCAATTAAAAGACAGATATACACACCTAAAATCGAGTTCATCATCTTTACCACTATGTTGTGTAGCATTTTTTTAAGTGGGTGAGGGAGGTCAAAATTATAACTAGACACCATAAAAATCAATGATTATGGAATGAAACTAAATTGACGTTCAGAGAAAAATTCAGGGCCAGCTAGTAGCGTGGTGATTAAAGCAGCTAGAGCCCACATGGCCAACTGAGTGGTTTGACTCCCAGTCTCTGCGGCTTGAAAAACATGCTGAGAACGTATGGGTATATGCCCAAATCCCAAGAGGTGAAAAGAAGAGAAGAGACTGCAGCCACCTCATGGAGTGCTTTCTCACTTATTTTTTCTCTCTCTCTCTCTCTCTCTCTCTCTCTCTCTCTCTCTCTCTCTCTCTCTCCAGCAAGCACACATACCCTATAGCAAATTAGCGGAACAAAAAGAAAAAGTCTCACATTTTTGATAAACTAAGGATTCAACATCAGAATCTAAAAAAAGTACAAATTTGAGAAAGGAAAAAATAAAAAAAGAGAACTCTAAGAACTAGATTACTTTTAAAGTGCAAGACAAATGAATTCAAGAACTATATTGCCAAAAACCAGCAGATAGTGTGGTATTAAGGTGCTGGACTTCCACATGGTCAATAGCGGTTTGAGTTCTAGACCTGGCGGCTTAAAAATGATATCAGGTATATGTGCATGCACGCCCCAAATCCCAAGAGGAGAAAGGAGGAGAAGGGAATGCAGTGTGGCCATTCCCCTGGGAGGTGATTTTTTAGTTTCCCTCTCTCTGTCTTTCTCTGACAAGATTTTGCCATATGGCAAAAACCTTAAAAAAAAAAAAAAAAGAAAAAAAAAAGCCACAGAATAAAGAATAAGTAAATAAAATCAGCTATACAACATCACAAATAAGAAAGAGATATAACCACAGATCTTGATAAAATCTTAATGCTGTTTAATTCAAAGTTACTATATTTTAAAATTTCTACAAAATAGGTGATTTCTAAGACAATATAAAATTATTGCAATTGCAGAAGAGCTGGAAAACCTGACTTGATCAACAAGCTTGGAAAAAATGCAGACTCTTTTTTTTTTTTAAGAGAGATTTTTACTGTAGGCACATGCACTCACCTGAAAGACAGAAAGAGAAGACAGAAAGTGAAAAATCACACACACCCCCACCCCACCTCCAGAAGAGATGGCCACATTGCAATCCCTTCTCCTCCATTTTCCTCTCTGGATCTTGGGTACACGCGTGAGCACGTGCACACACACATACACACACACACCCAGCCTGAGTTCAGGAACTGAGTCCAGGACTCAAATCGCAGTTGACTACGTAGGAGTCCAGTGATATAACCATTACGCCATTGTCTGATCCCAAAATTCAGACTCTTAAAAGAACTATCCCTAAAAATCATTAAGTCTAGACAGAGGAAGGAGCAGTAAGGACAGAAAAGGATAGAGGGTTAAGATTAACACTCAGAGGGCCAGTAGGTGGCATGGTGGATAAGGGCGCTGGACTCCCACATGGCCAGCTGCAGTTCAAGTCCTGGACCTGGTGGCTTGCTTTCTTACTTTCTCTTACTTTCTCTCTCTCTGTTCCTCTCTGGTCAAATTAAAGTAAATAAAAATAAAGATAAATAACTCTTAAAAATAAAAAGATTTACATTCACAGGTGGACGAGTGTAAACAGCTATCCTAATAAATAAGAAAAGTGTTCTATAAGTCTAAGAAATTATGTGTGTAAAAAAAAGAAAAGAAATTATATGTGTAAATGGATTGGGGGTAGAGGTTCTTGCTAACAGAGTATAAGTGGGAGATAACAGGTTGTGTAGTAAAGAATTAAACTTTGCCAAAGAGAGTTCTAGCTTTTTTGTCTATAGTTACTGACAGGTAGTCTCTAAGTCACTGAAATGTCCTGTCTGATAAAAGTATCCCCATGTCCTGGGGACTTTAAGTCAAGCCAGAGTCTACGCTAACGTGAGCTATCATGGGAGATTTGGGGCGCCAACTATCATTATCCTCCTTAGGAGGAGTTGTCCTCGAAGTCAGAAACTGAGGGCTGCCACAGGTCTTCATGATGAAGGCCAAATACAAATTCTGGATGCCAAGCCCTGGGTGAGCTTCCCTAGTTAGTAATAACCTATGAGTGTTAACAAACATTGTTGCTTGAGGAGTTAACAGTGTGCATGACTCCACTTGGAAGAGGACCACTGGAAGTTCCACATTTAGAACTCTCCTGGACTTTGCTCCATCCATCTTCCCACTAGGTGATTTTAATCTGCATCCTTTCACTATAATTAATAACCCTGAGTAAAACTGCTTCCAGTAAGTTCTCTGAATTCTAGCAAATTATTAAACCTGAGGGTAGCCTTAGGGAGTCCCAATCTTATAAGTGGTGTCAGAAATGAGGTTTATCATGCAGACTGCTCCCTAATTATATAGCTGGAATCAGAAATGGGTTCACTAGAATGACCCTGACTTACTGAAATAATTAATACATGGCTGAGGGAAGAGGAGGACATGGGACCAGCAGATAAGTGTAATGGTTACATTGTTGGACTCTCAAGTAGTTAACCGCAGTTCCAGTTCCAGACCTGATGAATTAAAACTGGGCACATGTTCGTGCATGCCCAAGAGGAAAAGGGATTGCAGTGTGGCCATTCCTCTGGTGGGTGATTTCTCGCTTTCTCTCTGGCAAGCACATGAGCCCTATAGCAAAAATCTTTTACCCAAAAAAGAGGAGGAGGAGGAGGAAACAGGGCAAGAATTGATGAACCTCTGATTCCTGGATGGCTACCTAATCATTCACAGTATGGAACTACAGCCATAGCTACAATAGGTAAAAGTTACTAATGGAATTTAGAAATGGTAGATCCAATTCCTGAGAAGTTGACTCACCAGATAAATGTGGAAATGTAAATTAATCATTGAAAAAGCTTATTGTGGGACCAGTAGATGGAGTAATAGTTGCGTCACTGGATTCCCACATAGTTGACCGCAGTTTGAGGCCTCGGACCCTGCGACTTAAAACTCACGCCAGGATCCTTTGCATGTTTGCCCAGAATCCCAAGAGGAGAATGGAGAAGTGACTGCACCGTGGCCATGTCCTCTAGGGGGTGATTTCTTGCTTTCTCTCTCTCTCTGCCTCTCTATCTAGAGGGTGCATACATCCTATAACAAAAATCTTTCTTAAAACAAAAACAAAAACAAAAAAAGAAAAAAATTCATTGTACAATTCTTTGTTACTGTTATCTTTAATAGCTAAAATGGCAATACAAGAGTACTGGGATTGATCGTAACACTGGGGCCAACCTCAGATTTCAGCCCATCTCAGTCTCAAAGTCACTCCAAAAGGAAAAATTATGCTGAGACATGAGACAGCAGCTCTATGACTTCTAACCACAAAGAGGTAGGTAGTCCACATGAGGAAAAAACAACCAAAAACTACTGAAACCAGGAAATATAATATGAAGGAGCTGTTGCATTTTATGGATCAACACTGTCAGATTCCTGAAGGAAAATCTTTACTAAAATGGACTGAGTGATTAACCCAGAGGCAGTATCTTTGGTTTTGAATGCCACAGAATGGAAGAGCATGTTTGGGTTAATGCAACCCAACTGTACACTACTGAACGACCATAGGTGCCAGACACACAGCATGTTATTCCTCAGGGGACAGATTGGTAGACTAGGTAAAAGCCACTGTGAAGTATTTTTTACCCTAAAAAAGGCAATTGTCCTTCTCTTCTTGTCCTATAAATGCCAAACGGAATTCCCCAGAACAAGCAGCTAATACGTTTCTTACGTGAGCCGTGGTAGACTGACACTGCGATGACTGGGATAATCGTCTAATGAATGTGCCTCATCATACATGATGAACACTGTGATTATGGGAGTCCCTCTTCTGTGAACACATGTAACCTTACCGTGGAAAATCTAGCAATGACATGAGAAGGAATATCAGATTTATTGTCTCAGCTTCCCTTTTTGGGGTCTTAACAGATGCTAAGACAATTATAGTGACTCATAAGAAAACAAAGACAAAGGGGACAGGTCAAGGGATTTATCCAAGCAAGACAGAAATCTTCTGATGGTTATTTCAAAATGGAATAGATAAAATAGACATTTACTGGGTTGAAACAAGGGCTTAATGTAGCACTACCAGAGGGCTAGATGGACCAAGGGGAGTCCCTGCTAGTTCCCGACATTAAAAGGCCCTCAACTAACTCAGCTCTCTTTCACCCGTTTGGAGAAATTTTAAAAGCCAAAGGGTAAAAGTGACAATGAAGAACCTGACCTCAAACTACCCAGGCTATTACGAAGCAAATTAATCAAGACAACGAAAGGAGAATAGTCTTCTAACTCAACCCCAACTGAAGAAACAGTATTTATGTGTGGGTGAAAAGAAAGCCTGGGGGACAGATAAGAGACATTTCTTGACAGGTTAGTTCAATGCACTGTGATTCCAAAACCTGCTAAAATTCTCACAGAAGCTTAGACTGTGAGGAGGCAATAGTTCATAAGATTACAGCCAGGTAATTAAATTATATTAAAATTAGAATGTACAGGGACCAGCAGTTGGCATAATGGCTGTCACTGGACTCCCATGTAGTCGACCACAGTTCAAGTCCCGGACCCGGTGGCTTAAACTCACACCAGGTGCATGTGTGTGCGCATGCCCAAGATCCCAGGAGGAGAATGGAGAAGGGATTGCGGCGTGGCCATCCCCCTTGGGGGTGATTTCTCGCTTTCTGTCTCTCTGTCTCTCTCTTTCTGGTGAGTGCACGCACCCTATAGCAAAAACCTTTAAAAAAAAAAATTAGAATGTACTAACAGACTTGAAGTACTTTATCTGAATATACTACTAGACAGTGACTAGTGAACTGACTGACTAGTGAACACCCCATGTGCCTACTATTATTGTGAAACAGAAGGCAGGTAAGTTCATCTAAAGGCCAGTCTTGATGGGACATGCTAAATGAGAACCAACCACTTGAACTACCCAAACCCACAATGGTTGTTAATTTCAGATAGTACAGAATGCCTGAAGGACAAAAGGAGATTATCATTTAATACAAAGTGAGAGGCTAGAATGCCAGTGCCAATGAATTCTCTGTACAAGAAACCTAAGTGGCCAATGAAAAAAGTAGATGGCTCACTGAGACTAAAAGTCAACTACTGGGTTGTCATGATGCATTTTTGCATAGAAAAATATGTCAGGACTTTCCCAACAACCTAATATTAAAGTTTAAATAAAGTAGTGCTGCCATAGCATCAGCAATCCCTGAAATGGTCTTAACAATTCAAAAACTGATAGCGGGTTAAAGGAGAGCGGCACTCAGTGACTGACCTTGCAAATGTTTTTGTTTGGTTGGTTTCCTTTATCTCCATTGTGAAAAAGTCAGCCACAATTTGTTTTCACATGGAAGGGATCCCAATTTATACTTAACTATATTGCTACATGGTTATTTCAACTCACCAGCTCACTGTCACAATTTGATTAAAAGAGATTTAGACTTGATGCAGGTCCCAAGTGTAATAATACACTTTATTGATGATGATACGGTAATATCATAAACTGAAAAACAAGGAAGGACGAACACCAATGCAATGGGGCCACACATTACCAGCAGGGGTGGGTTGATGAAACCAGCAGAGGTCCAAGAGCCTGTCCAAATAGTGAAATCCTTAGGATTCAATCAGAGCTACTCATAAAATTTCACAGATTAAAAAAAAGTAAATAAACTGTCGTCACCACCTACTCCTGGAACTAAAGAAGAAATCCAGCATTTGATTGGCATATTTGGATCTGGGGGGACACATATTCTACCTCAGGGAATATTACTAGCTCTTAACAATGAAACTTTCTCTCTCTCTTTGTCCCTCTCTGGTCAAATTAAAGTAAATAAAAATAAATACAGATAAATAATTCTTAAAAATAAAAAGATTTACATTCAGAGGTGGATGAGTGTAAACAGCTATCCTAATAAATAAGAAAAGTGTTCTATAAGTTCTATAAGTATAAGACATGCCTAAATTACAAAAAGTAGTCAATATCGTAATAATTTTGGGGACCCTAAGGCCCACACCCAGTCACGAATTTGGAAGTGTCAGCAACATAAACTTAGGGAGACTTGAGCTTATGGCAAAATCCTGTAAGTGCCAGCCAGAGGAAACCACTAGGACTTTTGACTGGAGTTTCAGAATAGTTCCAAAACAGTTTAGATAAAAGAGATTCATAATACCTAAGTACTTTTTTTTTCTTTTTTCCTTTTGGAGAGGTTTTTGCTATAGGGTGCGTGCGCTCACCAGAAAGACAGAGAGAGACAGAGAGACAGAAAGCGAGAAATCACCACGCAGGGGGGGTGGCCACACCACAATCCCTTCTCCTCCATTCTCCTCTCAGGATCTTGGGCATGCACACACATGCGCCAAGCGTGAGTTTAAGCCACCGGATCCAGGACTCGAACCACGGTCAACTACATGGGAGTCCAGCGACATAGCCATTACGCTAGATGCTGGTCCCAGTACCTAAGTACTTTTGAATTCTGAGGTTATAGCAGGTTTAAAACCCAGAGAGTTAGCAACTATGCTTACTTTGCTGATAATTTCCTAATTTTTCCTACAAATTACACACAATGGCTATAGGACATACTCATGGGAATACTACCTTTTCAGATTAAAGTCTACACAGTCGGGACCAGCTGTTAGCGTAATGGCTATGTCTCTGGACTCCCATGTAGTTGACCGTGGTTCACATCCCGGACCCGGTGGCTTAAAACTCACACCAGGTGCGTGTGCATGCGTGCCCAAGATCCCGAGAGGAGAGTGGAGGAGAAGGGATTGCAGCGTGGCCATCCCTCCTGGGGAGTGATTTCTCGCTTTCTGTCTGTCTGGCGAGCGCCCTATAGCAAAAACCTCTGCCCCCCCCCAAAAAAAAAGCCTACGCAGTCTAAATATATTACATTACACTTGGAAAAAGCTTTTTTGAACCATAGGAGCAGCAAACAAAGAAATAATACAACTCCATTCTTACACACTCGAAGCCACCTAATGATACAGTTAACAATATTCATAAGACAATTAGATATAAACATGGAAATCATTAAATAATTTATCAAAACACATTGCTTCAAGAAATAAAATATATAAAATGTAGATTTAAAATACTAAGACAAAATTATAGGATCAATATTTGCTTTAAGAATAAATAATTTTACAAATGCATTTTATAATATTTCTTGGTATGCAATTAGGACTTCTGTACCTATGTTCTTTGTGTTCCAATAGCTGACAGTCTCTACATGTCAGTCTATCACATGTTTCACAGAAAAGTTTCAACTGTTCTTGTTTGTGTACAGGGCAGAAAACAGGGCGCTGACCAGATGCTCCAACAGACTCTGTAGTAAAATAAACAAATATTTTTTAGCCAAACATAAATGTTTTATCTGTCTAAATTCTTATTAATGCTGATATTCAAAGGTTATAAAGAATAAGTAGAAAATGCAACAGGGGTTGGGACCAGCAGTTAGTGTAATGGCTATGTTGCTGGACTCCCATGTAGTCGACCGTGGTTTGAGTCCCGGACCGGTGGCTGAAACACACGCCGGATACATGTGCATGCATGCCCAAGATCCCGAGAGGAGAATGAAGGAGAAGAACTGCGGTGTGGCCATCCCCCCCGGGGGGTGATTTCTCTCTTTCTGCCTGTCTGTCTGTCTGGCAAGCACATGCGCCCTATAGCAACCCCCCAATCCCCCGAAAAAAAGCAACAAGGGCAAAAGAGGGAGATTAAAAATGATAGGGACCAGCAGTTGGCGTAATAGCTATGTCGCTGGGCTCCTTTGTAGTCAGCCGCGGTTCAAGTCCCGGACCCAGGGTGGCTTAAACTCACCCTGGGCCCATGTGCGTGTATGCCCAAGATCCCAAGAGGAGAATGAAGGAGAAGGGACTGTGGCATGGCCAGTCCCCCTGGGGTGTGATTTCCTGCTCTCTGTCTCTCTGTCTCTCTCTTTCTGGTGAGCGCACGCACGCCCTATAGCAAAAAACTCTCCTAAATAAATAAATAAAAATTTTACAAAACCCATCGTTCTTACCTGAGACATCTTCCTTTTTCCTGATCAAGTGATCTTTAGTGAATTTTACTCTTTGATGTGCTTCGATACATGTCTTACACAGCCACTCTCCACATTCTACACAGAAGCCAACTGCACTTGCATTGTCTTCACAACTAGTACATACCTAAAAGAGGAAATAAATACTTACCTAAATTAAATTGACAAACTATAAATCCACAAAATAAAAGATACAAATTTACTAATTTACTCTCAAATATCCTGGCATAAAACAAAATTACTGTGTTACCCATTTATCTTCAACAAAATCCTTTTCCTTCATTATCAAACATTTAGGTTTAAAAGCTAAGACTCAGAACACAACATCTACACAAGATTTGTCTTTTAAGTAATGACTATAGTCTCATCTAACCAAGTTTGTGGGTACAGAAAAAAGTTTTCCTCAATTTGAAATATAGAACTGTACCAGAACTATTCTAAATTATTTACTCAAAGATGTTTTTCTTATTGTTTTGATATCAAGATAGGAATATAAAGAAAAACTGAGAAGCATACCTGTTCTGATTTCTCATCAGAACTGCTAGGAGCTTCAGATGTGTCTTTCACAAAATAATTATCCACCAGGTCTATCTGTCTGCATTCTTGCCGGCATACCGGGCACCGTATTACACCAACTACAACATAAAATCACAACAATTAAAAAATACTCTCCGGTTAATAGGGAAATTGTACATGATGCCCATATGGAAACTGTTCATTCATATGTCATAAATAAGATTAAAAAAAGTGATGAGCATCAGAAGATGATTAAAATAACCCATTGAGTTACTCCTTCCAAGGGAAAATGTACCCTACTTAGGAGGAGAAAATAAGCATT
The DNA here is from genome assembly GCA_026018925.1 of Tupaia tana. Lineage (NCBI taxonomy): Eukaryota > Metazoa > Chordata > Mammalia > Scandentia > Tupaiidae > Tupaia > Tupaia tana. Next base: position 82,453,193 of record JAKSZU010000004.1, read on the forward strand.
AATATGTCCCCCCAAGAAGTACTTCTTTATTACAATGTACGGTTAGCTACACAATGGCCACAAAACAAATACAGGTCCTAAGCTCTATTTTGGAAGCTATGACTGCTACTTTACATGGCAAAAGGAACTAGGGACTTGGTGGATATGATTAAAGCTCTTGAGAAGGGAAGATAGTCCTCTGGATTATTTAACACCCCCAAAATGTAATCAAGTGACCTAACAAAAGGGAGGCAGAGAAAAATTAAACTACAGAGTAGCAGAAAGCAATTGATAATAGAAGCAGAGATTTAAAGTGATGCCGAAAAAGACAAGTGACTACTAGATGTTAAAAAAGACAGAGAAACAGACTGTCTCCAGAGCCTCCAGAAGGAACCAATCTTTACACTTTGTTGTTCGGAGAAACTGATTCCAAACTTCCAGGGTCCAGAATGGTAAGAAATTAAGATGTGTGTTTTTTGTTTTGTCTTGTTTTGTTTTAGGTTTTTGCCATGGACGTGTGATGCACTTAAACAAGAGAGACAGAGAGACAGATGGTAAGAGGGCAAGCGAGAAATCAGGCAGTACCACCACCGCCTCCAGAGGGGATGGTCACACCACAATCCCTTCTCCTCCATTCTTCTCCTGGGATTTTGAACACACGTGCACACACACACAGCATGATCTTCAAGCCATCAGGTCTAGGACTTAAACAGCAGTCAGCTACATGGGAGTCTAGTGCCGTGAGCTGGCCCCAAGTGAGTTGTTTTAAGCCAAGTTTGTGGCAATTTTGTCACAGCAGCAATAGAAAACTACATACACAATCATTTTACACATTTTTTAGAGTTTATTTATTTACCATTATTATTATTTGCTACAGGGCATGTGTGCTCACCAGAGAGAGAGAGCGCAAGCAAATGAGGAAGACAGAAAGAGAGAGAAAGTGAAAGTAAGAAAGCAAGCTGCCAGGTCTGAGACTCAAACTGCAGTCAGCCGTGTGGGAGTCCAGCACTTTAACCACTACGCCACCTGCTGGCCTTCATCTTACAAATTTTTACTTCAAAGATACCTGAACTTATTATATTAATAAGAAAGATAATCTGTGCCTTTCTGTGTTAGTGTTCTAACATTTATCAGATAAACTACTAAAGGAACATACAGGAGATAAAGTTAAGAACTAAAAAATACGGGCTGGCCCCATGGCTGCCTTAACAGCGATTAAGTGCCGTGCAGGGGAGGCTGGATCCCATGCAGCCAACTGCAGTTCACATCCAGACTCCTGTGGCTTAAGAAACACTCCAGGCATGTGTTCAGGTATCACTGGGATCCTCACAAGATGGACGAAAGGACTGCAGCATGACCGGTTGGATGTACATACTAATTCCCTCTCACATGCACAAATGTAACCTCTGGCATTTCAAGAAGAAAAAGACCTAAAACACAGCACCAGAGTAAACGCTATAAATCGACTATTATAATTATGTGTCAGCCACAGAATAGAGGACATAGGACAAATGACATAACCCTTGTCTTCATGAAATAGTTAAAAATTAATTTAAAATTTTGGCATTTATAATGTACACCACAGGAAACATCATACAAAGACAGAGAGCAAGCAAAGTCCCCCAGAGATATGTAGTACACAAACTAAATAAATACACATTCGGATGGAAATGAAAATATGGCATTCTGAAAGCAAAAATATCAGAATTTCATGGGAGAAACAGAACATTGTTAAAACAAATGCAAATACATAATTATATACTTGGGGAAAAAATATTGCTTTCCCAGAGCTGTTTTATCTTTATTATCACAGGGTGCGTGCGCTTACCAGAGACAGACAAAAGAGAAAGGAAGAACAAAGCACCCCCGCCCCCCAGTGAAGCACAGTCACGCCCCTATTCCTTTTCTCCATTTGTCCATTCTCTAGAGATCTGGGGCAAGTATACACACAAGCCTGGCATGTTTTTCCAGGTCATCAGAGCCAAGATTCAAGTTGTGGTGGGACATATAGGATCTAGTTCCTTTAACCACTAGGCCACAGGGCCTGTCCCAAAATTTCATTTCTACAGCATACAATTTATATACTTTACAAAATAATGTATCCTAAATGCATATAAACACCCTCCTCAAAAGAAATAAACACCAAAAAATTCAAACCAAAGGAAATGGTACAGTGAAAAGAACATAAATATTTTCAGGTTTGAGGCGACACTAATTGGCCCAGGCAGGTGGAGTGGTAGTTAAGGCGGCTGGATCCCACATAGCCGACTCCGCCGTTGGAGTCTCAGACCTGGTGGCCTGAAAAATCATGCCAGGCACACATGCCCTATAGCTAAAACTTAAGGAAAAAAAGAGAGATAACGGTCTAGGATTTCAGAACTGAAGAAATAAGCCCTCAGAGACTGCAATATACATCCTGAGCAGCATTTACGCCTAGACACAGTATAAGAATGACACAAATACGGAGGGAAAAAAGGCAATCAGACTGACCACAGGCCTCACTAGTAAAAGAGAATACCAAAGATAACAAGAGTAATATTTTCAAAGGGAAAATATTACTTTAAGGGAATATTAACAGTCAACAAAGAATTTTATATTCTAATAAAGCCTTATTCAAGAATACAAGCAGACCCAGCTTTGATGGCACAGTCAATGGCATAGTGAACCTCAGTGCTGGAAGCCACGTGGTCAACTGCAGGTTGGTATACAAACTGAGTTAAAGACATGCCAGGTGTGCATATCAGAATCCTGATGAACTGGATGGATGTGGAAAGGGTATCTTGGTATGACGAGACACTATGAAATCTGCCTCTCCCAATCTCTCTCTTGTGCATGTGCTCACGCTCGCTCTCTCGCGCTCTCTCTCTCTCTCTCTCTCTCTCACAAATGAAATAAACTTCAGAACATTTTTTTAAAAGAGTAGGAGCAAAACAACATTTTCAGATTTATAACAGAACACTGCTCATTGCTAAAATAATTAGTAAAGCATAAAGTTGAACCACACAAAATTACCAATGTCAAACCACTTGTGATCTGCAAATATAGCAAATCTATACAGTTCAATCTAGTGTTTAACAAAACTAAAATATTTAAAAGTGTGATGCAAAAAATACTTAGCAAAGGCATCAATAAAACAGCTGTTACATCTAAATATGCACTGACTAAAAGAAAACATAAAGATATCTAAACACTAGTTTGGGAGATTTGAAAAAGATGAAATTAAAAGATCAAACAACTATAACTTGTGTATTAAATTTTCAGGGTATTTTGTTTAAGGAGAGATTTTTTTTTTCTTTTTTTGGAGAGATTTTTGCTATAGGGCACATGCGCTTGACAGAGAGACAGAAACCAAGAAATCACTCCCCAGGGGGATGTCCATACTGCAATTCTCCCCTCGGGATCTTGGGCACACACGCACACGCACCCAGTGTGAGTTTTAAGCTGCCAGGCCTAGGACTCAAACAGAGGTCGACTATGTGGGAATCCAGCAACATAATTTTTACGCCATCTACTGGTTCCAAAACTTCAGTTTTAAAAAATCACTCTTGGGGCCATAATATTTAGGTTGCGTGGTGGTTAAGGTGAATCCCACAAGACCAATTGCAAGGTTCAAGTCCAGACCCAATAGCCTGAAAAACATACATGCATGCATACTCAAAATCCCAAAAGAAGGGAGAAATTGAGGAAAAGGGATTGCAGTGTGATTGTCCTCTACGGGGTACACTTTTTCACTTTTTATTTCTCTCTCTCCTCTCTGGCATGCACACTTACGATCTGACAAATTAAAAATAAATAAGGGCCAGCCAGGGCACAGAAGTTAAGGCAACTGGATACAACATGGCCAACTTTGCAGTTCATACCCAGAGGTCTGAAAAACACTCTAGGCACATGTGTGTGCATGCCCAAAATCCCAAGGGGAGAATGGAGAAAAAGGGATTGTGGCGAGGCCATTTCCCTTGAAGGGTGATTTCTCACTCCACACTCACCCCCAGCATGTGCACACGCCTTGCAAAACAAAACAAAAGAATAAAGTAAAACAAAAATTACAAATGAAAAATACAGACAGGACCACGCATGTAGCACAGTGGTTAAACACTGTGTGGAGGGAGCCAGATTCCACATGGTTGACCATGGTTCAACTCCCAATTTGGCCCATGGGGGACTGAGAGGAGTCTTCTTTCTTTCTTTTTTCCTTTCCTTTTTATTTCTCTCTCTGATACATGCATGCATCCTTTAGCATAAAAAGAGGTAAAGATATATTTTTAGGCAGATTAGAGAATTGTGGGAATTTATTTAGATATATGGCTTCTACTTACTTGAGTTAGAAACCAGTCAATGATGAGAGAATTTGGAGTTGAGTGTTCAAAGTCTGGGTTGAATAATACAAGGGGGGGGGAAAGAAGAGAATAACAACACTGTCAGATGGTGCCCAAAGCCCCAAATTTGAAGGCATAACCACTCCTAAAGCTAACTGCTCTCCTCTGTGCACTATCACCCATTCATCTCTATTTCCACCCTATGGAGACAAAACATAGGTATGTTGGAAGCAATACACTTTCACTTAGGGATGAAGGCAACAAAATAACAATTAGATTCTGAACCAACAGGTCACTAATCTTTTTTACAGAAATGTGATGGCAATGGGTGATAGCAATAGAGGTAGTAGCATATATCTGTTAGCAGGATTATGAAGAGCTGGAGATACAAAATGTTGAAATACATTGCCCACTCTTACAAAAAGCTGGCAATGAAGAAAAGGAAAGAGAATGATTACTCAAGCAAGACTGAAATAAAAACACCGCAGATATGATACAGAAAATGACTAAAATAATTTATAACCAAATTGGCTTAACTTCTACAAAACAACACCATAGAGTAAAACAAACAGGTTATGTGGGTCAGTATCCAGCAAATTTCACAAGCTGCTTTTACCCTCATATATAAAACTGGCTTAAGTTGAAGCCACAGTTACATATGGCTACACATGTACACAAATGATTACATAAAACGGGATACTGATATTAAACATAATAAATAAAATACATTTAGAAAATGTATTAAGTGGGGCTGGCAGGTGGCATGGTAGTTAAGGGCGCTGGACAACCATATGGCTGATTGCAGTTTGAGTCCCAGACCTGGTGACTTGCTTTCTCTCTCTCTGTCCCTCTCTGGTCAAAGAGGAAAAAGAAAGAGAAAGAGAGATAGGAAGAGAGAGAGAGAGAGAAAGAGAGAGAGAAAGTTAAATAATTTTAGAAAAAAAGAAATTGCATTAAGCATGAATTTGACAATAAAGCTTATTTTTTTGTTTTGTTTTGTTTTTCTTTTTGGCTAGAGGGCACATGCACTTCCCAGAAAGGAAAAGCAGCTCCCTCCTTAGAGTTTTTTGGGTATACTGAACACACACACACACACAAACACACACACACACACGCACACACGTTTCTCAAGCTGCCTGGTATGAGACTCAAACCTTGCAACCAGCCAAGTGGGATCCAGGTGTCTTAACCACCAGGTCATGGTGCTGTCCCTCTTTGTATTCTTAAAGCTACTTATATTATTAAAAACGGGACCAGCAGTTGGCGTGATGGCTATGTCGCTAGACTTCCATGTAGTCAACTGTAGTTTGAGTCCCAGACCTGGTGGCTTAAACTCACACTGGGAGTGTGTGTGTATGCCCAAGATTCTGAGAGGTGAACAGAGGAAAAGGGATTGCGGCATGGCCATCTCCTCTGGGGGTGATTTCTCCCTTGCTGTCTCTCTGTCTCTGACTGTCTTCTAGCAAGCGCATGCGACCTATCGCAAAAATCTCTCAAAAAAAAAAAAAAAAAAAACTTAACTGAAATTCAATAAGCTTAATCAGAATAGTATGAGTAAGTTCACTATCAAATATTGTAATGTGATTCCAATATGTTATCCAAGTTTTTTCAGTATTTAAATAAATTTGTATACAAATAACATACTTTACAATTGGTGATATTGGTAAGTTAGCCTATACTTTAATTTTTCTTAAGTTTATTATTTTTTTTCTCCATGAGAGACAGAGACAGCACCCCCAGTGGGGTCCTAACACTGCGTTCCGGAAGGCCCAGCTCACAGGGATGTGCAAGTGACTGGCGCCTGGAGGTACCCAACTTGAACTAAGAACTGTCCAATGCAGAACTGGCTCACAGAGTATTACATTTCACTTATGCCACCATCTGCCCCCTATCTATTTTTTAAATGCAGTTTTAAACAGTCAAACAACTCAGCTAAGAATTTATTAAGAGTGGTTTTTGGATTGGCTCCATGACACAACAGTAATGTGCTGCTCAAGAGAAACTGCATCCCACGTGGTGACTGCAGTTTGAATCACCAGCCTCATCCACTTGAAACACATCAGACACACACCAGTGTCCAAGATCCAACAGGCCAGATGACTAGAAGGGATCATGGCATGACCAAACTCTGGGGAGGGTGCTCTTCCTGCCTCGTTCTCACTCTCAGATGTACGAACTCTATCATGAATAGAGGAAAAGAAAACTGATTTTTATATTCTCAAAGAAAAAAAGAGGGGCCAGCAGGTGGCATAGTGGTTAAGGCACTGGACTTCCACATGGCCAACCTCAGTTTGAGTCTTGGATCCGGTGGCTTGAAACACATCAGGCAAGTGTGCATGCAGGCCCCATAGTGGGGAAGAGAGATCGTATGTGGCCATCCCCGCAGGGGGTTATTTCTCACTTTCCCTCTCTGTCTTTGTCTCTCCAGCAAGGACACACACCCTATGGCAAAAACTTAAAAAGGGGGGAAGGGGAACGCTACAGAGATTATAAGTGGCGCACGAAGCCGAAAATACTTATGTGGTACTTCCAGGAAGTTTACTGGATATCTAGTATAAATATATGTTTATTCACTATGCCAGATGGAAAAAAAAATAACCATATATCCAGATATTTCAAGATAGTTCTTGAATTCAAGCACATACCCAAATCCAAGATTAGCAACTATGAGTCTTCTTTTTTTTTTTTTTTTTTTTTTTTTTTTGGATGGGATGTTAGAGTGGATTTTTTTTTTAATTTATTTATTTATTTATTTGCATTCATTCTCTGAACATCATTACAGCATACAAAATGAGATTTTCCATCCAAATTACACTATATATTGTCTCAATCAAGCACATCAACAAGCATGTTATTGTCAGCAAATGATCTTCCATTTCTTGTCTTCTGTATGTTTTGCTTTTTTCCCCCCATCCTAGATTCTCTCTTACCCTCTGCCATCTCCCACTCTCCTCCCACAGTCTCTGGTATCTATGTTTGCTTTCTATACTGTTTTCTCCTCACATTTTATTGTAACGCCAAAGACCCTAATCAATCCAAATACCCTCATAGCAAACACAGGTGATACCCACATTTCCATGAACACAAGTCTTACTTTACGCATCCTATAAAGTAGCACCTAGCTGTGGCTACATATCCTACTGCAGTCATTGAATATATATATTTTTTTTTTCTGAAACTTTTTTTTTGTAACTCAATTTACATTCCTTCCCTAAGCTTCATCACAGCATACAAAATGCAATCTCCCATCCAGTACACACTGCATAGTGATACAATCATGCACATTACAAAAAATTTTCCATTACTAGTTCCTAGAATTACTTCCACCCCTCTTTCTGACCCTCTGTCCCTTCCCACCCTCCTCTCACACCACCTCCGGTGTCTACAATTGTCCTTCATTCCCTTCCCACCCACGTTGCATTGATCACACAATTTCCTACATAATCTAACTACTTTCAATGGTGAGTTCACTCATTACTACTAAGAAAACCAGTTTTAACTTAACTCAAAGAAATGCCAAGGAACTTTGCTTAAAGCCAGGAAACAAGTTAGGATTCTGTTCAAATGGAAGGTGCATGAACCTATCAGTCTCATGTACTTTTATCTTCTGTTCTGGTTCAATTTTCCTGATTAAATTCTGGGATATAATATTCAAATTCAGACTTGTCCCTCTGATTAAGTTGGCCACTTTCATAGTTTTTGGACTCTTATTTCCGTGTGTCTGTGTTTAATTTTCTTGATACAGCACACCCTTGAGAACTTCTTGGAGATCTGGTCTGGTGCTGGTAAATTCTTTCAGGTTTTGTTTATCTGAGAATGTTCTTGTCTTTTCTTCCCACCTGAAAGATAATCTTGCCGGGTACAGTATTCTTGGCTGAAACTGTTTCTCTCGTAACACTTTGAATATATTTTCCCATTCTCTCCTCGCTCGCATTGTTTCCGATGAGAGATCTGCTGTTAGCCTGATGGGATGTCCTTTGTAGGTAACTTGATGTTTCTCTCTTGCCAATCTTAGTATCTTGTCTTTGTCTGCGGTTTTGGTCAACCTGGCTATAATGTGTCTTGGAGAAGATCTCCTTGGGTTGATTCTATTTGGGGTCCTTTGTATTTCCTGGGACTGGATCTTCGAATGCCTCTCTAGGTTTGGAAAGTTTTCTTGCAGGATTTCATGGAATAGATTATCAATGCCCTTATGGGTCTCTTCACCTTCTGGAATGCCAATTATCCGGATATTTGGACGTTTGATGGTATCCAGTACTTCTCGCATATCATTCTCAAATTTTTGAGCCATTTTCTCAGTCTTCGTGGTGGACTTTTCTAAGCCAGCCATTTTCTCTTCTACATCTGAGATTCTATTTTCTGAATGATCTAGTCTGCTTTTAATACTTTCAAGGGAGATTTTGACTTCTTGTATTATAGACTTCATCTCTAGCAGTTCCGTTTGAGTCTTTTGTAAAGTGTGTAATTCCTCTTTTAGATCTTGCAAGAATTTCCTCATCTCCTGGAACTCGGCAACTTCTTTCTCCTTTCTCTTTAGCAGTTCATTATCTCTCTTTTCTTCCATCTCTGTTAGCTTCGACATTACGAATGCTCTAAATTCCTTATCAGACATTTCCATGACTTTCACCGAACTGTTTGTGGGTGAAGGAGAGTTACTCTTTTCCATTGGAGGAGAGGTATTTTCTCGTTTTCCCATATTTCTCGTGATCCGACGGTGATTTCTTGTCATCTGATGAATGGCGTGTTTCTTTCAAATTCTTGAAGTTAAGCCTCAATGTTCAGGAGCAAGCAGACAGAGGTGTTCTAGAATCGGATTGCTGTTCTGTAGTGATCGCTGGTGCAGCAGATTAAGTAGATATTGGGTGGAGAGACAAGAAAAAGGAAAATGAAAAAGAGAGAGAGAAACAACAACAAAAAGAGAGAAAAAAGACAAAAAATAAAAAATTATAATTGCTTTTCTTTTTTTTTTTAAAGAAAAAAATCACAAAATAGAAAACCGCACGGCACGCAAAGCGCACCGCGCGAAATATCTAGTTCCCAGTATCCATGTGGAATCTTCTCAGAGGCTCAACTCTCCTGCCTGGGAGAAAGGAGCAGAAGGGTTTATTAACAATACAAAAGATGGAGCTGAGAGCCAGAGAGAAATTCTACCTTTAAAAAAATCGTAAAAAGGAAAAATTACCAAAAAAAAATGAGGAGACAGGAGCAGAGAGACACAGAGACCTCAGAGACACAGAGACAGGGATAGAGGCCAGAGGGGCTCCCTACCACACTAGCTTTGCTTGCTGGAGGCTGAATTATGAGTAGAAAATCTTCATTTCGCCTGCGCCCTGAAATATCTAGTTCCCAGTATCCATGTGGAATCTTCTCAGAGGCTCAACTCTCCTGCCACACTAGCTTTGCTTGCTGGAGGCTGAATTATGAGTAGAAAATCTTCATTTCGCCTGCGCCCTGAAATATCTAGTTCCCAGTATCCATGTGGAATCTTCTCCAACTATGAGTCTTCTTCATGGGTATAGTTCACAGGGAAAAGGGCTTTGGTTTGCATGTATACACACGTGCATGTATAAACCTAAATGTAACTAGGTTTTCTCATCTCTCTTCTGAAGGGGAAAGAGGTATGGAACTGTTAAAAGACAAGTGGAGTCTGGAGATCGTGACCATGAAGATCCAGAATTCCATGGTTGCCTAGGTCAAGTGCATCTGCTTACTGGCTGCCTCCTTTGGGAGGCAATCAGAATTCTGCACTGAAAGGATTACTCCCTCAGCCATGAATTGATCCTGAGAGGGCTGTTTCTGCACTGAAAGGATCACTCCCTCAGCCATGAATTGATCCTGAGAGGGCTGTTTCTTTTTTTGTTGCTGTTGTTGGAGAGGTTTTTGCTATAGGGTGCGTGCGCTCACCAGACAGACAGAGACAGACAGAGAGACAGAAAGTGAGAAATCACCCCCCAGGGGGGATGGCCACGCCGCAATCCCTTCTCCTCCATTCTCCTCTTGGGATCCTGGGCACGCACGCACACACGCCCAGTGTGAGTTTTAAGCACCGGGGTCTGGGACGCAAACCGCGGTCGACTACATGGGAGTCCAACGACATAGCCATTATGCTAACTGCTGGTCCCGGGAGAGGGCTGTTTCTTCAGGCCCAGCTGTACTAGCTTAGTAGTGAAGGAACAGTGAGACTCTGTCACCCTTGGGATAAAACGCTGAATTTGAAAATGATTTTAATACACAGCACCTGAAATACGACATCATGTCCTCCATGGTCTGCTGGTTCACCAGTGACCAATAACCACACCACCACGCCCAAACTTGACCCTGTAAAGGGAGTCATAATCATAAACAGGCAAAGAACAACTACATCCCATTTGAGGAGGTTCAGTAACCTGAGGGAGACCAAGCTGAATAATCAGAACAAGCTGGCTGGCTGACTTCTACCAAGGCAGAACTAATGAAAGAAACGAGAGAAAACTTGAGCTTAAAAAAAGAAAAAGAACAAAACAAAACAAAAATAGGAGTGAGAACTCAGAGAAGAATGCAATTAGAATGAAAAATCCAAAGATAAGGAATAGGGATCGGACAGAATTAAACACAATTTCTTCATTTTAAAAATTAAACCTGAGGACCAGCAGTTAATGTAATGGCTATGTCGCAAGACTCCCATGTAGTTGACTGTGGTTCGAGTCCCGGACCCGGTGGCTTAAACTCACACCGGGCGCATGTGTGTGCGTGCCCAAGATCTCAAAAGGAGAAAGGAGGAGAAGGGACTGTGGCGTGGCCATCCCCCCGGGGGATGATTTCTCGCTTCCTGTCTCTGTGTCTCTCTCTCTTTCTAGCAAGCACACGCGCCCTATAGCAAAAACCTCTCCCCCCCCAAAAAAAAAAATTAAACCTAAAAACAAAAAACAAAAAAAAAACACACACCAGCACCAAAGAAACAAATTACTAATCTATCGGGTTGTCCAAAAAGTCATGACACATTTTTTTCACTGAAAAACAGAAAAATTCATCATGACTTTTCCAACAACCCACAGAATATTAAATTTAGAAGCACACCATTTGAAAAAGAAAAGAATAAACAAACATACCACACAGGTCAAACAAATAAAAAGTACAATATTAGCATTACATAGACCTAAATTCAAGTCAAAAGCATTAAGTAGGACAAATAGGAATATTTTGCAATAATGAAGGATACAATCCACAAATTTAAATAAAACATCATATACAACAAACAAGAAAGCAGTAATAAACAAAACCAAAAAGAAGAATTAAAATACATAAACATAATATTAAAATGAACACTTTAGTGGTTGTCAGGCTCACATTTCCTTATCCGATTTCTGAAATACAGGAAATTCTGGTGTATTTGGCTTTAAAATACCTTTGGTGAAAAAAACTTGACCTGATCTGGCATAAAACTATTTTATCTCTTTAGTCATTCTATTTAGTGTAAATATCACTACAGAAATATTAAGACATTAGATTACAAGTTACTGCCACAAACTATGCTGGGAATTTAAGTACCATCTTGCCCTTCTAAAATGTGAACATTTAAGCATTCCCAAATGCATTTGACCCCAAGGATGATTCCATAAACGAAATTTTTAACTTAGAAATATAAAAATAGAGGGGCCGGCAGCTGGCATGGTGGGTAAGGGCGCTGGACTCCCAAACGGCCAACCTCAGTTCAAGTCCCAGACATGGTGGCTTGCTTGCTTTCTCTCTCTCTCTCTCTCTCATGCGCACAATCTCTAATTCTGTCTCTCTCTGGCCAAATTTAAATAAATAAATAAATAAAGTTAAATTTAAACATTCTTAAAAAATAGAAACATAAAAATAGAGGAGAATAGATAGTGGCGTGGCCACCCTCCCCCCAATGATTTCTCACTTTCCCTCTGTCTCACTCCAGCGAGCACACACACCCTGTGGCAAAAACTAATAAATAAATGCACACACACACACACACGTGTGTATATACATATATACTTCATTTGTTTTTTTAGGTCCATAAAACGTGAACAATGTGACTTAGCTATGATGGAAAAAATTCAATTTTTTTACTGACTACATATATGGACATAACTCAGTAATCTAAAATAAATTATAGGATGACCTCCACCAACCAAGCAGAGTAACTGCTAATTAACAAATAATATTGGGGGTCAGTCCCATAGCCTAGTGGTTAAAGAAGTTGGATCCCACATGGAATCTGGGCCCTAGCAGCGTGAAACATACAGTAGGGGGACTAACAGATGGTATAACAGTTATGTCACTGGACTCCCATGTAAGCGACCGCAGTTTCAGTCCTGGACCCAGCGGTTTAAAACTCACACCAAGTGTGTGTGCATGTGTGCCTGAGATCCCAAGAGGAGAATGGAGGAGAAGGGAATGTGGTGTGGCTATCCCCCCTGGGGCATGATTTCTCACTTTGTCTGGCTCTGTTTGTCTCTCCAACAAGAGCACATACCCTACAACAAAAATCTCTCTTTAAAAAGAGAAAGAAAAAATAAAAAAAATACACACTAGGAGTATGTGCATGCATGCCCAGAATCCTGACAGGACTGAGAAATGGAGAAGAGGCTGTGACATGACCACACACTACCTGGGGGGTGCTTTCTCCCTCTCCCTCTCCCTGTCTCTCTCTGGTGAGTGCATGCACTCTGGCAAATTTTAAAAAATAGAAAGGAAGAAAGAGAAAGAAATTGATGAACAATATTGGAGACAGGAGACAGGCAGTGGCATAGCAGTAATACAACTGGACTTGTGCACACCAGGCACACGCATGCCCAAGATCTAAATTGGTTGAGAGTGGAGGTGGATTGCTGCATGAGGACCTGTTGGAGGTGCCTAGCTGTCGTTCTTTCCCTCTCTCTTACATAGAAGAAATAAATTAAACATATACATAAATACACTGCGGTACAAACAAGACACTTTATAAGAGAACGTGTGCAACGTAAACATGAGTGAGAGATGGAGACAGGTACCTTCCACACGGTCTCACCACCGCATAATCCCCTCCTCTAGTCCACTGGATCTGTGGCATCTGTGCAGATGTCTAGCATTCAAATTTTCAAGCTAAATTTTTAAGATTGCCAAAACAGAGAAAACACTGTATAACATAACCTATCTTATTTCATAACAAAGTATTTCTAAACAAAATACAGAACGAAATATTTGGCTTTAGTGGTTCTTATAAAAATTAATGAGCATGAACCAATCTTTTAAGGATACACACAGTTACAGTTAAATTGTTAAAAGTCAAAAATTACAGATTACAATTTCAAAAGGCTCTGGGCCAGTCAGTGATAGGTGGTTAACAGGAGGTTAGATCCCACATGGCTGACTCTGCACTTCAAATCCTGACCGGAAAACACATTGGGGACATGTGCATGCATGCATGCCCCAACCCTGAGAAGCAAATGGAGAAGGGACTGTGGGGTGGCCATCCCCTATGGGGAGTGAGTGATTTCTCACTATCCCTCTCTAACTTGCTCTCTCTGTCTCTCTTTGGCAAGCACACATTCCCTATCACCAAAAAAAAAATAATAATAATAATAATAATAAAGACAAAAGAAAAAAGATACACAGGATGAAAGAAATTAAGAAGAAATGATTAGGCCATGGAAAATAATAATTATAAAAGATCTAGCATGGCTAAATTAGTATCATATAAAGCAGACCTTTACACAAAAAATAATTATTGCACACCCAGACAGTACAGCAGTAAAACGTGACACTCTGAAAGGTTGATCTGCAAGAAAGTTCTCAGTACACGTCCAGAGACCTTCCTAAATATACAGGGCATGTGGATGCCCATAATCTGGGGCTGGCAGAAACTGGGCGAGGATTATAGCATCAAGATCCTTGGGAACCAGCAGTTAGCGTAATGGCTATGTCGCTGGACTCCCACGTAGTCAACCGCAGTTCGCGTCCCGGACCCGGTGGCTTAAAACTCACACCGGGCGCATGTGCGTGCGTGCCCAAGGTCCCGAGAGGAGAATGGAGGAGAAGGGATTGTGGCGTGACCATCCCCCCTGGGGGGTGATTTCTCGCTTTCTGTCTCTATGTCTCTCTCTGTCTGTCTGGCGAGCGCACGTGCCCTATAGTGAAAATCTCTCCAAAAAAAAAAAGAAGATCCTTTAGGGAGGTGCTATTTCTGTGTGTCTCTCTCCCTTCGACTCATAGAATAAACAAATTTTAAAATAGTACTTACTAAAAGAAAAGCAAATGTTTTAGAATGATTAAAAAAATAGATTCTCAAAAAGATACTGTAACTGTATATGCCTACCGAATAAGACATCGAAATACATTTAGAAAAATCTGGCAAAATCAAAGGAAGACACGAAAGGAAGCACAAGCTGCAACATAAAGTAGCAGTTAAACTCTGTGCATCGGGAGCTAGATCCCACATGGCCAACCTTGGTTTGAATCCCAGCCCCAAAAGCTTGAAAAACACAGGAAAAACACAGGACATGTATGCATGCATGCATGAAATCCTGATGGGATAGAGAAATGAACAGAAGGGGAGGAAGGGATTGCAGTGTGACCATCCCCCAAGGGGGTTGCTCTTTCACTTTCTCTCTACCTCGCTCTAGCAAATGCACGTGCCCACTGGCAAAATTAAGATTTAAGGGCACAGCAGATGGTGTAATGGTTTTGTCACTGGACTCATGTAGTTGACTACGGCTCAAGTCCTGAACCCAGAGGTTTAAACTCACGCCAGGCATGCATGTGTGCCTAAAATCCCAAGAGGAGAATAGAGAAGGGATTGCAGTGTGGCCATCTCCCCAGAGGGTGATTTCTCACTCTCTGTCAAGCACATGTGCCCTATAGCAAAAAATCTCTCTTGAAAAACAATTAAGTTAAAATAAATAAAAATATGGGAAAGAAAAAGGCTTGAAAATAAATGAACATATCCTCAGAGACCAATGGGACAAAGTTAAACATTCCAATGGAAAGGAGGTAAGAGAAAAAACACAGAAAAAATGAGGAAATAATGGCAGAAAACATCAGAACTTGATGAGATACATTAATTTACAGATTCCAAATGCTGAAAGAATCCCAACAGAACAAACACAAAGTGAATAAAACCTAAACCTGTCACAATTGAAATGCTGAAAGTCAAAAGAAAACACTCTGAGGAAGGACACCACCAACAACTGACTTTTCATCAGAAACAACGGAGGCCAAGTAAGCAATGGAACGATATATTCAAAGTACTGGAAGAATATAAACCAAGAACTGCATATCTGACAAAAATATTCTTTAATAATAAAAGCAAAATAAAGACATCCACAAATAAAAATTGAGAGAATACTACTAGCATACATATTTACCACAAAAAAAGTACTAAAGGAAGTATACTGAGCTAACAGGAAGTGTAATGAAACCAGACTGTAACTCAGGTCCACGGAAAGAAAACTAGAAACACTAGAAATGGTAAACATGAAGGAAAGAAACAAGATCGTTTTTTTTTTCTTTTAAAAAAGATAACACTGTTTAAAGCAATACTACTTCTAAATTGATAGTTTTTAAATCTTAGAAATGTAACAAATACCAAGGAGAAGAATGGGGTTAACCCTATGGCTCCGTAGTAATCTACTGCTCACTAGAAGCCAGATCCCACTTGATGACTATGGTTTAAATCCCAAGCCCAGTCAGTCTGAAACATGCCAAGCATTCACACAAGTGCCCAAGATCCAATGCACTGCAAGATAGGAGGATGGAGATCACAGCATGCCCAGACCTTGTGGAGGGTACTCATCTCTCTCACACATGTGTGCACACATGCACAACTGTGAAATTTTTAAAAATTATTTCCTTGGGGACCAGCAGTTAGCGTAATATCTATGCCGCTGGACTCCCATGTAGTCGACCGCAGTTAGAGTCCTGGACCCGGTGGCTTTAACTCACTCCAGGTGTGTGTGCGTGCGTGCCCAAGATGATCCTGAGAGGAGAATGGAGGAAAAGGGATTGCGGTGTGGCCATCCCCCCTGGGGGCTGATTTCTTACTATTTGTCTGTCTCTCTCTGTCTGTCTGGTGAGCGCACGCGCCCTATAGCAAAAACCTCTTCAAAAAAAATTATTTCCTGGGGCTCTGCCTCGCGTGGCCCTGCGCGGCCGGGCCTGCACGGCCCCGGCTGCCTCTCCGGCGCTGGGTGTGTCCCGCGCTCGGCGCCGACGCGGGCCGGCAGCACGGACCGGCCGGGCTCGCCGTCCTTCCTTTCTTGGGCCAGGCGGGCGAGCAGAAGGTGGCGCTGAATTCCACGCACACTCGCGCGCTCGAGGCTGGTGTGTGGCCGCCGGACCTGAGTGTGGTTGCCGGGCCTGCGCGTGGCTGCCGGGCCAGCGCGTGGCCGCCGGGCCTGCGCCTGCATGTGGCCGCCGGGCCAGCGCGCGGCCGCCGGGCCTGCGCCTGTGCGTGGCCGCCGGGCCTGCACCCGCACGTGGCTGCCGGGCCGGGGCGTGGCCGCCAGGCCTGGGCCTGCGCCTGCACGTGGCCACCGGGCCTGCGCGTGGCCCCCTAAGCGTGGCTGCCGGGCCTGCGCCTGCGAGTGGCCGCCGGCCACAGGCGGCAAACTGAAGTCGAAAACTAGGATTAAGAACTTGCAACTACAAGCAACAGAAAGAAACTTTAGCTGCCTTAAACCAATTGAGAAATATATTGTATAGGAGGATTTTCCCTATGGACAGTGAGAAGATGATGGTTACCAGCCCTGCATTACCTCAGGGAAAAACAAGAACTACTCTACCATTCTTAAGGAAACCAGATACCCGAGGATGACTCACGCTGCAGATCCCCACAACACCATTCCCGGTGATCACAAGATGGATGCTGTGCCGCATCAACTGATAATCACCTCTGCTTTCCAGAACCGCTTTCCTGAAACTGTATTCCATGGAGACTCACCTACAATTGTGGAACTGCACGAGACCCACCCTTAATCCAAACCTGAATAGAATCTATGCTCCCTATTGTTAAAAACTATATGAGCTGATAATTGAAAAAAAAAAAAAAAAGAAACTGAAAGAACTGGAAGGTATAATAGCAGGGATGGCAACTGCAGATACCAGAGACAGTATGGGAGAGATAATGGGAATAATTGAGGGTGGAAGGGAGGGATTCAGGGAACAAACAACACACTTAATAGACACAAAAATGAAAAGTTGTCTGTTGATGATAATGTATATGGTATAATCATTGTCTTGACTAATGTGCATGTATTCATGCTGGGAAAAACCATGTTGTACACTGTAAAGAGGTGCAATGATTAAATGTAAAAAAAAAAAAAAAAAGAATAGCTAACCTTAGAATCTTTTGGGGAGACTTATGTTGAAATCCATTAAGTTTGTCATAAACTTTTTAAAAATCATTTTGTAGCCCTGCTCGCTGAAGTAATGATATCCTAGATTTAGTGACTTTTGTCATTGTTCATGGTGTGGTAAAATTTGTACAAATGGATCATTTACTGTGGAAGAAAAAATTAATGTTTACACATGGATATACATATAGATATATGTAAGCATTTAAATATATACAAATATATGTTTGCATTTAAAAAGGTGAAATAAAGACATCATTAGAAACATGAAAAAAAATTATTTCCTTAATTTTATTTATTATTATAGCTATTTTTCAATTTGACCCGAGTGAGACAGAGACAGACAGAGAGAGAGAGAAAAAAAGCCACCCTTCTGGGACTTGAACTATGGTCAGAAATGTGGGAGTCCAGCACCCTTAACCACCATACTACCTGCCGGTCCCAGAAAATATTTTTTAAAATAATTATTTCATTAAACTTTATTTTACGTATGTATGTATGTATGTATATTTGACCAGAGAGAGAGAGAGAGTGAGAAAGAGAGAGAGGGAAAGTGAGAAAGCAAGCCGCCAGGTCTAGGATTTGAATCATGGTCAACCATGTGGGAGCCCAGCACCCTTAACCATCAAGTCACCTCAAGTTTTAAATATGGATTTAGAGATTAGAAGAGAAAGGCTGTCGATAGAGTTTGGGAGCCTCTAAGTCTGTTTCCTCATTTGTATATAGGAGATGGCAAAAACTGTTGGACCTGAGGTCTTCTAGGGCTATTTTAGGCATTCAGTGAGATCCTGAATGTGGAAACATCTAACAATGGTGGTGTAGCACCTCCAAACCTGCTTCACTGCATGGGACCATGAACTGGATCTTCTGAGGAGACTGTCACCTTGCTCCATGTGCTGAATGGAAGGCAGCAGGACTCAGGGCAGGGCAGGCTTGGGGGGAGAGTCCAAAGTTATATGAGGGCCAGCCCATGGTGTGGTGGTTAAGGCAACTTGATCCCACTTGGCCAACTGTACAGCTTGAGTTCCAAACCGAGCAGCTTGGAAAACATTGGCACATGTGCACGCGAGCCCAGAATCCCAACAGGTGAGAGAAATGGAGGAGGAACTGCAGTGTGACACTGCCCACAGGGATGCTTTCTCAAACCCCCCCCCGCACCCCCCTCCCCCCCCCACACACACACCTTCTCTCTGGCAAGCACTCTAGTTGTCTGGCAAATAGAAGAAATAAATTAACCAAATTTCTGACTCTGTACAGAGGGTCAGAGACCCAATCCAACACTGTTCAAGGTTCAAGTATATATGCTTTCAAAAAATATTATTTTTGGTTCAAAGACACAAATATGAGGGCCAGTAGGTGGCATCGTGGCTGGGGCAGTGGACTCCTACATGGCTGACTGGGATTCGAGTCCCAGACCTAGCAGCTTGCTTTCCCATTATTTCTTTCCCTCTCTCTGTCTCTCTCTTATTACTATAGACAAATTAAAAAATAATAATAGTGGATAAAGTAAAATAAATAATTATTAAAAATAAAATTTTTAAAAAGACACAAATATAATGCAAGTAAAAAAAGAGGGAGAAAAATACCATGAAAATACTAGTGATAAAACAGTAGCTACCAAAGAGCTGGAGTGGCTACATTAACAATAGGAAAAACTAGGCATGAATATTACTAGACACAGAAGTACTTTATATGTTAAAGGGCCAATACACCAGGAACCTGTAACAATTATAAGCACACACAACACCCCTAACAAACACACTATGCTAAAATAACAAATGAGAAACAATTTAACAATTTTAGTTGGTGAACTCAATACTTACCTCTCAGTAAATGATAAAACAGCTACAAAGAAAAACTACTATCAATAGAAGCCTTGACTATACTAACCAACTTGAGGTAACTGACATATAGAACAGTCTAACTGAAGACAGCACAACACACATTCTGTTCATGCACAAACGGAATGTTCTCAAGGCTAGACCATTTATTTAAGCCTGAAGTCAGCACACTAAGACCTATGAGCAAAATTAAGGCCATAAGTCTATTTCTGGGTAGACCCAAAGCTAAGGACAGTTTTACATTTTTAAAGAATTGCAGAAGAGAAAGGGGAGGGAAGAGGGAGAGACTGAAGAGAAAGGGATAGAGCTGACAGAGGGAGAGAAAAGGTGAGGGGTGAAAAAGGAACAGGAAGAAGAGGAGGCAACACCAGCAACAGAAACAATATGTGGTTTGCAAGGAATTAAATATTTACTTAACTTTCTCGTCTTTACATAAGCAGTTCACTGACCTCTGTGCTAGTTAGTAAGACGTATCTCCATAATATGAAAAAGCTAGAAATCATACAAAGTATGTTTTTCTATGACAACTGAATTTCACTAGAAATTAACAAGAGAAAGAACTCTGAAAAGCCCCAAATATTTAGAAATTTAAAAATAAACTTTATTTTAAAATGTTGTGTTCCAGAGTGCATGCATTCACCAGGGAGAGAGATAGAGAAAGAGAAAAGGTTCCCTCCGTGGATGATGGTCACACTGCAATCCCAGCTCCTCCATCTCTCCTTCCTTTTAGGAGTTTGGACATGCATGTCCACGCATCCAACATGGTTGTCAAGCCACCAGGTCTAGACTCAAACCACACAGTAAGTCATGTGGGATCCAGTCACCTTAACCATCATGCCCTATGTAGCCCAAAAAATACATATTTTTTAAATCCATGGATTAAAACAAAAATCACAAAGAAAATTTAAAAACATACTGAACTGAATAAAAATTAAAACTAGGGAACCAGCAGTTAGCGTAATGGCTATGTCTCTGGACTCCCACGTAGTCAACCGCAGTTCGCATCCCGGACCCGGTGGCTTAAAACTCACGCCCAGCGCGTGTGCGTGCATGCCCAAGATCCCGAGAGGAGAATGGAGGAGAAGGGATTGCAGCGTGGCCATCCCTCCTGGGGGGTGATTTCTTGCTTTCTGTCTCTTTGTCTCTCTCTGTCTGGCGAGCGCACGCGCCCTATAGCAAAAACCTCTCCAAAAAAAAAAAAAAATTAAAATTAAATATAGGGGCCAAGAGAGGCACAGTGGTAGTACAACTGTGCCCACACAGAAAAGGTCCTTGCTTTTTATCACAGGGTCTCCCAAAGCACATATGTGTATACCTGTGATCCAAGCTGCCAAGACTGAGGGTTGTTTCTAGTATAAAAACCCTGCTGTATGTACTTATCTTTTGATCTCTCTCTCAGGAAGAAATGAAGGAATAAACTTTTTTAAAAACCTAAACCTACATCTATTATATATTTTTTATTTATATATATATATACACATAGACAGAGGCATGTGGGCCCAAAATTCTGAAAGGAGGGAGAAATGGACAAGGAAAAATTACAATAGGTCCATCTCCCATGGGAGTGAATGTTTTCTCTCTCCCTTCCTCCTCCCCCCCTCCCAGCAAATAAAAACAAAACAAAACAAAAAAAGGATTACCAAAACTGATTCAAGAGGAAACAGAAACTGAGACTAATAACAAGAAACTGCATTAGTAATTAAAACTCTACAAAGGTGGGGCCAGCAGGTGGTATGGTGGTAAAGATGCTGATTCCCATCACTCCCATTATGGTCGGCCATGGTTAGAGTCCCAGACCCAGCAGCATGAATCATGTCGAGTGCATGTGCATGTGAATGCGTACCCAAAATCCCAAGACAAGAATGAAGGAGAAGGAACTGTGGCATGGCCATCCCCCTTGGGGGGTGATTTCTCACTTTCCCTGTCTCTGAGTACATGTGTCTTGTGGCAAAAACCTTAAAAGAGAAAGAGAGAGAGAGAGACAGAGAGAGAGAGAGAGAGAGAGAGAAAGGAAGAAAAACTACAAATGTCCAGATCCAGTTAGTTTTTTTAACTTTTTTTTTTTTTTGAGAAGTTTTTGCTATAGGGTGCGTGCGCTAGCCAGAAAGACAGAGACAGAGAGACAGAAAGCGAGAAATCACCCTCCAGGGAGGATGGCCACGCCGCAAGCCCTTCTCCTCCAGCCTCCTCTCAGGATCTTGGGCATGCATGCACATGTGCCCGGCGTGAGTTTAAGCCACCGGGTCTGGGACTTGAACCACAGTCAACTACATGGGAGTCCAGCGACATAGCCATTATGCTAACTTCTGGTTCCTTAAATTTTATTTTTATTGCCAGAGGATACATGAATTTAGCAGATAATGAGAGAAAGCATCCCAACAATGGGGTATCATCATGCCATAACCCTTTTCTCTTCATTTCTCTATCCCATCAACATTTGGGGCACAGACAGACAGACAGACACACACACAGCATGTTTTTCAAGTTGCCAGGGAGATTTAAACTGCCTTTGGCTATGAGGAGTTTTCAGGCACAGCACTAGACCTCTGTGCTAGTGGGCTAGTCCCTAGTTAGTTTTTTTTTTTTCTTAAAGAATTATTTTATTTAACTTTATTTACTCATTTATTTAACTTAATTTATTTATTTATACATGCATGCATACATACATACCAGAGAGGGACAGAGCAAGCAAGCAAACAAGTGGGGAGGGAGGGTGGTGAAAAAACAAGCTGCCAGGATCAGGACTCCAACCTCAGTCGGCCATGTGGGAGTTCAGCACCCTTAAGCACCACGCCACCTGCTGGCCTCCCTAATTAGTTATGCTTTTTGTTGTTTTTTGGAGAGGGTATTTTTTTCATGCTATACGGCGCATGCGGGTTTTTTTTCTATGCTATACGGCACGTGCGCTCACCAGACAGAGAGACAGAAAGTGAGAAATCACCCCCTGGGGGGATGGCCACGCCACAATCCCTTCTCCTCCATTCTCCTCTCAGGATCTTGGGCATGCACGCACAAGCGCCCGGCGTGAGTTTTAAGCTACCAGGTGCAGGACTCGAACAGCGGTCAACTACATGGGGGTCCAGCAACATAGTTATTATGCTAACTGCTAGTCCACCCTAATTAGTTTTAATGGTGAATTCTCTCAGGGAAGAAATAACACAAATCTTACACAAACTCTTTAAAAAATGGGGGATGGAACAAAATAACTCATTTTAAGAAGCTAATTTTGCCCTGCTGTCACAGACATAAGACAAAGGCACTATAGAAAAAAATGTCCCAAGAGGGACCAGCAGGTGGCGTGGTGGTTAAGGCGCTGGACACTCCCACATGGCCAACCAGGGTTGGAACCCTGAATCCGGTGGCTTTCTTACTTCCTCTCTTTCTCACTCTCACCTTCTGTCTCTTTCTGGTCAAATTAAAAAGTAAATGAATGAATAAATAAATAATAATATAAATAATTATTTTTTTAAAAGTCACAAGAAAACTGACAGTAAAGATTATTGGGTCATCAGAAAAGTCATGACATATTTCATGTTTTTCTATGCAAAAATGAGTCATGGTTTTCTTACTACCCAATAGAAAAGGAAATGAGAATGATTTCTAACTTTCTTTTTTTTCTTTTTCTTTTTTTTTTTTTCTTTTTTTGGGAGAGGTTTTTGCTATAGGGCGCGTGCGCTCGCCAGACAGACAGAGAGAGACAGAGAGATAGAAAGCAGGAAATCACCCCCCAGGGGGGATGGCCACACCGCAATCCCTTCTCCTCCATTCTCCTCTCGGGATCTTGGGCACGCATGCACACGCACCCGGCGTGAGTTTAAGCCACCGGGTCCGGGACTCGAACCACGGTCGACTACGTGGGAGTCCAGCGACATAGCCATTACGCTAACTGCTGGTCCCGAGAATGATTTCTAACTTTCTGGCTCAGGAAATTAGAGTGATTACTTGACCAGGCATTAATTACAAAAGGAGGTCTGGAAACTGTTGAGGTCAATTTTAGAGATGGTAAATTTGAGATCCATCTGGGTCATTCAACAAGACTTGTTAACCTGGTGATGATGCTAAATAAGGGTACTTAACGCAGTTTGTACAAAAATGTCTTATTTTGAAGTAATGGCCTATCTGACAAGATTTCGTGTAGTCTTTTAATGAAAGACTTTTAAGAGTTTCCTAGTCAGCACGTTGTTTTAAATTCTCTGATACAGTATTTCCTATGTTGGAAACTTGTGAATTTAAATTAATTGTCACTATAGATATAAAATGAACAAATAATAGCTGCAAATGTCCCAACTTTACCAAATGACTGAAACCTACAGATTCAAAACACTGAATTAATGCCAAATAAGAAAAACCTGGCTTAGTTTAATGGCACAATCAGTAGCAAACTGCAGTACAGTGTTGGAAGCCACATGGCTGACTACAAGTTTAGATCCCCAGGTGGGCTTAAAAACACATCATGCCCAAGCACACCTGCTCAAGGTCCAACCAAGCTGGTGGGTTGAAAAATCAGTGATCACTGTATGACAAGACTTTTTTGGTGAGTGATTCATTCTCTCTCTCTCTCTCAGACCCTGTCAAGGGTATCTGTGTACCCCCCACCACTGTGTGCACAATCATAAATAATTTAAACTTAAAAAAAAATCCACAGTAAGATACATTACAAAATTCTGAGAGTTAAAGCCTCCTCCCAAAAAAAACCCAAAAACTTGAAAGCAGTCCATGACTGCTGTTTTACAGTAGAACATCAATTCAAGTGACCGTGGAGGACCAGCCAGTGGTGTAGTGGTTAAGGGGCCTGGGTGATACACAGTCAACCACATAGTTCAAGTCCCAGAACAGAAGACTCGGAAAACACACCAGGCATGTGTGCACACATGCCCAAAATCCCAAGAGAAAAATGAAGACTGTGGTGTGGCCATCCCACCAGAGGATGCGTACTCACTCCCCCAACACATTTCTCACTGATAAGCACATGCATTCGATAGCAAGTTAAAAAAAAAAATGACAGTTGATTTTTCACGTAAAATCAAGCAGGACAGAAGGAAGTGGCTCGATATTATTCAAAGGTTGGAAAAAAATTCATTATTGTAAATTCTAAACCCAAATATCCTTCATGAAGGAAAACTATAGACATTCTCAAATTAAGGAAAACCACAAAATTCTGTTACTCTCAAAGCTAAAAGAAATTAACTATAACAAAAATGACAATGGGAGGAAACTAGAATTTTTAGAAAAGAAAGCATGCTGTAATAGTTAAAATGAGGGTAACAGATTTCTAATAAATGTAATGGACTACTCTTAGGTTCCTTAAATCATATGAGATGGCTGGTAAAAAAAAAATTTAACAGTATCTGACATGGTACAAACCATGGTTGACTACATGGGAGTCCAACGACATAGCCATTACGCCAACTGCTGGTCCTAATTTTTAAAAAATAAAGGGACCAGCAGTTCCGTAATGGCTATGTGGCTGAACTCCCATGTAGTTGACTGTGGTTCGAGTCCGGACCCGGTGGCTTAAACTCATGCCGGACACATGTGTGTACATGCCCAAGATCCCAAGAGGAGAATGGAGGAGAAAGGACTGTGGCATGGCCATCCTCCCTGGAGGCTGATTTCTCACTTTCTGTCTCTCTGGCTCTCTCTGTCTCTCTGGCGAGCAAATGCACCCTGTAGCAAACTATACAGAGGGGTAAGCAGGTTGCATGGTGGTTAAGGCACTGTACTCCCACTGGGCTAACCACAGTTTGAGTCCTGGGCCTGGTAGCTTGCTTGCTTTCTCTCTCTCTCTCTCTCTCTCTCTCTCTGGTGAGTGCACATGCCCTATAGCAACTTAGACAATAAAAATAATAAATAAAAGTAATAACTATAAGAAAAAACTTAAAAAGAAAGAAAATCATGCTGGGCGCATGTGCATGTGTGGCCAAAATCCCAAAGGAAAAAGGGACTGCAATGTGGCTGTCCCCACTGGGAGATAATTTCTTACTTTCCCCATATCTGTCTCTCTCTGTGATGCACACATGCACCCTATGGCAAAACCTAACCTAAACACATATAAAAGAAAAAAAATATATAAATTTGGCCTCAGAAAACTTAAAAAAATTATTGCTGCCAACACTGTCAATATAATTAAGGCCAATGAACTGTACACTTAATCATAGGTAAAACAATAAATTTTGTTGTATAATTTTTCTACACATAAAAGGTTTTCGTATTGGAAGTAATATCATCAAGAAAGTGAAAGACAACTCAGAAGAAAAATGCAAATCAGATGAAAGGGTATACAGCATCCAGACTATGCAAAGAATTCTAACAACGTAAAAACATCAATCAACCCAATGAAATAATGAACAAAATGTGTGAATAGATACTTTATCAAGAAGACACAACAAGCAGTCAGTAAGCACAGAAGATGCTCAACATCATTAGCCATCAGGGAATTGCAAATAAAAATCACAATGAGATGCTACTTCACACCCACCAGGATGACTATAAAAATAAATAAATAAATAAGATAACATCAACTGTTGGCAAAATTATGGAGAAACAGAAGCCCTCATAGACACTGCTAATAACAATGAAAAATGGTACAGCCACTTCAGAAAACAACTGGCTAACACTCTAAAGATTATAGTTACATACAATTTGACAATCCAAGAAAAATGAACACACATGTTCACCAAAAATTTAGACACAAATGTCCATAGCAACATTATTTATAATGACCAAAATGGAGAAACAACTCAAATGTCCATCACCTGAGAAACAGTAAAACAAAATATGGTATAGTCACTTTTAAAAATGGAGTATTATTCAAGCCTAAAAAGTATGAAGTACTGGGCAAGTAGGTGGCATGGTGGTTGGGGTAATAGATTCCTGCACATGGTGAACTGCACTTCAAGTGCCGAACCTGGAGGCTTGTTTTCTCACTATCTGTTCTCTCTGTCTCTCTTGTGAATACATGTGCCCTATAGCAAATTAAACAATAATAAATAAAATTAAATAATTCTTTTTTTAAAAAAGTGTGAAGTACTGGTACATGCTACAGCATAAATAAACCTTGAAAACCCCACACTTGGGCCAACTCTGTGCCCTGGTAGTTAGGAAAGTGGTTCTCACAAGGCCAAGCACATGGTTTAAGTCCCCAGACTGCAGGCTTGAAAAACATGCCAGGCATGTGTGCATGCATGCCCAAAATCCCAACAGGAGGGAAAGATGGAAAAAAAAAAAGAAAAGGAAGCATAATGCTTAAAAGAAGTCAATCAGAGAAGACTACTGAGAACTAGTGATTTCAGGAGACTAGGAGAAATGAAGATTTTCCACTGATAATTCAGCCTCCAGCCCTCAAACTCGCATGGTAGGAAGAAGACATTACAGCCTCTTGTCTCTGTATCTGTCTTTGTCTCTCTCTACCTCTTTCTCTGTCTTCTCATTTTTTTGTAACTTTTCCTTTTTAAAATTTTTTAAAGTTAAGCAGTTTCAGGGCTCTCAGCCCCTCCTTTCCCTTTATCTTGTTAATAATCCCTTCTTCCCCTCCCAACCCAGGAGAGGAAAGGGCACAGGCCTCAGAAGACCCTTTCATGGCTACTGAGAACTAGCGTGCTGTGCGGTTTTCTAATTTCTGCTTTTTAAAAAAATAAATAAATAACAAATTTTTTAGTTTTTTTTTTTCTTTTTTTAGTTTTTTCTTGTCTTTTTCTCTGTTTCTTGGTTGTTTTTGTTGCTGTTTCTCTCTCTCTGTTTCCTTTTCTGCATGCTCCTGGATGCTCAGATTGAACTTCAAGTTTGGGAAGAAACACGCTTTTCCATCAGATGACTAGAAATCACCACAGGACCACAAGAAATATGGGAAAGCAAGAAAATATGGGAAAGCAAGAAAATACCTATCCCTGAAGGGAAAAGAATAGCTCCTCTTCATCCATAGACAGTTCAATGAAAATCACAGATATGTCTAATAAAGAGTTTAGGACATTCATAATGGTGAAGCTAACTAACAGAGATGGAAGAGAAGAGAGACAATGAAATACAGAAGAGATGGGAAAAAGGAACTGACAAGTGCCGGGAGGTGAGGAAGTTCTTGCAAGATCTGAAAGAGGAATTACACACTTTACAAAAGAATCAAATGGAACTGTTAGAGATGAAGACTATAATACAGGAAGTCAAAATCTCTCTTGAAAGTATTAAAAGCAGACTAGATCATACAGAAAATAGAATCTCAGACGTAGAAGAGAAAATTGCTGGCCTAGAAAAATCCACCATGAAGACTGAGAAAACTGTCCAAAATTTTGAGAATGATATACGGGAAATACTAGATATCATCAAACATCCAAACACCCGGATAACAGGCAGCCCAGAAGGTGAAGAGACTCATAAGGCATTGACAATCTACTCCATAAAATCCTGCAAGAAAACTTTCCAAACCTAGAGAGGCACTCAAAGATCCAATCCAAGAAATACAAAGGACCCCAAATAGAATCAACCCAAGATCTTCTCCAAGACACATTATAGCCAGACCGAACAAAACCACAGACAAAGATAAGATACTAAGATTGGCAAGAGAGAAACGGCAAGTTACCTACAAAGGATATCCCATCAGGATAAGAGCAGACCTCTCATTGGAAACAATGTGAGCGAGGAAAAGAATGGGAAAATATATTCAAAGTGTTAAGGGAAAAGCAATTACAACCGAGAATACTGTACCCGGCAAGACTGTCCTTCATATGGGAGAAAAGACTAGAATATTCTCAGATAAACAAAACCTGAAAGAATTTACCAGCACCAGACCAGATCTCCAAGAAGTTCTTAAGGGAGTGCTATATCAGGAAAATTAAATGAAGACACACAGAAATAAGGGTTCAAAAACTAAGAAAATGGCCAACTTAATGGTAGGGACAAGTCTGGAGTTGAATATTATATCCCAGAATTCAATCAGGAAGATCGAACCACAACAGAAGATAGATTAAGTACATGAGGCTGAACTGGTGAAATAGCATTCTGTGACTTATGACTAAAATATTGCTGCTTTTCTTCTAGGCTCTTTTTTCAGGAGAAAAATAAAAAAGTCAATCACAAAAGAACACTATCTAATTCCATTTATAAGAAATGTCCAAAAAAGAAAAAACGATGTCCAGAATGGGCAAATCTAGTAGAGACAAAGTGACTGCCTAGGTCTAGGGGAGGGTATGGGTAGAAGCGGGGAATATAACCACTAATGGGTACAAGGTGTCTTTAGGAGTAATGAAAATGTTCTAAAATTGATTGTGCTGATGGCTGCACAACTCTGAAAACATTCTAAAAATTACTGAACTGCAAAATTCAAATATAGATTACACGGTTCATGAATTATGTCAATTAAACCTTTCTTTTTTTTAAGCTGTTTTTTAAAAAGGTTTTTGCTATAGGGCGCGTGCGTTCACCAGAAAGACAGAGAGAGACAGAGAGCAAGAAATCACCCCTCCCCCAAGGGGGATAGCCACACCGCAATCCCTTTTCCTCCTTTCTCCTCTCGGGATCTTAGGCACACGTGCACATGCGCCTGGTATGAGTTTAAGCCACCGTGTCCAGGACTCGAACCACAGTTGACTACATGGGAGTCCAGTGATATAGCCAATACACCAACTGCTGGTCTTAAAAAAGGCTATATTAACATAAGATCAAATACACTTCAGAATAAAAAGCAAGAAGCTATTTATTTACTGATAGAAAAATATCCTCAAATATTGCTATTTACGTAAGAAAAATGGTTTTATTTGCAATGAGATAGGGTTGATTCACATTATTCAGCACAGTTATGTTTTATAAAGTTGTTGCAAACAATAAGTTAATAAATACTGAACCACTGTTCCTAAGGAAGATACAGGATTAGGTTCCTGAGAGGTTTCTGGACACATCATTTAAAACCAATACATAACATTGTTTTATGTGCATTTAGGCTTAAAGACACTTACTAATTGAATACTCCTTATAAAAAATGCTTGGGACAAGAAGAGCTTCTGATTATTATTTTTTCAGATTTTGGAATATTTTATATATAAGATATTTAATATTTAAATACATTTATGTACCATATATACTTATGCATATAACTGAAGGTAATTTTATACAGTATTTTTGTATTGCAGTGTTTTGACTGCAACCAGTCATGTGAAGACTATACACTCCTGGTTCCATTAACACTAAATTCACAGCCAAAGCCCTCTTAACTCATGCCTGAATGAAGTTTATTTAACCCATATTTTCCCCACAAAGCTCACAAGGCCTTCACACACTTAAGAACACTACAAGGCACTTAGCTTTACCTTCTGTGGGAAATCACCAAGAGAAAGTACAAAATGAGAACAAGGTGGCACTAAGTATACTGCAACGAGGACATGTGTTCATAGTACAGGGGTTGAAAGAAGGTAGAACACTGCCTTATTCAAAGGCAGCTTGGCTAAGAGTTGAGCAAGTTAACATACTTGCCCTTCAGTTGGAGGCCAGTAGGTGGTGTGGTAGTTAAGGTGCTGGCCTCCCACATGGCCAACTGCAGTTTGAGTCCTGAACCTGGCAACTTGTTTTCTCTCTCTCTCTCTCTCTCTCTCTCTCTCTCTCTCATTAAACTGAAGAATAATAATAAATAAAAGAAATAATTCTTTAAAGACACATATAAAATTTTTACTGAGTAGCTGAATTTTAAAACACAGAGCCCATAATAATAAGGATTATTAGAAGAGGTTTTTGCTATAGGTGCATGCACTCGCCAGAAAGACAAGAGAGAAAGCAAGCAAGAAATCACCCCCTGGGATGGCCACCCTGCAATCCCTTCTCCTCCATTCTCCTCTTGGGCTCTTGGGCACGCACGCACGCACATGCGCCCGTCGTGAGTTTAAGCCACGGGTCTGGGACTTGAACAACAGTCCGACTACACGGAAGTCCAACGACATAGCCATTATGTCATCTGCTGATCCCAATAATGAGGATTATTTTTAACCTATGGTAAAACACATTTTTTAATAAATTACTTTTAAATCTCTGGAAGAAAAATAATCATTTTAGGGGCCAGCAGGTGATGTGGTGGTTAAAGGCGCTGGATTCCCACGTGGTCAACTGCAGTTTGAGTCCTGGACCTGGTAGCTTGCTTTCTCACTTTCCCTTTCTGTCTGTCTCTCTCTAGTCAAATTAAAAAATAACAAACGAAATTAAATAAGTAAATATTACAAAATAAAAAATAAGCATTTTAAAGTATTTTTAACTGATATATATATATATAACATAAAATTTGCCGCATTAACTATTATGTATACAATTCTGCAGCATTAATTACATTCACAACGTTGTGCAGTCACGCAATCCTCACCAGTATCTATTCCAAAATTTTTCATCATTCCAAACAGAAACTCTGTATATATTAAGCAACAATTCCCCAATTCCTCCCACCACACACCACCTCTTCCAGGTAACCTCTAATCCTTGTCTATAAATGTGCCAACACTTATACCACTGTGATCACATGATATTTGCCCTCTTGAGTCTAGCTTATTTCACTTATTGTGCTTCCAAGATGCATTCGAGTTGCAGAATGTATCAGAACATCATTTCTTTTTTTACAGGTAAATAATATTCATGTGCATGCATATGTGAGTGTATATTTTGTTTAATAATTCATCTGAGTCTATGGGCACGTATGTTTCACTTTCTGGTTATCCTGAGTAATGCTGCAAAGGACATTGACAAGTATCTGTTTTAGTCCATTTTCAATTCTTTGGGGTATACAGGTACAGAGAAATGAAATTGCTGAGTCACATGTAAACTCATGTTTAATTTTCTGAGGAACCACCAAACTGTTTTCTTCTGTGGCAGCACTATTTTACATTCACACCAGCAAATACCAGAGTTCGAATATATCTCCACAACCCTGCCAACACATTCCAGGTTAAAAGTTACAGTAATCAGAGCCAGCATGTGGTATGATAGTTAAGGATGCTGGACTCCCACATGGCTGACTGTGGTTTGAGTCCCGGACCTGGCAGCTTGCTTGCTTGCTTGCTCTCTTTCTCTGTCCCTCTCTAGTCAAATTTAAATAAATAAATAAAGTTAAATGAAGTAATTCTTTTTTAAAAAAATTACAGTAATCTTAGTAGAAGTGGTATATCAATGGTTTTGTTTACATTTATCTTAACATTAGGTGTCTTCTCGGGGCCGGCAAGTGGCATGGTGGTTAAGGGTGCTGGAGTCCCACATGGCTGACTGCAGTTCAAGTCCAGGTGGCTTGCTTTCTCAATTTCTCTCTCACTCTTTCTCTCTATTCCTCTCTGGTCAAATTAAAATAAATAAATAAATGAATAAATAAAGTTAAATAAAATAATTTTTAAAAAAATTAGGCATCTTCTCATGTACTTATTTCCATGTAGTCACCTTTCTCACCTCTTGTGTTCATTCTTCATTAGGCTGTCTGTATTATTAGGTTGTAAAAGTATTTTATATATTGTGGATACTACACCCTGCACTGGTATATGACTTATAAATATTCTCTACCATTCCGTAGGTTGCCTTTTCACTTTCTTGATAATGTCCTTTGATATACAAAAAAATTTAATTTCAATGAGGTCCTTTTTCTTTTCCTTTTGCAACTCATGCTTTAGGTATCATATCTAAGAATTCAGTGGTAAATCCAAAGTCATGAAGACTTGCTCCTATGTTTTCTTCTAAGAGTTTTATAGTATCAGCTTCTATATTTAGATTGTTGATTCATTTTAGCATCAGTTTTAGATCAGTGTAAGGTTTGGGGGGGAGGTCCAACTTCATTCTTTTGCGCATGGAAATCCAGTTGTCCTGTCATGTTTTGAAGAGCTAGTCTTTCTGCCACTAAATAGTTCTCATACCCTTGTAAAAAATCATTTGGCTGTACCAGAACAAACTGTTAACATAAGTTGCATGCTGAAGGAGACAGAAAATAGATAAGGACTGGCATGGTGGTTAAGGGAGCTAGACTCCTACGTGGCCGGCTACAGTTCAAGTCCCAGATCTGGCGGCTTGCTTTCTTTCTCTCTCTCTCTCTCTCTAACCCTCTCTGGTCAATTTAAAATAAATAAATGAATAAATATATACATAAATAAAGCTAAAAAAAATCCTAAAAAAAAAAATAGATGAGGACAAGGACTGGGATGGATGTTTTTCACTATTTAGCTCAGTATACTCATTTAACGTTGAGCCGCTGTGATACCACTAATTACTCAAAAGATAAAATTTAAATTTTTACAATATAATTACTTGGGAGCCGGTCCCATAGCCTAATGGTTATGGAAGCCAGATTCTAAATGGCCAACCATGGTTCAAGTTCCAACCCCAATTGTTTGAAAAACACACTGGGTACATGTGCATGTGTACCCAGATTTGTACCCAAATTCCCAAAAGGATAGAAACAGGGAGGGAAAGGGACTGAGGCATAATCAGGACCCACTGGTGATTGCTTTCTCCCACTTTCTCCTTCTCTCTCTCTCTCATGTCCTCTAACGATTAAAAGGGGGGAGCAGATAATCAAAAGCAAACAAATGTGGAACTACCTCAACAGACACATCACAAAAAACAATATCCAAAGACCAAGAAATATGCAAAAAAGATTCTGTCCGTCCCCCCACCCCCGAGATTTTCGCTATAGAGCGCATGTGCTCGCTGGAGAGACGGAGAGACACAAAGCAAGAAACCACCCCTCCCCAGGGGGAATGCATGCCTCAATCCCTTTTTCTCGGTCCTCCTCTTGGGACGTGGGGTGCATATGCACCTCGTATGAGTTTCAAAAGGCTGGGTCTGGAACTCAAACTGTAGTCAATTCCATGGGAATCCAGCACCTTAACCACTATGCCAACTGCTGGCTCAAAAGATCTGAATTTTACTGGTTGTCAGGGAAATGCAAACTAAACTATAATGCTACACACACTACCTAACCACTAATATGGTCTGACACAGAATTAGCAAAATTCTTTCTTTTCTCTTTTTTAATTGCCAGAGGGCAAAAAGGTTTGACAAAGAGAGTCAGTGAGGTAAAGAAGAAAATACCCTCAATGAGTTATGGTCATACTGCAATCCCTTCCCCTCCATTTCTCCATCCTGATGGGATTTGGGGCACTCACATACAGACATACACCCAGCATGCTTTTCAAACTGCAGGTGCTGGGATTCAAACCGTGGCTGACCATGAGGAATCCAGCTCCCCTTAATCACTAGTTTTCAAAGTGATAAAATTCTGAAGGTACCCATGCCATAATTGTTTAAAAGGCTTTTATGGACATACTTTGAAACCTAAGAACCACTCACACAGCATTCCAATCAACTTACCAAATTTAAATACACAATTTGTATTTAATCTGAAAGTTTCCTTACATTTGTTTGTCTCTCCAACTAGATGCGTAAAAACAATGTTCATCATTATAATGACGCTTACTTCTTTTTTATTTTATGTTTTTGCCATAAGGTGTGTGAGCTTGCTGAAGAGAGACTGAGATAAACAGAGAGAGGAAAAGCAAGAAATTACAAGGGGATGGTCACACTGGAACCCCTTTTCCATTCTCCTCTAGGGATCCTGGGTACAAACGCATACATGAATAAGAGGGAGCATGAGAGTGAGCCAGAGATATATGCATACAGTCTCACTTTCCCCTTCTCCCAGTCTTTCCAGCTAGTCAGGATCTTTTTTTTTTTTAAGAATTATTTTATTTAACTTTATTTATTTATATATTTATTTATTTTTAATTTGACCAGAAAGAGACAGAGCAAAAGGAAGAGAGAGGGAAAAGTGAAAAAGCAAGCCACCAGATCTGAGACTCAAACTGTGGTCAGCCATGTGGGAACCCAGCGCCCTTAACTACCACGCCATCTGCTGGCCCCAAGTCAGGATCTTAAGTATGCATGCCCCTACTGTGTTTCAGGTGGACTTCGGATCAGAACCTGTAGTCAGCCATGTGGTCTCTAACACTGCAGACCAACAGACTACCTCCAGTGCCACTGAAAATGAGTCTTTTCAAATTTTTTAAAATGTCATGCTACAGATATAAGTATGTCTATCAATCTGAACCTGTGTTACTGCAATTTGCAATGCACCAAGAAGCAGTGCAAAGCAATGAAAGTATCATACAGTTTTTGTCACAACTCAGTTTTACCATTATAGCATAAAAGCCATTGGGACCAGCAGATGGCATAATGGCTATGTCGCTGTATTCCCATGTAGTCAACCGTGGTTCAAGTCCCAGACCTGGTGGCTTAAACTCATGCCAGGCACGTGTGCGTGTGTGCCCAAGATCTCGAGAGGAGAATGGAGAAGAATGGACTGCGGTGTGGTCATCCTCCCTGGGGGGGTGATTTCTCGCTTTCTGTCTCTCTATCTCTCTCTGAATTTCTGGCGAGCACACAAGCACTATAGCAAAAAAAAAAAAAAAAAAAAAAAAGGAGGTGGCCAGATTGGTTAAGCTGGATCCCAAAAACCTCACTCTCTTTATCTCTCTCCTGCAAGTGCATCCACATGGTTGATTGTGTGGTTCAAGTCCCAGGCTGGTGACATGAAAAATGTGGTGGGAACACGTGCATGCATGCCCAAAATCCCAAGAGCAGAATGGAGAAGGAATTGCAGTGTGGCAATTCCTCCCCTTACCACTGGAGATGATTCTCTCCCTCCTTCCCTCTCCAGTGAGCACATGTGCCCTGTAGATATTGGGAAGAAAAAAAAAAAAAAAACAGCTCTTAAAAATGTACAATGCAGGGACCAGCAGTTAACGTAATGGCTATGTCGCTGGACTCCCATGTAGTCGACTGCGGTTCAAGTCCCAGACCTGGTGGCTTAAACTCACACTGGGCACGTGTGCATGCGTGCCCAAGATCCCGAGAGGAGAATGGAGGAGAAAGGATTGTGGCATGGCCGTCTCCCCCCCGGGGGGGGGGGGGGTGATTTCTCGCTCTCTGTCTCTCTGTCTCTCTCTGTCTTTCTGGCAAGCGCACACGCCCTATAGCAAAAACCTCTATTTAAAAAAAAATGTATAATGTTAGCCAAACAGCATGGTGGCTAATGCAGCTGGATCTCACATGGCAGGGTACAGAGTCCCAGACATGGTGGCCTGAAGATCACAATAGGTGCCTGTGTATGTGTGCCCAAAATCCCAAGAGAAGAATGGCTAAGAAGGGGCTATAGCATAGTCATCTCCCCTAGGGGATGACTTCTCACTTGCCCTCTCTCCTTTGTCTCTCTCCTGTTAAGTGCATACACCTCATTGCAGAAACTGGGGGGAAAAAAAAGTACAATGCAACTGATGAAATAAATTAACAACAGGATCACCAATAAAGTCAAGGAATTCAAGCCAGCTCCATGGCCTTGTGGTTAAAGCAGCCAGATTCCACATGGCTAACCATGCAGTTTGAGTCCCAGACCGGGTGGCTTGAGAAACAGGCCAGGCATGTGTGCATGCATGCCTAAAATCCCAAAAGAAGGTAAAATCAGAGGAGAATGGACTGTGGTTTGACTATTCCCCATAGGAGTGCTTTCTCAGTTCTCACTCTCTCTCTCTATCCCTCTCTGGGAAGCACATATGCCCTCTAGAAAAAAAAATTTTAAATAAAGTCAAGAAGATTTTTTTTTTTTTTTTTTGGAGAGGTTTTTGCTATAGGGCGTGTGAGCTCAACAGAAAGACAGAGAGAGAGAGAGAAACAGAAAGTGAGAAATCAGCCCCCAGGAGGGATGGCCACACTGCAATCAATCCCTTCTCCTCCATTCTCCTCTCGGGATCTTGGGCACACATGCACACACGCCCAGCGTGAGTTTTAAGCCACTGGGTCCAGTACTCGAACTGCAGTCAAGTATGTGGGAGTCTAGCGACATAGCCTTTATGTCAACTGCTGGTCCCAAGAATATCTTTTTTTGTTTGTTTTTGTCACAGGGCATGTGCACTCAGCAGAGAGAGATGGAGACACACAGAGAAAGACAGAGAGACGGAAAGTAGAAATCACCCCTGGATGAATAGCTACCCCACAATCCCTTTTCATCCATTCTCCTTCTGAGATTTTCAGCACACACACATACACACCCGTTGTGATTTTCAAGCCTCCAGATGCAGGACTCAAACTGCAGTGGGGCTTGTCTAAGTCCAGCGCCTTAACCACCATTCTATCTGCTAGCTCCTCAATGAACTTTTATTACTTTCTTTCATTAAAATCTGTTTATTGGTCTAATTTGTACTTTCGATGGAATCTTTTTCCTATGCATGACTTTGTAATATCATACATATATTGATCATTTGGAATATACTAGTTCAGTTAAGTCATAGATTTTCCCAATGCTGACATTCCATTATGCAATATCAAAAAATAAAATTGGGCCAGCCAGTGGTGTTAAAGCAACTGAATCCCATATGGTCAACTGTGTGATTTTGAAGCAGGAAGAAAGCCAGAAATTAAAAACAGGTAAGGAGGCTGGAGCAACTGCCTATGTGGCTATATAGAAAAAATAATCAAGGCAGAAAATTTAAGGTAATGTAGGTAAGAGATTTCCAGTGGGGGATGTCTAGCTGATCAAGCCATATTTTATATAGCCAATGAGACTCATCAGTGGACCACAGCCACATGTGATATAGCCAATGGGATGAAAGCAATCAGTGGGCCAACCAAGACAATGATCAACCAACATAACCCTGGTTAAGGAATTATAAATCCCACAGAAATTAACTACCAGGGTTTTTGAGTCACTCTTCCTCTCTAGTGCTTGGGTCTAGCTTCTACCTCTTTGGGATGTACTTTTCACTTTAAAAAAAAAAAAAAAATTTATTAGAATGAAAGGCTGAACATTTTTTAAAAGAATTACTTATTTGGGACCAGCAGTTAGCATAATGGCTATGTCGCTGGACTCCCATGTAGTCGACCACGGTTCGTGTCCCAGACCCGGTGGCTTGAAACTCACATCGGATGCGTGTGTGTGCGTGCCCAAGATCCCAAGAGGAGATTGGAGGAGAAGGGACTGCGGTGCGGCCATCTCCCCTGGGGGGGTGATTTCTCGCTTTCTGTCTCTCTGTCTGTGTGGCGAGCGCACATGCCTTATGGCAAAAACCTCTCCCAAAAAAAAAAAAAAAAAAAAAAAGAATTACTAATTTAATTTTATTTATTATTTTAATCAGACAGAGAGAGAAAAGGAAAGTGAGAAAGCAAGCGATTGGGTTTGGGACTAGAACCATGGTTGACCATGTGGGAGTACAGTGCCTTAACCACAATGCCACCTTCCAGCCCCTGTACTTAATAAAATACCCTTTGCTTTCACCATCAACATGTTTCATTCAA
Organism: Tupaia tana; assembly: GCA_026018925.1. Taxonomy (NCBI): domain Eukaryota; kingdom Metazoa; phylum Chordata; class Mammalia; order Scandentia; family Tupaiidae; genus Tupaia; species Tupaia tana. The sequence goes on from JAKSZU010000004.1 coordinate 82,490,939, forward strand.
TTCTTTGTCCGAAATACCAAGAACCTGGACATCGTAAAAGCCATCCACGACAGTTTGAGTCCCAAACCCAACAGTTTGAAAAGCATGCTGGGTATGCCCAAAACCCCAAGAGATGAATGGAAGAAAAGGGACTTCAGCGTGGCCATACCTCTAGGGGTACGTTCTATCGTTCCTTCTCCCCCCTTCCACGAGTGCACATGCCTCATAGCAACGTAAAACACAAAACACAAACACACTCATGATTATCACTACCAATCCTGTCAGAAGTCTTTAATGTTGATGGAACCAACAGATGGCATAATGATTATGTCACTAGACTCCCACGTAGTTGACCTCAGTTTGAGTCCCAGACTTGGCGGCTTAAAACTCACGCAAGGGGCGTGTGCATGTGTGCCCAAAATCCGGAGAGGAGAATAGAGGAGAGGGGATTGTGGCATGGCCATTTCCCCGAGGAGTGATTTCTCACTTTCTGTCTCTCTGTGTCTCTCTGGCGCATGCAAGTGCCTTATAGCAAAAATCTCTCTAAAAAAAGCCTTTAATGTTAAGAAAACTGACAAGCTTATGGCAACAGATACAAGTTTTCCAAAACCCCCATTTTCATTTACAAGCTCTATTTTTATCACTGGCGAGATATAATGTCAATTGTTTTCCTGAAAGCAACAGCTCAATTCATTCATACCTAAAAAAATGGCTGCCAAATACCCATGCTTAAAAGCCATAGTTTGTCGATCATTCTTTCATGTAAAATTATTTGCCATGATTAAGAAAAGCAACCAATTCAGCTTGGAACTCAAACAACTGGATGAGTCCTTTTCTTCTAGCATTTCTTTCTAAAGCAGAAGCACTTTACGCATATTTTCCATTTCATCACACAGAACATTAAGAATCAAAATTCAATAAAATAATTTCTCACTGTTTCATCAAGGACAGTGAGTGAAATAGGCAAAGTTCTTTTGTTGTTATATTACCTCTATGTTTGTGGCACTAATGATCTGGAGCCACTATTCCTAACTCATGCTAAAGTGACAGTTTTACCCATCATTGCTTTTGCACCATTAATATGAATGTCAGTACAATGAATAATCCAAATAATGAATTATTTTAACTTTGAAAAGTTTTAACCTGCAAAGTTCTAAGGGATACCACCATCAATAACACCATACCCACCAGTACTATCATCCTCACCCCTAGCAACCTCATATTCTGTGGGCCACCCTTTAGGGAAACACCACTTTAAGGTATGTGGAGAGCAGCCAATCTGAAAACATGTGGCCTAAAGACACAAGTAGATATGCAATTCCATAAGCTACTCTAGCAGGGCTACTGAGAAGCATCTACATACAAAAGCAGTACCTGCCTGTTGTCAATGGTTTTCTTCCTATTATTATTAATACCCAATACCTCAATACTGCCCAGCATCAGGCTAAAAAAAGTCATAAACGTTTATCAAATTGTCCCCCTAAAAAAAACAGAGAAATTATATGGCGCCAGTCATTTTCACATCCTCAAATAATTTACACCCAAAAGCAACCAGCTTTTCATTCCAATTTCTCCTCCCTTATTCTCTGCATTCCGCTTCCTTCTTCCCCACTCCTTTTACATCCCATTTTCCCCTTCCCCCCATTCTCTACCCTTTAAAAGAATAAACCTGAGGCTGGTCCTGGTTGCAACTTCTCCATCAAAGAAGCTGTGCCCACCCAATCCTCGCTTTTCTATACTTGCGTGTCTGTGTGTGTGTTTTATTATTGTGTCTATTTCTAATCCACAGCCTTCCCCACTCAGGGAAACGTGTTCATGCTGAGTTGGTCCTGGCAAAGGTATTCTAAACTTAGGATTCACTGAGAAGAGTATTATGAAGAAATAAAAAGGAATTGGATGTCCCTATCTAGAATTGTTGATGTACAGACACTAGACATGATAAAACCTTAGACTTGAACATTAATTTACAAGTTTTACATTACAAGTTTTAGGTAGCCAGAGAGATAAAGAACACAAATGACTTTATTAGACATGATACATATTGGTCTATGTCAGAAAAACCTAGAGGAAACACCAGCAATTTATCGTCTTGCCTCTTTTTCCTGTTTACTGTGAAACAGAAGTAAACTGTAGATTATTTCAGTCCTAAGTATACTTTACAATGTACTCATTTAACCCAAATAATAACACTATAAGATAGGTATAATTATTACTCTCAATTTACTGATGTTAAGTAACTTATCTATGGTCATTCAAGTAGTAAATGATACAGCTCAAAAGGGAATTCAAATTCAGATAGTCCGACTCCTGAAAGGTATGCTTAAGCAACCGCGATGCTACAAACTAAAAAGTGTTCTGGCTTTTTTTGACACATCTTTAAGGGCTGGTTGCTGGTGTGGTATTCCACTATCACTTAACAACTCAAACTTGTTTCTGTCAAATAGAACATTAGAGAAAGTGAGGCCTAAAAAAGACTCCAAAACAGACAAGCCACACAGTGGCAAGTACTGTCATACAGCACATTTGTGGGGTCTTCAAAAAGTTCATGGAAAATATATGTTATGAAAATAACTATGGATTTCTCTCTTTTGGGGGGGGGGGGGGTTGTGGAGGAGACAGGCACCAAAATAAACTTATCCTGGGTCATCAGATAGCACAGAGGTTAAGAAAGCTGGACGCCACATGCTCAACTGCATGGCTGAAGTCTCAGAGCCAGTGGTTTAAAAAATACACTGGGGGACCAGCAGTTAGCGTAATGGCTATGTCGCTGGATTCCCACGTAGTCGACCGCGGTTCGAGTCCCGGACCAGGTGGCTTAAACTCACGCCGGGCGTGTGTGCGTGCATGCCCAAGATCCCGAGAGGAGAATGGAGGAGAAGGGATTGCGGCGTGGCCATCCCCTCTGGGGGTGATTTCTCGCTTTCTGTCTCTCTGTCTCTCACTGTCTGCCTGGCGAGCGCACGCGCCCTATAGTAAAAACTTCTCCAAAAAGAAAAAAAAAAAAAAAAAAACACTGGGTATGTGTATATGCATGCCCTAAATCCCAAAAGAGAAGGAAATGAAGAGTGACCATCCCCCTGGGGGTGATTTCTTTCTTTTCTTTCTCTCTCCCCTCTCTCTCCCTCCCTTTCCAGGGCAAGCACATGTGCCCTATAGCAAAAAATAAATAAATAAACTCATCTTTTTTTTTTTTTTTTTTTTTTTTTTTTTAATTGCCAGAAGGGACATGGGTTAACCAAATAGAGAGACAGTCAGAGACAGAGATTGGGGTGGGTAAGGCATCCCAATGGGGCATGGTCACACTACAATCTCTTCTCCATTTCCAACCTGTTGCGATTTGGGGCACACACACATGCTCAGGTGATTTTCAAGCTGCCAGGGCCAGGATTCAAACCATGATCAGCCATGCAGAATCTAGCTACATGTAAGATTAGGCTACATTACACATTTTAACATGAACTTACACGTGTTTCCAAAGACTTTCTACTTTTAATTAATTATTTCTTCAGTCCACCACCAAGCTCAGCCAGTCCAGACCATGGTCATGAGCATCTTACATGATCAGAGAGGTCTCAAGGGCAAAAACACAAGACTTCCTATGTGAGTCCAGTTACATTACCACTGTACCACTACATAGACTCTTTCCATAAACTTTCTGAAGTTCCTTAGAATATTCCTGGGATAAGAACTTTAAGCAGAAAGCTCACCATGGTCTGTGACAGAGACAAAACACCACAAAGAGGTACTCTTGGTGCTAAATCCAGAGTCTGTCCTTCCTACTTATCACATGACTACAGTCTCAGATTTGGCACAGTAAGTTAAAAAAAATTCAGGAATAGAATCATTTTTTCATATTGATTCTTCCATCACTCCCCACAAACTATAAGAACATTAAATAGGGGGCCAGCAGGTGGCATGGTAGTTGAGGGTGCTGGACTCCCACATGGCCAAGTCCCGGACCTGGTGGCTTGCTTTTCTCTCTCTCTCTCTCTCTCTCGTCAAATTAAAAATAAAATTTTTAAAAATAACTCTTTAAAATTAAAAAAAGGAATATTAAATAGGCTCATCTGGCCAACTGTGGTTCTAGTCCCAGACCCAGAGGCTTGAAACTGGCACTGGATGCATGTGCATGCATTTTTTTATTTATTTATTTTTTGCTATAGGGCGCGTGCGCTCGCCAGAAAGACAGAGAAAGAGAAAGTGAGAAATCACCCTCCAGGAGGAATGGCCACGCCGCAATCCCATCTCCTCCATTCTCCTCTTGGGATCTTGGACATGCACGCACACGCGGCCAGCGTGAATTTAAGCCACCAGGTCTGGGACTCGAACTGCGGTCGACTACATGGGAGTCCAGTGACATAGCCATTACACCAACTGCTGGTCCCAACTGCCCAAAATTTTGAGAGGAGAATGGAGAAGGGACTGCTATATGATATCCTCACTGGGAGATGTTTTCTCATTTTCACTTTCTCTCTCCCTCAAGTGCACATGCCCAATGGCAAAAACGTGGGGGGGGGGGGGGGATTCAACAAATATTAGCTAGCTTTTTACTCTGATATTCTAACTGTTTCAATAATAAACATGTCAAATTTTCTCCTCAAAATATTTAAATACTATTTTTTGAAGTGTGGTAGGAACTACCTGTATCAGAATGGTATGAGGTACCTGTTTAAAACTGCAGATACTTGCAGTCATCCCCAAATCTACCGAATAAACCTCTGAACAAATTCTCAAATTAGCATTTTAATAAGCCCTCCAGGTGATTTTTATTCATTCAGAAGCTATTTATTGAACATTCACTCTACAGTATTCTAGTGGGAAATGAGTAAACAAAAATAAACACTGAATTTTGGCTGTGGCAAGAAGGAAGAAAGATGATATGTCAGAAAGTAAAGGACTACTTTAAAACAAGCAGGGGGTCGTAGGATGGTGCAGCAGTAAAAATAATGCTCTGCAAGACTGATTCACATAGGAAGGCTCCTGGCTCCCTTCTGGACCCCACCCCAAGTACACTGGGTATATGCGTGTGTGCCCATGATCCAGTGCTGCCTGAGGGAGTGGGTCACATCAAAACAATAAGGTGCCGCCTCTCTTTTTCTCAGTCTCTCTCACTCATGGAGTGAATGGATGTAGTAGTTGGGGGGAAAAAAAAACTTTCTGAATAGACAATATTTGAACTGTCCAGCCTTCAACTCAAGAGCAGTAGTTCTTGGGACCAGCAAGTGGCATGGTGGCTAAGATGCTGGGTTCCTACATGGCCAACGTAGTTTGAGTCCCAGACTTGGCACCTGAAAAATCACACCGGGCACAAGTGCATGCATGCCCAAAATCACAAGGAGAATGGATGGGAGGGGTCTACAGCATTGCCATCTCCACTCAGAGATGAGTTTTCACTTTCCCTACCACTGTCTCTCTCTGTCTCCCAAGCACACACACCCTATAGCAAAAACCTAGGAAACAAAACAAAAACTAAGTCCTTCCCACACTTATATGTGCATCAAAATCACCTGGCAGACTTTAAAAACAGATAGGTGGTTGGAAGATCTGAAGTGGGACCCAAGAATTTGCATTTCTACCAAGTTCATAGATGATGATGCTACTAGTCCAGGAACCATACTTTACATATATATATTTTTTTTAAAGAATTATTTTATTTATTCATTCATTTATTTTAATTTGACGAGAGAAAGAGAAAGTGGGAAAGCAAGCCACCAAGTCTGGGACTCGAACTGTAGTTGGCCATGTGGGAGGGTCCAGTGCCTTAACCACCACACCACCTGCTGGTCCCCCAGGAACCACACTTTAAAGATTACTGGGTCATGAGAAAAATCATATTTTTCCATGTTTTTCTATGCAAAAAATGTGTCATGACCTTTCTGACAACCCAATATAAATGTAGAAGGAAAACCAGAGTGCATAAAATAAGTGTTAATAAGAGAAGAGAGGGGCCAGCAGGTGGCATGGTGATTAAAGTGCTAAATTCCCACCTGGCTGACCGTGGTTCAAGTCCCAGACCTGATGACTTGCTTGCTCACTTTCTCTCTCTCTCGTAAGTAAGTGTGCCCTATAGCAAATTTAAAATAATAATGATAATGATAAATTAAAAAATAATTCTTTCAAAAAAGAAAAGAGGGCCAGCAGGTGGCATGGTGGTTAAGGTGCTGGACTCCCACATGGCTGACCACAGTTCGAGTCCCAGACCTGGCAGCTTGCTTTCTCACTTTTCCTCCTCCCCCCATCTCTCTGGTAAGCGCACATGCCCTATAGCAAATTTAAATAACAATAATAATAATTAATAAAATTAAATTAATTCTTAAAAACAAAAGAGAGAAGAGGGACCAGCAGTTAACGTAATGGCTATGTCACTGAACTCCCATGTAGTCGACCGCGGTTTGAGTCCCGGACCCCATGGCTTAAGCTCACACCGGGCATGTGTGCGTGCGTGCCCAAGATCCTAAGAGGAGACTGGAGAAGAAAGGATTGCGGCGTGGCCATCCCCCCTGGGGGGTGATTTCTGGCTTTCTGTCTCTCTGTTTCTGTCTCTCTGGCGAGCGCACATGCCCTGTAGCTAAAACCTCCCCCCCCCAAAAAAAAAGAGAGAAGAGAAAAAAGGCCAGTCATCACTAATTCAGAACTACTTAAGAACAATAGTTCTCTCCAGACCAGAAAATATAAACTCATAAGTTGTTCAGTAGCACCTTGCATTTGTTAAGCATTTCAGTTAAAAAGCACGTTTTTACATCCATTATTTAATTTGACATAGATAAAAGTGAACAATTAGCTACATTTTAGAGATAAAAAAACTAAGAAACAGTCACAGTTAAGAGGCAGAACTATCATCTCTAGCTCCATATCCAGTGTTATTTCCAGCACAGCTCCTTCTTTTTAAAAAAAGCAAAACAGGGCCACCGGGTGGCATAATGGTTAAGGCAGCTAGACCCACATGGTCAATAATGTGGTTCAAGTCCTGGATCCAGTGGCTTGAAAAACACGCTGGGTGCATGTGTGTGCATGCCCCATTCCTGAGAAAATGGAGAAGTGACTGCAGAATGGTCATCCCCCCAGGGGGGTGCTTTCTCACCAACCCCCACTGGTCGACTCGCTCTCTGTCCAAAGTATAAGCATATGCACTCCATAGTAAATTTTAAAAAAATAAATAAATAAAAGGCAAAACGAAGGAAACATACGAGTTAATCATGGAATGAATGAATGAATACTAATAAATTATGTTCTAGACTATAAAATGTGGCAGATTCCAGATTCAGTTTGTTTTAAATCCTGATTAGAAAACATTACTTAAAACTGACAGTATTTAGTGTCTTTCACTTATTTCTCCTAGTTCAAAAACAAAGGGAGGGGGGACCAGCAGTTAGCGTAATGGCTATGTCGCTGGACTCCCACGTAGTCGACCGCGGTTCGCGTCCCGGACCCAGCGGCTTAAACTCACGCCGGGCGTGTGTGCGTGCGTGCCCAAGATCCCGAGAGGAGAATGGAGGAGAAGGGATTGCGGCGTGGCCATCCCCCCTGGGGGGTGATTTCCTGCTTTCTGTCTCTCTGTCTCTCTCTGTCTGTCTGGCGAGCGCACGCGCCCTATAGCGAAAACCTCTCCAAAAAAAGAAAAAGAAAAAAAAAAAAAAACAAAAAACAAAGGGAGGGAATTTACAGATTATTTTTCTTTCCCGCATAAATTTCAGAGGCAATTTTATAACCTCAGTCACTCTGCCACCTCAGTCAGACATAATCTGTATCTTTGGCTTCCTCTAAATCTCTCACATAAACCCATGTCCAGAAAAGAACACTGAATCCCATGCGTCTTACTATGTTCATGGAGCCATAAGTAGCTATCCTCCATATATCCATTATCACTTATTATCTCCTCCATGACAGACAGACAGATATATAAAGAGTGAGAAAGAGGAGAGGCTTCATATATAGAGAAAGAGAATGATAGTGATGGTTAAGACACTCTCACATGGTCAACCGTACCGGATGGGCAGCTTGCTTTTTCATGTTCTCTCTCTCTCCTTCTCTCGTGAGCACACGTGTCCTACAGCAAAGTTTTAAAAAATAATAAAAAATTTTAAAGTATTAAAATAAAAATCAAAAATTTTAAAAATAAAAGAGAATGAGAAGGTCAGCCTGATGGCCTATGGGAGCTGAATCCCACAAGACTGACCAAATGGTTTAAATCCCAACCCCAGGAGAAAATACACCAAGTGCCTATGCATGCATGCCCCAAATTGCAACAAGGTAAGATATGGAGTAGAAAGGACTGTGGGGTAACCATGCTCCTTAGGGTAGGGGGGTGTCTTCCCCCTCTCTGGCAAGCACACATACCCTCTGAAAAATGAAAAAAGTAAACGAGAGAGAGAGACAACACCCCTAACAGGTAGTGATGCCTAGACCAACCCTCAGCTTCAGTTGGGATAACAGCTCATTATCACATACGTTAAAGTTTCTGCACTGAAATACATGAATATCATACAAATGGAATAAACAGACAATAGCTTTCTACAATTCAGGAGTGTCAACGCTTGATCATGGAGCAGACACAGCATGTATACTCAAGATCTCTGGAACTAGAGCCAGAACTTCTCCATGTAGATCATGCTCATTGCATTTTACTGCAGTACCACCACCTGGTCCCCAAAAACCTTACTTTTTTTAATTGTCAGAGGGTGCATGTGTGCAAGAGAGAGAGAGAGAAATATAAAGCACCCCCAACAGGGCATGGTCATGCCACAATCCTCCTTTCTCAGTTCCCCCCTTCCATTTGGATTCTGGACACACACACACATATGCATGGAGCATGTTTTTCCAGTCAGGATTAGGATTCAAGCCATAGTAGGTGATGTGAGATCTAGTTCCATTAACCACTGAGCTACAGGGTCAGCCCGAAATCTTATTCTTTTTTTTTTTTTTTTGGAGAGGTTTTTGCTATAGGGCGCGTGCGCTTGCCAGACAGAGAGAGACATTAGAGACAGAAAGCGAGAAATCACCCCCCAGGGGGGATGGCCACGCAGCAATCCCTTCTCCTTCATTCTCCTCTTGGGATCTTGGGCACGCACGCACGCACACGCGCCCGGCGTGAGTTTTAAGCCACCGGGTCCGGGACGCGAACGGTGGTCGACTATGTGGGAGTCCAGCGACATTACCATTACGCTAACTGCTGGTCCCTCGAAATCTTGTACTTAACATACAACTCTGAACCTCACGTCCCAATACTTCTTCAAACCCAATACATTCAAAATTGAAATCATTATAGCCTCCCTCCCTCCACCACACACACACTGCTTCTGGGCCTGAATTTCTGATTTGCATTAATAGCAGTACCACTCAACAAACAAGAAATCTGGAATTCAGCCTGCACGCCGGTCACCCCAATGCCGAACACAACATCCCCTCCACTTCCATTCTCATGGCCACTTACAATCAGTTACTACTTACAATAAACTAGCTGCCATGTTAGTAACTGCCATGTACTAGTCACTTCACACATTTTTATCTCACTTCACTCTCTCAATACCCTATGAGTATGTATTTTTGTTCTTGTTCACAAATGAGAAAACTGAAGCTGAGATCTGTCCAAGTCTTAAGTAGGAAGTGGCAAAGCAGACATTCAAATTCAATAATGTATTTCAGAAAGTCTTTACTGTTCTTCCACATCAAAACGCTTCTTTCTGTAACACCTGATAACGGTCCTTCACAAACCCACTCCAAATATAATTTCTCTCTTAGATGACTGCCATGATTCTCCTCTCCTACCTGGTCTTCCTGCCTCCAGCCTTGCCTTCTCTCATCCACATACCAAGTGATCTTTTTGGATTACAAATCTAATTCTTTTATCCTCTTCTACTAAAGCCATTCAGAAGCACCCTTTAGGCCAGTGTGTAGAAAAACTCTACAGGATAAAATCCCAAGCCCTTTAGTTCAGGTTCACAATCCTTACCTGCAGTTCTGAAACTCAAAACCTTTGAAAAATTTAGTTTTTTCTTATGTTTGCAACAAAACCCACAGCGAATTTCAGGAGGCTATCAATTGTCTATTTAACCAATTAGCTTATTCACGTGTTTCAATGCAGCAACATCATGTTTGATAATGAACCACTGCCCAGACCGGGCTAGAGTATTCGCATAAGATATCTCACCAGGAAAAATTCCAAAATATTCTGAAATCCAAAACACATCTGTTTTGGGGACCAGCAGATGGCATAGCGGTTACATAGCTGGACTCCCATATGGTCAATGGTGATTCAAGTCCTGGACCTGGTGGCTTAAAACTCACACCAGGCGCATGTGCATGCACACCCAAGATCTCGAGAGAAGAAAGGAGGAGAAGGGATTGTAGCATGGCTATTCCCTCCCGGGAAGTGGGGGGAAAGGGGGATGGGATTTCCACTTTCCCTCTCACTGTGTCTCTCTGTATCTCCCCCTCTCTGGGGAGCATGCACACTCTAAGGCAAAAACCGCTTTAAAAAAACTATTTTCAACAGTCACAGAAAACGTCAGTGTGGACCTCTTACTTATTCAGCCCATCAATCCAATTTAATTTCCAACTCACTTTACACATCTTTTAGTTCCAGGGATGAAAAGGTACCCTGGGCCCAGAGTATTTTTCAACCACAGAGGAGCAAAAACTGGCTTCCCTGGTCTACGACACTGGCACAGTGGTAATTTAACACCCTGTGCTGTTGAAGGCATGGGAAGGTCCCAGCTTCATATTCTTTAGTTTCCTTGTGCACCCTGGAGGCAAATGTATACCTGTTCCAATGATCCTGGCTGGCTGAAGCTAAGGGAGAACTACAGAGTGAAGATCCTGTTGGGTGCCATCTATCACCTTCAAACCCTTTTTTCTCTAACTCTCGTGGAAGAAATCCATTTTTTTAAAAAAATTGCTTCTCTCCACTTTTCTAGGTCTCTTGGCTGTGCTACAAATTTAATTAACATAAGACTGATTAACAGGAGAAAAGACATACTTGATTATATATATACAGGCACAGGAATCCCACAAAATATGAAAGGGTTAAATGACATTTATATGACATCTTGAGCTACAGAAATGAGGGGCTTGTTTTTTCTTGGCGGTTGTGACAGAAGTAATGGGAGGATGAACAGAGAAAAGGTACAGTGAATAAAAATTGTCTTGTTACAAAAAGTTTTTCAGGTAATAATAACACTTGTCTCTTGAGCAGCCCTCAGAAGAATAGGTGATACAGTCTGGCTGTGTTGTCAACCTCCAGTCTCTTCTCCTACATCCAAGTCAATCTTCCCTTTATTGATAAAATTCCCACGGAGAAGATCCATGACACTGGGGTTTCTTTTGGAGGACTTATCTTTACGCAAATAAGGGGAGCTCTGAGAAAGCCTCTGCCATCTGCTGTTCCCCAAGTGCCTTCGGTTCAAAGTAACCAGCATGCAAAATCTATTTTGGGGTGGCATTTATGAACTCCTTCACAACCCAGTGAGGTACTCACGCCTTTAAAAAACCTGCTCAAGGATTTCTGTTTAGTTTCCCTAACTATCCCTCCACCCTGGACGACCACTGAACCAAGTACACTACTGCACTGCAAGTATACTTGTTTCCCTAGGAGACAATGAATGAGGTCCTCCATGAGTATTTATTCAATCCCAGCACAGAGCCCAGAACACTAGGGGCTAGTACAACAAACTGCAACAATTTAATGTCCAGCTCTAATTCCCAGTTCGCTTCCATGTTCATTTCTCGTTCATGTGCAAACGTTAAGATTTTCCACCATTAAGGGCCCCTGACAGCTACTCTCACTTCCCTAGTTCCTCCTTCCCAATATCATCCTTAAATTCTTATTTTCTACCAGGCACCTGGTCTTGGACCCAAGCTCTCCAGTGCCTCTGACACCTCCATTTAACCTGTGGTCCTTTCTCCTAACCGTGAACAGGCCGAGTCCCTTCCTCCAGAGCAATCCATCTCCACAGTCCTTACCTCTTACCTGCCTCCTCCACACCTCTCTCCTGGCCAGGCCTCTTCCACCGAAAACGCTTATTACACCGGTTTCTCATATCCCCTCTTCTCTCGCCCCCCACGTCCACCCGCTCCAGAATCGGCGTTTAGCCGGTATCCGCACATCACAAACCTCTCTTGAAGCCAGCGTCCCCTCCCCCAATCTCTCGCAGCTGGCACCCCTCCCCTTCACCCTCTCCATAGCTCTCGCTGAACGGCTTCTCCGGAAACTGTCCCAGGGGCCGTGTCTTTCACCTCGTAGACACCGCAGGGTCGTGCCAGTCGGAGCAGCCCCAGGACCAGCACCTCCTGAGCTCCGCAAATCCCCTGCGGCCCAGACGTCGGACAGGCCTCCGGCTCACCTTGCTGGATGTCGCCGTTGCTGCCCCCCGGGATGGGCACGCTGAGCTGGCGCTCCGGCTCGGGCAGGCAGCGCAGGCAAAAGGAGTGAAGACAGGGCAGCAGCTTGGGCTCCGCCTCACGCCGGCTCTGCAAGCTCTGCTGACACACGGCGCAGGTGTCCAGGAGCGAGGCTGGCGGTCCAGGAGGCGGCCCCGCCGGGGGACCCGGAGGGGGAGCCGAGGCTGGAGCTGGGGCCGGCGTCGATACAGCTCCCCCAGGAACTCCGGGGCCCACTGAGGCCGCAGGGACTGAGGCAGCCGGGGCCGAGCCCGAGGAGGCCGCGGCTACCCCCCCGTCGTCGGGCCCAGCCGCGCCGCCCTCCGCGCCGGCCCTGCCGCCTTCCTCCTCCTCCTCCTCCTCCACCAGCACCGCGGCGAGAGGCGGCTCCGCCTCCTGCGCCGCGGGCCCGGCGGCCCCGGCAGTTACCGGCGCGCTGCCGCTGCCCCCGCCGCCGCTCTCAGCCTCGCCGCCGCCTTTGTTTTCCGCCATGTTTTCCTCTTTGAACCCGCCGGACCGCCCCGCGCCGCCCGCCGCCCGCGTCGCCGCCGCCGCCCCCAGCCCCAGCCGCAGCCGCAACGAGAGCGGCAGCCGAGAGCGAGCAGGCGAGCGAACCAACGAGAGCGCGCGCGCACGCGGCGCCTCCGCCCTCGCGTCGCGCGTTTGAAGGAGGGCGGGCACGGCGCGCGCACGTACGCACCGACGTGCTCCGGGGGAGGCGGGAACTCCCGCGCGGGCTCCGGGGCCGCCCGGCCGCGCTGTCCGGACCTCCGTGGCGGGTTCTTTTGCGTCAGTGCTGTGGCTCCGTAGCCCCGAAGGTTTTACGGCCAGACGCCCTTAACGATGAGTGGCTTCTGGCTGGGAGCGCGTCGAGGTGGTGTGGAGAGAAGGGCAGAAAAGGGGGGAAGGACAGGAGGCCTGGTCCCTGGCCGAGCGATCGTCTCTCGGCGGCGTGGTCCCTGGCGGCGAGCGCGTCCCCACCGAGGCTTCACCAGCCGCCTGCTCGGACGCCCGGGCCTCCTGGCTCCGAGGTGCTCACCGCCCAGGCCTCTGCACCGTGCGATGGCGGCCGCGTCCCCGTGGGTGGCTGTGGCCGGGGAGAGCAGTAAAGCCGGGCCTTTCTTTTAGTTAGTAAGCTGCGATCTATCAGATATAAGCCGAAAAGACCAGGGAAGGTAGAAATTCTATGATGATTCCCAGACGTCCCTGAATATCAGAAAACCCATCAACCAAAGACCTTTTTCATAGCGGAGATGCCAGGGCCACACCCCAGACCTGAATGGGGAAGTAGGGGAGAGGTGATGGGTATCAGCTGATTCTGATGGGTGTCAGTTTGGGAAGCCACTGATTTAGCCGATATCGTGCCCTTCAGAGATCCTACTTGGTGTCCTGGACTGAGCTGGCTGCCCTAACAGTATACTTTTAATAATACCTTTTATTTGAAGAAGTATTTGGGGGATTTTATGTAGTGCAACAGCGTTTTTAGTGGTACAATCATGAAGTGATTTGGTTTTCTGAGTATTCCCAAGAAGCTGTTGTTATCTGTGAGCTGGTGTAAATCCTTCAAATCATGTGATAACATTTTTCATTTTATTTCTTCAGAAATACTTTTGACCCCTTTATTGTGTGTCAGATAGTGTTCTAGATTGGCTAGAAATACAGGCCAGACCAAAAGAAAGGAGCTTTGGGTGTTTGAGGAATTTATAGTGGAGAAAGATCAGTAATAAGTATACACCAGGGAGTGGTAAACGCTATGAAAAAATAATAATAATAAGCAGGGTATAGGAGACTACAGGTGACTGAAGAAGGCCTCTCTACTAGTAGGGTCAAAGAGCCTGTCTTGCAGGAGAGTGTTCCAGGTACAGGAATTAAGAGCAAGTGCAAAAGGCCCAAGGCACATGAATTCTTGGCTTGCTAGAGGACCAGCAAGGAGTGGCTTGAGCAAGGGAGAGAATAATAGGACTTGAGATAAGAGAATTATTACTAATAATGCCAAGTGATGTGTAGAAATGGTATTCAATTTATTTTTTTAACTTTTGTGCCCTTTAAAAAAATTCTGGAAAACTTTTCTCCCCTCAAACATTCTAACTTGACTCTCAAATTTTCCATAAGTTGAAATAACTGCAAAGTGTAATTTTTGAAATTTTACAATACTGACATTTTTCTTTTCTTTTTTTTTTTTGAAGAGGTTTTTACTATAGGGTGCGTGCGCTTGCCAGACAGACAGAGACAGAGAGACAGAAAGTGAGAAATCACCCCCCAGGGGGGATGGCCACGCCGCAATCCCTTCTCCATTCTCCTCTTGGGATCTTGGGCACTCACGCACACGCGCCTGGCATGAGTTTTAAGCCACTGGGTCCGGGACGCCAACCGCATTTGACTACATGGGAGTCCAGCGACATAGCCATTACGCTAACTGCTGGTCCCCACAATACTGACATTTTTCAATTCTTCTTTCATTCTTCTATCTAATGGAAAAGTAAACACTGAAGTAGTTTAATACTATCGTCCATCTTAAAAGTACATAGTCATGTTATATTTTTTAAATATTATACATGAAAGTGTGTTGGAATGTCTTTAGTTTTTGCTATGAGGTATGTGTGCTCTCCAAAGGGGGGAGGAGAAATCACCCCCTGGAAAGATGGCCATACTGCAATCCCTTCTCTATTCTCCTCTCAGGGTTTTGGGAGTTTTTTCTTTGCCCAGCTAGTTTATGCAGACATAGACACATGTAACACTGCTAAGACAAAATGGAGTCCTGTATCAGTTCCATTTTTCATTCTTATAGACCTTAAGCACCTCATTAAAACATATGTATATACACATGCATGTATGTGTATATATATATATATATATATATATATATATATATATATACACACATATGTGTTACTGATTTTTTTAAATTACTTGAGGGCATGTGTGCTCTGCTAGAGAAAATCAAAGCAAAAGAAAACCCCCCAGTGGGGCATTGTCATGCTGCATTCCCTTCACTTTTCCATACTGTCAGGATTTGGGCTTATATGAACACATACTTGACCTATTTTTCAAGCTTCCAGGCCAGGATTTAAACCATAATACCCATGTGGGATCCAGCACTCTTAACCACTAGGCTATAGGGCTGGTCCTATGAATTTTATATGTGACAGATTCATTCCCTTTGAACATTCTTACTGGGCCAGCAGGTGGCATTGTGGTTAAGGTGTTGGATTCCCACTTGACTGGCCAAGGTTTGAGTCCTGGACCTGGCAGCTTGCTTTGTCACTCTCCGTCTCTCTGTGTCTCCTTCTCTGGTCAAACTGAAGAAGTACAAATAAAATTAAATAATTCTTTAAGAAAAATAATTCTTACTATTTTTAAATTTATTCATTTATTTATTTTAATTTGACCAGAGAGAGAGAAAGTGAGAAAGCAAGCTACCAGGTCCAGGACTCAAACCACAGTTGGCCATGTGGGAGTATCGAGGCCTTAGCCACCATGCCACCTGCTGGTCCCCAATAATTCTTACTATTAGGCCAGCAGTGGCATGGTGGTTAAGGCAGTTGGATCTCACATGTCTATGTGGTTCAAGTCCTAGACCCAGTGGCTTGGACAATACACCAGGCATGTGTGTATGGGTGCCCAGAATCCTGAAAGGAGGAGGAAATGAAAGTGGGATTATGACAGGACCATGCCCTATGAGGGGGTACTTTCTCACTTTCCCTCCTCACTCTCTCCCCAGCAAGCACATGCACCTCTGGCAAATTTAATTAATTAATTAAAATGAAAACAGTCTTTATTATGTATCCCTTAGGAAAATGTCCTCTGCTAGATAGAGTACCCCAAGAATACTCATACCCTGGTTGTTTTATTTTTTAGACAGGTCTTTTGTTTGTTTTTGCTATAGAGCATGTGCACTCACTGGAGAGACAGAGAGAGAGTGATAAATCCCCCCCCCCCCCCCAGGGGGGATGGCCACACCACAATCCCTTCTCCATTCTCTCTGGATTTTGGACACATGCACACACACCTAGCAGTTTCGAACTGCCCAGTTCAGGACTCCCAACTGTGATTGGCCATGTGGGAGTCTACTATGCCACTTGCTGGCCCCACATACTCCAGTTTTAAGACCACTGAGTAAAATGGGAAGCCTCGGATGGAATTTGAGCAAAGACCTAAAGCAGAATAGTGAAGAGTCACTGTGACTACTTCCTAGAAAAATCACCTGTATCAGGTCAAGGCAGCAGCAGAAGAAAGACCAGTTAGGCTCATAATATGGTTAGTCAAAGAATAATGTTTGATTGTACTGAGATAGGATCAAATGGTGAGAACTACACAGTATAAATCATAATAATGAACAAATAATAAAGCGTTTCTCCAAATTCACTTCAAAAAAATAAGTGAATGGCCTGAATTTCTCAGCTAAAAGTTTTGCTTCCATGAAATTTTCTTAATCTTTTGGTCCATGCTACTGCTTGCCTTTATTAAAATCTAGTAAAAGGTTGTGGCATGGTGGTTAAGGCGCTAGACTACCACATGGCTGACCACGGTCCAAGTTCCAGACTTAGTGGTTTGACAATCATGCCAGGCACATGTGCATGCCCAAAAATCCAGAGAAGAATGGAAAAGGGATTGTGGTGTGACCATCCCACCTGAGGGTGATTTCTCACTTTCTCTGTCTGTCTCTCTTTCTCTCTGGCAAGTGCACGCACTCGATGGCAAAAACCTTGAAAAAAATATATAGTATAAAAGTGTTTTTGAAAACTGTATTATTTTATAGGGAGAAACTGCCTCCTGTGGAGTTCACTGTGTGCTCTGAGAAGGCAGTACCTGGAGCTGAACTGTCACAGTATATTGGGGACATTGAAACAGAGACCCAGCCATAAACTTGATTTGTGATGGGAGCCCAGAAATTTTGCAGGAAAAACAGAAAAAAGTCCACATGTGAGACTGAGATGGGTTATGTACAAATCTGTCTGATGGAAGAACTGCTTAGTGTGGAAGGTGAATATTTGCTCAGAAGCTAATGGTTGGATTGAAGCCTGGTTCTACCATCTGCTAGCTGTGTGATTTTGGGACTACATACCTAACCTGCCTCAATTTCCTCAGCTGTAAAACGGTGTTTGCTATTAGACCTACCTCAAGGTTGCGTGACAGATAGTATTTGTGAAGTGCTAATAACAGTGTCTGCACATAGTGAACATGAATGTTGAATTTGACCCAAAGTTCTCTGAAGGGAACAAAACTGGATGGGGAAGCAAAGGAACCACCGAGAGAAAAACTCAAAGAGAAGTCATGCTATGGACTGAACCAACCAGGTACAGCTCAAGGCTATGTCCAGCGATTCCCCTGACCTTGTGTGCTAGCCCCTAGCCCTCTCACTGAGCATTATGAGAAGAGCACAGTTCTGGAATAAAGGAGAGAGGTACCAGTAGGGTCATAGCAGTTCTGCTCTGAAGGAAAGCCCTCTGAAATGTCTGGTAATCGGGAAAGAGAACACTGGAAGTGAGTGTTGCAGATAGGTGAGCAGTGGTGGAAACATCGGGTGTCCTTCAGCTGGGCACAGGAGGTTGGCAACAGTAAAGCAGTAGCCCAAGAGTAGCATGAAGATTTGCAAAAGCTGATTCTACACCTTTTGGGCATAGCAACCATGGTCTGTAGCAGGAGCGAAAGAATGCATGTGGATCAGCGAGGGATGTGAGCTGTAGTTGAGATGTGGGACATTTCTATGAATGTGTGATACTTGGGCTTACCAATGGGTAAGGGCAGAGATATAAAGATGACATTTTAAAGTTCACTTATCATTTCATGGTATGCTGAGTGCATTTTGACTGCAAGGGCTCTCTTGCCAGAACAAATGTGAGAACACTAGTACCAAGAAGAGAGAGACAGGAACCAGCAGTTGGCGTAATGGCTATGTCGCTGGACTCCCATGTAGTCAACCACGGTTTGAGTCCTGGACTCGGGTACATGTGCATACATGCCCAAGATCCCGAGAAGAGAATGGAGAAGGGATTGCAGTGTGGCTATTCCCCCTGGGGAGTGATTTCTCACTTTCTGTCTCTCTGTCTCTCTCTGTCTTTCTAGTGAGCGCAGAGAGACAGATTGCAGAGTTCTGAATCTAACCATTACCCATTGGCTTTTCTATTTCTAAGGCCGTTCAGAGGCACATCAGTAATTCCAGTAATAAACATGACATTTGAACAGCAATTTATAATTTACAAAGTGCTTTCACACAATCTCTAATTCTTGCAACCAGTAAGATACATCCCAAGTTAGACAATAAATAGACTTCATTATGTGAAAGTACTGTAATATATTAGCTGTCTATTGTTAGATGATAAGGTTGTTTCGAATATTTTGCTCTTATAAACTGTACTGTGATAAGTATTATGATGAATAATTCTTTGTCTATAATTATTTCTTCTGAGTATTCCTAAAAATACAATTGCTGATTCAAAGGGTATGCCCACTGTAAAAATTTTTAATGTATAAATTTAAAGCATTCCCTATTGGGTTAAACTACATTGTTTGATGTAATTTACTACAATAAGTAAAGGCGAAATTAATTATCTTTTTTTCCTAAATCACTGTTCCCCTAAAGGTCTCTATTTCTCATATCCCACTCATTCCTCAACCCACTTTGGCCTTAGTTACTTACTTTTTATTTTTTAAATTTATTTATTTACTTATTTATTTAGCTATAGGTGTGTGCACTCACTAGAGAGAGACAGTAGGAGAGAAAGTGAGACATCAACCCCTGGGTGGATGGGTACACCACAGTCCATTCTCCTGGGATATGGGGCACAACTACAATGAATGTGAATTTCAAGCCGCCAAGTCTGGGACTTGAACCATGGTCAGCCACTTGGGAGTCCAGTGCCCTAACCACCACACCACCTGCTAGCCCCATATTTTCTTAGAAACATTTATTTGTTGGGACCAGCAGATGGTGTAGCAGTTACACTGCTGGACTCCCACATAGTCAACCTTGGTTCAAGTCCCGGACTCGGTGGCTAAAAAAAAGAGTCACGCCAGGCACATGTGTGTATGCCCAAAATCCCAAGGAGAGAATGGAAGAGAAGGGACTGCAGCGTGGCCATCCCCCTGGGGGATCCTTCCTTGCTTTCTATCTCTCTGGCAAATGTATGCACCAAGTGCACATGCCCTATAGCAAAAATCTCTCTTTAAAAAAATATGATTTACTTATCTATTATTTGTTGTAATCTTCAGGCTCCCTGGTCCAGGTTTGAACTATAGTCAGCTATGTGGGAATCCAGTGCCTTAACTGCCATGCCACCTGCTGGCCCGCTTCTATATTTTATATCTAGTGGACATATTTTATTCCTAACCTTGCTTATCTTCTCGGTAGGATTTAAGACTGATCCCCACTCTCCTTGGAACACTTTCTTCTTTGGCTCATGACATCCATTTCTTGGTTTTCCTCCAACCACCTGCACTCACTGGAGAGAGACAGTAGGAGAGAAAGTGAGACATCACCCCCCTGGGGAAATGGGCACACCACAATCCATTCTCCTGAGATTTTGGGGCACAACTACACACCTGACGTGGTTTTCAAGCCGCCAAGTCTGGGACTGCTGTTTCTTTTTTACAGGGTTTAGAAAAGCTGTTATGCGGGGGCCAGCAGATGGCATGGTGGTTAAGGGTGCTGGACTCCCACACAGCCAACCGCGGTTTGAGTCCTGGGCCTGGCAGCTTGCTTGCTCTCTCTCTCTCTCTCTCTCTCTCTTTCACTCTGTCCCTCTAAGGTCAAAATTTAAATAAATAAATAAATAAAATTAAATAATTCATTTAAAAAAAGAAAAGCTGTTATGCTTATATTGTAAATTAAAAGGATACAGATTGGACCAGCAGGGGGCATGGTTGTTAAGGCGCTGAACTCCCATGTGGTCAGCCATGGTTCTAGTCTTGGACCTGGTGGCTTGAAAAGCACACTGGACACGTGTGTACATGTCCAAATCCAGGAAGGAGAATGGAGGAAAAGGGATTGGGGTGTCACTATCACCCCAGGGGATGATTTGTCACTTTCCCTCTCACTGTCTCTCTGTAACCTTCTGGTGAGTGCACACACTCTTTCTCAAAGACCTTTTTTTTTTAAAAAAAAAGGATACAAATTAAAATCAACAAAGGCCAAAGGAACGTGGCACAATGTCCAGAAGAAAATAGGCTTGAGTTTCCAGGTGTCCCTTCTTGCTGAAGTTGAATAAGCATCAACTCTCCCAGCAATAGTATGTGACAACACACAGGTGAGAAGTGTTGCCAACTTGAGAAGCTATGGTGTTCCACGTTTTTATTGGGGTATCAATTACATAGGTGTGCAATGCCCTAATGAGTGACCTCAACTACTGACTCCAAGTCCTAGAGATCAAACTGATACAGGGTGGCCAAGGCCACAGGCATACAAAAATATTCTTACTAGACTGAGTATTTCAAGGACTCCAAAGTTATTTCCCTGGAGTTCGTCAAGGACCGGTCCTAAAAAGCAAGCCTTTAGAATGTGCGGGGTTTGAGCAACCAGCTTTACTTCAATATTCTCACAGACTTATATAGGATTTTTTTAAGGTGCATATAAACTTACCAGGGAGAGAGAGAGAGATCACCCCTCCCTGGGGAGGGGCAGGTTTGACTACGCCACAGTCCTTTCTTCTCTCAGGATTTTGGGTATGTATGCACACACATCCAGTGTGGTTTTTTTTCTTTTTAAAAGAATTATTTTTATTTAACTTTATTTATTCACTCATTTATTTATTTTAATTTGACCAGAGAGAGGGAGATCACCGGGGGGGAATTGGCCACACCACAATTCCTTCTCCTCTCAGGATTTTGGGTATGCATGCACACAGATCCAGTGTGTTTTTCTTTCTTTTCTTTTATAAAGAATTATTTTTATTTAACTTTATTTATTTTCATTTTACCAGAGAGGGACAGAATGAGAGAGAGAGAGAAAGTGAGAAAGCAAGCTGCCAGATCCAGGACTCGAACTGCAATCAGCCATATGGGAGTCCAGTGTCTTTAAGCACCACACCACCTGCTGGCCCCTGTCCAGTGTGTTTTTCAAGTCACCAGTCTGGGACTCAAACCATGCAGTCAGTCATATGCCACCTTAACCTCCATGCCACCTGCTGGCCCCAATGTTGGACTTTCTAAAGGACCTACTCTAGATTCCCTTCTCTTCTAGACCAGTTATCTTTCCCTTGACAAATTCATCTTTGCCCCATGTTTATTTACTATCAGTATAATAATTCCCAGGTTTATATCTTCAGACTAGGTCTACCCTTTGAGGTCCAGGGCCATGTTGCCAATTGCCTGTTTAATGTATCCACGTGGATGTCTCAAAGGCACCTCAAACTCAACTTGTCTAAGGCTCATCATTTTCTCCCCAGACTTGCTCATCTCCTTCCACATTCCCTAACTCAATAAATGATGTTATCATTCACAGAGTTGTACTAGAAAAATATTTAGAAAATAAATCAACTAGTTTTATGGGCAGATTAGATATAGGATGCTTCATCCTTGAAACCTACAACTTTTGACTTCTATCCAACCTATTACCGAGTTCTGTCAGTTCGACCTTCTAAATATGGGTCCAAGTTCCTCCATTCGTCTTCATTTCCACTCTGAACACCCTAAATGAACTTCCTATCCTCAAGATACAACCACACTGACCTCTGTATGCCCTGTGACTCCCCTACAATCCGTTGTCTACACTGCAATAAGAGTAATCTTTGCCAAAGAGAAGTGATCCCTCCTCCCCTATCTGCCTTTACCAGGTCACCCCATTGCTTTTAGGATGAAGAACAAAACCCTTAAGGGCTTATAAGACTGTCTCATCTGGCGGGACTGCCTGTGCTGCCACACCATAGCCTACTTTCCACTTGCTTTCTACATTTAGTTACACTGACCCTCAGTGTTTTCTGTACAAGCTGTCCTCTAGCTGCAGTAATCATCTCCCCCACCACCCCCCACCATCACCTACTTTCCAGAATTAATGCCTACTCAAACTTTAGGACTCAGCTTAAGCAGTACTTTTTCAGAGAAGCTCCTGCCTAGATGAATTCTTTCAGATGTTCTCATGAATCCCTGTTTCTTTCCTTCACGGCTATATATGTGTGACAAGTAATACACTATGGTGGTTTAGGGCAGGGGCTGTGGGGTTGGCCCCATAGCTTAGTGGTTAAGGGAGCTGGATCCCACATGGCTGACCACATGCTTCAAATCCTCACCCCCAGCAGCTTGAGAAACACTCTGAGTGCGTATGCATGAATGCCCCAAATCCTGATAGGATGGAGAAATGAAAAAGAAGGGATTGCTGCAAGACCACACTCCATTTGAGGGAGAGGGGAAGAAGTTCCCCTCTCTCTCCCTCTCTGTCTCTGGTGAACACATGTACCCTCTGACAATTAAAACAGAGAAAGAGCAGGAGCTAGACTGTCTGGATTTAAATTCTAGCTCTGTCACTTACTGTCTGTGTGAACTTGTACAATTAATCTCTCTCTGCCTCGGTGTCATCTGTAAGTGGGTTTAATAGTGTTCTACTATCTACATATTATAGTGCATATGATAAGTTGTTTAATGGTTAAATTAATATCTGAAAAGTGTTTAGAATAAAGCCTAACACATAATATTTCCTTTTATCATTAATATCTCAATTTGTAATGATACATTCATTAGTGTCATTACCTGATTAATTATCTCTCATTAAATTCTATGAAAGAGAGAAAATACCTGCTTGCCATTTTGTTTATAATATCTGGCATATAGGTACTCTTTTTTTTTTTTTTTTTAGGTCTTACATAACTCACCAGAGAGGAACCAGCATTAGCGTAATGGCTATGTCACTGGACTCCCATGTAGTTGACCACAGTTCGAGTCCTGGACCTGGTGGCTTAAAACTCATGCCAGGCGCGTGTGCGTGCGTGCCCAAGATCCTGAGAGGAGAATGGAGGAGAAGGGATTGTGGTGTGGCTATCCCCCCTGGAGGGTGATTTCTCGCTTTCTCTCTCTCTCTGTCTGTCTGGCGAGTGCACACACCCTATATAAAAAAAAAAAAGAAAAAAAAACCTCTCCATAACTCACCAGAGAGGAACAGAAAGACGGAAAGTGAGAAACCAAACACCCTTACCCCCAGGGTGGATGCCCACACCACAATCCCTTCTCTGATCTCCTCCTGAGACTTTGGGCATGTACTCAAATGCACCCAGTGGTCCAAGCCACCAAGCCAAAACTCAGTTGATAACTGACTTTTTCTTTTCTTTTGAGAGGTTTTTGCTATAGGGCATGTGCGCTCACCAGACAGACAGAGAGAGGCAAAGAGACAGACAGCGAGAAATCACCCCCCAGGGGGGATGGCCACGCCTCAATTCCTTCTCCTCCATTCTCCTCTCGGGATCTTGGGCATGCACGTGCACACACGCCCGGTGTGAATTTAAGCCACCAGGTCTGGGACTTGATCCACGGTTGGCTACATGGGAGTCCAGCGACATAGCCATTACACCAACTGCTGGCCCCGTTGTTAACTGACTTTTGAGAAATCAAGAAAGATAGACTAACAACCTAGTTTCCTAAATAGGCCAGTTTTAATTAGCATGATACTAAAGCTTCTTGTATTTCAATCTTAATACAAAACACGTAACTTAAAGTAAGTTGATATTAACTAATCAGTTATTTTTCTATTCTCTGTTTCCCTATTCCCACTTTACAGGGGAAAGAAACTTTGAAATGACTAATCTGCTTTGTTTCCTCTTTCTTCAGCCCTTCTCTTTCAAAACTCAACTCTTCTGCCCAGCTCATTGGAACTCTTATTCTACTTTATAGAATGAAGCGTTATCTGATTCTAGAATCACAAAACCAAATAAGATCATTAAACTAGGGTCAGCTTGGTGATTAAGGCAGCTAGATCCCACACGGCCAACTGCATGGTTCCAGTCCTGACCCAGCAGCTTGAAAAATACACTGGGCATGTGCGTGTGCTCAAAATCCAAAAGAAGGAAAAAATGTAGGGAAGGGGTTGAGGCATGGCCACCACCTATGAGAGGTGCTTTCTTGCTTGTCTTCTGTCTCCATCTGGCCAAAACAGGCACTCTCTGGCAAAATCACATATACACACAAATCTTTAAAATTGGTCTAAGTTTGTCTTTTGTTGAATTGCCAGAGTATGTGTACCCTTGCCAGAGGGAAAGCAAGAGAGAGAAAAAGAGAAAGAGAGAGGAAGCACGGGGCTATGGTCACGCTGCTCTCCTTTTTCCTGCATTTCTCCATCCCAGCATGATCCCAGGCACGCACACCAGCATGTTTTTTCAAGCCTCCAGGGCCAAGATTCCAGCTATAATCAGCCGCGTGGGAATCAGGCTGCTCATGCACAGTGCTTAGCCACTACACTATGGAATATCACTCAGTCTTTGTTTTGGTTTGTTTATTTTTAGGTTTGTTTACTCTGAGAGAGGCAGAGAGAAAGGGACAGAGAGACAGAACTGCCAATAGGGTCCTCATACTTTGTCTACCACCAGTCTCAGGTGGCCTGGATCATAGTACGCTCAGGGAGGTTGCAGAATGAAACCCCAGGACCCTTCTCACGTGAGTCCAGTTGCATTACTGCTGTGACCACCACCTAGCCCTTTTTTTGTTGTTGTTAAGTTTATTTCTTTATTTCATCGGTGAGAGAGAGGAATGCCACTATCCAGCCCAGCCTCAGCCAGCCAGGAGCACGGGTGTGCATGGCTGTCCAGTGTGTAGCGAGGGGCCCAGATGTGAACACAGGACTTTCCCCTGGGGTTCCAGTTGCATTACTGTGGTACCACCGTCTGGCCTCAAGAATATTATTGCCTTAAGAGAAAGGAAAGTTCTGATGCATGCTACAAAATGAATGAATCTTAAAGACATGATGCTGAGACCAGCAGTTAACGTAATGGCTATGTCGCTGGACTCCCACGTAGTCGACCGCGGTTCGAGTCCCGGACCCGGTGGCTTAAAACTCATGCTGGGCGCGTGTGCGTGCGTGCCCAAGATCCCGAGAGGAGAATGGAGGAGAAAGGACTGCGGCGTTCTGTCTCTCTGTCTCTCTCTGTCTGGCAAGCGCACGCACCCTATAGCAAAAACCTCTAAAAAAAAAAAAAAAAGACATGATGCTAACTGGTAAAAGCCAGACGTGAAAGGACAATCTGTAGATTACTTACGTGAGGTACCTGGTAGAGTCAAATTAAAAGAGACAGAAAACAGAGTGATGGTTGTTAGAGGATGAGGGAGAAGATCATAGAGAAATATTGTTTAAAGCATATGAAGATTTAGTTTGGAAAGATGAAAAAGTTCCAGAGGTGGATGGTGATTATGATTACACAAACCCTGTGAATGTACCTAATGCCGTTGAACTGCACACTTTAAATTTTTTTTTTTTTTGAGAGGTTTTTGCTATAGGGTGCATGCGCTCACCAGACAGAAAGAGAGAGAGACAGAAAGCGAGAAATCACCCCCCAGGTGGGATGGCCACGCCGCAGTCCCTTCTCCTCCATTCTCCTCTCGGGATCTTGGGCATGCACGCACACGCGCCCGGCATGAGTTTTAAGCCACTGGGTCCGGGACGCGAACCGTGGTCAACTACATGGGAGTCCAGTGACATAGCCCCCACACTTTAAAATTGTTAAAATGGTAAATTTGTTTTGGGACAAAGGATAATTTTAGAACAATTGGTAAACTTCAGGACCAGCAGCTGGCATAATGGCAATGTCACTGGACTCCCATGTAGTCGACCGCGGTTTGAGTCCCGGACCCAGTGGCTTAAACTCACACTGGGCGCATGTGCCTATGTGCCCAACATCCCGAGAGGAGAATGGAGCAGAAGGGATTGCAGCGTGGCCATCCCCCCAGGGGGTGATTTCTCACTTTCTGTCTCTCTGTCTTTCTGGCGAGCGTACGTGCCCTATAGCAAAGCCTCTCAAAAAATAAAAATAAAAAAAGAACAATTGGTAAACTTGAACAGGATTTTAGGATTAGGTGTAATAATATATTAATATTAATGTCCTAATTTAGATAGTCATACCGTGGTTACATAGGAGAATATCCTTGTTTCTTTTTGTTTTTATGTTTTTGCCATAGGGTGCACTCACTGGAGAGAGAATGACAGAGGGAAAGTGAGAAATCACCTCCCAGGGGAATGGCCATGCCACAGTCCCTTCTCCTCCATTCTCCTCTAGAGAGTTGAGCATGCACCCACACATGCCTGGCATGATTTTTGTCGTTGGGTCTGGGACTCAAACCATGGTCTGCCATGTGGAAGTCCAGCATCTTAACCACCACACCACCTGTTGGCCTCGAGAATATCCTTGTTTTTAGGAAATAACATCCATCCTCCCTGGGGGGTGATTTCTCGCTTTCTATCTCTCTGTTTTTCTCTGTCTTTCTGGTGAGCACATGTGCCCTGTAGGAAAAACCTCTCAAAAAAAAAAAAAAAAAAAAAAAAGGAAATAACATTAAAATGTTCAAGAACAATGGGATATCGTAAGTGTAGTTTGCCCTTAATGATCCAGGAAGAAATTTTTCTACTATACTTGTAACTCTTTAGTAGGACTGAGATTGATCCCCACCCCAATTAAAGAAAAATGTTTCGAGACTTTTACTACAGGGCACAAGTGCTTACCAAAAAGAGAGAAAGCGAGAAATCACCCCAAAGGGGGAATGGCCACGCTGCATGCAATCTCTTCTCCATTCTCCTCTAGGGATTTTGAGCACACACACATACACACATGCCCAGCATGAGATTCAAGCTGCCTGAACCATGGCCAACCATGTGAGTCCAGTGCCTTAACCACCATGCCACCTGCTGGCCACTCTTCCTCCCACCCCCCCAAAAAATTTAAAGGTAAAATAAAAACTGGAAATTATTAATTATCTGTTAAACAACTGAGGAAATGAATCCTGGATTGATCTTAGCATCATGATTTGAGCACAGGTCTCCTGGATTATGGCTGGCGCATTTCCCCATACAGTCAATGCTATGTTAATGTAACTAACATTTGGGGCCACCAGGTGGCATGGTGGTTAGGTGCTGGACTTCTACATGGTTGACCACAGTTCAAGTCCCAGACCTAGTGGCTTGCTTTCTTACTTTCCCTTTCCATCTCTCTCTCTGGTGAACACATGTGCCCTATAGCAAATTAAAAATAATAATAATATAGGGAACCAGCAGTTAGCGTAAAGGCTATGTCACTGGACTCCCACGTGGTCGACCATGGTTCTCGTCCCAGACCCGGTGGCTTAAAACTCACGCTGGGCGGCGCGTGACCAAGATCCCGAGAGGAGAATGGAGGAGAAGGGATTGCGGCGTGACCATCCCCCCTGGGGGGTGATTTCTCGCTTTCTGTCTCTATGTCTCTCTCTGTCTGGCGAGCGCATGCGCCCTATAGCGAAAATCTCTCCAAAAAAAGATAATAATAATAATAATATAACAATAAATAAATAAAAATTTAAAAATATATATAACTAATATTCTATTATAGTATGTATTTTGGATGTGTAGGTTTTATTGGCTAAAGGCTGGCTTTCTTTTTTTTAAATTTGCTATAGGGCCTATTGGCTTGCTGGGTACAGAGAGAGAGCACGAGAGAGAAAAAAATAAGAAAGCACCTTGCCTCCAGGAATAGCCACACTGCAATCCATTCTTCTCCATTCTACTCTCAGGATTTTGGGTACACACACACACACATACCCTGCATGTTTCTCAAGGCCAGGTCACAACTCGAACTATGCAGTCAGCCATGTGAGATCCAGCCACCTTAACCACCTTAACCACCATGCCACCAGGGTTCACTTTTTCTAAGTTCCTTGCATATCTTTGTGTTAGGAGTCACCATCCTGCACACAATGTATCCTTAGGAAAAACAGCTTTAAATTAGTGATCAAGTAAAGAGAATGAAAATAAGAACATGGTCTGGGACCAGTCATGTTAGGTGGCACAGTGGTAGATGGCACACCTTTCCACAATGTTGGGTTCATATAGAAGATAAGGGTTTGCATCCCGGGTTGACCTGTCTGTACACACTGAACACATAGGCCATGATCCTGGCTAACTGGGAAGGCTGGGAGAATACTGGTGAGAGACCCTGTTGAGTGTGTCTGTATTTCTCATTCCCTTTTTCTCTCTTCTCTAATAGAAGGAATAAACTTTTTTTTAGATAAATAAGAATAAGAAAGCTAGTCTGGGGTCAGCTCATGGTATGGCGGTAAAGGCAGCTGGATTCCACATGGCCGACTGCATGGTTGAGTCCCAGACGCAGTGGCTTGAAAATCATTTTGGGCAGATGTGTACATGCCCAAAATCCTAACAGGTGGGAGAAATGAAGGAGAAGGAACTGCAGTGTGGCCATCCTTCAAGGGCCATGCGTTTTCACTTTCCCTCTTTCTGGTGAGCGCACACATCCTACAGCAAACTTTTTTTTTTTTTTCTTAAGTTTTTGCTATAAGGCGTGTGTGCTTGCCAGAGAGAAACAGAGAGAGAAAGTGAATACTCCCCCCCACCCCCAGAGGGATGGCCACACCACAGTCCTTTCTCTTCCGTTTTCCTCTTGGGACTCTAGACACACACACATACGTACCTGGTGTGATTCTCAAGCCACTGGCTCTGAGACTCAAGCCACTGCCTGCCATGAGGGAGTCTAGCACTTTAACCACACCACCTACTGGCCCCCCCAAGAAAGTTTCAAAATTAGATTATTTTAATATTTTATTTGGTCTCCTAACCATTGTTTTTATGTAAATACACAAATGAATCCCTGAAAGGAAAGGTCTAGGACACAGCTTGAGAGTGGAATAGAATTGCTGAGCAGGTTTGTGGCTAGTGCCCTTGGAAAGCAAAAAAGACTTAAGATCTGGAACTGCTGGTTCACGTGGTGGGAGGGACAGTGCAGGGGTGGTTCTTCACCATGGAATGGATGGAGGGGAGCTGTTAAGGTCAGGGGTCAACACGCTATGGTCCATAGGCCAGATTTAGGCTGCTGCTTATTTTTGCGTGTCCCCAGGAGGGAAGAATGGTGTTAGAGGATGAACACTTGCAATGTGATGATAGAAAATACTAACTTTAAGTCCCAATTAAGCAAAGTGTTTTTTTTGTTTATTTGTTTGTTTTTTTAAAAAAAGAGGAAAAGGCAAAAAGAATTCCATTCTTCTCATTAAGAGACCATTATTACAAAAAATGCACACAACTATTGTGGAGAGCACTGTTACACAAAATGGACTCCGTAATGAGAAGACTACATTGAACTGTAAAGCGAATGTGACGTGTACACTCTTCACTTTGTCTGCCAAACCAAAAGGGCATAACTGGAACGCCCTAAGAGCATAACAATGCCCAAACCTGATAACTCCAGACACACTGGTCCACCCCAGCAGAGATGGACAGACTTGCCATGTGCTAATCTTAGACACATGTGCTAATCTAAGAGCCCCTGTCCACATCAGGGCATAAAAAGAGCTCTCACCAGAGCCACTCACCATTCACTCCTGGCACTACAGCCAGAGCACACGGCTCGTGGCCACTGTCTGAGAGACTTATAAACCTTGGTAACCGAGACTCTCCCTGAGATTCGCTGCTTCTGTCCTGGCCTCAGTGCCCCTGCTCAAACCCTCTGTGAGACCTCCAGGAACGGATCGAACCAGCTGTTGAGGCTGCCTCAGCAGAGGCTTGGCATATCTGGGAACCTATGACTGGCTCTTCTTCTCCAGAGACTGCTCAGGGTGTGAGAAATCCCCACCCCCATGCCCCCCAGGAAGATGGCCACACGGCAATCCCTTCTCCTTCATTCTCCTCCTGGGATTTTGGGCACGCACACACACGTGCCCAGCATGATTTTCAAGCAGCTGGGTCCAGGACTCAAATCGCAGTCAGCTATGTCAGAGTCTAGTGCCTTAACCACTATACCACCTGCTGGCCTCGTGTGTCCAGGGTTTTATTTCCTCCCTATTTGCCAATATAAATTTGGTAAAATTTGGTTTTTCTTTTGTTACATAAATACATTTCCTAGATTTTGCTGTTAGGTCTATAAAGTCTAATCTACTCATTGACTCGTTACAGAAAACATTTGCCAAACCCTAGAGGTAGGCAATGGCCTATGTTCATTTGAAGAATGCAGTCATGGCAAAAGGTAGGGGTTTGTTTTTGTTTTTGCTTTAATTTGCTATAGAGTGTGTATGCTGCTGCAAAGAGACAGGGAGGAAGGGAAACTAAGAAACATCCCATATTGGGGGAATGGCACGCACACACATGCACCCGGCACCCGGCGTGTTTTTCAAGCTACTGAGTCCAGGAGTTGAACAGCACAGTTGGCTATGTGAGATACACTTTAACCACCACGTCACTGCTGGTCCTAAAGGGGTTCTTTTTTTTTCCTGGAGAAGTTTTTGCTATAGGGCATGTGTGCTCACCAGAAAGACAGAGAGGACAGAGAGACAGAAAGCGAGAAATCACCTCCCAGGGGGATGCCCACGCCGCAGTCCCTTCTCTTCCATTCTCCTCTCGGGATCTTGGGCACGCACACACACATGCCAGGTGTTAGTTTAAGCCACCAGATCTGGGATTTGAACTGCAGTTGGCTATACGGGAGCTCAGCAACATAGCCATTACGCTAGCTGCTGCTCCCAAGGGGTTCTTGATAGGTAAAGCTTCCCCCAGAAAAACAAGTCTAGAAAATCAACCAACAGAAAGAAAAAAATATGTATATGATATATATGATAAAGGGTTAGGATTGTATCTATAATATAATAAAGTGATTTTGTTGTTTACCTTTAAAATTTTTCATCAAGGGACCAGCAGTTAGCGTAATGGCTATGTCGCTGGACTGCTATGTAGTCAACCGTGGTTCGAGTCCCGGACCTGGTGGCTTAAACTCACGCCGGGCACGTGTGCGTGCGTGCCCAAGATCCCGAGAGGAGAATGGAGGAGAAGGGATTGTGGTGTGGCCATCCCCCCGGGGGGTGATTTCTTGCTTTCTGTCTCTCTGTCTCTCTCTGTCTTTCTGGCAAGCTCACGCACCCTATAGCTAAAAAAAAAAAAAAAACTCTCCAAAAAAAGAAAAAAAGAAAAATTTTTCATCAAATGAAGTTGATACTCTTTTTTTAAAAAAAAAAGTTTTTGTTTTATTTATTCATTCATTTATTTCATGTTTTTATTTTGACCAGAGAGGGACAGAGCAAGAGAGAAGAGAGTGGGAAAGTGAGAGAGCAAGCCTCCAGGTCCAGGACTTGAACCATGGTCGGCCATGTGGGAGTCCAGCGTCTTTAACCACCACGCCACCTGCCGGCCCCAAAGTTGATACTCTTTTATGAAGAGTCTATCAATGCAGCTTGATGGAGGCTGAGCAATAAAAAATGTTACTCTGGGGGCCAGCAGGTGGTGTGGTGGTTAGGGCACTGGACTCCCACATAAGTGACTGCACTTTGAGTCCCAGATGCAGCAGCTTGAAACTCATGCTGGACACATGTGTGTGCATGCCCAAAATCCCAAGAGGAGAATAGAGGAGAAAGGATTGTGGGGTGGCCACCCCCGCTGGGGGGTGATTTCTCACTTTCCCTCTTATTATCTTTCTCTGGCTCTCTCCCGCAAGCACACACACCCTATGGCAAAAAACTTTTAAAATAAATAAATAAAATAAAATAAAGATGGGGAAAAAAGTTACCCTGGAGGCTGACCTGCATTGGCGCAGTCCAGGTCTGCATTTGGAGACCTCTCTGCATACACCAGGCTCGCCTGTGCCCTCAGGAGAAGGCTGGCACAAGCTGGTTGAATGGCGGCATCAAGACTGTTCAGAATGCACTCTGCCTCACTCTCCGTCGCTCTCACACATGAAAGAAATCAATAAATTAATTTTTTTTAAAAAGAGTCCATTGAGTGACTGTCTTGGTTAAGCAAATATAATTGAGAAAGCAGCCACATTCCTGCAAGAAGAATCTAACAAAACCTTTTGTGCTGTGTGTTTCTCTCTCCATCACCCTTTGTCTAGTCATACAGTTGGAAGGAGGTGGATCAGCCTGCTTTAGAAGCTTCATACCTTATTGGAAAAAGGAGACCAAGACCCCAGTTTCTGCCCACCAAGATCTGAAGTTAAGGAGACTTGACCACTTGCTGGCCCCACTTCTTAACTTTTTAAAAAATTTGTCAGGATATATGCACTCTCCAGAGAGAGACAAAGAGAGAGAAAGAAGAAGAAAGCACCCCCCAATGGGACATAGTCATGCTAAAATCCTTTCTCTTCCATTTCTCTATCCTGTCAGGACCTGGGCACTCATGTACACATGCCCACCATATTTTTTCAAGCCATCTGGGGCCAGGATTTGAACCGTGAGGTTAGCTATGTGAGATCCAGCTCCCTTAATACCCGAAAATGGGGCTGGCCCAACTCTTTAATTTTTCTTAAGTTTTTTAATTTATTTCTTCTATAAATGGGACAGAGAGAGAAAAAGAGAGACTGAGGTAGCACCCCATCAGTGCCCTGATGCTGTCATCCAACATCAGCTTCAACCAGCCCAGAATCATGGACAGTTGTGTGTCCAGAATACGTGGGGAGGTTTCTGGATATGAACCCAGAACCTTCCTATGTGAGTCAACCTCACAAAGCATTGTATTTTACAGCTGAGCCACTGTCTGACCCCTTATCCTCTGTTCTGTTGTTGTTTTATGCCAGAGGGCGCATATGTGTGTATGAGAGAGAGAGACAAAGGGGAACCACCCCCTAATGAGGCCTTATCACGCCACAACTCATTTTCCTCCAATTGTGCATCCCATTAGGATCCTGGGCACATGCACATATGTACCTGCCATATGTAAGCCACCGCAGCCAAGCCTTGAACCTTTGTTGGCCATATGGGATCTGGCTTTGTTTGCATAGCACTTAACTGGTATGCTATCTGGCTAGCCTTCCCTCTGTCTTAATGTCCATATTATTGAGAGATCATCAACTACCCTCCAACACTCATTCTCAGACCCAACTATGCTTAAGTTGCAGGATATTCTGTTATATTTTCTTTCTTTTTAAAAAATAATTATTTGTTTAATATTATTTATTATTATTATTATTTAATTTGACCAGAGAGAGGAAAAGTGAGAAAGCAAACTGACAGATCCAAGACTTGAGCCACAGGTGACCATATGGAAATCCAGCACCTTAACCACCATGCCACCTACAGACCCCTGTCCTTTTCTTAACAAGGACAAAGGGCAGTTGTATCCAAATTGAATGGAAAGAAAAAAAGGGGGAGCAGGAAGAATAGAAATTTCCCTTCTTTCTTCCTTCCTTTCAGGATTTTGGGCACACGTGTACATACACCCAGAGTGTTTTTTAGGTCCAGGACTCAAAACTGTATTCCACCATGTGGGATCCAGCCACCTTAAGTCCACCATGGACTGATGTGCTCTCATTTTTTTTTTTAAAAGAATTATTTATTTATTCATTCTTTTTTTTTTTTTTTTTTTTTTAATTTGACCAGAGAGAGACATAGGGGTCGGGGATGGGAGAGTAAGAAAACAAGCTGTCAGGTCCAAGACTCGAACCATGGTTGGTCATGTGAGAGTTGTCAGCACCTTAACCATCATGCCACCTGCTTGTCCCTTTTGTTCTTTATATATAGCGAAACCATATATTAATCATCTATCAGCAGGGGCTGGCAGGAGGCATAATAGTTGAGGTGCTAGACTCCCACATGGCCGACCATGGTTCAAGTCCTGGACCTGGTGACTTGCGTTCTCACTTTCTCTCTCTCTCTCTCTCTCTCTCTCTGGTCAAATTAAAATAAATAAATAAAAAATATTAAATAATTTTTAAATTTATCGTCTAAAACAAAACATTTGAGAATGAAGGGAGTGCTATTAATAATTGTACTGTCAGGATAGTGGTTATCTGGGGACCAGCAGTTAGCGTAATGGCTATGTCGCTGGACTCCCACGTAGTCGACCGCGGTTCGCGTCCTGGACCTGGTGGCTTAAACTCATGCCAGGCACGTGTGTGTGCGTGCGTGACCAAGATCCCGAGAGGAGAATGGAGGAGAAGGGATTGCGGCGTGGCCATCCCCCCTGGGGGGTGATTTCTCGCTTTCTGTCTCTGTCTCTCTCTGTCTTCTGGCGAGTGCACGCGCCCTATAGCAAAAACCTCTCCAAAAAAAAAGGATAGTGGTTATCTGTGTAGGGTGAGATTATGGTTAGGAAGAAATGCTAGTAATACTGCATTTCCTGACTTGTCCAGCATTTAATGAGTATCTGCTTTATAATTATTGATTTTTTCTGTAATTCATATTTGATATTTTTTCCTGTATGTCTATGGTATTTAATAATTAAGAAGGTTAACTCTCTTTTTTTTTGTCATCTATATATTTTTTTGTTATGTTACTGCAGTTCAGGGCTTTATTTATTTTATATTTATTTTAAATTGCCAGAAAGTGCATATACTCACCAAGACAGAGAGAGAGAGAGAGTGAGAGAGAGAGAGAGAGAGAGAAAGCGCCACATTGGGGCATGGTCATACTGCAGTTCCTTCTTCTACATTTCCCCATCCTGGTGGAATTGGAGGCATGCAAGCATATATACTCAGCATGTTTATTCATTCTCTTCTTGGGATCTTGGACATGTACACATATGTGCCTGGCGTGAGTTTTTTTCTTTTTAAGAGAGATTTTTTTCTATAGGGTGCATGCACCTGGAGAGACAGAGAGACAGAAAGTGAGAAATCACCCCCCAGTGGGAATGGCCACACCGTGGCCATTCTCCATTCTCCTCTTGGGATTTTGTGTACATACGCATATATGCCCGGTGTGTTTCAAGCCATCAGGTCCAGGACTCAAACCGCGGTCGACCATGTGGGAGTCCAGCAATGTAACCATTACACCATCTGCTGGTTCTCCAGTGTGAGTTTTAAGATTCTGGGTCTAGGAATTTAACTGTGGTCGACCATGTCAGAGTCCAATGATATAACCAGTATCCCCAGATAAATAAACTCTGGCCCCAGAGTTTATTTATTGTTATTTTCTCTATGAATAAGAGAGAGAAACAGAGAGAGAAAGAGACAGCATCCTCTACAGGGTCTTGATGCCATGAACCATTCCCACCCAGTTTAGCCAGCCTCAGATGAAGGCGCCGTATGACCTGCATACTCAGGGAGGTCTCCAGATGCAAACCTGGAACTCTCTCCCAGCCACTTTAACCACCATGCCACCTGGCTGACTACCCAGAGGCATTTATCTCCTTTATAAATAAAAAGAAATTAAGCTATAGAAAATAGTATGCATATCCAAATTTTCCCATTGATTAAATATATGCTTTGTCTGTAACCCCCAATTTCCTTGGAATTTTGCTACAGACTATGTGCATTCACCAGAGAGAGAGAGAGAGAGAGAGAGAGACAGAGAGAGAGGGACAGGAAGAAAGTATCCTCCACGGGGAATGGTCATGTTGTAATCCCTTCTCCTCCATCTCTTCCTCTTTTCAGGATTTTGGGCATGCATGCACACATGCCCAACATTATTTCTCAAGCCTCCAGGTCTGGGACTTGAACTTTAATGTTGGCCATGTGGACCCAGGTTCCTTAACCATCAAGCCACAGGCTGGCCCATAACCCCAGTTTATTATCTGGTGCAACTACATTGTTACTAAAGACAAGAAACTCAGTGCTCGCTTCGGCAGCACATATACTAAAATTGGAACGATACAGAGAAGATTAGCATGGCCCCTGTGCAAGGATGACACGCAGATTCGTGAAGCGTTCCATATTTTTTGATAATAAAAATAAAAAATTTTTTAAAAAAAGACAAGAAACTCAGTGACATTTTCTTCTAAATATCTTGATGGAGCAGGTGGGGCCAGCAGGTGGCGTGATGATTAAGGCGCTGTTGTCCCACATGGCTGACTACAGTTCGAGTCCCAGACTTGGCAGCTTACTTTCTCACTTTCTCTTTCTCTGTCTCTCTCTCTCCTTGTGTCTCTCTCTGGTGAGCGCACAAGCCCTATAGCAAATTGAAAAATAATAATATAATTTTTTTGAAAATTCCCACAGGTGTGATGTTTTGCCAAAATGTATGTAAGTTACCAGATATTAGGTGTCCTCTCTCTAGAATCTTTGTTTGGCTGAGGCCAGTAGCTCTTATTTTTTTAAGTTCAATTATTTTCTTTGTGAAAGAGACAGACAGGGAGACACAGCCAACAACAAAGTCCCAATGCTACAATTCACCCCCAGCCTCAACTAGCCCTGGATCATGGACACATCCTTGCCCAATGATCTCGGGGAGGTCTCTGGACCTGAACGTGAGACCTCTCCATGTGGGTCAGCTCACAGAACATTGCATTTAACTGCTGTGTCACTGCCTGGCATTCAGGGTCAATAACACTGTTTTTTAAATAAAAAGAAAAGTTGGGGGGAGATCAGCAAATGGCATAATGGTTACGTTGCTGGACTCTCACGTAGTCATCCGCAGCTCAAGTCCTGGGCCCTGTGACTTAAAACTCACGCTGGGCACATGTGTGTAAGTGCCCAAGATCCCAAGAGAATGGAGGAGAAGGGATTGTGGCATGGCCATTCCCCATGAGGGATGATTCTGTCTCTGTTTCTCTGGTGAGTATATACACTCCATAACAAAAATATCTCTCTTGAAAAACTCATTTTTTTTTTCTTCTGTAAAAGACAGATGGAGAGAGAGAGACCTAAGCAGAGATAGAGACAGGCAGCTTCAACAGGGTGCTCATGCCACGATCCCTTCCCAGCCTCAGCCAGCTCCAATCACAGGCATGCACCCATGTCCCTCGTGTGCAGAGAGGCCCTAGCATGTGAACCTGGGCCTGTCTGACTTTTGGTAACACGTTTCTAGTTGCCTAGATTTGTTAATGAATAGCTCTTGCTGAAGTAATCAACTGCAATTTGCTGCTTAGAACAGAGCTGTTGAACAGCATACAATATGGTCTACAACTGTAATTCAAAATGTACTCGTTAACAAATTTTATGTTAGGGAAAAAAAATGTTCATTTGAATTGTGTGTTTTATTCAACCTGACATATCCAAAATGTCATTGTAACATCTGATCAACAGACAAATTGTGTTAATAAGATGTTTAATATTCGCTTTTTTGTCCTCTTTTTTTTTTTAGAGATTTTTTTTTGCTATAGGGCACGTGTACTTGCCAGAGAGACAGAGGGAGAGAATGAGAGAAATCACCCTTCAGGGAGATGGCTGCACTGCAATTCTCCTCCATTCTCCTCTTGAGATTTTGGGCACGCATGCACTAGGCCTGGCTGCCTAGTCCAGGATTTTTTTTTTTTTTTTGAAGAGGTTTTTGCTGTAGGGTGCATGCACTCGCCAGACAGACAGAGAGAGACATAGAGACAGAAAGCGAGAAATCACCCCCCAGGGGGGATGGTCACACCGCAATCCCTTCTCCTCCATTCTCCTCTCGGGATCTTGGGCACGCACGCACACGCACCTGGCGTGAGTTTTAAGCTACCGGGTCTGGGACGCAAACCATGGTCGACTACATGGGAGTCCAGTGACATAGCTATTACGCTAACTGCTGGTCCCCCTAGTCCAGGATTTGAACCGCGGTCAGCCATGTGAGATTCCAGTGCCTTAACCACTACACTACCTGCTGGCACATGGACTCTTTGTAAAAATAATAATTATTTATTATTATTATTATTATTTTAATTTGCTGTAGGGCACATGAACTCACCAGAGACAGAGAGAGGGAAAGTAAAAAAGCAAGCCACCAGGATCCAAACCAAGGTCAGCCATGTAGGAGTCCAGCATATTAACCACCACGCCACTTGCTGACCCCTTGTACTAAGTCTTCAATATCCAGCATATATTTACACCTTACGGCATGTTGGGTTTTTCGGTTTAAGTTTTGCTGTAGGGCACATGTGCTTGCAGGCGACAGAGAGAGAGAGAACGTGAGAAATCACTCCTTGCAGGGATGGCCATGCCACAATCTCTTCTCTATTGTCCTCCTCTTGGGATTATGGGTACAAACTCACTTGCATCCAGCTTGTTTCTCAAGCCACTGGGTCCAGATGCAAACTACAGAGTCAGCCATATGGGATTCAGCACCTTAACCTCCATGCCACCTGCTGGTCCACCTTACAGCATGTCTTAATTCAGACGAACTATATCTCAGGTAGTCCCTGGCCACATAGGACTAGTGGCTACCATAGTACTCAGTGAAGGCTTCTGCGCTAAGGCAGTTCACAGTTTGCTTTGAGTGTTGCGTAGCACATTCTTCACAGATTGCCTTCTGCCACTTAGTAGCATTTACGTTTCCTCCATGTCTTTTCATAAGTTGATAGCTCATTTCTCTTTAGCACTGAATAATATTCCATTTTATATATACCAGAGTTTGTTTATTCATTCACTTACTGAAGGACATCTTGGTTGCTTTCGAGTTCTGGTAATTATAAATAAAACTGCTATAAACATCTATACACAGTATTTTTGTGTGTGTGGCCCTAAGTTTCTATTCCTTTGGGTAAGCGCTATAAAGATTACATATGTATCATATTGTATGGTTCCAACCATATGATGTGCTGGAAGAGAAAAAAAACTATGGCAACAATTTAAAAAACAGTAATTTCCAGAGGTCAGGAGGAGGGAGAAATGAACAGGTGAAGCATAGAGGATTTCAGGGCAGTGAAGCTATTCTGTCTGACACCGTAATGGAGGACACAGGTCATTATGCATTTGTCAAAACCCACCGCATGTACTATACCACGGAAACACACTGTAAACCACACAAACCATGGGCTTAGTTGCTAACGATGTGTCAGTGTAGTTTAATTGATCCTATCAAACGTACCCCTCTGGTGTGGGTGTTACAGTGAGGCAAGCTGCTAGTGCCTGGGGGCAGGAGGAATATGGAAACGTTGAATACTTCCCCCAGTGGGGTGTGGGCACACTGCAATCCCTTCTCCATTTCTCTATCCTTTTGGGATTTTAGGCACATACGCACTGGGGCCTAGCAGTGAGTTTTCAAACTGTTGGGGCCGAGATTTGAACTACGATTGGTCATGTGGGATCCAGATCCAGCTTCACTTAACCACTATGGGGCCAGCCCAAACATTTTATATGACTCCTCTTGTTTCTCTCCTTTCCTAATACATCCATTAGTTTTACGGGTTTTTTTTCCAGAAGGTGCTTACATGTGTGGGTCAGGGTTGGGAGAGAGGAAAGTGCCTCCTGATAGAGCCTGGTCACACTACAATCCTTTTTTTCCTTGTTTTTCCATCCCTTCAGGATCCTGGGCATGTGCACACCCATACCTGACATGTTTTTTGAGCCACGGGGGGCTAGAATTCAAACCACGACTGAGCAGGTGGGACCTGGCTCCCCCCATACAATGTTTAACCACTGCAGTGGCCCTATTTTTACTTTTTAAAGTGTTTACTGTAGTGTTTGCGATATATATATATATATTTACAACCAATCCAAGTCCTCTTTCAAATAAAACTATACCCTTCATGGGAGCGCAAGTACCTTACGGTAACAAAGCATCTCTCATCCCTCCTTCCCACCCGTTCCATCACTGCAGTCCTTCGTTCACTCATACGTGAGCTGGAATAGTTGAACACATTTTTGCTGTTATTATTTTGAACAAATTGTTAACTGTTAGGTCCATTAAGAATAAGAGGTCCAGCCGGTGGCATGATAAATAAGTAGATAAATCTTTCCTGGAGTGATGAAAGTATTCTAGAGCCCTATGGTTAGGTCTGTTAGGGAACCTGTGCCCTCAGCTATCAGCTTCCCACATGCCTCTCCGTCTCTTTCCCCACTGCCCTGCCTTAGGTGGGACAGGATGGCGGGAGAAGGCTGGAGCTGGGTATTTCCTTTCCCAGATGAGTCAGGCTCTGATAAAATGCAATAGGCTAGGATCTGGTAAAATAGTTTTTCTTGAGGGCAGGCCTTGTTAAATAGTAGCTCATTGGAAAAGTCATGTTGTTTATAAGAACTTATGAAAAATAAAAAGAGGCCAGCTAGGTGGCATGGTGGTTAAGGGTGCTGGACTCCCACATGGCTGACCTTGGTTCTAGTCCCAGACCTGGTGGTTTGCTTTCTCACTTTGTCACTTTCTCTCTCTCTCTTTCTCTTGCTCTATTTCTCTTTGGTAAAACTAAAACAAATAAATAAAGTTAAATAAAATAATTCTTTAAAAGAGAGAGAGAGAAATGCCAGGCATGTGGGCATATATGTCCAAAATCCCAGAGGAAGACTGTGGAATGGTCATTCCCCTCTAGGGGGTGATTTCTCATTTTCTCTCTCTCTCTCTCTCATCAAGCACATGTGCCCTGTAGTAAAATAAAATAAAATTTAAAAAGGAAATAAATATGTTCAGTTTTATCAGCCCACCGAGGTTTTGTAATTTGCTTCCATAGTATAAAATTGAGGTAGGCATTAGACCCTACTTACAGGTAATAGGGTAAGGGCGCCAAAAGGAAGTCACTATGTTATTCCTTGCATTGAAAGTCTCTGTGTTTCTCCTCTATGGTCTGGTTAATGTACAATATACATCACTTTAACTTGTCTCTAAATGTATGACTCCTTGCTAATAAGGCAGGAGACAGGGATATTGAGCACACAGACAGGGTAAAGACCCAAGATGGAGTCACCATGACTGTTTTCACGGCCAAAAACTGGCTGCACTGGGAGTCAAAGCAACTGTAGCTATTTAGCAAGTGTGTTCTAACAAAAGTACAGAATGCTATAGTTTGCTGACCACATGAAGGATAGGGTAATAAATCACTCAGACTACCATGTAACTATTCTTTTTTCAGAGAGATTTTCTCTATAGGGCACATGTGCTCACTGGAGAGACAGAGAGAGACAGAGACAGAAAGCGAGAAATCAGCCCCCAGGAGGGATGGCTCTGCTGAAATCCCTTCTCTATTCTCTAGGGATTCTGGGCACGCATACACACACACCCAGTGTGAGGGTTTTGTTTGTTTGTTTGTTTGTATTTAAGAATTATTTTATTTAACTTTATTTATTATCAATATCATTATTATTATTTAAATTTGATCAGAGAAGGACAGAAAGAGGGTAAGTGAGAAAGCAAGCTGCCAGGTCTGGGACTTGAACCACAGTCAGCCATGTGGGAGTCCAGCATGTAACTATTTTCTTTTTTTTTTTTTTTTCTTTTTTTGGAGAGGTTTTTGCTATAGGGCGCGTGCGCTCGCCAGACAGACAGAGAGAGACAGAAAGATAGAAAGCAGGAAATCACCCCCCAGGGGGGATGGCCACGCCGCAATCCCTTCTCCTCCATTCTCCTCTCGGGATCCTGGGCACGCATGCACACGCGCCCGGCGTGAGTTTAAGCCGCCGGGTCCGGGACTCGAACCGCGGTCGACTACGTGGGAGTCCAGCGACATAGCCATTACGCTAACTGCTGGTCCCAATGTAACTATTTTCTAAAGCCTCCTTCCTTATGTGAAAACCAGCCCATTGCTCAGAATGCTATTTAAAGACCCCTGCCTCCAGCTCTTCTTCTTTGGCAACTCATTCAATAGCCCTCCCTGCTTGGGAGCTCTGTTCTTCCTTCCCTCTCTCTCTCTTTTTCTTTAAGAGGTAAATTTTGCCTTATGGCTCATGCACTTGGGGTCAGGGGTGGGAGGAGGAAAAAGACAGAAGAGACAGTGAGGTCCAAAGTGAGAAACCACCCCCCAGGGGGATGGCCACACTGCAATCCCTTCTCCTCCATTTTTCTCCTGGAATCTTGAGCACTCACACATCAGGCCTGGTGTGATTTTTCAAGCCACCAGGTCCAGGACTCAAACCACAGTTGACCATGAGGGAGTCCAAGAACATAACCACTACACCATTTGCTGGTCCCTTTTCCTTTCTTCTCTTAACAAACTCCACTTTCCTAACCCCTCTCTGTGTCTGTGTCTCCAATTCTTTGTGAACACTGGACAAGAACCAGCACAGGTATTGGGTCTGATAACCCTGCACTCCCATGTCAGTAAAACCTACCCTGTCTACAAAAACAGGTAATGAAGTTCTAAAACACTGATATTCTTCCATGATAAAGTAGGAAGTGATAAGGAAAGTGAATCAGAGGTTGGAAATATTTCATTTCATGTTCCACAGTGACAAAACAGTTGTTAAAGTTATTGCACATATAGCTCTAGGAGAAGAGATTGAATATAGAATTTTAATTGTTTGTATTGTTTTAATTTTTTTTTTTTAGTTTTATCTATTTATTTATTTATTTGGAGAGGTTTTTGCTATAGGGCACATGCACTTGCCAGACAGACAGAGACAGAGAGACAGAAAGCAAGAAATCACAACCCCAGGGGGGATGGCCATGCTGCAATCCCTTCTCCATTCTCCTCTCGGGATCTTGGACATGCATGCACACGCACCCGGCGTGAGTTTAAGCCTCCAGGTCCAGGACTCTAACCATGGTCAACTACATGGAGTCCAGCAACATAGCCGTTACACCAACTGTTAGTCCCTCATTTATTGTTTTTATTTTAAATTTTGCTATAGGACACATGTGCTTACCAGACAGAGACAGAGAGAGAGAAAGTGAGAAAGCAAACCACCAGGTTGGGGACTTGAATCACAGTCCGCCATGTGAGAGTCCAGTGGCTTAACTACCATGTCACCTGCCGGTCCCTGTAATTTTTTTTTTTTAGAGGTTTTTGCTATAGGGCGCGTGCGCTTGCCAGGCAGACAGAGAGAGACAGAGAGACAGAAAGTGAGAAATCACCCCGCAGCAGGGATGACCATGCCGTAATCCCTTCTCCTCCGTTCTCCTCTTGGGATCTTGGGCACGCATGCACATGCGCTTGGTGTGAGTTTTAAGCCACCAGGTCCAGGATGTGAACCACGGTTGTCTACATGGGAGTCCAGCGACCTAGCCATTATGCTAACTGCTGCCCCTGTA
Source organism: Tupaia tana (assembly GCA_026018925.1). Taxonomy (NCBI): domain Eukaryota; kingdom Metazoa; phylum Chordata; class Mammalia; order Scandentia; family Tupaiidae; genus Tupaia; species Tupaia tana. Next base: position 82,534,181 of record JAKSZU010000004.1, read on the forward strand.
ATTTTTTTTTTTTTTTTTTTTTTTTGAGAGAGATGTTTGCTATAGGGCACATGTGCTCACCAGACAGAGAGACAAAAAGTCAAAAATCACCCCCCAGGGGGATGACCACACCACAATCCCTTCTCCTTCATTCTCCTCTCAGGATCTTGGGCATGCACGTACACATGCCCAACATGAGTTTTAAGCCACTGGGTCTGGGACCTGAACCATGGTCAACTACATGGGAGTCCAGCAACATAGCCATTACACCATCTTCTGGTCCCTCTGTAGTGTTTTAATTTCAAAAATATTGCAAGAAAGACAAGAGCTCAGGGAAGAATTGGTAAGCAGAAATGTAAGAAAAGGAACTGTGTAGAAAGTACTTGGGGCTTTACAGATTAGGAAAAAGCTACTAGACCTTAAACAGAAAGAGATGAGATTTTATTTATTTATTTAGAGAGAGATTTTTGCTGTTAAAGCATGTCATTTTCTGAAGAGACAGAGACAAATAGAAAGTGAGAAATCACTCCCCAAGGGGGATGGCCATACTACAGTCTCTTCCCCTTAATTCTCCTCTTGTGATTCTGAACACACACACACACACACACACTCACACTCACACACGCCTGGTGTGAGTTTCAAGTCACCTAGTCCAGCCACTTGGGAGTTCAGTGTGTTAACCACTATGTCACCTGCTGGTCCCTCCATATACTCTTTTTTTTTAAAAATATGATCAGTTATTTAATTAGGTTCTTGGCAAAAAAATTTAACACCAATTTGTGAGGATTAACTCCATTTGTAAGGGCAAACGCGGATCACAGGTAGCCCTGGAACTGAGGAACAGCTTTGATTTTTGGTAAAATTTTCGAGTCCACAGCTTTCTGATTAACCTTGTGCTGCTCTAAAATCTCGTATTTTTCCTTCTCTGTGTCGAAGATCTCACCTTCGTGGCGTCTGGGCTTTTGTAGTTTTTTTTTCTTGAAGTACGCATTGGTAAGGTGCTTTGGGATTTTTACATTGCTAATATCAATTTTCGTGGGGTGGCAATGACAAATTTCTTTCTCTCTCTCTCTTTTTTTTTTTGGAGAGGTTTTTGCTATAGGGTGCATGCGCTCGCCAGAAAGACGAGAGAGACAGAGAGACAGAAAGCAAGAAATCACCCCCCAGGGGGATGGCCATGCCGCAATCCCTCCTCCATTCTCCTCTCGGGATCTTGGGCACCCATGCACATGCGCCTGGCATGAGTTTAAGTCACCGGGTCAGGGATTCGAACCGCGGTCGACTACATGGGAGTTCAGCGACATAGCCTTTATGCTAACTGCTGGTCCCAGCAATGACGAAGTTCTGGTGTGTTCTATGCAGTGGAACTCAACTGAGAACCAGCGGTCCAGTTACAAGTAGCAAGCCACTGCTCAGCTGCTTCAGGAAAGCCACTTCCTTGCCTCTGTGGCATCCAGTGAGGATGATCAGAATAGTCCCAAGAGTGATGCTAACTCACAGCTTTCTTTTTCTTAATTTAAATTTATTTATTTACATTCATTCACTGTACATCATTACAGCATACAAAGTGAGATTTTCCACCCAGAGTATGCTGTATATTGGCTCAATCAAGCACATCAACATACATGTTATCGTCAATAAATAATTTTCCATTTCTTTTTTTAATTATTATTTATTTTATTTTATTTATTCATTCATTTTTTTTTTTTTTTAATTTGACCAGAGAGACAGGTTGAGAATGAGAGAGAGTGGAAGTGAGAAAGCAAGCCACCAGATTCAGGACTCGAACCCTGGTCGGCCATGTGGGAGTGTCCAGCACCTTAACCACCACGCCACCTGCTGGTCCCATAATTTTCCATTTCTTGTTTCCTGTATATTTTGCTTTTTTTTCCCATCCTTGATTCCCTCTTATCCTCTGCCATCTCCCACTCTCCTCCCACACTGTCTCTGGTATCTATGTTTGCTTTCTATACTTTTTTTCCCCCCACATTTTATTGAGTCACTAAAGATCTTAATTAATCTAAATATTTTCATAGCAAGCACAGCTGATATATACATATCCATGAACACAAGTCCAACTTTAGGCATAAGCCTCAGACTCACAGCTTTCTCACATGCTAACTGAAGGGTTTTTTTTGCTGTGGCTCAAGAGCTTTCGAGGCACACCTTCAGCAGGATAATACCAGGCATTTTGTGCAGTTTAACCACCCAGGTACCACCATTCTTGTCTCCACCAACTGGTTTTGTGACAGTCGCAAAAACCTTCTTTTTCTTTTTTGCTATAGGGCGCGTGAGCTCGCCAGACAGACAGAGAGAGACAGAAAGCGAGAAATCACCCCCCAGGGGGGATGGCCACGCCACAATCCCTTCTCCTCCATTCTCCTCTGGGGATTTTGAGCACGCACGCACACGCGCCCGGCGTGAGTTTAAGCCACCGGGTCCAGGACTCGAACCGCGGTCGACTACGTGGGAGTCCAGCGACATAGCCATTATGCTAACTGCTGGTCCCGTGAACCTTCTTTTTCTTTTCGATCCTGGATTTAGTGGCCGAGTATTTCCTCTTGTACGTGGCCTTCCTGGAATACATGGCAGACTGAGGTATCTGCTAATGCTCTGGACTAGGACCAGGTTTTGGCTGCAATGGGGCTTCCCCTTCTTGGGCTTTTTAGCCTTGGGGTCATCCTTTTAACCTTGCCACTGGCATCAGCCATCTTGACTTCAGGTGTCCTCTCCTTGGTATCCTGCTTCACAGCTTTTTCACTTGCCATCTTGTACAGTGGGAAAGCCCTCTACATACTCTTTTTTTGGGGGAGAGGTTTTTTTTTGCTATAGGGCGCGTGCGCTCACCAGAAAGACAGAGAGAGACAGAGAGACAGAAAGTGAGAAATCACCTCCCGGGAGATTGGCCACGCCACAATCCCTTCTCCTCTCGGGATCTTGGGCACGCATGCACACGTGCCTGGCGTGAGTTTAAGCCACAGGGTCCAAGACTCGAACCGTGGTCGACTACATGGGAGTCCAGTGACATAGCCATTACGCTAACTGCTGGTCCCCCTCCATATACTCTTGACCTCAGTTCTTCAGTTGTTAATGTTTTGGCACATTTTCTCTATCTGTCCAACAATACATATAGAGAAGCACACACAAACTTTTGCAAAAACAATTGGAAATTGGCAGTTAACAATAAGACACTTCACCTGCAACACTTTAACGTACTTCTCGTAATAATAAGGGTATTCTCTCTTTTAAAAAAAAAAATCCTTCAGAGAGAAACTACCCCTCAATAGGGTATAATCACACTACAACTCCGTCTCCTCCATTTCTTCATCCTGTCAGGATCTGGGACATGCATACACAAGTCCAAGCACCAATCTGGTATAGGACTGGCCCATAGGGTGTTATCTTATATAAACACCATGTAGGGAATAATTTGGCCTTGCCCAAGGCGAAGTTCTGGCATGTGCCCTAGACTTCATGAAGGTCACTTGGCATGTTACGCCTGATTGGAGAATTTTTGTCTATGGGTCTTACAGCTTCCCGGATATCTAGCAGTAGGGTTTAGGCCAGGGGCTGATCATATCAGAAAGACCAGCAATGTTACTAAGGGCAGGGCTTTTGGGTAAAATGGTTATCAGCTGACCTGGAGATTAAGATCAGCCACATGAACAATCAGTAAAACATACCAGGGGTCGGCCTTGTAGAGCAGCAGTTAAGTGCTCTAAAAAGGAAGCCAGATCCTATGAGGCCAAATGGGACTCGAGTCCTGCCCCTTTGGCCACACATGGACATGTGTGTGTGCCCAGGACCCTGATGGGAGGGAGAACTGTAGGACAGAGAATGGTGGCATGACCAGGCCCTGTGGAAGGGGTTCTTTCTCTCTTTCTTGTGTGTGCACATGTGCCTCTGGCATTTAAAAAATTATTAAAAAAAAAATCAGTCATGACTATGTAATGAAGTCCCTGGATGTCCATACTGTGTGTATACTGTCACACAGCAAAGCTGAAGACTAATGCGTCCAGACTCCATGGAGAGAGAACAGAAGCTCCACACTTGGTACTTGCCCTGACTAGGCCCAAAGCACTTCTTCCCTTGGCTAAGTAATCTGAATCTTTCCATGGGATGAATCATGACCATGCGTATGGTGATTTTAGTGAGTTCGGAGTTGTTCTAGTGAATGATAAACCTGCGGATAATTTTGGAAACTCCTTAACCTTGTAGTTGGTGTCAGAAATAAGGGCGATCTCTTATGGATACCATTCCCTTTAACTTCCTAATTGGCTACAAACTGACACAAATAACATTGAAGTTTTACATTCTGAAAATTCAACATCAATACAACACTATTATCTAATATATGTTTTTATTCATCTTTTAGACAAGTACCCAAAAGAAAAAAGGTCTCAGAAACCCCGTGTACGTAGGTGGGACCTGTCAACTGTGGTCCTTATTGTAGAGTCATCTGCCCCATTTTTTTAAAAAAAGAATTATTTTATTTAACTTTAGTTATTTATTTTAATTTGACCAGAGAGAGACAGAGTGAGAGAGAGCGAGAGTGAGAGAAAGAGAGGGAGAGGGAAAGTGAGAAAGCAAGCCGGCAGGTCCAGGACTTGAACTGCGATCGGCCATGTTGAAGTCCAATACCCTTAACCACTATGCCACCTGTGCCCCCCCCCCCCCCAACTTGTTTTAATAGAAGAAAATTTTCAATATTCTTAGCTCTTTCCTCTTGGACTGGTCAGCTATCTCCAGGAACCTTAAGTGACCTCTCTCACTTAATTGTTCTCCTTTCAATACTGAGTCCTTGCTTTCACCTGTGCTTGATGTTCCCCAGTCAAGCAATTCTGGTTTACCCTTTCCAGAAAATATACCTCCTGTTTCATACCTGCCCAGTTGGAGATGGGAATCTGAGGTGCCAATTGCTTCTTCTTCCTTTTTATTTTTTTTTTCCTTTTTGAGAGATTTTTGCTACAGGGTGTGTGTGCACATTGGAGAGACAGAGACAGAAAGCGAGAAATCACCCTCCAGGGGTAATCACCCCCCCCCCCCCCCCACCAGGGTCATGGCACAATCCCATCTCCATTCTCCTCTCAGGATTTTGGGCATGCACACACACGCACCCAGCTTGAGTTTCAAGCTGCTGGGTACTAGACTTGAACTGTGGTGGACTACATGAGAGTCCAGCGACATAACCACTACACCATCTGCAGTCCCTCAACTGCTTCTTTAAACTTAAGATCTAATTCCTTCTCAGAGTTAAATTAAAGTCAGCTCCATTGCCTAGTGGTTAGAGGAGTTGGGTCCCATGTGGCCAATCAAGGTTTAAAATCCAGGTCTAGCAGCTTGGTAAACACACTGGGAACAGGGGCATGCTGCTCAAAATTCCTATAGGATAGGGAGATAGAAAAGTAGGAACTGTGGCATGACCGTACCCATTAGGGGGTGCTTTCTCCCTTCCCCTCTCTCTCCAGCTCTGCCTCTCTGGCAAATGCATGTGCCCACTGGCAAAAAAAAAAAAAAAAAAAAAAAAAAAGGAAAAAAATGTTTAAAAGGCCAGAAAGACATTCTGAGGACACTTGGAGACTGTACATGTAAATACTATTCAGTGTTTAATTTCATTTTTAGCCTCACTTTTATTCCCACCCCCAGAGGTCACTGGTGTCACCAAATCCTGTGTACAGAAGGGTTGTGTGGGTAAACCAAGCTGCTTTTGACTTTGACATTTTGCTTTCCCCACTGCTGGTTTAGGGTGTAGCCTCCTTGGATGTGTTAAATGTTATCCCTCTTCCACCTGCTGATTTCTTGCTTTGTTTCCTCTCCCATTTTCTTTGTGCTTGTGAGCATATATATATCTTAAAGCAAAACCAAACAGCAACAATACCTTTACTAAATGTTTTAGTGTGATCTGAGGAGAGCATAAGTAAATGCATACATTCACCTCACCGTTATTAACCTGAAGCTATTTTTTGCTTTTAACTTCAATCAGTTTTCATGAATGATAAAGCTTTGAGGTCACAATTTTACTAAGCCTGTCTTCAAAAGTAGCAAAATTAATTCACAAGTATTGAAATGATGCTACCCATAAGAACTTAAACTGTCATCCCAACATTTATTTTATTTTTGCTATAGGGCATGTGCTCTCTGGAGACAGACACAGAAAGGGGGAAAGTGAGAAAGCACGCCACAGTCCCTTCTCCATTCTCCTCCTGGAATTTGAGCACTCACACACATGTGCCTGGCCTGTTTTTCAAGACACTGGGTCTAGGACTTGAACTGCCTAGTTGGCCATGTAGGATCCAGCCACCTTAACCTCCACACCATCTGCTGGCCCCCAACATTTAATTCTGAACAATTTCAAACCTACAGAAAAGTGAGGATAGTATGGTAAACACCCATGTACTTTTCACCTGGACTTATGTAATTGGTAATATTGTGCTATATCCTCCCTCCCCAGTTCAGTGCATCTATGTATGTATGTACGTACGTATGTATTTATAGCTAACATCTTTCTGTGCATGTACCTTTTCCCCCTCACTGAAACCATTAAAATTAGGCCTAGACTTCCTGAGACTTGACTTCATCCTTAAAAAATACAAGCAAGGGGGCCAGCAGGTAGCACAATGATTAAGGCACTGGACTCCCACATGACCAACCATGGTTCAAATCACACTGAGCACATATAGGTACATGCCCCGAATCCCAAGAATACACTGGAGGAGATGGGATTGAGGCATGGCCATCCCCCTGGGGGGTGATTTCTCACTTTCCCTCTCTCTGTTTGCTCTCTTCTGGCAAGTATACACACCCTATAGCAAAAACCTAAAAAAAAAAAAAAAAAAAAAAAAAAATCCAGCATGTATCTTTGAGGAACATAAACCATAATTCCTTTATTTCATCCATGAATAAAATATGGATCCAATATTGTGTACTGAGTGTCCTCAAAATGCCCATTGCTCTTTTCTTAAAAAAAAAAATTATTTAATTTTATTTATTTATTCATTCATTCATTTTAATTTGACCAGAGAGAGAGACAGAAAGAGAGTAAGCAAGCAAGTCACCAGTTCCAGGACTTGAAACGTGGTCGGCCATGTGGGAGTGTCCAGCACCTTAACTACCACGCCATTTGCTGCCCTCTCCACCCTCTTCTAAAATAACATTTCCCTCTTACCCATAACTCGCTCACCTCCCTGACACCTTTCTCTACAGTACCAGACAAAGGCCAGTGTGAGTGAAAATGCACTTAGGCACTCTTCCATTCTCACTCATTTCTTTTTCTTTTAAAAAGGTTTTTGCCATAGGGCATTATGTGCTCACTAGAGACAGAAAGAAAGTGAGAAATCCATTAAATGTTTATATTTTTTCAATCTACTGGGTCAAGCCACTTGGAGTCAGGGCATGAGTGGACAAACTCCACTGAATTGATACCTCTCAACTCTAAGCCATAACATTTTTGTGGTCCTGCCCCAAAAGTGGCCTGGGCACCAACCTAGGAACCTTGTACCAACTTTCTCTGATTGCATTTCACAGGAACTTCCTCCAAATTACCTTAGGAGCAGGGGGCTTTGAGCCAATTTCTCTGATACTTCTCTGTAGTTGTAAAAGGGTAATGATGGTATGATTAATCAAAAGGCACAAACAGTCAGGCAGGTAATGCGAGTCCCTTTAACATATGTAAGTGCAAAAGAATTTTAATAGCTTGAAGACAGCTGCCTAGAGCAGAAGACACAACACACCCAGGCCTTTGCCCCCCCCCCCCCCCCACACACACACACAACCTGGCTTTGCTGGTTTTATCGGAGGAGTGTAGAGATACCATCAGATCTTTCAAGAAGCTCTCTTGTCATTTTCTGAGGACTTTTAAAGCCTCTGGTCTTCTACCTCTGGAAATGGAAACTATGTGTCTGCCTGCTTATTAAGCACAAGTAATTGGCAATAATTCCCCCCCCCATTCCTGAATGCTTACTGCGAATTTGAGAAAGGAAGGTTGATTTTTCAGACATATCACCCCTCTTTTTTTTTCTTAAAGGATTTTTTAAAATTTAACTTTATTTATTTAATTTGACCAGAGAGAGACAGAGAAAGTGAGAAACCAAGCCACCAGGTCCAGGACTCAAACCGCGGTCAGCCATGTGGGAGTTCAACACTCTTAACCACCACACCACTTGCTGGCCCCAAGACCTATCGTCCCTCTTAAAAGACCAAGCTTGAAGTTGACTCAAGGGTTATCTTTGCAATAAAGATACTGGAATTTGTGCAAAAAAGGGAAAATAGCATCTTTTTTTAAAAAAAGAGATATTTTTGCTATTGGGCACATGTGCTTGCGGGAAAGACAGAGAGACAGAAAGTGAGAAATCACCCCCAGGGCAATGGCCACACGGCAATCCCTTCTTCTCCAGTCTCCTCTCAGGGTTTTGGGCACAACACACAGGCACCTGGCGTGAGTTTTAAGCCGTGGATCCAGGACTTGAACCATGGTGGACTATGTTGGGAGTCCACAGATGTAACAATTATGCCATCTGCTGGTCCCCCAAAAGCATCTTTTTAAAAAATGTAACGAGGGCCAGGAGATGGCATGATGGTTAAGGCGTTGGATCCCACATGGTCAACTGCGGTTTGAGTTCTGGACTTGGAGGCTTGAGAACTATGCCAGGTACACATGCATGCGTGCCCAAAATCCTGAGAGGAGAATGGAGAAGAGATTGCAGCGTGGTCATACCCCCTGGAGGGTGATTTCTCACTTTTCTTCTCCCTGTCTCTGTCTCCAGTGAGCAGATGTGCCCTACGGGGGGAAAAAAAGGTAGTATTAAAATCTTTTTTATTACTAGATTGTCATTTTTCATTTTATGCATTTTTTAAAATTGTGGTGGGGACCAGCAGACGGCATAATGGTCACGTCACTGGACTTCCACATAGTTGACCACAATTCAAGTCCTGGACCTAGCAGCTTAAAACTCGTGCTGGGCACAAGTGCGTGTACACCCAAGATCCCAAGAGGAGAAGGGTTTGCGGCATGGCCATTCCCCGTGTAGGGAACGGGGTGATTTCTCACTTTCTGCCCGTCTCTCTGTCTCTATGGAGAGTGCAAGCTTCCTAAGTGAAACTCTCTCCTCCCGGTTAAACTACTCTATTTTCCCCTTTCCCAGACCCTGGCTACCACAATTCTATTTTCTCTATGAATTTGACTACTTTAGGTACCTCATAGAAATGCAAACATCATCTTAGTTAATATGAAAAGCAATAAAAGACATATGGCTATGTAGAAAAAACATCATATGTTGTTGTTATGTACAAACGTGATGACACAATATATAGATACGTGCTATTTTGCAACTTGCTTTTTTTTTTAACACTGCTGTATAATATTATCTACTGCTACATAACAAATTACTCCATACTTTGGTTACTTAAAGAACATTATTATCAGGGCCAGCAGATGCATAGTGGCTACGTCACTGGACTCCCACATGGCTAACCGCAGTTGGAGTCCCAAAGCCGGTGGCTTGAAAATCACTCCAGGTGCGTGTATATGCGTGATCAAGATTCTGGGAGGAGACTGGAAGAGAAGGGATTGCAGCATAGCCATTCCTCCTGGAGGGTGATTTCTCCTCTGCTCTCGCTTTCTCTCTCTCTCATGCACCCGAAGGCAAAAACCTATTTAAAAAAATAAAAAGACAAAGAAAAAGGACATTTGTAATCTCACTGTATGGGCTGCAAATTTGGGTGGGGCTTTGCTAGGTTCCCTGTTTCAGGCTCTCACAAACTGCAGATCAAAATGTTGCCCTGGGCTGTTCTCTTCTCAGAAACTGGGAAGGATGTGATTCCAAACTCATGCTTTTGGCAGGATTCCTTTTCTCCGGCACTGTTGGACTGAGGGGTACAGTTTTGCTGGAGGCCATCCTCAGTCCCTTGCCACAGGAGATTCCCACAGGTCAGCTCAAACATGGCAGCTTGCCCCATCAGAAGAAACAGGTTCAGTCTGGTCAAACGGTTGGTGGCAGATCGAACTGCAGTGCTGGAAGCCATGTGGCCAACTGCTGCTTCGGATCCCCTGGTCTGCCTGAAAACCAGCTGGCTGCATGTGTGCATGCCCAGGATCCTGATGAACAGGAGGGTGGAAGAAGGGGACTGTGGTGTGAAGAGATCATGTTGAGGATGCTCCTCTCTCTTTCTCTCTTGTGCATGCACATGTGCTCACTATCATGAATAAAATAAATCAGAAAGAAAAAGAAACTGACAAGAGCCAGAGAGAATATGGGAGATTCGGTCTTTCTTAATCTAATCTCAGAAGTGACTGTCATCATTTTTGCCACTTTTTTGTTTATAGACCATAGATTAGTTTATTTTTAACACCCATCATGCCATGAATTCATAGAGAATAGGTTCCAGTAGCTCAGGCTCCTTTCCATTGGTTCTCACAAAGTGTGCTTCTCTGGGTGGAGCAGGCTGGCACTTTAGTTGAACCCAGGTACCTTTCTCTTTGGCTTCTTTCTTTTTCTGGTCATTTTCCTTCACACATTTTAAGGAAGCTATCTCTGCTCTTAGAATGCTTGACATGCTCAATACACACATTAATTCTCTTGGCAAGAATCTTGCCCTTAACTTGTTTGTTTACAACAATGCCAACAGCATGCTGGGTAACACTGTAGACTCTTCCAGTTTTGCCATGGTAACATTTGTGGGGCATTCCTTTTTGAACAGTACCCATTCCATTGGTGTCTATACTATCACCTTTCTTGTAGATTCGCATATATGTTGCCAAAGGAACCACTCCATGTTTTCTAAAAGGCCTACAGAACATATCGGGTACCTCTCCTCTTTCCCTTTGTGTTTGTCATTTTGGTTAATTACTGGAAGATGGCTGTTCCAGCCAAAAGGCACTTTTGCCACTTCCTATTCATTAGAAGCCAAGTCACCAGGTCCAGCACACATGAGGAGAGGTGATGACACTACAGTGTGAATATCAGGAGGCAGGAATTGTGGGGAGCCATTTTAAAAACTGCCACTAATACCCTTCTTTCATCAGTACCTACCCAACTTCATTCCTTTTTTATTTTTCAATAGTTATTCTTTTTCATTTTGAGATATGCTTAAAGAACATATATTGGGACCAGCAGATGGCATAATAGCTATGTCACTGGACTCCCGTGTAGTCGACCATGGTTTGAGTCCCAGACCCAGCGGCTTAAAACTCATGCCGGGTATGTGAATGTGTGCCCAGAATCCCAAGAGGAGAATGAAGAAGGGATTGTCACGTGGACATCCCCCCTAGAAAGTGATTTCTCGCTTTCCATCTGTCTCTCTAGCAAGCGCACATGCCCTATAGCAAAACTCTCTTAAAAAAAAAAAGATATATAAAGAGGATTATATCTCTGCCTTATGGAGAAGGGTGGCAGAGGCTAGAACTCTTATGCTCTTCCTTAAAGTATAAGCAGGAATTCATCATGCAGCAAAGTGGGGAAGGTATTCCTAACAGAGGAACAAGAATATGGAAAGGGATAAAATAATGACAGGATATATTATGGTAAGTTGAGAGAATCCTAGAAATTTCAATATAGCTTGAAAATGAGGTTGATAAAATAAGCTGACAGGCAGAGTTTAAAAGATAATTTGTCCTAGATTTAGAAATAAAGCAGCACTGAAGACAAAGATGGTGTAGTGCTTAAAGTGATGGATTCCCACATAGCTGACTGTGGTTCAAATCCTGGATCTGACGGCTTGAAAATCACTCTGGGTGTGTGTACATGTGTGCCCAAAATCTCAAGAAGAGACTGAAAGAAAAGGGATTGTGGCATGGCCATTCCCCCTGGGGGGTGATTTCTCACTTTCTCTCTCCCTGTCTTTTTGTTTCTCTCCAGCGAACACATGTGCCCTATGGCAAAAACCAAGCAGCACTTAATGTGTGTCAGGCACTGTTCTTGTACTTTGTGTATATTAATTCACATAAGCCTTACAATAATCCTATCACACAGGCAGGATCATTGTGCTCATTTTTCACATGGGAGACAGACACAAAGAAGTAAACTTACCCAATGTCATAGAGTCACAATCATAAAAAATAATTAGAATAATAATAATAATGATTGGGGGAAACATAGGAAAGATATTGAATGTTGAAGCGGGGAGATTAATGTCTCTGTATTGACTGACATGCATGGCATTCCCTTTTGAAAAAGCAATGTAATACACTGTAAAGTTATATGTAATTCAATGTAATAAAAAAATAGATAAAAAAAAAAAAAATTTGTCTCCCAGTGTACGACTTACCCACTGGGCTCCCTATCTGCTTTCTCTTAAAAGCTTTGTATGCAATGGTAAGAAGTTAAAATTATGTAGGCAACAAAGATTTTTAATTTTAATTTTATTTTTAGATCTTTTTTTTTTTTTTTTGCCATAAGGTACGTAAAACAGAGATGGAAAGTGAGAAATCATCTTTTAGGAGGGATGGCCACAGGACAACCCTGTCTCCATTTTCCTCTTGGGATTTTAGGCATGCATGCACACGTGCCCAGCATGTTTCTCAGGCCTAAGAGTCTGGGACTAGAGCCATGGTGACAGCTATGTAGGATCCAGAGCCTTAATTACCACACCACCTGCTGGCCCCCAAGAGAATTCTTTAAAATTATTTATTTAATTTTATTTATTCATTCATTTTTTTCCCCTTAATTTGACCAGAGCGAGACAGAGAGAGAGAGAGAGAGAGAGAGAGAGAGAGAGAGAGGGAGAGAGAGAGGGAGAAAGCAAGCCACCAGGTCCAGGACTGGTGGCCATGGTTGGTCATGTGAGTGTCCAGCGCCTTAGCCACCACGCCACCTGCTGGTCCCGAGAATATTTTTTAAACAAATGAGTGACCTTATTAGATGGGTTTTTTTTTTTTTTTTTTTTTGAAAGATTGCTTTGGTAGCAGCTTTCAAGGTGAATTTGTAGGTAAAGAATGGTCATTAGAACAGGGAAGAGGCTATTCCTATTACTCAGAGATGAGCAGGATCTGAATTTATGACAGGTGGTAGTGACTAATATGACATTTCCAAAGTAAATGAATTAGGACTAGTGAACAGTATTAGGATTAGGGAGAAGGCAAGGACAAGTTGACGCCATGAAACTTGCTGAGAATCCAGGTGCAGCTGTCAGTTCTAACACTGCTGGGGAGATACAGATTACCGAGTCAACCCCTTTCCTAGTGGTAACTGAAGCCTGTTGCAAGAGACTGCTCACATTAGCTGACCTAAGACAGGGAAAACACTCATTCAAGCAATGGACAGAAAGAGAAGTAGCCTATAAAAGTGTAGAGGGGGACCGGCAGGTAGCATGGTGGTTAAGGTGCTAGACTCCTACATGGCCAACCACAGTTCAAGTCCCAGACCTGGTGGCTTGCTTTCTCACTACTTTCTCTCTGGTCAAAATTGAAGAATGATAATAAACAAAATTATAAATAAATAAATCTTAAAAAAAAAAAAGTGCAGAGGAAGACCAGTAAAACAGGTAGGAAGACAATGAAAATACAATAGAAAGCAATAAATGCCATAAAATACATACAAACTGATATGGGAGTTCACAGGCTTATAGTTTTTCTTCCTGGGTCTCTCTTAACTTTTTGTAAAATTAGGTTGAACTAAGTGGTCTCTGAAGTTTGTTTTGTCTCTAAAACTCTCAATCTATTTCACTCTGTCATGTGCCCATTAATAAGGTAGATGTTGGGGAAAGAACAGGGATTGACCCTTGCTCTAGAGAGGCTTTCAGTCTTCTGGGAACCCTAGTCTGTATGCACACACTAAAACACAAACACAAAAAAACCACTACGGATGGTTATGTATAATTAAGAAGTGATTTTCCCCCTTTCTTTTCTTTTTCTTTTTCTTTTTTTTTTTTTTTTAACTTTTGCTGTAGGGCATGTGCTCGCAAATCTCCCCCCAGGGTGGATGGCCATGCTGCAATCCCTTCTCCTCCATTCTCCTCTTGGGATTTTGGGCACTTACGAACAGACACCCGGTGTGTTTTTCAAGCTGTGGGTCTGATAACTCAAACCACACAGTTAGCCACAAGGGGTCCAGTGCCTTAATCACCACATCGCGGGCTGGCCCAGGCATAATTCTGCAGCATAACCTGTGGGCTACAAATTCAGAGAAGAGAATACAGGAAGGAGTATAGATGCTTCATGGAGGAAAAAAGTGGACACGGGCTGCATCTAGAGAAGAAATATTTTTAGTGTGGCAGAAATAAAGATGTGAGTTTACATACCTGACCAAGTTTGAAGATCTCAACTGGGAATTTAAGGGAAATAAGGTTTTAGATAGGAAGGATAAGGACTACCTTCCTAATTTTTAAAACTTTTCTTCATTATTATTATTATGTGCTATAGGGCACATGTACTCACCAGAGAGAGAGAAAGTGAGAAAGCAAGCCACCTGGTCTGGGACTTGAACCATGGTTGGCCATGTGGGAGTCCAACACCTTAACCACAATACCTGCTGGACCCCTAACTGATTTTTAAGTATCTTATAAACCAGAGAATAGGGTTTAGAATTGACATGGAGGAGCTTCACAACAATCCTGTGAGGTATTATTATTCCCATTTTATTTATTTTACTAATTGCCAGAGGGTGTGTGTGCTTGCTAGAGAGACAGAGATGGAGAGGGAGATAGCACTTCACAATGGGATGTAGTCATGTTGCAATCCTTTTCTATTTATTTTTATTTTTTAGAGATTTTTGCTACAAGGTGTGTGCACTCACCAGAGAAACAGAGACAGCAAGTGAGAAATCACCCCCGAGATGGCTACACCACAATCCCTTTTCCTCCATTCTCCTCTCAGGATTTTGGGCATGCTTGCCTACACGCTTGGTGGGAGTTTTAAGCCACTGGGTCCAGGACTCGAACCATGGTCAACTATATGAGAGTCCAGCAACGTAACCCTTACACCATCTGCTGGTTCCCCCCTTTTTCACTTGTCCATCTCATTGAAAGTTAGGGCATGCATGCTCACAAATGCATCCAGTGTCTTTTAAGCCACTAGGACTGGGTTTTGTACTGCAGTCAGTCACGTGGGATCTGGTTCCCTATAACATTAGGCCATGGATCTGGCCTACTATTCCTATTTTAAAGATGTAAAAATTCTATAGAGGGCCAGCCCCATAGCTGAATGGTTAAGGGAGCCAGATCCTACATGGCCAACCCCAGTTCGAATCCTGGTCCTAGCAGCTTGAAAGGCATGACAGGTGCATGTGCACGCACGCCCCAATTCCCTACAGAAAGGAGGCATAGAGAAAGGATTGTGGTGTGACCATGCTCCATTAAGGGGTGCTTTATCCTTCGCTGTGTGCTTCTTTCTTTCTCTCTGGCAAGTGCACATACTCTCTGGCAATTAAAAAAAAAAAAAAAAAAAAAAAACCTATGGTGATGTTAAGTGGCTTGCTTAAAGTCACAGCATTAATAAAGCTTGGAGCAGAGATGAAAACTCAGCACCTCTTTTCCCCCCTTAAAAAAAGAGTTAACATGCTGGCAGTAGAGAGCTACTATAGATTCTTGGGCAGGGCTTTATGTTTGTGTTATGGGAAATAACATTTATTGCACAAAATGTCTACTGTCACTGAACTTTTCCCCATTGAAATTTCACACTGCTGTGGCTACTGTGATGTGCTACTCGGATCCCCTTCCTCCAGGTCTAAAGCATTCTTGCTCCTGGCTTCTGGCAGGTCTAAGCTAAGGCCCTCTCTGCGACCTGCCCTTAGCTGAAGAGAACCATCATGCCCAATGTTCTGCTGGTTTTGTTTGTTCCTTTTTTTTTTCCCCCAGCTTATTTCTGCCATGAGAGAGAGAGACAGAGACAGAAAAAGCCAGCTACCCCAGTGGGGTGTTCACACCACAGGACACCCCTAGCTTAAGCCAGTCCCAGATCATGTGCGTGTGCATCCCGGAGTACTCAGGGAAGTTTCTAGATGTGAATCTAGAACCTTTCCTTGTGGGTCAGCCTCACAGTGTGGCATTTTACTATTGCGCTGTTATAAAGCTCCTGCTCGCACTCATTTTTCTTTTCCAACTTGTCAGAAAACAATGAAGACAGAGAGAAAGAGAGGGGAGAGAGAGAGAGAGAGAGAAGCACCCCCTAATGGAATAGTCATGCCATAATTCCTTCTCCTCCATTTTTCCATCCTGTTGGGATTTTGGAGACGCATACATGTACCTGGCATGTTTTCTAAGCAGGCAGGGCCAGAATTCTGCGGCTGATCATGTGGAATCTAGTTCCCTTAACCACTAGACCATAGAGCCAGAATATGCCACTTTTTGTTTTTGATTTTGTTTTTTAAATATCAACTATAACACTATCAGACAGCTCTCAGCTGAACGCATTACTCTCCTTTAGTTTAAAAGCACCATGAAACAAAGATCAGAAATGTAAAACTTGGGGGCCACTGATGAGGTGATTAAGAAGCTGGATCCCACATGGCTGACTGCTTGGTTTGAGTTCCAGACCCAGTGGCTTGGAAAAGATGCCAGGCATGTATGGATGCACGCCCAAGATTCCAAGAGGAGAATAGAGAAGGGATTGTAGTGTGGTCATCTCCCCTTGGGGGTATAGTCTCACTTCCCTCCCTCTCTGTCTCTAGCAAGCCCACGAGTCCCATAGCATAAATAAAAAAAGATAAATCTGGCAGTAGTAAAATGATCACAATGTTAGAATGGTTATGTCAAGTTATTCACAGCATCAAAGTGCACGTGCAAAGTATCTTGCTAGAGATTGGTCCCAGTAGATTAAAAATTTTTTTAAATTATTTTATTTAGCTTTATTTATTGATTTAATTTGATCAGAGAGGGACAGAGTGAGAGCGAGAAAGAGGAAAGTGAGAAAGCAAGTCACCAGGTCCAGGATTCAAACTAGTCAGCCATGTGGGAGCCCAATGCCCTTAACCATGCCACCACCTGCTGGCCTCAGATTACCAAAAAAAAAAAAAAAAAAAAAAAATTAATCGTCAGAGAGCATGTGTGCTCACCAGAGAGAGAGAGAGAGGGAGAAAGCATCCCCTGATAGTGCATGGTCACATTGCAATCCTTTCTCCATTTCTCCATCCTGTCAGGATTTGGGGCATACATATGGGCACTAGGCATGGTTTCTCAAGCTGCCAAGGTTGGGATTTGAACCACAGTCAGCCACGTGGGATCTAGTTCCCCAAATTACTAGGCTGTGTCTGGTCTAGTCAGGTAGCTTTTTATTTTTTTAAATAATTAATTTTATTTATTACTATTATTGCTTTAATTTTGCTATAGGGCTTGTGTACTGACAAGAGACAGAGATAGAGGGCAAGTAAGAAAGCAAGCCATCAGGTCCAGGACTCAAACCAGTTAGCCATTTTGGATTCCAGTGCCTTAACCACTACACCACCTGTTGGCCCCATCAGGCAGATTTTAAGAGGAAAAGAAAGGAGTCAAAAAAAAAAAGATTAAATTGGCCATCCATATGCTAATAGTCTTATCTATATTTTTGTCTTTATAATGTCTTCTTAAAATGTCCTTTCCTCTGCAAGATTAACAGACACAATTTGAAAGACAACCTTCAGTGCTCACTGACATTTTCAGGTTTTTAACACTGAAGTAGATGGGTTTACACTGCACTCTGTAATACACACAAATTCTGTAAAGGGAAACATGTATTTAAAATGCTGGGGCTGCAATTGACATATTGCCAAAGAATAAATTATATCCTGTGCTGTAATTACGTATTCAGCAATAATGAATACTAGGAGAAAATAGCATAGTAGTAATTATACCAATTACAATTGATTAGCGTTAACATAAAAAGAAGTGCTCATTGTATTATACTATGTTACGCCACAAGAAGGCTCTGATGTAGGGGTGGTTCTTTGGCGCAGTGAAAATGCCCGGCTCAAGAAAAGCTGGATCCCACATGGTGACCATGATTCGAATCCCCAGCCCATTCAGCCTGAAATATGCTGGGTACACATCTGAGTGCTCAGGATCTGATGGGCTGGAAGACTGGAGGAAAAGGATAGTAGTGTGACCAGACCCTGAGGAGAATGCTTTTCTCTCTCTCATGTGTGCATGCCCAAATCTACCATAATTTATTATGAAGAGTAAAAAAAAAAAAAAAAAAAGGCAGCTCTGAAATATTTAATTCATCTCTAAAATCCCCCCACCCTTTTTATAAGGTTTTTGCTATAGGGTGCGTCTCTTACCAGAGACAGAGATAGAGGGGGAAAGTGAGAAATTATCCTCCAAAACAGATGGCCATGCTGCAATCTTTTCTCCTCCATTCTCCTCCTGGGATTTTTGGGAATGCACACACATGCACCCTGTGTGATTTTTAAGCCATCAGTTCAAGACTCAAACTATGGTTTGCCACACGGGATTCCAACACCTTAAACCACTATGCCACCTGTTGGCCTCAATCCACCCCCCCTTTCTAATAATTATTTTTATTTAACTTTACTTATTATTATTATTGCTTTTTAATTTGACCAGAGAGAGACAAAGGGAAAGAGAGGGAAAATGAGAAAGCAAGTGTCTAGGTCTGGGACTCAAACTGTGGTCAACCATGTGGGAGTCCAGCACCCTCAACTGCCATGTCACCTGCCCGTCACCCCCTTTTCTAAGGGGGGTAAGCATGCGCCCCAGAGGCAGAGGAGAAAACATCCCCAAGGGGGCAAGGCTGAGCTGCGATCCCCCTTTCTCCATTTCTCCATTCTGTCAGTATTTAGGGGACAAACCTACCCATGCCTTGTTTTTCAAGTTGCTGGGGCCGGGATTTGAATGGTGGTTAGCCATATGAAATCTGGCTCCCTCAACCATTAGGTATTGGTGCCCCCAATCTCTTTTTATAATATAATTGATTGTGCTCACTTCGGCAGCACATATACTAAAATTGGAACGATACAGAGAAGATTAGCATGGCCTCTGCGCAAGGATGACACGCAAATTCGTGAAGCATTCCAAATAATTGATTAAATCCAGTGAATTTGGAAGGGCACTGGGAATTTGAGTAATTACTCAGATACAATTTTACTAGTATGGTGTAATTTTCATTATTTTATGCTACTCTGAATTCTAATTTTCAGTCAATTTTTTGTTATTGGAATTCTATCACTGCATTTAAAAAAGTAACCCAAAAGAACAGTAATAATCGAGTGTATCAACATCCACTATTACTTACTTTTTGTTGGAAACTGAGATTAAAGGTGGCAAGACAATTACCATTCTATATAAAGCAGAGCTCTGGGGAACAGTAGATACTAATGGTTACATTGCTGGACTCCCACATGGCCAACCATGGTTCAAGTCCTGGGCTGGGGGGCTTGAAATTCATGCCAGGCACGTGTGTGTGCATACCCAAAAATCCCAAGAAAATGGACAAGGGATTGTGGTGTAGCCATCCCACCTGCTGGGGGTGATTTCTTGGTTTCTCTCTGGAGAGTGCACACGCCCGATAGCAAAAATCTCTCTTAAAAAGCAGAGCTCTTTGGACAAGCAGTTGGCGTAATAGCTATGTTACTGGAATCCCATGTAGTCGACCGTGGTTCAAGCCCCGGGCCCGGTAGCTTAAACTCACGCCAGGCACATGTGCGTGCGTGCCAAGATCCCAAGAGGAGAATGTAGGAGAAGGAATTGTGGCGTAGCCGTCCCCCATGGAGTGATTTCTCGCTTCCTATCTCTCTGTTTCTCTGTCTTTCTGGCAAGCACACGTGCCCTATAAAAAAAGAATTCTCAAAAAAAAAAAAAAAAAAAAAAAAAGGCAGAGTTCTGTTTGTAGAATTTCTCTTTTTAGAAGTATTCCAAATGGCAAATTGAAGAAAGTGATAGAATTAGATCATCACCAGGACCAGCAGTTGGTATGATGGTTAAGGTGCTGGACACTCCCACATGGTTGATCATGGTTCAAGTCCTGGACCTGGTGGCTTGCTTTCTCATTTTCCCTCCCTCTCTAGCTTTCTGTCTCTCTCTGGTCAAATTAAAATAAATGAATGAATAAATAAAATTAAAATAAATAATTAGTAAAAAAAAGAATTAGATCATCACCATTTTTAAACCCTAATGAATTAATGAATCTAAAGAATGATTACCATTGGCTATTATTTGTGATAAAAGAGAGATCTTTGGAGATATACATAGGTCATTAAGAATACTTAACTGGGGGGAACCAGCAGTTAGCGTAATGGCTATGTCACTGGACTCCCACGTAGTCGACCACGGTTCACGTCCCGGACCCGGTGGCTTAAAACTCACACCAGGCGCGTGTGCGTGAGTGCCCAAGATCCCGAGAGGAGAATGGAGGAGAAGGGATTGCGGCGTGGCCATCCCCCCTGGGGGGTGATTTCTCGCTTTCTGTCTCTATGTCTCTGTCTGTGTGGTGAGCGCACTCGCCCTATAGCGAAAACCTCTCCAAAAAAAAATAAATAAAATAAATAAAATAAAATAAAATGGCAGTGGAAGAGCTTTTGGGACCAGCAGTTAGCGTAATGGCTATGTCACTGGATTCCCACGTAGTCGACCGCGGTTCGCGTCCCCGGACCCAGTGGCTTAAACTCACGCCGGGCGCGTGTGTGTGCGTGCCCAAGATCCCAAGAGGAGAATGGAGGAGAAGGGATTGCGGCGTGGCCATCCCCCCAGGGGGTGATTTCTCGCTTTCTGTCTCTCTGTCTCTGTCTGTCTGGCGACCGCAGGCACCCTACAGTGAAAACCTCTCCAAAAAAAAAAAAAAAAAAAAGAATACTTAACTGGGTACCAGCAGACAGTGTAATGGTTATGTTGCTGGACTCCCAATTGTGGTTCAAGTCCTGGACCCGGCCATTTAAAATTCATGCCAGATGTGTGTGCGTGCATGCCCAAAATCCCAAGAGGAGGAGGGACTGCAGCATGGCCATCATTCCTCGGGAGTGATTTCTTGTGTTCTGTCTGTCTCTTTTGCAAGCACATGCACTCTATAGCAAAATCTCCTAAAAAAAAAAAATTACTTAATTGGGGGCCAGCAGGTGGCAGGGTGGTTAAAGTGCTGGATTCCCACATGATTGACCATGGTTCAAGTCTCAGATCTGGCAGCTTGAAGATCACACCAGGTATTTGTGTATGTGCTCAAAACCCCAAGAGGATAATGGAAAAGGTATGTGGCATGGTCATCCTTCTGGGGGATGATTTCTCACTTTCCTTCTCTCTCTGTGAGCCACACACAACCTATGTTAAAAACCTAAAATCAAACAAACCAAAAAAACACTGAGGAGGCAAGCTTTTGCCTATCAATGCAAATTTACACTTATGTGTGCCTGTTACATTAGCACAACCCATTTAAAAATGGCAATGCAAGAACATATTCAATAAATTATATACTGTCATACAATAGATGGGCAAAACTGAACTGGCTGGTATGACCTCCACTTTATGATAATGTGTAATATCTGACAGCTCATGCATGAGCTCCACACTTAATGTACAGACAAAGTAAGCAAGTGTCAAGTACAGTACTCTCCCCTTATCTATGATTTGTTACCCAATCAACTGCAGTCCAAAAATATTAAGTCCAGAAATAAGCAATTTATGTTATGTTATGCTATCAATTTATGATAGCAAGTGCTATCATACCATGCTCAATTATATGCCATCCTTTTCAGGACATGAATCACCTGTTTGCTTAATGCTTCCATGATATGTGTGGTACCTGTCCATTAGTAGCTGTCTGTTGAGATAGGAAAATAGTCTGTATAGGGCTCCATACTACCTGTGGTTTCAGCCAGCCACTGGGCCTTGGAATGTATTTCCCACTGGTAAGGAGGGAAAGGAGGAATCACCCCCAGAAGGGATGGCCTCAGGCAATCCATTCTCCTCTTGAGATTTTGGGCAGGCACACATATATGCGCCTAGTGTGATTTTCAAGCAGCTGGTCCAAGGCTGTGGTCATTCATGTGGTAGTCCAGCACCTGAACCACTATACCACCTGCTGGCCCCTGGTACATAACACTTTAAAAAGATGCTTTTAAAAAAATCGTAAATGGGGTCATAGTGTACAAGTTGTTCTATAATCTCCTTTTCCTAACATACCTTTGAAAGCAGACCATTATCAATTATCTTACATCAAAATGTTTCAGCTTTATTTTGTATTAAATTTTTTTGAGACAAGCCTTCCGCTTAGGCTGGCTTCACCTTCCAATCTTCCAGCCTCAGTCTCCCAAGTAGCTGGAATGACAGGCAAGTGCTACTAGACCATGCTCAATATCTTTTTATGTTTTTTTTTTTTTTTTCCCTAGGTGGGGTATTTATCACTGTGATTTGTAAAAGATCTTTGTACATGAAGACTATCCTTTGACATACGCAAATATTTTTTCCTTACAAGTAGAGGAATAAGAACACAAACTCAAGAGCACTGGCCTGCTGGGTTCAAAATCTGACTGACACTTTCTAGCTATATATTTTGACAAGTTACTCAACACCTGTTGTACATGCATATGAGAATGACATTATCTATCTCTTGAGATTTTTGTGAGGATTCACTGATTTTTACTTATGTAAGTTTGGTTCATCTAGCTAAAGTGCTCAGAACAGTACTGAACACATATGAAACTTGATGTTGCTGTTCCCTATGAAAATGATGACATCATCACGTATGCAGCCACTGTATTTCTGAATACAGTAATCTGGTAATCGAGAATCATCTGGTAATCAAGGATGTGTTTAGAAATACCACTTTATTAGACAAAAGCATAAATCCAAAGTTTCCAACTTCTTGCACATGAGGAAAAGTTTTAAAAAAGATCCCTGGATACAGGAATATATGGTCCAGTGACTCGAAACTGATTCTACAACACAGTATTATTCTAAAGTCATACTTAACTTTAAAAACCTATAGTTTCTCGTATTGCTATAAAAATACCAAGATGAAACTCTTCATTTTGTTAAGATATGCAAACAGGGTACTGCAATGGTGTGCACAATCTATACTTTCTAAGCACTCAACCAACCCCAGTTCTGTGAGATGGTGTTGTCTTTCAAAGTTCTGAGAGTTCAGATGCCTGCACCCTTTGAAAGTCCGACTTTCTTCCTTTCTGTAATACTTATGAAATTAACCTGTCTTTTCAGAAGTCTTGTCGGATGTTTTCTTTGTTTGCCTCTCCATGCTGCTGTTTAATTTGATAGATCTCATTTTCTAATTGCACAATAGTCCGTTCAATCTCATAATTCTTACTGACCAAGGAGACCCAACTAGAAAAGAAGGGGGGGACAAAAAAAAGGAGGATGGGAATTAGAATTAGAATTTTCTAAAATTTCTCTTAGAAAACTTTATTTTAAATATGTATATAGTGTGCCATAACACTAACCTTTAACTTTACACTTTAAAAAAATGAGGGCTAACCATGAGAAAGTAGGTAAGGGTACATACAAGACCTCTGTAGTCTGTCTTACATCTTATATAAAATGGACAACTAAAAGTAAACAGTTTAATTGAAAAAAAAAAAATTAAAAACAGCCAAAGAGAAAATGTTTAAGACAAAGAGAAAGGAAAGAGTGATAGAATATATTTAACTGGATCAATGAAAAAGAAGAGGAAACAGCTTTTGGCTCTCTGAGTAGCACCATGGCGGTTGGCAAGAATAAGCGCCTTATGAAAGGCGGCAAAAAGGGAGCCAAGAAGAAAGTGGTTGATCCATTTTCTAAAAAAGATCGGTATGACGTGAAAGCACCTGCTATGTTCAACATAAGAAATATTGGGAAGACACTGGTTACCAGGACTCAAGGAACCAAAATTGCGTCCGATGGCCTTAAGGGCCGTGTGTTTGAAGTGAGCCTTGCAGATCTGCAGAATGACCAAGTTGCATTTAGGAAATTCAAGCTAATTATTGAGGACGTTCAGGGCAAAAACTGCCTGACTAACTTCCATGGCATGGATTTCACCCGTGAAAAAATGTGTTCCATGGTCAAAAAATGGCAGACCATGATTGAAGCTCATGTCGATGTCAAGACTACCGATGGTTATTTGCTTCGTCTCTTCTGTGTTGCGTTTACTAAAAAACGCAGCAACCAGATACGGAAGACGTCGTGCCCAGCATCAGCAGGTCCGCCAAATCCGGAAGAAGATGTTGGAAATCATGACCCGGGAGGTGCAGACAAATGACTTGAAAGAAGTGGTCAATAACTGATTCCAGACAGCATTGGAAAAGACATAGAAAAGGCTTGCCAGTCCATCTACCCTCTCCACGATGTCTTTGTTAGGAAAGTCAAAATGCTGAAGAAGCCCAAGTTTGAACTGGGAAAACTCACGGAGCTTCATGGTGAAGGCAGTAGCTCTGGAAAAGCTACTGGGGATGAGACGGGTGCCAAAGTTGAACGAGCTGATGGATATGAACCACCAGTCCAAGAATCTGTTTAAAGTTCAGACTTTTAATAGTGACAAATAAAAAGTCCTATTTGTGACAGTTTCCATCTGAAGATTCTTTTTAAGTAAACTGAAAGCTTGGTGAATCAGATACTCTGATTTGAAAATGTTTTTTTGACCTGTATGAGTTTTATTAAATAGTTGAAAAGGGGGAAAAAAAAAAAAAGGAAGAGGAAACAGGGCAGAGTCAAAAGGTATAAAAATGGTAGACCTGATAAAAAAGAATCTAGGTTCTTTGCACTCCCCCCAAATCTCTAAGAGGACAATAAAAAGAAACGCACATTAGAAGTCATAAGATTATGTTAAAGAAAAATGTGAAAGGATGACTAAGAGACTGGTAACACAGGGTGTGAGGACAATGAGGTGGGGGGCAGAACAAAGAGAATAATACAGGTGATAAATGGCAAAACAAAAAATGACACAAAAACTCATGACTACGTTAGGGATCTGTATAAACATATCTATGTGTACATATAGAACACTCAAAAAGCTATGCATGAATAAAGGGGAAAAAACGAGGGAAGTTAACAAGAAAAATATGGAATATCCTATCCTATAAGATTTTTTAAAACACATACATCTTTTCTTTTAAAAGGAGATATACAGGTAAAGTCCTATTCAGAGCCAGAACTACCAACTGAAAATGGTACTCTTGAGACCAGGATAATTTAGCTGTGATTCAATTACTTAAAACTCTTTCATTGCTTTCTAAGCTTATGCCTTAGAAAGGGGCAGAGATAGTAAAAGACAGGTTTAAAAAACAGTATTTCTTTGACACCTGTGGCATCCCATTTGAGTACTAATGAGATATTACTAAATCTTGATCTTAGAATGGGCTAAGCAATTTAAAAGATAACGAAATTAAAGACTCACTTTGACTCCATTTCTCTCAATTTAGATCCAGCTGTGAGCTGCATGTTCTTACGCTGCCAGTTTAAATCTTGGATATGTTTCCTGTAAAACATTATTTATAAAATCCAAATACATTTTATCGTAAGACTAGAATCAATAGGGAAAGACTATTTCTTTCATGAGAATGTGAGAAAAACTGAGAGATAAGCACCCCACAATGTCTCGCACCATAAAGCCCTCCCCTAGTCTTCCCAGGCAGTCAGGATCAGGGGAGTATGTGCTCAGAGTATACTTATCAGCCAGGGAATCAAACCCACAATCTTCCATATGGATCTAGCATTACTTGAGCAGTGCATTACCACTGCACTATCTAGGCTGCCCCAGAAAAAGATCTATACAGACATGAGAGAATGCTTTAACCCTGAGAACCACAGAAATATACATAGTTATGGACCAATTCTAGGAATTCACTTTACTGTAATTATAGGTACATCTATTGTGCCACTTATAATCCTAGCTACTTATTTTTTTTAACTATATTTGTCCTTAAATTTTGTTATTTATTATTGCCAGGTGTATACTTGTGAGAGAGAAACCTTCCCAGTGGGGTGTGGTCGTGCCACAATCCCTTTACTCCATTTCTCCATTTCATCAAGATTTAGGTACAGGGAACCAGCAGTTAGCGTAATGGCTATGTCGCTGGACTCCCATGCAGTCGACCGCGGTTCGCGTCCCGGACCCAGTGGCTTAAAACTCACGCCGGGTGCGTGTGTGTGCATGCCCAAGATCCCGAGAGGAGAATGGAGAAGAGATTGCGGCGTGACCATCCCCTCTGGGGGATGATTTCTCGCTTTCTGTCTCTGTGTCTCTCTCTGTCTGTCTGGAGAGCGCACGCGCCCTATAGCGAAAACCTCTCCAAAAATAAATAAGATTTAGGTACACAAATGTGCTCAGTATGGTTTTCAAGCCACTAGAGCTAGGATCTGAATTGGAATGTGGGATTTAGCTCCCTACACACAGTGCTTAACCACTGTGCTATAGGGCTGGCCCAATTACAGATTTTACAGAACATGCCCCTTGTGAAAAATCATTTTCAATTACAAATTTATTTTTTAACTTTAATCATTATTTTTTCTTGATAGACGGTACTTGTGTTTGCAGGAGAAGAGAGTGAGCAAGC
This sequence comes from Tupaia tana, assembly GCA_026018925.1. Lineage (NCBI taxonomy): Eukaryota > Metazoa > Chordata > Mammalia > Scandentia > Tupaiidae > Tupaia > Tupaia tana. Next base: position 82,560,553 of record JAKSZU010000004.1, read on the forward strand.
AAGGGTACATACTCCTCTGAGGAATGTGGTCCTGTCCCAATTCCCTTCCTCCATTCCATCAGGATCTTAGACACATATGCACATGAACCTGGCATGTTTTTTTTTTTTTTTTTTTTTTTTTTGGAGAGGTTTTTCGCTATAGGGCGTGTGCGCTCGCCAGACAGACAGAGAGAGACAGAGAGACAGAAAGCGAGAAATCACCCCCCAGGGGGGATGGTCACGCCGCAATCCCTTCTCCTCCATTCTCCTCTCGGGATCTTGGGCACGCACGCACACGCGCCCGGCGTGAGTTGTAAGTCACCGGGTCCGAGACGCGAACCGCGGTCAACTACGTGGGAGTCCAGCGACATAGCCATTACGCTAACTGCTGGTTCGCAACCTGGCATGTTTTTCAAGCCACCCAGGCCAGGATGTGGAATTGGACTCCCTACACAGTGCTTAGTCACTGTCGTACAGGGCTGGCCTAATTACAAATTTTATAAAACATGCTCATTGTGAAAAATTAAAAGTAAACATACCTTTATGTACATATGGAAATTAAAAACTGAAAGTCCCTCCTCTCCCATGTACTTCTCATACTACCTGTAATGTTCTTGAGTCTTTCATGGGTGTTCTTCCAGACTCTTTCCTTATGTGTATGTACATGCACAGAGTAGGTTTTTTTTTAAATTAATTCAGATTATATATGTTTTCCTGCAACTTTATCCCTTGCTAAAAGTGCTTTTTCCATGTCTGCACATTTGCAAGTTGTAAATGGTCCAGCAGAAATATTTTCAGACCTCAGGCCTATGTCTCCTCCACTCCACTCAGATAGGGTAAACTTAGTGCTAGACGCTGGACAAAAAGTGGATCAATTCTTGGCTTTCAAATTAACTACAGTCTCATTGGCTAATTTTATTTACTCCATACTCTCTATTTCAAAAAAATAATTATTTATTTATTTAATTTCATTTCTTATTATTTTAAAATTTGACCAGACAGAGACAGAGAGAGAAAAAAAAAAGCAAGAAAGCAAGCTGCCAGGTCTGGGACTCAAACTGCAGTTGGCCATGTGGGACTCCAGCACCTTTAACCATCACAACAACTGCAGGCCCCAATACTCTGTTTTTTAAGGGTTCATTTAATCTTTATTTTAAAACAATAGGAAGAAAATTTTACCTTAACTTCTGAAGCTCTTTCTGCGCATGTTCAATCATATGAACTAGATTTCTAAAGAAGGAAGAGAGGAGAGCCAGATTAAGATACATTAAGATCTCTAGTGCCAACTGAAAGCAAACTACCTAGCTGACACAAAGTCCAGATTCCCTGTTAAAATTAGTAAGTATTTATGCAGTTCTCTGTGCCAATACTATGTTAAATATTACATAAATACTAGCTAATTGAATTTTTGCAGGAATTCTCTTTTCCTTAGTTTTTGTTTTTGGATGTGTGTGCTTGCCAGAGAGAGAGAGAGAGAGAGAGAGAGAGAGAGAGAGAGCGCGCGCGCGAGAGAGAGCGAGAGCGAGAGGGGAAAAGTGAGAAATCATCTCTCAAGAGGGATGGCCATGCCACAATCCCCTCTCCTCTATTCTGTAGGGACTGTGGGGATGCATGCATGTGTACGGGGGTGACTGTCAAGTCGCTGGGTCCATGACTTGAACCAGAGTTGACTATGTTGGATCCAACCACCTTGACCTCCATGCCACCTGCTGGTCCTCTCAGAGGAATTCTCTCTCTTTTTTAAAGAATTACTTATTTAATTTTATTTATTATTATCTTTTAAATTTGATCAGAGAGAGGACAAGTGAGAAAGCAAGCTGTCAGGTCCAGGATTCAAATCACAGTTGGCCATGTGGGAGTCCAGTGCCTTAACTGCCATGCTACCTGCCAGCTTTCTTACAGGAATTCTTAAGGGAGCTATAAAATATTCCAAGTTCATATTTGAAGAAATTGAGATTTAGAAAGATTAAGTAACTTGGTCAAAGTAAGTGTCAGAGCTAGAGTCTACTTCAAGTCTTTTGACAGAGGAGCCATGTAGTTCATGGTACTCTGATTCTGAGTACTTAATGGCCCTCCTTTTTTTTTTTTTTTTTAAGAATTATTGTTTAAATTTAATCTTATTTTATTAATTAATTTATTTTAATATGAGCAGAGAGAGAGAGAGAAGGAAAGTGAGAAAGCAAGCCACCAGGTCCAGGACTTGAACCATGGTCAGCCATGTGGGACTGTCCAGTGGCTTAACCACCATGCCACCTACTGGTCCCAATGTCACTTCTTAAAACTGTCATGACTAGGGGTCAGCAGGTGGCATGGTGGTTAAGGGCTCTGGACTCCGACATGGCCAACCGTGGTTCAAGTCCCAGACCTGGTGCCTTGCTTTCTCACTATCCCTCTCTCTCCCTGCCTCTCTCTGGTCAAATTTAAATAAATAAATAAATAAATAAATATTTTTAGAAAGAGAAAAGGAATGATACATTTAAAAAAAAAAAAAAAAAACAAAACGGTGATGACTGGAGGGGGCCAGCAGATGGCATAGTGGTTACCTGGCTGGACTTTCACGTGAACAGCAGCGGTTACAGTCCTGGTTCTGGAGGCTTGAGAATCACATCAGGCACATGTGTGTGAGCCCAAGATCCAAGATCCCAGGAGGAGAATGAAGAAGAATAGAGGTGTGGCCATCCCCCCAGGGGATGATTTCTCACTTTCCCTCTCACTGTCTCTTGTCTCTCTGTTATGACTTATACTCAACAGAGAAGATGAATAACATCTGATTTTTTCCTTAATATATCTTTTTGACTAGAAAGTACATATACTCAACAGAGAGGACAGAGAGACAGAGGGAGAGGAGGAAGCAATACCCTACCCCATGCAGAATGGTCATTCTGCAATTCTTACTCCTCCATCTCTCTATTTCTTTTGGATTTTGGGCATGCACCCACATACACTCAAGTGTGTCTCTCAAGCCACCAGGTCCAGGGCTCAAACTGCATGGATGGCCATATAGGGTCTGACTGTCTTAACCAGGCTATGGAGCTGGCCCTCATTTTTTAACTGTATTTCTCGACCTGTTTTTTGGTCTTGATATTTCTTTTTTTTTTTTTTTTTGGAGAGGTTTTTGCTACAGGGCATGTGCGCTTCCCAGACAGAGAGAGACAGAGAGATAGAAAGTGAGAAATCACCCCCCAGAGGGGATGGCCACGCCGCAATCCTTTCTCCTCCATTCTCCTCTCGGGATCTTGGGCACGCACACACGCCCGGCGTGAGTTTAAGCCACCGGGTTCGGGACTCGAACCACAGTCGACTACGTGGGAGTCCAGCGACATAGCCATTACACTAACTGCTGGTCCCTGGTCTTGATATTTCTGTATGTACGTTTACCTTGTCATTCTCTCCTCCTGTGTGCAGCTAACTAGAGAGAGAAAAGGAAAACTGTTGTGAAGGCTAGTGATTCATATACCAGCCCGAATTATCTCTTACTAGCATGGGAAAAGTTCATTTTCAGCTGACAATGGGCAAGGAGATGTTCTGCCTCATGATTTCAGCTCTCATAGAGAGATGACTAAGGATGGAGTTTTGAGTTCAGTCTGGCATCTATTAGTGGGGTGGCCTCAAGCAAGTTGTCTTAAACTTCTGAATATTGTTTTCTCATTTATTTAGAAAATAAAACTAGGCCAGCCAAGTAATGTGGTGGTTGAGGCAGCTGTATCCCACATAGTTGACTGCACTGTTTGAGTCTCAGATCTGATGGCTTGAGAAATACACTGGGTACATGTGCATGCATGCCCCAAATCCTGAGAGGGTGGAAGAGAAGGGACTGTGGCAAGGTCATCCCCTCTTGGGGTGATACTTTCTCACTTTCCCTCCCTCCCTCACCATCTCTCTCTCTGGCAAGTGCTCATACCCTATAGAAAATTTAAAAATAAAACAAAATCTACCAAGATTTGCTTTTACGATCAAGATAATCATGTATGTGAGGTATATGTGTGTGTATATCCATGCACATCCACGTACGCACACATCCCTAAAAGAAATGGCACAATATTTTCTAATTCAGTGGTCACATGGACTTTAAAAGAATAATAGGAATCAACAGTTAGCGTAATGGCTATGTCACTGGACTCCCATGTAGTCGACAGCAGTTCGAGTCCCGGACCCAGTGGCTTATATTCACGCTGGGAGCATGTGCGTGCATGCCCAAGATCCTGAGAGGAGAATAGAGGGAAAGGGATTGCAACGTGGCCATCCCCCCTGGGGGGTGATTTCTCGCTTTCTGTCTCTGGTGAGCGCACGTACTCTGTAACAAAAATCTCTCAAAAAAACGAATATGTGAACAATTAGAATCAAATGTATTAGCAATCCTACATTAAGAATGATATTCTCAAAACAAGAATGACTTTCCACCAAGTAGAGATATGTAAATCAGAACTTAGAACTCATTTTCTCACAGGGTTAAATGATAAACGTGGTAGCAAGACTTAGGACCCACTCTCAACTTTGAGGTGGGTCTCAAAGTAACAGCCTCTCATATGGGTTGTAGTTCTAGGATATGATCCTAAGTCAAAATTTGGCTTTTTTAGAGAGAGAGATTTCTGCTATAGGGTGCATGTGCTCGCCAGTGAGACAGAGACAGAAAGTGAAAAATCAAACCCCCCACCCAGGGGAATGGCCACGCCGCAATCCCTTCTCCTCCATTCTCCTCTCAGGACTTTGGGCACTCATGCACATGTTCCCAGTGTGAGTTTAAGTCGCTGGGCCCAGGACTCGAACTGTGGTCGACTACATAGGAATCCAGCAACATAACCATTACACCATCTGCTGGTCCCCATGTTTGGCTATTTTTAGCCCCCCATCCCCTACTTGAGATTTTATACTTTTTAAATTTGCCAGAGGGTGCATACATTCACTGGAAAGAGTCAAAGAGAGGGATATGAAAAACACAACCTCCATGGGGAATGGTCATCTAGCAATCCCTATTTCTCCATCTCTCTCTCCTTTTAGGATTTCTGGCATGTGTGAATACATGCTCAGCATGGTTTTCAAACTATGAGGTCTGAGACTCAAGCTATGCAGCTGCCCATACAGAATCCAGCTGTCCTAACCACTATGCCACTGGCTGGCCCAAAATCTTCCACTATTTTTCTTTTTAGGTTTCTGCCATAGAGCATGTGCACTCGCCAAAGAGAGAGAGAGACAGAGAAAGGGAAAATGAGAAATCACCCCCTAGGAGGATGGTTATGTCACAGTCCCTTCTTTACTCTCCTCTTTGGATTCTGGGCACGCACACACACATGCTCAGTGTGATTTTAAAGTCACAGGGTCTGGGACTTAAACCGCAATCAGCCATGTGGGAGTCCAGCACCCCAACCACTACACCACCTGCTGGCTCCACTCCTAAACTTTTTAAAAACACTAAAGCTTTGAGTGGAATGGATTTAAGGGGGAAAACAAAACAAAACGAAACAAAATAAAGTTCCTTACTCATTATATACTTTCCAGGCATTGCATCCGTGCTGTGACATTAGCTCCAGATTCTCAATTCGAACTGCTTGATGCTCTAATTGAGCCATAGAATTATTCACACATTCTTGCCATGCAGTAATGTCATTTTTCTGACCTGAAGAAGGGGCTGGAAGCTCATATCTGAAATTAAACAACAAAACCACACATCCTGCTAAGCCTTATCCCTCCTTCCAGTAGAATGACCCATGGCTCTATACACACTTTAAGAACTATAAAAGACTAAAGATAAGATGCAGACCTTGTATAGTAAGAAATCTATTTATCCTTATAAATAATTAAAATAAGATCTAGCATCATTATATTCAGTAACAAAAAACTATTCAATGTAAACTGGTTAAATAATCTACAATATATTCGTATAAAGAATTGTTATATTAGCTATTAAATGTTACTGAAGAATACTCAATAGTATTAAGAATATCAGTAATAAGGGAAAAAAGTAGGATACAAAAAACTTTGCTATCATTTTAATTGCCAGAGGATGCATGTACTCAAGAGCAATAGACAGAGAGAAAGAAAAAAAAAAAAACCTCCCAATGGAGCGTGGTCATGTTATAATCCTTTCCTTCATCTCTTTTTACTGTCAAAATTTTGGGCCACACATGCATGCACATACACCTGGTGGGTTTTTCCTTTTTCTGAGAGAGATTTTTAGTATAGGGTGTGTGTGTTTGCTAGAGAGAGAGAGAGAGAGAGAGAGAGAGAGAGAGATAGATAGATAGATATAAAGCGAGAAATCACCCTCCAGGGGGAAAGCCACACCACAATCCCTTCTCCATTCTCTTCTCAGGATCTTGGGTACACATGTACACACATGTGCTTGGCCTAAGTGTTAAGCTGCCAGGTCTGGGATTCAAACCATGGTTGACTATGTGGGAGTCCAGCGATGTAACCACTATGCCATCTGCTGGTCTCCAACTGTGGTTGGCCACGTGGAATCTGACTCCCTATGCACTGTGTTTAACTATTACAATACAGAGCTGAACCAGCTATTGTTTTTTTTGTAGGATACTCACAATTTACTTTAGAGAAGAAAATGGGAATGATAAAATAATTCTTTGCATTTAGACCCTGCTCTGGGTCTAACCTTAGCTAAATGGTTAAGGAAGTTGGATCCCACATGGACAATTGCAGTTTGAATTCTGGCCCTGGTGGTTTGAAAAACACACTGGGTGCATATGTGTGTCCCCAACCCCAACATGACGGAGAAATGAAGGGATTGCAGTGTGACCATGTCCTATGAGGGGGGGATTCTTTCTTTCTGACACATCTTCTGGCAAGAATGAATAAGTAAAATAGAACTCACTATATTCTCTCTTCATACAACCCAGTCCTTCCATACTGTCAGTATAGCCAGCAAATACACTCTTCCTAAATTTCAACTCATTATCAATAAGTTACTACAACTAAATTTTAACCTTCATTTTAGTATTCTTACCGTTTCATGCTGAGCAATTCAATTGGTTGTCGAGCAGCCAGTCTGTCAAATTCATTTCTCATTATGTCAGTCTGATGTATAAATCAGAGAAAGAATTATTTGCTAGATCACATTGATAAAGTGTAATTAACAATCATTAAACAAATAATGAATTTAATCTATGTGGTAGATGTATTACATTGGCAAAAAGATTGTGATGTGACCATACTCCACTGGGGGTTGCTTTAAGCATATGAGCCCTCTGACAAAAAAAAAAAAAAAAAAAAAAAAAAAAAAGACTGCTTAAGTAAAATGTTCATAATACTTTGGTTAGCCTATATTCAATCAATTTCAATTGTGCTTTATACTATCCATTACCATGGACCATCTCCCTCCTCTCAATGCTTCTCTGGACTAAATGCCTTAGAAGATGTGAAAAGAAACACAAAAGCATCGCTCCCCTCCTTTTGACAGAATGGTCATACCTCAATCCCTTCTCCACTCTCGAGATTTTGAGTACACGCATACACACTGAGTGTGAATTTTAAGCCTCTGGCTCTGGGACTAGAACCATGGTTGGCCATGTGGGAGTTCAGCGATATAACCATTGCACCATCTGCTACTAGTCCCTACACATGCACCCTTTAATTCCATTCTCAGTTCCATCCTTCTTCTCAGGGAAGAAGGCATATATAAAGGCGCTCACAGAGAAAAAGATTAATACTAAATCAGTGGTTCTCAATGTCAGCAGCACATTAGAATTCATTGAGGGAGCTTTAAAAACAATTATAACCCCAGTCATATCTCAGTCCACTCCTCAGTCCCATCTAACTGGGCTGAAATACAGCCAGGATATAATTATAATTCTAATTTTTTGTTATTTTAGAGAGATTCTTGCTATAGGGCATGTGGACTCACCAGAGATAGAGATATAGAGAGACCAAAAGTGAGAAATCACCTCCTGGGGGGATGGCCACGCCACAATCCCTTCTTCAGTCTCCTCTTGGGAATTTGAGCATGTACCTGGCATGAATCTGAAGCTGCCAGATCTGGGACTTGAACTGCATCCAGCCATGTGGGAGTCCAGCAATGTAACCATTATGTCATCTACTGCTCCCTATAATTTTAATTTTTAACTTACCAACTGACTGCAAAGTGAAGCCAGTTTTGAGAACCATAAATCTAAGTACTCACTGGTGATGGAAAAGGAGAGGAGAGGACTCAACACACAAAATACTCTGCTTTAGCGCTATGAGCCTAAACTAAACCTATACATTCTTTTTGGTTTTGGCTGTTGCTTTGACACTTTGCTTTCTGTAAAAAATAGATAAGGGAGGAAAGGGCAGAAATAATTGGCTCTGTTATCTGCTCTAGCAATTCCACTGTTTCAAAAAAATGTAGTATAGGGGCCAGCAGGTAGCGTGGTGGTTAAAGGCGCTGGACTCCCACATGGCCAACCATGGTTTAAGTCTCGGACCTGGTGGCTTGCTTTCTCATTTTCCCTCTCTGTCTCTCTCTGATCAAACTGGAAAATAATAATAATAAAGTTAAGAAAAAAAAATGCCTCTTTAGGTCCAATGTTTTGGTCAATATTCTCTACCATATCTGTTCTGTACATTTTCTATTCTGAGTATAAAGAACTGCTCAGGGCTGGCACCTTAGTGCAATGTTTATGCATTGTGCATTTGGAGCCAAATTCTACATGGCTGACCATGGTTTGAATCCTGGTCCTGGTGGCTAGAAAAACACACCATGTGTATATGCCCCAAATTCTGATGGGATGGAGAAATGGAGGAAAAAGGATTGTGGTGGGACCATACTGCACTCACTGAGGGTTGCTTTTTCTCTCCCTCACAAGTACATGAGCCTTCTGACCAAAAACAAACAAACTAAAAAGCAAAATCTGTGTAAGAAAATATTCATACTACTTTGGTTATCCTACATTCAGTTTTCTTCCTTTCTCTTTTTCTTTTTAAAGAATCAAAGCTCTTGCTATGTTACAAAGTTCATTAGGCCTTTTGCACACTAAGTGAGATGGTGGGCTCAGTATACTATTAGCAACTATAATTAAGAAAGGGTTAAATAATTTGTATATTAATTATAAAGGAAGGAAGCATGCTGTACTTAAGGGGGGGGGGACTGAGTAAAGTATTTAAAAGTCTGCGACTGAATGCAGTTATCAGCCCAATAAGGAAGCTTTAATGCACTCAGTTCTTAATGTGTTAACACCTACATTAGGTAACAACGTTTAGAAAAGGCATGGGAGAGGGCCAGTAGGAGCATGGGGGTTAAGGTGCTATACTTCCACATGGCCAACTGCGGTTCTAGTCCTGAACTTGGCAGCTTGAAAATCACACTGGGCACCATATGCATTAGTGCCCCAAATCCCAGGAGATTAGAGGAGAAGGGATTAGAGAAGGGGGGGGAGGTGATTTCTCACTTTCCCTCTCATTGTCTCTTTCTCTGGCAAGTGTATGGGCCCTATGTCAAAAACCTAAGAAAAAGTACAAAGAAAAAAAGGCATGGGAAAACATTTCATAGGACCTCTCTCCTACTTAAACATTTTTTTTTGTGTTAATGCAACACAAACACTGCCTTTTAATAACAATCTTTTCGCACATAAAAGATTACATACAAGGGGGAGGGGGAGCTCCAGCATTTATGTACTGAAATGCTTAAAAAGAAATCTGGTAATTTCGAAATGATGTTTTATATTTCATTTATCTAATTAGGTCCTAACTAAATAGTATCTTGGGTGCACCTCTAGGTTAAACAGTTAAAATGGTACTTACTTAGCTATGGCTCATCCATTAGATCATTCACACACATTCAGTAGAGATCTAGGCTTTGGTACCAAGGCCTCTCTCCGGTGGTTTTAATTCTAAAGCTCCTAGGTAACCAAGCTTATATATATCAATATATTTAAAAATCCTACATGACACGTTGTAGAACGGACCTTAGAGAGAACCTCAGAGCGAAGATTCCTTAGAGAATGTATGCACGGACCCTATCTCAAACAACTGTACTCAGAAATTTCTGCATTAAGTTAGTTCGCCGAGCCCCAGAAGGTCCTTTTACAGACCTGAATAAGAACCCCGAAGGCGGCTTATGTAAGTGTTTCCAATAGACAGAAACCTCTACGAGAAGTAAATATAGCTAAGCCGGCAATCGTTAAAGCTGAAACAAAATTAGCATCTATGCACCTACGACTTTCAATTCAAAATAAAGGCTCCGAGGAATGAATCCGCGTTGACACGGAGGGCTCAAGACGCCACACTTACTTCAAAGGCAGAATAGTCGGGGGCCGTCAGGTAGCTGAGGTAGTTCTTGGTGGGTCGGTATCTGCGCGTTTCCTCCTCCACCAACGCTGCAGCCTAAGGAGAACAGGGGCCGGGGTAGGGGCGGCACACGGAAACCGGCTTCTCCCACCGGCGCTACGAACCGAGCCGGCTGCACAGACACACCCTGCACTCACCGCTTCCCGCACACCAGGCGCTTCATAGCCTTGATCGAAATACGGCAGCGCATCCACCACCACCTCTCCGGCCACCAGACCCGTACCCGCCATTCCGGACACCTCAGGCTCGCAGGCGTCTTCCGAGTCTGCGCTAGTTCAGTCGCGTTTAATTTACGTTCGCGCCGACACTACCGAAACCCACGTCATGCGCGCATTGATCTTGGCGCATGCTCAGTTGCTAATGCCGAAGGCGCGTTTGCCCAACCACTAGCGCTCGCCAATCTCATTTGGGGCGGACATGACGTCACGCCCCAGCCTCTTGGCGTCGGCGCAAGATCTCAACTTCCTGTTATCGGCTCGCTAAGCCCTTTTGCTTGCGAGTGGTAGCAATTTGCTGAAATTTTGGGGACTTTTTGTTTCCTCCAGGACAATGACATTTGCAAGGACAGCCTTTTTTTTTTGAGAGAGTTTTTTTCGCTATAGGGCGCGTGGGCTCGCCAGACAGAGACATAGAGACAGAAAGCGAGAAATCACCCCCCAGGGGGGATGGCCACGCCGCAATCCCTTCTCCTCCACTTTCCTCTTGGGATCTTGGGCACGCACGCACACGCGCCCGGCGTGTTTTAAGCCACCGGGTCCAGGACGCGAACCGTGGTTGACTACGTGGGAGTCCAGCGACATAGCCATTACGCTAACTGCTGGTCCCAAGCACGATTTTCTCTTACCTATTAGAAGTGGGCGCCAATCTCCACCTAAAATTGCGAAGCTATAGAGTCTGCTTAACAAAAGGAACCTAATCTGCCCCCAGGGTGACATTTACCCCTCACCAACCCTCCCCCCACCTCCCCGCCAGATTCTTAAAACCCTGTCATTTTGCCTTTAGAATGTACAGTAACAGAACAGCGCTCTTCACTGCCTCCCAACCACTCGGGCTGCTTCTGCTCCATAGCTCCCAGACTAACAACTTACTTAAGGCAAAGGCCAAATAAGGTGGTCGACTGTATACCTTGCCTGGTGTGTGTAAACAAGATCTTAGAAATGTTGGCCACAGTTATTAAGTCTAAAATAGATTCAGATTATTTTTCTAATTTACCAGGTAAACCTGCTAGCAACAATATATCTTAAGTGAAGACTATGTATATCTTAAACAATTTTATTGAGTAATCTCCAAGAGATTTGTGGGATTTTTTACGTTTATTCATGAAAAGACCTGTAAACAATATTTTGTATATATCTTGAGCGATTCTTTTATAAACATGTCCAGAATTTATAATACTTTACAAAAATAAAATACAACAAACCTAAGGAAAGGAAGCAGCTTCAGATTGTGGGATAAAGGAAGACTCCCATCCCTGAAGCAGAGTTTTCACAAAGGAATTGCCAGGATCCACCACAGTAAACCCTCCTACCCTTGTTTTATAAACATCCAATTACTAATTGTTCCCTCAGGACTGAAGTGTAACAAGAGACCAAATGGGAATGTCTGGTAGGAGCCCCATTGGGGTAAGCTGCTTAGTCAAAATTTTAAGACATGGGCTCAGTTCTATTCTCTGGACCCACATCTGTAGAAATTATATTTACACAGCACCAGTCTTAAATCAAGTCTGCTTCAGATTCATTCGTGCACACCTTAATAGATTATAATGACAATACTGTACAAGACAGTAGTATCACAATGCCACTTACAAGGCTTTGTAAGTTTGAGTATCTTCTATGCCAATTAAAACCATCAGCAGAAGTCGAAGAAAACAGACATTTGCTATATTTATCAATGAAAATTGCATCATCACCAACAAATTCCTTTTCCACTTACTACTGCTACTTTAGATTTTAAGGGTTTGGGTGATTTAGTGGTTGCTAAGAAACCATGCATATTCCAAGTCTAATTTAATTAGACCAAAAGTTAAACAATTCTAGAAGAATCAAAAAGTCTGGTTTTGGCAGACTTTTTAAAACCTTTCTTTAGTTTATAAAGTCCCTTCTTCAGAGTTGAGAGATGGCCCTGTACATTTAATAGAAAACTTTTAAAATGGTTTTAATCCTTCAGAGTTCAAATTCCCATCTGTAGGACTAACTAATCTCTGTGTTCATAAAAATAAAAGTCCTGGCTTATGTCTTGTTTCTATATATAACTATGGGCAAGTTATTGACCCTTTGAATTCCAGTTTCTTCATTAGTAAAATGGAGATGGAAGTCTCTCTCTCATAAAGTCGACTTAAGGACTGGATAAGACGACATACATACATGTACCACTCTGCATGGTCCACACTAAGTAACAGGTAGTTACCATGCCCTTGAAAGGATATTGTCCCATTAGTTTTAATTCCACAAAGTTTAATGTTGACATAGGAAGACAAGCTATTCAAGTTTTACACAACATGAAAGAGGACCTGCAAGATAATCTACTGTTACAAGGTACTCAATAGCAGGTACTAACAAGTAGGACTACTATGGAAGATTTTCCTAGATAGAGCACTAGAGAAAAAAAAAAAGATATATAATGCAACAGTTTGAATGTGTTCCACAAATTAATGTGTTGGAAATAATCCTGAATGCAACAGTACTGGGAGGTGGGGTCTAATGAGAAGTGATTGGCACTGCCCTCATAAATGGAATGATGTTGCTACCTTGGGAGTGGCTTGTTACACAATCAAACTTTGTAGCTTGAGTCCTCTTGCCACGTGATGCCCTCCAACACGTTAGGATGCACCAAGAGAGCTCGCAGCATCTCCATTATTGGACTTGCCAGCCTCCAGAATAAACTAAATTACCTAGTCTGCAGCCTTCACTTACAGCAACAGAAAGTGGACTAAGCCATGTAATGAGTATATTCCTTAATATATTCAGCTCAAACAGCCATAGGTTTAAAGCTGCCATGATATTTCACTGATGAAAACTATGTGTGTAAGGCAAGGACTCTCCAATTTTACCATCCTCTCTAGAACCTTAAACTCAGCATTTCTCTCATTATACTCATCTTTGAGCTGTTTTTTTAAATGCAACACCAACAAGCCTTTCCTTTGTAAAAGATAACTGTCTTCACAGATAAGTAAAAACATAAGAGAATTCGCCCAAGAATCAAATTTTTAAAAAGCCACTAAAAAATCTAGAGGCAAAAGAGAGAACTGGTTTGAGACTGAAACTACCGACAATTTTCCAGTTATTACTACAGCAGCAACGGAAGAATCCTCTGAGAGCCTGACTCGCTCTTTAATCTTCTAAAATGTCAAGGATTTTGTAGACTACTTCAAGGCATCCTGATCCTTAGAAAAATATTTCCTTTGGCACTTTCTGTTCTATTTAGTATGGAGATCAAGACTTCATTTCTTCTGCAGAAATTTCATTTTACTTCCTAAAGAGAAAAAAGGTAGAGTGAATTCTTAATTCATTTTTATTTACTGTACATTATTTGATGCAAGGGATTAACAACTTAGTCATCTGTAACAACCCAAGAGTTAAACTGCCATCTCAAACTGTCAGACATCCCCGAAGTGTCTAATTGTAGAGGTAGAAAACAACTCAGACATCATCTAATTCAGTGGTTTTCAACCCTGACTGTAAGTTAAAATCACCTGGATTGCACCTCAGAGAGTTCCTGGAACCCAGGGGAAAACTTTTTTTTTTCCTTATATTAAGAGAGATTTTTGTTATAGGGCTTATGTGCTTCCCAGAGAGACAGAGACAGAAAGCAAGAAATCACCCCCTGGGGGGGAATGGCCACACCACAATCCCTTCTCTTCTCAGGAGTTTGGATGCTCGGTGTGAGTTTTAAGCCATCGGGTCTGGGATTTGAAGCATGGTCGAGTACGTGGGAATCCTGTGACCTACGTGGGGGATCCTTATGCCATCTGCTGGTCCCATGGGGGAAATTTTTTTTAAAGAGATTACAATATGTAGTCAGAGTTTAGAACTACTGATCTCCTCTAACTCCATGGTATAAAAATGAAATAACAGCCCAAGGCATAATTTGTCCATGGTCTTTCAGCTAGTTAAGGACAGGGCCTCATGGCTCCTGAGAACTAGTGATTTCAGGGGAATAAGAGAAATGAAGATTTTCCACTGATAATTCAGCCTCCAGCCCACAAACTCAAGTGGTAGGAAGCCTTTCAAGCCTTCTGTCTCTGTTTCTCTCTACCTCTGTCTCTGTCTTCTCATTTTTTTGTAATTTTTTCCTTTTTAAAATTTTTAAAGGTAAAGCATTTTCTCAGCTTTCAGCCCCTCCTCTCCTTTTATTTTGTTAATAATACCCTCTCCCCCTCCCAACCATGCTGGCTCCAACGGCATATATTTTAAAGACCAATGTAAATACCATATAGAACATAGGGTTTTCATTCTTTGGGGTTAGCTATATCATTGTTCTCTTATACTGCATAATTATAATTGGAAAATCATAAACGCCTGTGCTTCTTTTTGATGTGCAAAATTAAGAGACTTATGAGAAATCCTCTTTTGCCTTAGAACCCCTCTAAACCAAGTGTTTTTAATCTGAAGTCCATGGATAAGCTTCAGGGGGTCCAAGAATACCCTAAAATTACAGGCAAAATCTATTTGTATTTTGTAAGTATATTTTTTCTGGGGAAAAGGTCCACAATTTGTATAGGATTCTCCAAGAGACATGACCTAAAAAGATTACTAATTATAATATACAAAGATACTGTGAAAGGATAGTTTACGGAGCTTCATCTTAGGAAGACTGCTCCATAAACTACCCAACCTCTGAGAAAGAGGCTTATTTTCCTCCAAAATACGTGAAACTAAGGTCATGGTTTCTGGCAACCTACTTGAGGTTACATTGCTGATCTGTTTTGTGATGAAGCCTGCTTATAGCAAAGCCTTTTCAATCATATTTACCTAACTGGAAAACATAACAACTTACCAATACTCCGCAAAATTCTATTCACCCCACTAGGCTCAGACTCAGGAATTGTTTCCAAATACTGGAGAGCTCGGACTTCAAACAAACCTATGAGCAAAACTTATGTTGATGAAACTGTCCAACACTGAAGACTAGAAATTAATGAAATAAAACTATGTTCACCACTAATATATTACTTCCATGGTTAAAACACATTAAAAGTAATTTACAGATTAAACAATTCAGCTTTTTAAAAAAGATTTATTTAATTCCATTAGTTATTATGTTATTTTGACCAGAAAGAGACAGAGAGAGAGAGAGAGAGAAAGGGAAAGAAAGAAAGCAAGCCATCAGGTCTGGGACTCAAACCACAGTCAGTCATGTGGGAATCCAGCGCCTTTAACTACCACCCCACCTGCCAGCTCCCACAGTTCAGATTTTAAAACTTTGTAGTTGTAGACTATTTTTTTAATATACTATATTACTACCTTTCAAGTACTCACTAAATAGAGAGGAAGAACTTTCTGATGGAAACTGACCTTTAACACCACTTTTCCGAAGCTCTCGGTCCTGGATGAATCCTGCAAACATCTGAGTCTCCATGAAGAGATCCAGGAAATGGCGTACACTACGGGAGGTGTGGGACTTACGGAATGGTTCCCTTTGGAATACACGCTCCCCACGCTCAGTAACAGTCATATTCAAGGAATAATGTCCTACCAGCTCCACAAAAAACCTGACAAATGCTTCAGATACCAGGGAGTTGAGAGTCACATCTGCTGAAAAATGAGAGAAAAAAGGAAAGGAAAAAATCCCCTAAGTTTTGTGTATCTGCGAACACTGGCTCTGGTTATGCAAGTCATGCCTAAGAAGTCAGAAGTTAAAGGACTGAGAACAAATCTAGAAATGCTTATTCTTAGCTTTCTTACATAAATATATATATATATATATATATATATATATATATATATACACACACACACACACACACACACACACACACACACATACACACATATACACACACACACGTTATATATATTATATAGCTTATATCTATACATTATAGCCATAGATATAAGCTATATAATATATACCTGTGTTTCTTCCTACATATACTCATTCTATCTGTTTTTTTTTTTTTTTTTTTGCGCACTCACTAGAAAGACAGAGACAGAGAGATAGAAAGTGAGAAATCACCACCCAGGGGAGATGGCCATGCTGCAGTCCCTTCTCCTCCATTCTCCTCTCGGGATCTTGGGCACGAACGCACCTGTGCCTGGCGTGAGTTTAAGCCACCGGGTCTGGGACTTGAACTGCGGTTGACTACGTGGGAGTCCAGCAACAGAGCCATTACGCCAACTGCTGGTCCCGACATACTCATTACATCTTGCAGGCTGGCTTGCAAATCTATAACTGCTCTTTCAAAGGCCACTGGTGAGAACCTGCCACATTTAATCCGCTTTTCTCCTCCTTAAAATCTATGCTGCATTGGTGCTGACCACTTCCTCATTACTCATCGCCCACAAATTTATGCCCTCTTGATTTCCTGATTCCTTTCCTGCTTTTATGACAAAGTATTTGTTTTTCTCTTGCTTCTTCTTCCTCTTCCTGAGCATTATCCTGAGACTTCTCTTCAACATTCCCTTCCTTAAAGAGCTAATTGGGGGAGGTATGGTGGTATGGTGGTTAAGGTGCTAGAATCCCATATGGCCTACTGCAGTTTGAGTCCTGGACCTGGTGGCTTGCTTTCTCACTTTCCCTCTCTCTTTCCTCTCTGTCTCTCTGGTAAATTAAACAAGTAATGATAAATAAAATTGAATAATTATTTTTAAAAAAGAGATAATTGGCCCAGAAAAAGAGCTAGCTATTGACAGTTTCCAACCTTAGATCTTCAGCTCTGATATTTCACCTTCCATGTTTTCAGGCTATCTATGAGTGATCATCATTTCACTGTCCCATTAGCACATGAATTCCACTTGTCCATAAGTCACCATATCAAGTCCTTCTTGGAACTTAGTCAACTATAAATCAATTAATATTTTATCAATTTTTTTTTTGAGAGGTTTTTGCTATAGGGCGCGTGTGCTCGCCAGAAAGACAGAAAGAGACAGAGAGACAGAAAGCGAGAAATCACCCCCCGGGGGGATGGCCACGCTGCAATCCCTTCTCCTCCACTCTCCTCTCAGGATCTTGGGCATGCACACACACGTGCCTGGTATGATTTTAAGCCACCGGGTCTGGGACGCGAATAGCAGTCGACTACATGGGAGTTCAGCGACACAGCCATTATGCTAACTGCTGGTCCCACGAATCAATTAAATAATATATGACTAAATCTAAATTCATTATATTTTCCTACCAAATAAGTTTTCCTCTCAACTTTCATATTTCATATTATACCATGGTTATTCCATAAAAAATAATTTTTTGAATGCTTAAGACATGACTGTGGCCAGAAGTGGTGCAGTGTTAAGATAAACGACACTCAGTGAGGCTGATCTACATGGGAGGCTTCTGGGTTTGTGTCCAGAGACCTCCCTGAGTAAGCTGGGTATGAACGTGGCTGTCATCTAAGACTAGTAAAGCTGGGGGGTGGATTGTAGCATAAGACCATGTTGAGGATTTTATCTTTCCATCTCTGTCTCTCTCTCTCTCTTTGTCTTTCCTGCTAATGGAGGAAATAAATTTTAAAAGCTAGACTCCCAGGTCAGGAGATTCTAACCACTATAATGTGCTATAATACACTGCCTTCCAGATCCCAGGTTCAAACCTCAGATAATCAACTTAGACCCCTTTATTTTCATTATTCAAATAGTCTTTCTTTCTTTTTTTCTTTTTTTTCCCCCTTTGGACAGGTTTTTGCTATAGGGCACACGCGCTCACCAGAAAAACAGAAAGAGAGAGAGAGAGAGAGAGACAGAAAGAAATCACACACACACACACCCCTGCAGGGTGGTTGGTTACAACACAATCACTTCTCCTCCAATCTCCTCTCAGGATCTTGGACACTCACGCACACATATCCAGCGTGAGTTTAAGCCACTGGGTCCAGGACTCGAACTGTGTTCGACTACATGGGAGTCCAGCAACATAGCCATTACGCTAACTGCTTGTCCCACAGCCGGCTTATTTTTCAAGCTACCAGGGCCAGCAGTCAAACTGCAGGGTTGATCAAGTGAGAAATGGCTCCCTTAACTACCAGGCCATAGGGCTGGCCTGGAAATTTTTTTTTTCCCCAAGATTTTATGGCAATAGAATGTGTGCACTTGCCAGAGAAAGAGAGAGAGAGAGAGAGAGAGAGAGAGAGAGAGAGAGAGAGAGAGATCCCCCAGGGAGGATGGCCAAGACACAATCCATTCTCCATTCTTCTCCCAGCATCTTGGGCAATGCACACACATATCCAGCATGATTTTCAAGCCACTGGGTCAGGGACTCAAATCATGGTTGGCCATCTGGGAGTTCAGCAATGCAACCACTATTGCATGGTCATCTGCTGGCCCCTGGAAATGAGTGCTTTTTAAAGCACAACATTATTTATTTTTAGGTTTTTCTTTCTGTTTGTTTGCTATAGGGCACATGTGCTTGCTCTAGAGAGACAGAGAAAGGGACAGTGACAAATCACCCCCCTGGGGTGATTTCAGTGAGAATCACCTGACCTGGGAGTCTAGCTTTTAAAGTTTATTTCTTCTATAAGCAGGAGAGACAGAGATGGAAAGGTAGAATCCCCGGAACCAGCAGTTAGTGTAATGGCTATGTCACTGGACTCCCATGTAGTCGACCACGGTTCGAGTCCTGGACCCGGTGGCCTAAAACTCATGCCAGGTGTGTGTGTGTGTGCATGTGTGCCCAAGATCCCAAGAGGAGAATGGAGGAGAAGGTATTGCAGTGTGGCCATCCCCCCGGGGGGTGATTGCTCTCTTTCTGTTTCTCTGTCTCTCTGTTTCTTTCTGGCAAGTACAAGCACCCTATAGCAAATAACCTCTTAAAAAAAAAAAGAAAGAAAGAAAAATAAAAAAGAAAAGATAGACTCCCCAACATGGTATGATGCTACAATCCACCCCCCAGCTTTACCAGTCTTAGATGACAGCCACGTTCATGCCCAGCTTACTCAGGCAGGTCTCTGGACACAAACCCAGAAGCTTCCCATGTAGGTCAGCCTCACTGAGTGTTGTTTTTCTAACTAATTTATTTTGGGGGGGAATTATTGAACTTTGTCTATTTATTTTAGTTTTACCAGAGACAGAGACAGAGAGAGAGAGAGACTGAGAGAAAGAGAAAGTGAGGAAGCAAGCCGCCGGGTCCAGGGCTCAAACCAGTCGACCATGTGGGAGTCCAGCGCCCTAACCATCATGCCATCTGCCGGCCCCAAGTGTTGTTGTTCTTAACACTGCACCACTTCTGGCCACAGTCATGTCTTAAACACTCAAGATGGGGGATAGTCATGCCGCATTCCCTTCTCCTTCATTCTTAGGATTTTTGGCACACATGCCCAGTATGATTTTCAAGCTTCAGTGTCCAAGACCTGAACTGCAGTTGGCCATATGAGAATCCAGTGCCTTAACCACCACACCACCTGCTGGCCCATTAAAATACAACTTTAAATTGACAGTTTGGGAAAGCCTCAGTGTCAAAGCAACATTTGATTGTGAGCCTATAGTAAGAAAGGGCAGGAATCATGTGGCTATCTGGGAGAATGACATTCTGTCAATGTAACCGAGCAAGTATAAAGATCCTAAACTAGAAGGGAGCTTGGCTTACTGAAGATCACCAAGGAAAAAGACAGCAAGGTTTTCAAGGGTACAGGTGACCTCATTTACTTTGGTATATGCTTTAAGCCGAGTTCTGGGCATTCTATAAATATTTACTGACTTAACCTTAACTCTCTGGTCCACTTGTTCATACCTTGTGAAAAGTTCTGCTCCTGAGCTAAGATTTCATTTCGTTCTTCCAAAATCTGCATTAAGGCAGCTTGAAGTTTAGGTGGTAGAATTTCATCCTCATCAGACACCTTAAGGGAAACAATTTTGTATGAGCTTGGAGAAAGTCCAAAATACGCATTAGTTAAACCCCCCAAATTCCACAGGTTCATATATGCTATATCAAACTTCAGAATCAATCTGAAGCTTTCTTCTCTACATGTAATAGAATCCATATTATTTATGATATATATTTTAACTATTCTTTTTCAAATTAAATAATATACTTTATTAGCATTTCTGGTACTTCTCCACCAAATCTCTCTCATCTACAAGTCTTATGGTATATGACAAAATCATCCCCAAATAAGTGGTGTTTCACATGTGATGAGCTGATTGATTCTGATAAAAGACTAAGTCCTGGGAAACATTCTTATTCTTCTCACTGTGTTTTGGTGTTTATGAACCTACATAGAGGTTACAGCCCTGGGCTGCTATGGGAAGGCTTTATTAACTCTTCCTTTCCATTCTGCTATCCAGAATAAATGACAACTTTTGCCCCTATTGTACCATGTACAAAGTTGTACTAGGCAATTTATAAAGACTTTACGTGTATGTCTGCTTCCCCACATTAGACTATAATGCCTGAGGGCTCAAACTGTGTCTTATTTCTCTGTAAAGTCTCACCGCCTAACAGAACACCTAGTAATAACCAGTGCTTAATAAATGCTTTTTAAAATTTAATTATATAAAGGCTTATATATCAACACATTTCAAGTTGAGGGCAGAGTCACCTCTTTTGAAAATGACATTTATGCTGTTTCTTCCTTCCTTCTTTGAGATAGACAGCTACAAACCCAAATCGAACTTTTCAGGTCAATCTTGTATGCTGGACACAGTATCAATTCAAATGTGTGTAGAAACTAAAAGTCTTGCCTGAATCATCTTCTCTAAGTACTTTAACATATTTTCTATCCAATTATCTTCAACGAGATCTTTATCCCTTAACATTGTGCAATCATCTTTTATGTCACTCACCTCCTGTAAGAACTTGTCTGCACAGAGATCAACTATCAGCACCTAAGGAATAAAAGAGCCAGGCAAGTTCAACCAGAGACATTCACAGACAAATTCATGAAGCACTGTTGAATCAGGAAGGGGTTTTGATTCTTTTAGGCAGTGGAAATAATTTTTTAAAAGATTAACTGTAGAGGACCAGCAGATGGTATAATAGTTATGTTACTGGACTCGCACAATAGTCATTCATGGCTTAAAACTCAAACCAGGTGCGTGTGCACGTGTGCTCAAGATCTGGCGAGGAGAATGGAGAAGGGACTGTGGTGTAGCCATCCCTCCTGGGGGGTGATTTCTTACTTTCTGTCTCTCTGGCAAGGGAATGTGCCCTAAAGCAAAAATCTCTCTCTCAAAAAAAAGTAATAACTCTGGGGCCAGCAGATGATGTGGTGATTGAGACACTGGACTCAACATGTGGCTCCACAGTTCAAGTCCTGGACCTGGCAACTTGCTTTCTCTCCTGCTCTCTCTGGTGAGTGCACATGACCTGTAGCAAATTAAAAAATAATGATAAATAAAATTAAATAAATGATTCTTCTAAAAAATTAACTCAAAATTGTAGCCCATTTAAAAGTTAACCTATCGGACCAGCAGGTGGCATGGTGGTTAAGGCACTGGAACTCCCACATGGCTAACTGTGGTTCAAGTCCTGGGCCTGATGGCTTGCTTTCTCCCTCTCCCTCTCTCTCTTTCTCTGGCAAAACTCATGTGAAATAATATATTAAATAAATTATTCTTTTTAAAAAAGAAAGTTAACATATCAACACAATAGCAAATAAATTGCAAGTAAAAAAAATGATGGTATGCACATCCACAGACTAAAGAAATTTAAAAACGTATCAACCAAATGTGGGGTTAGCAGGTGGCATGGAGGTTAAGGCGCTAGATCTCATGTGGCCAGCTTTGTGGTTTGAGTCCTGGACCTGTTGGCTTGAGAATCATGGTAGGTACAAGTGTATGCATGCCCAAAATCCCAAGAGAAGAGTGGTAGATCAGGAATTGCGGCATGGCCATTCCCCCGGGAGGGGAGGGTGACTTCTCATTTTCTCTCTGTCTGTCTGTCTCTGGTGAGTACATGTGCCCTGTAGCAAACAAACAAATAAGTATATGAGACAACTGGAGATTTGAAACTGGATTTTTCTCATATTAAAGAATTATTAAAATTTTCAGATGCGTTGAAGGTATTGCAGTTATGTTTAAAATGTCCTTATGAGGGCTAGCATGGTGGTTAAGGGGCTGGATCCCACATGGCCAATTGTTTGGATCAAGTCTTAGACCTAGCAGCCTGAAAAACATGCCCAAAATGTGCATACATGCCCAATGTCCAAAGAGGAGAATGGAAGAGAAGGGACTGTGGTGTGGCCATCCCCTGTGAGGGGTAATTTCTCACTTTCTTTCTCTTTCCCCCCTCTGGTAGGCCCATGTGCCCTATAGCAAAAACTAAACAACCACCACCAAAATATGCCAGGCACACATGAGTCCATGCCCAAAATCCCAAAATGAGGAAGAGATGAAGAAGGAATGATTGGAGCATGACTATTCCCCATGGAGGCTGCTTTCTCACTTTTTTTAAAAAAAGAATTATTTATTTTTTTAATTCCATTTGTTATTATTTTTTTACTAGAGGGAGACAGAGAGATAAAGAGAAAGGGAGAAAGCAAATCGCCAGATCTGGGACTCGAATCATGGTTGGCCATGTGGGAATCCGGTGCCTTTAACCACCACGCTACCTGCTGGCCCCACTTTCTCACTTCTCCTTGCTCTCCCTCTGTATTTCTCTGGCAAAAATTAAATTTAAAAAGTCCTTAAGTATAATATACAATATACTGTAATTTAGAAATAAAATTATGTTAGAATATGCTTCCATGTATTATGGGAGAGAAGAAAGTGTAAGGATAAAGACTGTTCATGACTTGATAGGTATTGAATTTGGGTGACTGGTATGCAATATTCATTTCACTTTTTTCTTTACCTTTTTTTTTTTTTTCAAAGTGTTGCCAGAGAGTACATGTGTTCACCAGAAAGAGAAACAGCAGGGAGGAGGGGAGGAGAAAACAGCCCTCATAGGGAACAGTCATGCCACAATACCTTCTCCTCCATTTCTAAGCCTCCTTCGAGATTCTGGGTGCACGTGTGCAGGTACACACACACTTGGTGTGTTTCTCAAGTTGCCAGGTCTGGGACTAGAACTGCGTAGAAAGTCAAGTGGGATCCAGCTGTCATAATCATCACCAGCTTGCCTTCTGTTTACTTTTATATGTGTTTGAAATTTTCCATAACAAAAAGTTTTTATTTACTTATTTTTACTGCCAGAGGGTGTATGCACTTTATAGGAAGAAAAAGAAAGAAAAGCATCACCAGTGGAGCACAGTCATACCACAATCCTTTCTCCTCCATTTCTCCATCCCATCAGATTTGTAGGTATGCACACACAGCTTCCATCTTTTTCATGCCACCAGGGCTGGGATTTGAACCCTGTTGGCCATGTGGAATCTGGATACCTATGTACAGCACTTAACAACTGTGCTACAGAGAGACAGAGAAAAAGAAAGAGTCCCCAAGAAGGCTTGGTCACATTGAAATCCCTTCTCCATCCTTTTGGAATCTTGGGGTACACATGCACATGTGCCTGGCATGGTTTTGAAGCTACTACATTGAGATAGAACCATGTGGACCTGGCTCCCATAACCACCAGACTGCAGGGCCAGCCCCCAGAAAGTTGTGTTTTTTGTTTTTGTTTTTTTAAATAGAAAAGTTAAAGTTAATGCAGCCAAGTGTGGGGAAGAATAATCTTTTTACTAAGTGGTATTGGCACAGGTAGCTTTCAAAAAACAAAAATTCCTACCTCATATTATTCATACAAAAATCAAGTTCTAGGTGCATTCAGAACAAAAAGTGAAAGGCAAGGGACCAGCAGATGGCATAATGGTTATGTCGCTGGATTCCCACATAGTCTACCATGGTTCAAGTCCAGGACCCAGCAGCTTAAAACTCATGCTGGGCACATGTGCATGAGTGCCCAAAATCCTGAGAAGAGACTAGAGGAGAAGGGATTTTGGCATGGTCATCTCTCTGGGGTGTAATTTCTCACTTTCTGTCTCTCAGCCTCTCCAGTGAGCACATGCACCCTATAGTAAAAATCTCTCTAAAAGAAAAAGTCAAAGGGGGAACCAGCAGTTAGCGTAATGGCTATGTCGCTGGACTCCCATGTAGTCGACCGCGGTTCGCGTCCTGGACCCGGTGGCTTAAAACTCACGCCGGGCGCGTGTGCGTGCGTGCCCAAGATCCCGAGAGGAGAATGGAGGAGAAGGGATTGCGGCGTGACCATCCCCCCTGGGGGGTGATTTCTCGCTTTCTGTCTCTACGTCTCTCTCTGTCTGTCTGGCGAGCGCACGCGCCCTATAGCGAAAAACCTCTCCAAAAAAAAAAAAGAAAAAGTCAAAGGCAAAATAACAAAGGTTCTAGATGATAAAGCAGGAGGATAGTTTCATGAAGTTAATATGACTCAGAACTTAACTAGCTCATAAAAAACACCAGCCCTAAGGGTACATGCACTTACCAGAGAGAAGGACAGAAAGAGTGAAAGCAACCCCCAATGGGGTATGGTCATGCTGCAATCCCTTCTCCTTTGTTTCTCCATCTTTTAGGATTAGGGGGATGCACACACACACATGCCTAGCATGTTTCTCAAGCCACCAGTATTGGGATTTGAACTGCATGATTGGTCATGTGGGATTTGGCTTAGCTACCAGGCCACAGGGCTGGCTGAATGAATAATTTTTTTTTAAGAGAGATTTTTGCTATAGGACACATGCACTCTCTGGAGAGACAGAGAGTCAGAAAGTGAGAAATCACCCCCTGGTTACACTGCAATCTCTTTTCTCCATTTTCCTCTCGGGATTTTGGGCATATAAACACATGTGCCTGGTGTGAATTTTAAGCCACTGGGTCCAGGACTCAAACCATTGTCGACTACATGGGAGTCTAGCCACATAACCATTGTCTGCAGGTCCCTCAATTGATCATTTTATTTTTACTTATTTATTTATTTTAAATTATTATTTTATTTAACTTTATTTATTTTCATTTGACCAGAGAGGGACAGATGGTATATGTGTGTGAGAGAGAGAGAGGGAAAGAGAGAAGGAAAGCTGCCAGGTCTGGGACTTGAACCACAGTTGGCCATGTGGGAGTCCAGTGCCCTTAGCCACCATGCCACCTGTTGTCCCTTCAATTGATAATTTTAACCACATTAACATAAAGAGCTTTAATGTACCATTTTAGAAAATGAAAAAGAAAGCCACACAGAAAGGGGCTGGTGTCCAGAATATAAAAAGATATTTTATACATCATAAGAGGGTAAACAATCCAATGGAAAGACAGACCATGAGTTTTTACAAATGATGATATTCAAATGGTCAATAAACATAGAGAAGGCTGTGCAGCCTCAACAGCAATCAAGGAATGCAAATTAAACCACAATGAGAATACAACTACATACCCACCAAATAGGCTAAATTACACAAACTGAAAACTAAGTGTTCGTGAGGATGTGGAACAAAAAAACTTTCATACGCTGTTGGGAGCTTAAATTGGCACAACTACTTCGGGGAAAAAGTTTGACTTTATTTACCAAAGTTGAAAATATGCTGTGACCCAACAATTCAGTTTCCAAGTAAACACCCATAGAACTGCATGCACATATGTACCAAGGGTTATATACAAGACTACAAATCAGCATTAATAACCCAAACTGAAAGCAAATCATATGTTCATCAACTGTATAAGAATGTATAAGAATATTGTGGTATATTCACACAATAAAATACTATACTATATAGCATACTACAGAATAGCCAAACTACAGTTAAATTTGTCATCCTAGATGAGACTGGCACCATAGATTAGTGGTTAAGGGAGCCAGATCCCATAAGGCCAACTGTATGGTTTGAATCCTAGCCCTGATGGCTAGAAAAAATACACTAGGCCCGTGTGTACATGCATACCCCAAATCCCAATGGGATAGAAAATGGAGAAGAAGGGATTGCAGTGTCACCACAAGCCATTGTGGTATGCTTTTTCATTCTGCTTCTCTCTGGCAAGCACACACACCCTCTGTCAATTAAAAACAAATTAATCAACACAGAAGATTCTTACAGATAGACATAATACTGAGCAAAAGAAGCTAGATAAGAAATATATATATTATGTAGGTCCACTTATATCAAACTTAAAACAGAAGAAGTTGAGTAACACTGTCTAGAGGATGCAAGCCTAACAGATACAACTGTAAAGAAAAACTGTGAGTACTGTAAAAATCATTCATTCATTCCTTTTATGAGAGATGAGGAAGGGAATGAAAATTAGAAGGCAGTATCATGGGGATTTCTGGGTGCTGGCCTTCATCCTGCAAGGTTTCCATCCATTCTAATGCTGATTATGTAAATGTGCTCTTTGTGACAATTCACTAAGCTGGACATTTTGTTTTGGACATTTATCTATACATGAGTTATATGTGAAACAATTGTTAAAATAATTACTTTTTTTAGTTTGCTATAAGCATGTACACTCACTACTCACTAGTAAGAGACAGAAAGAGCGAGAGAAAGTGGGAAATCACCCCTCCAGGGGTGATGGCCACACCACAATCCCTTTTTTTTTAAAAGAATCTTTCTCTCTCTCTCTCTCTCTCTCTCTCTCTTTCTCTTTCTTTCTTTCTTTCCCTCCACCCCCTCTCTCTTTTCTTTCTTTCTTTTGGTTCACGTCCCAGACCCGGTGGCTTAAACTCTCGCCAGGCATGTGAAATTTTTTCTTTTTATGCTCTGGAAGAGTAATAACATAGGAATTATCGGGACCAGCACTTGGCGTAATGGCTATGTTGCTGGATTCCCATGAAGTCAACCGTGGTTCGAGTCCTGGACCAGGTGGCTTAAACTCACACCAGGTGCGTGTGCATGCATGCCCAAGATCCCGAGAGGAAAATGGAGAAGGGATTGTAGTGTGGCCATCCCCCCTAGGGGGTGATTTCTCGCTTTCTGTCTCTCTGTCTTTCTTATGAGCACATGTGCTCTATAGCAAAAACCTCTCAAAATAAATAAATAAATAAATAAAATAAAAAATAAACAAACAAATAAATATTCTTTTTTTTAAAAAAAGAAAGAAAGCCACCGGGTCCAGGCCTCGAACCGCAGTCAGCCATATGGGAGTACAGTGTCCTAAACCACCATGCCACCTGCTGGCCCCCACACCACAATCCCTTCTCCTCTAGTCTCCCCTCTGGATTTTGGGCACATACACACATGTACCCAGCATGCTTTTCAAGCTGCTAGGTTTGGGACTCCTGTGCAGTCAGCCATGTGGGATCCAGCTGCCTTAACTACCATGCCACTGGCTGACGTGAAACAATTCTTTTTTTGTTTTGTTTTTGTGTGCTCACAGGAGAGACAGAGACAGAGACAGAGAGAGAGGGAGAGAGAGAAAGGAAAAAATGAGAGAGAAAGAGAGAGGGAAAGGAAAAAATTACCCCAAGGGGGGATGGCCATGCTGCAATCCTTTCTCCACTCTCCTCCATGCCACCTGCCAGCCCGCTGAAACAATTTTTTAATTTTATAACTTTTGCCATAGGATACATGTGCTCTCTGGAGACAAAGAAAGTGAGAAATAACCCTCTGCGGAGAATGTCCACACTGCAATCCCTTCTCCTCCGATCTCCTTTCAGGATTTTAAGCACATATGCACAGGCACCCAGCATGATTTTCAAGCTGCAGAGTCCAGCATGTGAACCGTAGTTGGCCATGTGGGAATCCCACATCTTAACCACCACATCACCTGCTGCCCTCTGCCACCTCAAAACATTTTTTTTTTAAGTTAACCCAGAATAACGTTTGTGCTTGACCTGGAAAAAAAAAAAAGACCTACCCTTTAGAATAACAAGAATGAGCCCATGGCCCATTACTGTAGCACAACTTCAGATTCATGTGTACTATAGAATTTTTCTCACTTTAATAAAAATATACCAAAATAGGATAGCATAATATATTAATAACAGAGATAGAAACATTAATGATAACTCCACCACTGATAAAGATCACTTATTTTCACTTGTCAGTGCTCCAATGTTTGGTATCCACAGATACCATTTTTCCCCATCTTACCTCTTCAATGGGTAGGTCCTGGAGCTGTGGTAAGGAGCACGACAGAATCCCAATGAGGAATGGAGTGGGTGAGCACACAATGTCAATCATAGACACTGGCAGGACTGGGATGTAGGTGTGCTGCCAGGTGAATGGATACAGTGTAGCGACCACGGCATGGCCACATTTCGACAGGGTGCTAGCAAGGAGAAAGTAAATGGTGTCACATACAGATCAACACATGGAGGATGTTTCCGATATTACAGTAATTACAAATTGATACCAGTTAATGATCACAGATGAACAACTCTATGAATAAAGACCTACTGGGAACCAGCAGTTAGCGTAATGGCTATGTCGCTGGACTCCCACGTAGTAGACCACGGTTCGCGTCCCAGACCGGGTGGCTTAAAACTCATGCCGGGCGCGTGTGCGTGCGTGCCCAAGATCCCAAGAGGAGAATGGAGGAGAAGGGATTGTGGCGTGACCATCCCCCCTGGGGGGTGATTTCTCGCTTTCTGTCTCTATGTCTCTCTCTGTCTGTCTGGCGAGCGCACGCGCCCTATAGCAAAAAAAGAAAAAAAACCTCTCCAAAAAAAAAAAAAAAGAAAAATAAATAAATAAACAAATAAAGACCTATTAATTTTTTTAAAATTTTATCTAGGAAAGCAACTTTTAACAGTAACTTAAGCAAGATTCATTTAGAAAGAAAATGTATTACAACCCCAAAAAGTCATTGTTACAGCCTGATGCGAACAAATGGCTTTTTGATTACTTACCATTTGGAATTATCTATGTCACTACAGTATTAGGTAATTGAGAGACAAATGCTACATTTTTTAAATATACCCAAATTTTAAAGTACTAAGACTGGGGACCAGCAGATGGCATAATGGTTATGTCACTGGACTCCCACCTGGTCGACTGCGGCTTGAGTCCCAGACCTGGTGGCTTGACATTCACACCAGGTGCTTGTGCGTGTGCACACAAAATCTCAAGAGGAGAATGGAAGAGAAGGTCACTGCGGCGTGGCCATCCCCCATTGGGGGTTATTTCTTGCTTTCTGTCTGTCTCTCCAGCAAGTGCATGTACCCTATAGCAAAAATCTCTCTCTTAAAAAGAAAAAAAAAATAATAAGACCAGCAGTTAGTGTAATGGCTATGTCACTGGATTCTCATGTAGTTGACCACGGTTCTAGTCCCGGACTCGGTTGCTTAAACTCATGCCGGTTGCGTGTGCATGCATGCCCAAGATCCCTAGAGGGGAATGAAGGAGAAAGGACTGTGGTGTGGCCTTCCCTCAGGGGGGTGATTTCTCAATTTTT
Organism: Tupaia tana; assembly: GCA_026018925.1. NCBI lineage: Eukaryota > Metazoa > Chordata > Mammalia > Scandentia > Tupaiidae > Tupaia > Tupaia tana. The sequence continues at coordinate 82,590,231 of JAKSZU010000004.1, forward strand.
GTCTCTCTGTCTGTCTCTCTGTCTTTCTGGTGAGCACACGTGCCCTACAGCAAAAACCTCTCAAAAAAAGAAAAGAAAGAAAGAAAAAAAATAATAAGACTAGTGAAACACCAGTATGGGGACTAGTAGATGGCGTAATGATTATGTTGTTGGACTCCTACATAGTTGACTGCAGTTTGAATCCCGCACCTGGTGGCTTAAAACTCACGCCATGTGTATGTGCGTATGTGCCCAAAATCCCAAAAGGAAAATGGAGAAGAAGGGACTGTGGTGTGGCCATCCCCCCAGGGGGGTGATTTCTCGCTCTCTGTCTCTCTCTGGTGAGTGTGCACACCCTATAGCAAAAATATCTTTGGAAAAAAAAAAAAGAACTAGGAAAAAAATAATCTCTCTCTTAAAAAAATAAAACACACACAGTATGAAGTGACATATTTACTTATTTCTTACCTCAGATTATTGGCAACAAAGATTACCCTCCGCTCTAAAAGGAGAGAGGCACAGACTCGAATGAGATGACACACACTCAGGCACTTAAAGAGACATTCAAAGTCAACATGTTCCAGTCGGGAATCTAATGGTCGGCAGAGTTCAATGGACTGAAACACAAGAATCTGAATCAGGAGAGCTGGTATTTGAAAACCATCCCTAACGACAACACTAATGAATCCCATCTTTCTTCTACAAGTTCAAGAAAGACGGTATACTACAAAAAGTTTGTGAAGTTGCCTACACTAAAGACCCAATAATCTTAAGACTTTATTTTTATGCTATAAATCTGTAATAAAATCCTTTGTTCCACTTGATAACAGAATGTATAATCTTCATTTATAACAATGAAATTGTCATTATGAAGGGGCTCAACCTATGCATGATAAAAAAAATCTCGGGGTTCTGGGTCTAAGATCAACTATCTCATAGATTGACTGGATATTTCTCTAGTCCTTTATAGGAATATAACATATTTGTCACCGTTTATGGAAAAGGTACAACTATACCCTTGGGTTCCTAGGAACTCTTCCTATTAGTGTAAGGCCCACTTTTTGGTGACTATTAGATTTTTTTCAAAATGAGCTAACTTACCTCATCTCCAGCACCAGGGAGGTAGCTCTTAACTGTGATGGTACGTCCAGGAGCTGGGAAAGGGGCTTCTATGACGCTTCGCATGAATGGGTAAACAAGGGCTGGAGACATTTCTCTTCTCTTTTCTACTTCGTCTAAAATCTAACACAAGAAATAAGTTATTTCACTATGGAGTCGGCTCAAAAACATAAAAGAATCCTACTACTAGACCTGCCAAACTTGGTGTATAAACTTGAAAATAATACTGGGGCCGACAGGTGGCGTGGTGATTGAGGGCGCTGGACTCCCTCATGGCCGACCACTGTTCGAGTTCCGAACCTGGCAGCTTTCTTCCCACTTCTCCTCTCTCTCTTACTCTGTTCCTCTCTGGTCAAATTGAAATGGACAAATAAAATAAAGTTAAATAAAAATAATACCAATAGAATTTATGACACATAAGTTTCTGAAATCAATAAAAGCTCACTAAAGCATTATATCGCCAGCGATATCTTTACAAGCCCACAAAAAGATACTAACAGGGAGCCAGTAGATGGCATGAAGTTAAAGTGCTGGATCCCACATGGCTGACTGCAGTTTGAGTCCCAGAACCCCATAGCTTGACAATCACAGTAGGCATGTATGTATCTGTGCCCAAGATCCTGAGAGGAGAATGCAGGAGAAACGTTCATGGTGGCCATTCGCCCAGCGGTGTGTCTCTGTCTGATGAGTGCAAACACTCTATAGCAAAAACTGAAGGAAAAAAAAAAAAGTAAAAGCACTAACAAATGAATTTCTTGCTAGAAAAGGAGCTCCTTTTTATTTCATTGAGGTAAAGGGAAAGAAAGCAACAATGACATGGATATCCTACAACTGGAGTCTAGGAAAGACATAAGACAATATAAGCTTTGAACTGTGTTCTCCTTTCACTGGGAGTTTTAACAAGCCAAAGTAAGGATGATAGAGCAACAGCAGCTGGGTCACAGCTCTAAGTTTAAGCATTTGAGTTTGTGGTTCCTAATCTGTAAATGAGGAACCTTTTTTAAAACTTTTTAAAATTTGCTATAGGGTATGTGTACTCACCAGAGAGAGAGTGAAAGACAGAAAGAGAGAGAGAGAGAAAGAGAATGAGAAAAAGTGAGAAAGCACCCTCCAGAGGGGATAGCCATACTGCAATTCTTTCTCCTCCATTTTCCTCTTGGGATTTTGGGCACACATGTGCACATGCGCAGCGTGTTTCTCAAGCCACAGGTATGGGACTGAACTTTTCGGTCAGCCATGTGGGATCCATGATGTCACCAGCGGGCTCCAATGGGAACCCCTTCTAAAGTAGTATGTGAAAGCCTGTGCACTCAGCAGTGCCTAGTGAAATCATCAGCAACAAAACTTCCTCAGAGCTCAGAGAGAATACCACTTTCATAGCGCCCACTCGCTACTCACCTTAGAAAAGAGATTGAAGCAGCCTAGCCGACTAACCATACAGTATACTTCAGGGAGTCGCTTTCCTTTGCCTTCTGGCTAAAAGGAAAAAAAAAAAAAAAAAAAAAAGGCAGAACAAGTATTAACTAACTTGGACTATTAACATGCTTTTGATACTGTTTGGCACAGAGCAGGCACTAAGGCTCTCATCCTCAATGAGCAATGAAAGACAGGAAAAGTGATAAAGTACAATAAAGTGCTAAAGCTGGCATGATTTGCTCCATTTTGGTGGAGGATCTATGCATGAAGAAAGCCCTCATATGGTTGGTGAGTAATTCAGTGCTCCCTTGACTGGCTCATTCTCCATTCCTCAAATATATGCAGACTGATATTTAGCCACTATGTCAGAGGGTACTTTTCTATTACAAATAAACAGATAAAACAAATTCACACCGCTTCTATTGTGTAACACTCCATGGTTAATCCCCACCTTGCTCTTGCTGTTTAAAGCTAACACGGCTAATCTTGAATACATGGATAATGGAGGTGGCTTCGAACTCATCTAGAGAGAACATTTCTAAGGTTCCTTGTCTAAGTCTATTGTTCTTTGACCAACCCTGTCTGTAACACAAATCTGGTACTCACCAAGAGCTTCTTACAGTAACCAAACCACCGGCTCCCATCTTCACCAGTCAAGACAAAGGAGAATGTTTCACTGAAAGAATGGTCAGTAGTTATATTGAGATCAAGCAACTGCTTATAGCATTACTCATGGAATAAACAACTGAAAATAGGTCCAACAGCAGTCATTTTGAAACCTAAGAGGGGGCATTAATATTATATTTATTGCAAGTCACATTCCTTGTCAGGAATGACAGGCCTTGAGAATATATTGCTTTGTACTAGAGTGAGAGAACAGGTATGGGATTAAGTTGTTGATGCCGTTCCATCTTTTATGTTATTTATCCATTCTAGCCTACTAATCAAGCCCGTTTTCCATTTGTTAAATGTCTATATATAATTGCTTAAATATAGGTAAGCAATTAAGGATTTTATATGCTATTCTCCCCTTCCAAATTATTTTACTTAGTTCATAAAGACCATGAGGAACAGTGACAAAGAATTATTTTCTTCACACATAAAAATCAATATGGAAAAATATTAACTTCTCACTTGAAACAGGGCAAAAGACTACAGATAATTTACAAAAAGACCTAAAAATGCCTGAGAAAGAAACTCAATAATCAAAGAATTCTAAGCTTTTTTAAGAGTTATTTTATTGAGTTTATTACTATTACTTCTTTTTAAAATTTGATCAGAGACACAGAGAGAAAGAAAATGAGAGAGCAAGCTGCCAGGTCCAGGACTCAAAATGTGGTCAGCCACATAGGAATCTAGCACCTTAACCACCATGCCACCTGCCAGCCCCAAGAATTCAAAATTTAAATAAAGAATATTTATATCTGGAGCCAGCAGGTGGCATGGTTGTTAAAGGTGCTGGACTCCTACATGGCTGACCACGGTTTGAGTCCCAGACCTGGCAGCTTGCTTGCTTTCTTTCTCTCTCTCTGTCTTGCTAGGGTCAAATTAAATAAATAAATAACAATAATGATATATAAAATAAACGAAGTAATTCTTTTATTTTTTTCTTTTTTTGGAGAGGTTTTTGCTATAGGGCACAAGTGCTCGCCCGACAGACAGAGAGAGACAGAGAGACAGAGGGAGAGAAATCACCCCCCAGGGGGGATGGCCACGCCGCAATCCCTTCTCCTCCATTCTCCTCTCAGGATCTTGGGCACGTACGCACACGCGCCCGGTGTGAGTTTAAGCCACCGGGTCCGGGACTCGAACCGCGGTGGACTACGTGGGAGTCCAGTGACATAGCCATTACGCTAACTGCTGGTCCCCAAGGAAATAATTCTTAAAAAAACAAACAAACAGAAACAGGATATAGGGGCCAGCAGGTGGCATATTGGTTAAAGGTGCTGGCTTCCCACATGACTGATCATGGTTCGGATCCCGGACCTGGCAGTTTGCTTTCTTGCTTTCCCTTTCTCTCTCTGGTCAAATTAAAATAACAACAACAACAACAACAACAAATGGAAATAAATAATTCTAAAAAGAAAAATTATACACATACACACGGCCAAATATAAAGATGCCCCAAAAAACCTACAGTAATTATTTCTAAGTAACTATACTGGCAGTGATTCCCAGTTCTGCTTCTTATTCACTCTCCTATATGTTCCAAATACTCTAGAATAAACTAAAATATGTAACTCACTGGGGAGAAGTAAACTTGGAGTTGCCAGCCAAAATGAAAGAAAACGCTTATCTGGTTAGCTGCACAAAAGACAATACGAGATCATCAACCTTGATGGCTGAGATGAGGATGGTGATCAGGCCAACTTGGTTCTGAGAGGTAGCAGTTTAGTCTGGAGGCACCATGAGGATGAAGGACAGAGCTGCTTAGGTAACAGCTCACTGGCATGTGATATGGTTCACCTAGTCAAGCTTGTCAGTCTATCATCATCAACAGTTTCGAACCAAGCCATATCTATTTACAAGCAGGATTCAGAAATAATGATGGTTTATTACTTAACATTGGTAATTTCCTCTAGGTCCCTGAAAGAAATTCTTTAATACTTCTCTTCTCAATATACCACACCTCCCAAACTAGAGCCTCCCTTTGTACAAGTTCCACAAGGGAATAATCTGGACTGTAGCTTCGTCCACCAACCTGAAGGAAAAACAAGACAAAGATGTTCTGTTTTCTCTCTGTTTCTACATAGAGTTCCAAGGTCACTTTTTTTTTTTTTAATTTGTTCATTTGGAGGCATTTCTGATTGTAGGTAAAGTAGAACTATTTTTTTCTGCAGAACTGTCACCCTGAAGAGACTCTCAAACTTTTTTCTCTTTGATACTGAAATTATTCTTTCTTTTTTGAGCCCCACATAGGAAATGTTCTAATTCTGTTTCTTCCTTTCCTCCCACTACATCCTTGACCTGGCATGTTGTTCAAGTGGCTTCACTCTGGGCTCTACCCATTTCTCAAATATTTTGATTCTATTTTTTGTAATTCCAACAAATAGAAATCAGATAAAGTTCTCTACTTACCTTTTGAGTTCTGAGGTTGGTACCCAGTCCTTTGAATCAGGAAAACAAAATTTGGGGATAACTTTGAGCCTCTCCTCAGTGTCTTTGGATTGTTTATAGCCATGATCACCCTGAGAAAGATAACACCTTAAGTGACTATAATTCTATTGTAAGTGGAGAACAGAAATAAAAAACTTATTCTGGTCTCCTGAAAAGAGGTCACCAATAAGCCTGAGCAGTTGTCTCAGCATGGTTTTTTTTTTTGGAGAGGTTTTAGCTATAGGGCACGTGCGCTCACCAGACAGACAGAGAGAGACAGAGAGACAGAAAGTGAGAAATCACCCCCCAGGGGGGATGGCCACGCCACAATCCCTTCTCCTCCATTCTCCTCTCGGGATCTTGGGCACGTACGCACACGTGCCCGGTGTGAATTTTAAGCCACCGAGTCCGGGACGTGAACCGCGGTCGACTACATTGGAGTCCAGCGACATAGCCATTACGCTAACTGCTGGTCCCTCTCAGCATGGCTTTGTACTACTTAAAACAGGAAGGCTCAAATTGGAAAGCACTGAAGATGCAAGAGCAGAGTCACTAAGAGTCAAGAATGCTATTTTGACATAGACGTGATACATGTGGAGATCCTATAAGCTATTTAGGCGTGGAAAAGATGATGTAAAAAGTTTCTGTTCTAGAGGTAGGAACTTGTATGCATATGTGTATGTTGTTTTTTTTTTTAGACAAGGTCTCATTGCCTCAGACTCCTGAGTATCCAGAGCTACAGGCACATGTCACCATATCTAGGTTTTTTAGGGTGAGCTAGGAAACAAACCTGGGCCTGCCTGCCATATGGCCTCAGCCTTCCAAGCAGCAGCATCCAGCACACACTACTATGCCTGGGCCTAGATGTGAAACTGTAATTCACAATTCACACACTAGGGGGATCCTACTATTTTTATAAATTTTGGAAAGGAAGATAAATAAAACTCCATTCTACAATACACTGGTAGCAAAAACCTAGTCAGCTCAAGACATTCTCTGATCAATAATATTCCAAGGCACTGTGAAAAAGAAGATGCATGCTATTTAGAAAAAGCACTATTTTTAGAATCCATCCCATATATTATCATTTCCCTTAGCATATAATCTTTGCTATCTAATTACTAGTTTGTGGCTCTCTGTTTAACTTCACTATGAAAGACCCTTTTGTCTTTGATATTATAGTTTAAAAGACAGTCTAAATTTGATTAAACCAAAAGACATTCAGAAATTAGTATGAACTGACCTCTATTAAAAACAAACACCCAGGGCCAGCAGGTAGCAGAGTTAAAGTGCTGGACTCCCACATGGACGACCACGGTTCAAGTCCCAGACCTGGTGGTTTATTTTCTCACTTTCTCTCTCTGTGTGTCCCTCTTTGGTGAGTACATGTGCCCTATGACAAATTTTATAAATATTAATAAATAAAATTAAATAATTTTTTTGAAGTTTAGACCTTTTTTTTTTTAAAAAAAAGCATACCTAAGTTTAATTATCATATTGCTTTTAGATAATAAAAATGACACACTTTTCAATTTATTTCTAAAAAAATTCTGCCAGAAGGTGCTTGACCTTGCCAAAAAGAGACAGCAAGAGAGGAGGAGGAGAGGAAGAAAGCAAATCCCCAATGAGGCATGGTCAAACCACAATCCCTTCTCTTTTGTCTGTAGCACACATGCACACACATTTTTCAAGCCCCAGGGCCTGGGATTAGTACTGTGTGGTTGGCCATGTGGGATCTGACTCCCTTAACCCCTAGGCTATGGGACCCGTCTTGAGAAAAAAAAGACATTAGACATTATTCTGGATCACTTGAATAATAACCTCTTAAAAATGAAAGAGCAAGGACCAGTAGATGGCGTAATAATTATGTTGCTGAATTCCCACATAGTTGATCACAGTTTGAGTCCCAGACCGGCGGCTTAAAATTCATGCCAGGCAGGTCCAGCAGGTGGCGTGGTGGTTAAGGGCACTGGACTCCCACATGGCTGACCAAGGTTCGAGTCCTGGACCTGGCAGCTTGCTTTCTCACTTTCCCTCTTGCTCTTGCTCTGTCCCTCTCTGATCAAATTAAAATAAATGAGTAAGTAGATAAATAAAGTTAAATAAAATAATTCTTAAAAAAGAAAAAAAAAGTCATGCCAGGCACATGTGAGTGCATGACCAAAATCCCAAGAGAAGAACAAAGAAGGGACAAGGGACTACAGCATGGCCACATCCCCTAGGGGATTTCTTGCTTTCTGTCTGTCTCTCTCTCTCTTTTTTTTTTTTTTGGAGAGGTTTTCACTATAGGGCACGTACGCTCGCCAGACAGAGAGAGACATAGAGACATAAAGTGAGAAATCACCCCCCAGGAGGGATGGTCACGCCGCAATCCCTTCTCCTCCATTCTCCTCTCGGGATCTTTGGGCACGCACGCACACGTGCCCAGCATGAGTTTTAAGCCACTGGGTCTGGGACATGAACCACGGTCAACTACGTGGGAGTCCATTGACATAGCCATTACGCTAACTGCTGGTTCCCTGTCTGTCTCTCTTTTGACTCTCTGGTGAGTGCATGCACCCCGTAGCAAAAACCTCTCAAAAAAAAAAAAAAAGCATTGTAACAAAATTTTAATTGTATCATGTCTTTTTTTTAATTGTTAATGATTCATAATTATCTTCACTCAAAGTTTCCTACAATAATCAAAAAGGAACTAGATCAGCTCTTTCCCTCTCTAAAGTACAGAGTTCCCTCTTGAAGTACATAGATGCTAAGTAGCTTATTGAGAGACCTCCCTGACTTACTGCCAGAATCAAATAGATCTTTATGTGGTTTATGGCCTATTAGTTGTAAGAATAATAAAAACAAACAAACAAAAAATTAAGCTCCTCTTCACTTGATTTCTCAGGACTACCTAGATTATATTATTTTATTAGACTATTATGCTACTGTTTCACTAAACAGTGCTGTGACATGTTCCCAGTCTACATTAAGGTATTTTATGATAATTAAACATATTGAAATTCTTTGTTACAGGGATGCTGCCGAGGACTTTTTAAAATTATTATTTTAATTTTTTTTTGCCATAGGATATATACACTCACCAGAGAGGACAGACAAAGAGAGATACAGAGAGACAGGAAGGGCAAAATCACTCCTGGGGGGGATGGCCACGCTGCAACCTCTTCTCAGGATTCTGGGCACGCAAGTACACGAGCCCAGTGTGAGTTTCAAGCCACTGGATCTCGGACTCAAACTATGGTGAGCCATGTGGGAGTCTAGTGCCTTAACCACCATGCCGCCTTTTGGCCCAGAGGACATTATTAAAATGAGACCCCATGCAGGAAATATTTCTTAGATCCTAGTACAGTTGTGCTTCATTAGCTTTTTTTAATGAAACATGTAATTCAGGGTAACAAAACCAAAGTTCTAAATTGGCCAAGCAGACAATAAATGAGAGAAGTGGTCCGAGTAATAATTTAGAAAGTTGGTCCTTTGTTTCCACCAGTTCCACATTTGCAAAATTTTTTTTTTTTTTTGAGAGGTTTTTCGCTATAGGGCGCGTGCGCTCGCCAGACAGACAGAGAGAGACATAGAGACAGAAAGCGAGAAATCACCCCCCAGGGGGGATGGTCACGCCGCAATCCCTTCTCCTCCATTCTTCTCTCGGAATCTTGGGCACACACGCACACGCGCCCGGCGTGAGTTGTAAGCCACCGGGTCCGAGACGCGAACCGCGACTACGTGGGAGTCCAGCGACATAGCCATTACGCTAACTGCTGGTTCCCCACATTTGCAAATTTAACCAACTGGGAATTGAAAATATTTGGGAATAAAAGCAAAACAAAATATACCATAATAAAAAAAAATACAAATTTAAAAATAATATAGAATGCAGGTCAGCTGGTAATGCAAAGGTTAAGGTGGCTGGATCCCACATACTCAGCTGCATGGTTTGAGTCCCGGGCCTGGCAGCTTAAGAAACATGCCAGGCATGTGTGTGTGTCCCCAAAATCCCGAGAGGAGAAAGGAGAAGAGAGGATTGTGGTATGGCCATTCCCCCTGGGTGGTGATTTATTAGTTTCCTCTCTCTCTCTCTCTCTCTCTCTGCAGAGGGTGCATGTACCCTATAGCAAAAACAAACAAACAAACAAACAAACAACAACAAAAACAAAAACCCAAATCACACACACAAAAAATACAATATGTTACCTGTTTACATAATATCGATATTATAAGTAATCTAGAGATGATTTAGACCATACCGGGAGGATGTGTGGAGATTATATGCAAATACTGGGGCCAGCAGATAGAATAATGGTTATGTTGTTGGACTCTCACATAGTCGACAATGGTTCGAGTCCCGGACCCAGCAGCTTAAAACTCACGCTGGGCGTGCATGTGTGTGTGTCCAAAATCCCAAGAGGAGAATGGAGGAGAAGCGATTGTGGTGTGGCTATCCCTCTGGGGGGTGATTTCTCGCTTTCTGTCTCTGTCTCTCTGGTGAGCACATGTGCCCTAAAGCAAAACTCTCTCTCAAACTCCCCTCCCCCCAAAAAAAAACAAACAAAAAATCCCTCAGGTCATATGCAAATACTACATCCTACTCCCACCCCCCAGAGGGCACATGCTTGAGAGAGAGAGAGAAAGAGAGAGAAAGAGAGAGAGAGAGAAAGAACCTCTGAATAGGGCCTAGCCATGTCACAATTCTTTTTTCCTCCATTCTTCTGTCTTGTCAGGGTCTTTGGCATGCACACATGCCTGACAAACTTGGCCTCTGGGACCAAGATTTGAACCAGGGTTGGTCATGTGGGATCTGGTACCCTCTGCACAGGGCGCAACTGCTGTACTGCAGGAACTACTCCATATGCCATTTTATACAAGGGACTGGAGTATCTGAGGATTTTGGTATCTGCTGGGGATCCTGGAATCAATTCCCCATTGACACCCAAATAAATGTCTCTATTCAAAGAGATCATTACTGGGGCCAGCAGGTGGCATAATGGTTAAGACACTGGATTCTTGAATGGCCAACCATGGTTCGAGTCCCGGACCTGACAGCTTGAAACTCATGCTGGATGCATGTGCATGCATGCCCAAAATTCCAGGAAAACAGAGAAGAGGAGCTTGCAGTGTGGCCACCCTCCCGAGGGGCTATTTCTCACTTTCTTTCTCACTGTCTCTCTCCGGCAAATGCACACATACTGTGGCAAAGTCCTTAAAGAAAAGAAGGCATCATACCTTACCATGCCCAGCTACATGGTTCAGAACATACTGCAAAATTAAAATGTAGGTTCCCTTGTTGGAAAGGCTGGAAAAATCAAATTTAAAATAAAATGTAAAACTGTTAACTTTCTTCTGTGGTCTCAACCTATAAAGAGGTTTTTATTTGTTCAAAGTCACAGAGTTATTAATGGCAAATGCAGCATGTTGGCTCAGAATCTATGCTCTAAACCACCATCTTATTTATTTTTTTCCTTCATTAAAGATGACATAATTGGGCTAGCAGATGGCATGGTGGTTAAGGTGCTGGATTCCCACATGGCTGATAGTGGCTCGAGTCCCAGACTGGGCGGCTTAAAAGAATAACAAAAAATACATACATAAATAAATAAATGTTGGGGTCAGTAGGTGGCATGTTGGTTGGGCACTGGACTCTCACATGGCTGACCCTGGTTTGAGACCTGGACCTGGTGACTTGCTTTCTCACTTTCCCTCTCATCAAATTAAAGCAATAATAATACATTAATTAAATTAAATAAAGCTTTAAAAAATTTTAAAATGAGATCATTAAAGCTGTGTAACTTGCTAAAGCTTATTAAATGGCAGGGCCAAAATAAAAAGAACTAATTTGGAGAATGAGCTTATTTTGACTTTCCTCCTTGACTGCAGTTCAACCCTAACACAAGATGTCATCATGGTCACTTATCAGATCCTACAAGTACAGTACAGGTAAAAGCTGGCTGAGGTAATAAAAAACGAGAAGAAATAAATGCACACAGAGACAAGAGGACATTCCTGAATGTCTCTTTCCTCCTTGAACCTACCTTGCTAGGAAACTGTTGTATGACCTGGGGAATGTAGCTTATTCCTGATGGCTTCTTCTGCAAAGACACCACCACAAAAAGTTCAAACAGCTGCTGTTCCTGTAATTCAATAAGATCCCGCTCCAAGGTCTGGTAGTGAGGATTCCTCTTGGAAGACTGCTGTAGTTGTGCTAAACGCTTATGGCGATCTGTAATGAAATCATGGAGCAGTAATTTTCCTCTTAGCCTTCCTTTCCTCTTAGCCTTAGCAGCCAGAGGTCATGACCCATACAGGACTAATCTTCACACAGTCATTACTGAGTCATTGTTAACTAAGCAAGAGCTGCCACACAGACATAACTGTTGGGGCTATGACATCCTTGGGGGATAATCACAGACCCTCAGAAGCATCAGAGAGCCCTACTTCACCTCCAGCCCAAAGCTGGACTGACTTTCCATGCCTGAATTAATACTGTGTGTGTGTCCCAAAACATAGACTTCACGCTTTCTCATCTTTCATGGCGTCACACTAGAACACACAGAAAATGGGGGAAAAGGGCTGGACTTGTGAAAGACGCCTGCGCTGGGAAAGCCAAGAAATCATGATTAATCTGATAAAAGAACAGAATCTCATGGAAAGTAAGTACAGAAAGGAGTTTGATGAAATTAAAACAAAAATGAACCTCACATTAGAGAGTCTATCCTTTTCTCCTCTGTGGCATATGGTACTAAAAATGGATATGTGCTTATATCAATAAAGGATGCTAAGTGCAGGAGGCAAAAACTGAAGTGGAAGAGACATCTATTGGCAGATTATTTTTTAAAAATGAAATTACAGAAGCATATTACTACTTTCATAGTACATGGCAATACCACTCAAAACTGGATTGCATCTATTCTCTGTTCTCATTTATATCCAAATTCAGAATCATTTGGGGTAATCTCCATTAGAGGAAGCTAAAGAAGAAATAATCTACATGTCCCAGAGTTTTGCTTATATGTCCTGAGTCATTGATTGAAAAGACTCATCCTCTGACTAATAATTTTTCTTTTTGGAATATGATGCATTGTACCCCCAAAGAAATTACACTATAGATCACTGTATGTGTGTGTGTGTGTGTATGTGTGTGAAGACTTTTTTGCCATAGGGCGCATGTGCTTGCTGGAAAGAGACAGAGACAGAGAGAGGGAAAGTGAGAAATCACTCCCCAGGGGGAGTAGCCATGCCACAATCCCTTCTTCATCCTTCTCTTCAGATTTTGGGCACCCAAGTACATGTGCCTGTGTAATTTTCATGCCGAGTCCAAGACTTCACCATACTTGGCCACGTGGGATTCCAGCACTTTAACCACTATGCCACCTGCTGATCCCAATCAAAATATTAAGAACACACAAAAATACATTTAGCAATGGCTCCTTAAAGTTATCCAGTACATACAGTGCTCTAGGCAAAGTTTTACCCCAAAGGTCTGAACTCAAATCAAGCAAATTTAGTTCTTGTTTCTCAAGTGGCAACAACACGAACTTAGTCATCTTTACATATTGAGGTTGAACCTGATGATTTAAGTTTCACCTTCAGTTAGGTTACAGAATCCAACACCTGGAGACATTCAGGCGTACTGGAGGAGCACAAGACTATTACTCACGAGCTATGAGTATCAGATTTGCAACTGCCTGTGATGAACCTGGATACTTCCTGTCTCCTTTTTTCATGCCTCAGTGTATCAGCCAGTTAAACTGGAACTACATAACTTGCTGTGACAATTCATTAGATGGACACAGAAAACAATGAAGTGCTTGGACAAATACAGCCACAAATGCATGGTACATTCTATATTTCAACAGAAAGCACACGGCACACTAATTTGGTGTACAATGCCTATGAATAAGAAACAGATAAATGTGTCCTTTCTCAATGTCAGAAATATCAAAGTTACTTAAATAATTATACTTGAGTTACTATGAAAAAATCAGATATGTAATACTAAGTATTGTCTCAGAGGATGATTCACACACTGTTTGGCTGCCGGGAAACTACTGCATATATGTCTGGACATGCAGCTCTGTGCTGCTCCCCTAAGAACATTCCATCCTAAAAACTATACAGGTTGGCTTCCCTCCACTATGGGAGATTTTTTATAATCTCTAACAACTGACAGTGTACTCTTTAGTTTCCTAAATCTCAACAGATTCTGAAAATTAAGAAATCACCTATGACATGAAATTTCACGTAGGGAAAAGCACGCTTAATCATGAAGGTAGGTGCCACTCCACCTATAACCATGCTCATCACGAGAAAGGGAGCAGCCCCACTGACTCACTCACTCTTTGGCAGATACTCGGCATCACTTTCGTTCCCACTGGTTTCACCTGAAAAGAGAGAAAGAGTTTCCATTTGTATGTTCAACAGCTGGAAGCACTGTGTGCCCCAGGTGTGGAGACATGGAGTAAGAAATAAGGAGATGCTGAGCCTTTTCCAACCCTTTAGTTACATCAGGTGGTACAGGGATCCTAAACACACAGTTACAGTATGGGCCCAAAATGGAATCATAAAATGGCCAAGTTTTAATATGGGGACAAAGCAGCTCTGCTGCTTGCTCAGGAGAGACCTCTTGTAGCGGTGGCTCAGCGACTGGCCTGGGCAGCACGACCTAGACCTAAAGCAAAGGCCCTACCATATTCCAGAAAGAGGATAAGATAAAGGATTTTACGGTCCAAAGCCTCTAGACAAAAAAATCTCCTGACCTTCATACCCACTCCGAAATTAAGAAGACCTGGACCATCCAATATGTGCCCCTTCCTATCATAAAGGGAATACAAGCACGACCCACACCTAAAAACAAGCCTGAATAAGGCCCTTCTGGCCCAGATAAAAACCCTTGCCCCGGGACCAGCAGTTAGTATAATGGCTACGTCACTGGACTCCCATGTAGTTGACGGCGGTTCGTGTCCCGGACCTGGTGGCTTAAAACTCACGCCGGGCACGTGTGCATGCGTGCCCAAGATCCCGAGAGGAGAATGGAGGAAAAGGGATTGCAGCGTGGCCTTCCCTCCTGGGGGGGGGGGGGTGATTTCTCGCTTTCTATCTCTCTGTCTCTCTGTCTGTCTGGCAAGCACATGCGCCCTACAGCAAAAAAAAAAAAAAAAAGAAAGAAAAAGAAAAACCCTTGCCCCACTTCCTTGTTGGGAATCCATTTTCTGGGACGCCCTCCTGTCTTCTTGGGAGCTCTGTTTTTCCCTCACTCTCCTTCAATAAACTCCCCACCCTACTATGTCCTCTCTGTATGTCCACATCTCTAATTTTGTATAAGACAAAAACCCATGTCCTGTGCCCCATCACTCCTGCATCGCTGTGTTCCTACGTCATTACGAGAATAAAAAGTTCAGAGAAGAAATTGCTCTATTGCATCTTCTACCCACTTTCAACCTCATGCCTCAGCTCCCCTCTCATTCCCGATTTTAGAAATTACTAGCATTTCGGGACCAGCAGTTTGCGTAATGGCTATGTCGCTGGACTCCCACGTAGTCGACCGCGGTTCGTGTCCCAGACCTGGTGGCTTAAAACTCAGGCCGGGCGCGTGTGCGTGCGTGCCCAAGATCCCGAGAGGAGAATGGAGGAGAAGGGATTGTGGTGTGGCCATCCCCCCTGGAGGGTGATTTCTCGCTTTCTGTCTCTATCAGATTTTAAGTATCTTGAGAATATGGGACTATATTGTCTTCAAGGGAGGGTTTCGTACCACGATCCTGAGCATACAATTTACCAACATCAAAAAAGTTTTTAATAAATTAAAAATTTCTAGAGTAAATCTGAAAAGTTAAAGCAAAATAAGAAAAATGTAAAAAAAGAGAACATCGTTTATTTTTTAAGTAACTTTTTTAAAAAAATTATTTATTTATTTAGTTCTATTTGTTGTTATTATTATTTTAATTCGACCAGAAAGAGTGGGGGGGGGGGGAGAAAGCAAACTGCCAGGTCCAGGACTTGAACCACAGTCAGCCATGTGCGAATCCAGAATCTTTAACCACCATGCCACCTGCCAACCCCAAGAAAATCCTTTAAAAATATCTGGAAAAATAAGACCAAGAAGATGAAAATAAATGTAAATTAGATTATATACAATTACAAAATTTCTTTCTTTTTTTTCTTAGGCTTTTGCCAAAGGCCGTGTGCACTTGCCAGAGAGACACAGAAAGAGACAATGAGAGGGAAAGTGAGAAATCAGCCTCTGGAGGAGAGGGCTACACCACAATCCCTTCTCCATTCTTCGCCTGTGATTTTGGACATGCATGCACTCATGCCCAGTGTGATTTTCAAGCTGCCAGGTTTGGAACTCGAACCATGGTCAGCCATGTGGAAGTCCAGTCCCTTAACCACCATGCCACCTGCTGGCCCCTTAAATTTCTTATTAAAAAATTATTAGTAAATGCAAAAGGTGAACAGTTGGGTTAGTCCCATAGCATATCCATTAATAGTGCCATATCCTTCAAGGCCAACCATAGTTCAAATACAAGATCTGGTGATTTGAAAAACACACCAGGCATATATGTGTGTCCAAAATTCTGGCAAGAGGGAAAAATGGAAGAGAAGGAGCTATAGTGTGACCACACCCCATTGGGGGGCACTTTTTCCCTTTTTCTCTCTGTTTTTCTCTGTCTCTGGTCAGTGCATGTGCCCTCTGGCAACTGGGGGGGAAAAAAAAGATGAACAATAAAATGAGAAAATATAGGGTCATCAGGAACATCATGATGCATTTTTGCACAGAAAAATATGTCATGACTTTCTCAACAACCTAATAATTGTAAACACATTACAAATACAAGGTTAAATTTCTTAACATTCATTTACTTTTAAAAGTACTATTTATTTTATTTAGTAATTTATTTATTTTAATTTGACTAGAGAGAGACACTGGAGGGGATGATAGTAAGAAATAAAACTACTAGGCCCAGGACTTGAACCGTGGTTGGCTATGTCCAGACCCCCAACCACCCCAAGCCACCTGCTGGTCCCCAAGTTTCTTAATATTTAAATAGCTGTAATGAATCAAGAAGAAAAAAACACAACAACAGAAAAAGGACTATTGGTTAGGAATAAGCAATTCATAGAAAAAGATTTATAAATTGTTGGTAAACAATTACTAAAATTCATAATGAAAGAAATAGAAATTAAAACCAGAAATAAGATACAATTTTTTTTCTGTTTTGTCAGAGGATACATGTGCTCACCAGAGAGAGAGAATAAGAGAGAGAACAAGAGACAGATAGAAAGCAACCCCCATAGGAAATGGTCACGCTACAGTTCCTTTTTCTCTATTTCTCCTTTTGGAATTTTGGGCACACACACATGCACATGTGCCTATAGTGTGTTTCTCAAGCCCAGAGTCCAGGACTTGAGGTATGCAGTTGGCCATGTGGGAATCAGCTGCCTAAACCACCATGCCAGACTGGGCCCAAGATACAAATTTTCAAACATGATATTGGCAAAACAACAACAACAACAACAACAACAACAAAGACCCAGAAAGCTTTAGTAAAACACAGTATTAGTAACGATTACATGAAAAAGGCATTATCAAATGATATCTGTACTAACACAAACTGTTACAATCTGTTTTGGGGACAACTGGCAGCAGCTATAAAAAATTTTAAATTCGTATATTCTTTTGTTTTAAAGAATTATTTATTTAATTTTATTTATTCATTCATTCATTTTTATTTGACGAGGGGGGGGGGGAGAGAGAGCAGGAAAACGAGAACGCAAGTTACCAGGTTCAAGACTTAAACTGTGGTGGGACCAGCAGTTAGTGTAATGGCTATGTCGCTGGACTCTCACGTAGTTTACCGTGGTTCACGTCCTGGACCCGGTGGCTTAAAACTCACGCTGGGCGCGTGTGTGTGCATGCCCAAGATCCCGAGAGAACAGAGAAGGGATTGCGGCATGGCCATCCCTCCTGGGGGGTGATTTCTCACTTTCTGTCTCTCTGTCTGTCTGGTGAGCGCATGCGCCCTATAGCAAAAAAAAAAAAAAAAAAAAGACTTAAACTGTGGTCGGCCATGTGGGAGTGTCCAGCACTTTAACCACCATGCTTGGAACATAAATCCACATATTCTTTAAGTCTACTGTTAAGAACTTATTCTACAAGTATGTGTGTTTGTGTGTGTATTTTTAATTTGCTAAAGAGCAGATGTGCTTGCTGGAGACAGAAAAAGAGACAGAGGGAAATGAGGAAGCAATCCCCTTCCCATAAGAGATGGTTACATCACAATTTCTCTTCCGTTTCACCTTTTTTTTTTGGATTTTGGGCATGCACACACATGCACACACTTGTCTTCTAACGGCTGCCAGGTCTGGGATTCAAATTACAGTCAGCTATGTAGGATATAGCTGCCCTAACCATCATGCAGCCGGTCCCAGATATATTCTTATAAATATACAAAAATCTAAGTGAAAGGATGCATACTGAAGCATCGTTTGAAGATACACACACACATACATACATACATACACACACACACACACACACAAACATACCATGAATAAATGGCTTGTGGAAAATGAAATTAAAGTATAAGTTTATTTTGACACTAAATAAAATTCTTTTAAATCAATATACAGTATAACTATGTGGATCTCTACATGTTGATATTGAAAGAACTCTGAAGTACATGAGTGAATTAAACCTTTTTAAAAGATCTTTTTCTTTCTTTCTTTTCTTTCCTCTTTCTTTCTTTCTTTCTTTCTTTCTTTTTTTTTTTTGTGCCATAGGGCTCATATAGTCGCAGGAGACAGGCATTGAGAGAGAAAGTGAAAAATCACCATCCCACCAAGGAGGATGGCTACAGCGCAATCCCTTCTCCTACACTCTCCTCTCAGGATCTTGAGCACACACGCACATGTGCCCAGCGTGAGTTTAAGCCACCGAGTCCAGGACTCGAACCACGGTTGATTACGTGGGAGTTCAGCAACATAGCCATTATGCCAGCTGCTGGTCCCGCCCCTTCATGAACTTTTTGACGTCCTCTCATATACAGGTTTTCTAACCTCAAATAAGTCACCATAAGAAAAAGCATAGTGGGGCTATAAAGATGGGCTCTGAGTCCCATCTGTATCCTTAGCATCAGGTCCCTCTTAGGAGCTTATAAGGTGGCTGAAAAGAAAGAAAAGAAAGGGGGAAGGGAAAAAGAGTGGGACCAGCAGGTGGCATGGTGATTAAGGCACTAGACTCCCACATGGCCAAGCATGGTTTGAGTTCTGGACCTGGAGGCTTGAAAATCTTGCTGGGCATGTGTGCATACCTGCCCAAAATACCAAGACAAGAATGGAGAAGAAGGGACTGCAGCATGGCCATCCCCTCTAGGGGCTGATTTCTCACTTCCCTTCTCTGAATCTGTCTCTCTCCTCTCTGGTGAGCGCACGTACCACATGATAAAAACTAAAAACTAAAAAAAAAAAAAAGAAAAGAAAAGAAAAAAGAAAAGAAAAAGAGCAACTGGAAAACACCTTACAAAAGATCATTTAAATGATTTTACTATAGTCACACCTACAGCTTTTGATGACCTACATTCCAAGACACTGAGTGAAGGCTAAAGGGATTATAAACCAATAAGAAAATCTAACGAGACTCTGTAGGGATCAAAAATGTACTAGATTGTCTTTCTTTTTTAATATGTGACTTCAACACACAGAATTATAATGACAGAGTTGAAAAAGTCATTTTGTAACATCCGAAAACTGAAAGTTAAGAAATGTTTAAGTTGGGATACACTCAGTAAACTCTAGCATGCACTGACTGTCTCACTGTCTCACTCTACTAGGTATTGTTGATACACACACAGAAGCTTAAGGAGAAAAAGGAAAATCTGAGCACTGTGATGATGGAGCCAGGAGACTCCTGGGTGTGAAATTCTTCTATTTAACAGGAGAGTTCATCACTGAGGATAAAAAAATGCAATTTTCTTTGAATCATGCAAAAGAAAAACAAACTTTTAGGGAAGGGTTACAATATAGGAACTGCTCCATTTTTTTGGTGGTGGTGCTAGAAGTTGGCAATTTAGGCTATTGAGGAATTTTTTTGTTTTTAACAATGATCGTTTTAAAAAAGAAGAAAAAGATTTAGCTCTTCAAAAAATCATCTCAGAGAGGCCAGATGGTGGCAAAGTGGTCATACTGCTAGATCCTCAAGGGAAGGTCAAGTTCACATCCTAGTACTGTCGTCAACATCCCAGGTACACGTGGGGGCAGCTGAAATGGGGTGGGGAAATGAGGAATTCAAGAGGACCCTGTTGGGCATGCCTGTTTCATTTGTCTCTCATAGAAAAATAAATAAAAACCTTTATTTTTTTTTATTTAAAAAAATTGCTATAGGGTGTGTGCATTTACTGGAGAGAGAAAGAAATGACTCCCGAGGGGGAATGACCATGCCATAATCCCTTTCTCATTCTCCTCTTGGAATTTTGGGCATGCACCTACATGCACTGGGTGTGTTTTTTAAGTCATCGGGTCTGGAACTTGAATCATGCATTGGGCCATGTGAGATCCAGCCATCTTAACCACCATGCCACTGGCTGGTCCCCTCCCCCTCCAACAAAAATAAAACAAAAGTGATTTTAGAGCCAAACTTACTAAAATGTTCCAAATCCATAAGACACAAAAAGCATACAAATAAAATAAGGGATTGGTAATAACCTAGTTAGAGTAGAGTATCTGGAGAGTAGTTATCACTGGACTGCTGCCAATCTGGGGAAATCATGTTTTACAAGCACGTGTCCTGGCCCCAGTGTCTTTCTATTTTGTATAATTTGCAATTTATACTTTATTTCCTTATTTATGAAAGAGTCACAATAACATCTGCCACACAAAGAATTACAGCTTGTTCCTCAAAGTTTCAAGTGTCAGAATTAGACGATGAGAGCTGGTGAGGCCTAGTGGGCGTAAATGGATGCAGTGACTGCATCATGGAGGCAACGGTCTCATGAATAGATCAGTGATGTCTCCTGAAGCCCAGTCAGTCCTAGCTCTCATGAAGAGAGGTTAGTTCTTGAGAGCTGGCTATTATAAAATAAAAGCTATCAGAAGATCTCTCTCCCCCCCCCCACCCCCATGCCTGTCATCCTGTATGCTTCTTCTGGCCATGTTGTAGGCCAGCCTGATGTTAGGTTTATACCTTTGTACTTCACAAGTTAGTAAATGAATGATTCTTTGTAAATCACCCAGTCTTGGGTATCTCTGTTAGCAACACAAAAATAGACTAAGACACAGGGTTATGTAGAGAATTAATAATAATGTATCAGAAAATATACAGCACAGAATTTCATATCCATTTTTATTTTATCTAGTTCTGCAACATGCAGATAAAAACCTCCAACAATATCCTTGTTGAGGATAAGGAAACACAGGGACAAAACAAACTGCTAAAAATCAAGGTTTGAGAAAAACTACCACTGGTGACAGAAAAGAGTAAGATTTTGTGAAACCATGTTCCTGGACTCAGTCTATGCTTCCTGCTCTGGTTTAGCTTCTTCATCTGTAAAATTGAAGGAGTCCTCACTTCCTAGTATAGTCATGTGTTATGTATGAGATGAAGTATATAAAGAAATGATTACTTCCTTCAATAAATGGTAGCTATTGCTAATAATAGTAACCAGAGGCTGGACAGAGCTGAGTAGTAACATAATTCTCTGTGAGCTGACCCACATGGGAAGGTCTTGAGTTCACTTCTGGAGATCTCCCTGACTATGCTGGGCACATGCATGCCCGTAATCTAAAGCTGACTTAACTGTGAGAGGACCCCTTCGGGTGCCCGTCGCTCTGTCTCTCTTCAGTTTATGGAAGAAGAAAGAGAAAAAAAAAAAGATAACTAGAAGTATCTTCCCCAGAGAAGACTGAGACACGTTTTAATAACTGCCTTTGAGAATATGAACAACTGATTTTAATCATCACAGAGTGAAAAAAATCTTAAGTTGTATCACCGAAGAATTTATTTTTAGACAATAAGTTGTTTGAATATAGTTGTTAGGTTTGAAAGAGGTAATGAAAATTTTTTGTCTTTGGAAGTCTACAAAAAAGTAGATATATTCTCCTCTAGTATGACTTGGCTTTTTTATTACTCATGAATCTTATAAACAAAAATTGCTAAATTCTACATATTTTTTGCCAGACAACCAAACTAAGAGTCTCATATGCATTCTGAAGACAATTCTAGTAATTCATTATGAATGCTGAAAGTTTCCTTTTTTTTTTTTTTTTAAAGTTTATTTCCCTCTTCGAGTGAGAGAATGAGAAAAAGACAGAGGCAGAGACAATACCCTTCCAACAAGGTCTTTTTGTTTTTAAGAATTATTTATTTGATTTTATTTATCATTATTACAACTTTTTTTTTTTTTTAACTTTATCAGAGACAGACAGGGAAAGTGAGAAAACAAATTGCCAGGTCTGAGACTCAAACTATTGTCAGCCAGGTGGAAGTCCAGTGCCTTTAACCACCATGCCACCTACTGGCCCCCAACAAGGTCTTGATGTCATGATCTAATCCTAGCCTTTGCCAGCTCTGGACTGTGGGCACATATGTGCCAGGTGTACTCAGGGAGGTGTCCAAATGTAAACCTGAAACCTTCCCACATGGGTCAGTCTAATAGAGTGTGTATTTTACCACTGCCCCACCATCCAGCCCTCTGAGTGTGGAAAGTTTCTTAATTAAGACAATGTAGCCCACGAACTGATGAGTGGTTAGAAAAACTGTGGCACATATACTCAATGGAATACTATTCATCCATAAAAAACAACAAAACTCTGGCTTTTGAAAGGAAGTGGATGAATATGGAAGACTTACTGCTGAGTGAAGCAAGTCATACTATGAAGGAGAGGCATTGTATGTCCCCACTTAATATATACCAAGTGTCTGCACTCTAAATGTGTGTGTGTGTGTGTATATATATATATTTGAAACCATACTGCTTCTGTTGTTATAGAGTCATAAAATTATACAAAATTATAAGACATATTTTGAACATTATCTTTAAAATTCAGTATTTTAAAATTTCGAAAGTTGTTTGTAAACTGTCAAGAATTATGGAGTATGAGCTAAAATTTTTTGCTATGTAAAGTAAATGTTTGTGGAAAAATGTAAAAATAAATAAATGAAAGAAAAAAAAAGTAGTACACACAGTACCCTTGCGCAACAACAACAACAAGACAATGTAAGTTTTTATCTAGGCATCTTAAGGATAAAGCTTATTAAATGATTACAAGTTGTACCACTTACTTTCAGTCTATATCTACTCAATGTTTTCATTTATCCACTGTGAGTCTATATTGCTAAATAACTATATCAAAGTAGTAGCACAAAATGATGATTCGATCTGCCAGTGAAAATTAGTCTCACTTGTTTATAACTTTTTTTTTTTTGGCACATATGCTCACTGAAGAGAGAAAGAGAGAAGGGGAGGGGACTGAGAAATCACTCTCCATGGGGATAGCCATGCTGCCATTCTTTCTTCATCTCTCCTTTCAGGATTTTGGGCACACACCTATACATGCCCACCATGTATTTCAAGTCACTGGGTCTGGGACTAGAACTGCAAAGTCGGCCACATGGGATCTAGCTGCCTTAACCACCACATAACCAGTAGGCCCCAGAATACAATTCTTACCTTTTGAAGGAGGTGCTTCTTTTCCAGTGTAAGGGTGTAACTTTACCCTCTTCTTCCCTCTCTTAGATTCAAATATGTCATCTATTTTCAATACAAGCTGAAAATAGACCAGAAAAAATAGAAGTTCAAACTCAAAACTCACGTTTCATAGTGATTTTTACTCAGATAAAGGATGTGTTTTTATATATAAAAACTGTTACATTTAAATTTTTTGAATCTAAAATTATATTTTTTAGGAATTATTTATTTGATTTTATTTATTCATTTTATTTTAATTTGATCAGAGAGAGAAAGGGGGGGGAGGGAAAGTGAGAAAGCAAGTCACCAGGTTAGGGACTCAAACCCTGGTAGGCCATGTGGGATGTTCAGCCCCTTAACCACAATGCCACCTGCTGGTCCCAATGATGATCTTTTTTTAAAAAAGAGATCTTTGCCTTAGGGTACGTGCACTTGCCAGAGAGTCAGAGACAGAGACAGTGAGAGGAAAAGTGAGAAATTGCCTCCAAGGGTATGGCCATGCCACAATCCCTTCTTCTCCATTCTCCTCCTGGGACCTTAGGCATGTACACACATGACCGGTGTGAGTTTCAAGTCACCAGGTCCAGGACTCAAACTGTGGTTGGCCACGTGGGAGTCCGGCAACATAATTACTACATTATCTACTGGCCCCTTAAATGATGATCTTCAGTTAGATAAGAATTCTGTTTGGGACCAGCAGTTGGTGTAATGGCTATGTCACTGGAATCCCATGCAGTCAAATGTGGTTCAAGTCCCGGATCCAGTGGCTTAAACTCAAGCTAGGTGCGTGTGCGTGCATGCCCAAGATGCCAAGAAGAAAATGGAGGAGAAGGGATTGCAGTATGGCCATCCCCCCGGGGGGGTGATTTCCTGCTTTCTGTCTCTCTGTCTTTCTAGTGAGTGCACGTGCCCTATATAGCAAAAGCCTCTAAAAAAAAAGAAAGAAAGAAAGAATTTTGTTCTGTAGTAGTAATAAGACCATATAATATCGAGAAAGGTTATCTTATTTTCAGATGAACCCAGCACACACTTAGAGATCCTTGTCACTCCATGTCACAACGTGCAGAAAATATATGTGTACTGTACTCCTTTTTTTTTTTGGAGAGGTTTTCACTATAGGGCGCGTGCACTCGCCAGACAGAGAGAGACATAGAGACAGAAAGCGAGAAATCACCCCCCCAGGGGGTATGGTCACGCCGCAATCCCTTCTCCTCCATTCTCCTCTCGGGATCTTGGGCACGCACGCACACGCGCCCAGCGTGAGTTCTAAGCCACTGGGTCCGGGACGCAAACCGCAGTCGGCTACGTGGGAGTCCAGCGACATAGCCATTACGCTAACTGCTGGTTCCCTGTACTGTACTCCTTACAGGGACCAAGCCTTTATTATTAAATTCAGGTTTTTGTTTGCCCAAGTAGGAAGTGGAACACTCATTCACTTGGAAGGCAAGGCGAGGCTTAGTTATTTCTGATCTCAGGAATTCTCCCTAGAGGAGACAACCACTCTTAGAAAGCTTTTGTCAAAGGGAATACTCTATCTCTCTGCTATTGGGAGTACCAGCATTATAATTTAATTTAGAAATATGTTATAAAATAGGAGATTCTCGAATATACTGAAGAACTAAAGCTATTTTTTTTCTCTTTTGTTTATCAGTCTATACCTCAAGGGAGTAGAACCCAGACCATTTATTTTTAGATTATTATAGAACCACTTCTCTCTATTTGCATTATTCATTAGAATGATTTCTTTGCTGCTGGGAGGTGTATGAGAGAGAGAGGCTGAGAGAGAGACACAGAGAGATGGAAAACACAGACTGGGGTCAAAAAGAAAAGAATTAGTGATCAACTTTTTTTTTTTTTTTTTTTTTTTTTTTTTTTTGAGGCTTTTGCTAGAGGGCACATGCACTTGCCAGACAGACAGAGGGAGACAGACAGAAAGCGAGAAATCACCCCCCAGGGAGCATGGCCACCCCACAATCCCTTCTCCTTCATTCTCCTCTCGGGATCTTGGGCATGCACACATATGCCCCCCAGTGTTGAGCTTAAGCCTCCAGGTCCGGGACTCAAACCTCAGTCGGCTATATGGGAGTCAAACGACATAGCCATTACACCAACTGCTGGTCCCAGTACTGATCAACTTTTTTTTTTTTTTTTTTCTTTTTTTTGCTATAGGGTGCATGCATTCGCAGAAAGACAGAGAGACAGAAAGTGAGAAATCACCCCCCGGGGGGATGGTCACGCCACAATCCCTTCTCCTCCATTCTCCTCTAGGAATCTTGGGCACGCACACGCGCCCAGCGTGAGTTTAGGTCACCGACTGAGGTTGACTACATGGGAGTTCAGTGACATAGCCATTATGCTAACTGCTGGTCCCCTGATCAACTTTTAAAAGGAGGAATTGATTTGTTTTTTTAATGTATATTTTTCTTTTGTCTTAAAATTCCAAATTTCTAAAGTATTAATCCTGATTTAATTTAATGCCGAGAATTACAATAGTTAAAAATACTACAACAAAATACTTTTAAAAATACTTTCAACCAACAAAACTGCTTGAAAAAAATGTCACTTTCTTGTCCTTTTTTCTCTAGCAATTCTGAGAATCATTAAGCAGTGAATCAATCAGAACAGTGCAAAAAAAAAAGTGAGAAACATGTGCTTCCAATATGCAGATTATTCCCATATTTTTGGATGAATTCCTTCTCTGAAAGATTTTTGTAGCTACCACTCAAGTGAAAAACTGCCAATGTTCTTGAATATCATTACAAGAAAGAAATAAAAGAACCCCAAATGAACGGTATCATCAGGGGCTACAGGAAAGATGTATGAGAAATAACATATTTTTAATGTATTAACCCACATGGTATAATTACCAATGTGTGTTTGAAAAGTATAAGCAAATCATACTCAAACATTATAAAGGAAAGGAAAATATCTGTTCTACGAATCTGAGATAAAGTGAAAAATTTTAATTTCCACTATGAGCTAGAAAGAGGGATTACATTTACCCTCTAGTGGTAGAAAACACTGCAGAATTTCTTCCTAAGGAATAATCAAAACTATACTGCTGTATACACTTGACAAGAACAATATAAAACATTAGGAAATGTACACCAGCAAACAATCCCACACAGGCTTCCACAGCAGGGAGAGAAAGGAAGGGTGGGGAAGAGGCATATGGAACTAGATCAGTGATTTTCAAACGATGTGAGCAGTTTCCCTTCCAGGGACAGCTGGAATCATCAAAGGAAAAATAAATGAAAACTCCTTTTCTTTTTTTTTTTTTTCTTTCTTTCTTTCTTTTTTTTAGGGGAGAGGTTTTTTTTTGTTTTTTCTTTTTTTTTTTTTTACTAGAGGGCGTGTGTACTCATCAGAAAGACAGAGACAGACAGAGACAAAGAAAATGAGAAATCAGCCCCCAGTGGGGGTTGGCCACACTGCAATCCTTTCTCCTCCATTCTCCTCTTGGGATCTTGGGCACGCACGCACACACACCCAGCATGAGTTTAAGCCACCGGGTCTGGGACTCAAACTGCAGTCGACTCCATGGGAGTCCAAAGACAGAGCCATTATGCCAACTGTAGGTCTTGAAAACTCCTTTACTTATGGAATGTTGTTACTGAAAATAATCTAAAGCCAAAATTTGTACTGCATATGGAATATCCTAAAAGAGTTTAATCCAAGAAGTCATGGTTAGACATGTAAACAGCCTATTCCTACCCAGCAATCAAGAGGTCATCATATTTTCTTTCTCCCCACATCTCCAAAAGCCTTTGGGAAAATACACAACAGAGGAAGTTGGATCATAGTACTTATAATCACAAGGAGACCAAGCTTCGAGTACTGGCAATCTGCAGTACATAAAACATTGGAATCAAGACTACCAAAATTTCCTATCGCAATTAACACTACAGTCCATAATTCCTAAATATCTGTATCGCATGTTGGATATCCTAAAGGGTTTAGTCCAAGAACCACATCTTCAATGCAGTCCTTGGGCATCTGCATCCTTCCCCGTCAACACATGACTTGTTGTTCCTGGGCGATGTGGGAAGCTGCTCTGTTGCGCCACCATCATCTAAGCATGGAGAGAGCTACTGCAGGATGTAATTCTTCAAACCTCTGACTTTGACATACTCCTCATCATACACAGGGGACTAAATAGCTAACAATTTTTTTTTCACTAAGGGAGATCAGTTTAGTACTTTCAACTTTTCGCATACTAAAGAGGGAGGGGCAGGAAACAGATGAGAAGAACTGAAGTAACTGTGGAACAGAATACTTCCCAAAGAACCAATCAACAGTTACTAAACTGATAACCAGTTGTGCTTTTGTTTAATGTTAAAGGCAGGTACAAAAATTATGTACTAAATTAATACACATAGCTAATTCAGGTGGGATTAAGGAAAGAAATACTGCATTACTTCATTACTGCATAGGCTCTGTATAGTATTTTGTCAATCCTGAAAATTCAACAGAACAAAGTAACATAGAGAATTAAAAAATATTTTCATGTTATGTCTCAAGTCTCTCTCCTAAAAGAAAATCTCTGAGAATAATATTTTGTGGGGGGAGAGGTTTTTGCTATAGGGTGCATGTGCTTGCCAGAGACACAGAGATACAGAAAGCTAGAAATCACCCCCCAGAGGGGATAGCCACGCTGCAATCCCTTCTCCTCCATTCTCCTCTCGGGATCTTGGGCACACATGAGCACACACCTGGTGTGAGTTTAAGCCACTGGGTCCAAGACTTGAACCATGGTTGACTACATGGGAGTCTAGCAACATAGCCATTACTCCAACTACTGGTCTCCCGAGAATAAGTAATATTTTTTAAAAAATTTGCCGGAAGGTGTGTGCACTCACCAGAGAGAGACAGAGAGGAAAGAGAGTAAGTATCCCCCATGGGGAATGGTCACGAGGCAATCTCTTCTCCATTTCTTCCTCCTTTTGGGATTCTGGACATAGACACACACGAGGCTGGCTTGTTTCTCAAACTGCAGAGTCCTGACTCAATTACACAGTTGGCCATATAGGATCCTCCTTAACCACCCTATAAGTAATCTTAATTTCTTCATATTTGTTGCAATGGCTGTAGTTGAGATAATTTACAAGTTTACTGCCTTTTCTCTTTTGAGAAAAAAGCCATTTATTTAGTATGACTACAATCATTTCTATTGCTGAGGAGTAGATTTCTTCTTTCTTCCTCTGAATTGAAAATTCTGCCCCAAATTAATGGCATATACTGGAAATCTGTCAACTCGGGCATAAAACTGAACTCTTACAATTATATAAATGAGTGAGTTAGAACTACACTGAAGCCCGTTGATAGAATGCCCTTTTATATTTGATTCTGGTACTTCCTTATAACAGGCAGCTGGTTTCAATGAGAGGTAGGTCCACCATCTACTATCAATTTTCCAAATCCTTAAAGAAACCCTGGCAAAAGTCATTATGCACTTAACTTGCATAAGCAAAAATTTAATATTTAAGGATGCTTTCTAAATCTTCTAATTCCAGTAGGTTAGTTTTAACATATTAATTACTTCAATCTAAAGTTTATTTACTCTCATTTATGGAAATACTAAAACCTGAGTTGAAGAATGAAAGTAGTAAAGAAGTCCTTACCCTTGGGAGATTTTTCCTTTTCCTGTTTGCAACTTCTCCAGCTCGGAAGAGCTTCCACTCAGTTAAAGTGACAGGCAAAGTGGTATCCTTTGTGAGCTTTGACCGTAAATAAGCTTGTGAGTTCTTCAGTTCCATAGTCTTCCGGTGAAGGAACTGAGGTTTGGGAGGAAGCTAAAACGGGAGAAGGGTAAGGCTAAGATTATCTATAATAGGTAATGCCTGTGGTCTCATAAAAAGTCCAGGTTACATCAGAAAAATATTTATCTTGTTTTTCCTTTAAAATCATCTCAAATGATTTTACTGTACCATAATTTTTTCAGCATTTGTAAATAAGTTTCTAATACAAAATTCTTCTACAATGTAATCAAATTCCCAGAAAACAACAGCTCATAGTCTTCATTTACTCCAGGGAACCTTTGCTTCTAAGGGTCTCAAATGCTCTCAGAAACCAGGCAGGTAATTTAGGCCACAGATTGCGTGATACTAACAGTGAATGATGAGGTCAACAATGAACTGAAAAATTTATGACTGTCTAAAGACACTCATAGTCTCATTTTTTTTTGAAGTGCTAAAACAACAACAAAAACGATAATAAATAAAACCAAAAATTATGTGCTGTCAAGAAAACAAAACCAGCAAAAACACCAGCAGCAGCAATAAACCTAGTTTCAGTGCCTTAGTTTTGGCCTCAGTTAATCTTAACACTTGTGTAGTGATCATTAGCCTGATTCTAATGTTTTCTGCAGTTAGTTCTCTGGTTATACCTTTGGTGCTCTGAAAGTACTTTTAGGGGGTGGTAGCTTCCATGCTGAAGGGGCTCTCCACATGGGTAAAGGCTGCACTGGAATATCCTCATAAGGGTTTTCTTTGGAAGGATCTTAAAAAAAAAAAAAATGAAAAAAAATGTTTAGAGAAACATAATTAAATGGAAACAAGGAACCATAACTAGCAAAATAAATGAAAAACATTATGTTCAGCGTTCTTATTCTACACTGCTGTAGGAAAGTCTCAAGATTAGGGACACTTTATGCTTCAAAAACCACTTAAGGTCCATCTGAGCTAAAAGAATTCGCAAATCACTAGGCTATAGACACCTACTTCTGAACTGAGCAGTCCATTAAACTAATTATAAAGTTAATTAAATAAAATAAGAAATTATACTCAAAAGATTTCGTAATAAAAAGAAAAACCTAGGCCCAGCCATGGTGGTACAGAGTAGTACAACACTCTGCAATGCTGGAAGCCATAAAAAATACTGGAGTTTGATTCTGGGTCAACTGTACATGCTGGGGATACCCATGCATGTGCCAGTGATCCTGGTTGGCTGAAAGGTCTCAGCATGAGACCCTTCTGACGGTGCCATCTTTTTTACTTTCGCTCCCTTTCTCTGTTAAGAAAAATATAAACTTAAAAAAAAGAAAAAGAAAAAACCTACAGCAAGATACGCTTGATGATGGAAGAAAATAACATCCTACAATTAAGTTCACCAAATACATACTCATTAAATATAATTGCAAAGTTGAGAACACCTACATATGATATCCTCATAGATATTGTCTTCAGAGTGTGTGTAATAAAGTGCCGAACCAGAATTTCCTCCAAGTTCATGAATCTTCTGTGAGTTCCGACTTCGAAAGTGCTGAATATCCTCAAATTCAAAGGATTTCCTTTAAAAAGGAGATATATTTCAAAGTTATAGCTTTCAAAACTCCAATTTTCTTTGAACTTGTACTATAGACAGAAATCAGTAAGTAAAAGACTTGTGTGCAAAATTACAAAGGTGTTTCTATCAGAGAACAAAGAATAATAAACTAGGTTTTTATGCCCTATGCACAAAAAACTGGAGGGTTTTGGCCAACCACATTCATGTTCTTCATTGCATTCCTTTATTTATAAGTTCACTCCCTAATGACTAATGGGGCTAAGGCCAGCATTCCTTAAATAAAGTGGAAGAACATATTGCTTCTCTACAGATTCTTAAAGCTGTAACTTGGAAGACTTTCTAATGTTCTTCTGAGTAGACTGTCTTGGATATTACCTATACTTCTTTTTCCTCTTCTTATTTTCCCTCCACATTAATCAACATCTGTATGTTCAAATTAGGACTGTAACCTAAACTGAAACATGAAAATTGGTTTGGAAAGGAAAAAGAAGCTCAACAATCCTGTAAGGATTACAAATCATTACCTGTAGAATAAAAATATACCTTTTAGATCTCCCTCTGATTTTCCCACCATATTTCTTTGGTTCAGGTTCTTGAGAAGAGGCCAAAGAAGATTCTGCACAAGAATTATTTTCACAGTATTTTCTGTCACAGTTTCTTTCTTTATATGGCATAACACCAGATTCAGATAAATATCTGAATGTCCTACGAGGTTTTGGCAAAGGATTTATAGAAGGACCACATTCTTGCCCCTCAGGTTCAGAGTAAATATTTTCTAAGCTTTTGGTTATTCCATATGAACTATCCAGAACTCTGAAATCCAGTTCTTTTTCTGAAGAGTCACAGTGTTCTAAAGCCAAATTTAAGACTTTATCTGGGGGAAGTGCTTCTATTTTCTTCCACAATAACTGTGAGGTATAGAAGTTTCCTGGAGGTAATGAAGTCTCTGAGTCCAAAACAACTTTTTTCCAGCTTTCAATCTGTTGGATCTGAGAACATACCTTGCGGGACTCTGATTCACTTTTCAAGACGTGCGTATCATCATACTCCTGTTTCTCACTTTCATCCTCACTTTGACCATGGATTTTGGCATCTTCATTTATATCTAGAACCTCATTTGGAGAACTGGTTAGATCTGAGTTTTTGCTCTTTCCCTCAGCAACAGCATTTTTCTTAGGAAGAATCTCTCCACGGAAGTTATATCTCACTCCAAAGTCCTTTGCACACCACTTATCTGGATTAGATATACCATTAGTCCTTCCTTCCCACTGAGAAATTTTTTGTTTAATGTTTTTGCAGTGGCTTCTTGACAGTGTCTGAACAGCTGAACGAGAAAAACCAACATCCATGTTCCCAGTTGGGTGCATGACAAGTGATGAATCTCACAAACTTTCCATTACAAGTAACTGTGAAACAGTGTATTCCTTAACCTGTCAGAATCCAACCGATTGCAGCATTTTCTTCTCATATTTAACTTGGACATCTCTTCTTAAAGAGAATCATTTTGATCATCAATCCTTGTTGAAAATGGCAAGAACTCTATTTTGAATAATCCTATTGAAATGAGACAAAAGTACGTTAGCGGCATTTATAATCTCCTAATTTAAACTCCATTAAAACACTGACTGATTACCTATAAACAATTACATTGCATATATAATATGAATGTGTTGTGTATTAAGTAATTAGACTCCAAAAAGTCCTCCTAAGGGGGTGATACAGTATGGAGAAAACCTCACTTGTGGGGCCAGTGTGCGATGTGGTGGTTACAGTGGATGGATTCCACATGGCTGACTGTGTGGTTTGAGTCCTGGACCCAGTGGCTTGAGAAACACAACAGGCCCATGTGTGTGAATATCCCAAAGAGATCCCATGAAAAGAGAGAAGGGATTGCAGTGTGGCTATCCCCTGTGGGGTGTGCTTTCTCACTTCCCCACCCTACCTCTCTTCAGCAAGTGCACACATCCTCTAGCAAATAAAAGTAAAAAAAGAAAGTTTCACTATGATATTTCTCAAATTGTCAGCTTTCTTTCTCTCTTTCTTTCTTTCTTTCTTTCTTTCTTTCTTTCTTTCTTTTTTTTGGGAGAGGTTTTTGCTATAGGGCACGTGCGCTCACCAGAAAGACAGACAGAAACACAGAAAGCGAGAAATCACCCCCCGGGGGGATGGTCACACCACAATCCCTTCTCCTCCATTCTCTCAGGATCATGGGCACGCACGCACACGCACCTGGCATGAGTTTAAGCCACCGGCTCCAGGACTCGAACTGCGGTTGACTACATGGGAGTCCAGTGACATAGCCATTACGCTAACTGCTGGACCCTCAAATTGTCAGCTTTAATGTTCTGCCATATTTAATTTTCTAAAGTTATGTAGAATGAGGTTGTATAAAAGATTACACACAGTAGTATACAATATTACTTTCCAATAAATAACTTCTTTATAAAACCTTCTCTTAAATAAGGATCAATTATTATAAAAAGCATGCATATAGAAGTACATCTCAAATAACCAAAAAGCTTATATATATGTCTAAAGCAAAAGCCAGTTAGTCTAGAAACACACCAATAGCTAATTTCCCCCTCCTGTCCTGCATTGATAGATAATAACAGCCCATGACATACTCTTATTTCAACTTTACTATTCCATATACAGCATGCTGAAGACAATCCAAGGTACCCATTAACTCTCAGTTGCTTTAAATGTAATCATCTATTTTGTCACTGACTGAACTTCCTAAATTTCTGCCACCACACCCTTGACCCCTATTGGCAAAAATACTTACAGTGACTATCACATTCCTTCCTTTCACAAAGAAGGTTTACTCAGGCCCATAAACTGTTTCCTTCATCAAATGTAAAACTTGGCACAAAACTTATCCTACGAAATGAGTAAAGACCTGATCCCAAGTTATACTGCATACTGGTTATAAATAGCAATGATTCAAAACTTCCTGAGGCACGGGTCATCCTTCCTTAAGCTTTGTCTGTGTGGCCTTGATTACCAGACAGGAAAATATCTTAGCCCAGTTCTGTCAGTACAGCTGACCAAAAGTGATAACTACACAACACGAGAAATTTATTCTTGGCAGAGCAATTGCTAATCAGCACTTCTATCAACTTTCACTTAAACCATTCTTTCAAGCCTGTAAGAATGTGTTTTGCCAACAAATAAACTTTGATGACAGTCTGATACGAAGAAAATCATTATTTAAAAAATCTTCAGAAATTAAACTCACATAAGTGAGAAAAAATAATAACAATACCAAAATCTCAATATATCAAAGTTGTTGCGCAGAACTCTTGATAAAAGACTAATATAGAATTTGAAGAGCCAATCAGCTACACTGTTGGTTATTAAAACTCTGAAAATCCAGGTCAGCAGGTGGCGTAGTGGTTAAGGCGCTGGACTCCCTCCCACACGGCTCATCTCAGAGTCTTGGAGAGGGGCTTGAAAATCACACCAGGCACATGTGTGTGTACATGGCCCAAAATTTTAGGGAGAAAATGGAGAAGGAACCGAAGTGTGGACAACCTCCCTGTGGAATAATTTCTCATGTTCTCTCTTACTCTAAATGTCTCCTGCAAGCGCACAGGCTCTATGGCAAAAATCTTAAAAGGAAACAAAAATTATGAAAAGTTTTTCCTTGCTTCTGATGTTTACACAGTGGATTTCTAATGAAATTTTAGGGTGCTTTTGAGATTCAGCTTTTCTTCACTACAGGCAAGATGTGGAGGTTTCTTTCTCTGCTACCAGGAAACCTATAGGTTGGCGGTCCTTGTTACCTTTTATTTATTTTTTCTCAGGTTAATGGGTTTTAAGTGAGTGGGTCAAACTGAGAAGAAAAAGATGAAAATTTTCAGCTAAATTTTTTTAACCTGAAAATTACTGGCAACAAATGGTAAAACCTATAAACTTTACAAATGACATATACTGAGGGTATTTCAGTGACAAGAGAGTAAGTTGCAAAGCAGCATAAGACACTTCCAACAAAGATGTTGGAAGGAGAACTCCTACTTGCTCTTTTTTTTAAAAAAGGAATGATCTATTTTAATTTTATTTATTTATTCACTTATTTATTTTTTTAAATTTTACCAGAGAGAGAAGAGAGAGAGAGAGAGAGAGAGAGAGAGAGAGAGAGAGAGAGAGAGAGAGAAAGTGAAAAAGCAAGTCATCAGGTCTGGGTCTCAAACCGTGGTCAGCCATGGGGGAGTGTCCAGCACCTTAACCACCACGCCATCTGCTGGTCCCCCTACTTGCTTTTGTTGTGTATCTATTAATATTCTGTAGCTTTCAAAAAATGACCAGATTATTTCAAAAATAAAAAAGTTTTAATGCATTTTAATAAGATAGGTAACTGTATTAATAATTTAGAAAGTGTTTTTATAGCTGAATTAACTGTTCCAATTTTTGCCAGATTAATTTACAATGTGGCTTGCTATTCTCATATATAGGCTGTGATTTTGTATACTCCCCCAATAAGAATTAATCAACAAGAATTAATTAAACAAGGGGGGGAACCAGCAGTTAGCGTAATGGCTATGTCGCTGGACTCCCACGTGGTTGACTGCAGTTCGCGTCCCAGACCCGGTGGCTTAAAACTCACGCCGGGCGTGTGTGCGTGCATGCCCAAGATCCCGAGAGGAGAATGGAGGAGAAGGGATTGCGGCGTGACCATCCCCTCTGGGGGGTGATTTCTCGCTTTCTGTCTCTATGTCTCTCTCTGTCTGTCTGGCGAGCACACAAGCCCTATAGCGAAAATCTCTCCAAAAAAAAAAAAAAAAATGCCTCAATTGTGTTCCAACAGACATGTCATGTTTGTCCCTTTAACTCAGCTATATCCTGAGACACCTTGTTCCCCAGTATCTCTCATCCCATGGGTCTCTTAGTCTGTAAGATCCTTTATATCCCATTCCTTAACCCCCCCAATTTCTTGATTTGACCTTCTACCATCAGTGAACATTTTAACCTCTAAGTGCTGGTCCAGCTTTCTAGTCATATTCCCCACAAGCTTTATCTTTTAAAAATTCCCTAAAGCTAACTTAGTCACATAATCCCTAGAGACCATTTTCTCAAGCTTGTCTCAACAGTTTTAACTAAAACAGAGGTTGAGAAAATCTAACATTTTTGACAATTTTAAAAATTGTTTTGTTTCAGGACCTGGCAGGTGTTGTGATGGTTAGGGCACTGGACTCCCACATAGCTGACTGTGGTTCAGGTCCTGGACCTGGTGACTTGCTTTTTCACACACACTCTCTCTCTCTCTGGTCAAATTAAAAAATAATAATAATAAATAAAGTTAAATAATTATAAAAATTGTTTTGTTTCTTCTTTTAATACTACAAAATGACTCAGACTTTTTCAGTTATTAAAATCTATTCAAAAACATCCTACAATTATCTTAGTAGATGCAGAAAAAGCATTTGAAAAAATTCACCCCATTTGTAACTGGAAGAATAAACCCTTTAGAAAATTAGAAATAGAAGAGAATATAACAGTCTGATAAAAGGCACCTAAGAAAAGCTGGAGCTGATATGTTAAGTGGTAAAAGACTGAACACTATTTCCTTAAGATTGGGAAAAAGGCAATGATATCTCTTCTTATGTTTTTTTCTGGCTATAGGGTGTGTACACTCACTAAGGAGAGACAGAGAGAGAGAGAGAGAGAGAGAGAGAGAGAGAGAGAGAGAGAGAGAGAGAGAGGAAGCACCCCTGGGGGAATGACCATGCTACAATCCCCTCTCCTCCATTCTCCTCCAGGATTTGGGGGCATGTACACATTTGTGCCTGGCATGTTTTTCAAGCCTCTCAGTCTGGGACTCAAACTGTGCAGTTGGCCATATCTGATGCAGCTGCCTCAACCACCATGCCACTGGCTGGTCCAGTTTCTCACAGCTTTTATTCAACATAGTATGAAAAGACATAGAAGGAGCCTTCAAAAAGTTCATAGATGAGGGACCAGCAATTGGTGTAATGGCTATATCTCCCATGTAGTCGACCATAGTTCAAATCCTGGACTCGGTGGTTTAAACTCACACCAGGCACGTGTGCGTGCGTGCCCAAGATCCAGAGAGGAGAAGGGATTGTGGTGTGGCCACCCCTGGGGGGTGATTTCTCGCCTTCTGTCTCTCTCTATCTTTCTGGCGAGCGCACACGCCCTATAGCAAAAACCTCCCCCCCCCAAAAAAGTTCATACATAATGCATTTCATGAAAAATACTATGCATGAATTTCAATTTCTATCCACCAAATAAACTAGTACTTTCACTCTGTTTCCCATAAACTTTTTGTAAGTCTCTCTCATTGCAATAAAGGCAAGAAAAATTAAAGGCACACAGATTGAAAAGTAAAATTTTTTGCAAACATGATCATATATGTACAAAATCCTAAGAAATCTGCAGTTAATAAGCTACTAAAGTTTGTAAAAAATTTTAGCAAGGTCTTAGGATACACAGTCCATATATAAGAATTAACTCTATTTCCCACTAACAATAAACAATTGGAAAATAAACTTTAAAACATTAACAATCGCATAAAAACATGAACTACTTAGAAGTGCAAGACTTGAATAATGAAACTATAATATAATGCTGAGGAAAAAATTAAGAATAAATAGAGATACAACATATTAATAAACTGGGAGATTCAATTTTGTTAGGGTATCAAATTCTCTCCAAATTTATCTGCAGATTCAACACAATCCCAATCAAAATCACAGCAAGCTTTGTTGCAGAAATTGACAAGTTGTTATCAAATTTACATGGAAATGCAAAGAATCTAGACTAGCTTAAATAATTTTCAAAGAGAGAATACAACTGGGGGGACATAAACTACCTGACTTCAAGATAAACTACCTGACTTCAAGACTTCTTATAAAGCTACAGTACTCACAACACTGAATATTAATAATGGGTAGTCGAACACATGAGCAGAAGGGCACAGTGTACAGAATCAGACCACAGTTACACACAGCCAGTTGATTTCCATGAAGCTGGGAAAAATAACTTATTTTTTCAATCAACAGCATTGTAATAAATCCTCATGGGGAAAAAATGAACTTCAACCTTTACACACACCATTTGCAAAAATTAATTTGAAATAGATAAAAAACCTAAACATAAAGAGCTTAAACCATAAATTTTTAGAAGAAAAAGTAGAGGGGCTAGCAGATTGCAGTAGCTGGATCCCACGTGGTCAACTGTACAGCTTGAGTTCCAGACCCAGCAGCTTGAAGATCATCCTAAGCACATGTGCGTATGTGCCCAAGATCCGAAAAGAAGAATGGAAGAGAAGGGACTGCAGTGTGGTCATCCTCCTTGAGGAGTGATTTCTCACATTCCCTTTCTGTCTCCATCTCTGACTAGTGCACGTGCCCTACAACAACAACAATAAAGGAAGGAAGGGAAGGGGAGGGGAGGGGAGGGGAGGGGAGGGGAGGGGAGGGGAGAGGGGAGAGGGGAGAGGGGAGAGGGGAGAGGGGAGAGGGGAGAGGGGAGAGGGGAGAGGGGAGAAGGGAAGGGAAGGGAAGGGAAGGGAAGGGAAGGGAAGGGAAGGGAAGGGAAGGGAAGAGAAGAGAGAAAAGAGAAGAAAGAAAAGAAGGAAAAAGGTCTTCTTTAAAAAAATGGAAAACATCTTTGTGACTTTGGGGAAGAAAAGATTTCTTAGGACACAAAAAGCATTAACCATATAGGAAAAAATTTATCATCTGGATTTGGTCAAAATCAAAACTTTCTGCTCATATAAAATACCCAGTACTCTACAGATCGTGCCACCTAGGCTGAGCCTCCATGGACCTTTTGAAGACCCCTCATACATAAAGAACTGTCACACACCTGAATAACATAAACAACACAGCTAAATGTCCCTTTTTTTCTTCTCACTGCTTTTAAGATTTTTGCTATAGGGTGCGTGCACTTGCTGGAGAGACACAGAGACAGAAAGCAAGAAATCACCCCCAGTGGGATGGCCACACCACAATCCCTTCTCCATTCTTCTCTCAGGATCTTGGTCATAC
Organism: Tupaia tana; assembly: GCA_026018925.1. Taxonomy (NCBI): domain Eukaryota; kingdom Metazoa; phylum Chordata; class Mammalia; order Scandentia; family Tupaiidae; genus Tupaia; species Tupaia tana. Next base: position 82,628,809 of record JAKSZU010000004.1, read on the forward strand.
ACACACACACACACACACACACACACACACACACACCCAGCATGAATTTTAAGCCACTGGGTGTGGGGTTCAAACTGCTGTTGACTATGTGGGAGTCCAGCGATAGAACCATTATGCCATCTGCTGATCCCTTCTATAAAGTTATCTTAAAGGTTTGACCTTTGCTACTACTTATGGTGTAAGTCAGTAGTAACAATGATAAAACAAATATATAACCAGCAAATACTAATTTAAAAAAAGAAAAACTGAGACGAGTTGGCTCCTTGGCAAAATAGTTACGTGCTGCTTAGGAAAAGCTGGATCCCACATGGTAATGTTCATATCTATTGGCCCGGTTAGCTGAAATGTGCTAGGCATGCACATGAATGCCCAGGGTCCAATGGGTTGGAGGACTGGAGGAAGAGCATGGCACCACCAAACCCTGTGAAGGGCACTTGTCTCGCTGTCTCTCTCTCTCTCATGTGTGTACATATATGCTATATCATGAATAAAGGAGAAAAATAGGGCTGGTTCTATAGTGCAGTGGTTTAACACTGTGTATTGGGAGCTGTATTCCAATGTGACCAATTGTGGTTTGAATCTCAGCCCTGGCAGCTTGAAAAAAATACTTAGTATATGTGCAAGCATGCCCCAAATTCTGTTGGGATGGAGAAAGGATTATGGTCTGACCACATCTCATCACTGGTGCTTTCTCTAAGACCACATGCCCTTTGGCAATTAAAAAAAGAGAGACTAAATTAAATGGTTGAATAAATAAATAAATCAGTGAAAGATATCATTAAAACTGGGGAAAAGCCAATCATGCAAAGTAGTAAAGCTTTAAAAAAAATCATAGGTGCACACCACCCATCTGTGTTTTTATAGTGCACGCAGGAAATATGGTCATAATTTTGCCACAAAGAGGTCCTGGTTTAAAATAAAATTAAACATACAACTATTTCATGGTATACCAGGGATAAGGTAAAGTTTAGAAAGCCTTAACATAAAGATACAAGGTTTTCCAGTCCGCTTCTAGCTCTGTCTTACCATTTGCCTTGCTCATCCGCTATATACATTCTAGCAATATCAAATAATTTTCAACTACTAGTAGTCCAAAGCTAGAAAGCTGGAGTTACGGAGTTAAATACTACCAGGTTTGGGTCTTGGCTGTGTAACCTTACTCAAATTATTTAATCCTTTTAACCTACTTCTTTACTTGTAGAATGATAATGATTATAGATCATACTTATGGAGCAATTAATGAGCCAGAAATAATTCTACTCACTTATCAATATTAAATCATCTAATTCTTTTAATTCTTTTTTTTTTTTTAACTGCCAGAGGGTCCATGTGCTGGTGAGAGAGAGAGGAATAAAACACTTCTCAGTGGAGAGTGGTCATGCCACAATCCTTTTGCCTCCTTTTCTCCATCCAGTTAGGATTTTGGGCACGCATGCATGCATACATCCCTGGCATATTTTTCAAGCTACAGTGGCCAGGATTCCACTATAAGGATGAGAAAACAGGGACCAGCAGTTGGCATAATGGCTATGTCACTGGACTCCCATGTAGTAGACTGCAGTTCGAGTCTCAGACCCTGTGGCTTAAACTCACGCCAGGCACGTGTGCATGCGTGCCTAAGATCCTGAAAGGAGAATCAAAGAGAAGGGACTGTGGCATGGCCATCCCCCTCTGGGGGGTGATTTCTAGCTTTCTGTCTGTCTGTCTCTCTCTCTGTCTTTCTGGCGAGTGCATGCGCCCTGTAGCAAAAAACTCTCAAAAAAACCCCAAAAAGAAACAAAACAAAAACAAAACAGATGAGGAAATGAGGCACAAAAGGTTAAGAGCTAATACATGGAGTGACCGGCAGATGGCATAATGGTCGCATCACTGGACTTCTATGTAGTCAACAGTTTGAGTCCAGGACCCGGCAGCTTAAAATTCATACCAGGCACGTGTGAGGGTGTGCATACCCAAAATCCCAAGAGGAGAATGGAGGAGAAGGGATTATGGGGGTGATTTCTCGCTTTCTGTCTCTGTGTCTCCAGCAAGTGCACGCACCCTATAGCAAAAATCTCCCTTAAAAAAAAAATAAATAAAAGAACAAATACATGGGATTTTCAAAGACTTCATAGGAGATGTGTATTATAAAAAAACTGTGCAAGGATTTCAAGGATTTTTTGCACCAAAATATACTCGTAGTCTTCCTACAAACTCTTTGAAAGCTACTCATATATGTCTTAGCATCCTCTGCCATAAGAGATATTTGTTTATTTTATAAAGTTATTGTGAAGATTAAATACGAGATGGCTTCAATGAATTGTTCAAGAGGGCCAATATGTGACATGGTGAAGGTGGCTAAATCCCACATGGCTGACTGCACTGCAGTTGGAGAGTCTCAGTCTTGAGAAACCCTTTTGGACCATGTGTGTGCATGCCCCAAATCCAAAAAGGAGAGAAGAATGGAGAAAGGGTTGTGGAATGGCCATTCCCCATAACGGGAGCTTTCTCACTTTCTCTCTCTGCCTTTCTGTTGCTCTCTCTCTAACTCTATCTTACAGGTGAGTGCACACGCCCTCTAGCAAAATTATCAAAAAAAAAAATTATTCAAGAAAGTGCCTAGGATACAATAATTTCTGAATAAATGATAGCTACCTACTATTAATTTCTCTCTGAATACGCCATATACTTTTTTTTGTCTAAGAGACATTTTTGCTATACGGGGCATGCTCTCCAGAGAAACAGACAGAAAGCGAGAAATCACCCCCTGGGGGGGTAGTCATGCCACAATCCCTTCTCCCCCATTGTCCTTTCATGATTTGGGGTATGCGTGCATGTGCATCTAGAGTGAGTTTCAAGCCTCCAAGTCAGGACTCGAACCACAGTCGGCCATGTGGGAGTCCAGTGACTTAACCATTATGCCATCTGCTGGTCCCACCATAAACTTTTAAAACCAGCTGAAAATTTTTCTAAAATTCTCTCCTTAGCCCTTTCCCTAGACTTAACTACTTCTTTATGCTTTAATTATACATATTTTTAAAGAATTATTTTATTTAACTTTATTTATTTATTTATTTTCATTTGACCAGAGAGGAACAGAGTAAGAGAGAAAGGAAAAGTGAGAAAGCAAGCTGCCAGGTCCCAGATTCAAACAGTAGTCAGCCATGTGGGAGTCCAGTGCCCTCAACCACCACGCCACCTGCCGGCCCCTCGATTATACTTATTAATAAATTGTAAGGACCAGCAGTTGGCGTAATGGCTATGTCACTGGACTCCATCTAGTCCACCATGGTTCAATTCCCAGACCCAGTGGTTTAAACTCAAGCTGGGCACCTGTGTGTGCATGCCCAAGATTCTGAGAGGAGAATGTAGAAGGGATTGCAGTGTGGCCATCCCCCCGGGGGGTGATTTCTTGCTGTCTGTCTCTCTGTCTCTCTTTTTCTGGTTAGTGCACACACCCTATAGCAAAAACTTCTATAGTAATCCTTTCCCAATTTTAAATTCCCCTCAAAGTAAATACTTCTGTATTCCTCTGCCATAACCTCAATAATCTCAATATTCTGTAGTCATTCTTGCTGGGGATATGGTGTAGAGGCTGGGGCACTGTATTCCACTGGCAGACAACACAGTTGTTAAGAATCATGCAGGGCACGTGGGAATGTGTGCCCCAAATCCTGAGAATGAAGGAGAAGGAATTGTGGCATGGCCATCCTCCCTGTGGGTGATTTCCTACTTTCCCTCTCTCTCCTTCCTGTCTCTTTGTCTCTGTCTCTCTTTGGCAGGTGCACATCCCTATACCAAGGGGGAGAAAAAAGAAATTCAGGGATGAGCTTGAAAGGGATGTAGCATGAATAGCCAGAGGCAAGTAAAAGCTTCTGCAATACTGTCTTAGAAGACCTGAAGTAAAACTAAATCTCAGAATGCCACTCCTGTACTTGTTACAGCAAACAATGCGTCAGAGAAAAAGTGAACATAGTAAATTCTGCTGAGGGAGAAGAGCAGGCATTTGAACTATTCACATTTGCTCTTTTGAGTTTTCTGATAAGTATATCTATTTTCATTAAAATGTGAATATATTATTTAATTTCCAAAGCCTCTGGATAAATTTTTAATAAAGCCCACAGGAATAAATCTTATTAACAGTGTTCATTGAATTTATCTGAAAATACTTTAAAGCAACTGATAAAGGACCAAACTAAAATAGAAAAAAAAAGCTAGTGTCAAATTGGCTTCTATTTTTCAAACTTTTCTCATCTGTTGACTCTGTCTTGAATAACAAATCTTCAAAGCAAGCACACACAGGATATTAGCCTTTTATCTCACTCCAATCAAAGGAAACAGCCTTATAAGTAACTAAAAATGGCTCTCAAAATAGTAGAGAAACTTTCAAAACCCCTAATATTACTCATAATATACAATATAAATTTCTCAAGCAGTTATTGTGCCTAACTGCAGAAAAAGATATATGAAAGACTCTTTGAAAAACAAATTATTTCACAATTTTCTCAAGTGTATTGAGACATTTGCCATGAGAATTGAGTTTTTTTTTTTTTTTTTTCTAGAGAGATTTTTGCTATAGGACACGTGTGCTCACCAGAGAGTCAAAGAAACAGAAACAAGAAACCACCCCGCAGAGGAGATGGTTGTGCTGCAAACTCTTCTCTTCCATTCTCCTCTCTAGATTTTGGGCATCCTGGAGTGACTTTTAAGCTGACAGGTCCAGGACTCAAACTGCTGTCAACTATATGGGAGTACAACAACAAAACCATTAAGCCATCTGTTGGTCCTTGAGGTTTTTCTTAAGTGAAAGAATGAGGGCCAATAGATGGCATGGTGGTTAAGGCACTGGACTCTGCCACATGACCAACTGCGGTTTGGGTCTTGGACCTGGCGGCTTGCTTTCTAACTTTCTCTCTCTCTCTCCTGTCTCGCTCTGGTGAGTATGTGTGCCCTGCAGCAAATTAAATAATAATAAATATTTCTTAAAAAAATGTACCCTAACAACTAGATCTTGGACTTCTAGCCTCCACAGTTGTACAAATATCAATTTATTTTATTTTTCTTTTTCTTGTTTTAAGAATTATTTTATTGGGAGACCAGCAGTTAGCATAATGGCTATGTCGCTGGACTCCCATGTAGCCGACCACGGTTCAAGTTCCGGACCCGGCGGCTTAAACTCACGCCAGGCGTGTGTGCTTGCGTGCCCAAGATCCTGAGAGGAGAATGGAGGAGAAGGGATTGCGGCGTGGCCATCACCCCTGGGGGGTGATTTCTCGCTTTCTATATCTCTCTGTCTCTCTCTGTCTGTCTGACAAGCGCACGCGCCCTATAGCAAAATAACCTCTCAAAAAAAAAAAAAAAAGAGAATTATTTTTATTTAACTTCATTTATGTATTTATTTATTTTAATTTGATCAGAGAGAAACAGAGTGAGAAAGAGTGAGAGAGAGATAGAGGAAGTGAGAAAGCAAGTCACCAGGTCTGGGACTCAAACCGGAGCTGGCCATGTGGGAGAACAGTGCCCTTAACCATCACATCACCTGCCAGACCTTCCTTTTTTTAAAAAAAAGAATCATCTATCCTTTTTATTTTCCTTCTTCTTTTTTCTCCTTCTTCCCTCTCCCTTCCTCCCTCTTTCTTTCTTTCTTTCTTTCTTTCTTTCTTTCTTTCTTTCTTTCTTTCTTTCCTTCCTTCCTTCCTTCCTTCCTTCCTTCCTTCCTTCCTTCCTTCTCTCTCTCTCTCTCTTTCTTTCTTTCACCAGAGAGAGAAAAAGTGAGAAAACAAGCTGCCAGGTCCAAGACTCAAACCATGGTCAGGTATGTGGGAGTCCATCACCTTAACCATCATGCCACCTGCCAGCCTTATCAATTTCTGTCACATAAGCTACCCAGTCTGTGGTACTTTGTTATAGCAGCCCAAATATAAAGGACCACAGTAATTGACGAGGATAACTCACCAAACTACATAGAGCCAGTGAAAAGCTTCATTGACTGCATCAAAATAGTTATTTGTCAATTCTACTTACCTTAAATTATGCAAGGGTTTTTGTGAAATTTGACTTGTAAATTTCCATTTTTTTCAACGTCTATCCACTGCACTTGCAAATCAATTAAAACAGTATGACTTTAAAAATTTAACAAACTGATTCAAAATCTAAGTGTATAGATATGAGAGTTTTATAGATGACACACATTTCTGCTTGCAACAAGCAGCAATGGATACATTCCCAAATGTCAAATTCTCTCTACAAATCATGTTTCTTTTTTAAAAAAATTATTTTATTATTATTATTAAATTTTGCTACAGGGCATATGAACTCACCAGAGAGAGGCAGAGAGAGAGAGAAAGAGAGAGACAAGGTGAGAAAGCAAACCACCAGGTCCGGGACTCAAACCACAGTGGGCCATATAGGAGTCCAGTGCCTTAACCACCATGCCATCTACTGGCCCCTATAAATCATGTTTCTTAAGAAAAATAATTGGGGCCAGCAGAGTTCAAGTCCTGGACCTCATGACCTGAAAATCACACCGGGCATGTGTGCATGTGCTCTAAATCCCAAGAGGAAAATGGAAGAGAAGGACTGTGGAATGGCCATCCCCCCACTCCGTGGGGGGAGCTGATTTCTTACTCTCCCTTTCACTGTCTCTGCCTCTCTGGCGAATGCACATGCTCAATGGCAAAAAGCTTTAAAAAAAATCTTTGTGATGACAACCACTTATTATAGAAAATCAACAATTTTGAAACGTTTTTTATAAAAAGGAAAATAGTGTGACATATTTTCAGTATGGCAACTTTTAAAAATACCTGTAACACAGGAAACTATTCATAAAATATATTCATGACCATTGTTCTTCTCATTTTCTTTATTTTTAAAATTTTCTCAGAGGGTGCTTATACTTAGCAAAGGGAAACATACAGAGAAAGGGAGAAAGCACCCATGAGTAGGGCATGGTTATGCCACAATCCCTTCTTCATTTCTCTGTCCTGTCAGGACTTAGGGCACACATACACTGGGGCCAATGTGTTATTTAAGTTGCCAGGTCCAGGATTCAAACCATGTAGTAGGCCTTAGGGGATCAAGCTTATATAACTCCTAGGCCACAAGACCAGCCCTGCTTTTCTCATTTTAAAGACTATAATGATTCTATCTTTTAAGATATAATCTGGGGATCAGCAGGTGGTGTGGTGGTTAAGGCACTGGACACTCCCACATGGTCAACCATGGTTCAAGTCCTGGACCTGGTAGCTTGCTTTCTCACTTTCTCTCTCTCTCTCTCTCTCTCTGCCTCTCTATGGTCAAATTAAAATAAATGATGAATAAATTAAATAATTAAAAAAGATATAATCCATAAAGCCATTTACTTGGACACACATAAAAACTGTCATATGCTGCAAAATCTAAAAGTGAACATGTGAGGATGTCAATGTCAACTACTTTTGGGAGGGGAGGAATGTCCACTGCTCTTAAGATTCATTCCTTTTTTGCCATAGGGCACCAGAGAAAGATAGAGAGGGAGAGTGATAAATCACCTCTGAGGGGATAGCCATGCCACAATCCCTTCTTCTCCAGTTTCCTCTTGGGATTTTTGGGCATGTATGTACACATGACTGGCTCGATTTTCCTTTTTCTTTTCTTTAAAGAATGATTTATTTAATTTTATTTATTCATTCACTCATATTTGAATTTGACCAGAGAGAGGGAGAGGAGAAAGTCAGAAAGCAAGCCACCAGGTCCCGGACTTGACCTGTGATCGGCCATGTGAGAGTGTCCGAATGCCTTAATCACCACGCCATCTGCTGCCCACACCACCACCACCCCGCCCAGCCCGGCATGATTTTCAAACTACAAGGTCCGGGACGCAAACTGTGGTCAGTCATGTGGAAGTCCAGTGTCTTAACTACCACGCCACCACCTGGCCCTATACTCAGATTTTTTGTAGTGAGCACATTTAAGATCTTTTAGCAATTTTAAAATGTACAATACAAGGGCCAGCAGGTGGTGTGGTGGTTGGAGTGACTGGACTCCCACATGGCAGACTGCAGTTAGAGTCCTAGACTTAGTGGCTTACTTTCTCACTTTGCCTCTTTCTCTCTGGTGAGAACATTCAAATAATAATAATAAACAAAATAAAATAATTCTTCTAAAAAAGGAAATGTACATTATTTTTGGCTATGCTCACCAGATTACATAAGAGATCTCAAAAACTTATTCCACCTGCTAACCAAAACTTTGGGTCAACATCTCCCCATTTCCTATTCCCTGACTCTGGTGTAAAGTACATGACTAGCGAGGTTATTTACATCTGACAGTTCTTATGCTTCCCTGAATGAGGAAAACATAAACCTAGCAGTGAATGAGAGATATGCACTGCATGTAGGAAGACAGAAGAATGCAATTTAGGAAAACTGTCCCTCTCAGTGTAAATATTAAGGAGGTCAGAAAAGCTGGGCAGCTACCAGAGCAGGATCATCATCTAGGGTTCCAGTTAGCAGTCCAGTACACCATGAAGTTAGCCAAGTTCTCATCAGTATTTATAGAAAAATTTGAAGTCCCTAGGAATATGGCAACAGGCTCTTCAGTTAACCATATCTATTAGCATTTAGGAGATAAATTCCGATTTCCAAAGAGTTTCGTAGAGCCTATACAGGCTTGGAATTTAGATTCCCATGAGCCCAGGAGCCTTTCTGTGCTGGGGCATCCTTATCCAGGTCCTACGAATACAGAGACCAAGTTCTTAGCTACTCCTGCCTCAGCCTATTTGTCTGTCTCCTTTATAAACCTAAGAATTTATTTGGGAAATGCATTCCAGCTCTTATGTGAAAAGTATAAAACTGCCTCATTCATAGAAAATAGGGTATATATTTTACATGGAACAAAACAGAAACATAAGAGGGCAGAGGACTCCCACATGGTGGACTGTGGTCTGAGTCCTGGACCCAGAGACGAAACTCACATTTGGCGCATGTGCATGTGTGCCCAAAATTCTGAGAGGAGAATGGAGAAGCTATTGTGGCATGGCCATACGCCCTGGAGGGTAACTTCTCACTTTCTGTTTCTGTCTCTTTCTCTGGCGAGTGCATATGCCCTACACTAAAAAATCTCTAAACAAACAAACAAAAAAAACCAGAAACATAAAATGTCAATGTCATTATTGGGGCCAGCTGGTGGTGTGGTGGTTTAGAGTGCTAGACTCCCACATGGCCAACCATCATTCGAGTCCCAGACCTAGAGGCTTCCTTTCTCACTTTTTCTCTCTCTGAAAATATTTTTTAAAATAACAAATTTTTTTAAAAGTTAAATAAAATAATTCTTTTTTAAGAAATGTCATTATTGTTCCACCCAAAAAGGATGAGAGCAGTCTAATTTGTACAGTGAGTAATCTAATAGTCAAGATTAGACTCTATCTTAGCTGGTCCACAAAATGATAATCCACTATCTAAATCGCTAATATTTTGCTGGTTTCTCAATCCATTTAGCTGGTTTATAAGTCACTTCCTCCTGTTCTGAGGAAATGTTTGTGAAAGAAATGCAAAGTAATTCAAATCACACCCTTGGACTAAAACACAATAATTACACTAAATAAAAGATTAATATAAAAAGGATAGCCTATAAATTCATGTTTGAACAAATACCAGCATTTAAAAGACATTCAACTAAATTTACCTTAAGAAATGAATTTAAAGGGATCAGCAGTTAGCATAATGGCTATGTCGCTGAACTCCCATGTAATCAACCACGGTTCGAGTTCCAGACCTGGTGGCTTAAACTCACGCCGGGCGCGTGTGCATGTGTGCCCAAGATCCCGAGAGGAGAATGGAGGAGAAGAGATTGTGGCATGGCTATCTCCCCTAGGGGGTGATTTCTCACCTTCTATCTCTCCGTCTCTCTCTGTCTCTCTGGTGAACGCACGCACCCTATAGCAAAAACCTCTCCAAAAAAGAAAAAAAAAAAAAAAAAGAAATGAATTTAAAAAGATATCTTGGGACCAGCAGTTGGTGTAATAACTGTGTCACTGGACTCCCATTTAGTCAACCATGGTTCGAGTTCTGGACTCGGTGGCTTAAATTCATGCCGGATGCGTGTGTGTACATGCCCAAGATCCCGAGAGGAGAATGGAGGAGAAGGAATTGTGGTGTAGCCATCCCCCCTGGGGGGTAATTTCTCGCTTTCTATCTCTGTCTCTCTCTGACTTTCTGGCGAGTGCACACGCCCTGTAACAAAAACCTCTCCAAAGAAAAAAAAAAGGATCTTAAGGGGCCAGCAGGTGTCATGGTGGTTAAAATCCTGGACTTCCATGTGGCTGACTCTGGTTAGAGTACCAAACCTGGCAGCTTGCTTTCTCACCACCGGCTTCTCTGTCTCTTTCTGGTACACACACATGCCCCATAGCAAATTTTAAAATAGTAATAACAATAAATAAAATTAAATTATTATTTAAAAAGAGATACATTGATGGGGCTGGCAAGTGGCATGGTGGTTAAAGGCGCTGGACTCCCACGTGGCCGACCACGGTTCAAGTCTCGGACCTGGTGGCTTGCTTTCTCACTTCCTCTCTCCCTACCTCTCTCTGCTCAAACTGGAAAATAATAATGATAATAATAAATAAAGTTAAATAAAATAAAAAAAGAGATACATTGAAAAAAATTAAAAACATATAACATCAAAGTTTAAAAATATTTCCAAATAATCTCATGATATGATTTATTCCTCACACCATTATTTACTTCTCAAATAGGCTCCATATTTTTTTTTTCTTTTTTTGGAGAGGTTTTTGCTATAGGGCGCGTGCGCTCGCCAGACAGACAGAGAGAGACAGAGAGATAGAAAGCAGGAAATCACCCCCCAGGGGGGATGGCCACGCCGCAATCCCTTCTCCTCCATTCTCCTCTCGGGATCTTGGGCACGCACGCACACGTGCCCGGCGTGAGTTTAAGTCGCTGGGTCCGGGACTCGAACCGCGGTCGACTATGTGGGAGTCCAGTGACATAGCCATTACGCTAACTGCTGGTCCCTCAAATAGGCTCCATATTAACAGGAAAGCATTTACTGTCATCTAATAACATGACTAAGAGCATCGAAATATTATTCACAGACTAATTTGATTCTCTTTTTTAAAATTACTTTATTTTTAAACTTTATTAATTTATTGTAATTTGACCAGAGAGAGACAGAGTGAAATAGAGAGAAACAGAAAGAGACAAAGGGAAAGTGAGAAAGCAAGCTGCCAAGTCTGGGACTTGAACCACGGTCAACCATGTGAGAGTCCAGCGTCTGAACTACCACACCACCTGATTTTCACAGTATTTCTGATCAGCAATGGAACCAAATTATCGACTACCAAATATTTCTAGCAGATAAAATATAAAGAGGAAATCAGGCTGGCTTTGTGGCCTGGTGATTAAGGCACATTGTCAACCCTGCAGTTTTTCCTGGACCTGGCAGCTTGAGACACAGCTCAGGCATGGGTGTGTACATGCCAAAAATCCCAAAAGGAGGGAGAGATGGGGAAGAATGGATTGCAGTGTGACAATTCCCCATAGCGGCAGGGGTGACTTTTTCTACTCTGTCTGACAAGACTCTCTCTGACAAGTACACACGTCCTATGGCCAAAAAAGAAAGAATATATATTTATATATAAATTCAGAAGAGGTATATTTGTACAGCAATGTGGGTTTTTTTTTACCTTCTTTCTTTCTTCCAGGTGAGAGAGACAGAGAAAGAGACAAGTACTCCCACCAACAGGATCCATACACCATAACTTCACTCCCAGTCATGGGTACACATGTGTCTGGTGCATTTGTGGAGGTCTATGAACATGAATCTGGAACCTTCCGATGTGGGTCAGCCTCCCAAAGCATTGCATTACTGTTGTGCCACCATCTGGCCCCAGCCACGTGAGATTTTAAATGATAATACTTATTACTTATTAAATGCTTACGAATGTCAAGCATTATGCTAAGTACCTATTTTCATTACTGGGTTTAGTTCTCACAACAACTGATAGAGTATTTATTACCTTTAAGAGTAAATAGTGGCTTTGTAGATGCCACCACCCGAGTCTCTAGCCCTCAACCATGGTCAACCCCACCGTGTTCTTTGATATCACTGTTGACGGTAAGCCCTTGCACTGCGTCTCCTTTGAGCTGTTTACAGACAAAGTTCCAATGAGAGCAGAAAACTGTCATGCTTTGAGGACTGGAGAGAAAGGACTTGGTTATACGGGTTCCTGCTCTCATATAATTATTCCAGGGTTTAAGTGCCAGGGTGGTGACTTCACATGCCATAACGGTACTGGAGGCAAGTCCATCTATGGTGAGAAATTCAACGATGAAATCTTCATCCTGAAACATACAGCTCCTAGCATCCTGTCCATGGCAGATGCTGGACCCAACAGAAACGGTTCTCAGTTTTTCAACTGCACTGCCAAGACTGAGTGCTGGGATGGCAAGCATGTGGTCTTTGGCAAGATGAAAGAGGGCATGAATATCATGGTAAGCCATGGAACGCTTTGGGTCCAACAATGGCAAGGACAGCAAGATCACCATTGCTGACTGTAGACAACTCTAATAAATTTGATTTGTTTTCTCTTAAGCACTAGACCTTTCCTTCTGTAGCTCAGGAGAGCAACCTTCCAACCCATCTGCTCACTATGTCCCATAACCTGTGCTCTCACTGGAGTTCTTTGGGTTCCATATTTTCCTTATTCCTCTCCAAATCCAGCTGAATCGAAAAGTTAAGTTTATGACTATGAAATAAAAACTAAGTAACAAAAAAAAAAGTAAATAGTTTTGTTTTGTTTTTATTTAGTGGATGAGAAAGCTAAGGCTGAACTTGTAAAGTAAGTTACCCACGTAGCACACACCTAGTTCTGCTTTACTCCAAAACCTGTGCAGTTAACTGCTCTGTATTACTAGTTTGTAGGTAGACATAACAATAATATCAGCTACTATAACAGGATGTCAAGTGTAATTTTTCCTGTCTTCTCTGAGTTTCAGGAGAGGCCTCAGAAGCCAAAATCAAAACTGTCAAATACACCCACATTCTGAAAGAACAAGTGGAGTGGCCAAAACTGGCTCTACTGACATCAGTTTACTACTCTTCTTAAGACTGTATAAGAGAAAAACTGCAAGACATTAACTGTGAGGACTAAGAGAGACCCAGAAGGCTAAGAGGGCTTTAAGAAAACTATGTGGTGTATGTTTCCCTGTCTCCTAAGGAGAAAGGAGGAGGTACTTCCTGGCTGCCTCAAGCGAAGGAACTGCAACCTCAAGATAATCATGGAGAACTTAACACATACCCCAGAAGTATGGAAGTAGGAGGACACAGGGACTGACATCCGCTGAGGGATTCACTGCTAAATTTTGAAGACAGCTTAGGTACAGCAGTCAAAGGAAGAATTTTACAAAGTTTTACAAAAGAACACAGTGTGGAAAATTACATATAAAACCAACTTTAAAAACATGATACTTTCATAATTCCATTATACTAATGGAATGTAACTTCCCATATAATAAGTGAAATATATCATCTTTTTTTAAATCTAATTGCTCTTTTAAAAATCCCCTCCAAAAATAAGAAATACCAATAAACTTGGCCCAAACTGAAACTTTTGAGCTTCAAAATAACTTTAATATAACTTAGTTTTTGAATCACAAATTCGAACCTAGCTAAGTTCTTCTTAGTAAAATACTGGAAAATGAAAGCAGTGTTTAGAAAATCTTACTTCCTAAAGTGTTCAAATGTTGAAAAAAATCAAACTAAAAAGAAAAAATATTTTTAAGTTTTAAAAGTTATAAAGTAATCCTACTACTTTTTAGAAAATTTGAAAATGGGGGAAAAAATACCTGTCAGTCTACCACCTCCAGCATAATCACTGGTATATTTTGGTATATTTCCTCTCTGTCTTTTTTATAAGCATATTTTTATATAGTTACAATTCTAGTGTAATTATATCCTACTTTTTTTCATTTAGAGTTACATAAAAAGATGTAATTTTTGAGTATACAGAACTACAGATGTTAGTGTCTCCTAAACACACACATTCATATCTACTGTACAATGTAATTTCCTGCCTCATTCTAAACCTAAAAAGTCAGAAGACAAATTTCTTGAGTTTTCAAATCACATTCTCAAATTATACATTTTTTTTGCATATTTTATCTCACTTGACAATGTAAAACTGAATTCACCTGGTTATTAAGCACAAAGCTCATATCCCTCAGAGCACCATGTAAAACCCAGGAAATAACAGGTCTACAATGTATTAACCTTCAGACCTAACAGTATCATTTAGAAACAGTCAAAGTAAGTACTAAGATCACACAGTTATTACCAGCTCTTCCCTTCCTCTCCCTGAACAATTTAGCCATAAAAACACTGGGTGGAGCAGATTAAGGCAGGCATCCATGCCTGACGCTAAGCAACAGCTGTAGGGAGAGCATTTGCCCTCCCTACATGCAGGAGAGCTGCATGGTGTGGGCTGTCAGGGCCTAAACAGAGCAAAGGGCTGGTCCCCGGAGGGGCAGCCCGGCATAAGCAAAATGAGGAGGGTATCCAAGCTGATAGATGGCCTGGTGTGGGTTGTTAGAGCCAAGCGGAGAGGGAAGAGAATCCTTCTCAGACTGGTACACGGTACTGAGAAGTGAACCCCCAAAACAATTTCAACCCCTTAGCTGGGAGTCTGTGTGTAACACACAAACTACCCAAACACAGACCCTAAAAGAATACTGTCCTAACAATTAAAAAATAAAAGGTAGAGATTGTGTGCAGATATGGGAAAATATCCAAAATAAAAGTGTGTCAGGGGGGAGAGCAAAGGGAAAACAGTTTCTCCAGTGTGATTCCTTTTCTACAGACATTTAAAGAAGGATACACACAAATCTACATACACATACTCCCCAACACACATGCACTGCGGTAAGAAGATTTTGGTTGTTAAATAACTGACCCTTCTCTTCTTTTTCTCAAAAGGAGTGGAGATGAGCATGACCTCTTTCATCTGCCTCCAAGTAGACAAGGGAAATGGCTAGGAAGTGATCATCGTCTGATTATTTGGACTTTCGCAGTTCAATATACAGTCAGTTCTGCCATTAAAAGTTTTAGCACTGGGACAGCAGTGGGCATAATGGCTATGTCACTGGACTCCCATGTAGTTGACCATGGTTCAAGTCCCAGACCCGGTGGCTTAAACTCACACAGAGCACAAGTGCGTGTATGCCCAAGATCCTGAGAGAAAATGGAGGAGAAGGGATTGTGGCGTGGCCATCGCCACTGAGGGGTGATTTTTCGCTTTCTGTCTATTTCTCTCTTGTCTTTCTGGCAAGAACACGTGCCCTAGAGCAAAAACCTCTCAAAAAAATTATATAAAAAAAAGTTTTAGCATCTACACCTTTTATACTACTTATAGCATAATATATATTTTTAAAATAATTTATTTTTTATCATAATCTTGTTTATATTACATTGGATTGCATATAACTTTACAGTGTATTACGTTGCTTTTTTGTTTGTTTGTTTTGTTTTGAGAGGTTTTTGCTATAGGGCGCGCACACTCGCCAGACAGAGAGACAGAAAGCAAGAAATCACCCCCCCAGGGGGGATGGCCACGCCACAATCCCTTCTCCTCCGTTCTCCTCTCAGGATCTTGGGCGCGCACACACACGCGCCCAGTGTAAGTTTAAGCCACCGGGTCCGGGACACGAACCGTGGTCGACTACATGGGAGTCCAGTGACATAGCCATTACGCTAACTGCTGGTCCCTTACATTGCTTTTTCAAAAGGGAATGCCATGCATGTCAGTCAATACAGAGACATTAATCTCCCCACTTCATCATTCAATATCTTTTCAATGTTTTTCAGCATAATATATTTTTTCAACTATTAGACTTTTTTTTTTTTTTTCTTTTTTTTTTTGGAGAGGTTTTTGCTACAGGGCGCGTGCGCTCGCCAGACAGACAGAGAGAGACAGAGAGATAGAAAGCAGGAAATCACCCCCCAGGGGGGATGGCCACGCCGCAATCCCTTCTCCTCCATTCTCCTCTCGGGATCTTGGGCACGCACGCACACGCGCCCGGCGTGAGTTTAAGCCGCCGGGTCCGGGACTTGAACCGCGGTCGACTACGTGGGAGTCCAGCGACATAGCCATTACGCTAACTGCTGGTCCCTCAACTATTAGACTTTTTAAAAAATTTTTGTTGGAAGGCATATACACTCACTGTAGAGTTTATCCCAGTAGGTAAGTGGACAGACAACAGTGTAGCAGCTGAATAGGACAGGAACATGAGGTCCAGAGAAGCCTTTTTTCCTTCCTATTCTTTTTCTCTCTTTTTTTTTTTTTTGGAGAGGTTTTTGCTATAGGGCGCGTGCGCTCGCCAGACAGACAGAGAGAGACAGAGAGATAGAAAGCAGGAAATCACCCCCCAGGGGGGATGGCCACGCCGCAATCCCTTCTCCTCCATTCTCCTCTCGGGATCTTGGGCACACACGCACACGCGCCCGGCGTGAGTTTAAGCCGCCGGGTCCGGGACTCGAACCGCGGTCGACTACGTGGGAGTCCAGCGACATAGCCATTACGCTAACTGCTGGTCCCTTTCTCTCTTTTTTTTAAAGGCAGTATAGAACTAAGCTTGTTTAAACTCTGGTGGGAAGGAGTGAGTACAGGGGAGGGAGGACAAGGGCGGAGGCAAAGAGCAAGAGGGGGCATGGGCCTCCAGTGGAACCTGGAGGGATTCGGACTTTCCAGGGAAGAGGGAGGGGTCTACCGAACTAGAAGGTAAGGATGAAAAAGGCAAAGATACAGACACATTTTTAAGTTAGGGGCTACACTGATGAACCTACCGTCTATTTTCTCTTTGAAATAACAGGCATGAGAGTAAAGTGAGAGATGGAAAGGAAGATAGGCAGTATGGAAGAAAATGTAGCAAAATTATACAAATCCCCTAAGCAAAGGGTTTTTAAAAAGCAAAGAATTAAGCTTTGAGAATGTTCATCATGATTCAGGACAGCAGTGAGAAGAAAGAGAATAGGAGACAGAGTGGGAGAGAGGCTACAGAGAGGCAACAAAACCAGGATCATGGGGATCACAGATAGGAAGAAAAAGTCCTAAAAAAGAACAGAAAGAGAAAGATCAATGTCATACAGACAAGGAGAATAAGGACTAAGAAAAGGTCCCTGTATTTGATAACAGGGTATAAAATAAATGGTTTCAAAAGGATGGTGAAGACACAGAACAGCTAGCACTGGGGAGAGAAAATGCGTGAGGAAATGGGAGAAAAGCATGAATACAACATGTTTATGAAAGTCACTAAAGAGATAACATAAACAAAAGGAGGACACAAGTTCAAATAAAAAGGAGGACACAACTTTAAAGTTGGGAAAAATCTTGTTTTCAACTGTAGCAAAAAACTACAAAAAGATATGATAAATACATGAAAAAGGGAGGGGAAATCTAGGCTTCATGGAAGAAAGAGGTGCTAGGGCTCGCGTGGGGGTCTAAGAAGATGGCATTTCTTATGGAAATGGGAGAAAGGAGAGAAGACACAAGTACAGTGAGTACCAAGACCAAGTCAGCTGAGCTTGCTCAACAATATGCCCTTGATCTATGGAAATAAAAATAAACACGTCTATAGTTAAAGAAAATGCCTGGCTGCTTGAGGAGAGAATATGTAAGAGCTACTTACATGGGGCTGAGTTAATAGAAGATAAATGGAAGAACATTCCATTGACGTTGGGTAGCATGACAAAGGGTCCAGTCTACACCATTCTGTAACTGCCTCCTGAAGATGCATACAAGAGTGAACAAAGTAAACTGTGGCCAAAGACAGGAAAGCCAGTGATGACCCCACCTGGGGGAATGCCTTGATTCTCAGTGTGCCTAATAGAAGATCGGGGAGTCAAGGAACCTACTGATATAAGTGCAAAACTGAAGTCTGGAGTACCAAAAAAACAAGAGAGAGTTTTGTGGGGAGAAACTGGGTTGGAAGGAAACAATAAACATAAGGAAAGTAGGAACCTAATATGGAAAGGGGAAGAGACAGAGTGAGCATCATAATTTTGGGGAAAGGAATAGAAAATCAGAAAGACTGCCCAAGGGCAGTAATAGAAAAGTATGTTCAAATGGTATTACAGAACACCACACCTCCACAGGGCCTGACCACAATGTGATCCCCTTCCACCAGTCCCCAAGTCCTCTGGATCTTGGGCACTCACGCACATGCCCAGCATATTTCAGGCATGTGCCAGGGATCTGAATCGTGGCCACTGTGTGGGATACAGCTTCACTTGAGCAGTGTATCACCAGTTCGGCACAGAGCCAGCCAGCCCTTCATTAAGACTTACACTTGATTTTTCTCAAATCACTCTCTTCCTCAACATTTTTATACTTCCAGATTCGGCTACTGAAATGCATCTTTTTTTTCTTTTTCTTTTTTCTTTGTTTTCATTTTAGTCAAGATAGAGTGCACACATGCAAATATGAGTGTGAGAGAGAGATGAGTGCACCGTTCATGCTAGTCATGCTATGATCCCCTTCCTTCAGTCCTCATGCATGTTTCAGGCTGACCAGGCTGGGGATTACAACTGCAGTTGCCACATGGGATCTAGTTCTCTTGAGGCACACATTACCACTGCCCCATGGAGTTGGCCCTGTCTCTGTGGGGGTTTTGTTGTTTTTGTTTTTGTTTTTGTTTTGTTTTAAGTTTGCTACAGGGTGTGTGCACTCTCTGGAGAGAGACAGAGGCAGAGAGACAGAAAGTAAAAAAAAAATCATCCTCTGAGGGGATAGCCATGCAGCAATCCCTTCTCCCCCATTCTCCTCTCGAGACTCTGGGCACACATGCATACACACACACCCAGCAGGATTTTCAAGGCTCTGGGTCTGGAACTAGAACTGCACAGTTGGCTGTGTGGGTTCCTGCTGCCTTAACCTGCACGCTGTCTTCTGGCCCCGCCTCTATATTTTTTTCATTCATACTTTGCTTTTCCCTTCCTTCCTTCCTTCCTTCCTTCCTTCCTTCCTTCCTTCCTTCCTTCCTTCCATTGCTGGAAGGCACGTGTGCTTGCCAGAGACAGGGAGAAAGTAGCCCCTACAGAGGCATAGTCACACTACAATCCCTTCCCCTCCATTTCTTCACCCCATCTGAATTTTGGGCATGCATGCATATGCACTCTGTGTTTTCCAAGTCACTGAATCTGGGACTTAGTTATGTGGGATCCAGTTCCCTACATATAGTGCTTAACCACTGCACTACAGGGCTGACCTTGTGCTTTTTTCTTCTAATAATAAAGTAAAATTTAAAGACTAGTTGGTCTTGTTTGATTATAAAACTACAATGTTCATTGAATTCTTGAAAATATTACACTTGGGACCAACAGATGGCATAATGGTAAAGTTGCTGGACTCCCATATGGCCAAACACAGTTCGAGTCCTGGACCTGGAGGCTTAAAACTCATGCCAGGTGCATGTGCTTGTGTGTCCAAAATCCCAAGAGGAAAATGGAAGAGAAGAGATTGCAGCATGGCTATCCTCCCAGGGGTGATTTCTCGCTTTCTGTCTCTCCCAGGTGAGTACACATGCCCTATAGGAAAAAATCTCTCAAAAAAAAAAGAGGAAAAAAAAAAATCACACTTGAGGAATGCACTTAAACTTCAAAAAATAAAGCCTGGTTGAACTACTCACTATTTTCAACAACAGCAGATAAAATTGTCCTACACTTTCACCACAAATTATGTTGGTATAAATTATGCAATGCAACGATAACCATCAGATTATGGTCATGACTAAACCGATCACTACTCTTTTTTTTTTTCCCCTCTTTTTGGAGAGGTTTTTGATATAGGGCACGTGCGCTCGACAGAAAGACAGAGACAGAGAGACAGAAAGCAAGAAATCACCCCGAGGAGGGATGGCCACGCCACAATCCCTTCTCCTCCATTCTCTTCTTGGGATCTTGGACTTGAACGTACACGCACCCAGCGTGAGTTTAAGCCATGGTCCGGGACTTGAATCATGGTGGAGTTCAGCGACATAGCCATTATGCTAACTGCTGGTCCCAATTGACCACTACTCTTAATTCACATTATTTTGCTCTTTTTCTTAGTTACCCCTTAGAATAGGGACTAGGGAAAGAGGGGTTTTCAGTAAATACTACTGTGGAGCAGGCTGTGTCATTTCCTCCCAGCAGGCCCCATTATTACAGCCTTAATAGACCCTTATTTAATCAGAATATCAAAGAGTACAGATAAATACTTAAATACAAAATTATGCTTCAGATTGCTAAGTAACCAGTTCAAACATGTACTACACAGCTGAAGGGAAGGGAGGAGTGTTTTCACTCTAATGCAAAAAGAGAGAAAAGGAAATTCCTTTCAAAAATAATGTGTATATACACATTCACTAATTGTCCTAAATTTTAACATCCACGTAGGAAAAAAAATCCATAAGTATGTAATTTTTGTGAATTTAAACTTTGAATGAAAACTAATAATTTTTTTTCCATATCCTGTGTTGTAAACATTTACCAGTGCTATGAAACCGTGAGTCAGAAATATAACTATAGGGACCAGCAGTTGATGTAATGGCTATGTTGCTGGACTCCCAAGTAGTGAACTGCAGTTCAAGTCCTGGACCCAGAGGCTTAAACTCACGCCGGGTGAGTGTGTGCCCAAGATCCTGAGAGGAGAATGGAGAAGGGATTGTGGCGTGGCCATCCTCCCCTCCCACCCCCCCGAGGGGGGTGATTTCTCATTCCTGTCTCTCTGTCTCTCTCTTTCTGGCGAGCGCACGCGCCCTATAGCAAAAACCTCTCCAAAAAAAAAAAATATATATATAACTATAAAAAATAATAATACAAATCATAACATTGAAGAAATCCAAATAGATTAATATTGTCTGGACTAAATCCTAAAAATTCTATCTTCCAGCTGCTAATCAGGAATCTAAGATTTAGGGAACCAGCAGTTAGCGTAATGGCTATATCGCTGGACTCCCACATAGTCGACCACGGTTCGTGTCCTGGACCAAGTGGCTTAAAACTCATGCCGGGCGCGTGTGCGTGCGTGCCCAAGATCCCGAGAGGAGAATGGAGGAGAAGGGATTGCGGCGTGACCATCCCCTCTGGGGGGTGATTTCTCGCTTTCTGTCTCTCTGTCTCTCTCTGTCTGTCTGGCGAGCGCACGCACCCTATAGCGAAAACCTCTCTCTTAAAAAAAAAAAAAAAAAAAAAAAAGGAATCTAAGATTTGTAAAGAAAAAAAATCTTTAATCACCTCCAAAAAAATAGGAGAAACACCTGGTAGCTAAAAAAAAAAATCAGTCCTTCAAATTTCTCTCATCTTGTCATCACTTGGCCCTACAGTCATAAACAACTACAATGCCTATGAAGTGAAGAAAAATTTCATGTTTTCTTTTCTATAGGATAAAAATGATTTATTCAAGTTAGAAAAAAGACAAAAGTCTATCCTGTCCATCCTGCTGGGAACCAGTACAGGATATTCTTTCTGGCAAAAAGATGGCTGCTTTTTTGGTTCAGTAAGGAACACTGAATATTGAAAAATATATTCAAACATATTTTTGGTTTTAACATTGTACAAGTGAATCTATTTCTCTGCACCTCTGGTTTCAAACCAATAATGAGAATATTTTCCACTCACTCATACAAAGAAATAGACAATGATGAAAGTTTTTCTGATGTTTTAAAAAATGAACTAGGACTTGGAAACAAGAGGTATAACTTTGATGAACCATGATTTTTTTCCTTCTTTAGAAACTGCTAGAGGGTGCACATGATTGCCAGAGAAATACAGAGAAGTAACAAAACACCCCTCATGGGGGATGGTCCCACCGCAATCTCTTTTCCTCCATAACCCCTCTGGGATTTGGGGCATGTATACACATGCATCTGGTATATTTTTCAGGCTGCCAGGTCTGAGTCTCAACCATTAGCTGGCCATGTGAGATTCAGCCACCTTAACCACCATGCCACCGCCTGCCCCAATTTTTTTTTTTTAAACTAAATTTATAAGTCTGAATATTTCAAAGAACATCCCTCATAAGATCAGAAGATAAGGGCCTGCCAAATCCAGCACTGCCTGTTTTTGTAAGACCTCTGTTAAGAGTGGTTTTACATTTTTTTAATGGTTGAGGAAAAAAATCAGAGAGATATGTATGATATTTTATAAAGTGAAAAATTAAATGAAATTCAAGTTACCATGTACATAAGTAAAGTTTTAGTGGTATATGGTCCATGCTTATTCACTTAAGTATTATCTATGGTTGTTTTTCTGTTTTTTTTTTTTTTTTTTTTTTTTTTTGTGTGTGTGTGTGTGTGTGTGTGTGCAGTATTGTGTAGTTGTAATAGGAACTACATATAGCTTACAAAGTCTAAAATATTTACTGTCTAACCCTTTTACAGAAAATGTTTCCAACTTCTATCTTAGAAGACCATACACTTTTTTTTTTTTTTTTTTTTTTTTTTTTTTTTTTTGGAGAGGTTTTTGCTATAGGGCGCGTGCGCTCGCCAGACAGACAGAGAGAGACAGAGAGATAGAAAGCAGGAAATCACCCCCCAGGGGGGATGGCCACGCCGCAATCCCTTCTCCTCCATTCTCCTCTCGGGATCTTGGGCACGCACGCACACGCGCCCGGCGTGAGTTTAAGTCGCCGGGTCCGGGACTCGAACCGCGGTCGACTACGTGGGAGTCCAGCGACATAGCCATTACGCTAACTGCTGGTCCCAAGACCATACACTTTTTTTAATGATACTGTAAATGAGAAAAATATTTTTGAAACACCTTTTTGAAAATGTCCTCAAAGCATTAACACATTTTTAGTTACCTCAGTAGTGACAAAGTTTCTTTCTTTGAAAATGAATATGAATTTTGGAAAAGGCTAAGCCATTTGGAACCAAGACTGATTAAGGTTGGTTATCAAGCTGAATCAATCAGCAAACATTTATTGATAATCTGAAATTACGGGAGACAAAGCTCTATCTTTGACTTACAAGTTAACAATCAAGTGACAAGATAATCATTTGTGGTCATAGCTTTGAACCAAGGTAAATGCACTCACTATACATGTCATGCAAATAAAAAGTACAGAGGAAGAAAAATAATTCTATAATAAAGCTTGAATATTTATTTTCTTATATGGCTGTAAGCTTGCTTATTATAAAGTTTTTAGGAAGAATTCCCATAATTCTTTGGGCAACACATTTCTGGAATAAATGAGTGACACCCAAATGAAATTTAAAAAGGACCAGCAGATGGCATAATGGTTACATCGCAGGACTCCCATGTAGTCGACTGCAGTTTGAGTCCCAGACCTAAGACTCACACCAGGTGCAGGTGCATGCAAGCCCAAGATCCCAAGAAGAGAATGGAGGAGAAGGGACTGCTATGTGGCCATCCCCCTGGGGGGTGATTTCTATCCTCTCCGGCAAGCGCACACATCCTATGGCAAAAATCTCTCTCTAAAAAATAAAAAAGAACAAGGTTTGGGACAGCCCCAGAGCCTAATGAACTGGATCCCACATGAATGGCCAACCATGGTTTAAATCCCAGACCCAGTAGCTCAAAAATCCTGGTGTGTGTGTGTGTGCCAGGCATATAGGTGTGCACACCCCAAATCCTGACAGGATTGAAAAATGGAGAAGGGACTGGGGCATAAGCACATTCTACTGGGACCAGCAGTTAGCATAATGGCTATGTTGCTGGACTCCCATGTAGTCGACCACAGTTCGAGTCCTGGATACAGTGGCTTAAATTCACGTCGGGCACGTGTGCATGCGTGCCCAAGATCCCGAGAGGAGAATGGAGGAGAAGGGATTGCAGCGTGGCCATCCCCCCTGGGGGGTGATTTCTCACTTTCTGTCTCTCTGTCTCTCTCTATCTTTCTGGCGAGCGTACATGCCCTATAGCAAAAACCTCTCCAAAAAAGAAAAAACAAAACCCAAAAACCACTCTACTGGAGAATGCTTTCCCCCCCTAAAAGCACATGTACCCTTTGGCAGCTAAAAGAAAAAGAGAAAAAAAATAACAGCTAATTTGGTTGTCAAAGTTGTTTAACTTTAGTTAAAACTCATGACATTGCTTTATAACAATTCATAAGACAATTAGCATGAATAATAATAATCGACCGAATCAAGGTTAAAAGCAAATAATTTATCTTTGCCCTCTTTTCATTCTGTGTGCAAGCCCTGCCTCTGCTCTTATTGCTTCAATTACCACCCGCTGGCTAACTCTGAAATCTGGGCTCTGGATCCTCTCTCTCTCTCTTTTTTTTTTTTTTTGGAGAGGTTTTTGCTATAGGGCGTGTGAGGTTGCCAGAGAGACAGAAAGCGAGAAATCACCCCCCGGGGGGATGGCCACGCCGCAATCCCTTCTCCTCCATTCTCCTCTTGGGATCTTAGGCACACAAGTACATGCGCCTGGCATGAGTTTAAACCACTGGGTCCAGGACTCGAACTGTGGTCGACTACATGGGAGTCCAGCGACATAGCCATTACATTAACCGCTGGTCCCTGGATCCTCTCTTGACATCTCCACCTGAATGCTCACAGACACTTTGAACTCAACAATGCTCAAAACAGAAATAATTATTTTCCTCTCATATTAAAAAATAAAACATGATCTCTTGCCCACATAGTTTTCCAAACTAGTAAGTTTTGTTTTTATGTTCATCTTCAGCACCAATAAATCTTTAAGCTTTGTCAACTCTACATCCTCATCATTCTCTCCCTTCTATCCTTCTTACTATTTTCCTAC
Source organism: Tupaia tana (assembly GCA_026018925.1). Taxonomy (NCBI): domain Eukaryota; kingdom Metazoa; phylum Chordata; class Mammalia; order Scandentia; family Tupaiidae; genus Tupaia; species Tupaia tana. The sequence continues at coordinate 82,653,547 of JAKSZU010000004.1, forward strand.
TTTGGGCCCTTGTCCTCTCTTATCTGGACTATGTCAGTAGTAATACCCCCCTAGCTTACCTCCCTAATTTCTGCCTGTCTCTGTCTCATCCAGCCTCCACACTATACCATGGCCCAATTATCTCTAATTACTTATCCTTTTCTGGTTCTCCATTGTCTTCAGAATCAAGTCCAAAGTCTTTTTCTTTTTGAGTCATAACTTTTTTCCTCCAGTTTTGCTATACAGTTCATGCAATCGTTGGAGAGAGAGAGTGAGATAAAGAAAGTGAGAAATAGGGACCAGCAGTTAGCGTAATGGCTATGTCGCTGGACTCCCACGTAGTCGACCGCAGTTCGAGTCCCAGACCCGGTGACTTAAACTCACGCTGGGCGTGTGTGTGTGTGCGTGCCCAAGATCCCGAGAGGAGAATGGAGGAGAAGGGATTGCGGTGTGGCCATCCCCTCTGGGGGGTGATTTCTCGCTTTCTATCTCTCTGTCTCTCTCTGTCTGTCTGGCGAGCGCACGCGCCCTATAGCAAAAACCTCTCAAAAAAAAAAAAAAAAAAAGGTGAGAAATCGCTCTTCAGAGGGGATGGCACATCACAATCCCTTCTCCCCCAGTCTTCCCTCAGGGTTCTGAATATGCACACATATGTCTGGCATGATTTTCAAGCCACCAGGTCTGGAAGTGGAACCACATAGTCAGCCATGTGGGATCCAGCTCCTTGACCTGCTGCTGGCCACTGAATCATAACTTTTTTGGGGGGTGGGGGGTAAGAGAGAGATTTTCACCATAGGGTGCATACACTCAGAGAGAGAGACAGAGAGACAGAGAGATAGAAGTGAGAATTCACCCCCCAGGGGGATAGCCAAGCCGCAATCTCTCCTCCTCCCTTCTCCTCTGGGGATCTTGGGCAAGCATATACATGCGCCTGGCATGATTTTTTCTTTTCCCCATTTTATTTTTTTTATATTATATTTAACCACATATATCTTTACAGTGTATAACATTTCTTTTTCCAGCATGATTACTATGCACATCAGTCAGGACAAAGACATTACTATCCACATCATTAGCAGGTAGCTTTTCATTTCTTTTTTTAGATTATTGTTTTTTATTCTTTCTTTTTAATTATTTAACTTTATTTATTTATTTATTTGACCAAGGAAAGACAGAATGAGAGAAAGAGAGAGAGAAAGCGAGAAAGCAAGTCGCCAGGTCCAGGACTCAAACAGCAGTTGGCTATGTGCGAGTCCATTGCCTCCAACCACCATGCAACCTGCAGGCCCTATTTTTTATTCTTATAATATATATAGGTGTGTGTGTATATGTGTGTGTGTGCGTGTGTGTGTGTGTGTGTGTATATATATATATATATACACACACACAGAGAGAGAGAGAGAGAGAGAGAGAGAGGGAGGGAGGGAGGTTTTTGCTATAGGGCATGTGTGCTCACCAGAAAGTCAGAGACAGACAGAGAGACAGAAAGTAAGAAATCACCCCCCTGGGGGGATGGCCACGCCACAATCCCTTCTCCTCCATTCTCCTTTCAGGATCTTGGGCACACACACACGTCCAGCGTGAGTTTAAGCCACCAGTTCTGGGACTCGAACCAGGGTTGAGTACATGGGAGTCCAGTTACATAGCCATTACACAACTGCGGGTCTCCATTATACATATATATATATATATATATATATATATATATATATATATAAACATTCACTCACTATACATCATTTGGCTTGTAAAGAGAATTTACCTAACATGAAATACTTCTCAGACCAGTCCAGTTGATAATATTATACATATTATCATCAACAGGTAATAAACCATTTCTGTGTCCCAGAAATGTCATGCCTATTTTCCTTCTGCTTTCCTTCTCTATACTCTCCCCTTCTCCCCACCCCCATCCCCATTCCACATTGTCTGCAGCATCCATAACTATTTTCACTGCCCTCCAATATTCCAACATCCACCACAGAGTGCAGATAGTCAGTGTATATTAAGTGGATACAAACAATATCTTTTTTTCATAGCCTGACCCGCTTCACTCAGCAATAAATCTTATATATTAGACCATTTTCTATCAAATGCCAGGATCTTGTTGTTTTTTATGGCTCAATAGTATTCCATAGAGTATATGTCACTGGCTTGAGTTTTAAGCTGCCAGGTCTGGGACTTGAACTCCAGTCAATCATATGGGACTCCATCGACATAACCATTATGCCATCTGCTGGTTCCCTGAGCCATAACTTTTTACTTACCCAAATCTGTGTGTTGTTTCATAATATAACCTGTACCTGAAAGCATTAAAATGTCTTTAACACCATACTCTACAATGAAAGACTTTGCCAAATTGGATTAATTACTTCATTATTTCAAAAAAGGGGAATTAAAACTCCACACTTACTTAGCAATTTTGGTGATCCTCATCTGATCAGGAACAAAGCTCTATAATTTTCTATTCTCAGCTTATTTCCAGCTACCACCTCCTTTAGCTCAGCCACCCATCTCAATATACCTTTAATGACATGAGCTACAACACATTCTTCAAACATACCATATACTTTCACATATCATTCATATATCATCATTCATATCTTGCTTCTTTCCCTATCTCAGAAAACCAGTCATCCCTCAAAGCCAAATTCAAATACAGTTATCTGCTCTCTAATCCTCCTCCCTACCCTATGTAGAATGATTATGCCTCCTTATTGTTCCCATTAAACTCGATTTATTGGCCAGCTGTGGTGGTAGAGTAATAATGCCACACTCAGACACATGCAAGGGTCCTGGGTTTATATCACATGGTCTCCCTGTACAGAACCAGTAAGTATCCTGTGCATACCTACGACCCTGACTGGCAGAGGCTTGAGGTGGATCTCAGCATAAGGACCCTGTTGGGGTACCACTCTCTGTCACTCTTTCATGGAAAAAATAAACAAACTTAGAAGAAAAAAAAAAAAAAAAACAACACCTAGCTATACCTCTTTCATAGCTCTTACCACAGTGAAATTGTAGGAACTTACACATCTAGTTATAAGCTTTTTGAACACTGGGAAAGCATTATCTATTTATCTATTTTTGAATCTAATGTTTAACCTATGGTCTGAGAACAGTCTTTTTTTTTTTTTTTAGAGAGAGACCTTTTGCTATATGTTGTGTGTGCCTGCTGGAGAGACAGAGAGAGTCGGAGAGACAGAAAGCAAGAAAACACCCCCTGTAGGGATGCCCACACTGCAATCCCTTCTCCTCCACTCTACTCTCAGGATTTTGGACATGCACGCACACGCGCCCAGTGTGAGTTTTAAGTCGCTGGGCCCAAGGACTCGAACCTCAGTTGATTACATGGGAGTCCAGCGATGTAACCGTTATGCCATCTCCTAGCCCCGAGAACATGTATTTTTAACTTATTGAAAAATAGGGCCAGCAGGTGGCATGGTGGTTAAAAGTGCTGGATTCCCACGTAGCTGAACACAGTTGGAGTCTCAGACCAGGTGGCTTGAATATCATGCTGGACACATGTGTGTGTTCCCAAAAGCCTGAGAGGAAAATGGAGAAGAGACTGTGGTGTGGCCATCCCCACCGCAGTGATTTCTCACTTTCCTTCTCAGTCTCTCTCTCTTTGGAGAGCACATGTGGCCTATAACAAAAACCTTAAAAAGAGAAAGAGAATAATAAGCACCTCTTACATTGTTAAGATAATGCCATAATTGTAGTTACTGAGTGACTGAGAGCTTAGAAACAGAAAGAATCCCACGTCATTCACCAGCAAAGTTCTTACATACAAAGTATAATTAATTTATAGCTTGGACATGCCTTCATTTATATCTTGTAAGACCAGTTTCTTTTTTTCTCTCTTCTTCTCACTCTCTCTCATTCTTTTTTTGGGGAGAGGTTTTTGCTATAGGGCACGTGCGCTCACCAGACAGAGAGAGACAGAACAGATAGAAAGCGAGAAATCATCCCCCGGGGGGATGGCCACACCGCAATCCCTCCTCCTCCATTCTCCTCTTGGGATCTTGGGCACTCAAGCACATGCGCCCGGCGTTGAGTTTTAAGCCACTGGGTCTGGGATGCGAACCGCAGTCGACTACATGGGAGTCCAGCGACACAGCCATTATGCTAACTGCTGGTCCCTTTCCTTCTTTTTAAAGTTCACTATAAAATTCTCTTTTGTACCTCACTCACGAGAATTTGAAACTCAGTATAGTTCAGAGGTTAAGTAAGATAGGGTCCTTGGAGCCTGACTGTATGATTTGACTCCTACCTCGGCTACCTTGGCTATCTGATCACAGGCAAGATACTCAACTTCTCTATATTTCCCAATGAGATTATAGTAACATCCTTCATGGTACCATTGTTAGTGTTAAAAAAAAAAAACTAATACACGTAAAAAATGTCAAAGGCCATCTAGGTGGCAGAGTGGTTTAGGTGGCTGGATTCCACATGGCCATCTGCATGGCTGGAGGCCTGTACCCAGAGGCTTAAAACATTTGGAGGTGGGGGAAGGGGTGGGTCAGCAGATGGCATAGTAGTTACAGTGCCCCACTCCCCGATGGTTGACCACAGTTTGAGTCCCAAACCCAGTGGCTTGAAACTCATACTGGGTGCCTGTGCATGCATTCCCAGAATCCCAGGAAGAGAGTAGAAGAGAAGGGACAGCAGGGTGGCCATCTACCCTGGGGAGGGGAGGGTTTCTCACCTCTGTCTCTGTCTTTCTGGCAAGCACACATGCCCTATAGCAAAAATATCTCATTTAAAAAAAAAACACACACACACACACAGGGGTGGGGTGGGGTGGATGAGCAGCAGGTGGCACGCTGGTTAAAGCGCTGACTTCCCACATGGCCCACCGTGGCTTGAGCCCCAGATCCAGTAGCATGAAAATCACACTGGGTGCATGTGCATGCATGCCCATAATACCAAGAGGAGAATGGATAGGGATTGTGGCGTGACCATTCTCCATTGGGAGGTCATTTCTCACTTTCTCTGTTCTCCAGCAAGCACACACATCCTGTAGCAACTTTTAAAAATGAAAAAAAAAAAATTCAAACTGTACCTGACACAGGGTAGGTCCCAAAGAACATACTATTAAACCACAACTTTTTACCTTACTTGTTATTGTTACCACAGTCTTTCTCCGCTTTTTCTAAAATTTTAGTTTATTTATTTCTTCCATAAGAAAGAAAAACAGGCAGACACAGAGAAGGTATCCCCAGCAGGGCCCCCACTCTATAACCCAACCTCAGTGTCAGCCAGCTCAGATCACTGGTACATGCTAGGAGGTGTGCTTAAGAAAGTCTCTGGACATGAACCCAGAATCCCTCTCATACAAGTCCAGAAGTATTACCTCTGTGCCCCCCCACTGCTTCACCACCAGGCTCCACCATCTGTTTTTGTTTTGTTTTATTAACTTGCTACAAGATGCAAGTACTAACCCCAGGCATGGGGTGTGAGGAGAGAAAGCACTCCTGGGGAGGGGAGGTCATTCTGCAATCCCTTCTCTTCCATTCTTCTCTCAGGATTTTGGGAATACACACACACACACACACACACACACACAGAGAGGCATGGCTCATGTGTTTTTCAAGCTGCAAGGTCTGGGACTTGAACAATGTCCAGTTGGCAATGGGGTATCCAGCTGCCTTAACCACAATCCCATGAGCAAGGCCACCATCAGCTTTTAGAACAACTTCTTCCACACTTATTTTAGTCCACTCTACAGAGTGTGATCTCTTAGATGGAAAGAATTATATGCTGCTCATATGTGAATACAATTTAAGTGCTAAAATTGTGCCTTAGAATACAATGGGTACTCAAGAAATAATGTAAATGTATGGTTTCAGACCTCCAAGAACAATAAATTTTATACTGCAGTAAAATTTATATATGTAGTGTCAGATTCAAATTGCTGTTCATTCTCCATTGAACTGGATTCAAACATGTTTAGTAAAACTTAAAACAACACAAAAACAATATTCACTAGTAACCTGTCCTCTACTCCTCCATTTAATTTGATCTTGGAATCTGGTGGTCTAAAATTCTCGACTATCCTGTAAGACTCACTACAGAACGTTTAAAAGTAATAAAAGTCTCATCTTTAGAAAACTATTATCAATCAGAAAAATTAATATTCTATTATTTCTACATTTAAGAAATCTATTGAAAACACACACACCATAACAAAAGACCAAGACACACAATTACTACATTTCCTGGTTTCTGCCTGGGAAACTACTTTAGAACACGCCTACAATTATCCCCACTAAAACCCCTGGTTACAAACTGCTAGAACCTTTTCACTTCCCATCCCTGTCAATAGCCCTCACACACATACCCACAGTAAAGAAGAGTGTCTATAGTACAAGCTGTACAAAAAAATACAACTGTATATTAACTTTGTTTTGAAGAATTTCTATCTTCTTATAAGCAGTTCCTCAATTTACAAAAAACAAATGAAAGTCCTGATTCAAAGCGATACTCCCAGTTAACTTCACCAGACATCTTATTAAACCACAGCTTTTTACCTAAGGCAAAGAAGTAAATTACCTGATTGCTACTAATGTTCATGGTAAATGATTCAGCAACAGTGAATAGATAATATGTGCTATTCTAGAAAATGTCATGAATAAGTTAAAAATAGACCACACGTCAAACAATGGTGATTTTGTGGCAAAAGAGCTTAAACAAGGTATTTACAGAGATTTGACATTTTATCTAAAACACTCAGGTGAGTCACTAGCTTAGTACAAAGACTTTTTTTTTTCTTGGAGAGGTTTTTGCTATAGGGCGCGTGCGCTCGCCAGACAGACAGAGAGACAGCCATTCCCCGCCGCAATCCCTTCTCCTCCATTCTCCTCTCAGGATCTTGGGCACTCACGCACACATACCCACCCGGCGTGAGTTTAAGCCACAGGGTCCGGGACACGAACCGTGGTCGACTACGTGGGAGTCCAGCGACATAGCCATTATGCTAACTGCTGGTCCCAGGACAAACACTTTTAAAAAGTGCCTACTACCTGCCAGACACTTGGTAGCTGGTTTACAGAAGATGCATGCTCCAGATACACGGTCATATACTAATACCTGATATTTGAACAGTTATCTCACTCAAATGAGATGAGTAAGATTCTCGTTTGACCCTCGGAATAGCCAAGGCACGCAACGACAAAAGCTCAGAAAAGTTAACCCTACCGAGCTATCTCATCTGGTATGTGGGTCCTGCTCCACATTTGAGCCTCTTGACTCATGATCTAATCATCTGCTATACTAGTTACTCTAATGCTTTTACTTGTTCCACTGTCACCTTTGAAAATTAAAATCCTACCTGACAACTTTCAGTACTCTGTCAGATTCTGTTAAGAATCAAAACACAAGGGGAACCAGCAGTTAGCGTAATGACTATGTCGCTGGACTCCCACGTAGTCGATCGTGGTTCGCGTCCTGGACCCAGTGGCTTAAAACTCACGCCGGGCGTCTGTGAGTGCGTGCCCAAGATCCCGAGAGGAGAATGGAGGAGAAGGGATTGCGGCGCGGCCATGCCCCCGGGGGGTAATTTCCCGCTTTCTGTCTCTCTGTCGAGCGCACGCGCCTTATAGCGAAAACCTCTCCAAAAAAAAAAAAAAGAATCAAAACACAGAACGGCAAAAAGTCCACCGTCTTGGCACGCCAACGTTCAAGCTCACTGGCTAACCCAGTGAAAGCCCTCGTAGCCTCCCGCCTGTGAGGCTCCCTCCCTCTAACTCAGGATGGCCCCGCGGCGCGAGGCGAGCGCGAGCAGACCCTCAGCCGGGCTCCGCCACAACCCGCGAGGCCGGCGAGACCACCTCCAACAGCCGGGTCGGGCGTCGGCGGGGCCGAACACCACGAAGGCCCTCGGGGCGGAGGGGCTGCCCAGACAGCGTGACACGGGGCAGACACCCCCGCCAGCCCCGCTCCCGCGCGGCCCGCAGACGGCGTCCAGCGGGCGCCGACGGCCCCCGAGGGGCCCCAGTCCCCAGAACCCTAGACTTCACCCAAATCCCCAGCTCCTACCTGCCTGGGCCTCGAAGCTGCCTGCGCGGCGGAACCAAGACTCTCCAGTCCTCTCAGCGGACGAAGCGGGTCTCCTGGGTCCCACTCCGGTCCGCTCCGTCCCGCCCCCGCAGACCCGGGTAAGGCCCCGCCCTGGCCCCGGTCCCACCCCGGCCTGGCCCCGCCCGGCCACAAAGCCCGGTTCTTATTGGTTCCTGTTCCCACCCCTCACGCTCGGCCCGCCCCCGGCGCCTCCCGGGACGGTGGAGAGTGGCGGCTCCCGCCGCGAGTCCGCCCGCACGCCAGAACTTTGCCCAGGATCTTGCTCGACGCGACGTTGCGTCCCAGCGACCCGCACCTCGGTAGTACGGAGTCAAAGCTCCATCGCCTGGATCGACCCCAGGGTGACGGTTCTGATCTTTATGTGACGCGAGGATTAATTCTTCGCTATTACCCAGCGAGATAACGATTAATCTAAAACCTAAAAGGCATCTCACTCAAAAAAACCATAGAATTGTCGCCCGCCACAGGGCTCTGGAGGCCTCTGCCGTCTCTAATGAGAGAGCAGCGCCGTCTCTGAGCAAACTTTTCTCGGGCAGTTGCAGTACGATGCCAACTTGAAATGGAGAGAGGTGCAAGGAACGCTCCGAGCTCCTGAGGCCTGAAATCCATCCAGGAGTGCCGTTGATACTCCGCGTGCCTTGGTCGGCCCCCACGCCCTGTTGAGACACACGCAGAAGCACTCCGCCGGCAACACGCTCTCGCTTAGGTATGTGCATGGCGCTGTGCCTACTGCAAGCATAGCCCAGTTTCACTAAGGCTAGGATGAGTTGAGCCTGTTTCCCAGGCCCTCGCTAACCACCCCACCCCTTCTCGTCCCGCCCCATTCCACCCACCCAGCCCCACCCAACCCCACCTCACCAAAGCCTCCTGGTTCTGGTAGCCAAACTCTTCCCACATTTGTTCACACAGGGGCACCAAAATAGAAGATTGACAAAAAGGGGCGTTTGGTTACACATCACAGATGGCTGTCACAAACGAATTTAACCAAAACAACAAAGACAGCATATCCTGAACCCTTGAGAAACCGTGAGCAGTGGACAATAAAACAGGAATTACATTCTTTAATGGTGGGAAAAAGTAATAATGAGACTTTTACTTTTTTTTTTTTTTTAGAGGTTTTCGCTATAGGGGGCGTGCGCTCGCCAGACAGACAGAGAGAGACACAGAGACAGAAAGCGAGAAATCACCCCCCGGGGGGATGGTCACGCCGCAATCCTTCTCCTCCATTCTCCGTTCGGGATCTTGGGCACGCACGCACACGCGCCCGGCGTGAATGAGACTCTTTTAAAATCATGTTCCAGTGATAAAAGCAAATGTACTGTTTATAGTAAATTTTGAACACTGACCTTTATGAAATCCCCAACCCCCCCAAATCTTTAATGTATTTAGAAACCGTCCCGGACAGCTAAGATAACATTTTAGAGTCAAAATAATGCTATTTTGAAAGTTTTATTTTGACCTTTGCATTCAGGGAGATTATTTGGCAAAACGAGGCAGATTGAGGTACCAAAAAGGAAACCAAATTTATAATAGTTTGTATGGATGTAAAAAATCAATTCACATGTATGTATTCTACTGCCCTCTATGGGTAAGATGAAGATATACACACTGGTTGTTAATGCCCTTTTAATTCTGAGACTGACATACTTAATTTAATGATTAGCATTATATTTATGCCAAGGAAACAGGTTAAAATAAAATCAGGTTCTGGGACCAGCAGGTGGTGTCGTGGATAAGGGCACTGGACTCCCACATGGCCGACCGCGGTTTGAGTCCCAGACCTGGCGGCTTTCTCTCTCTCTCTCTCTTTCTCTCTCTCTCTGCCCCCCCATCATCCCCTCACTTCCTTCATTTCTGGTCAAATTAAAATAAATTAAATAAATAAAGTTAAATGATTCTTATAAGATAAATAAATAAATAAATAAAATCAGGTTCTCCCAGAGACTTACAGATATTCAGCAAACAGGACTTTGACTTCAAGAACCAGGAAGAGAATTCTAAAAGCAGGACTAGTACAAACATGCATCAGGGTTACACCCAAGCTTACAGCTACCTATACACAATGTAGAAACATGTTGGAATTTGCATTAATTTTTTTGAAACATCATTACTTTCTGAGATATTCCATGGATGTTCTTTTCCACATTTGTAACCACATCCTGTAACTTCATGCTGGGAACAACTTAAAGATAGGAATATAATCTTACTGTTTATATTTTTAGTGCCCAGAATTGTACCTGGTAAACTTTAAATGTTTGATCAATAATTGTGTATTAAATAAATTGATTTTAAAAATCAGCCCAGCCACTAGATGGCAACAAAATCATATAAGTATAATCTAGCTAACTAGAATTTCAGCTGATAATTGAGTAACAAGTGTGTCTGTAGAAAGTGACTTGTATATTTTAGTTTGGTAAGCAAAATTATTTCAAATGTACCACTGTAGCTCACTATAACCTTATAGTCAATTATCTTCTTAAAGCAAATAATCATCTTGTAAGCTAAATTCTCCCTGAGGATAACTCAAAAGTACTGATTTTTGGGACCAGCAGTTAACGTAATGGCTGTCGCTGAACTCCCATGTAGTCGACCGCAGTTCGTGTCCCGGACCCGGTGGCTTAAAACTCACGCTGGGTGTGTGCGCGTGCATGCCCAGGATCCTGAGAGGAGAACGGAGGAGAAGGGACTGTGGTGTGGCCATCCCCCCTGGAGGGTGATTTCTCGCTTTTTGTCTCTCTGTCTCTGTCTGGTGAGCGCATGCGCCCTATAGCAAAAACCTGTCCAAAACAAAAACTAATTTTCCATATTGGGGTACCTGTTTTGCCTTTGTCTAAGAAAGCCTCTATTCACTTATACCTTGTCAAAGAGGGTTTTTTATTATTTAATTTTATTTATCACTATTATTATTATTTTTTTAATTTGCTACGTGCACTTACCAAGACAGACAGAGAAACAGAGAGAAAGAAAGCTGCTACGTCCAGGACTCAAACTGCAATCGGCTGTGTGACACTTGAGTGCCTTAACCACCACACCACCTGCTAGCCCTGTCAAAGGACTTTGTAATGGTTCTAAATGCACAAAGCAAGTTTCATTTCTATAAACTAAAAGCCTATATTCCTGCAATAATAAGTGATTTGCTTGTATTTTTGTCCAGCTTTAATAATTGCTTGCCTGAAAATCATGCAGACTCTGGAGTCAGGCAAACCTAGGTCCCACTGTTACCCTTGACTAGTATATTCTCTTGTAAGGTTATTAACTAACCTCATCCTCTCCAAAATTGACATAATAACATCTCTTTTATAAAGTTGTAAAAAAGGATTAAATGAAATAATGTCACTGGAACATTTAATTCAATCTTTGGCCTATAGCAGTAATTGGTAATTAATATTATTCAAACGCTACAATAAAAGCATCTCACTCATATCATTATTTGGTTTATTTATTTTATTCTGTTGATTTAAGACCCTCAGCAATTAAGTTGAGTTCATAACACCAGGTTTCATAGCGATAGGCCATGCGGATTTGGGCTACATTTGTCTTCCGGATATCATTTCCAACAGGACCTTCCTCACGGTAGTTGTCACCCAGAAACTTTGCTTTTTCCTAAAAGAAAAAAGGAACCAGAATGATCGTTGTCTTTTTCACCCTAGTATAAACAGTAATTTCTTCTTCTGCAAAAATTCCTTCTTTTATCAGCCACTGGCAAAAGGAAAAAACAACAACAACATTAAAAATACTCATCTCATGCTTCAGTGTGAAAGTCTGGTGAGAAATCAAGTGCATTTTATATCCCTTGCTCGAAAGGCATGGCCAGAGAGAATAATTCTTTCTAGTCTGTGTTTATAGTAAATCCATACTATTTGTGGGACAATTTTTCTGCATGTGTTTCCCAAACTAATTTTTCAATATTCAAGTTACCCTATACTCAGAACCGTAGTCAATCAAAGACAGATCTACCTCATGAGAAATTCCACACTGCAGAACACTGTTCCTTGCCACTTCACACATATCACAAGTGCTCAGCTTGAAGACTTGTGCAGCAATAGCATATTCTTCCATCAGAGGCTCCTGTAGTAATCCATTTAAATAAAGCAGAGAGAGAGAAATGCATTAGTAAAAGAAATGATATGTATCTTGCATAAAAGTAACAATGAAATATTTTGATTTGACTTTCAAATTCTAGGTGGGAAACAACAGTCTAGTAAAATATACTCATATCGCTCAAAGAATCCATATACATACCTTGGTGAAGTGGAATTGCATCGGGTCGTCTGTAGACAATGAGATCATTAGCCCTTTCTGGAGGAAATCTAAAAAAGGATTTTTGGCGTACTCTAGAAATAGGCTGTTGTTACTTAATGGTGACATGGCAATGGGAATCTGGGCTAAGAAAAAGAGGTACTGTAACACAGGACTCTGAAAAGAAAAAGTGGGAAAAAAAATTAAAGATGTTGAAAAGAGAACAAAAGCAAGAAATATTAAAAAGCCCATGCTATACCTTAAGCTTGCTAACCTTCAATGAAAGTATCACCTGTTCTTTAAATTCCCCTAGTAGAGGAGAATGATAGTTTTTCAGCATAAATACTATTTAATATAAGTGTATTTGGGGGGCCAGCAGATGTCGTGGTGGTTAAGGACACTAGACTCCCACATGGCCCACCACGGTTTGAGTCCGGACCTGGTGGCTTGTTTTCTCAGTTTCCCTCTCTCTTTCTCTCTCTCTCTCTCTGTCCTTCTCTGGTCAAATTAAAATAAATAAATAAATAAAGATAAATAAAAAAATTTTTTAATGTACTTGGGATCATTAATTTTTAGAAGTGTTAACTTGAACCAAGTTGTTTAGTTGAGCTTTACTTGTCTAAGACAGTCTGTCTCGGACTAAAAGCTTCACCTTAAAACCTGCTTTTTTTTTTCTTTTCAAGAAAATTCTGACTCTCACAAGAAGCATTTTAAAGCATGCTATCACAAGAAATCTGGCAAAAACTAGCTTTAGGTAAGCCAAACCACCTTGGAATTATCCTTTGTCGGAGTTCTAAGCTGGATGCCAGCTGATCCCCATTAACTGATTGCCGCCAGCAACTAGCTAAATAATCTTTAGTCCCTTCTTGCTGTGAAATGAACTGTGCTAAATGATCTCAGAAATTTTTTATGCTCTACATGAATTTGACTCCAGTGTTGATAATGACCTGCAATAGTACAGTAAGAGAAAAATAAGATTCCTCTAGCTCCAATGTAAGTTAATATTACGAAAAGATCCTCCAGCTCACCTTCTTTAAATTCAGCCCATGAGAGATATTATCTGCTGTCATGAAAGCTGTCATGAGGTGGGTGAGAGCTCCAGCTTCTCCACAGTGAGGTCGGAACAGAAACGTATTCATGCCTCGTTCCCTAGGGAAATGAAAGTGCTGCAGGAATCGTAGATTTGGGACATAAAGTGATTTTTGAGAAAATTTGGTGGAAAAATCAATACTCTAGAAGGGAACACGCAATCCAAAGGAGTCAGCAAAACTGACATAGTCAAATCATAATCTTAATTTCTAAATACAAACTTTTTAAAAAGAGGCAGCAGAAGATAGTGTGGTAAGGAAGCAAGTCAAGAGCTGATAACGTGGAGGCCAGCAAGTGGTGTGGTGGTTAAGGTGCTGGACTCCCACACAGCCAACTGCAGCTCAAGTCCTGGACCTGGTAGCTTGAAAATCACACTGGGTGCATGTGCACACACACCCAAAATCCCAGAAGGAGAATGGATTACATTGTGGTCATGCCCCTAGGGAGTGATTTCTCCCTTTCCCTCTCACTGACTCTGTTTCTCTCCAGTGAGCACATGTGCTCTATGGCAAAAACCTTAAAAAAAAAATGGGGCCAGCAGATGACATAGCAGTTACATCATTGGACTCTCACATAGCCAACTGCAGTTTGAGTCCTGGACCCGATGACTTGAACTGGGCATGTGTATGTGTGCCCAAGATCCTAGGAGGAAAATGGAGAAGAAGGAACTGCAGCATGGCCATCCCACCTGGTAGGTGATTTCTCATTTTCCCTTTCCTTGTCTCTGTCTCTGTCTCTGTCTCTCTCTCTCTCTGGCAAATGCACATGCCCTAAGGCAAAAAAAAAAAAAAAAGAATTGATAACCTTAGCCCAAAACATCTTCAGTCTCATCAGGAAATTTACCAATATCACTATATTATTTCTTTCACTTCACACTTTAGGGAGGAAATATTTCCAGAAAACTCTTATATTTTTCTATTTAATATATATTCAATTTTTATATCCTTCTATTTCTATGTAATATCTATCTATTTTTACATCCTTACCCTGATATATTAAGAAAGGTAAATATAAGAAGTTTGATAATACATTGCATAGTGATTGCTATAAATTTCTAAACGTCCCATGAACAGGAACGATGAAAGTTACAGAAGGAGCCAAAAATGTCTGTTCCTGCCCCTGAATAAAGAAACTGAAGAACAAGGCAAGGGCCAATTGGAAACATCCCCAAGTGCCCTGAAGTCCTCGACTGCCTCAGGTCCAGTGTGTGAGGAAAGAGCTGTGTTGGGAGACCCTGTCCTCACCCACTCCAGTTCTCTCCTCCTTACTTCCTCAGACTGTTGAGCACCAGGATGTTCGCATACATGTAGTAGGTATAGTAGGTGTAAGATGGATTCTTTTCCATTGTCCACTCCTGGGGTTTGGGACTCTTGGAGGAGAACATGTGGCCACTGTGCTTAGATTCATCGTCCACACTGTCAAAGCCAGTGATCTGTCAGGAAAACAAGCCATGTAGTGGGGTCAGTCCAACAGCAGGGGCCCAGCCTTCAAGCCAACTTGCAGCACCAAAGGCAAGGACCAAAGGTAAAGGAAAAAGCACCAGGAACCAGGCATGGCCAGGTAGGAGGGCTGGATTATCAGCAGCAGTCTGAGGGCCTAGGGGATCATGCTTACATGCTTGAGGAAGACACTGAGGTCTGGGTGAGCCTGGGGATTGATAGTGGCCTCAAACACCGGCATGAAAACGTTCTCCAGCATCTTTCCAAAATGTGGAAGGAAATTCTTTGTTCGGAACACATCACTAGAGGCAAGAATAAAGAAAATTTAGGATGAAAGTAAGATTTCTGGGGACTGATAGCTCTAGTATGAAGGAACCAGAAGACCAAATATCATGTACAGAAAAAGACTTGTGGTGGTTAAGGCACTGGATCCCACATGGCTGCCTCCACAGGTTGAATCCCAGACCCGCAGCTTAAAAACACACCAGGTATGTGTACATGCATGGCCAAAATCCCAAGGAGAATGGAGGAGAAAGGATTGCAATGAAACCACGGGTGATTTCTCTCTCTCTCAATCTCTCTCTCTCTCTCTCTCTCTCTGGCAAGCACACATGCCGTGTGGCAAAAATCAAAAAAGAAAAAGAATTAGTATATTCGGCCTAGGTCCATTCCGTTACACTCTTCTTGGTTTCCCCTAAAGAAGGATTCAGTCCTGGCTAGGCGTAGGAAGTATAAAGTTCTTGCTAGACCACGTGCCCCTCATCTCTTCTACAAATCCTCTGTGGGAAGAAAACTGAGCCTTCCAGCTCAATCCAGATAGAGTGAGGAAGATAGCCTTTACGTCATCATTTATGTCATTTATAAAAGTGTGTGGTATACAAGATGGTGTGCATGAAATGGTTATCAGAAACCCCTGATCTGCTCTAGTGGGGCAATTTAACAATCTTTCATATAGCACTTAATATATGCCAACCGCTCTTCTAAGTGACCAGAAATATCAGCTAATTTAATCCTCAGAACAATTAATTAGGTGCTATTATTACTCTGTTTTAGAGATAATAAAATGAAGGCCCAGGGACATGATATAACTTGCCAAGTTCACATAGCTAGTAAGTGAGAGAGCCATTATTCAAGCACCACTGGTCTGGATCCAGAATCTATACTCTTTTTTTTTTTACTTAAAAAAAGTATTTAATATTATTATTATTATTATTTTAAACTCGCCATAATGCAGGCACGCTCACAAAGAGAGACAGAGAGAGAAAGTGGGAAAGCATGCTACCAGGCCTGAGATTGGAACTGTGGCTGGCCGTGTGGGAGTCCAGCACCTAATCACCACACCACCTGCTGGACTCCACAGTCCATACTCTTTTTTTTCTTTTTTTTGGAGAGGTTTTTGCTATAGGGCGCGTGCGCTCGCCAGACAGACAGAGAGAGACAGAGAGACAGAAAGCGAGAAATCACCCCCCAGGGGGGATGGTCACGCCGCAATCCTTTGTCCTCCATTCTCCTCTCGGGATCTTGGGCACACACGCATACGTGCCCGGCGTGAGCTTTTTTCTTTTTTTTTTTGGAGAGTTTTTTTTTTTGCTATAGGGCGCATGCGCTCGCCAGAAAGACAGAGAGAGACAGAGAGACAGAAAGCGAGAAATCACCCCCCAGGGGGGATGGTCACGCCGCAATCCCTTCTCCTCCATTCTCCTCTCGGGATCTTGGGCACACATGCACACGCGCCCGGCATGAGTTTTAAGCCACCGAGTCCAGGACGCGATCCGCGGTCGACTACGTGGGAGTCCAGCGACATAGCCATTACGCTAACTGCTGGTTCCCAGCCCGGCGTGAGTTTTAAGCCACCGGGTCCGGGACTCGAACCGCAGTCGATTACATGGGAGTCCAGCGACATAGCCTTTACGTTAACTGCTGGTCCCCACAATCCATACTCTTAACTACCTCTCTGCCTTACTGGTATTAGACAAGAAGTATTTCCACAGTCAGAAATTTACATTTCTGGTTAAAGAGACAGGATCAAACTCTTATATTGCCACAAGGCATACAGAATACAGAGGCAGGTGGCCAGAGAATATATAAACACTCAAGTTAGATCAGATATCAATTATGTCAAGCAAACTGGGAGGCAGGCCATCTCTGAAGGCAACCAGTGAGAGCAGAAGGTAGGAAAGGGGGCAGACTTCCTCAGCAATACCATGATAAATACATATGGGTTATGGAGAACTTGAGCACTTTCAGGTGAGATAATCGGCAGATAGTAGGAAAGGTTCTGATACAAGAGTTATATGCCAGGACAGATGAATGTGGGAAGGAATTTGCTAAACACAGAAGAACGGGAGAAAGAAAATGTCATCTAAAATGTACATAGTTCTATTCTAGCTGCTTCTTAATCAGTCTCAATGTTATTTGTGATCTTCATAAAGCCCTGTGTTTTAAAAAACAGAAAGATAATACCTTCTGCTCGGGACCAGCAGTTGGCATAATGGCTATGTCACCGGACTCCCACGGCCGACTGTGGTTCGAGTACCGGACCCGGTGGCCTAAATTCACACAGGGCGCATGTGTGTATGAGCCCAAGATCCCGAGAGGAGAACAGAGGAGAAGGGATTGTGGTGTGGCCATCCCTCTTGGGGGGTTTCTCTGTCTCTCTCTCTTTCTGGCGAGTGCATGCGCCCTATAGCAAAAAACCTCTCAAAAAAAAAAAAAAAAAAAAAAAAGATAATACCTTCTGCTTAGAAAATGGAACTGAGGGAACCAGCAGTTAGCGTAATGGCTATGTCGCTGGACTCCCACGTAGTTGACCGCGGTTCGTGTCCCAGACCCGGTGGCTTAAAACTCACGCCGGGCGCGTGTGCATGCGTGCCCAAGATCCCGAGAGGAGAATGAAGGAGAAGGGATTGCGGCGTGACCATCCCCTCTGGGGGGTGATTTCTCACTTTCTGTCTCTATGTCTCTCTCTGTCTGTCTGGCGAGCTTACACGCCCTATAGCAAAAATCTCTCCAAAAAGAAAAAAAAAAGAAAACGGGACTGAGGTCCAACAGGTGCTATGGCAGTTAAAGCAGCTGGATCCTACATGGCCACCAGCAGGATTTGAGTCCTAGACCCAGTGGCTTGAAAATCATGCTGGGCGGGACCAGCAGTTAGTGTAACGGCTATGTCGCTGGACTCCCACATAGTTGACCATGGTTTGCATCCTGGACCAGGTAACTTAAAACTCACGCCGGGCACGTGTGCGTGCGTGCCCAAGATCCCGAGAGGAGAATGGAGGAGAAGGGATTGCGGTGTGGCCATCCCCCCGGGGGGTGGTTTCTCGCTTTCTGTCTCTCTATTTCTGTCTGTCTGTCTGGCAAGCGCACGCGCCCTATAGCAAAAACCTCTCCAAAAAAAAAAAAAAAAAAGAAAGAAAAAAATCATGCTGGGCACATGTGTGTGCATGCCCAAAAAAATCCTGAGAGGAGAATGGAGAAGGGATTGCAGCATGACCACCTTCACCAGGACATAGATTCACACTTCCCCTCTCTCCCTCTTCTCTCTCCTTTTTTCTCTCTGCCTCTCTCCAGCAAACACATTGCCCTTACCTAACAAACAAACAAAAGGAAGATAAAGAAAGAAAAGAGAAAAAGAAAACCGAGCTGAAATAATCTAACTCCTGTCCATATCCAGGTGGGGAGAAAGCAGCACGTGAGACCCAGTCCTGAGTGCTGCTTTAATAAAGTTGATTCCTGTCAAAATAAGCTGCACATTTCTTGTTCACGTGGGTGAAATGAGGCAGGTGGAATGAGGGCAGGCTGCAGGGTTTCTGGTGGGCAAGTACATACTAGATTCTGGGGACCTGGATCATCCATGTCATGTTGGGGCAGTGGATGCGGTTGCGGACGAACCAGGCGGAGAGTTTGCTCCACTCCTCTGGACTGCGGCCATAGATGGACAGGCGGGGCTCAGCATGCTGGTACTTGGCCTCCACCAGATCTGCACCTACTTCCTGCAAAACCAAGAGAGGAGTCCAAGACAGGAATTCCCACAAGTCCCTCAGGATTCTAAAACTGTAGGCCGAGAACGAGAGGCATACTATGGAGAACTGAGGAAATATGAAAGGAAGTAGGAAGGAAACATCAAAGGCTAAAATCTAAGGGAACTGAGAAATGAGGAGGATCCAGAGAGGAAAAAAGACACACAGAATGTAGTGGAGGTTAGACAGTGAAAAAGCCAGACTAACGACCTCAAGCTATCTAAGGCACCTACAAAAGAAATGCACCTTTTCATATTCCCTGTACTTCCCAAAGCACACATCTCTCAACTCCACGTGCTAGTCTTTGCTTCTTAATGCACAGGCACCATGAGGATGACAGATTCCCATCCTGAATTTACAATGCCCAAAGCTTGAAAGAGCCAGGTCCTTAATTCCAAAACCACACGCTTAAATTCTCTAGCTATAAATACTGATCTTAAAATACTTAGAGTGGATGTTTCAGGAGAAATTCTTGGGCCAGCAGATGGTGTAGCAGTTATATCCCTGGACTCCCACATGGCTAACTACGATTCAAGTCCCGCATCCACTAGCTTGAAACTCATGCCAGGCACATGTGTGTGTACCCGTGATCCCTGAAGGAGAATGGAGGAGAAGGGATTGTGGCATGCCATCCCCATGGGGGAGATTTCTCACTTTCCCTCTCACTACCTCCGTCTCTCTCTCTCTGTGTGTGTGTGTGTGTGTGTGTGTGTGTCTAGTGAGCATACACGCCCTAAGGCAAAAACTGTAAAAAAAAAAAAAAGAAAAGAAAAGAAAAGAAAGGAAGGAAGGAAGAAAGAAAGAAAAGAAGAAATTCTTATATTCTTCTCTGTAGAGCTTGGCCCCAGAAATAGCCCTCTTCCTTCCTTCCTCTCCCCACCCCCCTACTCCTTTCTTTTTTCCATCCTCCCACCTTCCCTCCCTCCCTTTCCTCAAGAACTATGCTGGGTACCATAGATCTGGTTGGTTCTTTCTCACCTTGATGATAGTGGCAAAATATTCCCCATTAATATAATTATCTGTCTTCAAGTAGAGGTCTCGTAGCTCACTCGCTCCTACAGGATTGTATTTATCATTGAATTTATCAAAACGTTGGAAGGTCTGACGCCCCTGAATCAGGAAAAGGGAGTGCATATATATCATTCCGATGTAAATGTATCATTCCTAGACAGCTTGAAAGTGGCGCAACGGGGTAGAAGGGAGAAAGGGATTCTGAAAGTAGAATATGGGACAATTGACAGTGCGTGAACCTCAGGATTGTCTGTGGTGCTTTCAACAGCTGGTTAAGAGGGCCCCGAGAAGGAGGACATGTAGGAGAAACACATATGGGGTTCTGAGTATTAGCATGAAACTAACATGTTTTCAACCTACAGCATGAACATCCAGGGAATCAACAGTCAGGTCATAGGGATGCATTTTTAACTTAGCAAAAAGTTCCTTTAGGGTTAGAGTCTTCTCTTTGGTGCTGTAGACCACTCTGTCAGCATCAACTTGGTAAGATTTTTTAATAAACCGCAACAGATGTTTCTGGTTCATGCAAGCAGCTGCATGGATATGGGTGTCCACCTGTATGTACATTAAAGAAAGAAAAACCATCAATCAGCCTTAGTCACGCTACTGTGTTAGAGCCTATAGGGCTTGCAAATCCCACTGTGTTGGGAGAAAGAAGTAAATAATGTGGGTATGAGCTGGTAGCTGGCCGAGGTGGCCCAGCAATGAAGAGCCCGTCAGGACTATATGTGCCCATGCAAGGATGTGAAAAGTCAGGCTGGATGCAATAACGAAGCCTGTTTCCTTGTGCATCTGTATGTCTGACTTATTTCTACATTTGACCCATACAACATTCTCAGGGACCATTCTTCCCTATTGAAACACAATAAGAAGTGAAGTAGCTACCACAGCTTTCAGCACCAAGAGATAAAGGATTGACATTATGCTAAGGCCCAGTGAAGACATATATAAGGTAGATATTTTTATAATGGCAATTTTATAAACTGGAGCTTTTCCAGATTAAGTATTCTGCCCAAGGTTATACAGGCAGCTAAGCCAGGATTTGGGCTGAATTTCTGCTCATATTTCCTATTCCCACTTCCTTGCAATCATTTGGTATTTACATTCTTCATGTGAGGTTGGACTGGGCAGATATACTTCCCAATTTTACAAATGAGGACATCAAAACTAAAAAATCTTTTTCTTTTTCTTAAGAGATTTTTGCTATAGGGTACATACACTTGCCAGAGAGACAGAGAGAGAAAAATTGAGAAATCACCCCCCAGGGGGAATGACCATATCACAATCTTTTCTCCTCCATTTTCCTCTCAGGATTTTGGG
Source organism: Tupaia tana (assembly GCA_026018925.1). Classification (NCBI taxonomy): domain Eukaryota; kingdom Metazoa; phylum Chordata; class Mammalia; order Scandentia; family Tupaiidae; genus Tupaia; species Tupaia tana. The sequence goes on from JAKSZU010000004.1 coordinate 82,674,725, forward strand.
CACACATGTACACATGCCTGGCATAAGTTTCAAGCTGCCAGGTCCAGGATTTGAACAGCAGTTGGCCAAGTGGGAGTCCAGCACCTCAAGCACTATGCTACCTGCTGACCCCCTAAAAAAAATCTTTAATCACATCTTTCAACGTTTTATAGTTAGGAAGTGGAAGAAAAAGGACTGGAAGGAAGATCTTCCAAATCCTAGAATAGTAGTTATTGAAGTTTTATTTACTTTTGTAATTTTTTGATAATTATTTTTATTACCAAAAATATGGTAACATTTTTATAGGGAGAACAATATAAATAGCATTTATTTATTTTTATTATTTTTTAAAATGTGCTATCGGGCATGCGCACTCACCAGCAAGAGACAGAGAAAGAAAGAGACAGGGAAAGTGAGAAAGCAAGCCTCAGAAACAGGAGTTGGCCATGTGAGAATCCAGCATCTTAACCACCATGCCACCTGTTGGCTCCTAAAAATGGCATTTTAACCTGAATCTAATTCCACTGAATCTAAAGAAGTTTTAGATTAATCAGAAAAAAGGATCTTTCTTGCCCGTCTCAAGAAACAGTGACAGATACATTGGCTGTCCAGGAGTTTCCTCTGAGGAGCTAAAATGATTACCTTCCTGCAGTTATAAAAGTCTCGGTGGGGGTTGTTCTTCAGCTCCTTTAACTCATCCATCTCGTTGAGCATCTGATGGACCTGGAACTTGGAGGAGAGGAACTTCAGGCGGCGGTGGGTGTAAGTCTTACTGTGAAAAAAATAAATGTACATAATCCCAAAATATTCCAGACAGTTAAGGAAAATGACCACAATTTCAAAAACATCAGGATCTTTATCACCCTTGGAAAACAAGTATTGAGACAAACCTTTCAGTGTACTCTTCAGTTAATCTCACTGAAAACTATGAGCCTCAGGACGACGATTACATCAAAAGTGTTGTTCAAAGCTAAGGACCCTGGCTTTGGAGTCAGCAGATTTGAGCGTCAATGCTAGTTTAGCCAACTAGGTTACTTAACTTGTCAAAGTCTCAGTTCATAGAACTGGAATTATACAAGTAATTGCCTCATAAAGCAGTTTTTGTTTTTGAGGTTTGTTTTTTTTTTTTTTTTTTTTTTTGCTACAGGGCACGTGCGTTCGCCAGAAAGACAGAGAGAGAGAGACAGAAAGCGAGAAATCACGCCCCAGCGGGGGATGGCCACGCTGCAATGCCTTCTCTTCCATTCTCCTCGGGATCTTGGGCACGCACGCATACGTGCCCGGCACGAGTTAAAGCCACTGGGTCCGGGACTCGAACCGCGGTCGACTACATGGGAGTTCAGCCACATAGCCATTACGCTAAGTGCTGGTCCCTCATAGAGCAGTTTTGAGGAATAAAGAAATAATGTACAAAATGTTTGAAAAAAGTGGGCATTTAATAGATATTTATCCTTACTATCAATATTAGTAGTAACTGATGTTTAGGGCTCATCAAATACTTACACAGGTCCTTGGGCAATTAAAGCAAGTAAAAAATTCATATCATCTAAGAAGGTGTCCAGATTAGGGTAGGGAAGGGGCTTGGGCTCATCTTTGCTGACTGCTTCTTCATTAGGATAAATGTAAACTACACCATCCTTCATTCTGAGGTGATAGCCTAGGTTTTCAGGCAGGTCATCTGTTCGGAAAGGGTCTTCTCCTTTCTTCAGAGGAGGGGTAAAAACTTTTCCAATAAAACACAAAGGAATATATCAGCACATAGGATGAATGCCCACATAAAAATAATTAAAATACGAAATACTGTAAAATTTTGTTAGTTTAGAATCATGTACTTGGTATGTTGTAGTTTTCCAAAGTGAAGCTAATGTTTGCTTTTTAATTATTTTTTCAAAGGTGACTAAATTAGTATAAAAAAAGCTGTAAAATAATATTTTTTGGGAGGTTTTTGCTATAGGGTGCATACGCTCACCAGAAAGAGAGAGACAGAGAGACAGAAAGTGAGAAATCACCCCCCGGGGGGATGGCCATGCCGCAATCCCTTCTCTTCCATTCTCCTCAGGATCTTGGGCACGCACGCACATGCGCCCTACATGAGTTTAAGCCACCGAGTCCAGAACTTGAATCGTGGTCGACTACATGGGAGTCCAGCGACATAGCCATTATGCCAACTGCTGGTCCCAATAAAATAATATTTTATCTGAGAATGACTTCCAAGTTTTTAGAAATACCAGTTACACAAAATAATAGATATATATTATTTACAAAAAATTATTTACTAAAGTTGATTATCAAAAGCTTTCTGTTTAGAGCATTTTAAGAGCCTATTAAAGGACCAGCAGGTGGTATGGTGGTTGAGGTCCCAAATGGCCAAATGGTTCAAATCCTGGACCTGGTAGCTTGCTTTCTCTCTGGTGAGCATATGTGAAATAATAGTAATCATACTAATAAATAAAACAAGTAATTCCCTTTTAAAAAGAGCTTATTAAGTCATTATATTAAAAAAGTAAAATTATATGTAAAAAATAAAATTTGGATCTTTATTTAAATTAATTTTATTAGTCTCAATTTAGAGCATTTTTTAAAATAGACTTTTTCAAAGTTATTTATTGGGAGCCGGCAGGTGGCATGGTGGTTAAGGTGCTGGACACTCCCACATGACTGACCACAGTTTGAGTCCCAGACCTGGTGGCTTGCTTTCTCACTTTCCCTTTCTCTATCTGTGGGTCTCTCTCTGGTCAAATTGAAATAAGTGAATGAATAAATTTTTAAAAAGTTATTTATTTAATTCCATTTGTTATTATTATATTTTTAATTTGACCAGAGAGAGACTAAGAAAGGGAAAGTGAAAGCAAGTCACCGGATCCAGGACTCAAACTGTGGTCGGCCATGTGGGAATCCAGCACCTTTAACCACCATGCCATCTGCTGGCCCCTAAAAGTAGACTTTTAAAAGCAGTATTAAGGGGCCAGCAGGTGGTGTGATGGTTAAGATGTTGGACACCCACAAGGCCAACCATGGTTTGAGTCCTGGACCTGGCAGCTTGCTTTCTCACTTTCTCTTTCTCCTCTCTATCTGGTGACCACACATACCCTATAGCAAATTGTAAATAATAATAATAATAATAATAAAAAATAAAAATGTCTTCAAAAGCAGTTTTTAGGTTTACAGTAAAATTGAATGGAAAATACAGTTTCCATATGTCCCCATCCCCGCCCCTAAAATAGCCACACCCACTATTAGCATCCTGCATCAAGCTGGTACATTTGTTATAATCAGTGAACCTACACTGACACATTACAATCACCTGAAGTCCATATTGACATTAGAGTCCATTCTTGGTGCTGTACATCCAGTGGGTTTTGACAAATTTTATAGAATGAAATTCACCTTATATATTTACCTTATGGCATTATAGTATCATACAGAACAGTTTCACTGCTTAAAAATTCCCTGTGCTCCACCTAAAGTGGTTTTACTAGGAAGAGAGTGGTAAAATAAACTCTTATTATAAGAATTATAATACTTTGGGATCAGCAGTAGGCGTAATGGCTATGTTGCTGGACACCCATGTAGTAGACTGTGGTTCGAGTCCCAGACCCGGTGGCTTAAACTCACGCAGGGCCCGTGTGCGTGCATGGCCAAGATCCCGAGAGGAGAATGGAGGAGAAGGGATTATGGTATGGTCATCCCCTCTGGGGAGTGATTTCTCGCTTTCTATCTCTCTGTCTCTTTCTGGCGAGCACACACACCCTATAGCAAAAAATACTCACACACACACAAAAAAAGAATTATAATACTTAAGATTATAATGTTTCCTACCTTTTAAAGTACATACAATTTTTGCAAAAAGTATTGAGAAGGAATTAAGAAGGTACATGTTCCCTTCTTTTCACCACTCTCAATTTCAGCCTGATAAAACCAAGCACACATTCCACACTGTCAGAGTCTTTAACAACTAATTGTTTTTACTTTCTACTATTGTCATTCATGCTTCTTCACTGCTGTGCCCAAGAAAAGCATCATAAAGTCTACCTGCAAGTGATGCCAGAAAACAGCTGGGAGTGAGAAACATAGGAAGAAAAAGCTTGCACATTTATTTTCTATTCAGTATTGGGAGATAAGGAACATGAAAGAAGTGAGATACTGGGGCCTGCAAGTGGCATGATGGTTAAGGTGCTGGACTCCCACATGGCCAACTATGGTTTGAATCCCAAACCTGGCAGCTTGTTTTCTCACTTTCTCTTTCTCTCTCTTGTCAAATTTTAAAAAGAAAACAAATAAATAAAATAAAGAATTATTTTTTTAAAAAGTGAAATAGTGGGAACCAGCAGTTAGCGTAATGGCTATGTCACTGGACTCCCACGTAGTTGACTGCGGTTCGCATCCTGGACCCGGTGGCTTAAAACTCACACTGGGCGCATGTGCGTGAGTGCCCAAGATCCCAAGAGGAGAATGGAGGAGAAGGGATTGCGGCGTGACCATCCCCACTGGGGGGTGATTTCTCACTTTCTGTCTCTATGTCTCTCTCTGTCTGTCTGGCGAGCGCACGCGCCCTAGAGCAAAAAAACAAAAGTGAAATAGTATATTGTAATATCAATTTTCCCAATTCTTACACTTAAACATGTTAGAGAGATAAAGTGTTATTTAGGGAAAACAAAGGCAAGACAAGCAACCAAAATGTCAATATTATAGAGGATGGATAAACCAATACTATAAGTTACTAAACTGGAGACTTGTTTAATACAATTTTAGTAGTAAAAGGAATTACAGAGAGGAAGTAGTAGAACTGGACATCTTTAATAGTACAATACTTGGGAAATTTACAAGAATTAAATATTTACCTTTCCACAAATTTTAGTTCCAGGACTATAATCCAAGACAATTGTGTACAGATACATTACAGATACTTATGCTCTTTTTAGTTATTTTTTTCTTTTATTTTAAAAATATTTATTTAATTTTATTTATTATTATCATTTTTTAATTTGCAATAGGGCATGTGCACTGGCCAGAGAGAGAAAGAGAGAGAGAGGGACAGTGAGAAAGCAAGCTGTCAGGTCTGGGACTCAAATTGTGGTTGGCCATGTGGGAGTCCAGGGTCTTAACCACCATGCCACTCACTGGTCCCTAGTTTTCTTTTCTTTTTTTTTTGAGAGGTTTTCGCTATAGGGCGCGTGCCCTCGCCACACAGACAGAGAGAGATAGAGAGACAGAAAGCGAGAAATCACCCCCCCAGGGGTATGGTCACGCCGCAATCCCTTCTCCTCCATTCTCCTCTCGGGATCTTGGGCACGCACGCACACGTGCCCAGCGTGAGTTCTAAGCCACCGGGTCCGGGACGCGAACTGCGGTCAACTACGTGGGATTCCAATGACAGCCATTACGCTAACTGCTGGTTCCCAATTTTCTTTTAATATAAAGATATTTATTGTAATTTTGTTGGAAAGAAATTTTAAAATATCAAAAACCTAAGTGCCTAAGAACAGTCCTTCTTCAAGAGACAGACAGCTCCATGGCTCCTGCGATCTAGCCATTTTGGGAGAAAGGAAGATGTCCCACTGATCGCTGGGCCTCCAGCATACAAAACCCGCGTGGTAGAAAGACCCCCTTCAAGTCTCCTGTCTTTGTCTCTCTCTACCTTTGTCTCTGTCCTCTCTTTCTCTCTCTGTCTTTTTTTTTTTAATTTTTGCTTTTTAGAATTTTTTAAGGTGAGGCATTTCACAGGGCCCTTTGGCCCCTCCTAGCTAGCCCTTTATCTTGTTAATAATCCCCTCTCCTCCTCCGGGAACAGCCCTTCTTCAAGAGACAGACAGCTCCATGGCTCCTGTGATCTAGCCATTTTGCGCGGCGCGCTTGCGCGCCGCACTGTTTTCTAAGTTTTGAGTTTTACTGAAATTTTTTTAATATTAATTTTTCTTTTTTAGATTTATTTAAAAGTTTTTCTCTTCTTTTTCTCTGTTTCTTGTCTGTTTTTTTGCTGTTGTTGGTATTGTTTCCCTCTCTCTGCTTCCTTTTCTGCACTCTCCTCGACCCTCAGTTTGAACTTCCAAGTTTGGGAAGAAACCGACCATCCACCAGATGACTAGAAATCGCTGCAGGACCACAAGAAATATGGGGAAGCAGGAAAATACCTCTCCCACAAGGGAAACGGATAGCTCCTCTTCATCCACACAGTTTAATGGAAATCATGGAAATGTCTGATAAAGAATTCAGAACATTCATAATGGCAAAGCTAACAGAGATGGAAGAGAAGAGAGACAAGGAACTGCTGAAGAGGAAGGAGAAAGGAGTTGAAGAGTTCCAGGAGGTGAGGAAATTCATGCAAGATCTAAAAGAGGAATTTCACACTTTACAAAAGAATCAGATGGAACTGTTAGAGATGAAGGCTATAATACAAGAAGTCAAAGTCTCCATTGAAAGTATTAAAAGCAGACTAGATCATACAGAAAATAGAATCTCTAATGTAGAAGAGAAAATGGCTGGCCTAGAAAAATCCACAAAGACCGAGAAAATGGCCCAAAAATTTGAGAATAAAATGCGAGAAGTACTAGATACAATTAAACATCCAAACTTCCAGATAATAGGCATCCCAGAGAGTGAAGAGACTCATAAGGGCATTGATAATCTATTCCATGAAATCCTGCAAGAAAACTTTCCAAACCTGGAGAGGCACTCAAAGATTCAGTCCCAGGAAATACAGAGGACCCCAAATAGAATCAACCCAAGAAGATCTTCTCCAAGACACATTATAGCCAGACTGACCAAAACCACAAAGACAAGATACTAAGACTGGCAAGAGAAAAAAGGCAAGTTACCTGCAAAGGGTATCCCATCAGACTAACGGCAGACCTCTCATCAGAAACAATGCGAGCAAGGAGAAAATGGGAAAATATATTCAAAGTATTAAGGGAAAAGCAATTTCAACCGAGAATTCTGTACCCAGCAAGGTTATCGTTCATTTGGGAAGAAAAGACATGAACTTTCCCAGATAAACAAAACCTGAAAGAATTTACCAGCACCAGACCAGATCTCCAAGAAGTTCTTAAGGGAGTGCTATGTCAGTAAAATTAAATGCAGACACACAGAAATAAGAGTTCAAAAACTAAGAAAATGGGCAACTTAATTGTAGGGACAATGTTTGGAGATGAATATTATATCCCAGAATTCAATCTGGAAGATCGAACCTTAGCAGAAGAAGAAAGATTAAGTACATGAGACTGAACCGATGAAACAACATTCTGTGACTTGACTGAATTATTGCTGCTTTTCTCCTAAACTTTGTTTTCCGGTCTTAAAGGATTTTTGTCCTGTCTTGAGTTGTTGATAGGTGCATGTACCTACTATTTGAACAGAATACTAACCTGTTTCTAGGCTTTAAGTTTCAAGGAAATATCATTACCAGTTCAAAACTACTTGAAATTACCTGCTGAAAGTAGTTAGATTACTTATGATATTGTGTGATGAACAAAATGTTGGGGAAAAAGGAATGGAAGACAACTGTATATAGCAGAGATAGTGTAATAAGAGAGTGGGAAAGGGCAGAGGGTCAAACATGGGGTAAAAAACATATATATATACGCATACATATGTATGAAAGTAGAAATGGAATATTATTGATGATAACATGCATGATTAAGCCACTATGCAGTTTATTCTAGATGGGAAACCACATTTAGTACGTTGTGATGATGCTCAGGGAATGAATGTTAAGTAATTTTTTTAAAAAGTTGCAGGAGAAAAAAAAAAACGGTAAAACTGTTCGTATAGAAATTTTAAAAAAATACATATTTGATGACTGCAGTAAGCTATATAGCCCCAGCTGGGTACTACTTTATAATATGTTCATTCTACTCACTGGGGTTTATGCCTAAAGTCAGACTTGGGTTCATGTATAGGTATATATCAGCTGTGCTAGCTATTGGATATATTTAGACTAATTAAGTTCATTAGCAAATCAATTAAATGGGGGGGGGAGGCATAGAAAGCAACCATGGATACCAGAGACAATGTGGGAGGAGGGTGGGACATGGCAGAGGGTGAGGGATAAGGAATCAAGGATGGCAAAACAAAAAACAAAGTATACAAGACATAAGAATTGGAAAAATATTTGCTGAAAACATGTATGTTGCTTTTGGCCGGAACCGCCATCTTCCAGTAATTAACCAAAATGACGAACACAAAGGGAAAGAGGAGAGGCACCTGATATATGTTCTCTAGGCCTTTTAGAAAACATGGAGTTGTTCCTTTGGCGACATATATGCGAATCTACAAGAAAGGTGATATTGTAGACATTAAGGGAATGGGTACTGTTCAAAAAGGAATGCCCCACAAATGTTACCATGGCAAAACTGGAAGAGTCTAGAATGTTACCCAGCATGCTGTTGGCATTGTTGTGAACAAACAAGTTAAAGGCAAGATTCTTGCCAAGAGAATCAATGTGCGTATTGAGCATATTAAACATTCTAAGAGCAGAGATAGCTTCCTAAAACGTGTGAAGGAAAATGACCAGAAAAAGAAAGAAGCCAAAGAGAAAGGGACCTGGGGTCAACTAAAGTGCCAGCCTGCTCCATCCAGAGAAGCACACTTTGTGAGAACCAATGGAAAGGAGCCTGAGCTACTGGAACCTATTCCCTATGAATTCATGGCATGATGGGTGTTAAAAATAAACTAATCTCTGGTCTATAAAAAAAAAACAAAACAACCATGTATGTTGATGAGCTTGATTGAGTCAATACACAGCGTATTTTGGATGGAAAATTCATTCGTATGCTGTAATGATGTATAGTGAATTAATGTAAAAGATAAATAAATTTAAAGAGAAAAAAAAACCCTAAGTGCCTAAACCCAGAAATTAATTAAATAAATTATAATACAGTTATAAAATAGAAACCAGTGAAATTGGGGTTGGTAGGTGGTGTGGTGGTTAAGGGCACCAGACTCCCACATGACCAACCATGGTTCAAGTCCCGTACCTGGTGGCTTGCTTTCTTACTTTCCCTCTCTCTCTTTCTCATCTGTCCCTCTCTGGTCAAATTTAAATATATAAATAAAGTTAAATAATTCTTTTTTAAAAAGAATAGGGGGACCAACGGTTAGCGTAATGGCTATGTCGCTGGACTCCCACGTAGTTGACCACAGTTCACGTCCCAGACCCGGTGACTTAAAACTCACACTGGGCGCGTGTGCGTGCCGCGTGCATGCCCAAGATCCTGAGAGGAGAATGGAGGAGAAGGGATTGCGGCGTGGCCATCCCCCCTGGGGGGTGATTTCTCTCTTTCTGTCTCTCTGTCTCTCCGGCGATCGCACGCGCCCTATAGCAAAAAAACCTCTCCAAAAAAAAAAAGGAATAGTGAAATGATTAAAATCTGATCACCCCCCCCCCCCCCCAGGGCACATGTGCTCACAAGAGAGAGAGGGAGAAAGAGGGTGGGAAAGCACCCCCAGCGGATGGCCATGCCACAGTTCCTTCTCTTCCATTCTCTTCTGCAGATTTTGGGCACACACAATGGGTACACTTAATCCTTTCTCAATTCCTCTAGCAATAATTGTATATGCTTTAAATTTTAAAATTTTATAATGTAGGAAACATAATTGTAATAAGTATTATAATTCTTTTCTTTCTAACCAACTGAGTTTTATTTGTTGCATAATAAGCCACCTAACATCTTTCAGCTAAAAAATACTAAATTTGAATAAAGATATTGCGAAATGAATTAGAGCCCAGTTAAAATTAGCTTTGGGGAGGGAACATAATTCTACTCAATTAAGAAAAACATTTTTATAGAACATAGTTTAATTTAGTTTATTTATTTGTTTTGAAAGGTTTTTGCTATAGGGCGTGTGCGCTCACCAGAAATACAGAGAGACAGAGAGACAGACAGGGAGAAATCACCCCCCAGGGGGGATGGTCATGCTGTAATCCCTTCTCCTTCATCCTCTCTGGATCTTGGGCACGCTCGCACGCGTGCCTGGAGTGAGTTTAAGCCACTGGGTCCAGGACTCAAACTGCAGTCGACTACATGGAAGTCCAGCGACATAGCCATTACGCCAACTGCTGATCCCTAGTTCAGTTTATTTTTAACAGCCATCATGCCATGAATTCATAGGGAATAGGTTCCAGAAGCTCAGGCTCCTTTTCATTGGTTCTCACCAAGTGTGCTTCCTGGGTGGAGCAGGCTGGCGCTTCAGTTGAACCCAGGTATCTTTTACTTTGGCTTCTTTCTTTTTCTGGTCATTTTCCTTCACACATTTTAGGAAGCTATCTGTGCTCTTAGAATGCTTGATATGCTCAATATGCACATTGATTCTCTTGGCAAGAATCTTGCCCTTAACTTGTTTGTTTACAACAATGCCAACAACATGCTGGGTAACACTGGAGATTCTTCCAGTTGTGGCTGGTAACATTTGCGGGTGTTCATTTTTGAACAGTATCCCTTCCCTTGATGTCTACAATATCACCTTTCTCATAGATTCACATGTATGTTGCCAAAGGAACCATTCCATGTTTTATTTTTTTGGAGAGGTTTTTTTTTTTTTTTTTTTTTTTTTTTTTTTTTTTTTTTTTTGCTATAGAGTGCCTGCGCTCACCAAAAAGACAGAGAGAGACAGAGAGACAGAAAGCGAGAAATCACCCCCTAGAGGGGATGGCCACACCACAATCCCTTCTCCGTTCTCCTCTCAGGATCTTGGGCACGTAGGCACATGCGCCTGGTGTGAGTTTAAGCCACTGGGTCTGGGACTCAAACCGTGGTCGACTACATGGGAGTCCAGCGACATAGCCATTATGCCAACTGCTGGTCCCTACTCTCAGGATTTTGTACACACACACACACATGTGCCTGTTGTGAGTTTAAGCCACCAGGTCCGGGACTCTAACTGCAGTTGACTACATGGGAGTCCAGTGACGTAACCATTACGCTATCTGCTGGTCCTCACTCCATGTTTTCTAAAAGGCCTAGAGGACTTATATTGGGTGCCTCTCTTCTTTCCCTTTGTGTTCATCATTTTGGTGAATTACTGGATGATGGCAGTTCTGGTCAAAAGCAGTATTATAATTCTGATAATAAGAGTTTACCACTTTAGGTGCAGCACAGATGATTTTTAGAGTAGTGAAACTATTTTGTATGAACTTTACTATAAGTTGCCAGGTCCAGGACTTGAACCACATAGCCATGTGGGATACAGTTTCCCTAACCACCATGCCACCTGCTGGCCCTAAAATCTAATTATTAAAAAATATATACTTAACTATATACAAGGCAGAAAATAAAAACCAATATGTAAATAAAGTACAATCAAAAGTTAAACTCTGAATATCCAGAGGTCGGTATCTGGGCTGCCTCTGGAAACATCAGGTAGGAATAAGCTAGAGGAAGGACAGTCTAGGCACAGGGAACAGCATAGCAGCAGTACAAGTGCAAGAAAGTGTTGATCTATATAGAGAACAGGATACTTCCAACCAGATAAAGTGTGGAGGAGATCATTTAGAAATAGGTTGAGTATGCAAATCCAAAAATAAAGTAGTGTGGCTAGCAGGTGGCATAGTGGTTAAGGCACTGGACTCCCACATGGCCGACCATAATTCACAGACTCAAGACTCAAGAGTCCTGGACTGGGTGTCTTGAAACTCACATTGGGCACATGTGCATGTGTGCCTAAAATCCCAGGAGGAGACTGGAGGAGATGGAATTGCAGTGTGGCCCTTTCCCCTGGGGGGTAATTTCTCACTTTCCCTCTCCTTTCCCTTTATCTCCTTTCTGGCAAGCACACATGCCCTATAGCAAAAAACAAAACAAAACAAAACAAAAATAAACCAGAAGCTGGCAGGCTTTGAATGCCAGGCTAAAGACTGAAATTTATTTTATAGGTTATGGGGAACAGCTAAAGGTTTTTGTTGGGAGAAGTGCTCCAATCTGTGTGGGTTTTTCTGTTTGTTTTTAAGTTTGTTATAGGGTGTGTGCCAGAAAGAGAGAGCGGGAAAGTGAGAAATCACCCCCAAGATGGGATGACCATGCTACAATTACTTATCCTGCAATCCCCCATCAGGATTTTGGCACTCATGCGCACACCCCAGCATGATTTTCTTTCTTTCTTTCTTTTTAAAATTATTTCGTTTCACTTATTATCATCATTATTATCTATTTAATTTAAACAGAGAGAGAGAAAGGGAAAGTGGGAAAGCAAGCCTCCAGATCTGGGACTCAAACTGCAGTCAATCATGTGGGAGTCCAGTGCCCTAAACCACCACATTGCTTGCTGGCCCCTCCTGCATGATTTTCAAACCAATGGATCTGGGATTCTAATCATGCTACTGGCAACATGAGATCAAGCCATGATAACCACCACACCACCTACTGGCCCCCAATCTGTGTTTTAATAATTGGTAGTGAAATGAAGATGAACCAAAAAAGGGTGAGATTAATATTTAGCAGAGTAGTTAGAAAGCTACTGGAATAATCTGCACAAGGAGAAATATAAGCCTATATTAGGGCTTAGGAAATGGAGCAGATTCAGAGAGAGATTGTGCAGACCAAATTAAGTGATTATGTATGTGGACAAGGTGGAGTATGGAGCCAAAGATGACTGACATTTTTAGATGGAATTACTTATAATCTTGGGCATATTTAAAATGTCATATTTAGTAGTTAAACTGAAAGATATATTCTAGGGGCCAGCAGGTGGTGTGATGGTTGAGGCACTGGACACCCACATAGCTAACTGTGTGGTTCAAGTCCCAGACCTGGCGGCTTGCTTCCTCGCTTTCTCTCTCTGTCTCTTTCTGATGAGTGCACATGCCCTGTAGCAAATTTTAAAATAATAATAATGATAAATAAAATAAATAATTCATTAAGAAAGATATATGTTATACATCAAATAAGAGAATTAGTTACCTGGATAGAAGCTCTCATTTGCCACCCAAGTCTCACCCTCGATGTTCCGCAAATACTTGGAAGGGGTTTTGGGGAACCTCTGAAATGACTTCTGCATGTATTTCTCCCGTATACACAATGCCCGATACAGACCTTTGCAAACTATTTCAAAATCTTCAACTGTAACCTGGCAAGAAAAAGTCCAAGTATCAGGGTCGATCCTGTGAAAATCTGAGAAGTACACAAAGCTCTTCGGCACCTCCAGCTCTCCCTCGTTGTAGCCTGGGCTGAGCCTCCTGTCCACCTGGCGGCTTTTTAGTTGCCTGGGTCTCCCTCTAGGACCAGGTCCTGAATCCTGAAGCTTTTCTTGTTCTTTCATCTCTACCAAAATCTAACTATCCTGTGAGTCTTTCCTTTATCATCCTGTATTTGTTTGGTGTTTGTTTTTGCTACACAACAGTGTACAAACATTTAAAAAGCTCATTCTAACATGGTGTATATTTGCTTCTTTTCAGGTAACTTGTGGACATTTTAAGTGTGGTTTGTTTGTTTTTTTGAGAGATTTTTGCTATAGGGTGCATGTGTTTGCTGGAGAGAGAGAGAGAGAGACAGACAGAGAGAGACAGAAAGCAAGAAATAACACCCTCCCCCCAGAGGGATGGCCACACCACAAGCCCTTCTCCTCCATTCTCTTGGAGAATCCCAGCTTGCGTTTCAAGCCTTCAGACCTAGGACTTGAACCATAGTCGGTCACGTGGGAGTCCAGCAACATAACCATTATGCCATCTGCTGGCCCCAAGTATGGGTTTTTGAAGACACTACCTCAACTGAACAACAATGTGATTCTATTTTTTTTCATTTTATTTTTAATTGACTCATAATAATTGTATATATTTATGAAATACAGTATGATTTATTTCTTTTTTTTTTTTTTTTTTTTGGAAGAGTGGTTTTTGCTATGGGGCGTGTGCACTCGCCAGAAATACAGAGAGGGACAGAGAGACAGAAAGCAAGAAATCACCCCTCTTAGAGGGGATGGCCACGCTGCACTCTCCTCTATTCCATTCTCCTCTCGGGATCTTGGGCACACACACATGCGCGCGTGCGCCCGCGTCCAACATGAGTTTAAGTCAGCGGGTCTGGGACTTGACCCAGAGCTGACTATGCAAGAGTCCAATGACGTAACCATTATGCCATCTGGTAGTCCCACAGTATGATGTTTTGATATATAAGTCTGTAATGTGACTCTAGTTCTGAGAATTCAAACCACTTGTTGATCAGTGAGAGAGATGTCAAACCCTGTCACTCCCGCACTGTCTTCTGTAGCAACAGATGGATCAGAAAACCACCCGTGAGAAGTCATTGTTTTTTATGGTTTTCAAGAGAATTTACCTGTAGCTAAAAATAGATGTTTGAGTAAAACTTTATTAGAGCTGCTGGGAATTACCTAAAATGGTCTACTTCCCCTGCTCTAATCTCCAATTTCTATCTGGGCGAGGCCTCTTCAAGGAGTTATAAACTTGAAATCACTGAATGCTCATTATCAAAGTCCAGTGATTTGTTTTCTGGGACCAACATGGGCTTTTTCTCTATAGTTTGAGGTTCAGATATTGATCCTAATCAGTTGACACATAGACACACACACACACACACACACACACTTTCTTTCTTTCTTTTTTTTTTTTTTTTTTTGAGACAGGCTTTCACTATTTGCTCAGGTAAAACTTGAAGAGCTTCTTTTGCTTACCCTTCCAAATACCTGAGACTACAGATATAAGCCACTTCTCCTGGCTTCAGTTTAATACTTTTTAAAGACCTGCCGATGTTGGCCAAAAGAGTTCGGCACAGGTGCTAGGCATGAGGGTCTGCTTCCCATAGCATGCTTGCTCTGTTGCCACTTTAATAGGCCACCAGTATTTCAGCTTCCTGAGGACAAGAGCTGGATCCTCCTCACTTTTGTGTCCTAGCACCTAGCAGACAATATCTGGCACAGAGCAGGTGCTCAATAAGGACTAATTAATTAAAATAATTGTTTATCAGGGATTAATGTTCTTGGGAACTTAATCCTGGATTCTCCCATTATCTCTCTGGGGGCCAACAGATGACATGGTGGTTAAGGCACTGGACTCCTACTTGGCCAACCACAGATTGAGTCCTGGACCTGGTGGCTTGCTCTCTGATCCCCGCTCTCCAGTGAATGTATGTGCCCTATAACAAATTTAAAAATAAAAATAATAATAAAATAAATAATTCTTGGAAAAATAAATAAAAGGTAGAGATGTAGACTGACTTGGGCGCAGACTACAGCCAGCTGGAGTGCAGCTCAGCAGCGCTTAGCCACATTTAACAACAGGTATGACAACATGCATGGTCCTTCAGAGACTTCAGGCCAAGGTTTCAGGTGCCCTCCAGCTTCATACGTTTTACAGCTATTCCCTGATTGCTGTCCTTTGTCTCACTTTCTTTCTTTCTTTTTTTTTTTTTTTTTTTTTTTTTTTTTTTTTTAGAGATATTTGCTGTAGGGCACATATGTTCTCCAGAGACACAGAAAGAGAGAAAAGAAAATGAAAAATCATCCCCCTAGGGGAGATGACTCCACTGCAATCCCTTCTCCTGCATTCTCTTTTCAGATTTTGGGCATACACACACACACGCCTGGCATGAGTTTCAAGCTGCTAGGCCTAGGACTCAAACCAGTCTCCCGTGTGGGAGTCCAGTGCCTTAACCAACTACGGCACCTACTGGCTCTCACCTTTCTTTTTATCACTGTTTTTATTTCTACCAAGTACATAGATATCAAGTTTGTCTCCTATTTTTTTGTATGTGTTTTTGAACTTTACAAACTGTGTTTCCCTTGTCCTTAACACTATTAAACATTTCATTTTAGTTACATATTATAATATTGAAAACCCCTCCCACTTACAGAGCACCCATGTCATCATACAGAAAATGAGTAAACAAAAATGGTGTGCATTTCATTGATGTCACTTTGAAGTATCTTAAGATTCACTCTAAGTGGGTCAGTTACATGAGAAGGGGGCTCAGGACTGGTCATTAAAGCTATATTTGGAGCACAGACTGATGGCTAAACAGCAGTTTCACTAATATGATGCTGATTCTGCAAGTCCATGTGACAGAGATTTATTAATTGACCAACTGTTATGGATAGGACAGGCAGGTCAAATTGCTTGTGACCGGAGTTTACTACCCTTGTGCCATAATAGAGTCTGTTCCAAGCAACAATCCACTGTGCTAACATTTGCAATCTAATTGGAGAGTTCGGCCAGTCAATAAACAATAGCCCAGTAGAATTTTCTGACCTCTGCCTCACCTTCCGTCTTTTACCTGGTCTCCCTTTATTTTTTTTTTCTTTTCTCCCTGTCTTTCTCCTGATCTGTTTTCTTTGGTTGATTTATGCTACCTGCAGCTCTACTATATTCCAGGTCTGCCTTGGACCTTGAGAGCCCGCTGTGCCTCCCCAAGGCCCCCTTTCCTACACTATGATGCCATCAGTGCACCTAAACCACTTGTTGCTGTCTTTGGTCCTTTTGCCAAAATCTGTCAACTGTATTCTATAACCCATATATTGCATTCTACTCCATGTACTCCACGTTTGAGTAAATGAGACAGAGGAGAAACTATGTAGAACGATAGAAGCACTACAGAATGGTAAGACATAAATATTAGTATTGATATGCAATAAAGAAGTATGACAAAGGGCAGGTGAGTGAACACCTTCCTCCATCCAAAGCAGGAAAAAGGTAAAAAGCTAGAACTGTCAAGTTGAATGACTTCCCAAAGCTAAGTCTGTGTGGCAAGGAGCGACTCACCCCAGAGGCGTAATCACCAGTGATCTGCACTCTCTGAAAATCAGGCACTTCCTGGTAGGTTGGAGATGAAGAAATGTATTCATCAATGTGGGACAGTTTGGTGGAGGATGGTTCACTTAGCGGAATGGACAAATTAACAGTCTTCCGTCCCTGGAAACGCTTTTTCCTGGATTTAAAATTTAAAAATAAAAGAAATTAACTTTGTCTTTATAAAGAATTTCATTGTGATAGATGGATATTTTACTGTACAATTTTATTTTGAGGACAGAAAGTGAAAATTAAAATGTGAGCTGAATGTCAAAAATGGAATTCAACCATAGTAGGAAGACAAATGACTGAAGACACATGACAGTCTCCTTTTTCCTGGTATGCCTTAGAACAGTGAGCTTTAAGGAACAGACAAGAAAGGCTTCAGCCTGGCACCATTCTTCCCAGGCAGTTCACTCCTAGCAAAATAGGCAGTCTGCATATGGCCACATAGCACAGACCACGTCAGTTACTATCTGTCACCTTGTTCATGTTCCTAAAAGTGTGTGCTCCCATCTCCCTATCTGAAAAAATGGTATAGCAATGACTACCTTACAGGATTTCTGTGAGACTTAATGTACATAAAATGCCTATCACAATACAAGTGGAACTTACAAGTTACTTAACATTATTTCCTCAAGTTAACAAGTGTTTATCGAGTTTCTATTTTGACTCAAATCTCACATTAGGTCCTATAGGGGATGCCAAAGGAGGTGGATTGTTGTTCATTCCATAAAGACATAAAACCAAGAGAAAGACAATAGAGTGGTCTTTTCCCCAGGTGGCTGGGGGAATTAGGGAGAGGCAGTAAGGAGAGGGTTCCTGGTAAGGATCAGTATAGGTTTAAGGACTAAACCATGCAGGTAGTGATGGTGAATCCAAGAATAGTACAAATAAAGGAAAACGGACTTCATGGAGAGGAATCTCTAGGACTGCTTGGGGGAGGCAGTACGTGTGCATCACAGACATGGGACAGGCAGAGCAGGAGGGCAGAAATGGAGATCTGTAATCTCTAAAGTGAAGAGGCAGTCAGACCGGCTGGAAGGCAGGACTCATGTCAGGGAGCATAGCTCTAAGGTTGGCTAGACACTGAGTCTACAGTTGAAGGCTCTTGAGTTCCAGTTTATATAACGACTGTATATAAGGCGGGTATGTTCATAACAGCCATCAACCCATTTTGGTTTGGAATAATTACATAGGTAGCTTAGTCCTCTCACTTGGGTGGATAGGCAGGCTTCAACTCAAGGGAGGTATCGATGAGAATAAGTTATCTCCTTGTTTAATCATTGGTACTATGGTGTAGGGGAAAAAAATAATTTCTAACCCTGACTTGAACCATCATTCAGACAGTCTGAATTATATCTGCTATGACAGCCTCCCTTCCTTATGTCCCACTGTACTCAGTGTTCCCCTTACACGACTTACCTCTTGCCTTCTGTGGAGATGGACAGAGTCTCCATATGGAATATGTGTGCTTGCATTTCAAGATGAGAAATTGGACAGATCTCGTCCACATCAAAGGGGGAAATCTCATGACGGCCTCCTTCATCTTTGACTTCTGAGGCAAACACTTTTTCAGCGAAGCTGCGTGTTGCATCATCAATTTCTAAAAGAGGTTATCACAAATGGGTGTTTAAACCCTTCTTTCAAAAGTCGTCCAAGAGTTCTTGCTCTGTGTAGTCTCAGAGCTAAGGACTATCCTGTTAAAGTGGATCCTCTGTTCTCCAGCCTGGGTCCTGGCAACATGGCACAGCTCAAGGCTTGCTCTCTCACAGGTTTCTGTGCGGTAGTTTGGAAATCTGCTCTCAGAAAACTAGCTGGATTCTCTAGGACTAGCAGTTGGCGTAATGGCTATGTCGCTGGACTCCCATGTAGTCGACTGCAGTTCGAGTCCTGGACCCAGTGGCTTAAACTCATGCTGGGCGTGTGTGCGTGCATGCCCAGGATCCCAAGAGGAGAATGGAGGAGAAGGGATTGTGGCGTGGCCATCCCCCTGGGGGGTGATTTTTCACTTTCTGTCTTTCTGTCTCTCTTTGTCTTTCTGGTGAGCACATGTGCCCTATTGCAAAAACCTCTCCAAAAAAAAAAAAAAAGAAAGAAAGAAAACTAGTTGGATTCTCACAGCACATTTTAGGAGGATCGTAAGGACAGTCCTAAAGATGCAACAGGCCTCTTACAGGACTAGCTCTTAATGTGAAAATCTCCTCTTTCTGACAGGGCTAAGTTTGATTTTATAGTAACCGTATAACACAGTCCTTCCCATTACATTGGTGGGAAGGGTGTTTCTGATGGTTTTGACAATGTGGATAGCGATGTTAGGCCAGAGTTTTCCTTCCTAAGGAGAACCGGTGATTTCAGGGATAATTATGAGAAATAAATGTGTACTTCAGGGCCTGTGCTTTTCTTAGGACATGTGTTTCTCTCACATATCAAACTTCATTTTCTTCAACTCTTGATAACTTGGTGATATACTGCTGCATGAGGGAAAGAGACCGCTAAAATTTACCAGCTAGTATTAGGAAATCCATTTCTTCTGGAAATGGGCCTTCCATAATGAATTACTTTTGGAAAATCAGTCTTACTTTTATAGGTCTTAATTTTTCCATTCTTCAAAAGGTGGCCTTGGGACCAGCAGTTAGCGTAATGGCTATGTCGCTGGACTCCCACGTAGTCGACCGCGGTTCGAGTCCCGGACCCGGCGGCTTAAACTCATGCCGGGCACGTGTGCGTGCGTGCCCAAGATCCCGAGAGGAGAATGGAGGAGAAGGGATTGCGGCGTGGCCATCCCCCCTGGGGGGTGATTTCCTGCTTTCTATCTCTCTGTCTCTCTCTGTCTGTCTGGCGAGCGCATGCGCCCTATAGCAAAAACCTCTCCAAAAAAAAGAAAAAAAAAAAAAAAAAAAAAGGTGGCCTTTAGCTTGGCAACAAATAACTTCTCAGGATAAAAAAGAACCAATTTTTTTTTTTTGGAGAGGTTTTCACTATAGGGCGCGTGCGCTCGCCAGACAGACAGAGAGAGACATAGAGACAGAAAGCAAGAAATCACCCCCCAGGGGGGATGGTCACGCCGCAATCCCTTCTCCTCCATTCTCCTCTCGGGATCTTGGGCACGCACGCACACGTGCCCGGCGTGAGATTTAAGCCACCAGGTCCGGGACGCGAACCGTGGTCGACTACGTGGGAGTCCAGCAACATAGCCATTACGCTAACTGCTGGTTCCCAAAAGAACCAATTTTATCACACAGGGTGGTGATGGCCATCAAGCACCTGTTTTTCTGTTATATTCCATTCCATTTAATTTTGTTAAATGCCCAGTTGTTTACATCTGAATAGTTATTACCTCTAAAACATTTCTTGGTATTTCCAGGAAAGAGCTGGTAGCAATGGCAATGGAAAACAACTAGTTGTTTGGAATAGCAGTAGAAGATAGAAATATTGGGGGACCAGAAGTTGGTGTAATGGCTATGTCACTGGACTCCCACATAGTCGACCGCGGTTCGAGTCCCGGACCCACTGGCTTAAACTCACGCCAGGTGCATGCGTGTGTGTGCTTGCCAAAGATCCTGAGAATGGAGAAGGGATTGCGGCGTGGCCATCCCCTCTGGGAGGTGATTTTTCACTTTCTGTCTCTCTGACTCTGTCTTTCTGGTGAGTGCACGCTCCCTATAGCAAAAACCTCTCCAAAAAAATAAAAAGAAAAAGAAGATAGAAATATTGCCAACAGGATGACAGGGCAAACTGCATGCAGACAGTAAGATACACCCTACCCTATCAATGTCTGGGCAGGTCTTTAGAAGTCCACATTTTCAAGGTAACTTTGGTTTGTGTGATGTATTCAAGCCCAATTGTACTTACCAGCTCTTTCACATTTGTCTGTTTCAGTCTCCTTACCTGTAAGGAGACTGGGAGTGCTAATACCTACTCAACCTCACTTGCATGGCTGTTAGGCTATGTAGTGAGATAATACATGCGAAAATGCCTTAAGGAAAATAAAACACCAGATGAAATGGAATACTGTAATTTAGTAGCATTGGTCAAACAGATATTTGGGGTACTAGCAGTTAACGTAATGGCTATGTCGCTGGACTCCCATGTTAGTCGACCGTGGTTCAGGTCCCAGACCTGGTGGCTTAAAATCACGCCAGGCGTGTGTGCGTGCATGCCCAAGATCCTGAGAGGAGAATGGAGGAGAAAGGATTGTGGCATGGCCATCCACCCGGGGGGGTGATTTCTCGCTTTCTGTCTCTCTGTCTCTCTTTGTCTTTCTGGCACGTGCACGTGCCCTATAGCAAAAATCTCTCCCCCAAAAAAACAAACAAACAAACAAAAAAAACCCCAGACATTTAGTATGTGGGATTAGCTCTGGCTATTAAGGAAGGGGTAAATGATATGACTTTAGTATAGGCAGAAACACACATTGGAAATAATAGTAATGGATTCATAACTTTACCAACACTAACAGTCAGGCCAGGCAGTTTTAAGAACATGACTTGTCCTAGCAAAGTTAATAGAGAAGCTCACTATGTGGGCTGAACTTCATGCATCTGTTTGCCTTGTTAAACTTAAGCACTTCCTGAAGCTGAAAAGCATCTTTGGATGCTACAAGTACTTCTTTGGCAAGCATCACGACCCACGGAACAAATGAAACACTAAGTAGATATATTTGATGGTCGGAGTATGTCTCCTTACCCCACTGCCAACTGACCCTGAGCATCACAGGCAAACACATGCACTTCAAGAATGAGAGGCAAAAGCTGAAGTTAGGAGATGCTTCATGCACCGTGAAGGGCAAATGGAAATGGGCAAGTTGGTTATGATGATGAGAATGAGGATGACAATGCAAATGGCTTATCGTGCTGGGTCTGTGACCATGATGTTGGAGACCTTAGGAAGGATGGTATGGAAATGGATCCTCAGAAACCAAATCCTACTTGCCTGACATCTGGATCTTTCAGAATGAGCATTCAGTATCTGGGACCACACATATCTATTTGTTTTATATTTTTAAACATTATTGTTTTTACTAAGATGATCTCTCCTCAGCTAGCAGAGGCCGTTGAAAAGTAGAAACTCTACTTTGAAGAAGTAGAGTTAAGTGATGACCAAAAATTATATGGTTGGTATTTCCTTTCACTGAATCAACCAGTTATTTTGACTTCATATAACCACAACTGAATTAGGAACCAACCTAATTCAAGAGCTCTGGCTTTCAAAACTATTCAGGGAGTGGTGGTGATTATGGCAAGAAAAGAGTGAAACCAGTATTTCGAAAGATGGGTAGATAAGATTTGATGAACACTTGAATTTATGGAGTAAAGGAGAGAAAGCCTCCTTGGGCTTATAGAGGTAATTGCTAGCTTATTTTTTGAACATGTTAAGTTTGAGATAAAGAAAATCTGAGTGGAAATGTCTTGATGATAGGGCATCTGCCTTTGGGTGGAGAATTGACCAGAGAGCAGAAGCAAAAAGAATGGTGAAACAGAAAGGACGTCAGATTATGAGTGAGGAAAAGTGTCCAGGATAGCTAGGCTGCCTTAGGCAAGCCACATAATAACTGGGTGCCTCAGTGTTCATCATCATAAAACGGGAATGTTAATAATAATAATGTCAACTTCAGAGCGTTGTAAAGATTACCAGAGAAATGTTTTAGAAATTATCCAGAAGTTGGGGGTCATTATTATTAACATGGGAAGTACAAGGCTCTTGAGAAAAGGAATATCATGCTTGCCTCTTCACCCAACAGATTCAGAAAGCATGCTTATTTCTTAGCAGTGATTTATTAATGTGTAGGAAAGACAAGGTGGTAGGTCTTTCATTCTCTTATGGAGGAACGCAGAGGCAGACCTACTATCAGTGAAAGGAGTAGTCTAATTTGTGATGGAAGGAAACTAAAATTACAATTTTATCTAAAATGTTTTTTTATTTTAGCTAGTCACAAAAATTCACTCCAGTTTTTTTTTTTTTTTTTTTTTTTTTTTTTTTACACTGGAGTTGAAAGTTAACTAAGGAAAGAATAGGCCCTTTGGCTCATCTGTGTTTGTAGTCTAAAAAATCAGATAAGTGCCCTTTGAGGTTTTCTTTAAAAAAAAAAAAAAGAAAAAATGTATATAGAGATATATTTACATACACATACACATGTATATTTGGAATCCAAAAAAGCCATGAGTTCATTTGCTGCACTCTGGGCTATCTATGGTCATTATCAGGCATCATTTCATAAACACTGCTGAAAAATAACCATGTTTCTGAATTAAAGAACAGTATCATTTCTTTAGTTGATATTCTGGCAGGAAAAATAGTCTAAAATACTCACGTTTTTCTTTAGCTGTATGAAGTAAAACAAGATAAAATATATGAATGACTTTCAGAAATTATAGTAGCTATTAGTCAATGCTTTGGAATAGAAACATGTAGATTGGAGCAAGAAAGAGGTATGATGAGGTGGTGATGTGGTGGTTAAGGTGGCTGGATCCCACATGACCAACTCTTTGGTTGAGTCCTAGGCCCAGTGGCTTGAAAAACATGTTGAGTACATGTGCATGTGTGCTCAAAATCCTGAGAAGGAATAGCGAAGAAGGGATTGTGGCATGGTCATCCCCACCCAAGGGGGGTGCATTCTCACTTTCATTCTCTCTCTCTCCGTCTTCCTCTAACAGAATTAGAAAGAAAGAAAAAAAAAAAAAAGGCATGATGGAATGTGTTATTCCAGTTCATTCTTCCAGCTCATCTACAGATTGCTGCCACCAGAAACCTTCCAAATATGGTCTTTATATAGCTCTTCATTTTCTTTTCTAATATATTTCTTTAAATTTATATGTATAACTTTAATATTTTTATTATTTTTTGAGAGATATTTTCTATAAGGTATATGTACTTGCTGGAGAGACAGAGAGACAGAAAGTGAGAAATCACACCCTGAGGGGTGGCCATGCTGCAATCCTTTCTCTTCCATTCTCCACTTGGGATTTTGGGCATGCATGCACAAGTGTCTGGAATGAGTTTCAAGCTGCTGGGTCCAGCACCTTAACCACTACACCACTTGCTGACCCGTTTCAGAGCATATTTATGCTTACAAAAAAACTGAAAGAATTTGAGGAATTAGTTAAGAAAATTAGGAATATAATAGTCATTTGGGTCAGCCAGTGGTGTGGTAGTCAAGGCAGCTGAATCCTGCACGGCCAATTGTGTGGTTTGAGTCCCAGACCCAGTGGCTTGAAAAATATACTGGGGCAGGTATTCGTGCATGTCTAAAATCCCAAGAAGAAAATGAGGAAGAAGGGATTGCAGAATGGTCATCTCCACCCCCGGGGGGCGGTGGTGGTGGTGGTGGTGGTGGTGTCATTCTCTCACTCTCTGTCTCTGTCTCTCTTCAGTGAGTGCATGTGCTCTATAACAAATAAAAAAAAAAAAAAAGGAGGGGCTGGCAGGTGACATGGTGGTTAAGGGCACTGGACTCCCACATGGCCAAATACAGTTCAAGTCCCGAATCTGGTGGCTTGCTTTCTCACTTTCCCTCTCTCTCTCTGTCCCTCTCTCTCGCTCTGTCCCTCTCTGGTCAAATTTAAATAAATAAATAAATGATTAAATAAATAAAGTTAAATAAAATAATTCTTTTAAAAAAAGGATATCATATATCTATTTAAATGGCATTCAGGAAGAGTTTGGAATATCATGGTAAAGTGATTAAGTTATAATATAAAGTCAAAACCTTATCCTGCCAGAAGCAGGGGATACAGTCGCATGCACAATATAATCATAACCATGTTTTTAAAAATTCTTCAATTTTGCATAAAAAGTAGATAAAGAAAAACACTAAAATGTTGAGTGGATATCTTTGGATGATAGGACTGTGGTGATTTTCTTCTTATTATTACTTTCCTAGTTTTTTCTAAACAAGAATTTATTATTTTATTTTCAGTACAATTTTTCTTTTTATTTCACATGAAATAGGTATTATTTTGTAATAAAAAGAATGATAACATTATTATTATTATCTTTTCATTACTCTATGTCCACACCTGGTTTGCAAACCATCAGAATACACAGACTGGGTTAACATTTCTATCATGCTCACGGTTGTCAGCTAATATGATAGCTAAAGACATTCTAGAGGTCCCTTCTCAATGTTGTAGTTATTAGAATAGGTTTTGTTTAGATTAGCAGAATAGATATTAAGTATCTTACACAGTTTTCTACTGGGATCATCAAAGATGCTACACACAACATGGTTTTAGAAACTTACCCCTCCTCCCCAAACTAAAAACAAACAAAAGACCCTGAAAATGTCTTGCCTCTTTTTGAAATGTATTATTAAACCTATTAAGAACTCAAAATAAGATAATCATACTGACACACTAGTTAAAGGAATGGTGTCATATGAAAATTGAGCTCTCCAAACACTTTGCACACCTACCTGGAAGTTTGGACAGAGGCATTATTGCTGGGATCCTTGATTCTAGGGAAGCTCAGTAGAAAGGGAGAGGAGACTGTGGGATGGCTAGCTGACTGTAAAATACCCTGACATTCATTTTATTATTTTGCTTTGCCCCCGTAACCTGACCCTTCTCTGCTAAAAGGAGAGAGATGAGCTTTAGACCTATTTATAGCTTGAGTCAATTGACAGTGAAAAACAGGTGAAGCCTTTACTCTTTACTTTGGGATTTTAGAAAAGGTATCTGTGGTGGGCCAGGAATTGTGTTTTAATACTCTCCAAATCTTTCTACAGATTGGATTCTCACTAAGTGTAGTTTTCTTACATGATGTGATCATTAAGATTATTTCCTACCCTAACAAACTTCTGAAAAGTCAAGATCCTCAGTTTTACATCACGAGAACAGCTTCCTATGGTTGGTGAATATGCTGGTTTGTCTTTGAAGCCCTTAACACAGGCACACACGTTTGCATGCATGTTTTCATTAAAAATACCCCTGGCACAAGTTGCCTGGGCTACCTAGGCTCAGTCTGCCTGTGTTCGTTTGTACTCTATCCCTTTGTCTCATTCTTTCCAATTCCCCAGTCCTGGCAAGGTGGAGGGCTTTCTCTTTCTCATCCTCTTTCTCTTCCTCACCAGCAGCTCCCTGATCATGATTCAGCCAGACCCAAGCCCCGGGGCGGACACCAACAGATTGGTGCCGAAAAACCCGGGATCCAGACACCCGGACTTCTGGACAACTTGGCTTCTGGACAACCCTGGCGTCCCATCTCATACCCTTCTCAGCTACCTCTGGAGGTCCAGTTTGGATTCCGTCTCGGTGCGTACGACCTACACACCCTGAGCTGGCATCAGACGCTGCAAAACCCGATACTGAATTTCCAGCTGAACATACAGTAGAAGGACAGGGCCAAGAAAAGGAAGCGCAGTCCAGCCACGGCAAGTCCTAGCACTTGGGGGTGACATAAAGCATTCCAATGATGCTCAGGAAATGCTGAAGAGACAAGATAAAGAACTAACTCCTGAGAATTTGTTCATTGCTATGTGTGCCAAATTGACTGCTAACTCAATGAACACTTGCCACCAGGATCTCATTCCTGCAAAAACAAAAAATGTTAACTATGCTATTGGCTTTGTTCAATTGTCTGTAGACTGGATTTTTACATGTATGACCTACACGTTTAATTATATTTTAGTTAATCTATCTCATAACAGCTTTACTGCCTTAGTTGCATTGCACCAATGCTACCCTCTAAGGAAATGATGTTAACTAATTTTATACTATGCTACTTAATTGTTATAGTAGTCACCTAATGCCTGTGTATATCTCTTGGTGGCTGACCTCCCTCCTAACAACCCAGGCCATGTTGGCTTTAAAACAAAAACGGGGGAAATGTGGGGACACGTTTAAGAGAGAGAATCTGAGGTGTGGGGACATGCTCTGAGCAAACACCACCTGCTCTTTTGGGGTTTGGCAGAACCTTGTAACTTGTCTTTCCCTGACCTTGGCTGCAGACAGAGCAAGGGTGGAAATTACTGGGGGCGTTCCAACAGACACATCTGATGGACTTCAAGAAACATCTTGACCCCAATTAGTAAAGTCCAATCCCTGCTCTGCATCTGAAAGGTTCTTTAGCCTTCTCTGGGTGTGGTGGTGCACTCCTTATGGAGAAATTCTTTAGCTCCTTCCCCACACCTAACAGCTATTTCTCTGCATTAGAAAAGAAGATGAGACTTTCTCTTGATGGGATTATCACCAAGGGATACACCTGGCCCAGTATGACTAAGCCCTCATAGATTTGTTAACTGCTTCTTATCGTCTGTAACCTGGCAACCAATCTATGAAGTATCATGAAACACACATGTGTAATGTCTCCTTGTACTATAAATAAAGATGTCCATTTCGTCTGGGCGGCACAAGTTGCTTGGGCTACCTAGGCTCAGGCTGCCTGTGTCCATTTGTACTCTTAAAAAAAAAAAAAAAATACCCCTGACCAGGGCCAGGAGAGAGCATACATGGTGGTTAAAGTGCTGGACTCTCACATGGCTGATGCTGTGGTTTGAGTCCTGGACCCAGCAGCTTGAAAATCACACCTCGCACATGCTCCACAAGGGATTGTGGTATGACCATCCCTCCGAGGGGGTGGGATTGATTTCTCACTTTCCCTCTCTCTGGTGAGCACATACGCCCTATGACAAAAACCTTAAAAAGAAGTATCTCTAATTTATCAGAAATTCACTCGACAGGATTTCCTCAATTAATTTAGTCATAAATTTATCATGAGTCTTATAAAAACTCAACTGCCATCTAGAGTGCTCAGTTATCCCTACTCTATATACTGTTTTAATAAGAATACTAACTTTCTTAATGTAACATTTTGTAGTATGTAAAACAGTTTTCAAATATTACAATCCATAAAGTCCTAATTATAATCCATAAGGCAAGCAATACTTTGTCCCTGCTTCCAAGAGAGAAAACTCGGGCTCTAAAAGGAGTTTGTCCAAAGTTGTTCTGTTCGTAAATGGCAAAGCCAAGGCTTTCCAGACTAAAAGGCTCATGCTCTTTTCCCAATAACACATAGTCTTGTTATGACTATATGATGATCGGTGCTAGGTAAAGGAAGTACTTTGCGAAACTCAGCAGAACCGTGTTGAAGGTAGTAGCACTGGATTGGAACTTGAAAGGAGGAACAGAATTATGGGCATAGGTCAAATGATCTTTTTACTATTAACTATTTTTTATTAAAAATTAGACAAACTTAGGACCAGCAGGTAGCGTGGTGGTTAAGGCACTGGTTACTCCCACATGGTCGAGCATGGTTCGAGTCTTGGACCTGGTGGCTTGCTTTCTAACTTTCCCCCTCTCTCTTTCTCTCTCTCTTTCTCTGTATCTCTCTCTGGTAAATCAAATAAATAATTCTTAAAAAAAATAGACAAGCTTTTTAATATGTTACTGCTTAGCTTTATGGGTGTCATCATCTCTCAGTCAACAATATTAGAACACTTTACAAAGGTGTTCATTCCTTTCCAACTCCTTTTTGTGTTGGTTCCACCTGGATTTTCCAATAGTATCTACAAACTGATACACCCCCACCCAACATCTTCCTCCATAAATCTGCTTCTCCTTCAATGATTCTTGTTCTTATATAAATTGCCCTCTAATTTTCCACTGTGCAGATAGCCTAGGTGTTTACCCAAAAGTCATTTTCCCTTTCTTCTTAGTAAGGAAACTAACAAAAACATTTTTGGTTTGGATACTAAGGTGTTCAGTCAGAAACTGTACCTTTGGTAGCAAGGGAGGTGTCCACATTAACCATTGTTGCAACACAAGTGAAGAGCGGGACAGAAGCCATTGGTGAAGAATACCTGAGAAGAAACACGGAATGGGGTGGCACTGCAGGTGGCACAGTGGTTGGGGCACTGACTCCCACATGGCTGACAGCACTTCCCAACCCAAACTGGTGGCTTAAAACTCAGGTGTATATGCAAGCATCCCTTAAAACTCAGGTGTATATGCGAAGAATACCTGAGAAGAAACACGGAATGGGGTGGCGCTGCAGGTGGCACAGTGGTTGGGGCACTGACTCCCACATGGCTGACAGCACTTCCCAACCCAAACTGGTGGCTTAAAACTCAGGTGTATATGCGAGCATCCCCAAGATCCCAGAGGAAAACAGAGGAGAAGGGATTGCAGCGTGGACATCCCTCCCACCCAGGGGGTGAGTTCTTGCTTTCTGCCTCTCTGTCTCACTGGCAAGCATGTGCACACTATAACAAAATCTAAAAAACAAACAAACAAACAAACAAAACACATCAAAAAACAAACAAAAAAAATGGAATTGGGGTCTTTGATGATATCCTGAAGCCACCAATATTAGCCCTGGACTTCCCACCTCCAGACTTCTTTTTTTTTTTTAATAATAATTATTTATTTAATTTTATTTATTCATTCATTTATTTTTAACTTGACCAGAGAGAGACAGAGATAGAGAGAGAGAAAGGGAAAGTGAGAAAGAAAGCCACAGGGTTCGGGGACTCGAACCCTGGTTGGCCATGTGGGAGTGCCCAGCTCCTTAACCACCACACCACCTGCTGGTCCCATCCAGACTTCTTGATACATAAGACAAATTTGTTTGAGCCACTGATTAGTTAGAAGTTTTGGCTACCAGCTGCTCCAGAGGTTAAGGCAGGAAGGTTACAAATTTGAGGCCAGTCTGGGGAACATAGCAAGACCTTGTCTTTAAAACATGAAAAAAGAACAGAAGAGTATATGAGGAAGGGCTTGGTTCTGAAATAGATGAGTTTATAAGCATCTGAATTTGGGGGACCCCAATGAGATAAGAGCATAAAATAAGTAGGATGACCCCGTAAGTGTGAGGAACTCGATCTCGCTATAGTACTGCATAATGTTCTGGAAGTTTACTCAGAAATTTCTCAAGTTATTGTTGGCAGTAGCAGGTCATTTTACAAAAGTGTATTATGAGAGCCAGCAGGTGGCGTAGTGAAGACGTTGAACTTCTACATGGCCAACTGTGGTTTGAGTCCCAAACCTAGTGGCTTGAAACTCATACTGGATGCAGGTACGTGTGTGCCCAGAATTCTGAGAAGAGAATGAAAGAGAAGGGACTGGTGTGGCCATCCCTTCTTGGGGTGATTTCTCACTTTCTCTCTCATTGTTTCTGTCTCCAGTAAGTGCACACACCCTAGGTAAAAACCTAAAAAAAAATGTGCCTTATGCCACTCATATGGATAAAGTCCTTGATAATCTAGTAGAAACTTATGTGGGATACTTAAAATCTACACTAGTAGTGTAAATAGTTTGAAGAAAAGAGCTATTTCTGTTCTCAGTTATAAAATGAGCTGGGGTCTGGCAGGTGGTGTGGTGGTTAAGGAAGCTGGACACTCCCACATAGACCATGGTTTGAGTCCCAGACTCGGTTGCTTGCTTTCTCACTTTCCCTCTCTCTCGCTCTTGCTCTCTCCCTTTCTGGTCAAATTTAAAAGAAATAAATAAAGTTAAATAAAATAATCCTTTAAAAATTAATAAAATGAGCTGAAAATTACTTCTCACTATTAGAAATCACCTTTTCCAGGACCGGCAGATGGATACATTGCTAGACTCCCACATAGCTGATTGTGATTTGAGTCCCAGACTCGGCAGCTTGAAACTCACTCTGGGCGTGTGTGCATTGTGTGCCCAAAATCCTGAGAGGAAAGTGGAGAAGGGATTGTGGCTTGGCCATTTCCCCAGGGGATGATTTCTTGCTTTCTGTCTCTCTCTGTCTCTCCAGCAAGCGCATGCTTTCAAAAAAAAAAAAAAAATCACCTGTTCCTGTTTTCATCATAGCACCAATTATCACCTGCAATTATCTTGAGGAATATTGTCTCTATTAGAAAATAAGCAAGGGCCTTATCTTTGTTGTTCCCCATATGCTACTGCCCAGAAGAGTGCCTGGTTAGGTTTTCAAAAGTTAGGATGACACAACTAGAAGATAGATTTTTTTTTTTTTTGGAGAGGTTTTCGCTATAGGGCGCGTGCGCTCGCCAGACAGACAGAGAGAGACAGAGAGACAGAAAGCGAGACATCACCCCCCGGGGGGATGGTCACGCCGCAATCCCTTCACCTCCATTCTCCTCTCGGGATCTTGGGCACGCACGCACACGCACCCGGCGTGAGTTTTAAGCCACTGGGTCTGGGACGTGAACCTTGGTCGACTACGTGGGAGTCCAGTGACATAGCCATTATGCTAACTGCTGGTTCCCTAGAAGACAGAATTGATCAAAAGTAAGACTGATCTCAACTTACTTACACTTACTGTCTCCTTGAGGATCCAAGAAATATTTATTTTAAAAAATGGTCAGTGGATTTTTTTTTAAAAGGTTTTAGCCATAGGGCGTGTGCACTCACCAGAGAGAGACAGTGAGAGGAAAAGCAAGAAATCACTGCTTAGTGGGATGGCCACGCCACAACTCCTTCTCCCCCATTCTCGTCCTGGGATTTTGGGCACCTATACACACAGGTTTGGCATGATTTAAGCCACCAGGTCCAGGACTTGAGCCTCAGTCGGCCATGTGGGAGCCAGCGATGTAACTACTATGCCAGCAGTAAACATCCAGTGGATGTTTTTAAAATGAGAGTATAAGATCATTCATATAATTTGAATCTTCTGTTTCAAGATTTCATCTAGCAGTATTGTGCAATATGGGTTGGAGACAGGGAAATAGGAATTTATTGCTATCATCTGCACTTGAGGAAACAAATGAGCCATTTAATGGCCTGGTAGTTAAGGCAGCTGGATCCCACATGGCCAACCACACAATTCAAGTCCTGGATTTGGAGGCCTGAAAGACATGTTAGGGGGGACCAGAAGTTAGCATAATGGCTATGTCGCTGGACCCCCACGTAGTCGACCGCGGTTCGCGTCCCAGACCTGGTGGCTTAAAACTCACGCCGGGCGCGTGTGCATGTGTGCCCAAGATCCCGAGAGGAGAATGGAGGAGAAGGGATTGCGACGTGACCATACCCCCTGGGGGGTGATTTCTCGCTTTCTATCTCTCTGTCTCTCTCTGTCTGTCAGGCGAGCACACGCGACCTATAGTGAAAACCTCTCCATAAAAAGAGAAAGCCATGTTAGGTGTGTGTGGATGTGTGCCCAAACTCAACGGTGGAGTTGGCTATGTGGGACCCAGTGCCTTACCTCCATGCCAACCTGCTGGCCTAGGATGATGGCAATTTTTACTTTTTTGTTTTGGCTTATTTGTATTTACTCTCATGAGCAAGTATTATTATTTTTAATTTTCCAGAGGACACGTATGCTTGCCAGAGAAAGGGGGAGAGTGAGAAAGTACACCCACTATGGGGCATGGTCAAGCTGCAATCCCTTCTCCTCCATTTCTCCATCTCATCAGGATTTGGGACACACACATACACACACACGTGCATGCACACGCACACACACACATATCTGGCATATTTTTTAAGACAAAATTGAACTTGAACACATGGTTGGCCACTTGGGATTCGGCGCCCTTTACCACCAGGCCACAGGCTGTCTTGAACAAGTATTATTTCTACCATAAGGCCAACAACACAAAACCCCAAAGTTAAAGCAAAACAAATTCTGGTACTTCATCATCTGCAACCTTTAAGGGAAAACACTCAGAATTTCTTTCAATGGAATAAGTCCGTCTATTTATCTTTTTTGTCTAGTTAAGCCTGCTTTTTATTCTCTTCAAGGACCAGTACATAAGATAAACTAATCTCATTTAATTCTATTTTTGCTTCAAAAGTGTTATTTTAAAAAGCATTATTTTCTATATATTTTGAAAATTGTTGGTGTGCAATACTTCAGCTCTGTTATGAACTACATTGGTTGGCACTAACCTGGGAACCTAACCATTATTTTTTATTTTTTTAGAGGTTTTCCCTATAGGGCGCATGCATTCGCCAGAGAGACAGAGAGAGACAGAGAGACAGAAAGCAAGAAATCACCCCCCAGGGGAGATGGCCATGCCACAATCCCTTCTCCTCCATTCTCCTCTCAGGATGTTGGGCACACATGTACACGCACCCGGCTTGAGTTTAAGCCACTGGGGTCCAGGACTCTAACTGCAGTCAACTACATGGGAGTCCAGCAACATAGCCATTACACTAACTGCTGGTTCCCCTAACCATTATTTAGAGCATTATTCCAATGGAAAACATTTTGAGATTCAAATAATAATTTTACAAACATGCTTTATACTGTAAATAGGAGATTTCTTGTAGTTCATTGATTTAGAAATGCCTAGAAGCAGATAACACTTATGGGAATGAACTTTTTGTCTAATTATCACTTCTTTCCATTCTGGTACAACAGATCTTCCTTCCTGCTGATGATAAACTGGGGCTCCCACCACTTTCCAACTTGCTTTTTTTTTTTTTTTTTTTTTTCTTGCTATAGGATGCGTGTACTTGCCAGAAAGACAGAGATAGATAGAAAGAAAGCGAGAAATCACCCCCTAGGGAGGATGGCCACGCTGCAATCCCTTCTCTATTCCCCTCTCAGGATCTTGGGCACACACACACATGCCCCCGGCGTGAATTTAAGCCCCTGGATCGAGACTTGAACCGCACTCGACTATATGGGAGTCTAGTGACATAGCCATTACGCTACCAAAGCATTCTATGGGGCTCAAAGAGTTACCATCAGTAAACTTCTGGGGTCAGCTTAATCATTTGTTACATTGCTTCAACAGGAGCAGTTCTGAATTCATTCCAACTTCCTGTTTGGGAATGGAACCCTTTGCCAACTGCAGCTATGAACCTTGTCATCCCCTCAGAGGTGTATAACAATGACTCAGGAGAAGGTTTTGGTCTGGAGCATAACCAAATCTATGGAATGGTGAGGAATTTTATGGTATTTTACTACAAAGAGTCTCATTTTCCTGTCAATAATAATTTCCTATACATGCTTAAAGTAAGTCAAATATATAAGACTCACCCTTTTCCATGAAACCAACTGACTTTATTTCCTGTCTCTTGAATGAAACCAAAATTCAGTAATTTGCCTTTAACAAAACAATCTGCATGTTCACAGTGAACTGTGTTCTGAGAAGAGTGAGTGAGGCATGCCATGGATCTGTGTTAGGCAGTGTTCTAAGTTGTGTGTCTTTATATATATTATTTAGTTTTCACAATAATTCTTTTCTTTTTCTTTTCTTTTTTTTTTTTGGAGAGGATTTTTTGCTACAGGGTGCATGTGCTCGCCAGAAAGACAGAGAGACAGAGACAGAAAGTGAGAAATCACCCCCCACCCCCTGGGAGATGGCCACACCGCAATCCCTTTTTCTCCATTCTTCTCTTGGGATCTTGGGAACGCATGCACATGCACCAGCATGAGTTTTAAGCCACCGGGTCTGGGACTCGAACTGTAGTCGACTACATGGGAGTCCAGCAACATAGCCATTATGCCAACTGCTGGTCCCACACAATAATTCATTTATTACCTTCCTTTTATAATTGAAGATATTTAAGTAAAGAGGGCTTGCCTTGCCCAAGGTAACATACCTAGTTAAGTACTAGAGGGGGGATGTAAATCCAGGAATTTTGGCTCTAGGGTGGGGGCTCTCAAGCACTGTGTCACAGGCAGTTGGCCCTCCATATCTGTAAGTTCTGCATCCATGAATTTAACCAACCGTGGATGGAAATTATCAAAAAAAATTTAAAAAACACAAAATAATACACATAAACACATAGATGAAGAAAAAGCACTTGATAAAATACAGCATCCCTTCATGATAAAAATTCTCAATAAATTAGGTATTAAAGGAACATACTTCAACACCATACAGGTCATATACAATAAACCCACAGCTAACAAATCAAAAGCTTTTTCTTTAGGCACTGGAACAAGACAAGGATGTTCATTTTTACTAATCTTATTCAACATAATACTGGAAGTCCTAGAGCAATTAGACAAGAGAAAGAAATAAAGGCATTCAAATTGGAACAGAGGAAGTCAATTTGTCCGTTTGCAGACAAAATTATCTCAACCTCAAGATTCCACCAAAAAAAGTTTGTTTGTTTTTTAGTTTTGATATAGGGTGCATGTGCTCATTGGAGAGAAACAGAAGGGAGAGAGAGTGAGGGAGAAAAAGAAATCACCCCCCAAGGGGATGGCCATGTTGCAATCCCTTCTCTTCTCTGGATTTTGGGCAAGCTGCTGGGTCTGGGAACTCGAACCATGGAGCTGACCATGTGAGATCCAGCTGCCTTAATCTCTATGCCACCTGCCGGCTCTCCCCAGCAAAAAACTTATAGAATTGATACATGAATTTTTTAAAGTTGCAGGGTTCAAAATCAACTTATAGAGAACAGTAGTGGTTTTGGATGGTTGTGGTGATATAGCAGTAACACATCGCTCTGTAATGCTGAGACCACATGGGAAGGCCCCAGGTGTGTGTCACTATAGGTCTCCCTGTGTACACAGGGCATGTGCATGTGCCTGTGATGGGGATTGGCTGAGGTTGAGGTGGATCATAACCTGAATGAAGATCCAGTTGGGTGGGAGTGCCTCCTCCTGTTTCTCTGACTCATGGAAGAAATAAGTTAACTTAAAAAAAATATCAATAGCATTTTTAATTTTTTTTTTCTTAGTTTTTGCTTTAGGGCATGTGAATCTGCAAGAAAAAGGAGAAAGAACTTATCCCTTCCCAGAGGGATGGCCATACCACAATCCCTTCTACTCCAATCTCCTCTCAGGATTTTGGGCATGTACGCACATACGCTGGTGTGATTTCCAAGCCACTGGTTATGGGACTTGAACTGTGCAGCAAGCCATGTGGGATCTAGTGCCTTAACCTCCATGCCATATGCTGGCTCAATCAGTAGCAATAAAACGTGATACTCTGCCAAGCTGACCCACATGGGAAGGTTCTAGGTCCACTGTGGATGCATATGGACTGGGATGGCTAAAGCTGAGGTGGACTGTTATGTCAACACTGTGTTGGGGGTGCTGTCTCTGTCTCTGGTTCTGGCTCATGGTAGAAACAGACCTAGTATCTCTCTCTCATACACACAACATGCTACTGTCTTACCCTAGTTAGAATGGCTACTATGAAAAAGACAAAAAAATAACAAATGCTGGTGAGGATGTAGAGAGAGGGGGAACTTACAGAGTCTTGGTAGGAATGTAAATTAACCTGGCCATTATGGAATATAAAGGTATAAAGGTTCTTCACAGAAACTAAAAATACAGCTACCATAAGATCCAGTGACCCCCATTACTAGGTACACATACAAAGGAAGGGAATTAGTATATCAAAAAAGTATCTTCTTTCCCATGTTTATTGCAGTTCTATTCACAACCACCAAACTAGGAAATCAACCTAAGTGTCCATCAATACATGAAAGGATGGGGCTGGCCCCAAAGTGCAGTGATTTTAAGCTCAGTGCATTGGGAGCTGGATACCACATGGCTGACTGCAATTCAAATCCTGGCCCTGGAGGCTCTGAAAAAAAAAAAAAAATGCTGGGCATATGTGTTTACATGACCCAAATCCAGACAGGATGGAGAAATGAAGTAAAAAGGATTGTGGCATGATCATGCTCCATGGGGGGTGGGAGTAAGGTTTCTTTCTCCCTGGTAAGCACATGTACCCTCTGGCAATAAAATAAATAATAAACAAGGGGCCATCCAATAGCAAGCTAGATTCCCCATGACCGACTACATGGTTCGAGTCCTGGACCTGGCAATAAAAATAAATAAATACACAAGGGGCCAGTCAATAGCATGGTGGTTAAGGCAGCTGGATTCCACATGACCAACTACATGATTTGAGTCCTGGACCTGGCGGTTTGAAAAACGTGCTGGGCACATGTACGTGTGTGCTTAAAAATCCCAAGAGGAAAATAAAGGATAAGCTATTATAGCATGTCATCCCAAGTGGAGGGCACTTTCACTTTCCCCCTCTTGCCTCTCTCCAGTGAGAGACCCTGTAGCAAAACTAAAAATAGTAATAATAAAAATTTAAAGAATGAATGGATAAAAAAAACGTGGTATACATATACAAAGGAATAATATTCAGTCTAAAAAAAGAATGAAATCTTTTGAGGCAATATGAATGAGCCTGTAAGACATTATGTGAAATGATATAACCCAGGCACAGAGAAATATTGCATGTTCTCACTTATTATACATGGAAATGAAAAAGTCCTCATACAAGGAGAACGTACAACAGTGGTTAATAAGAGCTTGAAAAGAGTAGGTAGGACAAAATGGGCAGAATTTTGAGTGTTCCCAATACAATGTTTGAAGTGATGCATAGGCTAATTATCCTGATTTGACCATTACCCATTGTACTCATGTATTGAAAAATCACAGTGTACTCCATAATTAGGTACAATTACTGTGTCAATTAAAAATGGCAATAAAAAACTAACGCAGGGAACCAGCAGTTAGCGTAATGGCTATGTCGCTGGACTCCCACGTAGTCGACCGTGGTTCGCGTCCCAGACCTGGTGGCTTAAAACTCACGCTGGGCGCGTGTCCGTGCGTGCCCAAGATCCCGAGAGGAGAATGGAGGAGAAGGGATTGCGGTGTGACCATCCCCTCTGGGGGGTGATTTCTCGCTTCCTGTCTCTATGTCTCTCTGTCTGGTGAGCGCAGCGCCCTATAGCAAAAACCTCTCCAAAAAAAAAAAAAAAAAACTATTGCAGTGTAACAGTGGTCTCCATCTTTTTTGGCACCGGGTAACAGTTCTGTAGAAGACAAGTTTTCCACAAACTGGGACAGTGAGGTGGGGTTTGATGGTTTCATGATGATTCAAGCACTTTACATTTATTGTAGTACATTTACTTATTAGAAGAAAAATCCTCTCTTCTGTTATTGGAGGGTGAAGTATTAGCAGAACAAAATATGTGATATGAGGCCTAAGTTTATGGGAAAAATCTATCTTACTAAGAGATAAAGTCCATAATTCTGTTTCTTTCTCATAAACATTTTACATTGAAAACATTTATATTCATTCTAGTCCTATCTGGAGAAATATTTTGTCACTTAAAATGTCTTCCTTTCAAGCATAATTCTGTCAAATAGTTTTATAGAATTATTTAATCTTACTATTATTTTTAGTTTGCAACAAGACTCATGTGCTCACCAGAGAGAGGCAGAGACAGAGAGAGAAAATGAGAATCAAGTTGCCAGGTCCAGGACTTGAACTGTGACCAATCATGTGGAAGTCCAATGCTTTAACCACCGTGCCACTTGCTGGCCCCAGACAAATATTTTTCTAACAATGAGAAAAAAGTTAATTTCTCCCATGAGCAAGAGAAGACAGACAGCAACCCCCATAGGGTCTTGACATCATGATCTATCTCCAACTCTACCCAGGCCTGGATCACCAGCACATGTGTGCTTATAGTTTAATTAAGTATTAATAACAATTAATCCTCCTCCTTTTTAAGGAAAAAGAAAAAGTACTAAGTCTTTGGTTTTCTGCAGACTAAACCAAGATTCCCATAACTGCAGTATTCCAGTGGTGGTGGGAAAAACCTAGGTCTAAAAATCATTCTTTTGTAACTTCATCTCCTTACTTAGGGTTGAGAAATCCAAGAGATCCCTATTCAACTCTCCTATATTGCAAACACAAACTGTAGGCCAGTGTAGTGAAATTATAGTTGGAAATCAAGTTCTCTGGCTCCTATACCAATGCTCTTAGAATTATACCAAGATTTTTAGATTGTGCAACAATGTAAAAATAGAACAAATGCTTTCCAATGGTAGTTTTAGGTGCTTCATATTACAAGACTGATAAACAGCTATGAGTCAATCCTAAAGTAATAAAGTAGGCTCCTAGACATATTATACTGAGATATGATAAAGAACTCAGATCTCCCAACACTGCCCAAATATCACACCCCCAAATCTGAGTACCAGCTTTCTATAAAGGCGCTTCAGTGGGAAAAAGAAATGACAACTAAGTCAAGAACTTCCAGTTTTTATTTTCTTAAAACATTATTTAAAAGAAAAACATTCAACCAAATTTTTAAAAATTAGTAAAATAATCAACTTATAATACCAGCCCTTTCATTTAGGGCCAAGGAGGCCAATAGTTCCCGTTTAAACAGCAGAACTGCACAATTGGTATTTATAACTACATTTGATGGCACAGAGATATAAAAGTCATACAATTTCCATGGACACCCTTCTCCCCTCCAAGTAGTTTATACAATTGTTTCTCAAATCAGCATTCATGCTTTTAAAAATCACCAATTTTACTGTGAAATACATCTACAGTTACTCTGATAATGAGCATACTTTTTACCAATTCTTACCAAAACAAATACCTTAAAATATTGTGGCATATTAGATTGCTTAAAGAAACATCAAAGATGACAAATAATGTACAAGAATTATAGTCTTCTGTTTATAGAAACCATTCAAATAAAATATTTGCCCTAGTTAAGTATCCTTATAATTTCTTAGCAGAGATGAAATACAAGAAGTAGAATGCACCATTTTTTGGTTCTTGGTTGTAGCTGCCAGCTTAAGA
The DNA here is from genome assembly GCA_026018925.1 of Tupaia tana. NCBI lineage: Eukaryota > Metazoa > Chordata > Mammalia > Scandentia > Tupaiidae > Tupaia > Tupaia tana. The sequence goes on from JAKSZU010000004.1 coordinate 82,713,895, forward strand.
GTTCATGACTGTAAATACGAAGCAAAATAATAAGAAGCTCACAAATTCTGGAATGGGGAAAATATTTCTTTAAAGTGTCTTGTCCATCTTTGCTTTCAAGTCATGACAAAAAATTCACAGCAGTTTAAAGGATGATGAAAAACTAAACATGGGGCTTGCTAAAATAAAACTGAGATTAATTTTACTTATTACACTCCTAACGTAAAAACTGCAGTAAGTATGATAGGATATTACCAAAAAATATTCTACAGTAACCTGCTGGAGCAAACAGCATTTAACAGATTTACAGATTAGGCATGCTAGCCTTTACACAGAACATCCTAACTTTTACACTCTTGAATGTGTAACCTTAAAAAAAAAAAAAAAAAAAAGAAACATAAAGGGGTATATAATTTATGACAGCTGGTCAGGCACTTAACTCGGGGAAAGATATTTTCATATTTTGAGGTAAATTAGAATTATTTTCAGCAATCACAAACAGATTCTAAAAATCACCTTTTATACCACACAAACTGATGTTATTCAGCTTTTATCTATAAGGTTGTAGCACTACTGTGCCAAAATTCATATCTAAGTGTAACTTAAGAAACTATTAAAAAGACATTTTTGAGTTTAAATTTGGGCCCCACTGAGATACTTCTGTGCTTAGAATATACTTGAGAAAACTGTAAAGTACACATATATCAGGGTGATGGGCACAAGAGCCCAAGATGGGGGACTATCTAATATGACATTAAATTTAATAGACATTTTTAGAAAAAGAGTTACACTGCCAGTTACATAGACATTTAAAAAAAAAAAAAAAAAGAGCAGGACTGAGATGACAAATCCCAGTATCGCCTCAGGGAAATTACAGGGAGCTCCAAAAGGAGCAAAACAAAGAAGCAGAGAGTTTCCATTTATAGATGATGGTAGTATCAGCAAAGTATGCACAATTGGCACAAGGGAGGACTCTCGGTTTATTACACTTGGCACAGTGCATACTTCTTCCTCTTCTTCTGAATTCATTCAAGGTAATATGGAGTTTAATAAATGAAAATTCATATTAAAAGATAAAAGAGCTCAGTAAGTATTTAGATATTAGAAGACCAGAACAGAAAGTGGTCATTTTAGAATTGGTCTATTATCAAAAAGTAACCCAACTCTATTTTTCATTAGCATTACCAGGGTATTATCTGCAAATGGAGATGCCAAGCCTCCAAATCCTCTGATCAGTTACATTTTCCATTCCTGTCTCAAACAGCAATTTCCATCTAATGGCTACTACTTGTTTTGAACAAACTCATCAGTTTTTGTTATGTGGTATACACAGACTAACTTAACATTGTTGTAAAACCTTCAAATGATTATTATGAATAAAAATTAAAAAAAAACCTTTTGATCAAAGACATCCTAATTCTCAAGTTAAAAAAAAAAAAAAAACAACAGCTTAGAGTTTCCACATTGAAAACTTTATTCATAAAGACTTCTCAGTGACCCAAGGATACCAAGATTTTCTAGCCAGGTAAAGAATTTGTGCTAACTGACCTCTTCTTTCCTTGCAGGACTAACTGCAGGCATCCAGCAAACCTACTGGTGCAATGAGCAACTGTGGCAGAATTTCTATTTCCATGATGCCAACTGACTCATTCAAGTTTTAAAACTGTGATCCTAATCTATTAGCACCATGCTTTACTCAAATAAAATAATTAATAAAGCCCCTACTGCTGTGGGGGATGGGCAGAGTGGGTTGAGAAGCAGATTGAGGGCAATCACATACATCATTAAGATACCATAATATGCAGTGAAAATGTAATTTGTCTGTTAATATACTACACTGAGGTTTGAACATTGCTGATCACAGCTATTAAATAATACAGCAACCAAAGCTTTATAACATTTAAACACCTGCAAATGTAGAACTTTCTGATACGAGCCAAATTTGAATAGTAATGGAAGTTCATTGAACATTATTAGATTATCAGTAATCTAGAAGAAACACATTACATGTATTTTATAGGTAGTAACCTACCAAAAACAAAAAAGTGGAGATTAGGTAAAAATTAAGTGGAATTATTCATAATTGTTTCCAGTTTCAACTTTCTCTGGGAGATCCCCAAAATAGACTTCTGGAAAACCAACTTCATACATGGAAGAGATGGCATCTGCTATCATATAGGTATGTTCTTCCCTCAAAGTAGATAAATCATACACTATCTCAAGACATTCATTTTCATGTATACTGCTTTTTTGAGCCATCTATTCCACTAAAGAATATGTAAAGAATGTCTACAAACCACTTCTAGGAAAAAGGCACTTTGTTGTGAAAATTGGATTTAATTACAAGAAAAGTTGAGAAGATTAGGATCGACTCAAAAGTCAGTATTCACTTTAGTATTTATGAATTCAGAGCAGATGCCAATTTATAGACCATAGGCCAGTAACATTACAAGCAAACCAAACAGCAATATTAACTATATTCTCAGCAAAACAGTAATTTATGACATTTCTCTAAAAACTAATATAGTTCCAAGTTCAACAGTTAAAAAAAAAAAAATCACCAGCAGTTACTACTTTAGAGCTCAAGACACTGTTTTTAACAGAACTTCAGGTCTACAGTTTGGTTCTCTGTTTCAGAGCATGAATTACTTTTCAGATGAAAAACCTGGGGTGGCAGAGGCATGTTTATATGTACTGGGGAAGAACCAAGGGTGGAAAAATACTGGGGAGTACTAAGAGGTGCATTTCTCTGGTCAGACAACCGAGTGAGGAGGTAGTTATTCTGCGAACTTCTCAAATAGAGAATACTGTACTATCTACTGAGAGTTGGGGAAGTAGCAGAAGCTTCTCTGTGAGACTGAAGATAGCAACAGGAATACTTCTCCTCCAGGAAGTCAGGACCAGGGTGTCAGTGCAGCTGAAATAAAGATGGAATTTGTATAAGTGGCACATGGGAAGTATAAGAAAAGTTTTAAAAAATCAGAGTAAGTGTTAATACATTTCCAAACTGGTCTACCTTGAAAGTGGCTCTTTTCTGATGATAGAACTTTGTATCTACAAGAAAAGAACACATACTATCATCATTTATTTTCAATGTAGTGATTCTACAAATGTTTGTTCAGTGTCAAGTATATGGTATACGTGAATTTCATAAATAATGTCTTCTAATTTCTTTCTGTCTTCTTTTTTTTCTTTGAGGTTTTTGTCAAAGGGTGCATGTGCTTGCTGGAGAAAGATCAGAGACAGTGAGAGGGAAAGTGAGAACTCACTCCCCAGAGGGGATGACCACACCACAATTCCGTCTGTATTCTCCTCCTGAGATCTTGAGGATGCACGGACACATACTCAATGTAATTTTCAAGCCACTAGATCCACGACTCAAACCATGGTTGGCCATGTGGAAGTCCAGCAACGTAACAACCACTATGCCATCTGCTGGCTCCAGTATCTTCTAATTTCAAATATTATAAAGATGTATATACAATTGTTTTTAAAATAGTTTAACAGTACTTTCAGAAAATGCTTTCATAAAAAAGTGTTTTATTACTACAAGTACATGGGAACTCTCAGTTAAATATCAATAGTAACATAGAGACAAAAACCACTAACATGCATTCAAATTGCCTGATGCTAAATAGTAAGATTTAAAATTATGTGAAGAAACCATAAACTCACCTTATTACATTACCACACATGGCAACCCCATACAACCTTGAGTCCCATCATCACTGCTGTTGAGTTTTTTCATTCGGTACTGGCGAATTTCTCTTACCAGTGTGTAAAAGGCATCTTCCACACCCTATGGCAGAGGGAGGAAAGGAATGATCAAGATGATAAAGACAGCTCAGACGACAAAATTCAACTGCTAAGCTCTCTCATTTGTACATATGTGAATTTAAAATTACAATTACTAAGTTAAGAGCTGACAAAACAGGATGATTTAGAAAGAGGATGCTACGTTTAGTATTCCTATTAATCATATGAACAGATTGATACACAAATGGCACATTTTTGGGGGAAAAAAGTCAAAGCTAAGGGAAAAGAGTAATGTAGGACATACAAAATAAAACTACCAGATTCCTTTCAGTGGCTGGTATTAATGAAGACAGGACTAATGTTTATAGATATTTTTCATCAAGGTTTTGATTTTTTACTAGCAATACTGTGTCCACTAAAATAAGAGTAATGTCACACTTTATAAAGGCTTTAAACCAAAGGAGAAAAATCTAGAACATTATTTAAGAGCCATAATAAAGAATGAGGACCATATCAGTGTCAAAGTCAGTCAATCAAGCTTCTTTGCCTTTTTGTTTTTAATTTGCTAGAAGGTGCTTGTGCTTGCTAGAGAGAGGCCATGCCACAATCCCTTCTCCTCCATTTCTCCATCTTATTGGAATTTTTGGCATACAAAATGATTTTCGCCGGCATTTTCCAAGCCATTGGGCCCGGGATTCGAATCATATAGTTCACACATGGGATCTGGCTGCCTTAACTACCAAGCCACAGAGCTGGTCCCAAGCATCTCCACCTTAAACAAATATAACAATGCTGAAAGTCCTACTGTACCTGTCTGGTCTTGGCTGAAGTTTCAATGAATGGAATCCCATAACTCTTGGCCAGTTCGTGGGCTTGTTTTGTATCAACTGTTCTTGTTGGTAAATCACACTTGTTTCCTACAAGCACCATAGGTACATCATCTGAGTCTTTTACTCGCTTAATCTGCTCCCTAAAAAAAGGAGAATGTTATCAGAACGTAAGAAAAACAAACGTTCAGAAAGGAGTAAATAGCTTGGGCAAAAGGGAACTAGTAAATTTTATATAGATCTGTTAGTTTCTAGTTCTGAGTTTTCATTTTTTTTCCCCCTTACCACTTACGGAGACCTTGTATCCAAAGGAGACTTGTTTAGACTTGATGCAGCAGCCACAAAGAAGCCCTAAGAACCACTTCACCTCATCATGGAAGCTGATGGCTATTCTATCCTGACACATGCCCTAATAAGGCTCCTGGATTCACCAAAGACCTTGGCTCTGCATTTCAATGGCAACTGAAAAATCCTACTCTAGATTAAAGTCTGAAGAATAAAAAGTAAAGGTCACTGCCTCTAAATCTAAAGTTCACTTGGGAGTAATGGTATTTAATGGAAGACAGTATCTATTTTCCATGATGGATGGTGGTGTCCAAAATTTTTTTTCAAACAAAATTATAGTTGGAAGTCCAAGATATGACACAAAAAACACGACAACTTTAATAAAGGGGAGATGAAGCATGTGGAACTCCCAATTGATAGCACCCGCTTCACTGACCCGTCAGGCATACCACACTGCACAACTGGAAATCATTCCTCTAGAGTCTTCTGACCAACACTTCCAACAGAATGTTATGCTACGGTATGAATGGTCTGCACCAGCACTGTCCAACACAACAGCCACTAGTCACATGTGGCTACTGAGCACTTGGTCACTAATGTCACTAAGGAACCTAATAAATGATGGAACCAACTTTTAACGTGCAGGCAGAATCTATATTCTTAATCATTACATTATTCTACCTAAAGAACACTGTGCTCAGAAAAAGGAGCCCTAGGTTTTGGTCCCAGTTCTACTGCTAACAATCAACCTACTGAACTCTATTTCTGATTCTATAAAATAAGAATGTTGTACTAAAATTCTCTGTGGTCCAATCAGCTTTGACACTTCATGGTGGAGAAAGACCACCTCACCTACTCCCCATTTGTTTGTTCTACCTTTTCTATTACTTGCTGAAGATATTTTTCAAGTGTCCTCCCTGAAAATTCCTTTGTGACCTCTCACTACAACACCTTTAGTTCTGAACTGATCTCAGTAGCAAGCTTCATTTATGTATTATCACACATTAGGGGGGCAGTATAAAATATTCCAGTATTTTATTTTAGTAGTGACATATTCTCAGTGTCAAATAAACTCCTTTCATAACTAAAAAGCTGTATCTTCCCTAGTATGGCAGTTTTCCACCAGAAAGCTTCAGAACACACTTAAGGATAGCCTTCCATAAAAAATAACCCTCCTAAGTACCTGTAGAGATTAATATCTGCAAATGACTTGCTATTATTGATAGCAAATACACAGAGGAAGCCTTCGCCTGTCCTCATGTATTGGTCTCTCATGGCACTGTACTCCTCTTGTCCAGCTGTATCCAGTATGTCCAACAGACAGGTTTCACCATCTATAACCACCTGTTTTCGATAAGAATCCTAGTGGAAGGTGGAGGGCAGGAAGAGAGGGAGATTCAATTTTTATTAAAAATCACAGGGAATGCAGTATTATTGCAAAAGTTAAGTAAGCTAATTATTCAGTGCAATATTATTCTAAGAGCTAAATAAGCTACTAACTAGTCTATTTCTAACTAACTGGTTGGTCCCACGAACTGTTAACACATAATCATGAACAGCAAAAACTTAATGTTATCCTAAAAAAGAAGTCCTACATCCTATATGCCCACAGAGAAGAAACTGTGATAATCCTGCTCCTCGAAAAGATGTGAAAAAGAAATCATAATTCAAATGACAGCTCTACTGCACTTAGGACATTACATTCACAAATATTTTACTAAGCTATGAACTGGACTGTTTGAGTTATTTAATTTACTTTCAAAATTCTAAATACACCTCCACCAATTACAATATAACCTGATCCAGATACAGTCATTTGTGTTTATAATGAAATATAATTTAACACTTTTTTAAACAGAATTATTTTATCAAATTTTATTTATTTATTTACTGTTTAATTTGTCCAGAGAGGGACAGAGTGAGAATGAGAGAGAGAGAGAGAGAGAGAGAGAAAGCCGCCAGATCTGGGACCCAAACTGCCATCGGCTATGTGAGAGTCCAGTGCCCCTAGCCATCATGCAATCTGCCAGCCCCCTCGAATACCTTTCGTCTCAGGAAGATTATAATACCATCCCTCATTGCAGCAGATTTTACTTTTGGGAAATATTCCTGACTCAAATTCCTAAAGGTTCCAAACATAGTATAGTTTAGTAATTCCTCAGGAAGACAGATATGCATATATCATACCAAAAAAAATTCCCAGTTTGGCTTTAAGGCAAAAATTTCCATGTATTTTAATAGCATCATCATCGCACTTGGGGAAACTCTCTTGTATAAATGTTTTATATTCTTTTTATTTTTTTAAAGAGAGATTTTTGCTATGACATGTGTGCTCGCTGGAGAGACAGAGAAAGATAGAAAATGAGAAATCACACACATGTGCCCCACATGAGTTTTAAGCCGTCAACTCTAGGACTCGAACCATGGCCGACTACGTGGGAGGCCAGTGACATAAGCGTTATACCATCTGCTGGTCCCAAGAAATGTTTTATAATCTTACATTGGTGGCAGTTATATGAGCATATATAAATATAAAAGGTCACTGAACTGTGGATATAAGATTTACATTATTTTACTTGATTTCCACCAAGGATTAGCAATGGCTTTTTTTTTCAGGTTTCTTTTTTGCCATAGGGACACATGCACTTGCCTGAGACAGACAGACAGCAAGAGGGAAAAGTGACAAATCATCCTCCAGGAGGAACGGATTTGTACCACAATACAAATCCCTTCTCCTCCATTCTCCTCCTGGAATTTTGGGTACACATACACACACCCAGTGTGATTTTCAAGCTGCCAGTTCCAGGACTTGAACTGTAGTCAAACGTGTGAGTCCAGTACCTTAACCACTATGCCTCTTGCTGGGCCCAGCAATGGATTTTTAATGGTGACTAAATCCGGGGCCAGCAGATGGCGGACCAGTTCCATGGCTGGATTCCTACATGGCCGACTGCAGTTCCTGTCCTGGACTAGGTGAAAATCACACCAGTGTGTGTGTATCCGTGTCTAAGATCCCAGGAAGAGAATGGAAGAGAAGAGACTGCAATGTGGCTATCTGCCCTGGGGGAGCGGGGGTGATTGACCACTTTCCCTCTCACTATCCCTGTCTCTCTCAGGTGAGCATTATGTACGATATGGCAAGAACCTCTTTAAAAAAAACCTTGTGGCCATACTGGAATTAATTTGCATCATCTAAACACTTAGTAGCCAGGTGGTAGGGAGGCCACAGTGAATGAAAATAATCTCCAGAGGGGACCAGCAGTTAGCTTAATGGCTATGTCGCTGGACTCCCACATAGTTGACCGTGGTTCAATTCCCGGACCCAGTGGCTTAAACTCATGCCGGGTGCGTGTGTATGCATGCTCAAGATCCCAAGAGGAGAATGGAGGAGAAGGGACTGCGGTGTGGCCATCCCCCCTGGGGGGTGATTTCTCGCTTTCTGTCTCTCTGTCTCTCTCTATCTTTCTGGCGAGCGCACGTGCCCTATAGCAAAAACTTCTCATAAAAAAATAAAATCTCCAGAGTCAGACATTTCTAAATTGAAAAATACACAGACCAGCAGAAGGCGTAGTAGTTACATCCTGGACTCCCACATGGCTGACCACAGTTTGAGTCCTGGATCTGGTGACTTCAAACTCATGCCAGGCACACGTGTATGTGTTCCCCAAATCCTGAGAGCAAAATAGAGAAGGAGAAGGGACTGTGGTGTGGCCATACCCCCAGGAGATGATTTCTCCCTTTCTGTCGCTCTCTTGGCGAGCGCACAGACCCTATAGCAAAAATCTTATTTAAAATAATAAAAAAGAAAATTATAAAACCTTTTTGGTTTTTTAAATGATACCTTTATTAACCAGAAATCCACCAGCTAGGCACATTTATTTTTATAGGTTATTTTACCATAGGGTACATGCACTTTACAAAGAGGAGACAGAGTGAGAGAGAAATCATCCCCCAGGATGGCCATGCCGTAATCCCTTCTCCTTCATTCTTCTCTTGGAATTTTGACACAAGCATACACAGGTGCCTGGTGTGACCTGTGGTCCGAGACTCTCACAGTCAGCCATGTGGGAGTCCAGTGCCTTACCCCCCATGACACTGCTGGCCCCCAAAATTACGAACCATTCTGATCATCTGTAATGTGAACTCCCATGATAACACTAGAATTATTAAGTATGTACTGTGCAGTGCTTTACCACTCACATGTAAACATTTAATTTTGTACAGTATCCCTATGTGATAGAAGCAGGATAAATTTATGGTAATTTAACAGGATAAGGAAAATAAGATTCATGAGAAATTAAGTGAGTTGCCCAATATCACATAACTAAATAAGCCAATAGAAATTGAAGTCCTAAGCATAATAAAATCTCCAGTTCATTATATTTTAATTCAGTCTCAGCAGCTTCCACTAGCTGAGAAGCAAAAATTGAAGAACACACAGGTCTCTGAATCCTTTATCTCCATATATATATATATATATATATATATTTATTTATTTATTTATTTATTTATTTATTTATTTTTTTAAGAGAGATTTTTACTATAGGGCTCATGCACTCTGGAGAGATGGACAGAGACAGGAGGCGAGAAATCAGCCCCCTGGGAAGGGGGATAGCCACTCTGCAATCCTTTCTCAGATTTTGGGTTTTAAGCTGGGTCTGGGACTGGAATCGCAGTAGACTACAAGGGGAGTCCAGCACCGTAACCATTAAGCCATCTGCTGGCCCCTCGTATTATTCTTCTACAGTTTCTCTAGTATTTAATAAAACGTCACAGATGAAGAAACTGTGTTCAACACAGAGTTTGCCAGGTTACAGAACAGCTAAAAATGGTGAATTAAAAAAAAAAAAATCTTCATTAGCTAGTAAGAATGAATGCTTCTTTACAAATATGGTACAAATATGGAAGCTTTACTTACTGCATTACTGAATACAGTACCCAAAATAACTTTCTCTCCTATTATTCCTTTAAATGAAAGATAAAGGAGACGAGTTAAGGGTAAAACGAAATGAGTGAGTTAGGCTCAGGTAAGCAGGCTACCACTGTGCCTCACCTCTATGGTGGGATCATATTCATCTACAAAGTGGTTCTGGATTAGCTGGATAGTCAGCGCGCTTTTCCCAACACCACCTGCTCCAACCACCACCAGTTTGTACTCAGTCATTTCACACCAGCAAGAACCTGGGGGAAAGCAGCAAACGGGGTTAGTTGGGGAGCCACATCTACAGTACTTCAAAGCTTTCTATAATCAATACCACCCAAAAGCAGAGTTTGAAATGTATTAGTTCCATGCATGTGACCCTCCACTTGGTTCCGAAAGCGATTCCGGAATTAAAACACTTGGAGGTTAGTGTGGGCCTTAGATTTCCAAATTAAATCCCTCCAGCTACCCCCAACGCCAGCCTATTTTTCAGCAGTCCTTGGGCCCCGCCCTCAGCTTAAGGTAAAAAGAATCCCTCCTTCCTACTACTCCCGCGAACCTTCTCAGCTCTGGGGGATGGAAGACGGCCTCCTGATGGCCACCTCTTCCCACTCGCCCTTCCGCCCCAAGGCTCTCTCACGCGGGGCCAAAACTAAGGACCCCCGCCCATGGCCTTTGTCTCCAGCTCGTAGATACCGCTCGGCTTCTGGCATCAGCGATGAACCTGAATACCCCAAGCTAGACGCTACGCAGGTTAGAGTCGTACCTCAAGCTCCGCTGCCTCCGCTTCGGACGGATTTAGGACTACAACCGGGAAAAATGTTGGAGACCCCGGAACCGCCATGAACAGCCCCCACCAGGGAGCGGCACTTCCGGCCCCGCCCGCTACGTAATCAGCCGGCGCCAGGGCGCCTGAGTCCCCGCCCCGGCCACGTGGGCCTCTGATGTAGGAGTCACACGGCAGGCCGCACCCAGACCCGCCCCTCCCACACGGGACGTTTTAATAATGAAAGCGCTAGGTGCTAGTGTCTCAAAAATCAGTAAAACTTTATTCGCTTCCATTCTTTCGCCATTAACAGAAAACTGGAGAAAGCAAAAATGTTTTGTGTTTACAAAGATAAACGGCCTTTTAACCCAGAGATCAAAACCTCAAACGACAACGGGGAAGATAAAAGCACCCTCCCCCACATCCCCTGAGCTGACCCTTGTCATCTTAGACAAAGCATTTAGTCCACTTGGCCAGGGACTCTGTCTATGGCCAATTTAAGATGAGAGCCAAGAAATCAGACCAATCCGTTCCCGTGATATAAAGTTGAACAGAAGCTACACCAAGGGTCAAGTGTCTGTATTTTACAGGACACAGGAACCAGGCGGCTACTTATAAAAAAAACAAGATTCATTTCAGGCACAACTTTTTTATTTTTTTTCCGTTTTGTTTTTAAATCAGTAAAAGAAACTGGGTTCTAGAAGCTGCAGTGATCTAAGCAGCAGCAATTTTGTGCATTCGTCCTTTTTTTTGTTTGTTTAAATACTTTTAAATTATCACACTGCTGGCACTTCATTTGCATGAAATTCTGCACCATACATACTAATTGTAGTAAAGTTATTACCCCCCAGCCCAGGAATTAAAAAAAAAAAAAAACACTACTCTGGAAGATAATTTTCACTGAAATCTAACCAAACTTCGTTAAGTGGATTGTGACAAGATTATAAATGAAAAAATAACATTTAAACATTTGGCCATCAACTTAAGAAAATGGTTTGCCTATACAATTTTTTGTAATTTTTATAAGGTAATATATTCTACCCTCATATGGTCCTCAGAATTAAAGCATAATGAACAGGAAAGAAAAGGAAAAGAATGCAACTGAGTGCTAAGGCAGAACATCTTGCCAGAAGTAATGAAGGTAGAGTATACACTAAATATCAAGTGCAGAATTTCATAGGGCCAACAAGGTAACAGTCTATATTTTTCACTTATACAGGCGAAGTGGATTTTGCAATTACCAGTTGCGTTAAATGCACCAAATAAAGCTCCTAAAATTGATACTAGAAGGCGCCACCTTTAAGTTTTCCAGGCTGCAACTGTGCATAATTTTAAAATGGTTTTCTTAAATTTATTTATTTTTTAAACATAACATGAGGAAGGTGTTAAAACTGGTGTAATAGCTCAATAGAATAAGTATTCCAGATTTTGGGAGGGATGAAGAGGGAGATTTTCACAACCCTTCACCAGAATCCCCCCAACTTGATCATAGTGGATTAATGATGTGCTTTGTAGATTGGTTAGTCAATGACACCAGCTTGACGGATCTTTCTTTCTGCACCAAAACCCTGTAAAAAAATAAAAATGAAGTTAATGATGTTGGTGAATGACATCACAAGACACTTACAATTACAAAATGAACTACAAAAGCATTGTTTTATAAATCACCTTAACTACTAACAATTCATTCCTACAGGAGGAAACCTATAATAATCCCTCCTAACCTGTGGTCTAAATGTTCAAACTATCAGGAAAAGCAAGAAATATACTTCCTACTGTAAGCAGCCATATGTTAGGGGCTGAATCAACATGTAGGGAGTCTCAACTAATTGTAAGCAATACTGAAGCTCAGATTCATTAAGCTCACTGACACTGAAATAGATCTCAAATAGTATGTAGGTCTGCTGATGGCCTCTCCTCAAGACTTGTATGGGCTTATACCATTGAGTTATCTGGTCCCCTTGGCTGACGAAGAACCATTAGGCGAGGAGCACTGGCATCATCCAGGGTGATGTTCTTCAAGCGATTGACCAACCGATCAGGTCGAGGTGCTGCAACAGCCTTGGGGCCCTCGCTGAAACAAAGTCAAGGTGTAAGAAGAAGCAACGCTTGGGTGGGAAGCAAGAAAGTACTTAGAGAGGAGTGTTTTCTCTACCTAACTGTCCAAATGACTCACTTTTAATGAGGGAAGACTCTTGCCTCATCCAAACAGCTAGCCAGGACAAGACAGACAAGTTTGTGTGTATGTATGTATTTTTATCCCCAACTCATGTTTCCAACTGCGTAGGTGCTAGAATCATCATCTGAGTGAGGGTCAATCCTAGATTTGCCTAAAACTGGAGAGGCCAGTTCCACGGATGCACAGAACAAGGCAGCAGATGCGAAAAATACGAAGATTGAGTTAGAGATTCCAGCTCCTCGCATGGTAAAAATGTTTAGATTTTTTAAAAGCAAGCGCTGGATGGTAGCATAGTGGTAAAATGTAATGAATGCTCTGTGAGCCAGTTCCACATGGAAGATTACTGGTTCAAGTCCAGAGACCCTCCCATATGACGGACACATGCATACCCATGATCCAGAGCTGGATGAGGGTGGATCACGGCATCAAGACCCTGTAAGAAGAGCTGTTTCTCTCACTCATGAAATAAACAACATACTGTGATAAAAAATTTGAATTTTAAACAGCATATAACATAGACTGGCTTAACGGGAAAGCTAAGAATAATTTTTAATCTAGGGACTAAATAATCTTTTTAAATTTGATATCTAGTATAAATAGTGCTAACACAGCATAGTGCGCAACTGTTCACTGGGATGGATTTTTAAGACTAAAGGTGAAATAATGAAGACTAGAGGTTTAAAATAAAAAGTGGTAGAAGAGTGGGGAAAAACAGCCATGTAAAGTTAATGTGATAAGCAGAGAAGACAAAAGTTAAAAGAGATGGTCTACGCTGGTTACTAATTTAACCACTATAAAAACACTCACCAGACTCGCCAAACATTACAGGCGCTGCACTTGCCAGTGCGCTGATTAAGAATCACTGAGAACTCCACCTCATCTCCTGCCTGTAGCTCAATGCCGTCTTGAACTTCTTTCACATGGAAAAAGAGCTTCTTGCTATCTCCTACTTCATAGTTAATGAAGCCAAACTGAAAACAATAATAATAGTAGCTAGGAAAAGGGTCATAATTGGGGGGGAAAGCATTTCACTTTGAATGAGGCACAATGGCTGATTCTAAATGGGGGATTTACAAAACAGGATATCAATTCTGATACTCCAATACAGCTGCTGGTGCAGCATAATTTGTGAGGCAAGAAACCTATCTTTGAGGTCACAGCCATTCACAACATCACGAGCTCAAATAAAGGTTGCTCTGTTCCTTCATATATCATGAACTTTGTTTCCAAATTAAGCAAAATTATCTGAAAGCTGTTCCTTGAATATACGCATGCATTTTGATCCCTTGTAGGATTATTAAGCTGGGATATAATATTACAGAAAACAGCCATAAGAAATGTATTATTCTGGGGACCAGAGGGTGGTGTGGTGGTTAAGGCATTGGACACTCCCACATGGCCAACCATGGTTTGAGTCCCAGACCTGGTGGCTTGCTTTCTCTCTCTCTGGTCAAATTAAAATAAATGTGGATGAATAAATAAAATTTTTTTTAAAAAAGGAAGAAATGTATTATTCACTGTACTAATGTTGAAAAATATTTTGTGGACTCAGAATAGTTGAGATTTCAATACTAGGACTACTTCTGTTTGCCCTAAGCTTATTTAATGAACACTTCCACACACAGGTCTCTTTCTTTATGTAATTTGCAAAAGACACTCTGGGGAAAGCATACAAAAACTTTCCTTCTATTCTGGATATTTCACTCTAAATTTATTTTCTCCATTATGTATAATACCACTCTTATTTTCTTTGCTAATACCTTCACTTTTTTCTCTTTATGTGGTTTTCTTCTTGTTTTTATAAACTGCCTCAAATCATTGAAAAGGGATAAAGCAGAAATAAAAACCAAATGAATGCTGGTTACCTGAAAAAATTTCAAAAGTCCTGGTTACCAACTCATTAAAAGATCAATTCAGATCCCGAGATGCTGGCACTTACCTGATCTTTCACACACTCCACTGTGGCCCGACGCAAGGGTGTGATGTTATAGGCCATAGTCTGTGCATTCTGGCCTAGGACACACAGCTGGAACTTGACACTCTCTCCTTTCTGCAGGCAATCCCCTTTGTTGGCCATCCCAACTATGCCGAATGGATAGACCTCACCTTTCATATCCCCTGTAAAGAAAAACAGAAAAATACTAATATTTTACTACAGTCCTTTGCCGATGATTCTAACAAGCTTATAAATATAGTTGGTAAAAATGGTATAGCCCCTACAAAGAATTTTATTTGAAAGCCTAAATGAAATTCTTAAACACTACCATGGAAACAAATGAGAACTTAATAGTTCATTAGTACCTTACCACCTAATTAACAGTTTTGAACTGCATTTCTAACTATTTAAAAAAAATAAGTCTACTAGGGCAGCAGGTAATGTGATGGTTAAAGTGCTGGATCCCACATGGTCAACTCAACGGTTTGAGTCCTAGACCTGGTGGCTTAAAAAACAATTTTGTGTGTGTGCCCAAAATCCCAAGAGGAAAATGGAGAAGGGATTGAAAGGTGATTTATCACTTTCTCTCTATGGCAAAAATCTGAAAACAAAACCAAAAAACCTCTATCACTTATAATCCCATTACCTAAATTTTAAGTACTATCGATTACTATTATTATCCAGTGGGCTATCTTCTTACCAAACTCACAATATAAGCCAGTCAAAAATAACTGTTTCCTACTGAACCAGACAGCACAGTGGCTGGCCAGGCATAAGCAAAAACAATGTAGTTAACATTCTCTGACATTCTATTTCCTTTTTTGGTTCTGATTCAGGCTCCTTCAAACTGATGGGCTCCTTTCTCCTAAGTCAGGGCTCAGAAATTTAAAAGGGCAGATGGTAAGTAGTTTAGGCTTTCAAGTCACCCAGTCAGGAAGAAAGCAATCAAAGACAATATAAACATGAGTGGTTGTTACTATGTTTCAAGAGAAGTTCTTTAAATTAATGGCTGGTGCAGGCTACAGATAAAATTTGCCTAAGAGATTCAACTGTTAACTCAGCATCCAAGTGAATCCATTGAAACAAGGGAGGTGGGAACTTAAGAAGTGAAAATGCTTTTAACTGTTTTCTAATGATTATAGGTAAGTAAAGATAGAAAACAAACAAAAAACAACAAAAAAAAGTTCAGGAAGGAATTCCAGCAGATCAAATCAGGTAGAAGAGTAATGAGAGATAGCTGGTTGGAACTTGTGATAGAGCAGTAACTACCACTTACTGAGCACTTACACTGATTCAGCCTTAATAAATCTTATGAGGTTGAAAATATTATCCTCATTTTAAAACCAAAAAAGCTGAGCTAAGAACGACTTAGCTTTTGTCCAAGGTTATACAGCTAGGAAGTGGTGTTTGGCCCTAGGTCTACCTGATTCTAAGGTTTTATAATGAGTAACAGCTCTGTCTCTAAACAGAAGCGTTGTTCTTAACAAGTGGGAAAATGTAGTATCTAATCCCAGAAAACTTCAGGCTTAGAGATGGCCAGAAAGATTCCTTTTCCACAACTCTTTGGACTATATCCTATACCCAGTGCTGAATTAATGGATATCAACTGAGGTCAGCTCTTGAGCCATGTGGGAACCCAGCGCCTTAACCACCATGCCACCTGCTGGATCCTGGCATTTTTTTAAAAAATAGGACGTGTGTACCCATGGGGTGCTTGGGGGGGGGGGGGTGAAAGTGAGAAATCTCACTCCAGAGGTGATGGCCACACTGCAATTCCTTCTCTTCCATTCTATTCTCTTGGATTCCGGACAAGCATGCACACATGTACATGATATATATATATATTTTAAGCCACTGAGTCCAGGACTTGAACCGTGCAGTTAGCCATGTGGGATCCAGTCACCTTACCCTCCACTCCAACTATTGGCCTTGTCTTAACTTTTTTTTGTGGGGGAGAATTTTTGCTATAGAGTGTGTGCGCTCGCCAGAAAGACAGACAGAAAGCGAGAAATCACCCCCCACAGGGGATGGCCATGTCACAATCCCTTCTCCTCCATTCTCCTCTCAGGATCTTGGGCACACATGCACATGCGCCCGGCATGAATTTAAGCTACCAGGTCCGAGACTCGAACCACAGTTGACTACATGGGAGTCCAGCGACATAGCCATTACGCCAATTGCTGGTCCCCATGCATTCATTTTAAAAGACTGCCTTGCTGGGAAGTCAATGCATATTTGGTGGTTGGGGCATGATGGATAGTTCTATGTAAGAAATTCCCAACAACCACATGTAAAAGACAAACAGGTTATAACAGCTCATTCCTTTCTCCCAGTGACTTGCTCTTCGCTAATTTACATTCTGACTCCTAGGTGACAGAATTTATCCTTTTATTGAGTCAAGCCATATGGCTGAAATTTCAAACCCTGTCATCTGCTCCATCATTACATAATGCTATCCTAATCACCCACAGCTCCCTTCTATTTTATTTCTATGGAAAACATATTTTATGAAGCACAGACCATAAGGGACTTCAAAAAATTAATGGAGAAATGGAATTCAAGTACAAGTTTATTTTGCTGCAAAAAACATCTGTATCGCTTTTCCAAATATGCATTTTCTATAAAATTTTTTAAGAGGTTTTTGCCATAGGGTGCACGTGCTCACGAGAGAGAGAGAGAGAGAGAGAAACCACTCCCAGAGTGGGTGGCTACACCGCATCCTTTCTCCTCCATCCTCTTCCTAGGAGTTTGCACATGCACATCCAAGTGCCAGGAGTGTTTCTGGCCACTGGGTCTGAGACCCAAACTGTGGTCAGTCATGTGTGAGTCCAGTAACATAACCACCATGTCATTTGTTGGCCCTCACTTTCTAAAAAAATTTTAAAAACTTCTGTATAAAAGGTCTTTCTGGTGGTGATGGAAAGGTGGTACTAGGATTTAGGGTATTCTTAATGATGGGGAGGAAAAAGCTGAAAGAGAAAAACATAGAGATTCTTGGCCTATAAATGAGAAATAGGATTCCCATGAAACCCTAGCAATTAAGGAATAGATATAGCAAACTTTCACAGGAAGTGAAAGCACAGTCATGTGTCACATAATAATGGTCCAGTCAACAATAGACTGCATATACAATGGCAGTACCATATATAGCCTAAGTATACAGCAAGTTATATGACCTAGGTTTGTGTAAGTATACTCTCCGATGTCTCTGAAACAACAAAAAACTGCCCAGTGATGAAAACGGCCAACAACTGACGAACATATCCAATTGAGAAACATGTATTTTTGTCATTAAGTGACATGACTATACTTACAGAACTGGTTACTGATATAAAAAACTAGTAAGCACACTCAGCATTAACTGCATCATTTTAGTGTGAGATTTTGTTTAATCTATCTCAATTTAACTCAGAGTTAGTTCGTATATCAGTCATTAGTTCATAGCACTTTTTTGTTCACAATTTAAACCCAGGTTGACCTAATTTCTGAGTGGTATAAAAATAAAAACCAAGCAGGGGTAGGTCACTTTTACTCAGTTTTTAAGAAACTTGAAAACGGGATACTACCACATTTTAAAGCCTTTAAATGTTCATCTGAAGGTCCAGCAAAGTTCAAATAATTTGATAGGAATGCACTTACCTTCCTCCACAATCTCAATCATTCCTTGGTACTCAGTCTGTGTGGGATCAACACTTCTCAGCGGGCGAATGACTTTCCCAGAGTAGATGGTGGGATCAGCTTCCTCAGTAATGCCATTCACTACAAAACAAAAGCATGTGTATCTCTCACTGACAATTGTATTTAAATTCTGCCACATAAGCAAGGAAGCAAAAAAATACCAGTATAAATGTTAACACAGGATGGGTTGGTTGCCTGGTGTTCTTGACATGAAGAGGAGGATCTGAAGCCAAGTTCTATTTCTAAAATAGTCAACTTGACCCTAATTACTTCTAAACTACAACTAAAATGCTGATTTTACTAAGTAAACTTAACTTCTTAAGGAAATTTACAAATATTTGTATTTAAAACATCTTTGTTCTTTCACCTCTTCCAGGGGTCAAACTGTCATCTTTCTTGTGAGGTCTTCCCTGGCTGCTTAAATGGCAAATCTGATATTAATATACTTCTGTGACTTAATTTACCTTTATAAACATGTATTATTTTCTTTTTAAAAAGTAATCATTTATTTAATTTTATTTATTCATTCATTCATTTCAACTTGATAGAGAGACAGAAAGTGAGAAAGGAAGCCACTAGATCCAGGACTTGAACCGTGGTCGGCCATGTGGGAATATCCAGGGCCTTAACCATCATGCCACCTGCTGGTCCCAATATATATTACTAAACATACTAAATACAATACTGTACTCCTCTTTTCTGTTCCTATTTTCCACAAAAAGAGAGACTTAATGAAGGTGGAGATTTTTATTTATTTGTTTTTTGCAGCTGAAGCTCCAGGTTCTAAAACAACTTTTAATTATGGAATTGAAATTAATGGTCTCATTCATTTCTCTTTGTTTCACCAAGAGCATGTATTATTTGAGGAGTATGATGAAAGCCAAATATAGCTGTAGATCGCTTAGAAGTTAAGAGGTCCTAAATAACATCGATTTAAATTTCCCATTATTGGGACCAGCAGCTAGTTATGCTGCTGGACTCCCAGTAGTCAACTGAGGTTTGAGCGCTGGACCCAGCAGCCTAAACTCACACGGGGTGCATGTGCATGCGTGCCCAAGATTCCCAAGAGGAGAATGGAGAAGGGATTTAGGTGTGGCCATTTTCCCTAGGGGGTGACTTCTCGCTTTCTGTCTCTGTCTTTCTGGCGAGCGCATGCACCCTATAGGAACAACCTCTCCAAAAAAAAAAAATTTCCCATTATTTTCATTATGTAGTCATTCTTCTCCAAACAGCTTCCTTGAGGAACTCTCTCTCCCCCTATTGCCATGTATGAGTTATTTTTAAAAAGGAGATGTCACTGAGGGGGCCGACAGGTGACGTGGTGGTTAAGGGTGCTGGACTCCCACAGGGCTGATCACAGTTTGAATCCCAGACCTGGGGGGTTTGCCTTCTCACTGTCTCTCTCTCACTCTGTCACTCTCTGAGGTAGGGTCAGAGAACTTACATTTCTAACAAGCAGTCATATGAGGCAGTTGATCTGAGATCACACCTGAGAATGACTAATGAACAAGTGGGTCTTGTCTCTCCCCCACCCTCTTTCTTATCTCCCATTCAAAGCATAGGCTAAACAGTAGAAGTCAGAATTCTTTACCTGAGTGTGTTTTGTTCACTTTCTCTGCACTGACTTTGTTGCCCTTGCCTTTGGACAAGCTGTACTCGACCATGTCCCCCAGTTCCAAGCTATCAACATCACCAGAGAACTCACTGAAAGGGGAAAAATGACATTTAAATAAGCCACTACCTTAGAAAGTAGCTCTTATTTTTTCTGTAACATAGTCATGGCATGTTTACTTATGCTGAACACTGTATTATATACTTTATATACATGAACTCATTTAATTCCCCCAAATACCCTATGAAGTAAGAGGTAGGTATCATTATCCCCAGCTTCAAGATCATACAGCTAAGATACCAAGAGGTTAATTCACTGGATACAAATTAAATAGTTATTAAGTTGCAGTGCCTGAACTCAGAACTGTTTTTATTCTCCCATGTTCTCAATCGCTGTGCTATATTACACACCAAATGCACTACTCTTTGGTACCGACATATAAAACAATAGTCTTTCATTGAAGCAGAAAGGCTTTGTCTTTTGCCCCCATGTTCTCTACACAGAGGTAGATTATTAACTTTAGTCTATACCTTAGCACAATTTTACCAATACGAAATCTGGGACTCTAAAAAATATAATCCACCAATACTACACGTTTTAAAATATAACACGAAAGAAAGTGTAATACACTTGAAGTTCCTAAAAGCATTCCTTACCTGTAATGGAAAAAGATTTCCTTATCATGATTGGCTGTTTCAATAAACCCAAAATTATCTTTCAGAGTTGCCACATAACCCAAAAGCCTCTTGGAATTGGAATTACGACCTGAAAGTCGCACACAAGTTGCAATCTGCTGTCCGGGCCTCTGTTTATCACTAATACTGAATTCAACCTATGTAAAAGAAAGATGTTCATTAATAATACCATTATCACTTCCATACCAAACTCTTTAACTATAAAATGAGGTCTATAACTCTGCCCCCTCAGAATAAGCTTTCCGGTCCATAAATGCTTTGTAACTACTCTAATGGGACAGATTTTTACCAAACTACCACTTCAACGCCATATTTCCTTTTTCATAATATATGAAGTTTTATCCTTTAGTGTGTATGTCTTTTATTTTTTGAGAGAGAGGTTTTTGCTATAGGGCGCATGCACTTGCTGGGGGCGGGGGGGAAGAGGAACAGTCAGAAAGTGAGAAATCACTCCCTAGGGCGGATGGTCATGCCACAATCCTTTCTCCTCCATTCTCCTCTGGGGATTTTGGGCATGCACACATATATGCCCGGCATGTTTCCAGTCGCCAGGTCCAAGAGTGAACTGCAGTTGGCCGTGTGGGAGTATAGCCCCTTAACGAATAGGCCATGGGTTGGCTCTCCTTATAGATGATTAATTTCTTTAAAAGGATCTCTGAATACTAAGTAATACTAAGTATGAGGGGGGGGGAAGGCGATGTAAAATCTTTGGTGTGATTTTACTTGGATAATGTTTCAGTAAATATTTTAAGGTTCTCACCAGTATTATTAACCCTATTTAAGCTAATGAATTTAAGCATATCTTACTTAATGCTTATATAACTAATCTTCCAAAAAGCTTATTAAACAAGCAGTGTGCTAGGCCCCGTTTTAATTGAATAAAACTGTTTAAATAGGAAGATGTTCATGTATTTAACTTTAAACACAAAAAATACTTTAGCAGAGTTTGATAAATCTAAAGAAGTGATCTTACAACATTTAGGTTTAAGACAACAACCCTTAACCCTCTTTGAACTAGGCAGAATTATCTTGCCTTATCTCCTATTTGAGGAGGAGTTGCTCCTTCCACATCCTTGGCTTGAAAAGCGATAGTCAGTTTCACCCCACAATCATCATAAGCAATAATGCCATCCTCGGCCTCCTGAATAAAGAGATAAATTAGAATACAATGAAAACAATCAAGTACAAATAAGCAGTATAAGCAATTTATTAACCCTTGAGTCAAAAAAATCAGCCCAGCTTTAGAAATTTCTTTTCTAAAATATTTATATTTTTTATTTGAAGTTTATTTGGGGGCCAACAGTTGCTGGACTCCCACATGGCCAACCATGGTTTGAGCTCTGGACCTTGTGGCTTGGTTTCTCATGTTCTCTTTCTCTCTCTGGTTAAATTAAAAAATAATTTACTTATAATTTGCCAGAGGGCATCTGAGAGAGAGAGAAAGAGAGAGAGAGAAAGAGAAGCAAGCTGCTAGGTCCAAGACTTGAATCATGTCGGCCATATAAGAGTCCCGCGTCTTAACCTCACCACCTGCTGGCCCCATCCTATGTATGTACCTTTTCTTATTTATTTCTGTCTCTAATTCAGATTACCTTAATCACTGAATAATTTCCTCTCAATACATTTTTTCTTTTGTCTTTCTCCACCCCATCTAGGTTTTACACTACAACCATTATCTTCCCAAAAAACACACTGAATGTCACTTTCCAACATAATTCTTTTCTCTTGAGGTACAGAATAAGGTCCAAACTCTTCCTATTTAATTGTATTCTGATTTTTCGTCCTTATTTCCTTTATTATCACTCACCCCTCCATACATAACCCATCTTCCTAACTATTCTGTTTTCTAAGGAAACTCTTAAATTTTCTCATCTAAATATATGCTCTGTGAGGAATGCTCTTTCTCCATTAATTACCAATACCTTAGTGAAACCATCCAAAGATCCTGCCAGAGAAGTCTATTGACGTTCAATGGCAATATATTTTGTATGAATTACACTATTTATAGAAATATCTTTTATGTTACACTATTTCTATACATTTCTATAAATAGTGTAACTCACTTATTTGAGAGCAGAAGCCACCTTAGACACCTTTACACTGTACTCCCTATTCAGTGAAGTTTTCTTTTTGTTTAAAAAAAAAAAAAAAAAAAAATCTTGCTATAGGGCAAGTGTGCTTGCCAAAAAGATAGAGACAGAAAGGGAGAAATCACCCCCTAGGGGGGATGGCCATGCCGTAATCCCTTTTCCTCCATCGTCCTCTTGGGATCTTGGGCATGCATGCACACGTGCCTGGCGTGAGTTTAAGCCACTGGGTCCAGGAATTGAACCACAGTCGACTACATGGGAGTCCAGCGACATAGCCATTACACCAACTGCTGGTCCCCACGGTGAATTTTTCAATAAACAAGAGTTCAAATGTGTGAAATAAGTCTAGCTAACTTTGAAAGTTTTAACTTTTTTGAAAGACAAGTACTATCATTTTAGACGAGTGGTGTTCTCAACTGGGAGTGATTTTTGCCTCCCAAGGGACATTTAGCAAAGTCTGGAGGTATTTTTCGCTGGAGGTAGAAAGAAGAGGTAAATATTGACCTCTAGTGGATACAGGCCAGAGATATTACTAAGTATCCCACTCATACACAGAAAGTAATTACCCATCTCAAAATGTCAGTAATGCAGACATTAAAAAATCTTGCTTTGAATAGGTTCACTATTAAGTGGTAGAGAATTCTGAAGAGACCATATTCTATCACTATGTGAACTCCACTATGTGCCTTTAGGTAGAAGAGGAATTAACAATTACAAAAATCATTCTGATCATATAAAACTTACCTTCTCTTTGCCTTTATTTGGGCTAGTGGTTTTAGGATTGGAAAAAGTGGCTTCTTTTTCTACAGTGCCCAGGAAACGATGATCTGAATGAGAATGGAATGAAACCGTGCCCTTGGGAAGTTTTTTAATCCTAATTGCATGATTTCTTTGGGCAGAAAGCATATCCTACAAAGCATAAAACAAAGTTAACTTTAAACTGAAAACATCAAAACCTCCCTGCCTCAAATTTTTCTCAAAAACTACTCACAGGAACCACAGTAAACTCTACTTCATCTGCAATGTGGAGCTGGTTCCCATCCAGAATTTCACTGAAGTGGAAGAACATACGAGCATCACGATCCACACACTTGATGAAACCAAAACCATCTCTCATGGCAGCAATCACACCCTAAAACCCAAATAATTCTTTCAGTGGCTGTGAAGCTTATCAAGTTAAATTCATTAGGAATTTTCTCTATTAGTGACCTAACACTATTCACACTTTTCCCCCCCTACTTAAATACAAACTTTCAATTAAGTGATATAACCTCAGCAATTTTCTGAGACTCCTCAGATATTATCCCTAACAGGCACTAGAAAAAATTGGAATAGTTTAATGTAAACACATGCACACAATGTATTTTTTAATACATTTAATTAGTTGAAACCTAATGACAATATGACTCTTAGAAATTTCAATTATCTGCAGACCACACTATAGATATCAACAATAAAGGAAACTATAATCTCTACCTCAAAAATTTTGTAAATTTAGTTATAGGAATGATTTAAGATTTAGGTCCAAAGAATAACATAGAGGAAATCCTTCTTCATTCCCCCCCCCCCTTGCTAAATTATCAATTTTGTGAGGACATTATATACAGAATGCTTGAACATGGTAGGCACTCAGATGTTTACTGAAATAATAACACAATTTATCAACCTGCCAATGAGAAATACATCACATAGGTGATTATTCTATAGCAGCTTTGAAAAGAACCTAAACAATATTCTGAAATTTAATCTCTGCTAAGTCTTGATTGTAGCCAAGCTACATATGTCAGACCATACAGCAAAACATATCTTGCCTGAGAAAAAGAAAAGAAAAAAAAAAAAAAAAAAAAAAGTAAAATTAAGAGTCAGATTGTGGCCTGGTGGGTAGGGGAGCCTGATCCGACATGGCTGACTGCAGTTCAAATTTCAGCTCTGGGGGACCAGCAGTTAGCACAATGGCTATGTCGCTGGACTCCCACGTAGTTGACTGTGGTTTGCATCCCGGACCTGATGGCTTAAAACTCACGCCAGGTGCGTGTGCGTGTGTGCTCAAGATCCCAAGAGGAGAATGGAGAAGGGATTGCGGCGTGGCCACCCCCCCGGGGGTGATTTTTCGCTTTCTGTCTGTCTCTGTCTGTCTGGCGAGCGCACGCGCCCTATGGCAAAAACCTCTCAAAAAAAAAAAAAAAAAAATCAGCTCTGGTAGCTTGAAAGGCATAACAGGCACATCTGTCAAAAATCCTGACAGTGTCGAGAAATGCAAAAGAGATTGCAGCAAGACCGCACCCCACTGGAGGTTATTTTTCTTTCTGCCTCGCCTTCTGGCAAATTAAATAAATATTTTTTAAAAGTAAAATTAAAATCACATTCAGAATCCCCAAACTTTTAAAGTTGAAAGCATCAAATAAGATCAGATCTCCAAAGGCAAAGATTAAAAAAAGTCTCAAGAAACTTAAAATTTCACTGAATACTCCCAGTTTCACTGAAAACTTTGAGATAAAACTGTGCATGGTATGATCCCAAAGAAAATCAAATATAATTATATCTGAGAAAGTTCATGAAAACTAACTTTTGTAAAATATGTTTTGAAAACAATTCTGGTATGTGTCACTCCAAGACACATACCAATTAAAAAGAATACGCAGGGCCAGCAGGTGGTGTGGTGGTTAAGGGGCTGGACTTCCACATGGCTGACCATGGTTTGAGTCTTGGATCTGGTGGCCCGTTCTTTCTCTTTCTCTCACCCTCGCTCTCTCTCTCGGCAGACTGTGGTTCGAGTCCCAGACCTGAAGGCTTGTTCTTGTGCTCTCTCTCTCTGTGTCCCTCTCTGGTCAAATTAAAATAAATAAATAACGTTAAATAAAATAATTCTTTAAAAAAAGAAAAAGAATTTACAAATTCTGCCATAAGACAAAAGAAAACAAAACCTATTTATTTGTCTGTTCAGTGTTTAAATATCTGTAGAGAACAGTTTGGGAAAATTTATTTTCTACAATGATGGGCTTGAATCTTCTCACTCTTAATGTTTAAAAGGACCAGAAAATCATTGACTCTCAGAAGATCTTTGAAATCATGTTGTCCAAATTCCCATTCTAAAAACTTCACATATATTTTCATGATAACTGGCTGAGATAAATGGCAAATTCAGACTGACTCAAACGTCTATGGTTCTTAATCACCTTAACAAGGTAAACTACTCAATTTGGTCCTTTTTTTTTTGGAGAGATTTTTGCTATAGGGCGCGTGCGCTCGCCAGACAGACAGAGAGAGACAGAGAGACAGAAAGCGAGAAATCACCCCCCAGGGGGGATGGTCACGCCGCAATCCCTTCTCCTCTCGGGATCCTGGGCACGCACGCACACGCGCCCGGCGTGAGTTTTAATCCACCGGGTCCGGGACGCGGACCACGGTCGACTACGTGGGAGTCCGGCGACATAGTCATTACGCTAACTGCTGGTTCCCTCAATTTGGTCCTTATCTTAAAAGAATTCTCAATTTAGTCATACCAACTGGAATATAACATTATCCCTTCCCATATTAGATACATATCCAAAAATATCTAACACTTACCATTTCTCTGGCTTCATTAGTGAATTGAAATGTATTTGTTAGAACTTCTATGTTAGTTGCTCGTTCTAATTTGTCACGTCGGTCTGTTGAAATATTAAACCTAACATGGTCACCTTCCAGTAGGGTCACCTTGGATTTTGTGTCCTTGTCTCCAAAAGGAAGTTCTTTAGGAATCACAAAGTCAACTTTGATGCGTCCCGGCAATGGGTCATTCTGATGAGAAGGAAAAACGATTTTAGCTGGAGATTTCTCATCCTTTCTAGTTCTAAGCCAAACAAGAACACATAACAAAAAAGAATTCTGCAGAGGAAAAAGAGGTGTTGACAATATATATACAATTGGAAAGCTTTACATTATAGGATCACATGACACAACTATAAAATTGTAACACTGTAGTTAATCTCTGTACTCTGGTACCAACAAATTTTAGGGAATAGCCATTTCAGTTTCTTGTATTTCACATTTCCTTAGCAATGACATCACCTGTCTCCTAACCTCCCCCCATAAAAGAAACAAATGGGAAGGGTTAGAGAGAAGGAAACAAACTGCAGTCCAATCCAATCAGTTTTTCCCCATTTAACCAGCATTTCTTCTGATCTTATCACCCAATAAAAAAATAGATATTCATGAATATATTAATCAGCACCTTCCCATTTAATTATACATTTCAAGAATATTTAATTGTCCTACAATCATATAATTACATTAACTGAACAGATTAACTTTTTTTTTTTTTCCTTTTTAAAGAGAGATTTTTGCTTTAGGGTGTGTGTACTTGCTGAAGCGACACAGAGACAGAGACAGTAAGTCAGAAATTGCCCCCCTCAGGGGAGATGGCCATGCCACAATCCCTTCTCCTCCATTCTCCTCTCGGGATTTTTGGGCACACACACATATGCACTCAGCGTGAGTTTTAAGCTGCTGAGTCTGGGACTCAAACTGTTGTTGACTATGCGGAAGTCCAGCTACATAATCATTATGTCATCTGGTCCCTGGATTAACATTTAGGTATACCATACCACAGTATTATTGATAAGGGAAAGGAAGACTCTCCTGAAAAAGACTATTTACCTGATTTTTACTGGGTACTTTTGGGATAACTTTGGTTACAGTTCCTTCAAAATGTTCAATGCTGATATCTTCAAAAATGACGGTTCCTTGAGGCAATAGTCTGACATCTGTTGCAACTTCTTTACCCTAAATCAAAAGGAATGGAGATAAAAATCACAATTTTAAGTTGTTTCCTAAAAATATAATCCATCGCTGACCTTAAAAGGCCAAAATTCAAGTCAGTCAACTATCTTACATTTCTGTCCTTGATTGTGAATTCCACATCATCTCCGGGCTGTAAGGCTTCGAGGTCACCCTTAAATTCACTATAGTGAAAGAATATTTCTTTTACAACATCACCTCTCTCAATAAAGCCAAACGCCTCCTAAAACGAAACAACCCCCCCAAAAGCCAAGAACATTATTACACAGTGCACGAATTTATGATTACAACTTAAAATCAGTAAGCATTAAAAATTTTTTTAATTTCAATTTCTTTTATACATTCAATCTCATGTTACTTAGCTTACAAAGTGAATATTCCACCATGTATACATTTCTCACCAATCCAGTTGACAATACTCTAAAGTTATCTTCAATAGATAATAATCCATTTCTTTGTCCTATAATGCCCTGCCTCTCTATTTTTCTCCTTAATGTCCGTCCTCAGACTCTACTCCTTCACCCGCCCTCTTTCCACACTGTATCTGGTATTTATAACCATTTACTAAATTTTTATAACCTTTAATCACTCAGTTTCAGCCACAGAATGCAGACACTTAGTATATATTAAGTGGAGACATACAATGTCTCTCCTTCATAGCCTGGCTTTCTTCACTAAGAGTAAATCTTCCATATTAATCCACTTTCTGTCAAAAGACAGGGTATCAATAAGCCCTTTTAAAAATTACACTACACTCAAAATAATGTAATTTGGTAAAGTTTAATATTATCGAATAAATAATCCATTTTAAAGACCATAATGAATTACCAACCAAGAAATTTTAAGAGATTTCTTTTGATGTTAACAGGCAATACATTTAAAGGGGAAGACAAAGAAGAAAAACAAAAGACTGGAGTTTGAAGTACAAAAGAATTAAATGAGCTCAAGTTTCTGTAATTTGCTGATACCTTCATGGCACAAACTACTCCTTGACAGCGTGCTTGTTTCTTTTTCAACAGCATAATGTTCCGAGCACTTACAGCACCAGTACTAGAAAGGAGGAGAGATGAGGGCAGCAATCAGAGGGGGTAAAAATGCATTGGCTTGGTTAACTATGATGAGTTTATAGAAACTAGTTTTCTGGGGCTTCAAAAATTCTATGTCATCCCTAAGAACAAACATAAGGTTTATGACATTTAACCCTATTCATATGGTTTCATATGCAAAGGATTTTTATTCAACTGCTCAAATCTGGCACACACATATAGATCATTTTTCTCTTGTACTGTTGAAAGACTTGTTTTTACAACTTATACTTGGGTACAGTATGCTTTACTGCTTTGTTATTTCAAAAGAACTAAAATAAAGCCTCAAATTGAATGCCAAAGGTGGGAAATTCAAGTTTTAGAAAGGTTGTTCACTGACTAGACACTGAATAAGTATTATTTGGTGATACCAAAATGAATAAGAAATGGTCGCTGTTCTCAATGAATATTGTATTTAGTAGTTACCAATGAATTTTTTTCTGATTAAACAGTCATATATGAAAAGTTAAGTTAAATGCAGTCGCTTTAGGAAATGTGCTACTTTAAAAAATGATATTCACATCCTTTGGAAAACTGAAACTAGTTAGACATTACATGCTGTTATACTGTCTCCACTTCTGAGTAGCAGCAATGTAAATTTGATTTTGTTTTAAAGGCAGTATAGACTGTATGAGGGGGGTCTTCAAAATAATTATGAAAAAATGCATATTAAGGAACCAGCAGTTAGCGTAATGGCTATGTCACTGGACTCCCACGTAGTCGACCGCAGTTCGCGTCCCGGACCCGGTGGCTTAAAACTCACGCCGGGCGCGTGTGCGTGCGTGCCCAAGATCCCAAGAGGAGAATGGAGGAGAAGGGATTGCAGCGTGACCATGCCCCATGGGGGGTGATTTCTCGCTTTCTGTCTCTCTGTCTCTGTCTGTCTGGCGAAGCGCATGTGCCCTATAGCAAAAACCTCTCCAAAAAAAAAAAGGAAAAGAAGAAAAAAAAAAAAAGCATATTATAAAAAAATTACAAATGGATTGCAAAATGTTCCGTACCCAAATAAGCTCATATACTTATATTCCACCTCTCTTATGAACTTTCTAAAGCACTCGCAAATATGATACAACAGTATTATTGGCATGAGTTTTAAGAGAAGAGATGGAGACCAACCAATTCTTTCCCTCTTAATTCTTCATGGACAAATGGTAACCCAACTATGGTACATATTTCAAAAATTTAACAGACTAACAAAGACAACAGACAAATTCTACTTGCCTTTGTAAATTACTGAAGTGTAAAGACTGAGTCAGAATGGGGATTTATATGCATACTAGTTAAAAACAATATATAATTAGGCAAATAACTGGGAATTTATACTCTCTTTATAGGTGAAGACAGTTATCTGATGATTGACAACTATATACAAAGTACACAGTACAAGTGGTTGGCACAAAATTACCCTAACAAAGGTTGCATGAAGCTCATTTAGTGGCACCCTTCTCAAACTCAAGTCCTATCCTCTTGTTTGCGATTTCAGACTAAACTGAGGCCTTCAGACTGCAACTAACATTATCCACAGCCACAAATCAGTCTGATTCCCTCTAACTTGCAAGAGATAGGTTCAGGGCAAATAGTTCTGCACATATGTTGCAATTTTTTCTTCTATATGCTGCTGAAAACTGCATTCCTAGCATTTTCGCCAACTTACTTTTAACTTCCTTCTTTGCTTTCACATCTCATCTCTCTCACTCCAAAAGAAAAATAATTCTTCCCGAGCTTTGACTGCACTCTTGCTTCACTTCTTATGCTTGTAAATTCTAGAAACATATTTCCTGTCCATTACTTCTAACTCTCAGTGCTATATATGCAACTGGTACATTTGATATTTCCTACCAGACATATCAAACACTTCAAACTCAAATCGCCAAAACAAGTCTAATTCTTCTCTCACCCTGAATACTTGCTCTTATAATTCCTTAGTCCAATCAATAGTATTACCACCTGCTCAGTAGTCTAGGCCAACAAAATAAAAACAGCATGAGACACCCCTTAATCCCAACCATCTATCAAGTCAATTGTTAAGCTTAAAGATTTTATCTTCCCAGTGTGACATGACTTCTTCACCCAATACCCTTGTCCTATCTGTATTAGGCCTTCATCTTTCCTATTATCTGTCACACTATTGCTTCTAGTCTATAGTGCCACCACTTCCAAAGATCTAAACTACTGGACTGTTGGAGAAGCCATGACGCATCTTTGCGTATAAAAGCACGTCATGACTTTTCTGACAACCCAATATTTTTACCACTTTATTTTAAACCCTTGAAAGATTCCTATGACCATTTGACAAAGCTCAAGCATCATCTTCCCAAGGTCTAGTCAATTCAATCTACTTAAACTTCTGGCTATTTCCCAAAACATGCCATGATACTTTCTCTAACCTGAATGCTCTTTTTCATCTCCATGCTGACTTCATACCTTTTTCTTAGAACTTAATTCAATCATGACTGCTTTTGCATAATCTTCACTGATCCCTAGAACAGCTCCTTAAAAACTGTTTCAATTATCTTCTATTTCTGACACACAGCACAGTGCCTATGGTAGAATACTGGACTTTCAAATACTTAGCTGAAGAATAAATCATTGTCTATTTTTTAATGTAAAAAAAAAAAAACAAAAAAACAAAAAAAACAAACAGGGACCAGCAGTTAGCGTAATGGCTATGTTGCTGGACTCCCACGTAGTCAGCCATGGTTCAAGTCCCTGACCCGGTGGCTTAAACGCACGCCAGGTGCGTGTGCGTGCGTGTTCAAGATCCCAAGAGGAGAATGGAGAAGGGACTGCGGCGTGTCCATCCCCCCTGGGGGTGATTTCTCGCTTTCTGTCTCTTTGTCTCTCTCTGTCTTTCTGGCGAGCGCATGCACCCTATAGCAAAAACCTCTCCAAAAACAAACAAACAAACAAACAAACAACCCAAACACATAAAGAATCACTTAGGTGGGAAAAAGTTTTTAAATAACTTACTGTTTATTGTTATCAATTACAAAGTTTATTTTATCTCCTGTTTCCAGCTGAACGTTTCCTTCGACATCTTCAGGAGTATAAGTCAGATAAAACACTTCCTGTGAATTAATAAATTATTATGACTATTTTGGCAGGATGCATACTAACTTTATACTGTGACTTATTTACTTAAATACCTCTTATATACTGGCATTTTAAGCCAAATTTCTTAAAATTAAGTGATTTATGACAAATAAGTTGTCTTATTCACATGAACACACACTTCCCCTCCATGGTGCTGATGACTTCTGTGAGTCCACAGCTGAGCAGCAATCCAATTTCAAAAAGTTTACACATGTGGAAGCATTTGCCCAGAGACTGTAGTACATTTCAAAAAGACAATTTTTATATTAGGCATTCCAAACAAAAACACTGGAGTTAGTGCTTAAAAGGAACCAGGAAAAAAAAAAAAAATCCCCCCCACAACCCCCCAAAAAGTGATTAAAAAGGACATTTTACCTTAAAGTTCTAACTAAGGTCACACTTGGGCAAACTAAGACACTTGGTAGTCCTCTGAATTTTTTTGCTTTTTAAATTTTTTGATTATGCTGCACTTGAAGCCTTTTAGAAACCAAGTTTAAAACTGATTTTAGCAACTGCAGCTTACTTTTTTTATTCTGAATTTTAAAGTACGCTTATAGATCACATGGTGGATCAGGCAAAGGTTTAAGAAAAATACACAAGTTTACCCCATTACGTTCGTAGCATACACTCCCTGTTGGACTCTGACCCGGGGCAGCTGGAGATTTACTCTCTAAGTTGTGAGGAACAGCGCACACAACCTACCAGTCAAAAAAAAAAAAATTTCCATTGCTAATCATTTCAGGAGCAGCACTGTGCAATATAAACTAAATTTTAATATCCTCTATACTATATACAGGGATGCATTCTAATTTGATCCACAGAGGATGTCATGCTGCCAAGTTTCAAACTTACAGTACCTAAATTGACTGTAAGTATAGATTTAGGGTTGTATGTAAAAACCCTAAGTGAGTCTTGACCAAATTTTTGTTTCAGATCAAGAAATGCCAGTGCTTCTGATTTAATTTTAAAATAGTTAATCTTTATATACTATAGCTCTCTTGCGTGCAAACTGAGGAGATGGGTAGAATCTTCCTTTTTCTAATGTGAAAGATAATGCAAATGCAGGGCCCTAAGAAAACACAAAGCATCAAAGTCACTAACTTGTCCATTCATTCTTTCTTCAGGGAGGATTTCTGGTTTTATCTTCACAAGTTTAATAGCAATTGGTTTCCCAGTCCGCCGATCAGATGATACTTCAAATTCAACATCATCTAAAATAAAGAGAGTGTTGTATTTGTTGGACTAAATTTTTCAAAATGGTATCTCACACTTCCATGGTATACATAATGTAGCCCTTCAGCTGCCTCAGATCTTTGGATCTCCAATTGTGATAGTCCCTGGACCAGCGGCCTTAATATCACCTGGGAGCCTAGTAGAAAATCAAAATCTTGGGCCTCAACTCCAGACCTAATCAAAAACAAACTCAAGATCAAATACAGTAATCTTTAAACAAACCTTCCTGGTATTTGATACACTCTGATGTTTCAGAAACAATGCCTTTTATGAACATAGCTATATGAGGTGGTCTTCAAAAAGTTCATGGAAAATGCATATAATGAAAAACCTATTCATGGATTTCTTTTTTTTTGCACCAAAAAACCTGTATTTTTAATTCCATCTCCTCATAAACTTTTTATTTTATGTCTTAATTTTCATAGCATTTATACATACTCTAAGTGTGGTAATATAATGGTCATAATCTTTTATAAGTTTTTCTTTTTAAACCTCTCTATACCTCAGTTTTCTCATCTATAAAACGAGAATGATTCTTTAGATACAGGGCTGCTAGGAAGATGAACAAAAATAAACTCCTATAGCACATACTTATAGCACTTGTTATTGTTCTGATATATTCATACACATACAAAATATGCCTTTTATTAAGAGAGATTTTTGATACAGGGAATGTATGATTGCTGGAGACAGAGAGAGACAGAAAGTGAGAAATCACATACTGCCCCCTCCCCCCCCCCCCCCCCCCCCCCAGGGATGGCCACGCCACAATCCCTTCTCCTCCATTCTCCTCTTGGAATTTTGGGCGTACACTCAAAAGCACCTGGCATGAGTTTCAAGCCACCGGTTATGGGACTTGAACCAAGGTTGGCCATGTGGGAGTCCAGCAATGTAAGCATTACACCATTTGCTGGTCCCTATCAAATATATTTTAAAAAAATACAGAGAGACCTCAAAGCCAGCAGGTGGCATATTGGTTAAGGAAGCATGGCTATCCTCTCTAGTGGGCGATTTATCACTTTCTGTCTCATGCAAAAATCTCTTCTCAAAGAAAAAAAATACAGAGACCTGTAACTTCAGTCTTAAAGTCAAATATTTTCACAAGTCATGGTGATTTATACAGCACCAGCCAAGATGAATTTCCATAAGTCTGCATATATCGATCTTAAGCCAGTGAAAATAACTTTTATAGTGTTACATGTGATTATTTTTACCAAGTACTATTTCTTGTAGTGCAAATAAACAGTCATCATTAAACAAAAATTAAATCTTCCGTCTATTATAAAAACACTTGAAGATATAGTCTTTCATTCCTCAAAAAGACAAAAGTATAATAGAAATTAGGATTCTGATTTTTTACATGTGTATTCTTATTCTCTGACTAAGACACATTCAATAAACAAAATGATAGGCAAGAGGAATTCTGAGATTATTCTTTAAAAGGAGAACCGACAGTTTACCTCCTACTTTTAAGTCTTGTAGGTTGCCATTATACTGTGAACAGTGGAAGAAAAGTCTAGCTTGACGTTCTGAACACTGAATAAATCCGTAAGAGGTTAATAGTTTTTCAATAACCCCAGTTTCACGCAGTGCTGCTGAAGTACCATTGGGGTACCCATTGTGTCCATTATTATGGAGAAGGTTTGGATCAAAGCTCATCTGTTTAAAAAGAGAAAGAAAAATGCATACAGGTCTATACAATACCTCCACAGCATATTAAGTAACTGACAAATCACTAAATCATCAATATAAAAGGGGTGGAAAGGTAAAATAGATAGGAAAAAGATTATGAGCTTATTATTGAAATACTGATTGAACTAATAAAACATTTCGGAGGAAATAATTATTTTGGAGAACTCCCATTCATGACAGAACGTTCACTTACCAGACAGAACAG
This sequence comes from Tupaia tana, assembly GCA_026018925.1. Classification (NCBI taxonomy): domain Eukaryota; kingdom Metazoa; phylum Chordata; class Mammalia; order Scandentia; family Tupaiidae; genus Tupaia; species Tupaia tana. The sequence continues at coordinate 82,748,706 of JAKSZU010000004.1, forward strand.
AATTTGTGGAGTTTACTATTAAGGTAAAGTAATTACATTAGTAAAAGTATTTATGTTACATTTAAATTACTAAAACATCTATTTCAGAACAGGTTAATTAACATTCAAGAGATGGCAACTCAAAACTATCAAGACTTCCTTAAGAAATTTATTAACAACTATTTTGAAACTAAATAGACACCTTCACACTATTTGGTAAGCCATGCATCTGAACAGCATAAAGTTAGTAGAGATTAATAAAACTTATATGCAAGAATTAATTTCACAGTAATATGTGCGTAAGTTTTTTAATGGAATATAAACCAAAACAATGAGTTAGAAAACTGCTAAGACAAAAATTCTAAGAGAGCAGAAATTCTTCCCTTCGAAAAACGCTGAATCACTTAGGGCCGGCAGGTGGTGCTGGACTCCATATGGCCAACTACGGTTTGAGCCCTGGACCTGGTGGCTTACTTTCTCACTCTCCCGCTGTCCCTCTCTGGTCAAAGTAAAATAAATTAAAAAAATAAAGTTAAATAAAATAATTCTTTTAAAAAATATTGAATCACTTCATTGGTTTACTTAAAGAAATCTTTTCATCTGAATGAAATACTTCTTTCCTAGAGATAAAATCTTTAATGACTATAATTTGTTTCTATGATCAAATAAAGGAAAATATTTTTAGTGAAAGAGGAGCCATCTAAATGCAATATAATGGAAACTGTTTAGCTCATGAATACTATCACATTGGATATGTCATTTTACCTTGAACAAAACCATAAAAACGTATTATTGTATACGTATAAATGAAACATAAAAAAGGACAAAGTCTCTAGTAAAGACTGGGTCCATAATTTACTTTGGTAACAACATTTCCCAATCTTTGTAATTAGTTAAGATCCTTTTATTGCAAATTTGATATATAAACACTTTTATTGCGATATTGGGCATTATTGATCAAAAGGATATGTTTTCATTAGGAAAAAAGAATAACTAAAATGTTAGGAAAATCAACCAAAGTATTAACATGAGTTAAACAGTACATAGGATGGTCAAATCACACAAATCAAAACCACTACGCTTGTAAGTGGTTAAGTTCTTCTTTTTTTTTTTGAGAGAGATTTTTGCTTACAGGATGTGTGTGCTTGCCAGAGACAGAGGACAGAGACACAGAAAGTGAGAAATCACCCCCCAGCAGGGGGGAGGGTGTGGGCAGATAGCCACATCGCAATCCCTTCTCCTTCATTTTCCACTGGGGATTTTGGGCATGCATGACACACACCCAGCATGAGTTTTCAGCCACTGGGTCCGGGACTCGAACCACAGTTGACTACATAGGAGCCCAGCAACATAACTATTACACTATCTACTGGCCCTGTAAGTGGTTGAGTTCTAACTTTTTCACGCTAGCCAGAGTTAGTATGTACTAACTCATTTTTATTTTTGCAAAGATCTGTAAGAAAGTATTACATTATTCCCATTTAACCAATGAGGAAACGGACACAGAGAGAGAGGTGAAATGATTTGTCAAAGTCAAATGGTAGATGATTCAAACCAAGACTGTCTACCTGTACAGTTCAGGCTCCAAACTAGGGCTTCACAAATTTAAGTTACCTGGTGATTTGGTTTATAAAAATAGACTTGGTGGGGATAGGGATTTGAGATTTCCTTTTCTAATGAGATCCAAAGTGGTATCAATACTGATTTTGGACCACACTTTGAGTACTAAGGTCCCAAACTACTAAAGTTATCGTTTAAGATTTAGGGTGAAAGAAATGCTTAGAGAAGTTAGAAAGTCAGTCGGCAAGGCATTTCAACTGAACTTAAATGACTCCTAAGTCATGCTCTAATACAAAGCAAAATAAACTGGAATTACTGCTTTCCTGACTTACAGATCTCTGATATGTGGGGGTCCTCTTTTGTTTTTTAGTCCCAGATGAGGTAGAAGATGAAGATAAAGGTAAAGAAAGTGAAGAAGGGGTTGCAGGAGGGGGATGAGGATCTGATGAAACAGTAAAAACGTTCTCCATCTCAAACAGCTGTGATAACATAGCATAAGGTTTTATAACCATGATCAGTAACAATTCAATGCACATTTCACTAGCCTCTATAACTTTTTTAGATTATTAAGTTAGCTCAACAAAATGTAATTCCTTTAATAAGATCTCTACTGATATATAAAGAACATAGCATTAAAAAGACAAACTGAAACATTTGTTTTCACATCCTTAGAACAACTCTGAACCCAAGATATCTACACACACACACACACACACACACACACACACACATATATATATATATATATATTTTTTTTTTTTTTAATTTTTAGAGAGATTTTTGCTATAGGGTATATGCACTTGCCAGAGAGACAGCAAGAAAAGAGCAAGAAATCACCCTCCAGAGGTGATGGCCATGCCAGAATCCCTTCTCCTTTCTCTTCTCAGGAATTTAGGCAACCGCACACACAAGTTTGGCATGAGTTTGAAGTTGCCGGGTCCAGGACTTGAACAGTGGTCGCCCATGTGGGAATCCAGTAACATAACGATTACACCATCTGCTAGTCCCAATATCTACAATTTTTAAAAAGTTATTTATTATTATTATTATTAAATTGTTCAATTAGCTGTAAGGCACATGCACTCACCAGACAGGAAGAGAAAGTGAGAAAGCAAGCCTCCAGGTCTGGAACTTAAACCAGTCAGCCAAAGAGGGAGTCCAGTGTCTCAACCATCATGGCACCTGCTGGGCCCCCAATATCTACAATGGTTTTTTTTTTTTTATTTTTTTGAGAGGTTTTTGCTATAGGGCGTGTGTGCTCACCAGAAAGACAGAGAGACGTAGAGAGACAGAAAACGAGAAATCACCCCCCAGGGGGGATGGCCACACCACAATCCCTTCTCCTGCATTCTCCTCTTGGGATCTTGGGCATGCATGCACACGTACCTGGCGTGAGTTTAAGCCACGGGTCTGGGCCTCGAACTGTGGTCGGCTATATGGGAGTCCAACGACATAGCCACTACACTAACTGCTGGTCCCCCGACATCTACAATTTAAAAAACACTCTAAGGGGGCTGGCAGGTGGCATGGTGGTTAAGGGCGCTAGACTCCGACATGGCCGACCATAGTTCAAGTCTCAGATCTGGCAGCTTGCTTTCTCACTTTCTCTCTCTCTGGCCAAATTTAAATAAACAAATAAAATTAAATAAAAAATAATTCTAAAAGGAAAAAAAAAAAAAACACTTTAAGGACTCTCTGGTGGTTGCTCGAGTAGGACCAGTCTAATTTCTTCTCAATATCCAGAAACTTTAAATGGAACCCAACATTCTCAAATGCTGGTCTCCCTAAAGAAGAGCACACGAAGGAAATCCAATGGGCTGTAGAAGAAAATGTTAGGACTTTTTATTTTACCCAGAGATAAAAAGTAGCTTAAAAATTACTGTATATATTCACTATGTCAGTAGAGCAGATGGCCACAATCACACCTATTATTCAGGTACCCTGAGGAAAGAGTGTAGAACTCTGTAAGTTAATAATGAAGCCCTCACTCACTCATTTGCTCACAGCACATTACAGCTTAAGTAAGTCCAATAAATATAAATTAGAATTTAGTTATCTGGGGACACCAGCAGTTAGTGTAATGGCTATGTCGCTGGACTCCCACGTGGTCGACCACGGTTCGTGTCCCGGACCCGGTGGCTTAAAACCCACGCCGGGTGCGTGTGCATGCGTGCCCAAGATCCTGAGAGGAGACTGGAGAAGGGATTATGGCGTGGCCATCCCCCCTGGGGGGTGATTTCTCGCTTTCTGTCTCTCTGTCTCTGTCTGGTGAGCACATGCGCCCTATGGCAAAAATCTCTCAAAAAACAAAAAAAGAATTTAGTTATCTGGGACAGCAGGTGGCGTAACAGTTACCTAGCTGGACTCTCATGTAGTTGACCACGGTTTGAGTCCCAGACCTAGTGGCTTACAACTCATGCCAGGCATGTGTGTGTGTGTGTGTGCGTGCCCAAAATCCCAAGAGGAGACTGGAGGAGAAGGGACTGTGGCATGGCCATTACCCCCGGGGGGGAGGGGGATGATTTATTGCTTTCTTTTGGTCTTTTTTAGTCTCTTTGGCAAGTGCACACGTCCTACAGCAAAAATCACTCGAAACAATTTTTTTCTTAGTTATCTAACTTAACTATCCTCAAATATACTAATGGTTGAAAGATTCCCACAGAAGAACCTTAGATGGAAGATAAGTCAAGCACAGGTGAAAAGCATGGGAGTTATGGGACCAGCAGTTGGTGTAACGGTTACGTAGCTAGAATCCCTGGTAGTTAACTGCTGCTGAGCTTCAAATTCACACTGGGCATGTGTGCATGTGTGCCCAAAATCCTGAGAGGAGAATGGAGAAGGGACTGTGGAATGACCATTCCCTGTGGGGGATGATTTCTTACTTTCTCTCTCTCTGGCAAGCACATGTATCCTATAGTAAATTATCTCTCAAAGAAAAGAAAAAAAGCAGGTTCTTTAACCTTCACATTACAAAAGAACTGACCATGTACTGAGTAGTGACAAGTGTGCCAGAAAGTTAAGATCAAGACTATGATACAGACTTATATAAGTTATAGTAAAACATACTACATGTATACTGTCACTGAGAAACTAATTTATGTTTACACGTCTGAAACTTTAAATACTTAAAAATTAAGAATATAGTAGTTTTAGTAAGAATGGAATGTTTCTGCATCGTTAACAGATAAACTACTTTTATAATACTTATTCCATCTTTATTCTCTTAATGTGTACCACTGTTTTTCAAATGTAAACACAGTAGTTATACAATTTATAAATATTACTATATACAAAAACTGACAATATTTTTTGAGATATTTTTTGCCACAGCACATGTGGTCCCTGGAGACAGATAAGAGACAGAGAAAATGAGAAATTACCCCCCAGGAGAATGGGCAAGCCACAAACCCTTCCCCTCCATCTTTCTTTTGGGATTTGGGGCACACACGCATGTGCACGGCATGATTTTCAAGCCGCCAGATCTGGGACTCACATCATGCAGTCAGCTTTGTGAGATCTAGCTGCCTTAACCTCCACACCACTAGGCTGGCCTACCATCAAAAATTATAAGAAATACGGGACCAGCAGTTAGCGTAATGGCTATGTCACTGGACTCCCACGTAGTCGACCACGGTTTGAGTCCTGGACCCGGTGGCTTAAACTCACGCTGGGCGCGTGTGCGTGCGTGCCCAAGATCCCAAGAGGAGAATGGAGGAGAAGGGATTGCGGCGTGGCCACCCCCTCTGGGGGGTGATTTCTCGCTTTCTATCTCTCTGTCTCTCTCTGTCTGTCTGGTGAGCACATGCGCCCTATAGCAAAAACCTCTCAAGAAAAAAAAAAAAAAAAAAGAAAAAGAAAGAAATTCCATTAAATGAAGTGGAAGTCATTACCAAAACAATTATATAATAAAATAGAAAACTAAACAGCAGACAACTCAACAGTAAATCCTTGTTTATTTAAAAAAAACTAAGATAAAGATGCATAAAACGGTGTAGTGGGAGAAGAGATTATGTAAATGTTACATGGCTATTTATTATTATTGATATTATTTTTTAATAAGAAAAAGGACAGGCTCCATGGCTCAGGAGAGGCTAATCTCACATGCCAACCATGGCTCAACTCGCCGGCCTGGTGAGCCTGAAAGATGCCAGGCAAGCATGAATGCCCAAGATCTGTCAGGCTGGAGGAGGGAGGACTGTAGTGCAGCCAGAGCCTAAGGATATACTTGCGTGTGTCATATTTTACCATAACTCACGAGAAAAATTAGGAGAAACCAATTTGAATAGGGGCTCTAGCCGCATTTTCTTGCTTGCCTCCGAACAATATAAAGAAATATATTCCAGATGAACTGAATTAAATGCCGTAGAATATTAACAAAAAAAGAGCACATTTATAAATTATGTTAAAGGAGGGCTTTGTACGCTTGAAATTTAAAAAAAAAAAAAAAAAAAAAAAACCTGTGAAGGAAAAGAACACTTGATTATATAAAAAGTATAAAAGCGCTGGATTCCCACATGGCCAACCACGATTTGAGTCCTGGACCTGGTAGCTTGCTTGCTTTCCTGCTTTCCCTTTCTCTCTTTCTCTGTCTCTGGTCAAATTTAAAAAAGAATAATAACAAATGGATTAAATACATATTTCTTTAAAAACAAAAAAGTATAAGCTTTGGAACCAGCAGATGGCGTTAGTGTTTACGTTGCTGGACTCCCAAGTAGTCGACCATGGTTCGAGTCCCCCTGGCATAGAAACTCATGCTGCACACATGAGCGTTCATGTCCAAAATCCTAAGAGGAGACTAGAGAAGGAATCGCAGTGTGGCCATCCCAATGGGGAGTGATTTCTCACTTTCTGTCTCTCTGGTGAGCATACATGCCATATAGCAAAAACCTCTCTAAAAAAAGGAAAAAAAAAAAAAAAAAAAGTACAAGATTTGAGGAGTCAGCAGGGTGTAGTAGTTAAGAAGCTGGACTTCTACAGGGCTGAATGTGGTTTGAGTCCTGGACCCCGTGGCTTGAAAAAAATCTCTCAGGCATGTGTGTGTGCATACCCAAAATCCCAAGAGGAGGACAAAGAAGGGATTAAAACATGAGCATTCCCTTGAGGGGTGATTTCTCACTTTCCTTCTCATTGTATGTCTCCAGCAAGTGCACATGCCCTATGATAAAAACCTAAAAAGTACAAGCTTTGGGCCATCAGATAGTATGGTGGTGAAGGCACTGGACTGCACAAGGCTAACTGTGTGGTTTAAGCCCCAGACCCAGCAGATTGAAGAACAGGCTGGATGGGTGTGCAGTGTGTGCCTTAAAACCTAAGAGGACAAGAAGAGGACAAGAATGGAGGTGCCCCAAAACCTAAGAGGACAAGAATGGAGGACAAGAATGGAGGACCAAGGATTGCAGCATGGCCAACCCCCAGGGGTTGATTTTTCTGTCTCTCTGGTGAGCAACTGGATTTTTTTGTTTTTGTTTTTTTTTGCCATTTCTATGGCAAAAAAAAAAAAATCTGAAAGTACAAGCTTTTACACTCAAACATAAAGAAAACAAGTGTAGGGGCCAGCAGTTGGCGTAATGGCTATGTCGCTGGACTCCCACAAGTCGACCGTGGTTCGAGTCCCGGACCCGGTGGCTTAAACTCACGCTGGGAGCGTGTGCGTGCGTGCGTGTCCAAGATCCCAAGAGGAGAATGGAGGAGAAGGGATGGCAGCGTGGCCATCCCCCTTGGGGGGTGATTTCTCACTTTCTGTCTCTCTCTCTCTCTCTCTGTCTGTCTGGTGAGCGCATGCGCCCTGTAGCAAAAACCTCTCCAAAAAAAAAAAAAAAAAAAGAAAAAGAAAACGAGTGTAAATATATCAGTGTAGTATTAAAGAATTTAAGCAAATTAGCAGAATTAAATTACCCAAGTATTGTGCTCACTTCGGCAGCACATATACTAAAATTGGAATAATACAGAGGAGATTAGTATGGCCCCTACTCAAGGATGACACGCAAATTCGTGAAGCGTTCCGTATTTTTAAATAAATAAATGAAAGAAAAAAAAAGAGAGAGAAACCACCTTTGGAAAAAATAAACATAAAAACAAATAGGAAAGGTCCATTAAAAAAAAAAAATTACCCAAGTATAAGTTTCTTGAGTGAAGGAACTTTATTTTCAAAGCCAAATCCCTACAGTTCTGAAACAGTGCCTGGTACATAGGTAGGCACTCATTTGCTGAATCATTGGAAGACACTAAGACAAATGAGCAAATAAAATTATCCTTGAATATCATTCATTAAGCACAAAATGTTTATTTTTTTTTTTAATTTGACTTTCTGTATTATTTTTAAAATTTGCTATAGGGCACAAGAGAGAGAGAGAGAGGGAGGAAAAAAAGAAAGTGAGAAAACAAGGAAACAAGCTGCTGGGTCCCGGACTCAAACCATGGTTAAAGGTGGAGTCCAGTGACCTAACCACCGTGCCAACTGCTGGCACCCAAGTACAAAATGTTTAAAACATTAAATGTAAGGCATGTGAAAAATGTCAACTTTGGCAATAATCAAAAACTTAACTAAAGCAAATCAGTATTATTCAGATACCAAACTATCAAAAATAATGACAAAAAACTACTGAGGAGCTGGCCCTATGGCCTGGTAGTTAAGGGAGCCAGGTTCCACACAGCCAACTGCATGATTCAAATTTCAGTCACAGAGACTTGAAAAACACACTGGAGGGACCACCAGTTAGCATAATGGCTATGTCGCTGGACTCCCACATAGCCGACCGTGATTCAAGTCCCAGACCCGGTGGCTTAAACTCACGCTGGGTGCATGTGCATGCTTGCGTGCCCAAGATCCCGAGAGGAGAATTGAGAAGGGATTGCGGCGTGGCCATCCCCCCTGGGAGGTGATGTCTCATTTTCTGTCTCTGTCTTTCTGGTGAGTGCACGTGCCCTGTAGCAAAAAAAAAAAAAAAAAAAGGCACACTGGACACCTGTGTGTGCATGTTCCAAATTCAGACAGGGTAGAGATATGAGAATAACATGCCCCACTGGGAGATGCTTTCTCCACCCCCTCTTTTTTTTTTTTTAAAGAACTATTTATTTACATTTATTTATTTATATTTTTTATAAATATATGACTAGAAAGGGAAGAGTAAAAGAGAGAGAGAAGGAAAGTGGGAAAGCAAGCTGCTAGGTCCAAGACTCAAACCTCAGTCAGCCATGTAGGAGTCCAGCCCTTTTAACCATCACCACGCTGCCACCTGTGAGCCCCTCTCCCTCTTTGTCTGTCTTGGGTGATTGCCCATAATATCTAGCAAATTAAAAAAAAAAAATAGTAGGCTAAAAATGGTACATTCATATACTTTTTTTTAAAAAAAGGAATTACTTATTTAATTTTACTTAGTTTTAGTTTGCTACAGGGCACAAGCTCTCACCAGAGAGAAAGAGGAAATGAGAAAGCAAGCTGTCAAGTCCAGGACTAAAACCAAGATCAGCCAAATGGGAATCTAGCACCTTAACCACCATGCCACCTGCTGAGCTCCACACATTCAATGTATTTTTTTTAAGGATTATTTTAATTCAGTTTTACTTATTTATTTATTTTAATTTGACCAGAGAGAGACACAGAGACAGAGGGAAAGTGAGAAAGTAAATTACCACGTCCAGGTCTCAAACCATGATCAGCCATGTGGGAGTATTCAGCACTTTAACCACCATGCCACCTGCTGGTCCCCAACACATTCATATATTTAAAAAAAAAATTATTTTATTTAACTTTATTTATTTTTATTTGATGAGAGAGAGAGAGAAAGAGAGAGAGAGAGAGAGAGAGCAAGAAAGAGCGAGCCAGAGAGAGAGAAAGTGAGAAAGCAAGCCGCTAGGTCCAGGACTAGAACCATGGTCTGCCATGTGGGAATCTAGCACCCCAACCACCATGTCACACCTGCCAGACCCCACATTCATTGTTTTTTCCTTTCTTTATTTTTGGAGAGGTTTTTCTTGTTATAGGGCGCGTGCACTCGCCAGACAGAGAGACAGAAAACGAGAAATCACCCCCCCCCCCGGGGGGGGATGGCCATGCCGCAATCCCTTCTCCTCTATTCTCCTCTCGGGATCTTGGGCATGCACGCACACGCGCCCGGCGTGAGTTTTAAGCCACCGGGTCCGGGACGCGAACCGCGGTAGACTACATGGGAGTCCAGCGACATAGCCATTACGCTAACTGCTGGTCCCTACATTCATATACTTTCAAAGTAGTTAAATTAGTACAACTTTTCTGAAATGCAGTTCAACAAACATGTATCAAAATATGGACGTATTTTGCTTACTAATTTGCTGCAGGAAACCTCACCTAAGGAAATCTGAAATATGGACAAGGCTTTATGCACAAATACTTTCACTAGTTTGCTTTGATAACAAATTTAAGTCACAGTAATTTATAGAATGCTATGCAATCAATAGATAGAATATGTGAAAATGTTTATGCTGTAATATGAAATAAAAAATAAACATTTATATGGTAAAATTTCAAGTGTACATTTAAAAAAATATTATTATTTTTTAAATTTGCCCAGAGAGAGAGAGAGAGAGAGAAAGGGAAAGTGAGAAAGCAAGCAACCAGTCTAGGACTCAAACCATGGTTAGCCATGTGAGTCTAGCACCTTAACCACCATGCCACCTGCCATTCCCTAAAGTGTATTTTTTAAAAGGTTAAAAAAGAACCTAATGCAATCCTTACATCTTAAGAGCAGAGCTAAAAATGGAAAATATGGGGCCAGCAGGTGGCATGGTAGTTTAGGTGCTGATCTCCCACATGGCTGACTGCGATTCAAGTCCCGGACCTAGTAGCTTGAAACTCACACTGGGTGCTTGTACATGCATGCCCAAAATCCCAGAGGACAGGGGAACAAAAGGGACCGTGGTATGACCTAATTTTGTATTGGTTAACTTGGAGTTCCAACTTATAAAGACTAATATGAAATGACCATGCTTTGTAGTCTTATTTCTTCATCAAACTTCTTTGTCCAATCTTAATACCTGTCTCACAGTGTTGTCAGGATAAATGAGCTGCTTTACAGAAAAATCCTAGAAGAGCTGAACACAGTTATACTCACATAAAGTAACTTAATAGGTTTTTCAGGGCAAGGAAAGAATTTGGAGACCTCTCTAGAAATCAGTCTTTAGGCAATACTTTATCTTGCTATCATGACATATTCTGTCATGTGTCCTTATTTTATTATCTCATTTTAATTTTTTTTTAAAGGTTTTTGCCATAGGGTAAGTGCGCTTACCAGAGAGAGATAAGAGAGGGAAAGTAAGAAGTCACCCCTCCAGGATGGATGGCTACCACAATCTCTTCTCCTCCATTCTCCTCCTGGGATTTTAGGCATGCATGCACAGGTGCCTGGTGTGATTTTCAAGCCACTGGTTCCAGGATTCAAAAGGTGGTGGACCATGTGGGAATCCAGCTGCCTCAACCACCATGTCACCTGCTGGCCCCTTGTATGTACTTATTAAAGGACATATTTCTTACTCCTGGATTTTTGCTAGGAATGTAAAGCCAGACCACAGTTCCCACACGTGACTGAAAAAAATCAGTACTTTACTGTTCCTGATCATAGGTCTCCATTTAGTTAACTACCACTACACCTTTAGCAACTGGCAAGTTACCTTGTTATCATCTCACTCATCTGGGCCTTCAGTTTGCTCTTGATGCTTCTGCTAGACTTTCCAGTATGAAAACTATTATCTCAGCAGAAAAAGCTACAAGTACAACATGGAATTCCTAGTTTTTTTCTTTTGTTATCTTTAGACTATCTTATCAAATTACTGATCAAGGCAAATCACTTTCTACTTTCATATGCAAAAAAATCTTTTTTTTTTTTTTTTTTTGGAGAGGTTTTTCGCTACAGGGCGCATGCGCTCACCGGACAGACAGAGAGAGACAGAGAGACAGAAAGCGAGAAATCACCCCCCAGGGGGGATGGTCACGCCGCAATCCCTTCTCCTCCATTCTCCTCTCGGGATCTTGGGCACGCACGCACACGCGCCCGGCGTGAGTTGTAAGCCACCGGGTCCGCGAACCCGGTCGACTACGTGGGAGTCCAGCGACATAGCCATTACGCTAACTGCTGGTTCCCTGCAAAAAAATCTTTTGTAAGTCTATTTTTCCTAGACATTTTAGAGCTAATTACCTGTCCATATTTATTTTTTCTTAAGTAAGGACAGCTCTTTACTATTTTTACTAAAACCTGGGGTGCTGGGTCTATCAGGTGAGGTGGAGGTTGAAATGCTAGATCCCACATGGCCAGTGGCATGGTTACGTCCTGGAACTGGCGGCTTGAAAATCACGCCAGGCACGTGTGCAAGCATATGATTCCAAGAAGAGACTGGAGGAGAAGGGAAAGAGGTGTGGCCCTTTCTCCCTGGGGGATGATTTCTGTTTCTTTTCTCTTTTTTATTTTCTGTCTCTCCCTGACAAGGACATGAACCCAAAAAACTAAAAACAAAATAATAATTTAGGGTGCTGAGCCAGCAGGAGATGTGATGTGGTGGTTGGAGTGGATGTGACAGCTTGAGAAGTATACCAGGCAGATGGGCTTGTGTGCCCAAAACTCCAAAGGGAAGGAGAGAGAAGGGATTGTACAGGGCATCCCCCATGAGGGATGCTTTCTTACTTTCCCTTTTCTCTTCTCTTTGGCAAATACACATATCCTCTGGCAAAATTACAAACTAAAACAAACACAAAAATTGGGGTGCTAGTACATTACCAAATCTGTTTCCTTCACTGGATCCCCTTTTGCCTGGATTATTTCACAACTATAAAATCAAAGTGTGTTTGGCCGTCAATATCCTCCACCTCGATTATGGGCTATCTGTATGTAAATAAATATGTGAACTAGTAATATATGCAAGTTTATTTTTAAGGCTGGTCCCACCGCCTAGTGGTTAAGGAATCCAATTCCCAAATGGCTAACTGCATGGTCTGAATTCTGGCCCTGGGCAACTTAAAAACACTGGGAATACGTGCATTCATGTGGGGCTTCATATCCAAAATCCCAACGGAAGGGAAAAGAGATTGTGGCACAAGTATGTCCCATTGAAAGACTTTTTTCCTTCCTGGTCTCTCTCTGTGTCTAGCAAGCACACATACTCTGTGGCAAATTATAGTTTAGGGCCAGCAGGTGGCATAGTGGTTAAAGCACTAGACTCTGATATGGCTGACTGTGGTTTGAGTCCTGGACTTGGAAGCTAGAAAATCACACAGGAACATACACATATATGCCCAAAATTACAACAGGATAATGGAGGAGAAGGGATTGTGGTGTGGCCATTCCTCCCCCCCACCCCGCTGGGGATGATTTCTCACTTTCTCTCTCTTTGGCAAGCACACTTGCCCAATGGCAAAAATCTCTAAAACCCAAAAATAATAATAATAAAAAATAGTTTATGTAGGAAATGAATATTCAGAATACAAATTTTTGGCTGAAACAAACGCATTTCTATTTGAAATCTTCTATGATTCATGTCAGTAAAACAAAATGGAAATGTCTAGTCTTTTTACTTTTTAAAATCATAAATATAATACTGTACCATTTTAATTTATATTATCTTCCTCATTGGATCTAAAAGGGTAAGTCTACAATTACTTTTTTTAAAAAAAAGAACTATTTATTATCATTATTTTTCAATTTTAATGAGAGAGAGAGAGAGAAAGGCCATGTCCAGGACTTGAACCGTGGCTGGCCATGTGGGAGTCCAGTGCCTTTAACTACCATGCCAACTGCCAGCCCGAGTCTGTAATTACTTTTTTATAAAATCAAATGAGGAGGTCAGTAGCTGACACTATGATTAAAGCACTTGGATTCCACATGGCCAACTGCATGGTTGAAGTCCCAGACCCAGCAGCAAGGAAAATAGGCTGGGTGTATGTGTGTGTGGCTCTAAAATCCTAAGAGAAGAATGGAGGAGAAAAGAAATAGAATGGAGGAGAAAAGAAATGCAGCATGGACATTCCCCCACCTTACTGCCCCTCACCTCCCAGCCCCGGGATTTCTTTCTTACTTTCACTCTCTGGCCAGCACACATACTCTACAACAAATACTTAGGGGGAAAAAAGATCAAATAACGTATGAAGGACCAAAGTTAAAAAAAGTAAATGGTACAAATACTTTAAAATTAAATAATTGAGGGTGTTTACAGAATATAGATTATTTAAATTAATTAGTATTACTGGTAGTTTTTAGTTGCTAAGGAGTAATTCTGGCCCACATTAAGGTTACCAACATTATCAGACCACTTTTCAATAAATTGGGTACTGGTCTGAGTATATCTTGAAATGGCAATGAGGTTTTCATAAGCAAATGACTTCTTTTTTTTTTTTTCCTCTCTTTTTATTTAAGGTTTTCGTCATAGGGCCTGACTTTCAAACTGGGATTCAAACTGTGGAGTCAATCATGTGGGACCCAGTGCCTTAACCACCATGTCACCTGCTGGCCCCCCTTTATAGAATTTTTTTTTTTTTTTGAAGAGGTTTTTTTGCTATAGGGCGTGTGTGCTCGCCAGACAGACAGAAAGCGAGAAATCACCCCCCAGAGGGGATGGCCACACTGCAATCCCTTCTCCTCCATTCTCCTCTCGGGATCTTGGGTGGGCACGCACGCACACGTGCCTGGCGTGAGTTTTAAGCCACTGGGTCCGGGATATGAACCGCGGTCGACTACATGGGAGTCCAGCGACATAGCCATTACACTAACTGCTGGTCCCTCCCCCTTTATAGAATTTTAAAAAACACTTATTACTGGCTTCTCCTTGAAATGATCTTCTTTGATGTTTCTTCTTGACTATATCTATTGCTTTGAACACGCTCTCCATTAGCACTTCTTCCTTTAACATATATTAACTGATGACTCCTTATTTCTAAGCCTTTATTTCTACATATTTTAAAAAATTTGGAAACCAAAGATTAAAAAGAAAAACTGCTCTTCATAAACTTACCCTCCAAAGTTGACCACTAATTAAGATTCCATATTAGCATATTTTCTTCAATTTTGGATTATTATCAAATGAACACAATAGAGTTCCACACTGTATTTTAATTTCAACAAGTTCCATCCATTCTCCCCTATTTCTATAAATGACAAAAGTTTCTAGTTTGAACAAACGTATACATGAAAGCTCATTCTCTCCAGGCTTATCTTCACATTTAATTGGTCACCAAGTCCTCACCTATACCATTACAACTCCTGCTGTCTGTTTCCTCCACCTATACCCTAGCTTTTCTCTTCCTTACATTCTAGCCAGTGCTTTAAACAGGTCTTCCCATTGTTGGTCTATCCATCAAAAGCAGTACCATTTGGGCAGCCTTGTGATTTAGTAGTAGGGAGCTGGATCTCACATGGTTGGACACAATTCTCATCCCCGTCCTAGCAGCTTGAAAAAACACCAGGTATGTGTACTCCAAACCCTGACAAGATAAAGAAATGAAGAAGGGATGGACTGTAGCCTAAACACATTCCATTGTGGGGTACTTCCCTCCTCTCCCTCTGTATCTCTCAGGTAACTGAATAAACCCTTTGGCAAAAGAAAAACCACCATCAAGAAACAAAAACCACATTGTTTAAAGATTCACTTCCAGGGACCAGCAGTTAGTGTAATGGCTATGTCGCTGGACTCCACTGCGGTTTGCGTCCCGGACCCGGTGGCTTAAAACTCACGCTGGGCGTGTGTGCGTGTGTGCCCAAGATCCCGAGAGGAGAACGGAGGAGAAGGGATTGCAGTGTGGCCATCCTCACGGGGGTGATTTCTCACTTTCTGTCTCTCTCTGTCTGGTGAGCGCATGTGCCCTATAGCAAAAAAACCTCTAAAAAAAAAAAAAAAAAAAAAGATACACTTCCAAATACTCCTTTAAAAATTTTAAAATCAGGGCCAACAGATGGTGTAGTGGTTTAGGTTCGGACTCCCACATGGCTGACTGTGGTTCGATTCCCAGACCTCACAGCTTGCTCTCTAGCTTCACTGTCTCCCATACCACCTGGTCTCTCTCTGATGAGTGTGTATGTCCTATAGCAAATTAAAAATATATAATAATAATGGGGCTGACAAGTGGCATGGTGGTGAAAGGTGCTGGACTCTCACATGGCTGACCGTGGTTTAAGTCCTGGACCGGGTGGCTTGCTTTCTCACTTTCCCTCTCTCTCTTTACCTGTCTCTTTCTGATCAAACTGGGAAATAATAATAATAAATAAAGTTAAATAATTCTTAAAAAAAAAAACAAAAAAAAAACTTTAAAATCTGAGGCAATACTTCTAAAAAATAGAATCGATCAAGTTCTTGCATATAAACTTCCAAAGATTCTACAGAATAAAGCCAGAAACTGACTCTAGCAAGTCTTTATCTAGTCGTTCTACTCAACTCACAAAATTGTACTGTCTATTCAGTTACTAATGGATCAATTTATTTATTTATTTTTTCCAGAGGCTTTATTTTTGCTATAGTGCATGTGCGCTCACCAGAAAGACACAGAGAGACAGAGAGACATAAAGTGAGAAATCACCCCCCAGGGGGGATGGCCACACCGCAATCCCTTCTCCTCCATTCTCCTCTTGGGATCTTGGGCACACATGTACACACGCCCGGTGTGAGTTAAAGCCACCGCGTCTGGGACTTGAACCACGGTTGACTACATGGGAATCCCACAACATAGCCATTACGCTAAATGCTGGTCCCCAATGGATCACTTTATATACCATGTACTTCCAAGTCTCCCTGAGTCTGTTAATACTGTCCTCAGAAGGCTCATCTCCTTCCTAAGAAAGTACTACTACCTTCAAATGTCCTTTCTCTGTAGGCTTTCTTTACCCTCTTCTTTTCCTTCCAGGGAACTGCTCCTTTAGTTAAATTCTTAGCATTTATGAATACTTCTCTTTTAGCTAAATTAAACTCTCATATTTTATAATAAACTGTTTGAAATGCCAAGTTCATTTATATCTTAATCACTTATTACTGAATGAATGCCTAACTTTAATGCCTAACAACATAGTAAACCTGTCTTCCAATTCACTCACAAACACGCACAGAGTACCAGCTAGTGGGAAGTACACTGGCAATGCATACAAAGCAAGGTTCTTCCCTCAAGAAGGTAACCTTTTTTTTTTTATTATTATTTTTTGAGAGGTTTTTGCTATAGGGCGCAAGTGCTCGCCAGAAAGACAGAGAGACAGAAAGTGAGAAATCACCCCCCAGAGGGATGGCCATGCCACAATCCCTTCTCCTCCATTCTCCTCTTGGGATCCTGGACATGCAAGCACATGCACCCGGCTTGAGTTTTTAAGCCACTGGTTCCTGGACTCAAACAGCGGTTGACTATATGGGAGTCCAGCGACATAGCCATTACACTAACTGCTGGTCCCAAGAAGGTAACTATTTGAAGAGGGGATGAAAACAGGGATCTCAGTATCAAATATCAGCTAGGTGTCAAAAACCCCTGTACATGGGAACCAGCAGTTAGCGTAATAGCTATGTCGCTGAACTCCCACGTAGTCGACCGCGGTTCGCGTCCCGGCCCCGGTGGCTCAAAACTCACACTGGGCGTGTGTGCGTGCGTGCCCAAGATCCCAAGAGGCGAATGGAGGAGAAGGGATTGCAGCGTGACCATCCCCCCTGGGGGGTGATTTCTCGCTTTCTGTCTCTCTGTCTCTCTCTGTCTGTCTGGCAAGCGCACGCGCCCTATAGCGAAAATCTCTCCAAAAAAAAAAAAAAAAAAACCCTGTACAAAGACTACACCGGGCATCATACCTGATACCTTAAAACTGCAATGGGCATCCATATCGGAAATGCTGAAATTCCCTTATAGTACAGATAGAGCTTCTCTAAGAGATCAATAAATCAAAAGAGATCAGCATGTATTAATATAATCTTGTGCAAAAAAACCTCAAGTTTTGGCCATAAATACTGTCCTCACCAATTAAGAAACAATAAATTAATCTACTATTAATATATTTCTACCAGTTAAAAATATAAAATTTAGGGACCAACACATGGCATAATGGTTACACTGCTGGACTCCCATGCAGTTGACTGCAGTTTCAGTCCTGGATCCAGCAGTTTAAAACTCATGCCAGGCACATATGTGTGCACACCCAAGACCCCAAGAGGAGAACAGAGGAGAAGGGATTGCAATGTGGCCATCCCTTCAGAGAGTAATTTTTCACTTTCTGTCTCTTAGGTGAGCACATGCACCCTATAGCAAAAATCTCTCACAAACAAACAAACCAAAAAGGTAAAATTTGAAATTGTTTTTTGGGGCCAGCCTGTGGGATGATGGTCAAGGTGGAGATCCCACATGGCTGACTGTGTGGTTCCAATATAAAACCGGGTGGCTTGATAAACATATTAGGTCTGTGGGCATGCATGTGCACCCAAAATCCCGAAGGGGAGAAAATATGAAGAAGGGCCTATAACATGACCACTTCCCATGGTGGGGGGGAGGGCTGTTTGTTCTCTCTTTCTCTCATGGGTGCATGAGCCCTATGGCAAATATTGGGGGGGGGGGGGAAGCGCTTTCTAAATAACTTCTAAAGAGAAATAGATTAAGATTTTATATCTGACCAAATAATAAGAGTTGAGAAATGACAGAACTGATTCTTAACAATAATAGCCAACGACAAACCTACCTCGCAGTGATAATCAAAATATTGCACTTTCAGTAGTATTTGCTGATTCTTCTCTTTCAGCACACGTTTCAAAGGATGAAAGTTGCTAGTATTTAAAAAAAAAAAAAAAAAGAGCGAGAGAAAATGATCTACCAAGCTAATAAAGAATACAACTGCTGCTGCACCGGGGAATCTCACAGTACAGCACTGAAGAAAACAAAGACTACTAGCAGCGTTGGGAAGTGCTCTTTC
The DNA here is from genome assembly GCA_026018925.1 of Tupaia tana. Lineage (NCBI taxonomy): Eukaryota > Metazoa > Chordata > Mammalia > Scandentia > Tupaiidae > Tupaia > Tupaia tana. Next base: position 82,767,125 of record JAKSZU010000004.1, read on the forward strand.
AAAGCTGTTGAGTAGGCACAAACTTCTTGTTTCAGATCAAGTGTTGTGTCTTCAACTTAAGTGTACTCTTCTTTGGTCTTGTTGGTTGTTACGAGGTTTGTTCCTTGCCTGATCTGAACTTGAAGCAGCAGTTTCAGGTGGTAAAGTCTGTTCTGTTACACTTCATACTAGAGATAAAAAATGAAAACATTGTTACATAAAATAACCAGAGATAGTAGTGACAAAGGGGACAAACTCATTTTTAAGAGTTGCTGCTCAAGCAAGTTTAACCCAAGAAATATAAAAGCACACTCAGGCAATCTTTCAAGTACTAATAACTACCTACCTCCTTTGGTATCACGTACCTAAGACCTCAAAATTTTCCAGTCCTTATTGACTTCACACCCTTAAAGAAGTTCAAAGATACAAAGCATAACATTTTAAGTGGTATAAGCAAGGAAACGTGTTAGGTTTGCAGGGAGTGGGGGGGGGGGGGGGGGAGGAGAAGCTCCTGTCATCAGAGTTTACAATCTTGCTAAGACAAAAGTTACAGATAAAGTAAACCAGAATATAAAACAAAAATCCAAACATTAATTTGCTCAACTAATATCCTGGTACCTACTATGTCACATACTATTGGGTTGTCAGAAAAGTCACAATTTTTGTGTAGAAAAATATATCATGACTTTTCCAAGGACCCATATAATAGTAATACTCCTTATTGCTAACTACTACTACATGTACATCAAATATGGTGAACAGAGAAAACGTGTTTTAAAGTAAGGTAGAAATTGAACTGAACCAGAAAAATTGGCATTTTAGGATAAACAGCTGAGTATTCTAGGCATGACGTATCACATAAGCCAAGTCAGAATATGCCACAAAATTTTACGTGCCCTGAGAACAGAGACCACATATAATATAACTTTCTAAGCCTGGCATCAAATGAAGTTTTCTGCATGAATGACTGTGGCAACAAGTGTGGCTTGTTATTCCAGAGAAAATTAATAGGCTAGGGACCAGCAGTTAGCGTAATGGCTATGTCACTGGACTCCCACGTAGTCGACCGCGGTTCGAGTCCCGGACCTGGCGGCTTAAACTCACGCCGGGCGCGTGTGCGTGCGTGCCCAAGATCCCGAGAGGAGAATGGAGGAGAAGGGATTGCGGCGTGGCCATCCCCCCTGGGGGGTGATTTCCTGCTTTCTATCTCTCTGTCTCTCTCTGTCTGTCTGGCGAGCGCACGCGCCCTATAGCAAAAACCTCTCCAAAAAAAGAAAAAAAAAAAAAAAAAAGAAAATTAATAGGCTAGACTGGCTAGAACAGAAGGCTGGTTAAAGTGAAATGGAATATGTGAGGTGACAGGTGTATTGGAGCCAGATTATGAATCATTTCAACTTGATATAATAGGAAAGAGAGCCTTAGTTTTTTTATTAAAGTGGCATAGTCTTGAAATCCTTTGGGAGATTACTTAAGTGAAGGAAACAAATCTCATTTGATCTGTTGCAGTAAGTAGATGAGAAATGTATAGAGGAGAGAAATGAAACATATATACATATGTGTACAGGAGAAACATATGCATATTATTCTATTTATTGTAATATTATTTTAAATTTGCTAAAGAGCACATGTGCTCACCTGAAAGAGAGGGAAAATAAGAAAGCTGACAGGTCTGGGACTTTAATAGCAGTCAGTGGGAGTCCAGCACCTTAACCACCATGCTACCTACTGGCCCTATTAAACGTATTTCTAAATAAAAATTGCAGCGTTCCACCTGGTATTAGCTCTAAAATAAGATGAACACACTGAGATGGATATTTGACAAACATCAGAATTAAGAATCCTCCCCCATGGCATAGTGGTTAATGGAGTCAGATCCCACATGCTGACCACATGGAGGCTTTAAAAACAACCCAACAGGTGGGCTGCAACATGGAGGCTACTAGTGGAACTGATGAGCAGGTTTCCGGGGAGCTGGTGCCACATGCTCTTTCGCTCCCAGCAGAATCATATGGCAACGATATGAGTAGGTCAGACCGTAAGATCCAAAGAATTTAGACAAAGGAGAGACCTCTAAGGACTGAGGCTGTAGAAGACTTCTGAGGAAGTGGAGCTTGAACTGGATACCCAAAGTGTAGGTAGACAAAGGACATGGATTGGAAGCCTGGCATTGAGATGGCTTGGGCCATGAGAGCAATGAGCATGCTGAGGTCTATTACAAGCTGATTTCATCAGTTGACCTACAGTTCCTGAAACTCATCAAAGTGGATGACCAAATCTACTCTGAGTTTTGGGAAATTTCTGAGAAACTCAGGATAGATGTATTGGACCCAAAAGAACTCAAATCGGCATCAGCTAAAGAGAAGTGAAAGCTATTCTGCATAAAGTTTGATGGGATCGTAGAAGACTTCAACTATGGTACTTTGTTATGACTAGATTGTTCTCAGGGTTACACTGAGGAAAACACCATCTTTGCCCCCAGGATTCAGTTTTTGCCACTGAAATTGCTCGAAACCGGGAAGGCTATAATAAAGCAGTTTATAACAGTGTTCAGGACAGAGAGAGAGAGAGAGAGAGAGAGAAGCCAACAATGGTGGAGAGAAAGGAGCTGACAGTAGAGAAGAAAAAGCCAAGAAATGAGAAGAGAAAGAAGTTGACAGTAGAGAAGAAAAGAAGAAAACTGACAAAGGAGGAGAAAAAGAGAAAAGAAGCCAATAAATAAATCAATAAAAATGGTGAAACAGCTATGTAAGGCAGACTGAGAACAGCACTCTAGAGCTGTGACTAAACTGAGTCTGAAAATAGCATGATACTACTTGCACAAATCCCTTTGGTTACATGTATGTCCGTGTGCAATTGAAGGACACTTGGAAGGACATCTTTATAGCCTAATAATGAGAGTTATCTGATCATTCCCATGTATGAACTCAATGGAGTGGAGGTGCTTTTTCCCTCCCTCTCTCTCTCTCTGTCAAATACACAAATTAAAAAAAAAAAAAAAATTAATCTGGGAAATCTAAAAACTGAAAAGAGAACAAGAATCAAACATATTTTATAATAACCCTATTTTCTGCTCCTGGCATTGATTTCAGGTATTCCGCCAGTATTCCTCATCACCAGCTGATCAGAGCAAAGTCATAAAAAATAACCTAATGACCAACATAAATATAGACAGGTATATAAGTATAAATAATATATCTAGATATGCAGATATACTGACATTAGTGTAAGATACAGATTGAAACAAGTATGAGAAACTGAAGCAATGTTTATACTGTTGATTAAATGATTAAAAACAAAATACTTAAAAAAAAAAAAACCAGTAGGGGCCAGCAGGTAGCATGATAATTAAAGCACTCACCCAGATCTGGTGGCCTGAAAAACATGCAAGACGTGTGTACATGCATGTCCAAAATCCCAGGAGGAGAATGGAAAAGGGACTGTGGTGTGGCTGTCCTCATCGAGAGATTTCTCATTTTTTCTCTGTCTCTCCAGGTAGTGCATGTGCCCTACAGCAAAAACCTAAAAATAATAAAATGGCTAAAAGCTGAGAGGTCAGAGGGGGGAAATAGCGAAGACTAGGAGAGTTCAATCTCAATTACTGATATTTACCAGTAAATACCACAGGGAAGTTGCTTAATCATTTTAGGTGTGCTTCCTTGTAGGCAAAATGAAAACTCAGTAATAATAATGGCTGATCTGTAGCCACTTTCACATGACTTTGTTCCTTAAAGTGTCAAATGTTTACACATCTGATCTTTTAACTTTATTTAAATCATTCACCTATTATTGGGTCATCTGAAAAGTCATGATGCATTTTTGCATAGAAAAACGTGTCATGATTTTTCCAGTGATCCAATATCACCCTGACTAGATTAAATCTTAGAGCAATCGTTCTCAAAGTACTCAGAACGCTTTAAAAACGTCCTATGATCAGTAAGTAATGTAACCAGCTTGAGGTAGAAGCCACTTTCTTTCTTTTTTTTTTTTTTTTTGGAGAGATTTTCGCTATAGGGCGCGTGCACTCGCCAGACAGAGAGAGACATAGAGACAGAAAGCGAGAAATCACCCCCCAGGGGGGATGGTCACACCGCAGTCCCTTCTCCATTCTCTTCTCGGGATCTTGGGCACGCACGCACACGCGCCCGGCGTGAGTGTTTTTTTTTTCTTCTTTTTTTGGAGAGGTTTTTGCTATAGGGCGCGTGCGCTCGCCAGACAGACAGAGAGAGACAGAGAGATAGAAAGCAGGAAATCACCCCCCAGGGGGGATGGCCACGCCGCAATCCCTTCTCCTCCATTCTCCTCTCGGGATCTTGGGCATGCACGCACACGCGCCCGGCGTGAGTTTAAGCCGCCGGGTCCGGGACTCGAACCGCAGTCGACTACGTGGGAGTCCAGCGACATAGCCATTACACTAACTGCTGGTCCCCCGGCGTGAGTTTTAAGCCACCGGGTCCGGGACGCGAACCGTGGTCGACTGTGTGGGAGTCCAGCGACATAGCCATTACGCTAACTGCTGGTTCCCGGAGCCACTTTATTTTGATTCGTCCCTCATCACCTCTATACTCAATGTTGCAAGTCTTACTGCTTTTCCCTTTGACATCTTTTGTATTAATTTCTTGTCCTAAGACATATTTTAGTCCAGAAGTCTAATACATCCATCAACTTCCAGTGACTACTCTTGCCATTTTCTGTCACAAAATACTAGCAAACAGAAAAAAATCCCATTTTCATCTCACCTCCCTCATCTAAAATCTTCAGTGATTTTCCAGCACTCTAGATCTACGTTCTTAATCCTGACTATCCATCCAACTCAACCACCTAAGCATCTTTAAATAAATAATTAAAGCAAGCATGTAAGCAAGCAAACCTGGTTCTTACATAGACTCTAATTAACTAGATTAGGTTAGATCCTAGGCATTGGCTTATTTTCTACACCCCTCCCCTTGATTTCTGACTTTCAGCCAGGGATACAGACCACTATTCAAAGTACCTCTATTTACCCTTCAATCTTTACTTCCTTTTTCTTATCTTTTTTTTTTTTCCCCCCCAAAAAGTTTGTTTCTGCCATAGGACAAGTGCACTCAATGGAGAGAGACAGAAACAGACAGAAAGTAAGAACAGGGGGGTAGGGGGGGTTTGGGAGGGTGATGGTCATGCTGCAATCCCTTCTCTTCCATTCCCCTCTTGAGATTTTGAGCAGGTAGGCACATGTGCCCAGCGTAATTTTCAAGCTGCTAGGTCTGGGACTTGAACCGTGGTTGGCCATGTGGGAGTCCAGTACTTTAAACCCCCACTCCACTTGTTGGTCCCCATCTTTACTTTCTATTGCATACACATGTGCCGTTGTGATTTTCAAGGTTCTGGCACCTGAACCATGGTTGGCCATGTACTAGTCTGGTACCTTAACCACCACTCCACTTGCTGGCCCCCATCTTTACTGTCTATTGCTCTCCAGTTCTTTTTCAAGACAGGGACATTCCTTCTCCATAGCCTTATTACAACTTTCAGGAGTGTGTGAATTCTAGCTGTCTTTGCTCTTGTGGGTCTTTCCACAAAAACATGATTGTCATCTTCAAGTTAACAAGCCTTTCTTTCTTTTTAAAAGAATTTTGCCTTAGGGCACATGCGGGGGGGGGGGGGGGGGGGGGGGGGGGGGGGGGTGACAAAGACAGAGGAAAAGTGAGAAATCATCCCCCAAGGGGGATGGTCATGCTGTCTATAGTTAGTCTACATCTATACTCACTACCTTTTTAATACCTCCTGGTTCTGAGGTTCTCTCTCTCTCTCTCTCTCTTTTTTTTTTTTTTTTTAGAGGTTTTTGCTACAGGGCGCGTGCGCTCACCAGAGAGACAGAGAGAGACAGAAAGAAAGCGAGAAATCACCCCCCCCCGGGGGGGGGGATGGCCACACTGCAATCCCTTCTCCTCCCAGGGTCTTGGGCACGCACGCACACGCGCTTGGCATGAGTTTAAGCCACCAGGTCCAAGACTCGAACTGTGGTTGACTACATGGGAGTCAACGACATAGCCATTAGGCTAACTGCTGGTTCCTGGAGGGTTTTGAGTCCTAGACTATGTGGGAATCCAGTGATGTAACCATTATCTGCTGGTCCCTCAAGGTTTTTATTTTTATTTATTTATTAAAAATGTTTGCCATAGTGGACATGTGTTCACCAGAGACAGAGAGAAGGAAAGTGAGAAATCACCCCAGGGGATGGTCATGCCACAATCACGCACACACATGCGCCTAGTGTGATTTTCACCACAAAGTCGGTTATGTGGGATCCAGTGCCTTAACTACCCTGCCACAAGCCTTCAAGTCTATTCTCTATCATGGCTTGCTTTAGTATCTAACCCAGTGCTGCTAAGCAACCACAGCAGATACACAATTAGTTGATCCGTAATAGGCAATGGACTTCACAACTCAAGTGTAGATAGTTCTACTTACTTCAACTGTATAAAGTCTTAATTTTCTGATTAACATACAAATAATACTTTTTTTTTTTTTTACTTTAGTGTTTTATTTTTATTCAACCATTAGCAAATGGCAGAATCAACATAACACTCAGCAGCCCCAGATGGGCTTTTCCTACACTAATGAAGAGTGATCAGTGTGGGGACCAGCAGTTAGCGTAATGGCTATGTTGCTGGACTCCCACGTAGTCGACCTCGGTTTGCGTCCCGGACCCAGTGGCTTAAACTCACGCCGGGCGCGTGTGCGTGCGTGCCCAAGATCCTGTGAGGAGAATGGAGGAGAAGGGATTGCAGCGTGGCCATCCCCCCGGGGGGTGATTTCCTGCTTTCTGTCTCTATGTCTCTCTCTGTCTGCCTGGTGAGCGCACGCGCCCTATAGCAAAAAAAACTCAAAAAAAAAAAGTGATCAGTGTGACAGGCACAGAGGTCAGAACCACTGATTACTGTCACCTGGCACTGCTGCCTACGTAAATGGCCACCCCCTCAAAGCTCCCTAATGGAGCCAGAGCGGCATTCTGACATCTATTCTAGCTGATCAAGATGTATCGTGGTGGGTTTAGCCACGATGCCAGTCTCTGGCTGTCTGAGTGAGAGACAGCATCATGAGCACATGTCTCAGAAGATGCCAGGGATCACAAAGGCACAGGCAACAAACTTTAACTTCCCTTAAAAGATTCTTGTTTCTGTGGACCTGGTCCAGAATTAGGCCTGACAGGTGCTAAGCAGGACTGGGCCTCTCCCCCGCTTTTTCTGTTTTTGGTTTTTTAAGTTGGATTTTTTTTTCTTTTTTTAAACTCTGGGTTACTATTTTTCTAGTAACAGTTCACGACCCCATGATAATATCAAAATAACCCTCAAATTTGATCTAAACGTAAACTGGGGTATGTGACTATCTAGAATTATAAAGGACAGACAGCAGGAGAAACCACTATCTGATTGCTCAGGTTTCACCTGTGCAAACGGGTGGGGGGGGGAGGAGAAATCTGCATGCATCACTGAACTTGAGAACACTGCATGGGATGTCAGAAGGCTCCCGTCTCGAGCTTCCCCCTACTTCCCCGACAGCTGCTCGTACAATTTGGGCGTAGTCGTCCCATTCAGCCCGGTAACACGTGCCGGCCACCAGGGGGCCGAGATCATACTTTTTGCAAAAGGATGCCACCTTGAACTTGCCACAGTGATCTCCAGATCAGTTTGCTGAGGATGGGCTCATCACACTTTCAGCAGCCTGGCCTGCTCATAAACCAGCCAGAAATAGCGGTGGAGGCCTGTGCCCCTGGGAGGCCCAGAACACACGTAGTTGGACAGCACTGTGCCACTCCTGATGTCATTGCCCTTCACACTGACCACCAGAAAATGGTGCAATTCCCTGTACTTGGGATCCTTCCTGCTGGGAGCATCAGGGTCTATTAGGACCAGGGTGTAGAGTTTACCCGAATCAGGACCATTCTACGCAATACTGGTGGGTCTGTTCTTAACCTGGGTGGGCGTCAGCACTTTGCCCAGCTCGTCCACCTCTGCGCCGGCGTAAGTGACCTGTAGTGGGTGCTGCGGCCGCTCATCCACTTCCTGCAGTTTTAAGCCACTGAGTTTGGGATGCGAACCACGGTCGACTGCATGGGAGTCCACTGACATAGCCATTACGCTAACTGCTGGTCCCAATAAGGTTTTCTTTTAAAAACACAAACTTAGATACTGGTTTTACCTTTAACACACTTGGTCTAGTTATGGACTCAAATAACTCAAAGTTAAGGACAAGACTATACATATTGTGTGGGGGAAAAACATGAAGAAAACAATTTATCTTAAAAAACTTGAAAAGAGCCAGGCAAGTGCGCATGCATACCCAAGATCCTGAGAGGAGAATGGAGGAGAAGGGACTGCGGTGTGGCTATCCCCACTGGGGGGTGATTTCTCGCTTTCTGTCTCTCTGTGTCTTTCTGGTGAGCGCATGTGCCCTATAGCAAAAACCTCTCAAAACAAAACAAAACCATGAGAAGCTAAGCTTGTCACTTAATAACATAAGAGACTTTTTAATAATAATTTTTTTAAAGAATTATTTTATTGGGGCCTGTAGGTGGCGTGGTAGTTAAGGGTGCTGGACTCCCACATGGCTGACTGTGGTTCGTGTCTTGCACCTGGTGGGTTGCTTTCTCATGTTCTCTCTCGCTCTGTCTCTCTCTGGTCAAATTACAATAAATAAACAGTAATTCTTAAAATATATATTATTTTATTTAACCTTATTTTATTAATTTATTTATTTTAATTTGACTAGAGAGAGACAATGTGTTTGTGAGAGAGAAAGAGAGGGAAAGAAAGCAAGCTGCTAGGTCTGGGACTCAAACCATAGTAGCCCATGTGGGAGTCCAATGCCCTTAACTACCACGCCACATGCCTGCCCCATTAACATGAGAGACTTCTAAAATCCAGAGAACTGTGGTCTTGGGCACTAACGAGGCCTACTAGTCTATTAAAGCTCAAACAAACCTAGCAACAATCATGAATAATTCAAAGTGCCTGAATCAATATTTTCATAGATATGATAATTAAATATTTTTAAATTAATACTTACTGAAGGACTTCAGAGGTACTAGTTAGGCATTTTAATTAAACGAGTTATCCACTCAAGGCTCATTTATTAACATTTACCAGTGATACCAACAACTTATTTTGTCCCCTTATCCTCCCAAGATGGATGGACATTTAAGTTACCTGAAACACAGAGCACTAATGAAAAAAACTAGGGAACAATTTAATTTAGATCTGAGGGTCTCCCTGATTGCTAAGTAATAAATGAGCTTTCCCTTTGCTCAGTATGGAAAGTGTTAATTATCAACTATTATATCATGCTGTTTCAAGAGTTAATTTACTTGAACTAAATCCAAATGGTCATTCCCTATCTCACCTGTGTTAAAATTATCACCACTTGTTGCATTCACTGTCTCCTTCAGTTGGTTGGTTGATCTTAAAAGCCTAGCATAGCAATTGATACATACTGAACTAATTACATTTATATGGTAAGTAACTCATCTATAATGTATCACACTACCTAGTTTATAATTTTGACAATTATTCTGAAAATATGTATAATACTCCTTTGGGGAGAATGTTAATGAAAGGCCAAACCAGTCTCCAAAGTCTTCTCTAGCCACTTCTTTCAGGAATTAATGTTCTTTCTTTCAGAGGAAAGACAAAGACCCAAGTATGTAACATGGACTTGAAAAGGTTCCTTGTTGTCTAATATTTCATTGAGTACCATTTCAATAATTTTTCAATGGGGTTCGGAAAAGCTGATTATGAGTAACATTCTTGCCGTAACTTCACAGTTCATACTTCTTCATCTATTAACATGTCTTAAGTTCAAGTATGTCACATTTTTCCATAAACTGTATAAGTCTTAACAGATTTTAATTCACTCTTATTTAGGATTTAAGGTAGACAACAAAGTTTAGTCGTCTTAAAACAATCTAAGTCAGGGGTCAGCAGGTGCTAGACTCCCACACAGTCAACCGTGGTTTGAGTACCACACCTGGCAGCTTACATGCTTTCTCTCTCTCTCATTCCTGCACACATATCCTATAGTAAAATTAGATAAATAATAAAATTAAATATTAAAAAAAAACTAAGTCAGCACCTATTGAGCAGAAATAAAATACAAATTGATGTACCTATCTTTTTGATACATTTAGTAGAAACAATTTTGGGAGGCTGTTAATTTCCTCAACAGCTAGTAACACTTAAAATTATATATCCATCATTTGTCTTTTCATTTTTAGCATACATTAGTACTATGAAGACAAATGCCAATGTGGAAAGGTGCAGAAGAAACATAGAACAATGCAGATCAGCACTGTACAAGAGAATAAAATGCAAGTCACATATATACTTTTAAAAACTACAGTAACCATATTGCAACCAGAAAAAAAGACTATTTTAATAAAATGTCTTATTTAACCAATTACATCCAGAAAGTTATTACTGGCCACATGTAATCTAAAAAAACGAGATTTTACAGTCCTTGAAATGTGATGTTATTTTACAATTAAAGCAACTCTCTCTCTCTCTCTCTCTCTCTCTCTCTCTCTAGGGCGAATGTACTTTCTGAAAAGACACAGAAAAGAGAGACAGGGAGAGGCAAGGAAGGCAAGAAAGCACCCCACCCCAACCCCCCCGCGGGGATAGTCAAGCCACAATCCCTTCTCCATTTCTTTGTGGACACATGCACACACACTTAGCCTGTTTCTTGGACTGCCGGGTCTGGGACTCAAACTGCATAGCCAGCCATGTGGGAGCTAGCTGCCTCAACCACCACGCCACCAGGTGGTCCAGTTATAGCACATTTAATTTCCAATTAGTCACATTTTATGTATATAATTGCCACTTGTGGCTAGTGGCTGCCACATTCAACAGACCAGGTGTAAAGTGGGGGAAAAGCACTGGCATTCCTAATAAAGCAATAATAAATGTAAGGTTCTTGGGCAAAGATTTTCACTAATAAAAGTAGGCAGTATCTAGCACGGCTTTGACCACAGAAGCTTGTAGTTATTAAAGAAGTAAAAGTGTGAATTACTAACTAGTTATGTACTGACTACTGCTTCAAACCAATGGAGAGTCTACATGTGCAATGTGGGAAAAATGCTGATCATTTTTAAGCATATATGGTTTTACTTCAACATAAAAGGGCATATTAAATATAAAATTGTTTCTAATTGTTTTTAACCAAATACTAGGACATGCAAGTGGAAAACACTGTAATATTAAGAGCAAAGAATTTTTTTTTTTTTTTTTTTTGGAGAGGTTTTTCGCTATAGGGCACGTGCGCTCTCCAGAAAGACAGAGACATAGAGACAGAAAGCGAGAAATCACCCCCCAGGGGGGATGGTCACGCCGCAATCCCTTCTCCTCCATTCTCCTCTCGGGATCTTGGCCACGCACGCACACGCACCCGGCTTGAGTTGTAAGCCACCGGGTCCGAGACGCGAACCGCGGCCGACTACGTGGGAGTCCAGCGACATAGCCATTACACTAACTGCTGGTTCCCAAGAGCAAAGAATTTTTAAAACTCTGGGCAGAAACAATTTACCAGCAAGAAAGGAAGGGATGCAAGCAATCAAGTCACTTCCACCACAGCACTTTCACCACTTAAAGACATTTTAGCTATTAAATCTTACAAAACACAATTAGAAATTTTCTTGCTATAATTCTCTATTATAGAAAATCATAAAAGCCTTAAGAGTTCCTAGTAATATAATTTGGATAAAGGATTTCAAGTGGCTGCCCATTTTTTAAAACAGAGCTAAGCAAACATCAATTTTTGTGTTCCTTTAACAAAATTTTTATGTGATTTTACAATATGGTCAATATAATTCAATTCCTCAAAAGGAATTTCCACGTTTCAATTGCCTGATCAAAAGATATGTCCCTCAAAACAATGTGAAAGTCCTAATGCCACTGAACTATACATTTTTTTATGAGGTTTTTTGGTGTTTTTTTGGGGGAGAGGGTGGCGGGTATAGGGTGAGTATGCTCACCAGAGAGACCCAGAGAAAGAGAAAGTGAGCAATCACCCCCCAGGGAGGATGGTCATGCCACAATCGCTTTTCCTCCATTTTCCTCTAAAGATCTTGGTCACGCCCACACATGAGTTTTAAGCCACCAGTCCAGGACTCGAACCCTGGTTGATTTTGTGGGAGATCCTATGACATAACCATTATGCCACCTGCTGGTCCCCACTTTTTTGTTAGGACTTTTTTTTGCTATAGGGTGCATGCGCTTGCCAGAGACTGAGACAGAGACAAAAAGTGAGAAATCATCCCCCAGGGGGAACAACCACGTTTCAATTCCTTCTCCTCCATTCTCCTCTCAGGATTTTGGGCACGCCTGGACTGAGGTGGTCCGTCAAACTGAGGTGGAATACATGGGAGTCCAGCGATGTAACCATTACACCATCTACTGGCCCCTAAACTATACACTTAAAAAAGGTTGAAACAGTAAATTTTACATTATATGTATTTTACCACAATGTAAACAAAAAAGGATGGCCTTGTATAGGGTGAGAATTGTTAAGTGAAAGTGGGGAGTTAAGAGAAGGGAGGGTTACAGAAGGATGTGACTGCATGTCAGCTTTCACTCTCAACTTTGATTTGCTAGGAATTTACCTGAATTTTCTACCACTTTCTTTAAAGGTCACCCTTGTTAAGCCTGACTTACAAAAAAAGAAAACCTATCTTCTATCTTCTGTGCCTCAAATGCTTTACTTTTCAACTCAGCTGCTATAAATACTCATCTTGATGGTAAACATCCAGAGCAGCTGCAAAACCACTGAAACTACTACCATCTTTTATTTCAGTCCCAGGACTAAAAAGAAACACAGGCGCACACATACGCAAACAAGATTGAATACTTATCTAGGTTTTATGACTCAGGTATATGCCTATTCAAGTGTATAAATTCCCTTCAAACTCACACCAAGGATACCTGTTACTGGCTAGTACCAAAAACATACCGTTTATAACTGCCCCTCAATGTATTATCAAGAATGGTCGTCTTCTAGTACCTTAAAATGAAAATTACTCAGCATTTTGGAATAGAACAGCTTATTATTTAGTGGGCAATAATTAGGAACCTGTATTTTTTAAAAAAAGGTTAGCAGCTTTGGCTGAGAACTGCTGTTTTATACCAGTTTAAAAAGTCTCTCAAGAGAAGTTTAATTACCACAGTACCGCTGAGCATCCTCTCTCCTTGTGGCCTGTGCGTAAGAGTACCACAGTATTTCACTTCAGATGCAAAACCAAAACTTAAATCGCCCAACGACGCTCAGATTAGTTTTGTTTTTGGAAATTGAAGCCTGTCTTAGAAAGCATTGCTTGCTTCCCCTGTGAATCAAGCAAGAGAGCAGCTACCTGGGTGTTTCTAAGGGAAAACCTTAAAGCCAAAGAATTATGGCACTAAAATTTCATACTGATGAAACATCGAATGAAAAAGACCTCGGACTTGTCTCTAGGCTCTGAAAAACTAACTACACAGAACGACGAAGCCAAGGCATTCATTGCACAATGTGGGCCAGGCACTTGCACCATAAAAGTCAGACGAGGAGTTAGGGAGGACACCACTGAGCTCTCCAGAGTGCACGCCCTTTCTCCAAGATAGAGGGGTGGAAGTCACAAGCCTAGGTTAGGGTCTCGTTCCCTTTCTCAAAAAGTCAAAGGGAAGACAAAAAAGGAAGGGCTGAGTGTTGAGAACCAGCTATAGGTGACTGCAAGTAAGGATGCCAATTCTGCCACGCTCCTGTGTCAGTTGTGGCTAGGGGAAAAGAGGCGTCTCTAAGCACTTCCCCAAGGTGGAGCGGGGTCTCAGCCCATACACAAAGAAGGCGCCACTGCCGCACTGCGCTCTGGTACTCGTAGTCGTATCTCCAAGCCGGGGACGGCCAGGAAATCAGAGGGTCCAGAGGCAGGGTAGGCCCCTCTCCTCTGCCTCCGGCTCTTCCAGCCTCACACAAAGGACCGCGCCACCACCCCCTCGCCCCGCCCGCCGGGACTTGTAGTTCCCGTTTCCCCCGCCAAGCCGCAGAGGGGAAAGCGGCCAGACTACAGCTCCCAGCAGCCTCCGCGCCGGAGCCCCGCACCCTCTGCCTCCATCTTGGCTGCGGTCGGAGACTCCATTTTCGCTCCCTCCCCCCACTTTAGTCACCACTACCACCACCACGCACGGCCCTCTGGCCTCAACTCCTGTTTCAGATCTGCGACCTGACGTGAGACTCAGATACTTAAACGGGGAACGGATGGGAAAGCTTGGGGTAGGGACTCAGGCTAAGATCTTTCCTTTTCGGGGCTCTAGGAGTGCCCACCATGACTCAGAAGTCTCTCCCGTTAGCCCTGATCTTCTCACCGGCCCTTAGCCTGGCTTCTTGCGACCCCGAACTGGACCCTGAGGTCGTACTCACCCCAACAGCTCAGCGCCCCCTCTCCAGCGCCGCCATAAGCAGCACGGCCCGGTACGTAGGAATAAATCTCGCTTCTCTCGCGAGAGTTGCGGGTTCCGAGCGCGTGCACGGGGCTGGGGGGTGGGGGTGGGGGGGCGCGTACTCCTAATCCGCTTGCGCACAAGGGCCGAGTGACGCCAATCAAGGCGCTGCCCTGTACCACAACCAAGATGGTGGCTTGGTTCCCATACATTCCTTTCCTCAGTGTGCTGCGGGAAGCAATTTTGGTGTTTACTGACTCCGCTGGGACGCTAGGGGCGGGGTGGCGGGGTGGCTGGGTGGCTTTAGGCGTCTCTAGTTTTTGCGAGCCCGAATAAGCTTTAGGCAGAGAGACTAGTGTAAACCTGAACAATTCTAAGAGCATATCCAGGAATGTCATGAGAAGGATTTTTTTTTTCCCCAGCAATAAACTACAAATTTTCAAACCCAGTTTCTCCTCACAATGCTCTCACATTCTTTCTCTTGTTTACTACTGTAGACTGGAATATCATTGGTATAAAGTCAGGTTTACCGCAAGGTAATTTGAAAGTCTAAGTGAGAGCTTTGTCTTCTAGAAACTGTGTATTGCTTCCAGCAGATGGACTAGCATTAGCAAGGCTGCTTAATCACCAAAAATCCGAATCACTTCAACCGATCTTTCTAGTTACAAGAAGGTATTTGTAGCGTATTGAGCAATCAAATGGGCTAAATCAGTAGTTAAAAGGTTGAAATCAAGGCAAAGGGATGATTTCGTCCAATGGAGGAAGAAGGGAGGTGGTTAATTCTAACCACTAAAAAGTTCAGTGTATTCTATCCCTGTCACTTAATAGGGCCGCTCCTCTGGTGAGAGGAATGCTTTTCACAAATTCAGCACCTTTTATTTGACAGTATTAGATAAACAGTGATTGTCACTTTCCTGTGAATGCTCCCACCCACTTTTTACTTTCAACACATGTAAGGGGCATCGCCTATGTGTAATAACTGGTAAGTATACAGTAGTAAAGAAAAACAGACATGAGCAGATGCACAAAGAAATCTTCACGTAGCATTATTAAATTAACAAAAACAAATCTAAACATACACGTTGGAATAAATGTGATGAAGGGAAAAAAGCATAGTATAAACAGTATATAACTTCAAATTGTGACCAAATCACTTGGAATTGTAAGCGGAGGCAGCTTTCTATCTGTTCAAAATTTCCTTTCCACCTTTGTTGCCATTGGTCCTGTCTCATGTGTACCACTTTATTTATTTATTTATTTATTTATTTATTTATTTTTTGAGAGGTTTTTCACTATAGGGCACCTGCGCTCGCCAGACAGAGACAGAGAGACAGAAAGCCGGAAATCACCCCCCAGGGGGGATGGTCACCCCACAATCCCTTCTCCTCCATTCTCCTCTCAGGATCTTGGGCATGCACGCACACGCGCCCAGCATGAGTTTTAAGCCACCGGGTCCGGGATGCGAACCGCGGTTGACTACGTGGGAGTCCAGTGACATAGCCATTACGCTAACTGCTGGTTCCCATGCATACCACTTAAGAACTGCTGCTTTGCTGTCTTTAATGCCTCCCATGTCTTCTTAAGCACAGGTATTTGCTTTACTTTCAGTGTTTTAAAAGTTCACTCTATGTAATTATTAGTTTTACTAGCTAATGATCTTTGAGGACAGGGCTTATGATATTCATCTGTGTATCCTGCGTTCCTGACCATTCCTGATCTAAACAAGTCACAAAAGCTTGGGGGAGAGGCTGGGGAAGAAGCAGCAGATGGCATAGGGGACCTGTGGCTGGACTCCCACAGGAATGACTGTGCTTTGAGGCCGGACTTGATGGCTTGAAAATCATGCTGGGCGCATGTGTGTGAATTCCCAAAATTCCAGGAGGAGAACAGAGGAGAAGGGATCCTGGCTGTCATGGCCATCCCCTCTGGAGAGTGATTTCTCGCTTTCCCTCTCACTGTCTTTCTCTGGTAAGTGCACATGCCATATGGCAAAAGTCTTGGGGAAAAATAAAGCTTATTGAATGAATAGCACTGGACAACAGTATGAGCAGTTGTTAGAAGTTGGAATGTTCTGCTAGGGAAGTATAGATCAAACTAGCTGTTTCATTTTCTTTGTCCAGTTCTTAAATTGAGACCTCTCCTTCTAATAATAGAAACAGCCTAGATGATCTAATGTTAGAGAAACTGTCCTGGGCTCTTGGACTACACAAGGTCATGTGAAGCTGGCCTAAAAGTAGAATTAGGTCTAAGAACACATTTTCTCAAAAATCACAGCAATGAGAAATGCAAAAAAAAAAAAAAAAAGTGTCATAAAATTTTATTTATTTATTTATTTATTGAAGAGGTTTTTGCTACAGGGTATGTGCATTCGCCAGAAAGAAACAAAGTGAGAAATCACCCCCCAGGGGGGATGGCCATGCCACAATCCCTTCTCCTCCCTTCTCCTCTTGGGATCTTGGGCACACGCCCGGTTGTGAGTTTAAGCCACTGGGTTTGGGACTTGTACCGTGGTCCACTACATGGAGTCCAGCGACGTATCCACTATGTCATCTGCTGGTTCCAGTGTCATTAAATTTTAATAGTATAATTCCTATTAATAAAAAGTCTTGATTTCTACCATTACTATAGCTTCTAAAGGATTTCTTAAATCATCTGACCTTTTTATCATCCTGTCCCAGCTGTTCTTAACTTCCTCCTTCATCCAAAATTAGCATCAATTTACATTTAACACAAAATGTAAATATGTATAAACTCAGAAGTATACCTTCTAGTTTAGAAAGCATTAAAAAAAAAAAAAAGCAATAGATAAAGTAATTTGATTTAGCTGCAAGTACTGCCCATACAAAGAGTAGGTTTGGGGGCCTGCATGGTGTTACGGTGGTTAAGGTGCTGGACTCCTACATGGCTTATCATGGTTCAAGCCTCAGACCTGGGAGCTTGCTTTCTCACTTTCCCTCTTTGTCTCTGGTCAAATGAAAATATAATAATAAATAATTCTTTAAAAAAAGAGGTAGGTTTCATTTTCATAGATCACATTTTAGTACAGCGGGTTTTTTAAATTGTTTTTTGTTTTCTGATAATTTTTTTTAGAGGTTTTTGCTATAGGGCGCATGTGCTCGCCAGAAAGACACAGAGAGACAGAGAGACAGAAAGCGAGAAATCACCCTCCCCAGGGGGGATGGCCACGCCGCAATCCCTTCTTCTCCTTTCTCCTCTTGGGATCTTGGGCACATGCGCCTGGCATGAGTTTTATTTATTTATTTATTTATTTTTTTATTTTTATTTTCTTTTTATTTTTTTAAATTTATTTATTTGCATTCATTCTCTGAACATCATTACAGCATACAAAATGAGATTTTCCATCCAAATTACACTATATATTGTCTCAATCAAGCACATCAACAAACATGTTATTGTCAGCAAATGATCTTCCATTTCTTGTCTTCTGTATGTTTTGCTTTTTTCCCCCCATCCTAGATTCTCTATCTCTTACCCTCTACCATCTCCCACTCTCCTCCCACAGTCTCTGGTATCTATGTTTGCTTTCTATACTGTTTTCTCCTCACATTTTATTGTAACGCCAAAGACCCTAATCAATCCAAATACCCTCATAGCAAACACAGGTGATACCCACATTTCCATGAACACAAGTCTTACTTTACGCATCCTATAAAGTAGCACCTAGCTGTGGCTACATATCCTACTGCAGTCATTGAATAGATATATATTTTTTTTTTTCTGAAACTTTTTTTTTTTGTAACTCAATTTACATTCCTTCCCTAAGCTTCATCACAGCATACAAAATGCAATCTCCCATCCAGTACACACTGCATAGTGATACAATCATGCACATTACAAAAAATTTTCCATTACTAGTTCCTAGAATTACTTCCACCCCTCTTTCTGACCCTCTGTCCCTTCCCACCCTCCTCTCACACCACCTCCGGTGTCTACAATTGTCCTTCATTCCCTTCCCACCCACGTTGCATTGATCACACAATTTCCTACATAATCTAACTACTTTCAATGGTGAGTTCACTCATTACTACTAAGAAAACCAGTTTTAACTTAACTCAAAGAAATGCCAAGGAACTTTGCTTAAAGCCAGGAAACAAGTTAGGATTCTGTTCAAATGGAAGATGCATGAACCTATCAGTCTCATGTACTTTTATCTTCTGTTCTGGTTCAATTTTCCTGATTAAATTCTGGGATATAATATTCAACTCCAGACTTGTCCGTCTGATTAAGTTGGCCACTTTCATAGTTTTTTGACTCTTATTTCCGTGTGTCTGTGTTTAATTTTCTTGATACAGCACACCCTTGAGAACTTCTTGGAGATCTGGTCTGGTGCTGGTAAATTCTTTCAGGTTTTGTTTATCTGAGAATGTTCTTGTCTTTTCTTCCCACCTGAAAGATAATCTTGCCGGGTACAGTATTCTTGGCTGAAATTGCTTCTCTCGTAACACTTTGAATATATTTTCCCATTCTCTCCTCGCTCGCATTGTTTCTGATGAGAGATCTGCTGTTAGCCTGATGGGATGTCCTTTGTAGGTAACTTGATGTTTCTCTCTTGCCAATCTTAGTATCTTGTCTTTGTCTACGGTTTTGGTCAACCTGGCTATAATGTGTCTTGGAGAAGATCTTCTTGGGTTGATTCTATTTGGGGTCCTTTGTATTTCCTGGGACTGGATCTTCGAATGCCTCTCTAGGTTTGGAAAGTTTTCTTGCAGGATTTCATGGAATAGATTATCAATGCCCTTATGGGTCTCTTCACCTTCTGGAATGCCAATTATCCGGATATTTGGACGTTTGATGGTATCCAGTACTTCTCGCATATCATTCTCAAATTTTTGAGCCATTTTCTCAGTCTTCGTGGTGGACTTTTCTAAGCCAGCCATTTTCTCTTCTACATCTGAGATTCTATTTTCTGAATGATCTAGTCTGCTTTTAATACTTTCAAGGGAGATTTTGACTTCTTGTATTATAGACTTCATCTCTAGCAGTTCCGTTTGAGTCTTCTGTAAAGTGTGTAATTCCTCTTTTAGATCTTGCAAGAATTTCCTCATCTCCTGGAACTCGGCAACTTCTTTCTCCTTTCTCTTTAGCAGTTCATTATCTCTCTTTTCTTCCATTTCTGTTAGCTTCGACATTACGAATGTTCTAAATTCCTTATCAGACATTTCCATGACTTTCATCGAACTGCTTGTGGATGAAGGAGAGTTACTCTTTTCCATTGGAGGAGAGGTATTTTCTCGTTTTCCCATATTTCTCGTGATCCGACGGTGATTTCTTGTCATCTGATGAATGGCGTGTTTCTTTCAAATTCTTGAAGTTAAGCCTCAATGTTCAGGAGCAAGCAGACAGAGGTGTTCTAGAATCTGATTGCCGTTCTGTTGTGATCGCACACTAGCTTTGCTTGCTGGAGGCTGAATTATGAATAGAAAATCTTCATTTCTCCTGTGCCCTGAAATATCTAGTTCCCAGTATCCATGAGGAAGCTTCTCAGAGAATGGCTCGCACCTGGCATGAGTTTTAAGCCACCGGGTCCGGGATGTGAACCACGGTCGACTACGTGAGAGTCCAGCAACATAGCCATTACGCTAATTGCTGGTCCCTCTGATAAATTTTGAAGTCAAATAAAAAACTGAAAAAGGGGGGGGGGCAGCAGATAGTATGGTAGTTAAATCACTGGACTCCCACATGGCTGACCATGGTTCAAGTCTCAAACATGGCAACTTGCTTTCTCACTTTCCCTCTTTATTGCTGTCTCTGTCTCTCTCTGATCAAAAAAAAAAAAAGAATTACTTATTTATTTGTCATTATTATTATTGTTATTATTTTTGGAGAGGTTTTTGCTATAAGGCGTGTGCGCTCGCCAGACAGACAGAGAGAGATAGAGAGACAGGAAGCGAGAAATCACCCCCAGGGGGGATGGCCACACTGCAATCCCTTCTCCTCCAATCTCCTCTTGGGATCTTGGGCATGCACGCACACGGGCCCAGCATGAGTTTTAAGCCATCAGGTCCGGGACGCGAACCATGGTCGACTACATGGAGTCCAGGACATAGCCATTATGCTAACTGCTGGTCCCTCATTATTATTATTTTTGTAATGTGATGAGAGAGACAGAGAAAGGGAAAGTGAGAAAGGAAGCTCCCAGGCCCTGAACGTGGACCATGTGAGAGTCCAACACCTTTTTTTTGGAGAGGTTTTTTTTGCTATAGGGCGCGTGCGCTTGCCAGACAGACAGAGACAGACAGAGAGATAGAAAGCGAGAAATCACCCCCACAGGGGGGATGGCCACGCCACAATCCCTTCTCCTCCATTCTCCTCTCAGGATCTTGGGCATGCATGCACACACGCCCAGCGTGAGTCTCAAAACTCCTCTCAGGATTTTGGGCATGCACACACACGTGCCCGGCGTGAGTCTCAAGCCTGCTGGCCCCAAATATAATAACTCTTAAAAAAAACATGGAAAAAATGTAATTTTCTTTATATGTTGTTGTTTTTTTCTTAAACCAAAGTTAATTAAAACAAACTTTTGAAATCACTTGTAACCCAGCTACCATCCACAACAGGGTAGCAGATTTTGAGAAGATAGATAGTCTGTTAAGGAACAACCATCAAGCAAAAAATTGCATAAGTTATTTTTGATTATTCATCATACTTATTTTTATACTTTGAGATTTAAATAGGCAAAACTAAAAAAATAAAATTCATCAAGAGGCAGCATAATAAAAACCTTAAAAAAACCAACAGATTAGGAAGAATATGTGTTCGTAGTATATAAAATACTATATTGGTATCAGAAATATATAATAAATTAATTCATATGACAAAAATGGGGAAGATTCAAATGTCTTTATTTTATTTTAAAATTTTATTTATTATTAATATTTTAAAATTTGCAATAAGAGGGACCAGCAGTTAGCGTAATGGCTATGTCGCTGGACTCCCACGTAGTCGACTGTGGTTCGCATCCCGGTCCTGGTGGCTTGAGACTCACGCCGGGCACATGTGCGTGCATGCCCAAGATCCCGAGAGGAGAATGGAGGAGAAGGGATTGCGGCGTGGCCATCCCTCCTGGGGGGTGATTTCTCGCTTTCTATCTCTCTGTCTCTCTCTGTCTGGCGAGCACACGCGCCCTATAGCAAAAAAAAACCTCTCCAAAAAAAAAAATTTGCAATAAGACATGTGTGCTCACCAGAGGGAGACACAGAGAGAGAGAAGAAGGAGGGAGGGAAAATGAGAAAGCAAACTGCCAGGTCCTGAGCTCAAACCACAGTTGGCCATGTGGGAGTCCAGCATCTTTTTTTTTTTTTTTTTTTTTTTGGAGAGGTTTTTGCTATAGGGGCACGTGCGCTCGCCAGACAGACAGAGAGAGACAGAGAGACAGAAAGCGAGAAATCACCCCCCGGGGGGATGGCCATGCCGCAATCCCTTCTCCTCCATTCTCCTCTCGGGATCTTGGGAACGCATGCACACGCGCCTGGCGTGAGTTTTAAGCCACTGGGTCCGGGACGCGAACCGCGGTCGACTACGTGGGAGTCCAGCGACATAGCCATTACGCTAACTGCTGGTCCCAGGAGTCCAGCATCTTAACCACCATGCCACCTGCTGGTCCTGAATGTCTATATTTTTAAAAAATCTTGTACAAGCAAATAAATACTTGAAATTATTCTGCTCATTCATCAATAATCAAGGGAATGCATATTTGTTTTAAGATCATTTTAGACTTATGAAAGAGTTAGAAAAATAATTTTCCCATAAACCAACTTATCCTATGTTACCTAACATAGAATAATTTCCCTTTTTTTTTTTTTAGATTTTTGCCGTTCAGCATGTTTGCTCACCAGAGAGAGACAGTAAGACAGGGAAAGTGAGAAATCACCCCTGGGGGGATGGCCACACCACAGTCCCTTCTCCTTCATTCTCCTTTTGAGATTTTGGGCACATGTACACACACGCCTGTTGTGATTTTCAAGCTCCCTGGGTCTGGGACTTCAACAGTGTTTGGCCACGTGGGATCCAGGGCCTTAGCCACCATGCTACCTGCTGGCCTTTTTTATTTTTATTATTTTTTTAACTTTTGCTATAGAGCACTTGCCCTTGCCAGAGACGGACAGTGAGAGAGAGAGAGAGAGAGAGAGAGAGAGAGAGAGAGAGAGAGAACCCCTAGTGGGGATGGCTGTACCTCAATTCTCCTTCATTTTCCTTTCAGAATTTTGGGCATGGACTCATACATACCCAGCATGTTTCTCAACTCCCTGAGTTGAGGATTCAGGATACACAGTTGGTCATGTGGGGCCATGTTAACCAGGTTGCCACTAGCCGGCTGTCATAGTACAATTTTCAAAGTATAAAATTATCCTTGAGGGGACAGCAGGTGGTGTGGTGAAGGGCACTGGATGCCCACATGGTTGACCATGGTTCAAGTCCTGGACCTGGTGGCTTGCTTTCTCACTTTCCCTTTCTCTCACTCTGTCCCTCTCTGGTCAAATTAAAATGGATAAATAAAGTAAAATAAAATAATTCTTTAAAAAATATTACCTTGACACAATAATATTAAACTACAAAATTAATTTGGGTTTCAGCAGCTTCTCTTCCACTGTCCATTTTTTCCCCCAGAATTGAAACTAGCATCCTACACTGTGTATAGTTATGTCTTGTTAGTTTCCTTTTGCAGCAATTCCTCAGTCTTTCCTTGCCTTTCATGACTTTAATACTTTCGAATGGTATCAGTTATTTTGCATACACCTGTCAGTTTGGTTCTGTGTCATGTTTTCTCTTGATAATACTGAGATTATGCTTTACTTGGAAGGGAACTACAGAGTATTGCAGAGGACATTGATGTACCCTTGTCACTGCATCATATCAGGAGGTGTATGATGTTGAAATGTATGATTAATGTTTACTTTTATCAGTCTATCTAGTATTTATTTATTTATTTAGCAAGAGGGCACATATCCTCACTGAAAAGAGAGAGAAAAAAGGAAAGTAAGAAAGCAGCCCCCATGGAGAATGGTCATGTTGCAATTGCTTCTCCATTTCTCCCTCCCTTTGATATTTTGGGTATGCACACTAGTGTGCCTGCCCTGTTGTTAAGCTGACAGTCAGGGACTTAACTGTACAATTGGCCATGTGGGATCTATTCATACCTTTTGTAACTACCATACTGTGGGT
Organism: Tupaia tana; assembly: GCA_026018925.1. Taxonomy (NCBI): domain Eukaryota; kingdom Metazoa; phylum Chordata; class Mammalia; order Scandentia; family Tupaiidae; genus Tupaia; species Tupaia tana. Next base: position 82,790,725 of record JAKSZU010000004.1, read on the forward strand.
TGGCCCTAACCAGTGTCTTAAGTTGGTGTCAGCTAGGATTTTTTATTTTGAAGAAGTGTTTTCTTTATTGTTGTTATTTTATTATTATTATTATTATTATTATTATTATTATTTTTGAAATTGACCAAGGAAAGACAGAGATAGAGAAGAAAAGTGAGAAAGCAAGCTGTCAGGTCCAGGACTCAAACCGCAGTCAGCCATGTGGGAGTCCAGCTGCCTTAACTACCACACCACCTGTTGGCCCCTCAGCTAGGATTTTTCATTATAGGATTACTGTTTTTTTTTTTTTTCTTTGTAATTACTAAATACTTGAGGGAGAGATACTTTGGAACTGTACCGGATTGAATAGTGAATTCCCTAAATTTTGTCCACCTAGAAACCTTGGGATATGACCTTGGAATTGATACATGTGGAAGTGAAGGAATGCTGAGATGCCAGCAACCCCAAGAAGCGAGGAGAGGAGCATGAAACGCATCTGTCCCTAGAACCTCCAGAAGGAAACAACACCTTGGTTTCAGACTTCTAGCCTCAAGGACCATGGGAGGGAAAAAAAAAAGTGTTATTTTTCTTTATTCATGATAGAGTGTGTGTAGATGCATGTAAGAGCGAGCGAGCAAGAGAGAGAGAAAGAAGCATCTTTCTCAGGGCCTGGTTATGCCATCACCCCTTTTCTCCAGTCCTCCAGCCTACTGGAACCTGGGTACTCAGTGTGTTTCAGGTTGACTAGGCCAGGGATTTGAACTTTGAGTTGCTACATAGGAGTCAGCGTTTCTTGAGCAGCACATTACCACTGTACCATGGAGTGTTTCCCTTTCTAAGTTTACTTTTTTCTTCCATGAGATAGAGAGTGAGAGATAAGAGCCCCCACAGAGTCTTCATACTGTAATCCTCTTCCCCCACCTCAGCCTCAGCCAGCCTGGATCGCAAGCATGTGTGCACACAGGCAGCATGTCCAAGGAGGTCCCAGAACACAAACTGGTGACCTTCCCAAAGAGGTTCAGTTGTGTTTCCATGGTACTACCATCTGGGCCAAATTTCTCATATTTTTTAAATTTAGGTTTTTGCAATAGGGCACAGGAGCTCGCTAGAGATAGACACAGGGAGACACAGAAAGGGAAAGCAAGAATCAACTACCCCCCCCCCCCCCCCGGGAGGATGGCCATGTCACATTCACTTCTCTTCCATTCTACCCTCAGGATTTGGAGCATGCTTGCACACATGCCTAATGTGATTTCAAGCCACCGGGTCCAGGAACTCAAATTGCACAGTAGGCCATCCATGCAGGAATCCAGCTAATGTATTTCCTATGTATGTATTTCTTGACAATATGCTGTACCAACAACAGTTCAAGTACCAGACCTGGTGACTTAAGACTGACACTGGGGGACGAGCAGGAGGTGTAGTGGTTAAGGCTCTAGACACTTCCACATGGTGGACCACAGTTCGAGTTCCGGACCTGGTGGTTTCCCTCTCACTGTGTCTCTCTCTGGTAAAATTGAAAAAATAAATGAATGAATAAATAAAATTAAAATAATTCTTTAACAACAACAACAAATACACTGGGAACACGTGTGTGCCCAAAATCTTGAGGGAATGGAGGAGAGGGGTTTGCAGTGTGGCTACCCTCTGTGGGAGTGATGGCTCATTTTCTGTTTCTCTGTCTCTCTAGTGAGTAGATGCACCCTATAGCAAAAATATATAAAATACACATGCACACACAAAAAAACAGTATATTGTATAACTGCACAATGAAATATACATAAGGGAAAATGAATGATACCTATATACAACAAAATGTATGAATCTTACAAATGTGTTGAATGAAAAAAATACTTTTTTTTTTTGGAGAGGTTTTTGCTATAGGGCGCATGCGCTCGCCAGACAGACAGACAGAAAGTGAGAAATCACCCCCCAGGTGGAATGACCACGCCGCAATCCCTTCTCCTCCATTCTCCTCTTGGGATCTTGGGCACGCACACACACGTGCCCGGCGTGAGTTTAAGTCACCGGGTCCAGGACTCGAACCGCGGTCGACTACGTGGGAGTCTAGCGACATAGCCATTATGCTAACTGCTGGTCCCAAAATACTTTTTTTTTTAAGAGAAATTTTTGCTATAGGGCTTATGAGCTCACCAAAGAGATAAGAGACAGAGCCAGAAAGTCAGAAATCACCCCCCTGTAAGGATGGCTACACCTCAGTCCCTTCTCCATTCTCCTCTCAGGGTTTTGGGCACATAAGCACGCACTCCAGGTGTGTTTCAAGCCACCAGGTCTGGAACTCAAACTTTGGACAACCACATGGGAGTCCAGTGTCTTAACCACTATGCCACTGGCTGGCCCCCATCCCATTTTTTAAAAGTTCATGAAGGGGGCCAGCTGGTGGTTCTGGTGACTGGATCCCACATGGCTGCACAATTTGATTCTTGGACCTGGTGGCTTGAGAAACATGCCTGCTCATATGCGTGCATGCATGCCCAAAATCCTAAGAAGAGAGTGAAGAAGGGACTGTGATGTGGCTATCCTCTAGGAGGTACTTTCTCACATTCTAAGTGCACACACCCTAGAACAGATTAAAGAGTTTAAAAAGGAACAAAGCTAAAAACAGAGTCACTTTAGAGATATATTCATATTAGGTCTTTCTACATGTGATAAAACTACTAAAAAGGGAGCAGTGGGATGGGAAAAAATGAGAGAGGACCTCACATACACAAATGTAAAGCACTAGTAATATTCTTTCTTTGTAGAGGTTTTTGCCTTAGGGTGTGTGTGCTCACAAAAGAGAAACAGAGACAGTTAGAGGGAAAAGGAGAAATCAGCACCCAGGGGGTATGGCCACACCACAATTCCTTCTTCATTCTGCTTCTGGGATCTTGGGTGCGCGCGCACACACACACACCATGAATTTCAAGTCACTGGGTCCAAGGTTCAAACCATGTGGAAGTCAGCCATGTGGAAGTTCAGCAACGTAACCACTATGCCATTTGCTGGTCCAGCACTGGTAATATTCTAATTCTTAAGCTAGGTGACGAGTTATTTTGCTGATCATTTATTTGCACGTCACATTTATCTTTTTATGTGTCAAATACTACATTAAGCATAATCACAAAACTAGGTATGAAATACTGACAAAATGTGTATGTGCATGGTTATATTTAAAACTATGCTCATTTTATCGGGGTTCTTAGATATAAGCAATTTGGGTTAATTTTAACAAAAAACAATTATTTTTTAATTTTTATCATTATTTTTTTGGAAGCATCAGAGTCCAATGCGGCCTTTTATTTGTATACGTGTATTACATCCCTAGAAAGAGAATCCCAGGATTTTCCCTCCTGTGTGTTTCCATCTTGCTTCTTCATGGTCCATGATGCCAGCTGAGGTTGTCAGTATAATGAAACCAAACTGACACAATGGGAGTAGATTATTCTGCCATTTCTCTAGATCTTTGAGTTGCACATCAAATCCGGGGCTGATCACTCCACACTTGTTTAACCTGCCAGTGAGGTTCACAACAATTTTTCCAGCTCTGTGGTCATTAATGATTTCAAATTCGCCAATGTAACCATGCTTCATCATCACAGTTAGAAACTGGATGGGGGGGGGCGACCAGCAGTTAGCATAATGGCTATGTCGCTGGATTCCCATGTAGTCAACTGCGGTTCGTGTCCCGAACCCGGTGGCTTAAAACTCACGCAGGCACGTGTGCATGTGTGCCCAAGATCTCAAGAGGAGAATGGAGAAGGGATTGTGGCGTGGCCATCCCGCCGGGGTGTGGGAGGCTGCGCACCAGCGAGTTTGCCGAGGTTTCTCAGAGAGCAAACAATTGCCATGATTGGCCACTAGAATCCCTCAGATTTGCATATCCGGCACCTCATGATTGGTCCAAAAGCAACCAAACATAACCCACCGTTTACAACCAATCACGGCCCACCGTTTACAACCAATCACAGCCCACGGTTTACAACCAATCATAACCCACCTTTTACGATCCACCAATGCGTATATAACCACGATGCCTGGCCCACAATAGCCAGACGACCAGGAAGACAACGAAGACGACACAGACGACCAGGAAGACAACGAAGACGACACAGATGACCAGGAAGACAACGAAGACGACACAGACGACCAGGAAGACAACGAAGACGATACAGAAGACCAGGAAGACGATGGCCCTGGAGAGCCTGAAGAGCTAAAACACCGCACAGTCTCCAGATGACCCTGAAGAGCTGTAACACTACATCGTCTCCAGACGACCCTGAAGAGTTGTGACACCGCGTCGTCTCCGTGCTGCTCACAACAGACGACGCAACCCTAAAGAGTTGTAACACTGTGTCGTCTCCGTGCTGTACCGTGCTGCCCACAATAAACAGACAACACTGTGTCGTCTCCGTGCTGTGACACTGCACCGCTTGTCCCGGCTCTCACTCCTTCCCTCAGGAAACCTGTTCAACTATCCCCCCGGGTCGGGACATGTGGCACCCGAACCGGGTGGGGACAAGTGGCGCCCGAACAGGGATGGGACAAGTGGCGCTCGAACAAGGGACCTGAGTATGAAGGATCCAGTGAAGAGCACCCGAGGAGTGGACGGCAGAGAATCGTCCTGAGATAGGACGGCAGAGAATCATCCCGAGATAGGATGGCAGAGAATCATCCCGAGATAGGACGGCAGAGAATTGTCCGAGAGGGAACGGCAGAGAATCATCCCGGTGAGTAACAAAGATTACCCTTATAAATAATAAGGGTAATAATGGGACAAGTAATAAGGGTAATAATGGGACAAGAGCTTAGCCAGCACAAACAAGAACTTAGTGAGCATGACCAAGAGCTTAGTCAGCACAACCAAGAGCTTAGTCAGCACGAACAAAAGCTTAGTCAGCATGAACAAGAGCTTAGTCAGCACGAATTATTTGTTCAGGGCTTGAAAGAAGCCCTCAAGACACGGGGAGTTAAGATTAAGATTAAGCAGTTGCTCTCCTTTTTTGATTTCTTAAAAGAAGTTTGTCCATGGTTCCCTCAAGAAGGAACCATAGATGAGAAAATGTGCAAAAGAGTACGGGACGCTTTAAAAGATTATTATGCCACATTCGGCCCAGAAAAAGTTCCCATGACTACTTTTTTGTACTGGAACTTAATAGACGAAATTCTCAGGCTCCGCACCAGTGACCCAAAAATTGTTGCGATGGTCACTAAGGGAGAGCAGATCATGCAAAATGATCAACCCCAGGAGGAGGCTATAGCCACCTCAGATCTAACCATGGATTCTAAAATTGAAAAAGAACAGGGAGAGGATCTTATTTCCCTAGATAGTGAGGAAGAAGTTAAAAGCCCTGAAGGCGAGACAAACCCCCCAAAATCCAAAAAACTAAAAAATAAAAACAACCTTAAGTCTCTACAAGAGCCAAAGAAAAACGAGTCAAAAACTGAGTCAGTTTTTTGGACAATGTGCTGCTGTTTATCATATTTCTATATGGTCTCTGCTTGGGGTGGTTATGTGTTTATCATCAACCTTATTCCACTGCATGTGTTTATGTTGTTACTGATGCAGAGATATAGCAAAAGAGTCTATATAGCATATAGCATTTTCTACATTGTGGGTTTAATATTATCCATGCAGATACCTTTTGTATCACAATTAGAGAAACTAAAAACCAATACAGACAAAGAAACAAAACTAGTTCAGGGATCACATACGACAGACTTTGCGACATTCCCTGTTATGGAAACTATAGATCCCCAAAGACAGGTTTGGCGCCGTCACAGCAGGTTTATGGTAAAAGAGATTAAGGCGGCAGTTGCCCAAGATGGAGCTACTGCTCCATATACCTTAGCTATAGTTGAAGCTATCACCGAGGGCTGGCTCACACTGTCTGATTGGCAAACATTAGCCCGAGCTATCCTTCTTAAATCTCAAAACTCTCAGCCTTTATGTTCCCCTAACCGCAGCTACAGCTGCTGGCTCCACTGGCTTGGGTTATTACGCCAAGTCACTGAGGGTCTTATCTCAGACGAACTAGATTCCCCGGCTGAGGTTGTTCTTCAAAATAGACGAGGTTTAAATCTCCTCCTGGCAGAACAGGGAGGTCTCTGTCTTGCTTTACAGGAACGCTGCTTTTACGCCAACGCTGCTTTTACGCCAACAAGTCCGGCATCGTTCATGACAACATACATCAACTCCAACAATCTCTCCAACAACGTAGAATGGTCTGCCTGGAATGGTCTCCTCCCTTTCCAACTCCCCCTCCTTGGCCCATTTATTGGCTTTTTGATTGTTTGCTCACTGGGACCTGTTACATTTAATAGGCACATGTCATTCCTCAAACAACAAATTGACTCGCTTATGGAAGACCAATACCCCTATACTGGTCTCACCTGAGGTGCTGAATCGGTTAGCCAAAGACGGGTAAGAGAGTCTGATGAACCCAATAACTGTTCAGTCCTTCCACCTAAGACAGGAGGCCCATCATAGCTATGGGACTCTCCAATGATGGGTAAGAATGGACTTATGGTTCTATAAATGACTCCAACCTAAGACAGGCACGATTCCCCCAGGCCTTTACCTCATCTCTCAAAACAGAGAAGGGAGATATGTGGGAGGCTGCGCACCAGCGAGTCTGCCGAGGTTTCTCAGAGAGCAAACAATTGCCATGATTGGCCACTAGAATCTCTCAGATTTGCATATCCGGCACCTCATGATTGGTCCAAAAGCAACCAATCATAACCCACCATTTACAACCAATCACGGCCCACCGTTTACAACCAATCACAGCCCACGGTTTACAACCAATAATAACCCACCTTTTACGATCCACCAATGTGTATATAACCACGATGCCTGGCCCACAATAGCCAGACGACCAGGAAGACAACGAAGACGACACAGACGACCAGGAAGACAACGAAGACGACACAGACGACCAGGAAGACAATGAAGACGATACAGAAGACCAGGAAGACGACGACCCTGGAGAGCCTGAAGAGCTAAAACACCGCACAGTCTCCAGATGACCCTGAAGAGTTGTAACACTACATCGTCTCCAGACGACCCTGAAGAGTTGTGACACCGCGTCATCTCCGTGCTGCTCACAACAGACAACGTGACCCTAAAGAGTTGTAACACTGTGTCGTCTCCGTGCTGTACCGTGCTGCCCACAATAAACAGACGACACTGTGTCGTCTCCGTGCTGTGACACTGCACCGCTTGTCCCAGCTCTCACTCCTTCCCTCAGGAAACCTGTTCGACTGTCCGCCCGGGTTGGGACACGTGGCACCCGAACCGGGTCGGGACAAGTGGCGCCTTACAACCAATCACGGCCCACTGTTTACAACCAATCATAACCCACCTTTTACGATCCACCAATGTGTATATAACCACCATGCCTGGCCCACAATAGCCAGACGACCAGGAAGACAACGAAGACGACACAGATGACCAGGAAGACAACAAAGACGACACAGAAGACCAGGAAGACGACGACCCTGGAGAGCCTGAAGAGCTGAAACACCGCAGAGTCTCCAGACAACCCTGAAGAGTTGTAACACTACATCGTCTCCAGACGACCCTGAAGAGCTGTGACACCACGTCGTCTCCGTGCTGCTCACAACAGACAACGCGACCCTAAAGAGTTGTAACACTGTGTCATCTCCATGCTGTACCGTGCTGCCCACAATAAACAGACGACACTGTGTCGTCTCCGTGCTGTGACACTGCACCGCTTGTCCCAGCTCTCACTCCTTCCCTCAGGAAACCTGTTCAGCTGTCCCCCTGGGTCGGGACACGTGGCACCCGAACCGGGTGGGGACACCTGGGGGGTGATTTCTCGCTTTCTGTCTCTCTGTGTCTGGCGAGCACACGCGCCCCATAGCAAAAACCTCTCCAAAAAAAAAAAAAAAAAAAGAAACTGGATACGACCAGCAGTTAGTGTAATGGCTGTCGCTGGACTCCCATGTAGTTGACCGCCGTTCAAGTCCCGGACCCTGTGGCTTAAACTCATGCTGTGCATGTGTGCATGCATGCCCAAGATCCCAAGAGGAGAATGGAGGAGAAGGGATTGCGGTGTGGCCATCCCCCCTGGGGGGTGAATTCTCACTTTCTGTCTCTCTGTCTTTCTGGTGAGCGCACACGCCCTATAACAAAAACCTCTCCAAAAAAAAAAAAAAAAAAAAAAAAAACGGACAATGACTTTGGAGCATGGCCTAATAAGAACCTGGCGTTTGCCTCTTTTCAGCATTGTTGATGCTCTTCAGGGCATCAGCCAGGACATTCATGCACCCCATTATGGCAGCACAGAACGATGGCGGAAAGTGCACAAAAAACAACTTTATTAAAAACAAATTCTCAGGACCTCTAGGACAATCAGGAAACCAGAGCTAGAGGCTATGTTTCTAATGAAACGTTTCTATTGGAGACCTGCTTCAGTGAAGACAGTGAAGCCCCTCACTGTCTACCCTGTTGTGCAGACATCCACAGCTTACCCACTGACTTTGCTCATACTGGAGACTGAACATTGTTGCCAACAGTAATGGCAAAACCCATAACGTTTTTGATGCTCTTCTGTGGCCCTGCATATTGTAGCCAGTGTTGCTGATCACCATCTTCAAGGGATCCTGAAGCTTCCTGCTTCTTTGTTTCACTAACTTTAACATTTAGGGCAGATGTGTCTTCCCTAGCTACAAAGGAGGCCTATAAAACGTGTGTGCGTCTGGCATTTTCAGATTCTTTAAGAGGGAAGAAGGTTTTGTCTCATTAGGTGAGGGATGCCCTAAACATAAAAGTGGCCAAAAAGAAATGATACATTTTGGGCTTATTTTCTTGTCTATTCTACATCAGCACACTCAACTAGCTAATTCTTTTTTTTTTGGGGGGGGGAGAGGTTTTTAGCTATAGGGCACGTGCGCTCGCCAGAAAGAGAGACAGAGAGACAGAAAGCGAGAAATCAACCCCTAGGGGGGATGGCTACGCCGCAATCCCTTCTCCTCCATTCTCTCAGGATCTTGGGCACGCACGCACACGCGCCTGGCGTGAGTTTAAGCCACCGGGTCCGGGACTCAAACCGCGGTCGACTACATAGGAGTCCAGCGACATAGCCATTACTCTAACTGCTGGTCCCTCCACAGCTAATTCTTGAACTTGTTAAAAACTGTATTCAATGTCCAAGGAGAAAGACTGCTTTCTCAATAGTCTTTCTCATCACCAGGGGAATACTCATTTTATTTGGGAAAGCTGTGTACTCAGCCAGCCTCCTTTGCAACTTGAAGTGGCCATTTAACTGCTCAGGCAAATAAGGGAAAATTTGTTTGGAAGGGGATAGAAAGCTGGCACAGGCCATTTTCTATTTTTTCCCCCTGCTGTCAACATGGACAAAAAACCTGGCACTGCAGCAACTTCTAGCAGCCACAGAAAAACAGCATGAACAAAAGCCAACATGGTAAAGAGACCAATCTGAAAGACAGAACTGCACCCTTTCTGTAAGTAGTAAGATCACCGTGAAGCATTGTTCAGTGGCATGTACACAAATGCACAGCTATTCCATTCTACAAAACAGACAAATAACAACTGTATCTCTTTAGTTAAGACTCCATTTATTGACCTCATAGTATTTTATTTTATTTTGGAGAGGTTTTTGCTATAGGGCGTGTGTGCCCACCAGAAAGACAGAGACAGACAGACAGAAAGTGAGAAATCACCCCCTGGGGGGGATGGCCACACTGCAATCCCTTCTCCTCCATCCTCCTCTTGGGATCTTGGGCATGCACGCACACGCGCCTGGAGCGAGTTAAACCACCGGATCCGGGGCTTGAAATGTGGTAGACTACATGGGAGTCCAGCAACGTAGCCATTATGCCAACTGCTTGTCCCTGTAGTATTTTCTAATATGTGAGCTGTGATGTTTCCTTTGTACTATTAATAAAATAAATTTTGCTTATTAAGAACCACTTGAGGGGCTGGCAGGGCGTGTGGTAGTTAAAGGCCCTGGACTCCCACATGGCTGATCACAGTTTGAGGCCTGGACCTGGTGGCTTGGCTTCTCACTTTCCCTTTTTCTCTCTGGTCAAATTTAAAAATAATAAACATAAAAAAATATATATATATACACACACACACACACACACATATATATATAATATAATTTTAAAGAACTACTTCAACCCTGAGCAATATTGGACATTTAAAAGCTTCTTAATTTAGTGCTTAAGGAAGTGTTTCAGAGTCTGCTTGGGTTTGTCTTGGTTCCAGTTTAGACAAATAACCTCTTTGGGCATAAGTGTCTTTAGATGTAGAGCTGAAATGGAGATGATTTAACATAGTACCTGGTACGCAGAAAAGCACTCAATAAGTGGTAACCTTGTTTGGCAATATCATCCATACTTTATTTACTTATTTTAAATTTTGCTAGAGAGTACATGCAATTGCTGAAGACAGAGAGAAAGAGAGAAATCACCCCCCCCCCCCCCATCCAGGGGAGATGGCAATGTCACAATCCCTTCTCCTCCATTCTCTTTTTGGGATTTTGGGCATGCACACATGCACCCAGGATTATTTCCAAGTTGCTGGGTCTGGGACTTGAACCATGGTCAACCATGTGGAAATCCAATGCTTTATCCACTATGCCACCTGCTGGGACCACATTCAAGTGTGTTTTTAACCAACTGGGTCTAGGATTCAAACCATGCAGTTGGCCATGTGGGATCCAGTTGCCTTCACCACTATGCAACTGACTGGTCCCATACTCTGCTTTTGTGGCACCAAGGTTTACTAGTTTTTCTCTTAACCACTATTGTCTCTATTGGATTCTCAAGTTTAATCTCTCCTCTCTGGCCTATAGATATTTATATTGGATTTATCACACTGTATTATATGCATACTTACATGTATCCCTTACCAGGTTTTTCTTTAAAAAACTGTCAATGCTTTTTTTTTTTTTTCTTTTCACAACTCCTAATTGAGTTATTGACACATAGACTAGACATTTTAAAAACTAATGTCTTGGGACCAGCAGATTGTGTAATGGTTATGTCACTGGACTCCCACAGTCGACTACGGTTCGAGCCCCAGAGCTGGTGGCTCTAAAAAACTCACACTGGGCACGTGTGCGTGCATGCCCAGAATCCCAAAAGAAGACTGAAGAAGGGACTGCACTGTGACCATTACCCTGGGGGGTGGTTTCTTGCATTCTGTCTGTGTCTCTCTGACAAGGGAACACACCTACTAGCAAAAATCTCTTTAAAAAAATGTCCTGGGACCAGCACTTGGCATAATGGCTATGTCGCTGGACTCCCATGTCACCGACCGCAGTTCAAGTCCCGGACCTGTTGGCTTAAACTCACGCTGGGCATGTGTGCGTGCCCAAGATCCCAAGAGGAAAATGGAGGAGAAGAGATTGCAGTGTGGTCATCCCCCCTTGGAGGGTGATTTCTTGCTTTCTGTCTCTCTGTTTCTGTCTTTCTGGCAAGCGCATGCACCTTATAGCAAAAAGAAAAAAAAAAAATCTTTAAAAAATAAGTAAAATAAAAAATAATAATCTAAGGACATGTTTTTCTTTTTTTTTTTTTTGGAGAGGTTTTTGGTATAGGGCACGTGCGTTCACCAGAAAGACAGAGAGAGACAGAGAGACAGAAAGCAAGAAATCACCCCCAGGGGTGATGGCCACGCCGCAATCCCTTCTCCTCCATTCTCCTCTTGGGATTTTGGGCACACATGCACATGTGCCTGGTGTGAGTTTAATCCACTGGGTCCGGGACTCGAACCGTGGTCTACTACATGGGAATCCAGTGACATAGCCATTATGCCAACTGTTGGTCCCAATTTATTTATTTTAAATTTGACTAGAGAAGGACAGAGTGTGTGGGGAGGAGTGAGAAAGCAAGCCGCCAGGTCTGAGACTCAAACAGTGGTTGGCCATGTGGGAGTCCAGTGCCCTTAACCACGCCATCTGTGAGCTCCAACCTGGGATAATTATTAAAGTACAAATTGCTGGATCCTTTTCTCAGATTTCTATTTCAGTTGGTCAGGGAATTATATTTTGAGGAGTACTGAGCTAGACCATCAATGTTTGAACCCAATTATACATAGGGTATTAATGTAACAATTATGCATTAAGGTACTGATGTAACCAATAGCTTATTAAAATATTACTATTTGTACAGTGATATTGCTGAGTATATTACACTAACTACAAATTTATTACGAAGCCCTTCATGACTATTTGACAAAATTGCTATATATATGTGAAAAAAATCTTGTCTTTCCCAATAATTACTCATTACTAAAGAAAATTAGCTAATCATCTCAGAATGAGGTTTTATTAGAAAAGATAAGAGAGTACTAATATTTTACCAACCACACAAGTTCCTCCATCCACTACAAAAAAAGCTTTAATATTTATTCAAATTGAAGATTCCTCCTCCATTTGGTTTTCTAACTAAACATTATCTTCACAGCACTAACATCAGCCAGAATTTATCTTATGTAGAGCACTGAAAGCTCTGTAGACTCATACTTCAAGCTTTTTATGTGCCAGGGAGAAAAGTCCACATATAGATTTATCTGGATACCTGAGATGTAAAGAACTTTATAAACAGTTCTAAAGAAACAGAAGGCAGATAAAGGGACACTATATTAAACCTTAATGGGCCATTTGATTACTTCACGTTTTCACTGAACCCTGAACATGGCAGTTGACAAAGGTGTAGGGTACATGCCTCCTGAATGAACTTGTGGGACACAATTAGGACATACTTCTAAGCAAGTGTACTAAATTTACCTACTTTTGGGAAATGAAATAAAAATGCTCACATGGGGACCAGCAGGTGGCAAGGTGCTTAAAGCACTGGACACTCCCACATAGTTGGTTGACCATGGTTCAAGTCCTGGACCTGGTGGCTTGCTTTCTCATTTTCCCTTTCTCTCTGTTTCTCTCTGTGTCTCCCTCTGGTCAAATTAAAGTAAATGAATGAGTTTAAAAAAAAAAAGTTACCAGAGACTGAAATAAAATTATTAAAAAAAAAAAATGCTCACATGTGGGGTAGAAGTGTTTTTCTGTCAAGTATTTTCTATGACATCTCACAGAAATCTGACGAAGTCTAAAATGACATGTACCCATTTATTAATGCCCACTATTTTATCCAAAGTTGACTGGTATTATTGGGATCAGATGCTTTTAGGACATTTTAGAGTTTTTGTCCCTTTAACTGGAGTTCTATAAATCTGTACAGAAGAAATTTTACATCACACCAAACACTAACAAAAAAACCTCTTTAGGACCAGCAGTTAGCGTAATGGCTATGTTGCTGAACTTCCATGTAGTTGACTGCGGTTCGAGTCCCGGACCAGGTGGCTTAAACTTATGCCGGGTGCATGTGTATGCATGCCCAAGATCCCGAGAGGAGACTGGAGGAGAAGGGATTGCGGCGTGGCCATTCCCCCTGGGGGGTGATTTCGCGCTTTCTATCTCTCTCTCTCTGTCTTTCTGGAGAGCGCACCCTCCCTATAGCAAAAACCTCTCAAAAAAAAAAAAAAACCAAAAAACCTTTTTAATACTGTCTGACTTCCGTGTAGTACTGTGCTTTATGTTGGAAAATACTGACAAATTCAGTATTCATTAGTTCAACTTTTTGGCCAAATACACAGTCTAACATGAGGTAATAAATTTGAAAGGTGAGTACACTGTGTACACTGTGACAGGTAAGGGAGTTTATACGAGAACTCAGCTGACCACCTAGCACGTAAGTCTCAGTGTTGTTGCCTGCACAGCATCACAAATGTAATTGCTCTCATTAGGTAATAAAACTGCTTACACATGAAAAAATGAATCTAAAAGGAAAGACAGGGCCAACAGGTGGTTTGGTGGTTAAGGCGGCTGGACCCCGCATGGCCAGCTGTGTGATTTGAGTCCCAGACTTGGTGGCTTGAAAAACACAAAAGGCGCATACGCATGCATGCCCAAAATCCCAGCAGGAGGGAGAAATGGAGAAGGAACTGCACGGAGGTGATTTCTGGCTCACTCTCTGTCTCCCTCCAACAATGATGTGTGCCCTGTGGCAAAATTTAAAAAACAAACAAAAAATAAAAAAAGAAAGCCAACTACTAGTGCTAGTAATGAAAGACAACTAAGTGATGGACCTTAACTATGAAACAGAAGTTATGTATAAACTGAATAGTACAGTACCTAAGAACTATGATACAAATAAATCTATGATATACCCTTCCCTGTGCAAACCACCTAAGTTGAAGATTTCCTAATAGGACAAAACTGCAAAATTGATTACGTATATTTAATAAAATAAATAAAAATACTTTTAGCATTTGAACTAAGCACGTTGGGTGTACATACACAGGACATTTCTCAGTATTCTCTGAAAAATATGACAACTACCTATAACTGGGGAAAAAAGGAATATCTTATTTTCAAGTATGTCTCCTAGGGATTGGCAATAGGTTCTCTTAAATTAGAAGACACCAAGCCACAAAGTACCAATTCTTAGCACCAGAAACTTAAAACTTCATAGGTGAATGACGTTATAAATTAGAGAATCTGCCAATCTATGAAACAGTATTACTTTTGTCAAATGGAAAAAAATCTGGTTTATGCCAAATAGGTTTAAAAAGTTAAGTCTCTTTTAAAAATTCTTAGAAGTATATTTTACAATCCTATCTAAAATAAAATTGCTGGCTTATAATAAAATGCTTGATGTTTCAGAGACGTAAAAAAACAAAATGAACTGAAAATTGAGCTTTTATAAATTGAGGTCCCAGAAATGAAAATGAAAATGAAAAGTAGTCTCTTGGAGAAAGGAATGGTGAAACTCACTATAAGCCCCAAAACTATTCTGTGGACAGCCAGTATTGATTGGGAATTCTAAACTGCCACTTGATACCTTTAATTAATACTACATCAAGTCTGAGGCAACACACTGAACAGCCAATACTCCAGTAGAAAGATGACTTCCTTGATAGACCATCTCCAGCCATCATTCAGAAGTTCAGTTATTTGATGGCTTGGGAAGCAGTGTCCATTGAATTTTCCTTTTTGGCCTGAAGAGACTCACTGCTGATGGATAATAGTTCTCGAAGTTCCTTATTTTCAAGCTGGAAAAAAAAAGGCATATGTTTATTTCCTGGATGTTTACTATCAAATTGCATCAGAAAATACTGTTTTGGGCCAGGAAAAGAAAATATGTTGTTGTTATTTTTTATTTATTTATTTATTTATTTTTGGAGAGGTTTTTGTTATAGGACACATGTGCTCGCCAGAAAGACAGAGAGAGACAGAGAGACAGAAATCAATAAATAACCCCACAGGGGGGATGGCCACACTACAATCCCTTCTTCTCCATTCTCCTCTTGGGATATTGGGCATGCATGCACACGCGCCCCAGTGTGAGCTTAAGCCACCAGGTCTAGGACTCGAACTGCGGCTGACTACGTGGGAGTCTAGCAACATAGCCATTTCACCAACTGCTGGTCTGTATTATTCTTAAAGAATTACTTATTTAATTTTATGCATTTTTTTAAAAATTTGACCAGAAAGAAAGAGAGAGAGAGCAGGAAAGCAAGCCACCAGGTCCAGGACTTGAATCACAGTCAGCCATGTGGGAGTCCAGCACCTTAACCACTATGCCACCTGCTGGCCCAGAAAAATTTTAATTTTTAAAAATTTAAGAAAATAAACCACTGAGAATTTTCTAAAACATTACCTCTTTATTCATTTTATAAACATTTACTGAGTAATTTCTATCTACCAAGTGATAACAACAACAAACAAGAAAACAAAGAAGGTCTCTCTCCAGTTTCCTTGGGGAATTCACCGTTTCTCATGGGTTCTCACAAGTATTACTATTGTTTCTTCTATTTTTTCAAATTCCTAATCATCTTTGCACTTTGATTAATCTCCTCTCTTAACTGTCCTATAGTTGTAGAGAATGGAAGGTAGAGAAAAATCTACTTACTGGGCATGTAGTCAGGAACCATGTGGGTACATTATGTTACCTCACAACAATTTGTGGGGAAGGAGTCATTTCCTACATCTGCATTCTATTTAAGATGGAGACACCATGGCTTACAATACTAAAACCTTTCCAAATTCAGACAATTGGGATGTGGTATTACTGGGGTTTGAATGCAATGGCCATGTTTTTTCCACTTGAAGTATTAACAAAATTTGTTCTCCATTTCCTTTGTTTGTTTGTTTGAGAGAGATTTTTGCTATAGGGCACGTGTGCTCGCTGGAGATAACAAGAGAGACAGAGAGACAAGCGAAAAACCAACCCCCTGGGGGGATGGCTACACGGCAGTCCCTTTTCCTCCATTCTTGTCTCAGCATTTTGGGCACGCACACACATGCCTGATGTGAGTTTCCGGCCTCCAGGTCCAGGACTCTAACCACAGTTGGCCATGTGGGAGTCCAGCAACATAACCATTTCGCCATCTGCTGGTCCCTGTCCTACATTTCCTTGAGGTTGTTTCCATAACTGAAGTAAGTCAAGGATCTCATAAATAACATCATTCTATCATTCAATCAATTTCTACCGGGGGCCTATCATTACCTTTGATTTCCACATAGTTGACAACAGGGTAGTTAACAGTTTTCATCTTTAATTCTCTCTCTAGAAAATTCTATTAAATGATTTTCAGATTTGCCAAGAATTCAGAGCCCATGATCAATAAATCAAACTTCAGAGGATCCTGTTGCCTTAACCTTCATGCCACTTGCTGGCCCGGCAACTACTTTTAATACTTATATCTATTTATTTATTTATTTTATTTTTTTTACTTCCATAAGTCTAAACAGTAGGTCTATATGCATTGTTATTTCTTGATCTTCAATTTTAGACATCATCTTTTAGACTTCCTATTATGGCAGATGAGGGATTTTAGCTCACATATGACCTATCCTGTCCATTCTCTCTACCCTCCCAATATAGCAGATTAGAACCAATATACAGGTAGTATTTTTTCTATTTTCCTATTTTTAGTTTTTGCTGTAGGATACCTGGGCTCACCAGAGAGAAGGACAGAGCAAGAAAGAAGGAAAGTGAGAATTCACGCCCTGGGGAGATGGTCATGCTGCAATCTCCTCTCCTCCATTCTCTTTTTGGGCTTTTGAGTGAGCATACACTTACATGTGCCCAGCATGGTTTTCAAGCTGCTGGGTCTGGGACT
Source organism: Tupaia tana (assembly GCA_026018925.1). Lineage (NCBI taxonomy): Eukaryota > Metazoa > Chordata > Mammalia > Scandentia > Tupaiidae > Tupaia > Tupaia tana. The sequence goes on from JAKSZU010000004.1 coordinate 82,807,886, forward strand.
TAAACCATGTAGCCGACCATGTGGGATCCAGTACCTTAACCTCCACACCGCCTGCTGGCCCACAGGTAGTATTTCCAATGATTACATTTACTATGTTTCCTTTCTTGAAAAGGGTATGAAGGAGGAATTTTAACTTTAAGTCATGAGGACACAGAAAACATCAGTATATTGCAGCAATAGGACAGTGATGGCATACCTACCAGACTCTGAAAAATCTGAAATATTATGAACCTAAAATAGCAACAATCTTACCTCTAATTGGGCTAGTTTTTCTTGAATCTTACAAAACTGGTCATCATCCACCTGAACTGCTTTCCTCATCACTTCTCCCATTTCACAGATTCTGTCAATCTGACTCTCAATTTCCTGTGAAAATATTAAGAAACAAATGTGAAAAAGTAATCTTCAACAGCTATGAAGCACATGAGGACATGTATTTTTTTTAAAGGTTTTGGCTTAGGGCTCAGAGAGAGACAGAGAGACACAGAGAGGGAAAGTAAGAAATCACCCCCTGGGGGGATGACCACGCCGCAGTCCCTTCTCCCCATTCTCTCAGGATTTGGGGCACACATGCACATATGCCCAGTGTGTTTCTCAAGTCACAGGGGCTGGGACTTGAACTGTACAGTTGGCCATGTGGGATCCAGTGGTCTTAACTACCATACCACCACTGGCCCTCATTACGATTTTTAAAAGTTCATTTAATCTATGCTACCCAAGTTACAATGGAGTGTCACTATAACCTGAGTCCTTATAGGTAAAGCTATAATAAAGTAACTCTGTGCTGGTCACAAATTTTTGTTTTCAAAAGATCACTTATAGTCTACGTGCCCATTGGATATTGGACAATATCTCTAAGTGGCTGTTTAACTTAAGTTTAAATACTTTTACTGGTGGGAGATCTATCACATTCCAAGGTACTTTATTCTATCTTTGGATGTGTCTCTTAGAAAGACATGAGCTAACCTCTGTCACCTTCAAGGATCAAAGTTTTTAATCCAGGACACAGAATATACAATTTATTTTTTCTCTTCCAAATGAAAGCCATTTAAATATTTAAATTATCCTCAGTCTCTGAAACTTTTAAGTCAGAAAAATGCATGCAATGGAATGTAAAACGAAACTTTTCTTTCACTACAATTCACTGTAGCAAACAGCCTCGTATTTATGAATCCAGGATTAAATGATACAGTACATGTGAATGTACAATGAGATCTATGGAGCACTCTGTACACCTAACAATAACTAGGTCTTCCAATAAATCATAAGCAACCAAAGTATAAAAACTATCCTCTGGCCTTTTAAACCATATTCCTCTCTCCTAACATAACATAGTAGATTCTATATATAGTCAAGTACCACTACATAACAATGTTCCAGTCAACAATGGACCATATATATTAAGTAGCTGGAAAGCCATGATGTACTTTTTGTTTCTCTATACAAAAACGTGTCATGACTTTCCTGACAACCCAATGCCACAGTGGTCCCATAAGATCATACCAGGCAGCCTAGGCGTGTTGTAGGCTGTACCATCTAGGTGTAGAGAATGTTCACACAGAAGGGCATATTGATGCACTTCTCAGAGTATATCCCCACTGCTACATGATACATGACTCAGTGGGACTGTGGTATAGCCATCCACACTGAGGGGTGATTTCTCACTTTCTGTCACTCCGACTCTCTGAGACTCTCCAGTGTCTCCCTACAGCAAAAATCTCTCTTAAAAAAAAAACAAAAAAAAAAAACAAAAAAAACTACCCACGTGTTAACTGAGCACCTTCAGCATTAACTGGCATTATGTTTGGTAGAAGAACTAAGTGTTCATGAATATCTTAAAAAGATAAGCATTCATAAACATCCTGAAAGGAGATTTTAATGATACAAGGAGGATCTTCAGTCCCACTCCACAAAAGAGAGAGAGAGAGAAAGAGAGAGAGAGAGAGAGAGAGAAGCCCCTCATTTCTTTTATTTATTTATTTTTTTAATTTGCTAGAAGGTTTGTGTGTTCAAGGGGTGAGGGAGTAAACACACTTATGGGAGATGGTCACACTACAATCTCTTTGTTCTCCATCTCCCCTCTTTTAGGATTTTGGGCACACATGTACACGTCTGGTCTGTTTCCAGGCTGTCTAATTTAGGACAACTGCACACACCAGGCGTGTGTGCGTGCGTGCCCAAGATCCTGAGAGGAGAATGGAGGAGAAGGGATTGCGGCATGGCTATCCCCCCTGGGGGGTGATTTCTCGCTTTCTGTCTCTGTTTCTGTCTTTCTGGCGAACGCACGCACCTTATAGCAAAAACCTCTCCAAAAAAACACGAGAAACAAACAAACAAAAAACACACGATCTAAAACAGTCTTATGATTTCTTTTTCTTTCTTTCCTTTGTAGGTTTTTGCCATAGGGTGCATGCGCTCACCAGAGAAAGAGAAACAGAAAGGGAAAGTGAGAACTAACTCTCCCAGGGGGATGGCCATGCCCTAATCCCTTCTCCTCCATTCTCCATTTGGGAATTTGGGCATATATATACACACACACACCTGGCTTGATTTTCAAGCAACCAGGTCGGGGACTGAAACCATGGTCGACCATGTGGGAGTCCAGCACCTTAACTACTACACCACCTGCTACTCCTTCTTTTCTTTTTTTATTAATTGCCAGAGGGTATATATACTTGTCAGAGGCAGAGAGAGAGGGAGAAAGCACCCTCGCCCCCCTAACAGGGAATGGTCACACCACAATCCCTTTTCCTCCATTTCTCCATCTGGTCAAGATATTCACATTGGGACCAGCAGTTGGTGTAATGGCTATGTCGCTGGACTCCCATGTAGTCGACGGTGGTTCGAGTTCCAGACCCAGTGGCTTAAACTCACACCGGGTGCATGTGTGTGCGTGCCCAAGATCCTGGGAGGAGAATGGAGAAGAGATCGTGGTGTGGCCATCCCCCCTAGGGGGGTGATTTCTCGCTTTCTGTCTCTCTGTCTCTGTGCAAGCACATGTGCCCTATGGCAAAATCCTTTCAAAAATAAAAAAAGACACTCAGTATTCATACACATATACTCTGCATGATTTTCAAGCTACTGGCCTGGGACTCAAACTGTGCTTAGCCATGTGGGATACAGTTCCTTTTACCACTAGGCCTTGAGGCTTGCCCAATCTCATGAATTTAGTACACTTAACAATTATTCATCAAAGTTTCTTACTGCAGAGTGAGACTGATGAGCTTTCAAGACTGGTTCAGCATCCACTGCTTTTTTAGCAACCATTAGCTGTAACATCTGTTTCCGATACTTGCTCATGATAAGTTCCAAGGCATCTTGGTGTTCCTCCAAGGAAACCCACAGTTCTATGAAAAAAAGAAAAGAAAATAACTTGGCAGTGATGTTGGTGAGATAGTCATAAAGGCAAACACCTAAGAGTTGGAGGTTTAGGATACTCCAGAAGATGTGGATTTGAGTTCACTTCTGTGACCTACTTTTACTACATCATTTAACCTCTCAGAGCCTATTTCTTAACTGCACTGTAATAAATACCTTACTTGTTAACTTCAAAATTAAGAGATAAGGGGAACCAGCAGAGTAATGGCTATGTCGCTGGACTCCCACGTAGTCAACCGCGGTTCGCGACCCGGACCCAGTGGCTTAAAACTCACGCTGGTTGCGTGTGCGTGCGTGCCCAAGATCCCGAGAGGAGAATGGAGGAGAAGGGACTGCGGCATGACCATCCCCCCTGGGGTGTGGTCACAATGCAATCCTTTTTCCCCCATTTCTCCATCTGGTTAGGATCTTGGGCATGCACACCACACTGTTTCTCAAGCTGCCCGGCTGGAGTTCCATCCCCAGTGGACCATGTGGGATTTGATTGCTTAACCAGTAAGCCAGGAGGCTGAACCTGATAAGCTGTTTATAAATATAAACTTGGATGACCTTGAAAGAGATAACAAGCCTTATTGTTACAGGGCCTGCACAGGATAACGCTATTAAAAGTACTGACTAGCAAATACATATAAGGATGTGTACTTTTGTGAACTATTAATGTGGTTTTATGAGAACTTTCAAACTATTACCGGATGTGAAAAAAATCATAGTAACTACACAAAAAAAGGCCTGACTAACCTCTGTTTTCCTGCTGCAAGTCTCTAATCTGTGTGTTCTCTTGAGACAGCAGAATGTGAGGTTTGTATTTGGACATGTCCTTCATATCGGATGCATCTTCTTGATACTGTACAAACAAAGACAGACTAAGAGCGCCGTAAACAGAAGAGCGGCAGGTGCAGGATTCTCAGCGCACCTCGCAGACAGGTTTCACTGCCGCCCTCTGAGACCGGAAATAAATTCCAGGCCGAGTTCCCTCTTTACCTCGTTCTCCACCCTTCAAGTGCCCAGAACCCGAGGGCACTGGATCCCTACCCTCTGCCTGACCTGGTCCGGAAGCGCTGTCCCCGCCTCCCGCATAGCCGCCACCCGCCGATGCAGCGCGGCCGACTGATCCACCAGCGACTCTGCGGCCGCATCATGCTCCCGCAGCCTCTCCAGCAGCGTCTTGGCGTCTGTCAGGATCTTCTCGATGGTGCAGCTCATAGCAGCAGGACTACCCCCGCGCCTGCCCAGCTTTGCGATTGAACTAGGCGATTTTCTGAACCTGTCTCGGAGTTACGTGCGTCATTTCCGGGTACGTTTAAAAAGCGCCTTGGCAGCTCTATATGCGCCTGCGCAGCGGCAAGCTAGTCGGAGAGTTGACCTGCTTTAACCTGTGACTTCTCTGCAGCTGCGGCTTCGGCTTCTCTGCAGCCCAGCATTACACAGAGCAGGGGCCTGCCCTTGACACGCCCTTGGTTTCCTGTTCCAACACCCTGGTGATTAAACTGAGTTATGGCTGGCCAACGGGGATTCTCAGGTCCCTGCTGGTTTTAATTGATGTGGATTGTTATGCGGTCATAGCTGGTTTGTTTTTTTTTTTGGGGGGGGGGGGGGGGTGGGGGTGGGGGAGGGAGAGGTTTTTGCTATAGGACGCATGCGCTCCCCAGAAAGACAGAGGGACAGAAAGGGAGAAATAACCCCCCCGGGGGGATGGCCACCCCCGCAATCCCTTCTCCATTCTCCTCTCTGGATCTTGGGAACGCACACACACGCTCCCGGTGTGAGTTTAAGCCACCGGGTCCGGGACGCGGACCGTGGTCGACTACGTGGGAGTTCAGCGAGATAGCCACTACGTTATCTGCTGGTCCTTTTTTTTTTTTTTTTTTTTTTTAAGTTTAAAAAGTTATGGTAAAATATAAATTTACCATCTCAATCATTTTTCAATGTACAGTTCAACAGCGTTAGGTACAGTCATCGAGCCATCATCACTGCCATCCATCTCCTGAACTCTTCATTTTGTGAAACTGAAACTCCGCAGTTTTTAACTCTACATTCCCATTAATCTCTACTTTTTGGGGACCACCATTCTAGTTTCTGTCTCTGTGAATTGACTACTCTTTAGGACTTACATGAGCAGGATGATATATAGTATTTGTGCTTTTTTTTTGTTTGGAGAGGTTTTTCGCTATAGGGCGCGTGCACTCGCCAGACAGACAGAGAGAGACATAGAGACAGAAAGCGAGAAATCACCCCCCCGGGGGGGATGGTCACGCTGCAATCCCTTCTCCTCCATTCTCCTCTCGGGATCCTGGGCACACACGCACACGCGCCCGACGTGTTTTAAGCCACCGGGTCCGGTACGTGAACTGCGGGCGACTACGTGGGAGTCCAGCGACATAGCCATTACGCTAACTGCTGGTTCCCTAGTATTTGTCCTTTTTGTGATTGACTTATTTCACTTAATATCTTCACGATTCACCTATACGTTAGTATGAATTTTCTTCCTTTTTAAGGTTGAGTAATGCTCCATGGTATGTAAAATATATACATTTGTTTATCCATTCATCCACTAATAATCACTTGCTTTGCTTTCACCTTTTAACTATTGTGAATAATGCTGAACATGAATGTACAACTATCTCTTGAAAATCCTACTTCCAATCCTTTTGGGACTATTTACAGAAGTGAAATTGCTGATTATGTAGTATTCTATTTTTAAAATGTTGAGGAAACACCATATTGTTTTTCAGAGCAACTGTATCACTATATTTCTTTTTTAAAAAAAGATTTATTTGATTTTATTTATTATTATTACTTTTTAATATGACCAGAGAGAGAGGGACAGTGAGAAAGCAAGCTGCTAGATCTGGGATTCAAACCACAGTCCACCATATGGGAGTCCAGTGGCCTAACCACACTACCTGCTGGCCCCTCACTTTGTATTTCTATTAACAGTGCAAAAAGGGTTTAAATTTCTCTTCATCCTCCATAACACTTGTTAATTTTAAATTTTTTTGGTAGTAGTCATCCTAACTGGTGTAAGATGGACTCATTATTATTTTCTACTTGGTCTTTCTTTTTCTGGTTTAATTAATAAGATGAAAATAAATCTAGAACAGCAATAACTTTTATAGTAGTTGTTCTATTGGTTTATAAGAGTTTACCTTGGGACTACCAGTTGGTGTAATGGCTATGTCGCTGGCCTCCCATGTAGCCGACCGTGGCTCCAATCCCGGACCCAGTGGCTTAAACTCACACTGGGCGCGTGTGCGTGTGTGCCCCAGATCCCAAGAGGAGAATGAAGGAGAAGGGATTGCTGCGTGGCCATCCCCCCTGGGAGGTGCTTTCTTGTTTTCTGTCTCTCTGTCTCTCTCTGTCTTTCTGGCGAGCATATACACCCTATACCAAAAACCTCTCCAAAAAAAAAAAAAAAAGAGTTTACCTTATGGACCTTATATTTCAAACTTCTTTTAGTTTAATAAATGTTTTTGGAATGCCTTATTTAGTCACTGTGAATACAGTAAAGAATGAAACAAAAGGTCTTTCTGTAGGTAGCTTATATTCTAATAGAAGAAAAAATAGAGTTCATACTCTAATAATTGTATTAATTTAATTCACATTTTTAAAGAATTATTTTATTCGATTTTATTTATTCATTTTTAAAATTTGATCAGAGAGAGAGAAGGGAAAAGTGAGAAAGCAAGCCACCAGATTCAGGACTCGAACTGTGGTCAGCCATGTAGAAATGTCTAGCGCCTCAACCACCATGCCACCTGCTGGCCCATACTCTAATGTTAAGTGATTGAAGGTAGTTAGCAAGAAGTAAAGCAGTGGGGAGGTAACTGGACTTTTTATTATTTTATTCCCAGCAGCTGGCACATTGAGGACACTCAATAATTTTTGTTAGGATGAAGATAGAGAACAATTTCAATGAAAATAACAAATCAGGGCTCAGCCATAGTGGGGAAAGCATAAGTGGCCACTGCTGAGTCTGTCTGGGAGGTCTAGGTTTGGCTCCTAACCTAACCTAGACAGGCTGAGCACCTGTGGTTTTAGCTAACTGGAGGCTGGATAGGAGTATTGCTACACAGCAAAACTCACAAAAATAGCTATCTCAGGGCTGGCAGTGGTAAAGCAGTAAAGCTCAATAGCTCTGTGAGGGTTCTCCTGTGAGAAGATTCTGGGTTCATGCCTGGAGACCTCCCTGAGTATTTTGGGCACATACTTGTTTATGATATGGGGCTGGCTGATGCCGGGGGTGGATGGGGACATGAAGACTGTATGGGAGGAGTCAGGAGGTAGCACAGCAGTAGCACAACTGGTCCCATATGGGAAAGTCGCCTGGTTTGAACCACAAGGCCTCCTTGTATACACCAAGCACAAATGCATGGCTGTGATCCGGATTTGCAGAGACTGATGGTGGATCACAGCATGAAGATCACAACGTGCAGGTGCTTCCCTTTTTTTCTTCTCCTATTCATGGAAGAAATAAGTAAATAAACTGAAAAAGTAATCTGTGTCTCTCTGTCATTCTCTCCCTCTCTCCTACTCACTTGCATAAAAATTAAACAAAACAATATGAGGACTACTGACCAACAGGAAAAGAAAAAAGAAATACAGGGCCACTAGCTAAAGAGGTTTCATTTGTTAATTAAAACAAAACACTATCCCTAAGTAGTCTTTTTCACTCACTTGACTTTGACTTCCATCCAAGGATAATGATTTTCAAATCCATCTCTATACCCAAAACAACTTTCATGAACCTAGGCTATTCATAATTGATTGCGATGTTTCCACCAGGGCAACTGATAGGAACTACAAATTTGACATGGTCTGAAACTAATATCATCTTTACTTTCAAACCTGCTGCTCTTTCGGTTTTAGTAAAGAATGCGTTTATAGCCACAAACCAGAATCCTGGAAAGAGCCTGTGTTTTTCCTACTTATTCTTCACACTTGATCAGGTACCAAAGCAGTCCTTCTCCTTATGACTATAGGACATGTTTCCTTCTTAGCATTCTTACTGCTCCTGGGTAGGTAAGGCCATCATTTTCTTCATTCAGATAAATCAGTGGTCTTCCAACTGGTCTTCTTAGTTCTGGCCACTTCTAATTGATGTCTCCCTCAAAGACACCACAGCCCATGGTCCCCTTTTATTGGAGGGTAATTATTCTAAGTTCCATCTATGTTAGAGTTGACAACTTAGACTGGTCTCAAGGAGAATATTTGAATAGAATAAGTAGGAAAAACACAGGCTCTTTCCAGGATTCTGGTTTGTGGGTGTAAATGTGTTCTTTACTAAAACCAAAGGAGTAGCAGGTTTGAAAGTAAAGATAATGATATTAGTTTCAGACCATGTTTTTGTGTTTGTTTTCGTGAAAAAGTATTGAGCATATTTATAGGCTTTCTAGGAGAAGGAGCCAACAGAGAAAGAGACACAGAGAGTAGAGAACATGTGAAAAATGAAGAACCACTCAGTTCATCTTTGCTGACCGTTGACTGGGATGATGAGCATGGGCTCAAAAACACAGGCAAAGATGCTACACTTAAATAGAATATGTGGCCTTTCATTCTACTTAATTAGAAGGAAAAGAGGGTTAGGTAAAGGCCAGCCGGGTGTGATGGTTAGGGTGGCTGGATCTCACATGGCTGACTGCATAGTTTGAGTCCCAGACCTAGTAGCTTGAAAAACACCAGACGTGTATATGAATGCACCCAAAGTCCTAAAAGGAGAATAAAGGAGAAGGGATTGCAACATAGCCATCCTTCCTTGGGAGGAGGCGCTTTCTCACTTTCTCTGTTTCTCTCTGGCACACACCCTATAGCAAATTTTAAAAATATATAAATAGGGGCTGCAGGTGGCTGGTGGTTAAAGGCGCTAGACTCCCACGTGGCTGACCATGGTTCAAGTCCTGAACCTGGTGGCTTGCTTTCTCACTTTCCTTATTTTTCTCTTTGTCTGTCTGATCAATCTGGAAAATATCAATAATAATAAAGTTAAATAAACAAACATAAAATAAAAAGATATATATATATATATATATATATATATATATATATATATATATATGGAGAAGGTTAGGTACAAATATGGGTTCTAGAAAGGAACACATGAAGTGAAAGGGAGTTTTTAACTTCAAACTATCTCAACACTTCCACATCTTACTCATCAAGAAACCAAAAAGACATGCTCGGCACCTTTAGTATTGTTTGTAGAAATTACACAAATTACATAAGTCCTCTTTTGCTGGTTGTGACTTGTTTCTATTCTGTCCTAATTTCCATCTAGCTCTTTTTTCTTGGCTCCATTTCTTCCTTATTAATGCACTCTTGCTCTTTGGGACAGAAAGCAATTTGGGGTCTCCCTGTCTTTATTCTCAGTTCTTTGACTGCCCTATTAGCAATTCCACTTCTGGCTTTCTCAGGGCATATACTCTAATATAGTGACTTTCTGAGGATCTAAATACCAAATGTAACCCACATGTAGTGTTCCTGCCACATTTAAACTTGAGGGTGGGAGAGGCTTGGACATTTTATTGCAAAATACTCTGCCAATACCATGCCCCTTGCTTTAGTCATACGACACAGGTGGGATAACAGGCTTACTCTTGTCCTTGAACATGAGAACCCCTGCTCAGAGGGGTGGGAGAACAGGGCCGTGAGAGCGGATGTGGTACCAGTGATTCAACAATAGAAGCGAGGGCAGATACACCCAACCTTCCTGGCCTGTACCATTCACACAACTCCCTTGATTCATTGTCCACATACCCATGCCATACCTATTGATACTGAACCTTTGGTATTCCTGGAAAATTAATTCAATGTGCAAATCTTTATAAACAATTAGAACTTATGGTTAGGAAGCATAAATGTAAAACATTATATATGTGTTTCATATCACATTTGGCATGATTTTCAAACCTCCCAGTCCAGGACTTGAACCACAGTGGGCCATGTGGAGTCCAGCACCTTAACCACTTTGCCGCCTGCTATCTCCTCATATTGCATTTATTAAGTACCCTATTTTGCTCTTTTCTCCTTTCCCGTATGCTAAGTTTTGAGTTCTCAGATCAGTTATTTTTTCCTGTTGCTTCTAATAACCATTTTCTAGGACTTGGCCTTGAAATACCACAGACCCTTATAATTATGGTGAAGAAAAATCTCAACAAGATAAAGAGAAATGTTTAGTCTCCTAGAAAGTCAGAAGAGCAGATACTGGTTTGTACCAAAAATTTCTCCTCTTAAAAGTTAATTAAGCATCTGTGGGATACTCTGACTTCAGAGATTGTTGCTGTGGTCTGTGAAAGTAACCTTTAATAACTAAAATCTGTAGTTCCGATTGTTGTCTTACTTAATAATTTATTGCCCTGGTGATAATATTTACATTGTCTTCCCCATTTTCTCATAGGTTTAAATACACATTGCAGTGGATTAAATTGTGCCCTTCCAAAGGATGTATCCAAGTCCTAGCTTCCAGTACCTGTAAATACGGCCTTATTTGGAAAAAAAAGGTCTTTGCCGATGTAACTAAGGAAAAAAGTTTAAGATGAGGTCATCATGCAGTACACTGCAAATCCAATGGCAAGTGTGCTTATAAAAGACAGAAAAAAGAAGATACACAGAGATATATGGGGAGAATATCATGTAAAAATAGGGTAAGAGACCAGAGTGGTGTCTGCAAATCAGGTAATGCCAAGGTTACATGACTGCCTGCAGCCATCAGAAGCTAGGAGAGGCACGGGACGGATTCCCTCAGAGACTCCAAAGGAACTAACCCTGCATGTTGACTTTAGACTTTTGTTCTTCATGACCGTGAGAGAATAAATTTCTGTGTTTTAAGCCATGCAGTGGTAATTTGTTTTTGCAGTTCTGGGAAACTAATGCAGGGTTGGTAAGATTTTGTTTTTAAAATGATTTTTTAATGCATTCAAAAGAACATTGTTGTTGCTGCTCTCTTCTTTATTCATGGAGATTAATAGCAAATAAACAAAAGGTATGGTTGGTAGATTTGTTAATAAACAGAGTATTTTTTTAATTAATTAAGTAATTAATTATTTATTTTAGAGTTTTTTTTTTTTTTTTTTTTTTTTTTTTTTTTTTTTTTTTTTCCCTATAGGGCGCATGCGTTCACCAGAAAGATAGAGAGAGAGACAGAGAGACAGAAAGTAAGAAATCACTCCCCGGGGGATGGCCCCACGGCTATCCCTTCTCTTCCATTCTCCTCTCGGGATCTTGGGCATGCACGCACACGGACCCGGCGTGAGTTTAAGCCACTGAGTCCAGGACTCAAACCGCGGTCAACTATATGGAAGTCCAGTGACATAGCCATTATGCTAGCTAGTCCTGTAAACAGAGTCTGATCCCATTCAAATTAATAGAAAAAAATATGGGCTGGCCCATGGCCTAGTAGTTAAGAGAACTAGATCCCACGTGACTGTGTGGTCTGAATTCCAGATCTGACAGCTTGAAAAATACACCAGACACATGTGTGTACTCAAAATTCCCTCAGGATGGAGAAGTGGAGAAGAAGGAATTGTAGCATGATCACATCCCATTGGGGTTGCTTTCTCCCACTCCCTCTCCCGCTCTTTCACTCTCTCTCTTTTTCTCTGCCAAATGTACATGCCCTCTGGCAAATTTAAAAAAAAAAAGGAAATATAAAGAGGAATTTTAAAAAGCAGATATTTTTGTATTTTGTCTCTTGGGAGAGATGGTGTAAGATGATGGTCCTTGTTCTGAAACTCAAAATACCTCTTGCAAAGTTCCCCCCAAAATTAAAACTTGAACTACTATATAATCCATGATTTCTACTCTGGCTATATATCCAAAGAAAATGAAATCAATATCCCAAAGAGATATCTGCTTTTCTATGTTTATTGCAGCATTATTTAGAATATCCAAGAGGTGGAAGAAACGTAAGTGTTCATTGATGACTAAATGGTTAGAAAAATTGTGAGACTCACAGACACATACACACACATAGCCATATAAAGAAAGAGATCCTGAGGCCAGCAGATGGTGTGGTGGTTAAGAGCGCTGGACTCCCACATGGCCAACCATGTTTCAAGTCCCAGACCTGGTGGCTTGCCTTCTCACTTTCTCTCTCTCTCTCCCTCTCTGGTCAAATTAAAATAGATAAGTGAATAAATAAAGTTAAATAATTCTTAAAAAAGAGAAAAAAGAGAGAGATCCTGCCATTTGTGACAACATGGCTGAACCTGGAGAATATTATGCTAAGTGAAATAAATCAGACAGAAAGACCAATAGTGTCTGATCTCGCTTTTATGTGAAATCTAAAAAAATCAAGCTTGTAGAAGCAGAGTACAATGGTGGTTACCAGGGCCTGGACGGGTTGGGGAAATGATGTTGACCTAAGAGTACAGCTTTCACTTATGGGGTGAATAGGGACCCAGCTGTGGTGGCACAGTGATATTGCAACAGTGCTATGTCAGAGACCACATGGAGGATCAGGGTTCAGTTCCTGGGTCAACTTGTACATGCTAGTCATGTGTGCACATGTACTTGAGATCCTTGATGTCTAGGAAGGATAAGGAAAAGGATAGTGGCCTGAGATCCTGTTGAGAATATTTCTCTCTCTCTCTTTTTCTCTAAATTAATAAATAAATAAATCTTTTTAAAAAGATGTGCAAATTCTGGGAATCTAATGTGGGTGGTGATGGCTTAGTTGATTAATTTGATTGTGGTGATCATTATACAATGTGTGTGTGTGTGTGTATAAAACATAATGTTATACACTTTGAATACTATTTATCAAACATTAAAAACAAATATTTTTGTTTTCTTTTTGCTATAGGGCATGTATGTTCATCAGAGAGAGTCAGAGAGAGAGGGAAAGTGAGAAAGCACTCCCAGGAGGAATGGCCACACTACTGTCCTTTCTCCTCTCTTCTCCTCTTGGGACTTTGGGCATGCATGCAGACGTGCCCAGCACATTTTTCAGGTCACTGGGTCCAGGACTTGAACATCACAGTCAGCCGTATGGGATCTAGCTGCCTTAACCACCGTACCACTGGTTGACTGCCAAACATTCAAGCATTAAAAAACTTAAATAAATAAACAGAACTTGGTCTTTAAGGATTAAAAATAAAGAAGAAGAAGATCTGCTGGATTAGACAACAGATGTGGAAGCTGTTATTTGAACAGTTAAATGCAGCCCCAAGTCCTATTAACAATGGAAGAGTTAGTTTGGGACCAAAAGTAAAATAATTGTACCATTATTTTAGTGGAATTGACTTTGTTTATGTTAAAAACACTCTTTTGTGGGGCCGGCAGGTAGCATAGTGTTTAAAGGCTCTGGACTCCCACATGGTCAACCACAGTTCAAGTCCTAGATCTGGTGGCTTGCTTTCTCACTTTTCCTCTCTCTGTCTGTCTCTCTCTGGTCAAATAAAATAAATAAATAAATAAATAAACAATGATAATAAATTAAATTAAATAATTATAAAAAACACTCCATTCATTGCAGTGGTCTTATTCTGTTATACTGTAAATCTTTTACAGTAATGCTGATGAATCTTTATCAATATGTAAAAATGTACACTGTGGAGTCACAAATTTACTTTTACTATACAGTTGTGCATAGAAACTCTAGCTGATTTTCCACTACTAGTCTAAAGAGGAGAAAGAGTGAGAAGGACTTCCCACAGAAAATGGCCAGGCTGCAATCCCCTCTCTTCCATTTCTCTCTCCTTTTGACACTTTAAGCATGTACACACATGCACCCAGTGTGTTTTCAGGCTGCTTGGTCTGGGACTCAATATTTGCACTCAGACACGTGGGATCCAGCTGCCTAAACCACCATGCCACTGGCTGGCCCTGAACATATGTCTTTGATTCTGCTAGGGAAATACCTTGGAGTAGAATTGCTTAGTCATATCGTAACTATGTTTAACTTTCTGAGGAACTGCCAAACTGTTTTCCAAAGCAGCTACACTATTTTATATTTCTATCAGCAATAGATGAAAGTGCTAATTTCTCCACATCCTTGCCAATATTTGCCTTGGAGATGTGAAGTAATTAATACTACTACTTGTTTTGCAGAAGGTCCCAGTTCTGGTGGTACAAAATAAATTAGTACATTTCAATTTAAGATGATAAATGTTTGGGTTAGAAATAAGAATCATGGGGACCAGCAGTTAGCGTAATGGCTATGTCGCTGGACTCCCACGTAGTCAACCGCAGTTCACGTCCCGGACCCAGTGGCTTAAACTCACGCCGAGCACATGTGCGTGCGTGTGCAAGCCCAAGATCCCGAGAGGAGAATGGAGGAGAAGGGATTGTGGCGTGGCCATCCCCTCTGGGGGGTGATTTCTCGCTTTCTGTCTGTCTCTCTCTGTCTTTCTGGCGAGTGCACGCGCCCTATAGCAAATCCTCTCTAAAAAAAAAAAAAAAAAAAGAAATAGGAATTATGGGGGGAACAGCATATGGCATACTGATTACATTGCTGGACTCCGATGTGGTTGACCACAGTTTGTGTCCCAGATTTGGAAGCTTGAAACTCACTCCTGATGCGTGTGTGTGCATGCATGTGTGCCCAAAATCCTGAGAGAAGAGATTGCAACATGGCCATACCCCCGGGTGGTGATTTCTTGCTTTGTCTCTCTGCTTCTCTCTGTCTCTCCAGTGAGTGCATGTACCCAATAACCTCTCTTAAAAAAAAAAAAAAGAATTATGGGGACCAGCAGATGGTGTAATGGTTATGTTGGACTCCCACATGGCCGACCATAGTTTGCGTACCAGACCTGGCAGCTTGAAACTATGGGAGCATGTGCGTGTGAGCTCAAAATCCTGAGTGGAGAATGGTGGAGAAAGGATTGCAGCATGGCCATTCCCTATTGAGAGGTGATGTCTCTCTTTTTGTCTCTCTGCAGAGAGCATGTGCCTTCTCTCAAAAAAAAAAAAAAAAAAAAAAGAAAAAAGAAAGAATAAAAAAGAATTATGTGTATCTTTTATGTGTAATTTCATTTTTTTTAGTTATTTATTTACTTTTCTTCGTTACTATTATTATTTTTTAATTTGACCAGAGAAAGAGAGAAAGGGGAAGTGAGAAAGCAAGCTGCCAGGTCCAGGACTCAAATCATAGTCAGCCATGTAGGAGTCTAGCACCCTAACCACCATGCCCCTATAATTACATTTTTTACAGAACCAGCTGCCTACAAAGTTGATTGTTTTCTTTATAATTCTAGATGTCGGTTATTCTTTTTTTTTTTAGAGATTTTTTTTTCTTTATATAAGACATGTGTGCTCACCAGAGACAGAGAGACAGAGAAAAAGAAAGCAAAAAAATCACTCCTCTTGGGTGATTTGACCTGTCCTTTGCGTTCTTGGACTCCTGTCCTGGACTCCCGCATGGTCCAATGCGACCATGCGACCATGCAGGAGTCCAGCGTCTTTGAATGTCCTTGTCTTGACTCCTCTTGGAATTTTGGACGCAGACACACAGGACCCAGTGTGAATTTGAAGTGGCTGGTTTCAGGATTTGGACCACGTGGGAGTCTAGTGATGTAACCATTTCGCCATCTGCTGGTCCACTAGATGTAGGCTGTTCTGTGATAGAATATACATTTTTTTTTTGGAAGTTTTATGTTTTTGGTTTGAATATATGATCGAAAGAGACTGAAAGGACAGACCATAAGAGAGGCATGTGGGTCTGGAATTCTTCTCACTGTAACCTGAAGGAAAGTGTAAAAAGAAATTGGAGCTAGCAAGTGGTGTGTAGGTTAAGGTGGCTGGATCCAACCTGGCTGACCTTGTAGTTCAAGATCTGACCCAGCAACTTGAAAAACGTGCTGGGTGCATGTGTGCTCAAAATCCTGAGAGGAGTAGAAGAGATTATGGCGTGGCCATCCCCCTTGAATATTGATTACTACTTTTTCTCTTGCTCTTTCTTTTTCTCTGTCTCTCTGGGGTGAGTACATGTGCCTTAGAGCAAAACTAAAAAAAAAAAAAAAAAAAAAAAGGAAAAGGAATTGGACAATTAACAAGCCACAGGTGAGTCTAGTCAAGGATGGGTAAGTCACATGTTAGAAATTGTCCTTTGGGACCAGCAGGTGGCGTAATGGCTATGTTGCTGGACTCCCAGTAGTCGATCACAGTTCGAGTCCTGGACCTGGTGGCTTAAACTCACGCCGGGCACATGTGCGTGCATACCCAAAATCCCCAGAGGAGAATGGAAGAGAAGGGATTGTGGCATGGCCATCCCTGGGGGGTGATTTCTCGCTTTCTGTCTCTCTGTCTCTCCGTCTTTCTGGCGAGTGCATGCGCCCTTTAGCAAAACAAAAACAAAAACAAAAACAAAAACAAAAACAAAAACAAAACAACTCTTCAAAAAAAAAAAAAAAAAAAAAAAAAAAGAAAGAAAGAAAGAAAGAAATTGTCTTTCAACTACAATGTATTCGCTTCCGGAGCCAGGGTCTATATTATACTTGCATGGTGGAAAATAGGAGATCTTCAATGAATACAGTGCATGTTCCCACTATCGGTCATTTCCAAGGAGGAAATGAGGCCTCTAGGTAGAGAAAGCCAACATTTTCTCTGTCTGAGTTTGAGAAAAAGGCCGTAACTTGGTGAGGAAAGAAAGGTGCTGAAGGAACTCCTGACCTTCCTGGAGAAGGAAGCTGTCATTCTACAATGCTGTGGTCCACTGAGAGGAAAGGAAAATGACGACTGGGGTGATCCTCTGGGGTGAAGTATGGCTAATAGATTGTATGGCAATGACAGCTAAATTTTACTTTAAATAATCATGTTTTCCTGTATTGTACTTCCTTTTATCTTGAAGTCACAATATATTTTTTAAATACTAAAGGTTAACGTTAGCTGTAGTTTGGGATTATCAGAAGATCTTTGGCACACACCCTACAATAAAAACTCAAAAAGAGATGATCTAAATTATGAAATTGGGGACCATTTGAAGGTTCTATTTATAACCCAAAAAACTTTGACTAAGGCATATCAGGACATGTTATGTCCTTTTAGAGGGCAGAGATCTAGGGCATGCTCTTGATTTTCCAGCCTTGGCAGGGTAGGCGTGAACGTGGGGAGTGAGGCGCTTCCCCTGTTAAGCCAGTCTAGCATAGATGACGAGGTCAGCTGTAGACAGTCTTGTGCTGTTTGTGTCTTATGTATTGAACCTCATTTCCTTCCTCACTTTCCCCTCTCAGTTATACAACAACCCTGTTTCCATCTGTCTCTGGTTTTTGGTTTACCTTTTGTTTCCAGTTCTGCTCTTGTTCATTGGAGCAGCATCAGTATTTGGTCTTCTCTTTTGGACTCTTGGCCTCAAGGACTTGCTCAGTTCCAGTTTAGTAGTACTTCAAGTCTCAAAATCAAGATCTTTTTGGGATGATGAAAACTGCTCTAAAATAAGTAAATGACAGAGTCGCACAACTGTGTGAATAAACAAAAGTTACCAAAATGTACACTTTAAATGTGTAAGCTTTATGTATGTGAATATTTTAAAAAATGGTTTAAAATAGAACTACCATTTGATGCAGAATCCCATTTCTGGATATCTACCCAAAGGACAGGAGAATGCTCAGTTGGAAAAGTGCTTGCACATCAATGTTTATTGCATCATTATTTATGATTGCTAAGACATGGAACCAATCCAAATTTCCACAAACAGATGAATAGATTGAAAAAGTGTGGCACATATACTCTATGAAACATTATTCATCCATAAAAAAAAACAAGACCCTGACATTTGATAGAAAGTGGTTGAATATGAAAGATTTATTGCTGAGTGAAGCAAACCAGGCTACGAAAGAAAAATATTGTATATATCCACTTAATATATATCAGCTATCTGCACTATATGGTAGTGATTGAAATATTGGAGGGCATAAAAGCAGTGAAAATAGTGGGACCAGCAGTTAGCGTAATGGCTATGTCACTGGACTCCCATGTAGTCGACCACGGTTCGAGTCCCAGACCCAGCGGCTTAAACTCACGTCAGGTGTGTGTGCATGCATGCCCAAGATCCCGAGGAGAATGGAGGAGAAGGGATTGCGGTGTGGCCATGCCCCTGGGGGGTGATTTCTCACTTTCTGTCTCTCTCTGTCTTTCTGGCGACCGCACACACCGTGTAGCAAAAACCTCTCCAAAAAAAAAAAGCAGTGAAAATAGTTATGGACGCTGAAGACAGTGTGGAATGGCACAAGAGTGGGGGAGAAGGGAAGAATATAGAGAAGAAAAGATAGCAAGGGGAACAAACAGAAAGGCATAACATTTGTGGGACACAGAAATGGCTTTTTACCTGTTAATAACATGTATAGTATTCTCTACTGGACTGGTCTGAGCAGTATTTCATGTTAGGTAAATTCTCTTTACAAGTCAAATGATGTATAGTGAGTGAATGTTTAAAAAAATAATGAGAACAAAACAATAATAATAATAATCTGAAAAAGAGAAAAGCTATTTGATGAGGATGATGTAGATAGCAATGTCCTAGTCTTTTTTTTTCCAAAGAATTATTTTATTTAACTTTATTATTTATTTATTTCAACTTGACCAGAGAGAGAGAGAGAATGTGAGAAATCATGCCACCAGGTCCAGAACTCGAAACATGCCAGCCATGTGGGAGTCCAGCACTTCCAACCACCATGCCACCTGCTGGCCCCAGTAATGTCTTTGTCTTGACTGATAGGCATGGTAATCATGCTGGAAAAAGAAACATTATACACTGTAAAGATATATGTGATTAAGTGTAATATAAAAAAATTTAAAAAAAGATATATAAATATTGCTGTTAAAAAATCCAGCTCAGGATCAGCAGATGGCGTAATGGTTACAATGCCAGATTCCCATGTAGATGACTGCATTTTGAGTTCTAACCAGCATCTTAAAACTCACACCAGGCATGTGTGCGTGCATGTATGCCCGAAATCTCAAGAGGAGAATAGAGGAGAAGGGATTGTGGCATGGCCATCCCCCTAAAGGTGATATCTCGCTTTCTGTCTGTTTCTCTCTGTCTCTCCATCGACTGCATGTGCCTTATGGCAAAAATCTCTCTTAAAAAAAAAAAAAAATCCAGCTCAGTGGGCCAGCAGGTGGCATGGAGGTTAAGGCTCAGGTGACTCGGCAGTTTGAAAATCATGCTAGGCACATGTGCATGTGTGCCCAAAATCCCAAGAGGAGAATGGAAGAGAAGGAACTGTGGCATGGCCATCCCCCCTGGGGGTGATTTCTCACTTTCCCTCTCTCTCTATCTCTATCTTTCCAGCAAGTGGGTGCTATCCTATGGCAAAAGCCAAAAAAAAAAAAAAAAAAAAAAAAAAAAAATCAAGCTCAGGGAGCCAGTGATGGCACATGAGCAAAAGATACAGAGTACAGAGACAGAAAGACCAGTACCCTTACCAGGGTCCTCAGCCTCAGCCTCAGCCAGTCTCAGATAATGTGCACACCAGTGTGTTCAAAGAGATTCTTGGATGCAAACCTGGATTCTTCCCATGTGGGTCAGCCTCGCAGAACATTGTGTTACTGCCATGCCACTGTGCAGACACGAAACAATGATCTTTTATTGTACTCATGAACCTGCTGAGTAGTTCCAGTTTGAGTTAGGGACAGCTGATTCTGGGTTGTGACTGGCTGGAATGCAGGGTCTAGCTGTTCCTGAATGGATGTACTCATATGCCTGGTGGCAGCCTGGTTGTCAGCTGGGGTGATGGAAATGACGGGGTTGTGCGTCACTCACCCTGTAGCAGGCTAGCCCAGGCTTATTCATGTGGCTAGGAGATTACAAGATCATTCCAAGCCTCAACATGCAAGTGTTTTTCAAGTATCTGCTTACACATATATCCTAAATGTCTCATTAGCCAAAGCAAATCCTGTGGTCAACCCACATTCAACGGGTGGAGAAAGACCCCTTCCAATACTTCCTCATGGGAGAAAAAGAGTAAGTGCCATGTTTGTGACCTACCATAGAGGGAGAGGTAATGATGGTTAAAATTTTTTTTCATTTTTTTTTTAAGAGAGATTTTTGCTATAGGGCTCATGTGCTCACTAGAGATAGAGAGAGAGAGAGAGAGAGAGAGAGAGAGAGATACAGAAAATAAGAAATCATCCTTCAGGAGGGATGGCCATGCCTCAATCCCTTCTTCTCCAGTCTCTTCTAGGGATTTTGGGCACACACATGCACACATCTGTCATGAGTTTCAAGCCACTTGCTCCAGGCCTCAAAAAGCCTGGACCAAGTGGGAGTCCAGCAACGTAACATTACACCATCTGCTGGTCCTGAGACTGCCATTTTAGTGGGGGAAGAAGAGGCAAAAACAATGTGGAATCCAGATCTTTGACTAGTCCTCTTTGTAGTTACATGTGATGCATTTCTTAATGCATAAAAGTGAGTATGGAAGAAAGGGGACCCAAAAGAGCAACTGGGGTAAAAATCGGTTATACATACACAAAAAAAAGGGAGTGACACACTAGATTTTTACATTTCGTATACAAAATAAACCACAGTTCCCAAAGGAGAGTGGCTTGCATCTTCAATAAATTGGAAAGTTGGGTTAAGTAAATATGTTTGCTTTCTTTTTGAAAGTTGTGAGTGGTTCATGTACATGTGGATAATACTGGCAGAGTTTTAACTTTAGCTTTATATCCTAACTGAGTTAGTAGTGGCTGTATAGTCAACTTCCTCAATTGGGCTGATGCCAAGGTTTCTGCTTTTTTTTTTCGGAGAGGTTTTTGCTATAGGGCACGTGTGCTCACCAGAAAGACAGAGAGAGACAGAGAGATAGAAAGCGAGAAATCACCCTCCCCCCCCAGGGGGGATGGCCACACCACAATCTCTTCTCCATTCTCCTCTCGGGATTCTGGACAGGCACGCACACACGCCTGGCATGAGTTTAAGTCATCCGCACCAGGACTCCAACCGCTGTCAACTACATGGGAGTCCAGCAACATAGCCATTAAGCTAACTGCTGGTCCCAGTTTCTGCTTTTTCACTTACAAGGTTGTACATGTTTTTAGTAAAGATTTAGGAGTATCATGTAATTTCTAAACAAAGTACACATTTTCATATAGCACTGGACATTTTTTAAGGAAAGCTTTTTTTTTTTTAAGAATTATTTTATTTTATTTTAACTTTATTTATTTATTTTAATTTGACCAGAGAGAGAGAGAGAGAGAGAGAGAGAGAGAGAGAAAGAGAAAGCAAGCTGCCAGGTCCGGGACTCGAACCATGGTTGGCCATGTGGGAATCCAGCGCCCTTAACCACCATGCCACCTGCCGGCCCCTAGACATTTTTTTAAAGAAGTGCCATGGGGGAGTTGGCAGCTGATGTGGTGGTTAAAGATGCTGGACTCTCACTTGGCTGAACATGGTTCAAGTCTCAGACCTGACAGCTTGCTTTCTCACTTTCCCTCTTTCTCTGGTCAAATTAAAAACAAGTAATAATAATAAATAAATAGAGTTAAATAAAAGAATTCTTAAGAAAAAGAAACGCCATAGGAATTCTTTGGTAAATTTAATTTAATGAAACATCTTTATCAAACAGAGTAAAAGCAGTAAGAAAATTTAAACCTAATATATCCAGCAAAAAGCATAAAAATATCTTTACCAATAATCGCAATAACAATAAACATTTACTGACCACTCTGGTGAACAGAAGTACAAAAACTGACTGCAGAACTGGAAGCATAGGCCGGCAGGCGGTATAGTGGTTAAGGTGCTGGACTTCCTTCCACATGGCTGACTGTGGTTTCAGTCCTGGACTCAGCAGCTTGACCATCACAGCGGACGCGCGTGTGTGTGTGTGTGCCCAAAATCCCAAGAGGAGAATGGAGAAGAAGGGACTGTGGCTTGGCCATCCCCTAGGGAGGTGATTTCTCACTTTCTCTGTCTCTTTCTAGCAAGTGCACATGCTCTATGGCAAAAATCCTAAAAAAAAAAAAAAAGAAGAGACTGGATGCACAAGCTCAGCCATTACTGTAGACATCAGCTTACCCTGCACAGGTATCCATCCATCCAGGTTCCTGCTGAAGTCCCTGGCCTGAAGGGCCGTGTAGCAACTATACCTCTTAAAGGAAGAGCATCTGTTTGAGATTTTGAGAGGGTGTCGCTTGGGTTGCCCAGGTACCAATATCTGCCCAATATCTTTTGTGTCACAAAATAAACAGTAAAAGATCAAACAACACAGAATATTTCTACTTTCAGCTGAGATGAAGTAATGGGGACCAGACTATTCCTCTTGCCTATTTTGAATCAACAAAAACGTTACACAAAATATATGTGCAAAAATTATTTTCAGGACATTGGATATCAGGTCCTGAGAGAGGAAACAAGCAATCGTGAACCCTATGATTGCCTCATTTACCAGGGCAGCACAGGAAGGAGCTCCCCAGGTAGAACTCAGTGGTCTCCCAGAGTTAAGAAGGATCTGGGAGTCTGGGGAAGCCAGTGAGAAAGCAAGCTGCCAGGTCGGAGACTCAAAGCACCGTCAGCCATGTGGGAGTCCAGTGTCTTTAACCACCACGCCACCTGTTGGCCACCCTTCTTGGATTATTCTAAATACACACTATTCCTTTAAAGGAGCTGTAAGCTCAAAGGCCACAAAGGGCCATTCAGGCACTATAAATGATTTAAATGAGCCAAGTGCTAATAATAGGTTGGTGTGGCTACTTGGCAGATGAGGCCACATGGGAGACCCAGGTGATTCCTAGCTGACCCTGAAAGCTGGGCAAGGTGGTAAGTGACTGCGGTTCTGTATTAGTGTGCTTTGATTCATTGTTGTTTACTTGTTTGTTTTAAGATTTTGCCATAAGGTGCATACAGTTGCCAGAGAAATATATATAGAGAGAGAGACAATGAAAGGGAAAGTGAGAAATTACTCCCATGGGGGATAGCCACACCACAATCTTTTCTCCTTCATTCTCTTCCTGGGATTTTGGGCATACACATACATGTGCCAAATATGGTTTTCAAGCCACCAGGTCCAGGACTCAAACAGCAGCTGGCCACATGGGAATCCAGTGCCTTAACCACCATGCCACCTGTCAGCCCCTTGTTTATATGCTTTTGTTTAATACTAGAGAGATACAGCCTACGGGAAAGTAACATGGTGAGATTTGGGTTGGGTAAGGGGTATGTATTCTTTCATAAAGTAGGAGAAATACTATAATGAACATAGGCTCATTCTCAGGCAGATCAATTGTAAAAGAGTTTCCTGAGGATCTAGGAATCGATTTTTTTTTTTTTTTTTTTTTTTGGAGAGGTTTTCGCTATAGGGCACATGCGCTCGCCAGACAGGCAGAGAGAGAGAGACAGAAAGCGAGAAATCACCCCCCAGGGGGGATGGTCACGCCGCAATCCCTTCTACTCCATTCTCCTCTCGGGATCTTGGGCATGCACGCACACGCGCCCGGCGTGAGTTTTAAGCCACTGGGTCCGGGACGCGAACCACGATCGACTACATGGGAGTCCAGCGACATAGCCATTATGCTGTTGGTTCCCTAGGAATGGATTTCTCAAAAACATCATTGGATGATGTAAGGAAGTTTCATGCATGTCCAGGGATAGCAGTATCCCAGCATGGCAATGACTACCTTTTATTATGTCCACAGGAGCAAGTTTTCTTTCTTGAACAAAGTTTTCGGCTGTCTGAACTCTTCTAATGTATTTTCCATCTCCCTCACTTTCATGAAGATTGACTTTCCCTTAATAATAGGCCTTTGAACTCTCTCCAGAGGAGGGCTGCTTTCTGTTGTTCTCCCACTGTCTTAGTCCAGGAGATGAAACATCGCTCAGCTGACACTTATTCTTGCGTCTCTGCCTGAGGTCCTGCAAGGCGCAATTCAAAGGTCTCTCATGCTTTGGATCTTAACTCAAGTATCATTCATCAGGGAAAACTTCCATAACCTCTCAGTGGTTAGGCTCCTTTATTATACCCTATATAATTGTGTGTGTGTGTGTGTTTCAGAACATTTATTTAATTTATAATTATATATCATTAGGAAGATTATGAGATTACTTTCTTTCTCCTTAAGACAGTAAATAGAGGCAGTTTGTTTTTTACTTACTATGATTTCCAGCATCTGTGGAGTGCCTGAAAATAGTTTGTACTCTATAAATATTGTAGAATTGATGAATGGTATCCTCTGGGACTCCTGAAGACTTGAATTTTAAAGTTCCTCAGTTGGACTCTGATAATAAGCTAGATTTGGGGACCACTGCTATAACTACATTGTATGTGATAGAGGGTCCTGTTAATATCCTGGGCTGAATCAACAGGTGGAAATATGATAGAAGAAAAGCTAGCTTCCATTAAGTGTGGTGGTTGCCAAAGTTCTTAGTAGGTAGATATACAGATAAATTCTATAATAGTTGGTTTGAGTGGAAAATTATTTATTTTAAGGACATTGGGTGGCATACAGAATGACCAGGAAGACTGGATAACCAGGTTTATAATTATGCCATCAGAAACGCATTCAAAATCATATTGCAGAACTGGTTCAGTAAGGTCACTGCAGCTACTACCCTCATTGCTAGATGCTTCAGCTTGTTCTGCAGACTGATCAAAGAAAGGAACTTTTTCTGCAGTTACAGTTACTACTACAGAGAGAGTTCTAGGCAATGTTTGCTGTTGGGCAGAGTTGGGGGGTGATGTCTGATCATTTGAGCTTAAGTCATGTCTCTATACTTCAGCTGCAAGGGACAACATAGTTTCAAGGGAAAATTGAATTCTGACTTACCAAAAATCACAAGGTGAGGGAATTTTACAAACATAGTGAAAAATTTTAGATCTCGGGCCACTAGAAAGAATGGTAAATGTCGACTACAAATGCCATGGATTGTGTTAGTTGTTTATTTCTACCTGTCCCCACAGTCCTTTGTTTACATTGTACTTAACACATTCCATCCAGTGTAGTGTTAATTATTTATGTCTTACTTCCCAACTTGGAAAGGATTGCATTACATTTACCTTTGCATTCTTTTAGTAGCCAGTGAAGAAAGTGCCTAGGTTATAGTCAGATGGCAACAGGTTTGGGGTAGTTTTTACATTATTGAGAGGTGCTGTAAATGACTGTAAATCGAATTGAATTAAATTTGTCACGGGAGAGGAGTGCTATTTGAAATCTGATCTGACAATTTTTGAATCTAGAGTTTTTACGTAATGTATATAGTAAATCAGTTCCTGATACTATCAGTTGTACAATTTTTGAATGTTGAAGATTAAGCAGTTTTAGTGAGTGTCTGCAGGGAGCAGCCAGATCTAGCAGGAATGGCTACAGTATATAAAGTAGGAAGATATAGGGAGTAAGCAAAAGCTCTGATGAAGATATAACCTGCTGCTGCACTGCAGGACAGCACAGGTCAGAAAAGCTGAGCATCAGCTAGAGAAAGTCAGAAGCTTGTTTAGACCCGTGAGATGCAAGACGCTCTACAGTAGCAGGCAAGAATAGAAAACTCTGGCTTTACCTGCCCTATAAAACAATGAGCACAGAATGACCTGAGGCCGTGGTGTTCTCCAAGCAGAGATGCCAAAGAATGAGCACATAAGGTTGGTGTTCTCCACGCAGAGATGCCAGGACTGCCAGATTCCCGCTTCTTTCTCTCTATCCTTTCTCAAATTCTTCCACCCGCTTCTCCTCGGGGTTCCAGGTCTTTTCACCCCAGACTGCGGCAAACGTTCCTAAAACTATTCCCTCTCAGACATGTTCATTTCACTGGTTGTAAGTGATAGAATCATGGCAGTAAACACTAGAACAACTATTTACACTGTCACTTTCTAATGCTTTCACTTTTAATCACATCTATTATTTTTAGGATGAAGAGAATGGGTCAGTTTTTCATTCCACTTTTTAATGTTTAACTTCAGCTTGATAAAATTTTTAAATGTGTGTACCAAGTGAAAAATGAGGGTGCTGAAGGTTAATGCTTTAATGCTTTTAATAACTGTTAGTGCCACTTCTGCATCTTGTCAAAATGAAACAAGTTAATTCTGACAGGACCCAGAAGAACTGTTAACCAAGAATTACTTGATTTAGTTAAAAAAATAAAAACAGGAAAGTACAAACATCTTCCTCCATAGAAAATTTTAAAAACACCTATTCTTATTCTGGCATTAATACACTAATCAAAAGTTACCAAATAGTCATCAATACTAAATTAAAAATATGAATGATTATTTTTCTTTCAGTTACAACCTGAGCTGATATATCAGTGCCCATTACACAAAACAGACTGACAATGCCAAAACCGTCTTCACAAGTCATGTGCATTTCATAATATTATGTCAAACATTGACTAGGGAAAAGGGGTACAATGAAAAATGTCTTACAGTATTTAATTCTACATTTTAAAGTATGTTTATACAAAATACCTGATGATTAAAATCAATCATGAAATTTCCAGATAAAGTGTCAAGATTATAATTAGTAAAATCCCAAATTTTCCTTAATACTGTTCAGTTCTTTAATTCTTGAAAAGTGATTGACTTGTCTATTTTTAAACCACGTGTTTTTGTTTTTCCCAAAATAAGGACCTTTAAAAATGCTCTCATATGTCTTGGAAAATGCAATTTCCCCCCCAGAGGCTTTTGAAAAAATAATGTGCAGTATTATTTTTCAAATTCTCCAAGTAGAAAAATTTTAAGTACATTACTTTAAATTATTTTTGTCTTCTTGAAGTTAAGATTGTCATGAGTTTTAATTTTCACTGGTACTTTTATTATTATTATTTTTAAAATATAAAATGTTCCATAAAAGATGACTGGAGAAACTTCATAAAATATTATTATTATTACTTTTAGTTTTAGTTTGCTATAGGGTATGCACGCTCACCAGAGAGAGCGACAGAGAGGGAAAGTGAAAAATCCCCCCCCCCCCCCCCCCCCCCCCCCCCGGGTGATGGCCACCCTGCAATCCCTTCTCCATTTTCCTCTTAGGATTCTGGGCAAAATACATGCATGTCCAGTGTATTTTTCAAGCCACTAGGTCCAGGGCTTGAACAATGCAGTCGGCTACGTGGGATTTAGTCATCTTAACCACTATGCCATGGGGTGGGCCTAAAATATTATTTAATGCTAATTAGAATCTATAGATTTTTATAGTTGTTTCTTTATAAACCAGTGCTAATCAATAAAATTTAGAAAATATATTAAAGTTATAAATAGAGAGAAATGTCCCTGTCACTTCCTACATATTTCTGTATCCTGAAAAGTCTATACTATGTTAATGTTCTATAAACAATATAAAAATGATGAGGAAAAAGTATCAACTTTGGGTTTAACAAGTGTTTATTGAGTATCGCTTATTAAATGCAGTCACTGTATTAAGTACCAGGGAAATAAAAATTAAAATGGTTTCTGCTTGTAAGGTACACATAATAAATGAAAAACAACAACAAAATAACTACAATATATACTAATCGGTTAGATAAATATGAATGAAAAAAATTACAGCCTAGTGAGATAAAGCACCAATGGGTGTATAAACAGACTGTCAACCACAGTGCTCAATTTTCCTCCTATAAAATGAGGGTAAATCTTGAAGTGAAAACAGAAGGTGTAAGATACTGAGCTCCCTACATGAGTATTCTGACGTTCTTGAACACTAGCAGCAACTTGGTTAACAGAGCCGCACTCATTCTTCACCATTTTTTCTTTTATTCATTCATGGCGGAGATATTTATTGAGCACCTACTATGAGTCAGGTCATGTGATAGACCCTGGGAACATAATAATAAAGAAGATAGTTACAGACCAAGGGTCTAGTGGAATAATAATGAAAAAAACATGGAACTGGCAGGTGGTGTGGTGATTAAGGTGCTGGACTCCCACATGGCTGAAGTCCTGGACTGGCAGCTTCTTTTCTCATTCTCTTTTTTTTCTGTTTCTCTGGTCAAATTGAAAAAACAATAATAATAGGGAACCAGCAGTTAGTGTAATGGCTATGTCGCTGGACTCCCACGTAGTCAACCGCGGTTCACGTCCTGGACCCAGTGGCTTAAAACTCATGCAGGGCGTGTATGCGTGTGTGCCCAAGATCCCGAGAGGAGAATGGAGGAGAAGGGATTGTGGCGTGACCATCCCCCCCTGGGGGTGATTTCTCGCTTTCTGTCTCTATGTCTCTCTCTGTCTGTCTGGAGAGCGCACGTGCCCTATAGCGAAAATTTCTCCCCCAAAAAGAGAGAAAAAACAATAATAATAAATAAAATAAAATAAATAATTGTTTTTGAAAAATGGAAAAAGAGATCATGAATTGGCTTACCAATCACAGCCTGAAGCCTTTTCTTGCTCTGTAGCTACAGATTGAACCCTTCAATCAGTATGGTGCAATTGTGAAAAGCAGCTCGAAGAACATACTCAGTTGGTGATCAGTCACTAGTATCAAATGTTTATAAAGCTCGTGTCTCGTTATTATTCCCTATATTCTGAATTAGCACTCGAGTTTTTTGCCTTATCTTTCTAAATCCATAATAATTTTTTGAGAGGTTTTTGCTATAGGGAGCGTGCGCTTGCCAGAACGACAGTGAGACAGAGACAGAAAGCGAGGGATGCCCATGTCACAGGAGGGATGCCCATGCCACAATCCCTTCTTCGCCATTCTCCTTTCTGGATCTTGGGGATGCACGTACGCGCGCCCAGCGTGAGTTTAAGCCACCGGGTCCAGGACTCGAATCGCGGTCGACTACATGGGAATCCAGCAACATAGCCATTACACCAACTGCTGGTGCCTAAATCAATAATGTTTGAACTCTACAAAATATGAAACCTTGGGGAGAAATTATTACAGCCATGAATCATATTTTCCTGTAGTCATTTAAAATTATGTGTAATTTTTCTTAAATTCCTGTGAAGGCTTTTACAGTTGGATATTTAAGTCTATTTTGTTTTGGGGTGCACAAATTGGTAATTTTGTGTCCTTTCATAAGAACTATACCTTGGGACCAGCAGATGGTGTAATGGTTATGTTGCTAGATTCCCACATAGTTGACCGAGGTCCGAGTCCTGGACCTGGGGGCTTGAAACTCATGTTGGGTACGTGTGCGTGCATGCCCAAAATCCCAAGAGGAGAATGGAGGAGAAGAAATTGAGGTGTGGCCATCCCCCTGGGTGTGTGTTGGGGGGTGATTTCTCACTCTCTGTCTCTCTGTCTCTCTGGTGAGAGCATGTGCCCTGTAGCAAAAATATCTAAAAAAAAAAGCAAAAAAGCAAAAAAACAAACCCCAAAGCCCCCTGTATCTTAAATTAAGAAATATTGGGTTGTCAGAAAAGCCATGACATATATTTTCTATGCAAAAATGCATCTTGACTTTTCCAACCCAATACATATTAACTGTCTCTCATATTCTTGTTAACTAAGTGAACTAAAAATTATAGAAAATAGTATTTCTAAGGGTGGATTGATTAAAGAGGAATTAGATTTCTATAATTTACAGACATAAATAAGCAACTGAAAACTCAACTTTTCACATCAGTGGATAAAATATATTTTTAGTATAATTGCTCTTGTATAAAATAATTCAGATCTAGAACAACTGTGCCAAGATAAATGTTGTGAGTCTCCACGGTTCTTTTACAATAAATAAACAACAACAATATAACTAAAATACTCCTGTAATTAGGGGCAGTAGATTTTAAAGGGCTATTACTTTGGCCAGATCCTATTCTATGTTTAAATTTTGTTTGACGAGCATTTTATAAATGATTAGAAGAGGTGGTTTCTGTTTCATTAATGAGGCTGATAGTGGTTAATTATTAAAGTGGAGTGAACAGTTCAAAACTGGATCAAGAATGAAAAGCCAATTATAGAGAAATCCAGCTACATTAAATATGATTTCCTTTTATTATTAAGATCCTCAAATATATTTAAAAACATTTGAGGAAAAAAACAACTAAACCACGTATCTTGTAACTGCAGTTCTTGCTGTTTTGTTTAGGATTTAAAGTCACAACTAGTTTAGTTTTCAAATTCAGTGAAATGGTTCTAAACATGAAATGAAATTCACTTGAACTAGGCGTAGAGTGAAAAATCAGTATATTTTAAGAGACATCCTTTGCTTTCTTTCCTTTCTTTTTTCTTTTCTTTTTTCCTTCCTTTCTTTCTTTCTTTTCTTAAATTTTGCAAGAGGACATGGTTGCTTGCAGAAGAGAGGCAGAGAGGGAGAGAGGGAAGAAAAGTGAGAGAGCATCCCCTCACCCCATGAAGAATGGTCATGCCATAATCCTTTCTCCATCATTATTTCTTCGTTTTTGATTTTGGACATGCACATACATACTCCCAGCATATTTCTCAAGCCTCTGGGTCCAGGACTTGAACTGCATAGCTGGCCATGTGGAATCCATCTGCCTTAACCACCATGCCACTGGCTGACCAGAGACATTCTTTCTGGTTGCTTAACGTAAACTCTTACTGTAGAGCCTGGCTTAAAAAAAGTTCAGATGACATTCCTGTAACATTAAATTAATCATTTAAAAACAAACAATTCAGGGACCAGCAGTTAGCGTAATGGCTATGTCGCTAGATTCCCATGTAGTTGACTGTGGTTCGAGTGTCAGACCCAGTGGCTTAAAACTCACAGTGGGCGTGTGTGTGTGCGTGCCCAAGATCCCGAGAGGAGAATGGAGGAGAAGGGATTGCGGTGTGGCTATCTCCCCCGGGGGGTGATTTCTCGCTTTCTGTCTCTCTCTGTCTCTGTCTGTCTGGAGAGCGCATGCACCCTATAGCAAAAACCTCTCCAAACAAACAAACAAACAAACAAACAATTCAGTGGTTCAGTGGTGCTTAGTACATTCACAGTGTTATGCAATTACCACCTCTATCTAGTTCCAAAACATTTTCAAATTTTGTTTACCTAGAATCTGATCCAGGATGCTAACTACATGGTTTGTCATTGGGATCTGGCTGCCATAACCACCATGCCATGGAGCTGACTCAACATGTTTCTTTTTTCTTTTTTTTTTTTTTTTTTTTTGAGTTTTTGCTATAGGGTGTGTGCGCTCGCCAGAAAGACAGAGAGAGACAGAGAGACAGAAAGCAAGAAATCACCCCCTGGGAGGATGACCATGCCACAATCCCTTCTCCATTCTCCTCTCGAGATCATGTGCACGCAAGCACATGCACCCAGCGTGAGTTTAAGCCACCGGGTCCGATACTCGAACTGCGGTCGACTAGATGGGAGTCCAGCAACATAGACATTACACTAACTGCTGGTACCTCAACATAATGTTTTTGAGATTCATCGGCATTGTAGCATGTATCAGTACTTTTTTATGGCTAAATAATATTCCATTGTATGTGTACATATATGATAATTTGTTTATTTGTTCATATGTTGATGGAACTTAGTACTGTTCCCACCTTTGGCTAAGGTGAATAGTACTGCTATGAACATGTATTTGTTTGAGTAACTGGTTTCAATCCTTTTGGTTAGGTACCTAGAAGCAAAACTGATTGGTCATATGGTAATTCTATGTTTAACTTTTTTTTTTAAAGAGATTTTTGCTATAGGGTATGTATACTTGCTGGAAAGGCAGAGAGACATAAAGTGAGAAATCAACCCTCAGGGGGATGGCCATGCAGCAATCCTTTCTCCCCCCAATCTACTGTTGGGATTTTGGACACACACACACACACACACACACACATACACACGTGTGTGTGTGCCCAGTGTTAGTTTTAAGCTGCCTGGTCAAGGACTCGTACCATGGTCAACTATGTGGGTGTCCAGTAATGTAACTATTATGCCATCTGCTGGTCCCAAAGTTTAACATTTTTAGGAACCACCAGACTGTTTTCCACCACACTAAACCATTCTATGTTACCACCAGAAATGTACAAAGCTTTTAATGTCTCCCCATGCTTACCAATACTTGCTTGTTTCCTCTCTCAGGACCTGATATCCAATGTCCTGAAAATAATTTTTGCACATATACTTTGTGTAACGTTTTTGTTGGTTCAAAATAGGCAAGAGGAATAGTCTGGTCCCCATTACTTCATCTCAGCTGAAAGTAGAAATATTCTGTGTTGTTTGATCTTTTACTGTTCATTTTGTGACACAAAAGATATTTGGCAGATATTGGTACCTGGGCAACCCAAGCGACACCCTCTCAAAATCTCAGACAGATGCTCTTCCTTTAAGAGGTATAGTTGCTACACGGCCCTTCAGGCCAGGGACTTCAGCAGGAACCTGGATGGATGGATACCTGTGCAGGGTAAGCTGATGTCTACAGTAATGGCTGAGCTTGTGCATCTAGTCTCTCTCTCTCTCTCTCTCTCTCTCTCTCTCTCTCTCTCTCTCTCTCTCTTTTTAGGATTTTTGCCATAGAGCATGTGCACTTGCTAGAAAGAGACACAGAGAGAAAGTGAGAAATCACCTCCCTGGGGGATGGCCAAGCCACAATCCCTTCTTCTCCATTCTCCTTTGTGATTTGGGTGTGCCTGGTATGAGTTTTAAACTGCTGGGTCTGGGGCTTGAACTCCAGTTGACCATGTGGAAGTACAGCACTGTAACCACTATGCCACCTGCTTTGTTTTCTTTTTTAAAAAATATTTTATTATATCCATTCCAGCAGCTGTGAAGTTAATCTTCATTAATTTTTTTTTTTTTTTTAATTTCCAGAGGATTTGTGTACTTGACAGAGAGAGAGGAACAGAGAGAGAGAAAGCAACCCCCAATGGGGCATGGTCATGCTGTGCTTTCTTCTCCATTTCTCCATTCTGCTGGGGTTTGGGGCACACATACACATACGTCTGCTATGCTTTTCAAACTCTTGGGGCCAGATTTGAACTTTGGTCAATCATGTGGGATCCAGCTCTTAACACCTAGGTTACAGAGCTGGCCCATTCTCATCATTTTGATCTGCATTTTCCTGGTGGCTAATGATGTTGAGCATCTTTTCACATCTTTTAGGGGCCATTTGTATATCTACTTTGGAGAGATGTCCATTTAAGTCTTTTAAAAATTTGGATTGTTTGTCTTATTGTTGTTGAGTTGTGAAAGTTCTTCATAAATTCTGAGTATTAGACACATATATTACTTTTATATACATATATACTATTAGACACTTATATACAAATATATTATTTGTAAACATTTTATACCATTCAATAGATTGGGCTTTCACTTTCCTGGTAATATTTTTTTCG
This sequence comes from Tupaia tana, assembly GCA_026018925.1. Classification (NCBI taxonomy): domain Eukaryota; kingdom Metazoa; phylum Chordata; class Mammalia; order Scandentia; family Tupaiidae; genus Tupaia; species Tupaia tana. The sequence continues at coordinate 82,841,354 of JAKSZU010000004.1, forward strand.
ATGCATAATTAGGTTTTAAATTTTAATGAGTTCCAATTGGTCTATATTATCCTTTGTTACCCACACTTAAAATTTTTTTAATTTGATTTCATTTGTTTTTATTATTATTATTGTTATTATTTTTAATTTGACCAGAGAGAGACACAGAGAGAGAGAGAGGGAAAGTGAGAAAGCAAGTCACTAGGTCCAGGACTCAAACTGCAGTTGGTCATGTGGGAGTCCAGTACCTTAACCACCAAGCCACCTGCGGTTGTTACTCATGCCTTTAATCAAATCTAAGAAACTACTCCCTAATCCAAGATTATGAAGATTTACTCCTATGTTTTCTTCTTCTTTTTTTTTTTTTTTAGTTCCCAAGTTTTATTCAAGAACTCATACAAAATGTTCCAGATAAATGAGTTTTAATCCTCATCTTCCTCCTCTTCTTTATCCTGTTTAATCTGGAAGTAACATAATTCGTAACCCTCTTTGCTGTCAGCAACTACATGCAACCAATCACGCAGATTATTCTTCTTCAAATATTTTTTGTGAGATATTTAAAATACCTTTTGGAAAAAGGGACCTCAGAAGTTATGGTGATCTTGCTCTTGCTCCTTTCAACTTTAGAGCCTGGAAAGAGAAATCATCATTCCTAGCTTCCTTTGCTGTTAGGTGACCAGTGGCATAGTTTTGACCAATATGGTATAGATGGATGTTTTTCAAAGTATTTAGTGAATAACATCTCACTAAAAAAAAGTCTTTGTGGGCTGGTACAGTAGCCCAGTGGCTAAGGGAGGCATTTTTTGGTTATTGTTGTTGTTGTTAAGAGGCTTTTGCCTTAGGGTGTGTGCGCTTGTAGAGGTGGAGGAGAGACAGAGACAGTGAGAGGGAAAGTGAGAAATCACCCCCTGGGGAGATGGCCATGCTGTAATCCCTTCACCTCCGTTCTCCTCCTGGGATCTTGGGCACACATGTGCATACACCTCCGGCATGAGTTTTAAGGTACCGGTTCAGCACTTGAACCAAATGGCGGTAGGGCATTTGGGAGTCCAGCGACATAACTGCGATGCCATCTGCTAGCCCCAATGGAGTTACTAATACTTTTTTTTTTTTTTTTTTTTTTTTTTTTGTAGAGGGCACATGGACTTGCCGGAGACTGAGAGACAGAGAGAGAGAGAAGAGGAGAAAGCATCCATCTCCCATGCAGAACAATCATGCCTCCACTTCTCTCTCCTTTCTGAATTTTGGTCATGCACACACATGTGCCCAACATGTTCTCAAGCTACTGGGTTGGTTCTCGAAATGTCGGCCATGTAGGATCTGGTTGCCCTAATCCCCAGCCTAGGGAGTTACTTCTGTTAAGGCATAATTCGGATACTGTTTTTGGAATATTTTAGAATACAAATGATTGTAATAATGTGATTAGTTTTTATTGGTTCACTCATTGACATTCATAGATATAGAATATATTACCAAAAAAACATTAACTCCACGTGATAAGATTTGCAGATTTTAAAAAAAGAATTTAATTTTACTTATCATATATTATTTTATTTTATTTTATTTTTTGCTACAGAACATGTGAGAGAGAGAGAGAGAGAGAGAGAGAGAGAGAGAGAGAGAGAGAGAAAGCTGCTAGGTCCAGGACTCAAACCATGGTCAGCCATGTGGGAGTCCAGTGCCTTAACCACCATGCCACCTGCTGGCCTGAGGTTTTCGGATTTTATTATCCATTCTGCCCTGTAGTAGATGCAAAATTTGGCAGGAATATAGTAGTTGCAAAGTCAGAAACTGTATGTGGACTAAATCAGATGCCAAGAAAGATAGAGGTACATGCTGAAGTCACGCATTGTTAACATGAAGGTGTAACGGGGCAGGATTGAGACCAATGAAAGAGATGAATTAACAGGTCAGAGGAGAATCACTTTAGTGGTGGAAACTGTAACCTTGCCTTGGTAGAAATGCCTTAAATGGATGGGATTATGAACCTAGTATACAACAGACTTTGTTAAATGACATTCTAAAATAAATCATAGAGAGGAGACCAGAAGATGGCTTAATGGTTCATTGTTGGACTCCCACATAGTTGACCGCAGTTTGAGTTCCAGCCTGGGAACTCAAATCGAAATTTGGTAGCTTGAAACTCATGTGCATGTGTGCGAGTGCCCAAGGTCCTGAGAGGAGAATGGAGGAGAAGGAATTGCAGCATAGAAAAGGGATTGCAGCGTGCTGTCTCTCTGGCAAGTGGATGCATTCTATAGCAAAAATATCTTTAAAAATAAAAAAGCATAGAGAGATATTTATATATCCTGTTCAATTGCTTGGTTTTTCATTGAGTTTCATCTCTGCTACTAATTAGCTATAAGCACTTGAAGAAATAATATCCATTTGTGTTGCAGTTATTCTTAGCCAAAAAGAAAAAAAAATAGAGGACTGAATTAGTTAATTTGCACACATCTAACAATATATCAGTCTGTCAACTATTGTTCATATTTGTAATGTTTTAAGAACTTTTTTCAGTAGGTAATATAAATTTCAGGTTGAATTGTTATAGCACCTATATTAGTTGAGTTTGAATTAATGAGGGTATTTTCCCCCTTCCTGTTTACATTACTCATTAGTGTGTAGAGAACTGATGTTTTGTAACCAAAGTGGAAGAATGTCAAATCCAATAAAGAAAACAAAGTATTAAGTAAACGATAAGGAACTTTGGGAGAGTGTGACCTGAAGTTCCCAAAGGCTTCTATCTCTGATGATCTGGTTATTATTTGATTTATGTCAGCTTTTAATTGCACTTATTTTGACCCAAGAGAGGATTGCGTGGGAAGTTTGTCTGAGACAGAGTTAAAGTATTGCTCTGCAGAATGTCTGGAGCCTGCATATATTCACAATGCTTCCCTCCATCCCTTGATAAATAGAGAAAAGTCTCAATTTACTCCAACTGGAAAGGTGAAAAATTGCTAAATCTATCTACACTCATTCTGTGAAGAAAAGGATTGTTTCTCCTAATATCATCTAATTGTGAGTATTTATTCTTCTCTAAAATAAGAACATTTTATATATTTATGCTAGGTTTAAATTAGATATGAGTGCTAGTTTTGTTTGTATTTTACTTTAAGCTATTAATAAACTATAAGAGATGAATAAAGGGTATTTTTGAGATCTTTAATTTCTTCTATCATTAGTTTTGGCAAAGTAAGACAATTGTTATTACTATGAAAGTCAAACCGTAAAAAGCATCTTCCCAATATGAAGGCTGGTTGGCTCAGTTGGTTAGAATGTGGTGCTAATAAAAAACATTTTGCTCTTGTGAAAATAAATTTAATTAAATAAAATGGATTATATAGTAATTTGGTTCTCCCCTAAGGAATGTCAAGGCATGTAGTTGGACTAAGTGACATTTGAGTAATAATGTAAGTTACTGCGCAATGATGTTTACTTAGTATTTTTTAAGTGAAATGTTTTTAAATCAAAATTCACCAGTATAAGTTCTGAAAAATCTTTTGAAACAATATGTTATATGCAAAGTCAAAAATATTCTGATAAAGGTATTTAAGAGTTACATCCCTATTGAAAATGCTGTGATATAATTATGAAATTATTCCTAACTATGGATATAGACATACACAAATATTTATTTCCACATTTCTGAAATATGTAAAATACTACTTTTATGGCCACTTATTTCAAAATATTAATCAATTTTCTTCCTTCTATCTTTCCTAAGCTGTGAAAATTACTTGACATAACATCAGTCAAATACTTTTTTCATTTAAAACCTACATGTAGAATTGTAGGATTCCATTTGTAAAGTGTCCAAAGTGAGAAAATCCATAGAGACAGAAAGTAAGTTAGTGATTGCCAGGGAATGAGGTGAAGAGGGAGTGAGCAGTGACTACAAAGGGTATGGAATTTTTTTTTTTTTTCCAGAGAAAAGAGGTTTAATACAGACTTGAAATTTACACCATAAATGATCATATTTATGAAAAACCCTTCTCTTTATGCATTCAACTTCCATGTTTTTGTATTTTAACTTATTATCCTTTTCTCTGTAATTCTCTATTACTTTTCAGTCACCTTTTCTAGCAGTTACAATAAAAATGTGACCCCCTCCCTCTACCCCTAATAGTATACAAAGGTTACTCCTACATATAAGCTAGGATGTTTACCATTAAAAATTTCAAAATATACCCTTTAACTTTACACCAACTTCTATGTATTATCTGTAACTTCCTTTCCCGTCACCCCCCAAGTATCCTGTTAGTGGTCCATCCTTTTGCTTGGAGATGCAATATTGTACTTTCTGGTTTACTGTGAATTTTTGGATATGTGTCTGTTGGCATGAAGAAGGTATATTGTGCATGTGTGTTTCTAGTCACCCTAGACTGTTAAAGTATATCCTTTAGCAATCTTTTCAAAGATGGTGTGTAAGAAATAAACTCTTTGAGGGAACAGCAGTTAGTGTAATGGCTATGTCGCTGGACTCCCACGTAGTCGACCGCGGTTCAAGTCCCGGACCCGGTGGCTTAAACTCACGCCAGGCGCGTGTGTGTGCGGCCCAAAATCCCGAGAGGAGAGTGGAGGAGAAGGGATTGTGGCGTGGCCATCCCCCTGGGGGGTGATTTCTCGCTTTCTGTCTCTCTGTCTCTCTCTGTCTGTCTGGCGAGCGCACGTGCCCTATAGCAAAAACCTCTCCAAAAAAAAAAAAAGAAAAAGGAAATAAACTCTTTGACTTCTTCAACATCACAAAAAACCTCTGGTTTACCTTTAAACTCAAATGCCAATTTGGCTGGATATAGGATTCTAGGTTTAAACCCCTTTTCCTGCAGAACTCCCATAATACTGCTCCACTGGCTTCTAGCGTCTAGGTTGTCCAGTGATAAGTCTGTTGTCAATCTGATTCTTGTTCCTTTATAGGTTATGATTCTCCTCTCTTCGTAAGCTTTTATTATTTTCTCTTTATCACTAGAATTCAAAAATTTTACCAAGATGTGTCTAGGAGTGGGTCTCTCTACGTCAAACTTACTGGGTACTCGGTTAGCACTGACAATATCAAGGCTTGAATATTTCTGTAGCTCTGAAAGTTTTCTTTAATTATTTCCTTAATTATATCCCCTGCTCCATTCTCTTTACCATCTTTTTCTGGAACTCCTATTATACGAATGTTGTAACTTCAGGATCTGTCCTCTATCTCTTAATCTTTCTTCATTTAGGTGCTCTACACGATCAGAGAAACTTCTCTAGTAACGAACTATAGAAATGATCCCTGAAAGTGTAGTCTTAAGGGTATGGAATTTCTATGGTGATTAAAGTGCTCCATAATTAGATGGGGATGGTGATTGCACACCATGTGAATATTCTAAGCCTCATTGAATTGTATACTTGTAAAGAGTGAATTTTGTGATATGCAAACTATATCTCAGTAAAATTACTATAAAATATTCTAAGTGAAAAATATCACAGTATAAAATCTTCCTTATATTCCAAAGTTAAAAGATAGGCTAGTATAAAAGAATCAGGGTATCTTAATTTGTGTTAATTTCTTAATTTGTGTGGTTATTCAGATATATTTGTTTCATTTTCCTGGTCTCAATAAGCTCTAACTACAAAATATTGTCTCAATGAAGCCATACCATAAAAAAACCTTTCTATAGCTATGTATAACACTATAATTCACTCCTTTCTATAGCTATATATAACACTATCATTCACTCTTTTAGTAGAAGCTTCTATGAAAACTACAATGTTTTTCTTGTGAAGCAACCTACTTTTCAGTGATATCAATTCCATGTAGTGTATTACTCATAATTCAAGTGATATGAATTCTAACGGTAGAAATATAAGAAATAAAAATTCTTCTATGTAGATTTAGTTCTTAAGAATCAATGATTTTTTGTTAAAGCTCTAGCTATTTGGGAATTTACTAAGAATAATTTATGATTAAGGCAGAGAAAATACAGACTCATTTATAAAATTAAGCATCTTTTCAATAGGATAGCCGTTACAATCTGTGAAAACTGCAGGTTTTAGAAAAATTATAGTTCTGAAAGAAAAAATACAGACTTTGTCAATGTCAAATTGATTCTATTGAAAAAAGCTCTTCTTTTAGCCAAGTTATTTTGTTTTAAATACATGTTTACTAGGGAAGATAACAAATAGAATCATTCCAGATTTTGTAAGGAATTGTAACTTTTCTCTTTAACAGGGTAGGAAGTTTTCAGTTATATGCGTTTCTTAGTTATTTATAATTGATTTACTTTTTTTTTTTTTTAAAGAGAGGGAGGTTATTGCTATAGAGTGCATGTGCTCACCGGAGAGACAAAGAGGCAGAAAGTGAGAAATTATCCCCCAGGGGTGATGGCCACGTTGCTGTCCCTTCCTCTCCTTTCTGCCCCCAGGATATTGGGCATGCAGGCACATGTGCCTAGTGTGAATTTCAAGCTACTGGTCCAGGACTGGGACCACAGTTGGCTATATGGGAGTCCAGCAATGTAACCATTATGCCACTGGTTCCTTACTTAAATGTTTTAAAAACTGATTTTCTGAACACTTTATTTTCAAGTTTTGTTTTATTGTGTATACATATTATAACACTCTACTGAACATTCAAATGCTGTTGGCCGCCGCCGTTGGCCGCCGAGCCAAGATGGCGCTGCTGGCTGCATAGGGAGGCGTGTACAAACAACTCCTTCTACAGCCAATCAGGACTTGCCTCGCACAGGTGAAGGAACTTGCGGGTGGAGCCGCTGGGAGGACCCTATATATACGGGGAGAAAGAAGAAGTAGAGAGAAGCTAGCTGGTAAAGAGGAGAGAAGCTAGCTGGCTGAAGAAGCTGGTACTGGGAAGAAGCTAGTGGGAAAAGCTGAAACCTGTGAATAAAGACTGCGGGAGGAAGAACCGGGTGTCGTGCCGTCTCTTCTCTGCAGAAGGGGCGCCGACAAATGGTGGCCCGTACAGGGGAAAAAAACAAAAGAAGCTGGAACCTGTGAATAAGACTGCAGAAGGTTCAGAACCTCCCAGTCTGCAGGGGAGCTAGCTGGTACCGGGCGGGTCCCGGAGGGAAGACCTCGGCAAAGAGGCGGAAACCTGCGGATAAAGACTGCGTGAGGAAGGATCGGAGAAGGTTCAGAACCTCCGAGTCTGCAGGGGAGCTAGCTGGTACCGGGCGGGTCCCGGAAGGAAGACCTCAGCAAAGAGGTGGAAACCTGCGGATAAAGACTGCGTGAGGAAGGACCGGGTGCAGAAGGTTCAGAAATTTTCCTCCGAGTCTACAGGGCAGCTAGCTGGTACCAGGTGAGGGTCCCGGAAGGAAGACCTCGGCAAAGAGGTGGAAAAGGCTGACAAGAAATTTTGAAAGCTAAGAAATTTAAAGGACTAAGAAGTTTAAAGGAATAAGAAACTTAGAAAGCTAGGAAGTTTGGAGGACTGGGAAACTTGGAAGGCTGGGAAATTTGGAGGACTGGGAAACTTAGAAGGCTAGGAGATTTGGAGGACTAGGAAACTTAAGTCAAGAAATTTAAAGGACTAGACAAAAACAAAAGGGGGGAAATGTTGGCCGCCGAGCCAAGATGGCGCTGCTGGCTGCATAGGGAGGCGTGTACAAACAACTCCTTCTACAGCCAATCAGGACTTGCCTCGCACAGGTGAAGGAACTTGCGGGTGGAGCCGCTGGGAGGACCCTATATATACGGGGAGAAAGAAGAAGTAGAGAGAAGCTAGCTGGCTGAAGAAGCTGGTACCGGGAAGAAGCTAGCGGGAAAAGCTAAAACCTGTGAATAAAGACTGCAGGAGGAAGAACCGGGTGTCGTGCCGTCTCTTCTCTGCAGAAGGGGCGCCAACAAAATGCCTAAAGAATAGTGAAAAATCTTATGTAGAAAATACTGCAAGTATTATTATTAGCATACAAAAGAGAGAATTTCTTTTTATGCCAGAGGGCATGTGCAAGAGAAAAAGAGAGAGAGAGAGAGAAAAGAGAGAGAGAGCTAATGGGGCCTAGTCACATAAAATCCTTCTTCCAATTCTCCAGGATCTGATTTTTCAAGCCGCTGGGATGAGGACATAAACACTGGTAGGCCATGCTGGATCTAGTGTCCTCTGTGCAGTGCTAAACTGTTGCACTATGAGGCTGGTCCAAGATAACTATTTTATATTTTAAAAGGTGTATTTTTACCAAAGACTATATTTATGTATATATACCTTGTATACCTAAAGTGCAGCTTGTCCATAAGCTGATCAAAATAGATCTAGTGGGGACAAGCAGGTGGCGTGGTGGTTAAGGTGCTGGATATTCCCACATGGCTGACCACAGTTCGATCCTGGACCTGGTGGCTTGCTTTTTCACTTTCCCTCTCTCTCTCTTTCTCTCTCTCTCTCTCTGGTCAAGTTAAAATAAATGAATAAATTAAAAAAAATAGGTCTAGTTTAGATAGTATTTTAGGGCATTAATTTACCAGTATTGGAAGGATTGTTTTAGAACATTGTTATTCAGAATGTAAACCTTGACAATAATGTAATTATAAGGTATGTATGTGTGTTTATCAGGATATTACTAGGTTAACTTTAATTGTCTTCTTACTTGTTCTATTTTATTTTTTCAAATGAACTCTCACTCAGCAAAGTCAATATCTAAACAGTGTCAAATACTTTAAAATTTTCAGTCTCTTCTGGATGTATAATATTATGTGAAGTTTAATAGTAAATGAAGTATTTTTTTTTTTGCGTGAATAAATTACACTTTTATTTTCCAGAAGCAAAAATAACAAGTGGCAACTTGCCTTTGTAAAAGACATGAAAGAATATCAGAGTAATAAGCTATCTATCTCATGGAGACAGTAGCCTCAGAAAGATTATTATTATATAGGTTTCAAGGAAAGTCCTATTAAATAAATCTCAGGATGATGTACTTTTAAATGAATCAACAAAACAATCATAATGTCAAAAACTTATACAGAACTCAGCAGAAGACATCTTCATGGCTACTGAGAACTAGTGATTTCAGGGGAGCAGGAAAAATGAAGATTTTACACTGATAATTCAGCCTCTGGCCCACAAACTCGCGTGATTGGACTTCAAGTTTGGGAATAGACACACTTTCCATCAGATGAGTAGAAATCACCACAGGACCACAAGAAATATGGGAAAGCAAGAAAATACCTCTCCTCTAGGAGAAAAGAATAACTCCTCTTCATCCACACACAGTTCAATGGAAATCATGGAAATGTCAGATAAAGAACTTAGAACATTTATAATGGCAAAGCTAACAGAGACGGAAGAGAAGAGAGACAATGAACTGCAGAAGAGAATGAAAAAAAGAGCTGACGAGTTCCCGGAGGTGAGGAAATTCTTGCAAGATCTGAAAGAGGAATTACACACTTTACACAAGAATCAAATGGAACTGTTAGAGATGAAGACTATAATACAGGAAGTCAAAATCTCTCTCGAAAGTATTAAAAGCAGACTAGATCATACAGAAAATAGAATCTCAGATGTAGAAGAGAAAATTGCTGGCCTAGAAAAATCCACCACGAAGACCAAGAAAATTGTCCAAAAATTTGAGAGTAATATACGAGAAATACTAGATACCACCAAATGTCCAAACATCCGGATAATTGGCATCCCAGAAGGCGAAGAGACTAATAAGGGCCTTGATAATCTATTCCATGAAATCCTTCAAGAAAACTTTCCAAACCTAGAGAGGCACTCAAAGATCCATTCCCAAGAAATACAAAGGACCCCAAATAGAATCAACCCAAGATCTTCTCCAAGACACATTAAAGCCAGACTGACCAAAACCATAGACAAAGACAAGATACTAAGATTGGCAAGAGAGAAACGGCAAGTTACCTACAAAGACTATCCCATCAGACTAACAGCAGAACTCTCTTCGGAAACAATGCGAGCAAGGAAAGAATGGGAAAATATATGCAAAGTGTTAAGGGAAAAGCAATTTCAACCAAGAATACCGTACCTGGCATGATTATCCTTCATATGGGATGAAAAGAGAAGAACATTCTCAGATTATCAAAACCTGAAAGAATTTACTAGCACCAGACCAGATCTCCAAGAAATTCTCAAGGGAGCACTATGTCAGGAAAATTGAATGTAGTCACACAGAAATAAAAGTTCAAAAACTAAGAAAATGGCCAACTTAATGGTAGGGACAAGTCTGGGCTTGAATAGTATATCTCAGAATTCAATTGGGAAGATCGAACCACAACAGAAGATAGATTAAGTACATGAGTCTGAACTGGTGAAATAGCATTCTGTGACTTATGACTGAAATATTACTGCTTTTCTTCTAGGCTTTGTTGTCCGGTTTTAAGAGTTTTTGTCCTGTCTTGAGCTGTCAATAGGTTCATGTTCCCAATATTTGAACAGAATACTAACCTGTTTCCAGGCTTTAAGTTTTAAGCAAATTTTCTTACCAATTCAAAACTGCTTTCCTTGGGAACCAGCAGTTAGCGTAATGACTATGTCGCTGGACTCCCACGTAGTCGACCGCGGTTCGCGTCCTGGACCCGGTGGCTTAAAACTCACGCCGGGCGCGTGTACGTGCGTGCCCAGGATCCCGAGAGGAGAATGGAGGAGAAGGGATTGCGGCGTGACCATCCCCCCCAGGGGCTGATTTCTCACTTTCTGTCTCTATGTCTCTCTCTGTCTGGTGAGCGCACGCACCCTATAGCAAAAAACCTCTCAAAAAAAAAAAACAAAACTGCTTTTCTTGAAATTACCAGCTGAACTTGCTATTCAAAGTAGTTAGATTGGGACTAGCAGTTAGCACAATGGCTATGTCGCTGGACTCCCATGTAGTCGACCACGGTTCGAGTCCTGGACCTGGTGGCTTAAACTCACGCCGGGTGCGTATGCGTGTGTGCCCAAGATCTCGAGAGGAGAATGGAGGAGAGGGGATTGCAGCATGGCCATCCCCCCTGGGGGGTGATTTCTCGCTTTCTGTCTCTCTGTCGCTCTCTGTCTATCTGGCAAGCGCACGCGCCCTATAGCAAAAACCTCTAAAAAAAAAAAAAAGAAAGAAAGTAGTTAGATTATTTAAGAAATTGTGTGATCAATAAAAAGCGGGGGGGGGGGGGGGAAGGAATGGATTACAACTGTAGTGTGAGAAGAGTTTGGGAAAGGGCAGAGGGTCAGACATAAGAGCAAATATAAATATATATACACACATGTATACATATATATGTGAAACTAGAAATGGAAAATTATTGATGATAACATACATACATGATTAAGCCACTATGTAGTATTTTCTGGATGGGAAACCACTTTTTGTGGTTTGTGCTGTGACGATGATTAGAGGATGAATGTACATTAATTAATTTAAAAAAATGGGTTCAGGGAAAAAAATGCATATTTGATGACTGCAGTAAGCTATATAGCCCTAGCTAGGTGCTACTTTATAGTATGTTCATTCTACTCACTGAGGTTTATGCCTAAAATCAGACTGGTGTTCATGGATATGTATATATCAGCTGTGCTTGCTAGTGGAAATATTTAGATTAATTAAGCTCAAATTTCACAAATTGGATTCTAGGAACTCTTGAGAACCTTAGAGTATCAAAATTGATATTATGAAGAAAGTTGGCACTCAAGTATTAACACTGCATTGTAGTGTATTTCCTGTGTATCTTTGACCTATATGAAGACAAATTGACATGTTATAAGGCTGTTTTCCTTCAAAATATTAATTTCCATTTTACCTCTAAAAAAAAAAAAGCTCATTAGCAAATTAATAAAATGGGGGGAAAAGGCATAGAAAGCAGACGTGGATACCAGAGACAGTGTGGGAGGAGGGTGGGACACGGCAGAGGGTGAGAGATAGGGAATCAAGGATGGCAAAAAAAAGAAAGCAAAATATACAGGAAACAAGAAATGGAAAATTTTTGTTGATGATAACGTGTATGTTGATGTGCTTGATTGAGCTAATATACGGTGTATTCTGAATGGGAAATCTCATTTTATATGCTATAACGATGTATAGTGAATGAATAAAATTTTAAAAATGAAAAAAAAATTACACAAAACTCATAAAGTGGTATGTGAAGAAGGAAAAGGAAAATATGGAAAATCCACATACTGATAGTTCTCTATAGCAAACATGAGGTTCAAATCTGTTTATTTTTAAAAATATTTATGGATAGCACTGTGTTTTTCTAAATATTTCATTAGTGATACTCAGTCTTGTAAGTCTGGTTCCATAATAATCTATAATGTAACTACTTCTATCTGAAGGTCCAACAATCTGCATTGAAATAAGAATGCAATCAATTAGGCTCCCAATTCCACAAAACCCTACTGTGCAAAACTTTAACAAACCCAAGGCAGGGTATCCAAGATAAAATTGATCTGCTCCCAGCCACCCAAGAAAAAGAGACGATGCAACTGCCACTTTGTATGAATAGCCATTTACATTTCGGCAAGAGATGGGTATGAGAAAACCAACTTCACTTCCAGTAAAATTTGTTTCACTGTCACTGAAATCCTTACAGGTTGTGTTGGGTGCTGGGAAATATGAAACGTGAGCTGTGTAGTTTGTACAGTTAACTGGTTCTTTTGTAGCATCATTTATTTTTGGATCTTTACAAATATATTGTCCCATTTGAGGTCCTAGCACTTAAGCATCTCCTCGCCCCTGGTGGTGATGGTGGTGGCAGCCTCCCAAGGTCCTGGGGTGAATGACATAAACCACAGGATACCAAGGATTTGGACAGCCATGGTTTCTGGAGAAGCCGGCCTTGAAGGCCAGGCAGTGGCCATGTTGGGGACCGGCACGTCCCCCTAAATGCAGTAATTTTTAAAGACACATGGATAACAACTTTGAGTTTTCATATTCATTTGTTATTTTTTATGATCTAACAGTAACACAGAAAGAAACTTGAAAGAGCTAAACTGAAATATTGCTAAAAAGTGTCATACAAATTAAACCCATAGCACTCAGAATTCTTTTTTTTTTAAATTTTATTTATTCATTTATTTATTTTTAACTTGATGAGAGAGAGAGAGCGAGAGAGAGAGAGAAAGTGAGAAAGCAAGCCACCAGGTCCAGGACTCGAACCGTGGTCGGCCATGTGGGAGTGTCCAGCGCCTTAACCACCACGCCACCTGCTGGTTCTCCAGAATTCTTTTTATATGGTGAGTTAATTGACCTGTTGTAATGTAGGAAGTAGTTCTGACTAAGTTCTGACTTTTTTTTCCAATAATTTTTTTTTTTTTTTTTTTTTTTTTTTTTTTGCTATAGGATGTGTGCACTTGCCAGAGAGACAGAAATAGTGAGGATGGCCCCAGTGAGGATGGCCACACCACAGTCCCTTCTCCTTCATTCTTCTCTCAGGATTTTATGCATGCACACACATGTCTGGCGTGAGTTTCAAGCCATCAGGTCTGGCACTCGAACCATGGTCAACTACATGGAAGTCCAGTGCCTTAACCACTATACCACCTGTTGGTCCCAGGATTTTACTATTTTTTTTGAGAGAGTTTTTTTTGCTGTAGGGTGTGTTCGCTCATCAGAGAGACAGATAAAGAGAGACAGAAAGTGAAAATCACCCCTCTACCCCCTGGGGCATGGCCATACTACAATCCCTTCTTCTCCATTCTCCTGTTGGGATTTTGGGCATGCATACATATGCACCTGGTGTGAGTTTCAAGTCTCCAAGTCCGAGACTGGAACTATGGTCAGCCATGTGAAAGTACAACGAAGTAACATTCTGTCATCTGCCGGTCCCAGGATTTTACTATTTTTGTCTTCTACAATTGAGGTCAGGAAGGTCTGACCCATAAGTAAGAGGTGAAAACAATGTCTGAAGCCTAGTTCCAAAGCTTGGACTTTTTTGTTTTTGTTTTCATTGCCAAAATGATGATAACATGTACTTTCATACAAGAGAGACAATGAATGAGAAAGAGATTGAGAGAGAGAGAGAGAGAGAGAGAGAGAGAAACACCTCAATAGGTGTCTTCATTCACGGATCTCCTTTTTGCAGCTCTCCAATTTCTAAGGATCCTGGACACCTACCTGGTGTGTGCGTTCCTGGAGGGTATTCAAGCTGACAGGGCTCTGAACCTAGAGTTAGGCCATATAGCTTCCAGCCTTGCGGGTATCTGTATTGACAGAGGCTGGATCAAAGCTTGTTACATTTTTAAGACCCACAATATTTACTACTGATAATTATTAAGTTATTTGTAAAGAGCTGAGCAACAAGAAATGTACAGAATTACATAACTTAGTGTTTAGAGATATGAAATGTAACTATTTTTCCCAATTGAAATATAACTATAAATGTTTCCTGCATAAATTCTGCTAGATTCTTTTTTTGATAAATAGTATCATATTGTTATCTAACCATTCTGATTTGATTTAATGTGATTTGATAATTATATTTTTAAATAGTTTGCAAAATTTGTTTCCTTCAGGTTTATTATGAAAAGCCCAGCATTGATCAAAGTGAATGAAACACTTAGTACTGCACCAGAGAATGGCAAATACGTATGCCACTACATCTGATGGGTGCTGTCTGGCTGAAGCAGTGCATTACCATGGTAGGCAACAAAAACTTACAGTAAAATAGCCAATAAAACATTTTTTGGGGACCAGCAGTTAGCATAATGGCTATGTCGCTGGACTCCCACGTAGTCGACCGCGGTTCGAGTCCCGGACCCGGTAGCTTGAACTCACGCCGGACGCGTGTGCGTGCGTGCCCAAGATCCCAAGAGGAGAATGGAGGAGAAGGGATTGTGGTGTGGCCATCCCCTCTGGGGGGTGATTTCTCGCTTTCTATCTCTCTGTCTCTCTCTGTCTGGCAAGCATACGTGCCCTATAGCAAAAACCTCTCCAAAAAAAAAAAACAAAAAAACATTTTTTGGCAGGACTTATGATTAATTACAGAGATTTTTTTAAAAAATGGAATCAGTGGATGACAAAAGACTAAATTATTCCTTATGAGAGAAAAGAATTAATTTCAAAAATCAGTAATACTAAAATATTGTAAGTCAGAATCAAATGCAAAGAAGGAAAATCAGAATAGTCTAAAATTGTACTCAATAAAAAAGAATATGCAAATTAGAAGTTATTATTATGGGTTAGCTGAAGCTAGTACTCATGTGATTTAGTAAAGGCAGTTCATAGCAGCTATTCAACATAGTTGAAATTTTAATCTTAATATAAGATTCTTATAAAAAGAAAAGAAATATAAAACAGAATTCAGGAGATGACAGGAAATTTTACAGAAAGATCAAGGCTTTAATATAAATTTGATCTTAAATGCAGTTTTCTTTGACTGTTTGATTTCTATGCCAATGGAACATCAGCAATATTCAACTGTAGCAGAAAGAGAGTCTTTTTGATAATCAACCAAGAAGGTGCTCTTCTTCTTTTTTTTTTTAAACAGCTACAGTGTTTTCCTGATAACCTTTATTTTCTTTTGCTTCTCTCTCTCTCTTTCTTTCTTTCTTTCTTTCTTCCTTTCTTTCCTGCCTTCTTTCTTTCTTTCTTTCTTTCTTTCTTTCTTTCTTTCTTTCTTTCTTTCTTTCTTTCTTTCTTTTTTTCCTTAAAATATTTTTTTATTTCAATTTATTTATTTGCATTCATTCACTATACATCATTACAGCATACAAAGTGAGATTTTCCATCCAGAGTACACTGTATATTGTCTCAATCCAGCACATCAATAAACATGTTATTGTCAGCAGATGATCTTCCATTTCTTGTTTTCTGTCTGTTTAGCTTTTTTCACCCCATCCTTGGTTCCATATCTCTTACCCTCTGCCATCTCCCATTCTCCTCCCACACTGTCTCTGGTATCTATGTTTGCTTTCTATACTGTCCCCCCCCCCCCAAATTTTATTGAATCACCAAAGACCCTAATCAATCCAAATACCCTCATAGCAAACACAGGTGACATCCACATTTCCATGAACACAAGTCTAACTTTATGCATCCTATAAAGTAGCACCTAGCTGGGGCTACATATCCTACTGCAGTCATTGAATAAATATATATTTTTTTTCCTGAAACTTTACACACTGCACAGTGACTCAATCATGCACATTACAAAACATTTTCCATTTCTAGTTCTAAAGATTTGCCATGACTGGAGACAAACAGAGAGAAAGTGAGAAATCACCCCTCAGAGGGAATGGCCACACTACAATCCCTTCTCCGTTCTCCTCTTGGGATTTTGAGCATTTTGCATAAGTGTCTGGCAAGATTTTCAAGCCACTGATTGGGGAATTGAATGGTGGTTGACCACATGGGAATCCAGCACCTTAACCACTGCACCAGCTGCTGGCCCGAGAACCTTTCTTTTTATATCAGGCTGTCAACTGATTCAGCATTGAATCAGATGCTACAAGAATATAACTGATTTATGTGATTCAATACAAATTAGGCTGTTCACCAATCTTGGTGGTAGAATTTTGAGGGTAAGAAAAACTCTAGTCATTTGGTCTGGCACCAGGAAAAGTGCAAATATTACCAGTAACAGACAGAGCAACGAGTGTCCCTTCGTCCTTTTTGAAACATTTTGTTTGGGTTTAAATTTACTTTCTCTTAAAAGTAGGAAGTGAGTTTGGGAGCTTCTGAAAACAATAATGATATGTATTACAAATCATTTTATTGATTACATGTGCTTTAAAATATCCTATTCATTTTATTTTTACAATAAACCTGGGAAGCAGGTAAATTTTCCCCAGGTAAACAAAAAAGAAACTAGTAATTTAAACGAGATTACAAATGGCAAAGAAAGGTGTTAAGGTATATTAAATGGGGAGTTCAAGTAAAACATTTTATTGCTTCAAATATTTAAATAATGGGTACAAGTATGTTTTAGTTAGATTTCTTTTTGGAGGGTGGGATAAATGATTAATTTATGTATTAATAGTTTCTTATTTGACTGCACTGAAGACAGATACATCCCCAAAAGGGAAATGCAGAAGATGGTGATACCTTTCATTCCCAACTCTGGGAAATATTCATTTCTACCTAATTGGCATGTCAGCCACTGGCAACTATTACCCTTTCTTCTAGCTCCTGAGCTAACTGTGCATGGCAGCATTTAACATGTACTGCAATTCAGTTTACTGCCTGCCTGTCGAACCTGGCCAGCAAGCTCCTAGAATATAAAGGACATGTTGGACTAATTTTTGTTTGTTTGTTTAGTGTAAAACAGTTTAAAAATGGAAAACAATTATGAAATTTTATCATTCGTTCTTCATGTTTAAAATAACCTAGATATCTTGCGAGAACAAATCAATTATCAGCCACATGATACTTATTTTCAAGAATCATTTATTGCCAATCTTCTACTGCTCAGTTTTCTCCAGCTTTACAGTCTCAATCGTCACAAAGTCATCTCAACTCTTATAGTTTAGATCAATAGTACAGTGATGATGGACAATGTGGACTCGGTTTCTGTGAATTAAATAAGCCCACTTACATGGTTGCCCACAATGCTGAAGATGGATACCCTGGATTAAAAAGGTCCAGGCAAATTAATTCTTCCTTGCAAATTAATAGACAGGAAGAACTCTATGTAGTTTGTGGTGATAAAGCATCAGGATATCATTATAATGCACTTACTTGTGAAGGATGCAAAGGTAAGAAGAAAATTAAAGCAAAACTGAATTCTTATTTTTTTTTTGGAGAGGTTTTTGCTATAGGGTGCATGTGCTCACCAGAAAGACAGAGAGAAAGAGAGACAGAAAGCGAGAAATAACCCCCAATGGGGGATGACTACGCTGCAATCCCTTCTCCTCCATTCTCCTCTCGGGATCTTGGGCATGCATACACACACGCCTGGAGTGAGTTTAAGCCACTGGATCTGGGACTCAAACCTCAGTTGGCTACATGGGAGCCCAGCGTGATAGCCATTATGCTAACTGCTGGTCTGCAAAACTAAATTCTTAGTGTTCACTGAAGAGTAACACATTTTAGGCACTTGAGAATACTCTTACTTTACAAGATATAAAAAATTAAACCAGGGAGAGCCATCAATTTGTTTAAAAGGATCAATCTGTGAGATCAAACAAATGAAAATGGAAGGTAATAAAGGTTATATTCAATTTCATTTTCATCTTAAAAAAGCATATTTTAATTTCTTTCATGAGAATGTGAAGGAGAGAGAGAGTAAGAGAAAGAAAAAGAGAAGAATGTCAACAGGGTCCCATAATGCCATCTCCCCACAGTCCCTCAGCCAGCCAGGATCATAGGCATCCCAAGAGTACAGGTGAACCAGGGCCCCAAACCCATGATTTTTTTTTTTAGAAATCACTCCCAGGGGGGATGGCCACGCGGCAATCCCTTCTCCTCCATTCTCCTTTCAGGATCTTGGGCACGCACGCACACATGCCCGGTGTGACACTGGGTCCGGGACACAAACTGCGGTCGACTATATGGGAGTCCAGCGACATAGCCATTATGCTAACTGCTGGTCCCCCAAACCCATGATTGAGCTACCACTTATGGATCCAGCTTCACTTGAGCAGTGTGTTACTGCTGTGCCTGAGTTGGCCCTTTAATTTTAATTCTGATGAGGACTTTCACATTTAAATATGAAATTCAATATTTATAAAGCAGAAAGTTTCCATATTCCTAGGTGAATCTGATATTGGCATAGAAAGTGACATTTTAGAAAGATCTGAATGTTAACTAAAAGGACATATTCAATACCTCCCAGGCATCTTTATGGGAAGGGCACAATCAAGGCTCTCCACATGCCTCATACACTTTCTCTTTTTTAGGGCTCACCCATTAGATATTTGTCTCTTACCTTGGTCTCTGCTGGAGGGAAGACAAGGTTTCTGGGCAAACTTGAGTACTCTTGGCAGGGTGGGGAGAAAGGCCTAACGGGTCAAGAGTTAAACATAGTCTAGCTGTTCCAGGAGGAGGAGACATGCCCTAATGGGGAATTCCTTGGGATCAGGAAAAGATTTCTACCTGAAAGGAGGGAAGACAAGGGGCTGGTTGATCTATTTGGAGATGTCTGACTTACCCAGAAACAACAAGAAAACAACCTAGATGTTATAAGAGATCACCTGGAAGTCTGTCTTATGACCACCTTAATAACCCCACCCTTAAGCAGTTTCCTTTAAAAGTTCCTAGCCCTCTGTCCTTGAGGGCTGTTGTAACTCTGCACATCTGCCCCTTTCCTCCCTTGAAAAGTGAATAACCCTTTTTCTATCCACTTACGCTCTGAACCTGTGAATTCCTTCACAGCCTGTGACACAAATCACCCTAACATTAACTATTACATTATTTTAGTGGTAGATATAAGTCATGCATTAGGACAGAATTTGAATTCAATGAATTGTAAGATTCTGGGTTTGTTTGTTTTTGTTTTTGCTCTTGATGTTTTTTGTTTTTTTTTAAGGAATTTTTTTTTTGAGAGGTTTTTGCTATAGGGCGCATGCGCTCACCAGAAAGAGAGAGACAGAGAGAGAAAGTGAGAAATCACACACACACACACACACCCGGAGGAATGGCCACGCTGCAATCCCTTATACATTCTCCTCTTGGGATCTTGGGCAAGCATGCACACACGCCTGGCATGAGTTTAAGCCATCAGGTCCAGGACTCGAACTGCGGTCGACTACGTGGGAGTCCAGCGACATAGCCATTACGCTAACTGCTGGTCCACTGTTATTGTTTTGTTTTTACATCTTTTTTTGGAGACAAATTGGAGGTCTGAAAGTGAAGACCATAATTGACAATGGCGTTTCCAGGGTAGTGAATTAGTCCTTGATGCAGTATTGAGGTTTCGAAACATTCTTCATTGTGTTTCATTCACAAATGCAGGGTTGGGACAGGACAAAGAAATGATTAGGCCAATGTCTTTTAGAGGCTTAGGGTTTTATTGTCAGACTCTCACAATCCACCTTTGCAAAAAATAGCCAAATGTAGATCATGGGAAATGGGGGTAACAACTTTGTGAAGAGAATAGCTGGGCTCTTGAAATGCTGGGCTTTGCTGTTAATACTAAGTTGAAGAAAGGGGGATAGTTCTGGAGACCTAAGCTGAGCTTTTTACTCTCTTTGCTGAAATTAAATCACAAAACTTCTCCTCTCAGGTATCTGAAGAGACAGTAGGACTCTAAGAGAATGTGGCAGGGACCTAAGAGAGGTATTGAGTAAGTTTATCGACTTCACTGCTTGGAATGGAAGAGAAGGATAATAGGTGTTAGGACAGAAAATGAAGGACGACTGGGAAGAGTATCTGCTCTGCATGATTTCTCTTTGATTTAGGAAATGAAAGAGAAAATGTAGACTCTCCTGGCACTCCTAACCCCAGACATGGTCTTTTCAGTATTTCAGACCAAATAAACTAGCAACTTTTTTCAGCTGGAGTGGTTCTGAAAAAAGGAATGTATAGAGCATAAGTTTTCTTTGTGGATTGAGTTAGAAATGTGAAGAGAGACAGAAAGTTTTCCTGACAG
This sequence comes from Tupaia tana, assembly GCA_026018925.1. Lineage (NCBI taxonomy): Eukaryota > Metazoa > Chordata > Mammalia > Scandentia > Tupaiidae > Tupaia > Tupaia tana. The sequence goes on from JAKSZU010000004.1 coordinate 82,861,769, forward strand.
TTTTATTTCACATATTCTTTCCTGGGAACCTTGAAAGGTGCTTCATGGAACCTTAATATTCTATAAAACATAGTTGTAAAAATGTTTTTGCGTCATCCAGTGGCGTGGTGGTTAAGGTGGCTGGATCCTACATGGCTGAATGCGTGGTTCCAGTCTTGGACCCTGTGGTTTGAAAAAAACATGCTGGGCACAAATATGTATGTGAAAATCCTGAGAGGAGAATGTAGGAGAAGGGACTGTGGCATGGCCATCCCCACTGGGGTCCATTTCTCTCTTTCTTTCTCTCTGTGCCTTTCTCTAGCCAGTACATGCACTCTATAGTAAATGTTTAAAAAAGGTTAGAGGTGATATATTATGACAGTATTAAAAACAGAAAGTTTTCTTGGGACCAGCAGTTAGCGTAATGGCTATGTCACTGGACTCCCATGTAGTCGACCGCGGTTCGCGTCCCGGACCTGGTGGCTTAAAACTCATGTCGGGCATGTGTGCGTGCGTGCCCAAGATTCTGAGAGGAGAATGGAGGAGAAGGGATTGCGGCGTGGCTATCCCCCCTGGGGGGTGATTTCTCGCTTTCTGTCTCTCTGTCTCTCTCTGTCTGTCTGGCGAGCGCACGCGCCCTATAGCAAAAACCTCTTTAAAAAAAAAAAACAACCAAAAACAGAAAGCTTTCTTAATGTGATAGGGCTATGTAATTTAATATCCAGATGTGATTATTGGGGAAAAAAAAAAAACCTTGGAATAGAATATATCAGGAAAATATTAAAATAGCTACCTGGATAAATACTTATTAATTATTTGGATAAACAATTGTTAGATAAATCAAATCTTTATATTGAAAGAAAATATTTTATTGAAATAATTTAGTTAACTTGATTACTTAAAGCTACTATGAAAGTATATATCAATAAAAATGACAAATAACTAAAAATACCTAATGAAAAAAATTTCAAATTTTGTTTTTAGTTTTTTTTTTGACAAAGTATCACCAAAAATGCAGTTTGTAGCTGCAAGAATGGTGGTCACTGTGAAATAGACATGTACACACGAAGAAAATGTCAGAATGCAGACTAAAAAAGTGTAAGGCAGTAGGAATGTTGGCAGAATGTAAGTATCATTGTAGTTTTTTATTTTATTTTGAAAGAGGTTTAACTTTTTCTTATCTTACTGAAAACTAATTGCACTTTCAAGTTGTCATTTTGAACATAGACATATATATATGGATCTAAGCTTACTTCTAGTCGGTGCTCAATTAAGATAGCCAATTACTAAAAATAAAATAAAATAAACATAAAATAAAGATAGCCAATTACTAATTTAGATGAATTACTTCTATAAACCCTGCTCCATATATATTGCTTTAATTTTGAATGTAATTATATTTTCAATTAGAGGTTCTCTTTCTTTTAAGAGAGATTTTTGCTATAGGATATGTGCATTTGCCAGCGATACAGAGAGATACAAAGAGAGACAGAGAGACAGAAAGTAAGAAATCAGCTCCCAGGGGAGATGGCCACACTATAATCCCTTGTTCATTCTCCTCTTGGAATTTTGAGCATGCATGTACATAGGCCTAGCATGAGTTTAAAGCCACTGGATCCAGGCCTCGAACCATGGTCGACTATGTGGAACTCCAGTGACATAACCATTATGCCATCTACTAGTCCCAGAAAATCTTTTTTTTTTTTTAAGAGAGATTTTTGCTATAGGGTGTGTGCACTCGCCAGAGTGATGGAGAAAGACAGAGAGACAGAAAGTGAGAAATCAACCCCCAGGGGTGATGGCCACACCACATTTCCTTCTCCATTCTCCTCTTGGGATTTTGGGCATGCATACACATGCACGCAGCATGTTTTAAGCTGCCATGTCTAGGACTCGAACTGTAGTTTACTACATGAGAGTCCAGCAACATAATCATTACGCCATCTGCTGGTTCGTTTATTAGAAATTCTTGTATTTTCATGGTATTTGACTAAGGCATCTAGAAAGAGAGGAAGTGTTTTTCTTTTCTTTTTTTTTTTTAAATTGCCAGAGTGTACATGTGTACTGGTGAGAGACGGGGGGGGGGGGGGGGCGAGAGAGAGACAGAGAGAGAGAGAGAAAGCATCTCCTTATAAGGCGTAGTCATTCTGCCATCTTTTTCCTGTATTCCTCCTTCTTGTCAGGATTTTAGGCACACATACATGTGTACCTAGTGTGTTTTTCAAGCTGCAGGGGCCAGGATTCAAACTGTAGTTGGCCACATGGGATCTGGCTTCCTACATACTGCACTGCACTTAAAAATGAACTATGGACTGGCACAAGAAAAGGAAGAATTTTAAATGAGTAGTTCCTAGAAGCCTGCATAATTCCTAGATGTGTAGAACCTATTAACAACTAACACATAGGTATCAAAACCCAATCCAACAGGCAAAAGAGAACCTAAACTTTTTCTCGTCCCTTCTAAGTTAATTGTGGTTCTTGCCTAAATTACGTGATGCCATTTAATGCTCATTTTGTATTGAGATTTTGGCATTCATGGGCCCAGCAGGTGGCTTGGTGGTTAAGGGGCTGGACACTCCCACATGACTGACCACAGTTCGAGTCCTGGACCTGGTGGCTTGCTTTCCCACTTTCTCTTTCTCTCTCTGGTCAAATTAAAAATAAATGAATGAAGGGAACCAGCAGTTAGCGTAATGGCTATGTCACTGGACTCCCACGTAGTCGACCTCGGTTCGCGTCTCCGACCCGGTGGCTTACAACTCACGCCGGGCACGTGTGCATGCGTGCCCAAGATCCCGAGAGGAGAATGGAGGAGAAGTGATTGCGGCGTGACCATCCCCCCTGGGGGGTGATTTCTCGCTTTCTGTCTCTATGTCTCTCTCTGTCTGTCTGGCGAGCGCACGCGCCCTATAGCGAAAAACCTCTCAAAAAAAAAAAAAAATGAATGAATAAATAAAATAAAATAAAAAGGATTTTGGCATTCTTTTTAAAAAAATTATTATTATTTATTAATTTGACCAGAGAGAGAGAGAGAGAGAAAGGGAAAATGAGAAAGCAAGTTGCTAGATCCAGGACTTGAACTGCAGTTAGCCATGTGGGAGTCCAGTGCCCCAATCACCATACCACCTGCTCTGGCATTATTTTCTTAACTTCTATTGCCCACAGATTTTCTGGAGGGTGATTTTTAAATTATTTTTCTTTATAGAGTACTTTTAAAAAATTCCTTTTTCCATGAGAGAGACAGACACCCCCAACAAAGTCCATATTGGAAAAAGTCCTGGGTTCAAGTCCTGGGTCCTGATTGCCTGGGCATGCTTGGTGTGTTATTGTTGAGCCACCATCTGGCCCCTGTAGTGTACTCTTAGTGTTTTCATCTAATTTAATCTTGTGCAAACTCTTTTATCTTTTACTTATACTGTTTGTTATATTGGTTTCTGGTCCTTTCTCCTTTCCTTTTAGTCAAAATTCTTCACTAAAAGGATTCCTATTATTTATTTAGTTTTTTAAAAGAATTATTTAGCTTTTTCTCTCTCTCCCTTTCTTCTTTCCTCCTTCTCCTCTCTCTCTCCCTCTCTCTCTCTTTCTTTCTTTTAATTTGGCCAGAGCGGGACAGAGTGAGAGAGAGAGAGAGAGAGAGAGTGAGAAAGCAGGCCACCAGGTCCGGGACTCAAACCGTGGCCAGCCACGTGGGAGTCCAGCACCCTTAACCACCATGCCACTTGCCAGCCCCAGGACTCCTATTATCTAAAATTCTAAAGATAAAATAGATCTTAAGGTTATCAATCAACAAGAATTCTTTACTTTAACCCCATTTTAGCCAGCCTGGGCTACCATAACAAAGTATTATACGTGGTGGAGCTTAAACAACAGTAAATTATTTTCTCGTAGTTTTGGAGACTGTAAGTCTAAAATCACAGTGTCGACAAGGTTCATCCTTCTGATGAAGGATCTCATTCTGGTTTGCCGAGGGCTGCATTCTTGATTTCAACAAGTGTTATTTAAATGTTATTCTTATACTTTCAGATTCATGTTTTTTCTCTCTCTGTGTCTTCAGTTTATCACGTTGTATTTGAATACCTGGGTATCCAAATTCCATATACTAAGTCAAAGAAATTTTAATTAGGAAAGCTCTACTTCTTTTTTTAGTGTACCCTGGTATTATTCCATAATGATGTAACTGAAATGATGTAAATGGAAAAAGATCAAGTGAAAGTATTAATTGCATAGTACATTATTTGTAAAAGACAAGAGTCCCAGTAAGTTAACCTGCATATCTGTAGAGTTTTGTGATTCCTATGGGACATACCATGCTAGTCCACTTGCCTCTCAAGTATTTGCTGTGTTTTTATTGAGAGAGCTATTCATAGAATGATGTATATCCAAATCATGTATTCATAATATAATGTTTTTGTATATCTCTAGACTTAAGTCTGCTTAAGTTTATGTCTGCCAAATCAAACAGTACAGACTTAGAAAAGAGAGACTTTATTCTAAGGATTACTGAAAGAGGTGAAAAGAATTTTTGCAGTAGGGAGGAGGACTGTTGCAACAGGAAGAATGTTGTGACCATAAGATCTGCAAGCAACTGAAGAGTTAGGCAAAAAGGGGTTACTTTTAAAGAAAGGAGTAAACAGGGATGGAAAGAACTAGATATGGAAAAATGGGATGAAAAGTGGCAGACCAGAGAATATTTTATCCAGGGTCCAGTGTAGCTCCAGAAGGGGATACATGTGGCTCGGGCTGATGGTGAGACAAAGTTCTGGAACTTGGAGTTAGAGAAGACTTACTCCAGGTAAATCTTAACAAAATTTGGTTAACGGGCATTTGTTCTGATTGGGGATAAAATAGTTGAACTAATCATTCATGAGGCAAAGAATGTGAATTGGGAGGGCTATGTGTGCTTGATTATAGGTGAACAAGGAAATATTCATGAGCCTTACCTAAGTCATAAGGGGAGAGGTGGTTCTTTGCAGTAGCCGTTTTTACAAAAGGGTTGAGGGACTTTTTAAACCTTCTCTGTTTTTAATTTTAATTTTTAAAAATTTGCCAGAGGGCACTCATGCTCACCACAGAGAGACAGACAGAGAGAGAGGGAGAGGGAGAAGACACCTCTCAATGGGGCATGGTTACTTTGTACTTCCTTCTTCTCCATTTCTCCATCCTGTTGGAATCTTAGGCATGCACATACACGTGTTCTTTGTGTTTTTCAAACCTCTGGGGCTGGGATTCCAACCATGTGGTCAGCCATGTAGAATCCAGCTACCTTCCCCACTAGGTCATGGGGCAGATCTAACTTTCCCTGTTTTACACGAGCACAGGGTTCAGTTGAAATTCGAAATCATCAGGGACCAGCAGATGGCTGAGTGGTTGTCACTGGATTCCCACATGGCCAACCACAGTTCAAGTTCCGGACCCGACGTGCATGTGTGCCCAAGATCCCAGGAGGAGAATGGAGGAGGAGGGATTGTGGTGTGGCCATCCCCCCGGGAGGTGATTTCTTGCTTTCCGTCTGTATCTCTAGTGAGCACACGTGCCTTATAGAAAAATCTATCCAGAAAGGAAATTCAAAATCATTAAGACTTAGTGACAACTTTTTTTTAAAGAGAGGTTTTTGCTATAGGGTGCATGTGCTTGTGGAGAGACCGAGAAAGAGAGACAGAAGGTGAGAAATCACCCCCTGGGGGGGTGGTGGCCATGCTGCAATCCCTTTTCCTCCATTCTCTCGGGATCTTGGGCACACATGCATGCGTGCCTGGCATGAGTTTTAAGCACTGGATCAGAGACTTGAACCACAGTCGACTACATGGGAGTCCAGTGATGTATATAACCATTACACCACCTGCTGGTCCCAACTTAGTGATGACTTCTTTTCAGGTACTGGTGCCAGTTGAAGATTAAAACATATATATAGGTGACAAATCAAAAATAAAGACTATCCATTTTATAAAAAGGGTATTATTGCCTTTACTTGTTTTAAAGGAAAAAAAATTTTTTGAGTGATTTTGCTATAGGGCATGTGTGCTTGTCAGAGAGACAGAGAGAGACAGAAAGAAAACAAAAAATCACACCCCTGGGGAGATGGCCATGCTGCAATCTCTTCTCCTCCCTTCTTCTCCTGGGATTTTGGGGACACACACACATGTACCTGGCATGAGTTTCGAGCCACTGGAACCAGGACTCGAGCCATGATTGGCCATATGAGAGTCCAGCATCTTAACCACTATGTTACCTGCTGGACCTTGGAAGGAAAAAATTGACTTAGCTCATTTTAAAAGCCACAAGATACTCTTTTGGCCTTATGATCAAAAGTCAAGGACAAAAGTCCATACATAAAGTAGTTTATTGCTCAACTGATACTATATGTTGCTTTAAAGATATAATGAATGTGGAAAATGCTCTAATATAATCTGATTTAGAGGTGCAAAGTTAATTTTAAATATATGACTAGGGTGACTACTTATTTTAAATAGAAAAGATAGTTGTAGAAGAAAAAAGAGAATGTAATGAATAAATTTAATTGCTATATACATACCTGCCTCCCGAAAAGGTGTTTTTTTTTTTTTAAATAAAAAGACAAGTCTATGCTTCTTTTTAAAAAGAGCGATCTATAATCATGTTTAAATGATATAAGACAGTTTTTTTGAGCAAAACTTATGTTATTTGCCAAACCCAAAACATTTCATATAAACTTTGTAATAACACAGATTTGCTCACAGAAATCCAGTGTAAATCAAAGAGACTTCGAAAGAACTTTAAGCAGAAGAATAGTTTTTATTCTAACAACAAAGTGGAAGAGGAAGGAGTAGACAAGCTTGTATCATCTACCACTAGATCTAGAAAAGCGGCAAGACTCTTCTTTTTACAAAATTTCTTGTTTTATAAATTATGATGTCTTGCTTAATAAATATCCATTTTTATTTTCCCTGTATTTTCTTGTAGATTCAAAAGAGTAAGGAACTAACACAAGAGGAACATCAGCTGATAAATAACATCGGGGATGCTCACCAAAAATATACAATTCCTTTACAGGGAACAAAGAGATTTGTATGTGTTCATTATTGGCCAGAAATAATTTATAATCATGTTAGGAAATAAGAAAGTAAACATAGAAGTTTAAAATTTCAACAGCTGCTTGAAAGAAAACAACATTTAATACTCCTATTTCTTTTCATGGGTTAGCTGCAGGAATATGCGAATCCTGAACTAAACTTTTTGAGACTCTCAGAGGTAGCTGTTCAACAAGTACAGGGACTAATGGATTTTACCAGAGGACTCCTAGGTAATTACTTTTGGGTGAAATAATTAAGGTAAATCAATACTAGAGCAAGTTATAAAAAGTTCTTTTTTTTTTAAGAATTATTTTATTTAACTTTATTTATTTATTTTAATTTGACGAGAGAGAGAGAGAGAGAGAGAGACAGAGAGAGAAAGGTGAGAAGGCAAGCCACCAGGTCTGGGATTCCCACAGCGGTTGGCCATGTGGGAGCCCAGCACCCTTAACCACCATGGCACCTGCTGGCCTCAACAGTTCCCCATTTTAAAGGAAGTTGACCCGTGTTCATTTTGTTTGCTTTAATTAATCAGGATGGTGAAAAATCTAAGTATTTAAAAATATTATTTTGGGGCCGTCAAGTAGTGCGATGGTTAAAGGCGCTGGGTTCCCACATGTCTGACCGTGGTTTGAGTCCTAGACCTGGCGACTTGCTTTCTCACTTTCCCTTCCTCTCTCTCTTTGACCCGATTAAAAAAATAATAATAACAAATGGAATTAAATAAATAAATAAAACATAAAAAAATTTAAATGTCTTCAAAGACTTAGAGTTAAGACAAATAGTATGGTTGTAAGTTTTATTTTATTTTTTGGAAATGACTTGCTTTCATTTTTTCAGGTAAGACACAAACAAAGAAAATTCTACATATATTACTAAAAGAATCATGCTACTACTGGCCAAAACTTAACTATTTATTTACAGGAACAGATAAATCATTGTAAAAACAAATTCTTCAAGGCTAATTCATTTATCCTTAATTTACTTTTGCCATAGGAAAAGTATTACTTGTTTCTGATGAAAATATCCCAAATAGTACCATGTGGAGTCAAGAATTTTATTTAGGTTTGAGGTTAAATATCATGACTATTTTAAGGGAACATTTATTATTCATAGTATAAGGAAATGAATATTTAAAAATATTAAATATCATATCTAAAATTTTTCATTATTTATACTAAACAATTATCTAATCTTTTTTTAAAGGATTTGAAAATTTGACCAGTGAAGATCAAACTGCACTACAGAAAGGATCAAAAATTGAAGTGCTGTTCCTTCATGGTGCCCATATTCTCAGTCAGAAAGAATGTCTTTCATCAGCCTCTGAAAGTAAAAAAGGCTAATGAAGTTGATATTAATGTTAATAGTTACTATTAAATTCAGCATTAATAAAACATATAGCTTTTATTTTTCTTTCGAAGAAAGCTATTCTTTTTGGAGGGCATGGAAAACACATTTTTGGAGGGTCTTTTTAAAAATTTTATTTTAAAAAGTTTTATTATTATTATGTTTAAATTTGCTATAGGGCATGTACACTAACCAGAGAGAGACAGAGACAGCGGGAGACAGAGAGAGAGAGAGAGGAGAGAGAGAGAGGGGAGAGAGAGAGAGAGAGAGAGAGAGAGAGAGAGAGAGAGAGAGAGAGAGAGAGGAAGCCAGCTGCCAGGTCTAGGACTCAAATGGCCTTATGGGAGTCCAGCGCCTCAACCACCATACCACCTGCTGGCCCCCTGAGAGTCTTCTATTTAACCTCTTTATGTAATAAGAGCTACTAATCCAAATAATGTTTTAGCAGTAAAAATTACAATGCTACCATCATTGGGAAAGTTTCCCATCTAATGGCTATTCTGGTGTCTGAAAATGACTGAACTTATAGTCTGTATAAAAACTGAATGATCTTTTTCCCATTTACTAGATATTCTAAGACTATCAACTCATTTGGCTCATACACTGAAGTGTCACAATCAGAGTGGTGATAAAACTATTCTTTATTCTATGGAAACATTTTGCAATGAAGACCAGCATTCTACTACTTTAATTGGTACTATTACACACAGTACAACTTATTGAATGGAAAAGATTTGGTCTGATGTTTCATTTATTCATGCTGCCTTGTGAAAAAATTATAATTGTAATATGTTTGCTTCTGCACTATGTTTTGTTGAAAATACATTTTGATATCTTTTTAGGTATTACCAAAGAATTTATTACCACATTATTTTACTTATACAGGAAAATGAGTGAACTTAATATTACTAATATTGAATATGCTCTGCTTGCAGCAATCACTGTGCTCTTCTCAGGTAAAAACCATTCAGCAGTAGGACACCAAATAGAATCAACCCAAGAAGATCTTCCCCAAGGCATATCATAGCCAGACTGATAGAGATAAGATACTAAAACTAGCAAGAGAGAAACGACAAGTGACTTACAAAGGTCACCCCATCAGGCTAACACCGGACTTCTCAACGGAAACAATGCAAGCAAGGAAAGAATGGGAAGATGTATCGAAAGTGTTAAGGAAGAAACAATTTCAACCAAGACTATTGTATCCTGCAAGATTATCCTTCATATGGGAAAAAAAGATTAAAATCTTCTCAGACAAACAAAACCTGAAAGAATTTGCCAGCACCAGGCCAGCTCTCCATGAAACCCTGAAGAAAGTACTGTTCCAGGATAACTAAAGAAGTAACAGCCAGAAACAAAAGAGTAAAAGGCAACTAAGACAATGGCCAACTTAAATGCCGGGACAGATCCATTAACATCAATAATAACATTGAATGTTAATGGATTAAACTCTCCAATCAAGAGACACAGACTGGCTGAATGGGTTAAAAAACAAAAACCCTCTATTTGTTGCCTACAGGAAACCCACTTCATGGATAAAGATATACATAGACTGAAAGTGAAGGGTTGGAAAAAGATTTTCCATGCAAATGGGAACCAAAAAAGAGCTGGAATCGCAATACTGATCTCTGACAAAATAGGCTTTAAAACAAAAACTGTTCGAAGAGGCAAAGAAGGGCACTATATTGTAGTAAAAGGATCAATCGATCAAGAAGATATAACGCTTATTAATATCTGTGCGCCCAGCACAGGAGCACCCAAATATGTGAAGGAAAGACTGCTAGATCTAAAAAGGGAGATAGACTGCAACACACTAATTGTTGGAGACCTCAACACTGCACTATCCCCCCTGGATAGATCATCTAGACAAAAAATAGGTAAAGAGATAAAAGATCTAAATGATATCATAAATCAAATGGACTTAACAGACATCTATAGAACTTTCCATCCTAAAACCTCAAGATACACTTTCTTCTCGCCGCCACATGGAACATTCTCGAAGATTGACCACATCATTGGGCACAAAGCAAGCCTCTACAGATTCAAAAGCATAGAAACTATACCCAGCATCTTCACCGACCATGATGGAATTAAACTTGAGTTTAATTTCAAGAGAAATCCTCAAAAATACTCAAATACATGGAAACTTAATAACCTACTCCTGAATGACTCCACAACTACTGAAGAAATAAAGACTGAAATCAAAAGGTTCATGGAAGAAAATGACAATGAGGACACGAGTTTCCATAATCTTTGGGACACTGCTAAAGCAGTCATAAGAGGGAAGTTCATAGCAATTAGTGCACATAAGAGGAGCATGGAAAGAAGGCAAATGGATCACCTAACATCATGCCTCACAGAATTGGAAAAGCAACAGCAAAAAGATCCAAAAAACTCCAGGAGAAAGGAAATAATAAAGATACGAGCAGAAATAAATGAAATAGAAAATAAACGAACTATACAGGAAATAAATGAAAGTAAAAGCTGGTTCTTTGAAAAGGTAAACAAAATTGATACACCACTAGCGAGACTTATTAAGAAGAAGAGAGAAAAGAACCAGGTGAATCAGATCTGCAATGAAGCAGGCAAAATAACAACAGATAGTAGAAATAAAAAACATTATTAGGGGATACTATGAACATCTGTATGCCAAGAAACAAGATAATTTGGATGAGATGGACAAATTTCTGGACAGGTATAATCTACCTAGATTGAGCCAGGAGGATATAGAAAGTCTGAATAGGTCCATAACAAGCCAGGAGATCAAATCAGTTATAAATAACCTCCCAACAAAGAAAAGCCCTGGCCCTGATGGATTCACCTCTGAATTCTACAAAACTTTCAAAGAAGAGTTAACCCCCATTCTGCTCAAGTTATTTCTAAATACCCAAAAGGGTGAATCTCTCCCTAATTCATTCTATGAAGCCTCTATCACCCTTATCCTTAAAACTGATAAGGACAGGACAAGGAAGGAAAACTATAGACCAATATCCCTGATGAATATAGACGCGAAGATTCTCAACAAGGTACTAGCAAATCGTATACAACAACTTATCAAAAAGATTATACATCATGATCAGGTAGGCTTTATCCCAGGAATGCAAGGTTGGTTCAACATACGCAAAACCATAAATATAATACACCATATTAATAGGAAGAAAGATAAAAACCATATGGTCATGTCAATTGATGCAGAAAAAGCATTTGATAAGATACAACATCCCTTCATGATCAAGACTCTCAGCAAAATGGGCATAGAAGGGCCATTTCTCAACACAATAAAAGCTATCTATGAAAAACCCATAGCGAACATCATCCTCAATGGAGAAAAGCTGAAAGCTTTTCCACTAAAAACGGGTACAAGACAAGGATGTCCACTTTCTCCACTCCTCTTCAATATAGTACTAGAAGTCTTGGCCATTGCAATCAGAAAAGAGGAAAAAATAAAAGGCATTCAAATAGGAAAAGAAGAGGTGAAACTCTCTCTATTTGCAGATGACATGATTGTATACATAGAAGACCCAATGGTTTCCATAAAAAAATTTCTGGAAGTAATACATGAATACAGTAACATTGCAGGATACAAAATTAATATCCAGAAATCTATAGCATTTCTGTATACGAACAACAGGCAGACTGAGATGGAACTGAAAAAAGTTGTTCCATTTACCATAGCCACAAAAAGTATAAGATACTTAGGGATAAATCTAACTAAAGAAGTTAAAGATCTCCACAAGGAAAACTATGAGAAGATAAAAAAAGAAATTGAAAATGACACAAAAAAGTGGAAGGACATCCCATGTTCCTGGATTGGAAGAATTAATATAATCAAAATGGCAATTTTACCCAAATTAATCTACCTGTTTAATGCAATGCCAATCAAAGTACCAGACACATTCTTCACAGATCTAGGAAAGACAATCATAACGTTTGTCTGGAATCATAAAAGACCCCATATTGCCAAAGCAGTTTTGCACAAGAAGAATGGAGTGGGCGGCATCTCACTCCCTGACCCAAAAATATACTACAAAGCTGTGGTAATCAAAACAGCATGGTACTGGCACAGGAACAGACAGGTGGACCAATGGAACAGAATAGAGTCCCCAGAAATGAATGCTCAAACATACAGCCAACTGATTTTTGACAAGGGGCACCAGTCAATCCTGTGGGAAAAGGATAACCTCTTCAGCAAATGGTGCTGGCAAAACTGGATCTCCACTTGCAGAAAGATGAATCTGAACCCCTACCTCTCACCTCTGACAAAAATAAAGTCAAGGTGGATCAAAGATCTAAACCTAAGACCTCAAACTATAAAACTGCTCCTGGAAAACACCCGGGAAACTCTGGGAGACATTGGGGTAGGGAAAAACTTCTTAAATAAGACTCCCAATGCACAGTCTATGATCCCTAAAATAGACAAGTGGGATTACATCAGACTAAGAAGTTTCTGCATGGCAAAAGACACAGTGATTAGTGTGAACAGACAGCCCTCAGAATGGGAAAATATTTTTGTAAACTATGCATCAGACAAGGGACTGATAACCAGAATCCACAAGGAACTCAAGCGGCTGTTTCGGAAAAAGACAATCAATCCTATTAAAAGATGGGAGAATGAGTTGAAAAAACCACTTTCTGAAGATGACATACGAATAGCTAAAAGGCATATGAAAAAATGCTCAACATCCCTCATTGTAAGAGAAATGCAGATCAAAACAACAATGAGATATCACCTAACCCCAGTCAGAATGTCTAAGATTAAAAAAACAAAAAATGATAAGTGCTGGAGGGGGTGTGGTGAAAAGGGAACTCTCTTACACTGCTGGTGGGACTGTAAATTGGTACAACCACTGTGGAGAACAATTTGGAGATTCCTCCAAAATCTACAAATAGAACTACCATATGATCCAGCAATCCCACTCCTTGGTATCTACCCGAAGGACAGAAGAATACTTAATCGAAAAAGTGCTTGCACATCGATGTTTATTGCGGCACTTTTCACGATTGCTAAGTCATGGAAACAACCTAAATGCCCACGAACTGATGAATGGTTAGAAAAACTGTGGCACATATACTCAATGGAATACTATTCATCCATAATAAACAACAAATCCCTGACTTTTGAAAGGAAGTGGATGAATATGGAAGACTTACTGTTGAGTGAAGCAAGCCATGCTATGAAGGAGAGACATTGTATGTCCCCACTTAATATATACCGAGTGTCTGCACTCTAAATGTGTATATATATATACACATATATATTTGTATATATATGTATATATATATTTTTGAAACCATTCTGCTTCTGTTGTTATAGAGTTTTAAAATTATACAAAATTATAAGACATATTTTGAACATTATCTTTAAAATCCTGTATTTTGAGATCTTGAAAGTTGTTTGTAAACTGTCAAGAATTATGGAGTATGAGCTAAAATTTTTTGCTATGTAAAGTAAATGTTTGTGGAAAAATGTAAAAATAAAAAATAAAAAAAACCATTCAGCAGTAAAAATTTGAACTAAATTTGGCAACAAAATTATGAAGTGTGTGGTGATTATTACTTGTAGCCAAACATAGCAATTTTTTAATCATAATTTCCTTTTTAAAAAAATTATTTATTTAACTTTATTTATTATCATTATTATGATTATTTTTTAATTTGAGTAGAGAGAGATAGAGGGAGAGGGAGCGGGAAAGTGAGGAAGTAAGCCGCCAGGTCTGGGTCTCGAACAGCAGTCAGCCACGTGGGAGTCCAGCACCTTAAACACCGCACCACCTGCCAGCCCTGCGATTTCCTTTTTTATGAGAGTATTCTTTTAAGCTTAAGAACATTCCTTTAAGCTTAGTCCATTATTGCATTGTTAGTAGCAGTACCTGTGTCTGGGTGATTTTGTGAAGAAATATAGGTTTATTCAGCTTATGGTTTGGCAGTCTAGGGTCCAGGACACAACTTCTGGTGAGGCTAACAACATGGCAGAGGGCGGGATCTTGAGCAGAAACAGAGTGTGGTCTGTATCCATGTAGCCTCTAACTGCCTCATTTTCTCTCTTAAATACACAGCACAGCTCAGTCATACGGCCCTAACTACCAATCACTGAACTCTTTCTAAAGGCCCCACCTTTTGACATCATAATCAGATTAAATTTTTACCCTACTAATCCTTTTACAATGGCTGAACACACAGATTTTGCTGGGACATATTTAAATTATTTCAGTGGTATTATATCTCACTTAGGAATGTCTTTTTGTCTTTACTTCCCCTTTCATGTAACTCTCCCATTTCCTTGTTCTTCTTTGTAGAAAATAGTTTCTTGGGCCAGCTAGGGAGGGTGGTTAAGATGGCTGGATCCCACATGTCCCACTGTGCAGAATGAGTCCTGGCTTGAAAGACATAATGGCCACATGTGCATGAGTGCCCAAAATCCCCAAAGGAGGGAGAAATGGAGGAGAAGGCACTGTGTGTGTGGCCATCCCCCAAGGGGGTTGTGTGCTTTCTCAGACACCCCCCGCTCATGTGCACATGTTCTCTGGCAAAATAAAATTCTCCTCCATCTTTTAAGATTGCTGAGTCCAGCGATCAATTCTTGGTCCTCATCTTATTTGATCCATCAGTGACATTTGAAACCAGATCTTATTAGCTCTTAGAACACGTTCATCACTTGGCTTCAGTTGATTTCTCTTTCCTTAATTTTTTTCAGATATATATTTTAAACTTTATTTATTTAAATTTGACCAGAGAGGGACAGAGCAAGAGAGATAGGGATAGTGAGAAAGCAAGCTGCCAGAGAGAGAGAGAGGGAGACAGAGACAGTGAGAAGGAAAGTGAGAAATCACCCTCCAAGGGGGATGCCATGCCACTCTCCATCCTCTTCCATTCTCCTCCCAGGATCTTGGGCATGCACATGCACCTGACTTGAGTTTCAAGCCACCAAGTCCCAGACTTGAACCACAGTTGACCATGTGGAGTCCAGTGAAGTAACCACTACACCATCTGCTAGCGCCAAGAAAATATTTCTTTAAAGAGTTGTCTATATTTCTGTCTCTATTTCTCTTCTTTCATGTACTCCTGAACTATCTTTTTAAAAGAAATTTCCTAGAGGGTGCAAGAGAGTGTGAGCGAGAGAGGGAGAGATAAGAGAGAAAGAATGAGAGAGAGAGAAAGCACCACTCTCTCCCTTCATGGAGGATGGCCTGCTGCAATCCCTTGTCTTCCGTTTCTCCCTCCTTTCATGATTTTGGCCACACACACACACACACGCACACACCCCTGGTGTGTTTTTCAAGCAGATGGGTCCAGGACTCAAATGCTATGGTTGGCCATGTGGGATCCTGCCACCTTAATCACCAGGCCACTGGCTGGGCCTACTCTTGAACACTCTGCAGATCATGCTCCCTCTTTACTCAACAAAATAACTTGTTGTATCTTTTAAGATCTTGGCATTGCTGAGTCCAATGATCAATTCTTGGTCCTCATCTTAATTTGATCCATCAGTGACATTTGAAACCAGATCATATTAGCTCTTAGAACACATTCATCACTTGGCTTCAGTTGATTTCTCCTTCTTCTTTTTTTTTTTTTTTAGATATATATTTATATTTTAACTTTATTTATTTAAAATTGCAATTTATTTATTTAAATTTGCTATTTATTTATTGACTTAAATTTGACCAGAGAAGGACAGAGCAAGAGAGAGAGGGAAAGTGGGAAAGCAAGCCACCAGGTCCGGGACTTGAACTACAGTCGGCCATGTGGGAGTCTTTAACTACCAGGCCACTTGCTGGCCCCTCCTTCCTCCTTGATATGCATTTTTTTCCCCAATAGATTTGTAGGACATAGCATTCCTCATTTTCCTCTTTAGTAGTTGCTCTATTGGTCTCCTTTATTAGTTTCCTTCTCCTCTCCCACATTGATATATATTACACTGCCTCAGGGTTTAGTTCTTTATCTTCTACACTTACTTCCTTTGTCATTGTATCTTATTTCATGGCTTTAAAGTCTATCTGTATGCTGACCACCCCCAAATTTATATACAATTTATATTGCTCCCTTAAAGTCCATTAAAAAGTCTACTCAAAGGACCAGCAGATGCCGTGGTGTTAAAGGTGTTGGACTACCACATAGCCAACTGCAGTTTGAATGCTGAACCTGGCAGCTTGCTTTCTCACCTACTCTTTCTCTGTCTCTCTCTGCCTGTACCCTGTAGCAAATTAAAATAATAATAATGATAATTATAAATAAAATTAAATAAATAATAATAATAATTATTATTTTTCAATGCCCGAGGGCAAGTGTGGCTGGAAGTATGGCTTTTTTTTTTCTTTTGAGAGGTTTTTGCTACAGGGCACATGCACTTGCCAGAGAGACAGAAAGTGAGAAATCACCCCCCAGGGGGGATGGCCACACCGCAATCCCTTCTCCTCCATTCTCCTCTTGGGATCTTGGGCACACACACACACACACACACACACACGTGCTTGATGTGAGTTTAAGCCATTGGGACTCGAACCATGGTTGACAATATGGGAATTCAGTGACATAGCCATTATGCCAACTGCTGGTCCCCTAAAGAATTATTTTATTTAGCTTTATTTATTTTTAACTTGACCAGAGAGGGACAGAGTGAGAGAGAGTGAGAGAGAGAGAGAGAGGGAGGGAGGGAAAGCAAGAAAGCAAGCTTCCAGGTCTAGGTCTGGGACTTGAACCACAGTCCGCCATGTGAGAATCCAGTGCCCTTAACTACCACACCACCTGCCGCCGGCCCCATCGTTACTATTTTTTAATTTGATATAGGTCACTCATCAGAGAGAGAAAGAGAGAGAGAAAGGGAAAGTGAGAAAACAAGCTGCCAGGTCTGGGACTCGAACCACGATCAGCCATGTGAGAGTCCAGTGCCTTAACCACCATGCCATGTACTGGCCCAAATAAATAATTGTTAAAAAAAAAAAGAAGCCGACTCAAGATTTCAAGTTAGATGCTTACTAGACATATCAATTTAACATGCCCAAAAGTGAACTCCTGATCTTTCCCCGTTTATTCTATATTCTTTCTCAATCTCTATTAAATGATGTTTCCATCCTTCAGGTTGCATAAGCCAAAATCCTTTAAGTTATTCTTCATTTCTTTTTTTTTCTTATACCCATATCAAATATGCAACGAATCCTGTTGGCTCTACATTCAAAATATATTCAGAACTCAACACTTTTTTCTCTGTGGCTACTATCCTAATCCAAACTACTACCCTAACTGTCTTTCCTGTCTCTGCCCTTGCTTCCCTAGAGTCTATTCTGTAAATAGTTGCCAGAGAGGCTTTTGCGAATGTAAGTCAGATCAAACCGTAACACTTCTCATAATGTTTTTAAAAAAGAATGATTTGTTTAATTTTATTTATTTATTATTATTATTTTGATTCACCAGAGAGAGATGAAGAGAAGAAAAATGATAAAGCAAGCTGCCAGGTCTGGGAGTAAAGCCACGGTCAGCCATGTGGGAATCTAGCGCCTTAACCACCATGCCACCTGCTGGCCCCAAACATTTATTTAACTATCTATTTATTGTTTTGATTTTCAAGCTGTTGGGTCTGAGACTCGAACCACTGGCAGCCATGTGGTCTCATAACCTTTCGATGCCTTCTTATTTTACACAGATCAGAGCCAAGAGTTATTTCCACCACTGCTTATTACATACTCCACTCCAACCACACTGTTTTTGTCACAGATGTTCCTTGAGTATTTCAAGTAGCACACAGATTCTATTGTACTTGGTAAATCTTCTGCCTGGAAAGCTCTTTGGCCAGAAAGCTAAAAACTGCCTCCTTCACCATCTTGGATCTCTGTTGAATGTCATTTTAACTCTGATCACCCCTTTAAAAATAGTTACTACTGCCTATTTCTTTCCTGTCATTTTTTATTCCTTTTGTTTTTATCCCTCATTTTTTTCCGATGATCCATTACTATTTGTCATATGTTTTTACTTTCAAAAAATGTGGGACCAGCAGTTAGTGTAATGGCTATGTCGCTGGACTCCCATGTAGTCGACCGCGATTCGAGTCCCAGACCCGGTGGCTTAAATTCATGCCGGGCGCGTGTGCGTGCATACCCAAGATCCCGAGAGGAGAATGGAGGAGAAGGGATTGCGGCGTGGCCATCCTCCCAGGGGACTTCTCGCTTTCTATCTCTCTGTCTCTCTCTGTCTGTCTGACGAGCGCACAAGCCCTATAGCAAAAACCTCTCAAAAAAAAAAAAAAAAAAAAAATGTGACTATGTCTCTTTCCTCCGACTTCTCCCAGACCCAGAATATGAGCTGGGGCAGGAAATTTCAAGTTCACTGTTGTACCTTCAGCACAATGGTTGAATAAATGGTACCAAACCATAAAGAAATTCTGATTAGCTGTTATATTTACAACTAGGCACTTAAGAAGCTTCACCTTTTACTTACCTTTGACTATGGGGAAATTAATCTTTCAGTTTTAAGTAAGTGCTTGGTTGCTCTTGCATTCTTGCAACTATTTATGGGCTCTTCCTTCCTATGTGACTGTGAAAATTGCTCAATTCTCTAAGATTCAAAAAATTCATTTAAAAAATAATGATAAAAATAAAAGCTTACTTCGTAGAATACTGTGAAGATTAAATAACACACAGAGATAAGTTATTAGCATAATATCTGGCATATAGAAAGGGTTCAGGAAATATTTGCTATTTTTGTTCTTTAAAAACTACATTGTTTTACATGAATTCATGATCTTCTACCATTTTCTAGTATATATCAAGACAAATATGGTATTTTTCAGATCACCCATGCCTTAAAAATAAACAACATGTGGAAAATTTACAAGAACCAGTTTTACAAGTTTTGTATAAATATTTAAAAATTTATCATCCAGAAGACCTACAGCATTTCGCTCGTCTCATAGGGAGGCTCACTGAACTGAGAACTCTGAAACACAACTACTCAGAAATACTTAGTGCTTGGAAAACAAAGAAACCCAAAGTGACCAGCTTACTCTGAAGAATGGAATTTATATTCACAATAATCAAATTTTAGAGCCTGTGAATTCTCTTAAACTTCCTAAATATTCTAAGGATGACTGATATGAATAGGATTGCTGTTACCAGTGTATCACCATAAAATGGACATCATCCATGCTTGTTAAATTTTGTGAAATACAGGATTACCACTAGAGGGACATCTAGGATTCTTTTTAAGATTGGAATCAAAAGAACCAATGGTTATTGTTTCCGCATGAGTCCTTCAAAAGGGAATAACGCTGCAGAGTCCTCACCTAAAGAAACTCCATGTTTCCACCCTGGACGCATGTGTGTGGTTGTGCCCAGGGTCCTGAGCTGGAGCACTGGTGCAAGGAGGTGGTGTGATGAGACTATGACGAGGGTGCCCCTCTCGTTTGCTATCTCGTGCACATATACCTTCTGCTGTGAATGAAATAAACAAACCAACATATGGAGGCCCCTGGATTGTAAAAGGAACCTCTTCCACTCCTCCTACTGCTGAAGTGGTTAGGACTCTGTATAAATAAAAACAGTGCTTTTGGCAACAAACAAACAAACAAACAAAAACAAAAAAAAAACCTTAAAATTTTCATTTAATAGAAAATTGAGTGAAGATAGTATATATACATTAGTTGTAGACATGAAACAACTAGCTGGTAGAAAGGGTTGTAATCAGAATAAAAAGCAGCTGGTGACCCTCATTAACTGAGGCTGCATTGATAGAATAGGGAACAGCACTTAAACTTACTCTTATTATAGAATTTATGAAACAGTAAAGGAAGAAACAAAGGTTTATTCAAGTCTTTTTATTTTTTAAGAGAGATTTTTTGCTATAAGGTATGTGAGCTCACCAGAAAGAGAGAGAGAGACAGACAGACAGGAAGTGAGAAATCATTTCCTGGGGACATGGTCACACAGCAACCCCTTCTCTATTCTCCTCTCAGGATTTTGGGCATGCATGCACACACACTGGGCTTTTTTTTTTTTAAAGAATTTTTTTATTTAACTTTCTTTCTTACTTCCCTCTCTCTGTCTCTGTCTCTTTCTTTTCTATTTAACGAGGTGGGGGGGGAGGGAGAGAAAGAGAAGAAAGAGGGGGAGGGAGAGAGAGAGAAAAAGTGAGAAAGTAAGCCATCAGGTCCAGGACTTGAACCCTGGGCCTCTATGTGGGAGTCCATGGCCCCTAACCACCATGCCACCTGCCCCCACCCACCCCCAGTCAGTTTTTTAAGCTGCCTGGTCCAGAACTCAAACCACAGTCTACTATGTGGGAGTCCAGTGATGTAACCATTACACCATCTGCTGGTCCCTCAGTTCTTTTTCTTAATGTCTTAAAAAAGATAGTTTTATAAGCCAAAATGAAAATTTATTATAGCAATATATAAAAAATTAAAATAACACATTATTAAAATATTTAAAAACATATTGGGAAATTTAGCATAATTTGTTTCTCATTCTGGTAGAAAATATTTTGACATTTTTGCCAACACTTCTTATAGAAAAAAATTTTAAAATCTGAAAGCTTTCTGCAAATATTTTAGTCCTCAGGATAGGATGGTAATATGCTAAGATAATTATCATTTGAAATACATGAAAGTGAGGATGTCTATGGTAGCACTATTGCTATGAAAGACAATGAAAGTAGACTAAATTTGTGAATTTACTGTTGTGGTAGTATTTTTGTTTTCAATAAAGAAAAACAGATTGCAACTGAATTTTTACCATTGTAAAGCTTATTTTAAAAATATTCAATTTATACTCTGACTTAAAAATATCTTAGTTGTATCAACTCTTGTCTCCAGAAGGTGCTTTGTGTATATTATTGGTGTTATTTCTTAGTGAGAGTGTCTCATCTTCTTACAGGGCTTCTAGACACAATTTCCTTAAAATGTAAAGTGAAGGAGTTAAACTAGGTTATCTGTTGGAGCTAAAAAATTCTATAATTTTAGCAAAAACAATCATGTCTGACAGACATACAAAACAAACAGGATTATTTAAAAATACTGCTAACTTCCTTTGGAAGAGCATCAGTGAAGAGACCGAGAGAGAGAGTAAAAACAGAACTCATCATTTATTGCTCAAATGTAGGTATTAGCACAAGGGTAATGATATATTTAGGTACCCAAGTCTGAAAATGGGCAGTCATCTTAGCCTTCTCCCTCTCTTTCACTTCTATAAAAAGCCATCAAATCCTATTACTTTTACTTCCTAAATGTTTTATATTTGACACCTCTGACCCATCTCCACCTCTACCATGTTGGCTCCCCTGTCTTAACCAGTGTTATACCTAATATGTTGTTTTACTTGCTGTGAGGAATTGTTACACTGTTACATTGTTTAATGGCTAAGTTAGTAGTTTGCTGTGAAGAAAATGTTTGATTGTAACGCTGCTTGCTGAGAGCATACCTGGTTTTGTAGTACATTCAGACTGGCATTAGTTATGTTCCCAGAAATTCAACATTGAGCCAACACCCTAGTGCTTATCGCTGATAGCAGACTAGCCATATGCTAACCGATAGCATGACGGATGCAAGCATGGTCTATGCTTCAACCCCCCTCATGACTGGCAAAAATATGTAAACAAATCCCACCCACTTTGTTTTGACCAAAATCCCATAGACTTACATGTAAAATGTTACAAAAATATTTTGATGTTTTGTCACGTCACCATGAGCCTGTCAAATTAGACATAAAAAGAGGAGCCCAAGCCCAGCTCATGGGCTCTGTCCTCCGCTTGGGCCAGATTCCATCTGGCTGTATCTTGAGACCTCCCTTGCAGCCAGAGGCTTTGCCAGTTTGCACACTGACTCCTCCTTTTCCAGACAGCCCTCTGTTCCACCGTCTTTGATGCTCCACTGCCTGCCACTAGTCCGGACCTCCTCTAGGATCACCAGGTGGGCTTTTCCTCCTCGTTCACCCTAGGTCATCTTGTAGCCACCGCCACCATCCTTCCCTAAGATCTTTGCGGAGCTCGCTCACCTCGGGCTCACCGCCTGTGCCTGTAGGCGGCCAGCGTACTCAGCACTTGGTCTCCCTCGTGCCCTTGTGGACTGCACTCCCTGTCACCACGCCAGCATAGGAAGCTTTGCTCGGATAGTCCGTCCCATCGTGACTTGTAAGCCCCCTTTTCCCTGTGTGATTAAAGTAACCTCAAAGGCAAATCTGAGTCCTGTCCTCCTCTCGCTTGCTGGAGCACAGATTGGCTGTAACTGCTTGGGTGGCCAATAAAGGTGGATCGAACCTTTATTAAGTCATGCTTAAACTCTCTCCCCCCCACCTCTCTCTCGCTCCCCTTCCAAAACTCCCCTTGCTGTGCCGCAGGACAATTGGCGGAGTGGACAAAACTGTCTTCCTGGGGCCAGCAGGTGGCATGGTAGTTAAAGCACTGGACACTCCCACATGGCCAACTACGGTTCTAATCCCAGACCTGGTGGCTTACTTTCTCACTTTCCCTCTCTGTGTGTCTCTCTCTGGTCAAATTAAAATAAATGAATGAATAAATAAAATTAAATAATTCTTAAAAAAATAAAACAAACAAAAACCGTCTTCCTAGCACCAGTCTCCTAAGCCTAACCAACTCCTCCCATGACAAACTTCCTTCCCACCCTGATCACGCGCCCTTTCCCTCCAGAGCCCCTGCAGGCCCTCAGACCTACTATTCTGTCCCACTTGGTCCTCACTCGGCTCCACACTTTCTGGACCCCCTTGCACCAATCTCTTTCATTGCCCCAGCCTTTGCCCGCTTTCCCTCGGGCGGCTCTCTGCTCGCCCTTCCTGTTCTCCAGGGAGCCCACTCCGGCCAGCGCTTCCCGCGTCGGCCTCTCCTCAGGGCCGCCCCGCCCGAGCTGCGAGCGTAAAGGAGAGCAATGGGATACTTATGCTATATTTTCAACAACTAGGAATGTATATAATACAATTTTTCTATTTAAGTCTATACATCGTGTCTACAGGCTCCTACCTAAATCGATGTTTTCCCCATTTTTGGAAAGATTAGTCATTGCAATCGGAAAACCAAAAATCTTCAATACATTTTTTGAAACTCTAATAAAACACAGATATTCTTAAATACACTGTTCCATACCACTCGGATACCTAGCAGTGTAATTTATGCCTATGTAATATACATCTGCTTTAAAAAGTGACTGTAATTGTTAACTCCTTTAATGAAGATATAGTGTTTAATAGCAAATGTTTTCATACAAAGCAAAAAAAAAAAAATATTTCCACCTGTAAGATGAGGCAAACTATAAATAATTCAGTATATGTTTTGTAGGTATTCAAGAATCACATCACGTGCCCAGTTCCCTGGCGTTCTTAGACAATAGCAGAAGCTCAGAGAGTGTGAACTTGAGGGAGAGGCAGAATATTCGGGAAAGGCGGGAGGGAAATCTCGCGAGAGGCAGGATTCGGGCACTGCGGGCGGTTAAAAGCCGGTTAGCGGCGGTTGGACGTGCCCAGACTTGCCCACCGCCCTGTGGCCGCGGTTTCCCGCCTTTTCTGAGGTTCGGAAGAGAAACTCTTGGGTTCTTTCTCTGGCCGCCTGGCCAGAGTGGGCCGCTCGGGTACGGGCCGTGGTTCCGGCTCGTTCTTCGAAGGTGGGGGCAGCGGTGCCGAGTTCTTTCCCGAGGACGGAACCGGCGGGCGCGGGACTGGGAAACCGCGCCTCGCTGACGTGGCAGACACCGGCTCCTTCTCGGTAGCCATCCCAGAGCAGCAGGCGGCGGTAGCCATCCCAGAGCAGCAGGCGGTTTCTCCTCGCCATCCATGCCGTTCACTGGGGCTTTCTTGTCGGATGGTCACTGCGATGCCCTGGTAGAGGTTCTAGCTGGTTTCCGTCGCCCTTGTGGCGACAGGTGGGCGGGAAGGCGGGAATAGTGGGCTCTTATCTGGGACCAGCCCTACCGTAAGCGACGCTAGCGATGGAGGGGACCTCGTGGCAACGGGCACGCCAGCTCCTTCGCCTAGCCAGTTGGTGTAAAACGTCAGCTTTGAATGAGGAATAAATAGTATATTAATAAAACAATGTGAACTCTCCCTCCCCCCGTTTTGGTTTAATAGGTATTGCCAAGTGGAAGAGCGAAAATGGAAAAGCAAAAGCCTTTTAAATTGTTTGTTCCACCAAGATTAAGCAGCAGCCAAGTGTCTGCAGTGAAACCCCAGAGCTTGGGCCCAGATTCTAATTTGTTCAAGGTAAATTTGCATATGCATCTTCATTGGTCTTCTTTAGGTTAAAGAGGCCAAGCGTGTTTTCTCACTGGTGATATAATTACTTATTTTTAGTCAGTATGGTCTGGCTTACCCACGAATTTTGAGTAGTATTGCTCCGAATGATCATCGAGCATTCTTGCGCTTGGGCGCCGTTCATCTGCAGAAATCGTCCCTCACTCTGCGTACGTGATAGGACCTGTGTGTTCTAATCCTCCTGTTTCTCCAAATGATGTAGTTTATAGTTTATAAGACATACAATGAAACAGTAAAATACAAATGGGGAAAAAATTACAACATTTTCCCAAGGAAAATAGGAATATTTAAACAAATGCTGCGTACAGGTAATAATCAGCGTTGTGACTGAGTTTCAGACTGCCTCTCAGCTACCTGGGGACAAAGAGGGAAATACAGCCATACAGTAGAGCTCTCATTGACAGGAGGGATTATACTGAGTTTTTCAGGTGAAACCATTTTTTCTTACTATTATTTAAAAATTTGTCATATGGTGCTTCACCTTGGAGGTAGAATGATACAATGAGTATCTTACTTTTCTATGCCATAGAAAATTTCTTATGGATGGTATGGCCAAGAGTGTATCATTGAAGTGCTGTTACTTAAAGACAATTTTCAATATTGTGTAGGGAGGGATAATAATGAAATTGAAGAATACTAATATCATTCTATGCTAATAATTAAAATGACTAATTCTTGAATACCTACAAAGCATATATTGAGTTATAGTTTAGCCTCATCTTACAGGTGAAAATATTTTTTTTTTTGCTTTATGTAAAGACATTTGCTATTAAACACTATATCTTGATTAAAGGAATTACAATTACAGTCACTTTTTAAAGTGGATGTAGGGACCAGCAGTTGGCATAATGGCTATGTCGCTGGATTCCCATGTAGTCGACTATGGTTTGAGTCCTAGACCCAGTAGCTTAAACTCTACACCAGGTTTGTGTATATGCATGCCCAGGATCCTGAGAGGAGAATGGAGGAGAAGGGATTGTGGCATGGCCATCCCCCTTTATGCTTTCTGTTTCTCTCTCTCTCTCTTTCTGGCGAGTGTATGTGCCCTATAGCAAAAACCTCTCCTAAATAAATAAATAAATAAATCCATGTATATTGTAGGGGTATATGTTACACTACTAGGTATCAGAGTGGTATGGAACAGTGTATTTAAGAATATCTTTTGTGTTCTAGAGTTTCAACAAATGTATTGAAGATGATTTTGGTTTTCCATTTGCAATGACTAATCTTTCCAAAAATGGGGAAAACATCAATTCAGGTAGGAGCCTGTAGAAACAATGTATCAACTTACATAGAAGTATTTTATTATATACATTTCTAGTTATTGAAAATATAGTATCAGTATTCCATTGCTATCCTTGATGTTAAAAGTGAATATAATATAAAAATATAAGATGTTGGCATGTTTGATACGAGTTGTATTTTATCTTGCAGATCCTGCTTTACAAAAAGTTAATTTTTTGCCCATGCTTGAACAGGTCAGTTAACCATAAATAGTATACATAGTATATGTAGGTATAATCTGTTAAGGTATTGAATTATTGTTATTCTCAAGAAAAACATTCTGTAATTGTTGGGTTACTAGTCTTCTGTATTTACATGTTGTTATTTAGAAGCTCATATCATAAATATTTTCTAGTATAAAACATTCTTTTTTTTAGGTTGATAATTCTGACAGTTGTCACTATCAGGAAGGACTGAAAGAGTCTGATTTTGAGGTCAGAAGATTTCTTATTTTTAAATTTTTTGTAATTGGAGTATAGTTTATTATTTGTATACATATATCTACTTTTTTATTTTATTTTTTAATTAATTTAAATTTATTTACATTCATTCACTGTACATCATTACAGCATACAAAATGAGATTTTTCCATCCAGAGTACACTGTATATTGGCTTAATCAAGCACATCAACAAACATGTTATTGTCAACAAATAATTTTCCATTTCTTGTTTTCTGTATGTTTTGCTTTTTTTCACCCATCTTTGATTCCCTATCTCTTACCCTCTGCCATCTCCCATTCTGCTCCCACACTGTCTCTGGTATCTATGTTTACTTTCTACACTGTTTCCCCCCCACATTTTATTGAATTACTAAAGATCTTAATTAATCTAAATATTTTCATAGCAAACATAGCTGATATATACATTTCCATGAACATAAGTCTTACTTTAGGCATCCTATAAAGTAGCACCTAGCTGGGGCTATATGTCTTACTGCAGTCATTGAATAGATTTTTTTTTCTGAAACTTCTTTTTTTTTTTCTTTTGTAACTTAATTTACATTCTTTCCGTAAGCATCATCACAGCATGAAACATGTGATTTCCCATCCAGAATATACTGCATAGTGACTTAATCATGCATATTATTATAAAAAATTTTCCCTTTATACTTACTAGAATTTTTTTTACCCTTTTTTCTGACCCTCTGTCCTTTCCCACCCTCTTCTCACACTATTTCTGGTGTCTACAATTGTCTTCCATTCCTTTTCCCCCACATCGTATTGCTCACACAATTTCTTAAATAATCTAACTACTTTCAATGGTAAGTTCACTTGGTACTATTAAGAAAACTAGTTTTAACTTAAATCAAAGAAATGCCAAGGAACTTTGCTTAAAGCCAGGAAACAGGTTAGGATTCTGTTCAAATGGTAGGTGCATGAACCTATCAGTCTCATGTACTTTATCTTCTGTTCTGGTTCAATTTTCCCTATTAAATTCTGGGATATAATATTCAGCTCCAGACTTGTCCCTATGATTAAGTTGGCCACTTTCTTAGTTTTTGAACTCTTATTTCCGTGTGTCTGTATTTAATTTCCCTGATATAGCACACCCTTGAGAACTTCTTGGAGATCTGATCTGGTGCTGGTAAATTCTTTCAGGTTTTGTTTATCTGAGAATGTTCTTGTCTTCCCACATGAAAGATAATCTTACCGAGTACAGTATTCTTGGCTGAAATTGCTTTTCTCTTAACACTTCGAATATATTTTCCCATTCTTTCCTTGCTCGCATTGTTTCTGATGAGAGATCTGCTGTTAGCCTGATAGGATGTCATATATCTTTTTTTAAAAAAATATTTATTTATTTAATTCCATTTGTTATTATTTTAAAATTTGACCAGAGAGACAGAGAGAGAAAGAGAAAAGGAGACAGCTAGCTGCTAGACCTGGGACTTGAACCATGGTTGACCATTTGGGAATGCAGTGTCTTTAATCACCATGCCACCTGCTGGCCTCACCCATGTCTATTTTTTATACTTTAATAGTTTTATTTAGTTAACATATTAAATCTTTTAAAGAATTAATTTTTATTTTAATTTATTTAGTTATTTATTTTAATTTGATCAGAGAGGCACAGAGAGAGAGAGAGAATGAGAAAGCAAGCCACCAGGTCCGGTACTCAAACCGTGGTCAGCCATGTGGGAGTCCAGCACCCTTAACCACCATGCCACCTACCAGCATGTATTAAACCTTTTAAAACTTTTTCTTTTAACCTTGTTGAAACACTAGGCTTCTGTATTTAACTGAATTCTTTAGGGGCAGTTTAAATTGAAAGGAATTTTTTTTCTTTATTCATGAACAGTGTGCATGTGTGACATGAGAGAGCGAGAGAAAGAGATAAACACCATAGGGTGTGGTCATACTATAATCCCTTTCCTCTAGTGCTCTAGCCAGTCAAATCCATGCGTCTTTGGTGTGTTTCATGCTGACTGGTCAGATTCAAACTGCAGTTGCCATGGGGGATCGATCCTGCTTCTCTTAAATGGTACAACGCAGAGCTGGCTCAGAGAGCAATTTTGAATTACAGACATTAAGAATAGAAAACGCGGGATCAGCAGATGGCATACTGGTTATGTTACTGGACTCTCACATAGTTGACTGCAATTGAAGTCCCAGACCCAGCAGCTTAAAACATGCTGGGTGTGTGTGCATATCTGCCCGAAGCCCTGAGAGGAGAATGAAAGAGAAGATGGATTGATGCGTGGCCATCTCTCCTGGGGCGGGGGGTGATTTCTTGCTCTCTGTCTCTCTGGTGAGTGCATGCACCCTATATCAAAATTTATAAAAAAAAAAAAAAAATCTTAGGCTTGATGAAAGTTACATCTTATATTCATTATTTTCTTCTCGTTGTTACATTTTAACCTTCATATCCTTTAATTAATCTTCAAACTATGTATAATCAAAATGTTTCAAGACTGTCATTAAGATTTATAGATTTTGGGGACCAGCAGTTGGCTATGTCGTTGGACTCCTCTGTAGTTGACTATGGTTCAAGTCCTGGACCTGGTCTGGTGGCTTAAACTCACGCTGGGCGTGTGTGCGTGCATGCCCAAGATCCTGAGAGGAGAATGGAGGAGAAGGGATTGCAGCATGACCATCCCCCTTGGGAAGTGATTTCTTGCTTTCTGTCTCTCTGTCTCTGTCTGGAGAGCACATATGCCCTATAGCAAAAATAAAAAACCTACCAAAAAAGAGATATATAGATTTTGGGCCACTCCCTTGGCCTAATGGTTAAGGAAGCTGGATCCTACATATCTGACAGTGTGTTTCAAATCCAGGATCTGGTGGCTTAAAACACATGCTGGTATGTTTGTGTGCGTGCCCCAATCCCAAAAGACTGAACAAATGGAGAAGTGATAATGGTGTGACTGTACTCCATTGGGGGTGTTTTCTCTCTCTGTGTCTCTGTTGCATGAACCCTCTGGCAAATTAAAAAAATAAAGTTTATGGATTATTTTTGTAAGGTGATATAACTTAGCTTTTCACCAGCCAGATTCTCTCATTGCCTAAATGTCTTAACTAAGCACATTTCGGGGCCATTTGGTTTTATTCAGCAAGGTACAACTTGGACAGGTGACCAGTAACTGTAATGAAATAGCTGATATTGCCTTAGTAGTTTAAAGGAGTTAATGTAGGGACCAGCAGTTGACATAATGGCTATGTTGCTGGACTCCCATGTAGTTGACCACGATTCGAGTCCTGGACTTGGTGGCTTAAACTCACGCTGGGTGTGTGTGCGTGCATGCCCAAGATTCCAAGAGGAGAATGGAGGAGAAGGTATTGCAGCGTGGCCGTCTCCCTTGGGGGTTGATTTCTTGCTTTCTGTCTCTCTGTCTCTCTCTGTCTTTCTGGTGAGTGCATGCACCCTATAGCAAAAACTTCTTAAAAAAAATAAAGAGTTTATGTAGCTTTCAGGATGCTATTGAGGAGCAAATTAAGAAAAAGTTTGGTCTTGACTGTTAGTGCATGGATATTTTTCACAGGCAGCTATAATTTGGTTATATTAACATTTTGAACAAATAATTTTTGAAAACCCATTTTAATAGAATTCAGAACCAATGAGCAGACTTTATTCAAAACTGTATAAGGAGGCTGAAAAGATCAAGAAGTGGAAAGTGAATGTAGAATCTGAACTGAAGCAGAAAGAAAATAAGTTGCAAGAAAATAGAAAGATAATTGAAGCACAGCGAAAAGCCATTCAAGAACTACAGGTATAACAAAATTTTGAATTATAAATGTAGTATAGTAAATATCATAATATTGTTGAAAACTATTATTTTGGTTAAACTGAGTTAATTTTTTCTTTCTGTGAGGAGGATAAAGGATAGTCATTTAAAAAATTTCATTGATACTAGTTGCATTTGCATTTCAAATTTAGGAATGAGCACAGAGGACAAGTTGCACATAATTTAGTGCAAATAATTAGGGAAATAATAAATTACTCATTCTTGATTTAGTGAGTCTAATTTATTATTAAGGATTTTAATTTTATTTCTATTATGTTTTGTTTGATATAAATGTCTTATAGTAGAACATTTGTAAATAGATAAAACTTTAAATTAGAAGCTGTGTTTAGCTTTGATTTTATAATATTAAAGGGAGAAAAAGTTGAGAAAAATGAAGCATTGAGTTAAGACTAAGATTAAAATTTCAAAATGTTTAAAGAGGATAATTTTGTATTAAGACATTATTGAATGCTTTTTTGACATAATTCAGTAAGCTTTTAGATTAGTGAAGACAAGCCCTATATTCTTAGGGGAAATTTATGTGTGGTAAAAGGTTCCTTTTTGTGTGGAAAGAATTCTTATAGACCCCTGCAGCATGTTAGCAAAGAACTGCTGCTTCATGATTATACCCATGTTTATTTTGGTAAGTGAAATGTGATGAACTGTTTTTCTGTTTTGTAAATTAGTTTGAAAATGAAAAAGTAAGTTTGAAATTAGAAGAAGGAATCCAAGAAAATAAAGATTTAATAAAAGAGTAAGTAACAATTTAATGAATTTGTTGTTTCCAAATTTATTTTTATTTTAGTTTTATTATGAAAATTTTCAAAAATTAGTTGAACACTGTTACATATTAATTTATAAGTAGAATTCCACCTGAGTACTGTGGAAAAAAGAAGACATATCTATTTTATAGTCTAGTATTTGGCAAAACTGTAATTAGTTACTGATAACTTCTTTTTTTTTAAATGTCAGGTATCAGGAAGAACCATTGGTTGATGTTAGAAAAAGATGCCTGATAATCTTGTATCTACAACTGCCTAGTATATTATCTACCTTTCTGTTTCACTATTACCTTAGACACAGCATTTATGAAATAGAGCTCAACTTAGTTTTAGTCTAATGTTCATTCTCAATTCATCTTTATGCCAGTGTAAAAATTATTTATACATGAAAAAGTATAAGTTGGGATATTAAATGTAATTAAAACTTTAGGTTGGAAAGTTAGTAACTTCAACAAAAGAGTCAGAGGTTTTATTATGAATGCCTAATCAGAAAGTTACCTTATTTTAAGTTTTTTTTTTTTTTTTTTTTGAGAAGTTTTCGCTATAGGGTGCGTGCGCTCGCCAGACAGACAGAGAGAGGCATAGAGACAGAAAGCGAGAAATCACCCCCCAGAGGGGATGGTCACGCCGCAATCCCTTCTCCTCCATTCTCCTCTCGGGATCTTGGGCACGCACGCACACGCACCCGGCGTGAGTTTTAAGCCACCGGGTCCGGGACGCGAACCGCGGTCGACTACGTGGGAGTCCAGTGACATAGCCATTATGCTAACTGCTGGTTCCCCCTTTATTTTATGTTGTGATGGTTAGATATCTAAAACATTTCAGGGGTAGTTAATATAAAGCCCAACCCTGTCTTCTCATTTTTCTCTAGGCAAATCTGGAATTGTTTCCTGAAGGGTTCATAGCAACTTGGGTAAAAACTTGTTAAGGAGTTGCCACTGTTTTTAAAAAAAAGTTTTTTAAGAATTATTTTGTTATTTAATTTTATTTATTTTTATTTGACCAGTGAGAGACAGAGAGAGAGAGAGAGAGAGAGAAGGAAGGTGAGAAAGCAAGCCACCAGATTTAGGATTTGAACCGTGGTTGGCCATGTGGGAATCCATTGCCTCAACCACCATGCTACCTGCTGGCCCCCAGGAGATGCCACTTTTAAAGAGAGGCAGTTACTAAGTCTTATTTGCTAATGGTACAGTCAGCCCACGTTTTCTTCATCTAGTCCTTTATGAGTGATATGTGAAATATTACAAATACCGTAACATAAGGTATTTTTTTAATAAAAATTTTTATAAACTTTATATGTGATTTTTGCTTTGAAGTCAGATCACGTTTAGGCAAATTCTTTCCTTTGTTTCAGGAATAATGCCACCAGGCATTTATGTAATCTACTCAAAGAGACCTGTGCTAGATCTGCAGAAAAGACAAAGAAATGTAAATATCTTTCTTGTTTTATGTGATTTTATTAGTTTATTATTTATTACTATTATTATTTTTTTGTGGAGTTTTACTATAGGGCACATGTGCTTGCTAGAGAGACAGAAAGTGACAAGTCACCTCCAGGGGGATGGCCATGCCACAGTCTCTTCTCCTTTTGGGATTTTGGACATGCATACACACGCTCCTGGTGTGAATTTCAAGCCACCGGTTTTGGGATGCGAACCACAGTCAGCCATATGTGAGTCTGGCAGCATCACTATTACGCCATTTGTTGGTCCCAATTACTTATTGTTCGAGATGAAGAGGAGAAGAAATTGTCTTAACTTTTTGAAACCAGTTTTGATTTGAACTAATTATGTTTATGTAAGTAGTAACTAATTTCTCGGTTTTTTGAGTTCTTTTTTTTTAACATTTATTTATATATTTAACTGTTGTTATTTTCAACCTGCTGGGTCTGGGATTCAAACTGCGATTGACTGTGTGGAACCTAGACTCCCAACCACCACACCATTTGCTGGCCCCTGTCCTTTGAGTTTTGAACTTTTTGAAAACTCAAAACTTTTTGAAATAGGCTATATTGCAAAAGATATATTCTTGGCATTTATAATACCTGCTTTTTTTTTTTTTTCTTTTTGAGAGATTTTTGCTATAGGGCGCGTGCGCTCGCCAGACAGACAGAGACAGACAGAGAGAGACAGAAAGCGAGAAATCACCTCCCCCGGGGGAATGGCCACACCGCAATCCCTTCTCCTCCATTCTCCTCTTGGGATCTTGGGCACGCACGCACACGCGCCCGGCGTGAGTTTTTAAGCCACCGGGTCCGGGATGCGAACCGCAGTTGACTACGTGGGAGTCCAGCGACATAGCCATTACGCTAACTGCTGGTCCCTATAATACCTGTTTTAGTTTAAGTGTGAAGGGCTATGCTGAAGGCATGGTGAGTAAAAACAGTACTGCAAGGTTGAATTCTAACTGGAACAGAATTCTCAAATTTTTCCTAAAGAAACATTCTTTTAAAACATTCTACTATAGTAATGGTGTATAAATAAAAGAGGAGTCTTTAACATTTTATATATATTCTGATTTTTTTTTTCTTTGAGGGGTTTTTGCTATAGGGCATGTGCGCTTGCCCAGAAAGACAGAGAGAGACAGAGAGCGAGCGAGAAATCACCCTCCAGGGAGGATGACCACACTGCAATCCCTTTTCCTCCATTCTCCTCTCGGGATCTTGGGCATGCATGAACACGTGCCCGGCATCAGTTTAAGCCACTGGGTCTGGGATTTGAACTGTGGTCAACTATATGGGAGTCCATTGACATAGCCATTACGCCAACTGCTGGTTCCCATATTCTGATTTTTTAAAAAAGTTTATTTCTTGTGGCCAGCAGGTGGCTTGGTGGTTAAGGCACTGGAATCCCGCATGGCTAACTGTGGTTGGAATTCCAGACCTGGTGGTTCATGCCCTCACTTTCCCTTTCTCTCTGTCTCTGTATCTTTCTGGTCAAACTAAAAATAATAATAATAATGAAATTAAATAAATAGATCTTTTTTTTTGGAGAGATTTTTGCTATAGGGCGCATGTGCTTGCCAGAGAGAGAGACAGAGAGACAGAAAGCGAGAAATCACCCCCCATGGGGATGGCCACGCCGCAATCCCTTCTCCTCCATTCTTCTTTTGGGATCTTGGGCACGCACGCACACGCGCCTGGCATGAGTTTAAGCCACCAGGTCTGGGACTCAAACCGCGGTCGACTACATGGGAGTCCAGTGACATAGCCATTACGCTGACTGCTGGTCCCAAGGAGTTTATTTCTTTCATGAGAAAAAGAGGGGGAAAGTGAGGCAAAGAGAGATAGAGAGACACCACCCACAAGTGGCCCTGGATCCTGGGCATGTGCATTCCTTATTTACTCAGGGAAGTCTCTGTATGGAAAGTCTCTGGATGTGAACCTGGAATCATGTGTTCCACTTCTTGGCTCCCTTTTAAAAAAATCTTAGTATTTGCCTTATTATTAATGTAAATTCTCACTAAGTTATTGACTAGGCTTTCCTTTTATTACTGTAGTTGTGAAATTTCCTTTTTTTTTTTTTTTGGAGAGATATTTTTGTTATAGGGTGTGTGTGCTTGCCAGAGAGAGAGAAAGAGACAGCAAGAAATTACCCCCTGGGGAGATGGCCACACCACAATCCTCCTCCTCCATTCTGCCCTTGGTATTTTGGGCATGTACGCACATGCACCCGGTGTGAGTTTTATGCCTCTGGATCCAGGATTTGAACCACGGTCAACTATGTGGGAGTCCAGCAATGTAACCATTATGCCATCTGTCGGTCCTGATTTTTTCCTTCCTTCCTTCTTCTTTTTTTTTAAGAATTATTTTATTTAAATTTATTTATTTATTTATTATTTATAATTGGATCAGAGAGGGAGGGAGGAGGGGAGAGAGGGAAAGTGAGAAAGCAAGCTGCCAGGTCCAGGACTCGATCTCTGGTCGGCCATGGTAGGAGTCCAGCGCCCTTAACCTCCATGCTACCTGCCAGCCACTGTCTGGAATGTTTTTTAAGTTGCTGGATCTAGGATTCTATCTGTGTTGTTAGCTGAGCTTTGTTGGATCTAACTTCCTTAATCACCAGGCAATGGACTGGTCCTTAGTTTTTTTCTTTTCTTTGTTTTTTTTTTTTCTTTTTTTGGAGAGGTTTTTTTTTTTTTTTTTTTTTTTTTTTCGCTATAGGGTGCGTGTGCTTGCCAGACAGAGAGAGACAGAGAGACAGAAAGCGAGAAATCACCCTTCAGGGGGTATGGCCACACCGCAATTCCTTCTCCTCCATTCTCCTCTTGGGATCTTGGGCATGCACACACATGCGCCTGGCGTGAGTTTAAGCCACCGGGTCCGGGACTTGAACTGCGGTCGACTACGTGGGAGTCCAGTGACATAGCCATTATGCTAACTGCTGGTCCCCTTAGTTTTTTTTTTTTCTTTCTTTCTTTCTTTTTTTTTTTTTTTTTTTTTTTTTGAGAGCTTTTTGTTATAGGGCGCGTGTGCTCGCCAGACAGGCAGAGAGACAGAAAGCGAGAAATCACCCCCCAGGTGGGATGGTCACGCCACAATCCCTTCTCCTCCATTCTCCTCTCAGGATCTTGAGCACGCACGTACATGTGCCCGGCGTGAGTTTTTTAAGCCACCAGGTCCGGGACACGAACCGCGGTCGACTATGTGGGAGTCCAGCGACATAGCCATTACGCTAACTGCTGGTTCCCAGTTTTTTTTCTTTTAAGAATTATTTTATTGGGTGGGGGGTAGATGGCATGGTGTTTAAAGGTGCTGGATTCTTACATGGCTGACCTTGGTTTGAGTCCCAGACCTGGAGGCTTGCTCTCTTTCTTTCTCTCTCTCTGTCTCTTTCTGGTCAAAATTGAAAAATAATGATAATAATTCTAAAAGAAAAAGAAAATTATTATTTTATTGGGCCAGCAGATAGCATAATGGTAAGTCACTGGACTCCCATGTAATTGACTGAGGTTTGAGTCCTGGACCTACCGGTTTAAAATTCACACTGGACGTCTGTATGTGCATGCCCAAGATCCTGAGAGTAGAATGGAGCAGAAGGGATTGCGGCACTGCCATCCCCCCCTTAGAGGGGTGATTTTTCACTTTCTGTCTCTGTCTCTCCAGAGAGTGCACATGCCCTATAGCCAAAATCTCTCTTAAAAAGAGAGAACACGAAAATTAGAAGGCAAGCCATGTCCAGGACTCGAACCATGGTTGGCCATGCGAGAGTTCAGTGCTCTTAACCATCACATTACCTGCCGTTTCTGGCTCTTAAATATTTTAATGTCTTAAGTACTGTCTTGTTAGCATCATGCTTTAAAATTTAATTTTGAACATTTTTTATATAAAAAATAGATGAATATGAACGAGAAGAAACTAGACAAGCTTATATGAATCTAAATAATAACATTGAAGTAAGTATTAATGAAATTTTGAATATTCTAAACAGAAGAAATTTTTAAGTAAGATAGTAATATTTACAAAGATAGTGAACAACAGTTTTTGCTAAAAATATTATTTATATGTTATTTATTGTATCACCAATAAAATTCTCTGTGCTATAAGTATTAATGTTTTGTTATATATATATTTATATATATTTTTAAAGAATTACTTTATTTAACTTCATGCATTAATTTATTTATATTTTAATTTGACTAGAGAGGGAGGGAGGGAAGGAGGGAGGGGGGAGGGAGGGGGGGGGGAGAGAGAGAGAGAGAGAGAGAAAGAAAGAGAGAGAAAGTGATAAAGCAAGCCGCTAGGTCTGGGACTCAAACTGTGGTTGGCCATGTGGGAGACCAGCATCCTTAGCCACCACACCACCAGCTAGTCTCATATATGTGTTTTTAATTTACAAGTTAGTTACATAATTTAACTTGATTTGTTTAATATTTATTGATCCTGTTTCAGAGACCAGCACTTCATGACACTTAACCAATATTACAAAAACATATAAAGTATCAGTTCGTGTTCGTACTTGGCTCCTGTTTACTTTTGTTGTCTTATCTATCATTCTCCACTTTTTTTCTGCAATAGTCACTCTTTTATGTTTCTCAGATCTGCTAAGTTTTTTCTGATCCTAGTTCTTTGAGTTTGTTCTCTTCATTTAGAACTTTTGTGTCTAAATTCTTATGCACACTTATAAACTTCATTCCACTTTTTAATTGCCCTTTCTTACTACTTTATTTAAAATATGTTTCTATTTGATTGTTCTATGTCTCCCCACTGTATTTAACTTTTCTGAAGAACACTTAAAACTACACATAATTTGGGGCTGGCAGGTGGTGTGATGGTGAAGGTACTGGACTCCCACATGACCAACTGTAGTTCGAGTCCTGGACCTGGCATCTTGTTTTCTCACTTTCCCTTTCTCTCTCTCTCTGTCGTTGGTAAAATTAAAACATAAATAATAATAATAAATAAAATAAAATAAATCTTTAAAAAAACCATAATTTATTTGCTATATATGTATATGTCTGTATGTAACATAACCCTAGTTCTAATAGGGTAGACAATTTATGTTATTTCCCAAGTGTGTAAAACAACTCCTGACACCCAATAGATACTAATAAATATTTAATTACTGAATTAATTAGTCTGATTTTGCAAAGCAAGATTTATTGAATATTGGATGAATGTATACTGCCAGATAATGGAAGTATAATTTTCAGCTCTTATAGGGAGAGCCTTTACTTTAGTGGAGAAGACAGAAATTAAATAATCACAAATAAATATAAACTACAGATTTGGTTTGTGCTATTAAGGAAATAACTAGCATATGAACAATGGTTTTGATGTTGTTTGTATGATATAACATGTCTCCTAAATCTTTGAGCATGTGGAAAACTAATGTAGTGAGTCTAAAATATACTTCTTGGCATACTTCTGAGATAACTATCCAGAGAGGCTGCAGGTAGTTAGCTTGAAAAAAAAGCAAATGTTGTATAGAAATATTTATCTATTTAAATCAGTAAACACTACTTTTGGACACTGGAAGGAAATTATAGAAGTCCGACATTTGGCCCAGAAAAACGGGATAATTTTTACATCTTTGTGTTTTCTCCCCTCACCATTTCATAGTTTAACTACAGGCCTTTATATTCTCCTGGCCATTCTCTCAGTCACATTTATGTGGCTTCTGTATATACATGAATACTTTAAAATTTGTATGCCTTTTCTCTTATTTTTTAGTTTGTTAGAGGGCATGTAGAGAGAGAGAGAGAGAGAGAGAGAGAGAGAGTAAGAAAGCATCCTCCATGGAGGATGGCCACTCAATCTCTCCTCCTACATTTCTTCCCTTGAGATTCTGGGTATGTATGCACACTTGCCTGGCATGTTTCTCAAGTGCTGAACCATGCCAGGTCCGGGACTTGAACTATACAATCAGCCATGTGGGATTCAGCTGCCTTAACCACCACATCATTGGCTGGCCCTGTCTTTTCTCTTATTAATCTGCATATTGTTAGGGATTTTCAGTGAATTTCAGAGGGGGAGTGTGTTCATTCATTTTTATACTAATGTAATAAGAACTCAATACTTTCTGTGGATTCTTTACTTACAAAGTTATAGGGTTTTGTCATTTAAAGTTGTGTGGTTTTAAAACTAACGATCACATGATACAAATGTATTAACTTTTGCCCAGTTTGAAGAAAGTTTTAAAAGTCTAATTCTTAAAAGCTAAACTTTCTATTACAGAAAATGATAATAGCTTTTGAGGAACTTCGTGTGCAAGCTGAGAACTCCAGACTGGAAATGCATTTTAAGTGTAGGGCTCCTGTTTAATTTTCATGTTACTGTTTTACTGTGTATATTTTTATTAGATTCTGTTTATGTTTTCATTACTTCATCTGATAGCGTCAACTATTTTATATTTTGTATTGTCTTTCTTTTGTAAGCCCCTCAAAATCTTGTGGAATGTGGCAGGGAATTGATACTGTAGTCTTCAGAAAGTTCCTAGAAAATGAATAGAATGAAAAAATTATGCATGGATTTAAAAAATTTTTTATACAGAAAACTCTCATATTTTAATTCCATTTTTTCATGAATTTTTTTGAAGCTCCATAATATTTAAAAATACTTTTTGGATTTAAAACTTATTTTTCATGAAATGAAACTTGTAATTTGTATTTAATTTTTAAAAAGTGTGGTTTGGTCTTATCTTTTCATTTCTTGGTAAAGTATCCTTGTTAAAATAATACACATACACACACACATGTACTTTTAAAACCTATCATTTCTCTTTTTTTAGATTTTATTTTTTTTTGGAGTGGTTTTTGCTATAGGGCACGTGCGCTCTCCAGAAAGACAGAGAGAAAGTGAGAAATCATTCCCCAAGGGGATGGCCATACCACAATCCCTTCTCCTCCATTCTCTCGGGATCTTGGGCATGCACACACATGCGCC
This sequence comes from Tupaia tana, assembly GCA_026018925.1. Classification (NCBI taxonomy): domain Eukaryota; kingdom Metazoa; phylum Chordata; class Mammalia; order Scandentia; family Tupaiidae; genus Tupaia; species Tupaia tana. The sequence goes on from JAKSZU010000004.1 coordinate 82,901,057, forward strand.
CAGTGTGAGTTTAAGCCACCGAGTCCGGGACTCGAACCGCAGTCGACTACATGGGAGTCCAGCGACGTAGCCATTACACTAACTGCTGGTCCCTAAAACCTATTATTTCAATTTAGTGTGTTATAAAGAATAAACCTAAGTGTATGTGTTATTATAACAACTGTAGAATTTTCAGTTATTATTACTTTGATATTACTTAAATTCACTATTTTGCTAACTAGAAAGTTAGCAGCAGGAAGATATTTTCAACTTTTTAGAAATTTTTTATTTTTAATATAATTTTGGGATAAATAATGAGGTGAAATAAAACTTTAAATACTGTTTGTGGGGCCAGCAGGTGGTGTGGTGGTTAAGGCACTGGATTACTCCCACATGGCTGACCACGATTTGACCATGACCTGGACCTGGTGGCTTACTTTCTGACTTGACCTCCCCACCCCGTGTGTGTGTGTGTGTGTGTGTGTGTGTATGTGTGTGTCTGATTAAATTAAAATGAATGAATGAATGAATAAATAAAATTAAATAATTCCTTAAAAATTTTTTGTTTGTAATAGAAAGATTATACCTTATGTAAAGACATTTCAGCATATTTGTTTTACTTTTAAAGTAAAGGAAGATTATGAAAGAATCCAACACCTTGAAGAAGAGTACAAGAAGGAAATAAATGACAAGGAAAAACAGGTGTTTTTTTTTTTTGAACAAACTTTTTATTTACTAATTCATAAAATACTTAAAATTTCGAAAGAAATTTGTGTTGGCTGACTGCATGATAAATTTCTACGAGACAGTTTTAATTCTGTATATGTCTAACTATTTAGCCTTTTGCCTAGCCAAATTAATTTTATTAACTTGAAGGTGCACTCACTGAATGTTAATCTTTTTGCTCTTTTTTACACTGTGACAAATTTATTCACAATTCTGAACTTTTTTGTTTTATAATTAATGACATAATTTTCATATTAGAGGGCAATAGAAAATTGCACAAAACTATATTTTGTTTCAAATTTTGCTTAGACAGAAACTTCATAAAAATGTAAAGATGATTATTGATTATTTCACTCACATTTATAGTTTATTTTGGAATATTATATCCATAACACCAGGGGAGGATAATGAAAACAGTATCTTTTGCTTCTTTTTATTAACGTGCATAGTGGAAGACTTGAAATGGTTAAGTCTCTGTCTTCTGACATTCATAGGATTGTTGATTTCAGGTTATTATTATGCCAACTGTATAAGCTACAATCCTGCTTCCCAAATGGAAAGTTATATACAGAGAGGAATCCTGTTCTATTTCTCATTAGTTTTCATTTTTACCCTTTGGTTTGCTACTTGTAATTATAATAAGGATATGTATATACGTACACAATAAAAAAATTAGTTGGAAGTATAGAAGGATACTTAGAGTTTTTTTAAAGAATTATTTAACTTATTTTTGTATGCTAAGGTCATGCATATTATGAAAAACCTATGCATGGAGACTATCCATTTCTTCCAACTGCTTTCCTTCTTTACATAATTATAGTTTGGATTATAGAATTATAGGACTTTTATGGTTCCATGGAAGATAAAATCTGTATTTATTGTTTTCCAAATTATTTTTTGGGTGATTTTGAGATGAACATAGGGCAGACAGCATTGCTGTACATTGAGCTCCATAGAGACAGCGCCAGGGCAGGTGAGAGCCAGACAGGCACTGAAGGGCACTATACCTCATGGAGAAAAGATAACTAAACATGGGCAAAAGAGATACTAAGAAGCTGAGAGGCAAAATGTCATCATATGCATTCTTTGTGCAAACTTACCGGGAGGAGCACTAGAAGCAGCACTCAGATGCTTCAGTCAACTTCTCAGAGTTTTCTAAGAAGTGCTCAGAGAGGTGGAAGACCATGTCTACTAAAGAAAGGAAAGTCTGAAGATATGGCAAAGGAGGACAAGGCCCATTATGAAAGAGAAATGAAAACCTATATCCCTCCTAAGGGGAAACAAAAAAGAAGTTCAAGATCCCAGTGCACTCAAGAGACTTCCTTTGACCTTTTTCTTGTTCTGTTCTGAAGATTGTCCGAAAATCAAAGGAGAACATCCTGGTCTATCCGTTGGTGATATTGCAAAGAAACTGGGAGAGATGTGGAGGAACACTGCTGCAGATGGTAAACAGCCTTGTGAAAAGAAGGCTGCTAAGCTGAAGGGAAAATACGAAAAGGATATTGCTGCATACTGAGCTAAAGGAAAGCCTGATGCCGCAAAAAAGGGAGTTCTCAAGGCTGCAAAGAGCAAGAAAAAGGAGGGAGGAGGAGGAAGACGAGGAAGATGAAGTGAGGAAGATGAGGATGAAGAAGATGATGAATAAGTTGGTTCTAGTGCAGTTTTTTTCCTTGTCTGTAAAGCATTTAGCCTCCTGGCCATATACTCAACTCCTTTTAAAGAAAAAAATTGAAATGTAAGGCTGTGTGAGATTTATTTTAAACTAGACAGTATTATTATTATTTTTTTGTATAGTTAACACACTACTGAATGTGTCTTTAGATAGCCCTGTCCTGGTGGTATTTTCAATAACCACTAATCTTGCCTGGTACAATATGGGGTTGTAAATTGGCATGGAAATTTAAAACAGGTTCTTGTTAGTACACAGAACAAATTAGTTATATATGGGGATGGTAGTTTTTTCATCTTAAGTTGTCTCTGATGCAGCTTATACAAAATAATTGTTCTGTTAACTGAATACCACGCTGTAATTGCAAAATAAAAAAGTTGCAGCTGTTTTGTTGGCATTCTGATTGCTTCTAAGTAAATATAATTTTTGTTTTTGGAGAGGTTTTTGCTATAGGGCGAGCACAACAGAGACAGACAGACAGAAAGTGAGAAATCATGCCCTGGGGGGATGGCCATGCCACAATCCCTTCTCCATTCTCCTCTCAGGATCTTGGGCACATGCGCACACACACCCAGCATGAGTTTAAGCTACCAGGTCCGGGACTCGAACCATTGTTGACTACGTGGGAGTCCAGTGACATAGCCATTATACCAACTGCTGGTCTAGTAAATACAATTTTTTATTTAAAAAAAAAACATGGGGCAGAGATCTTTTGTCATCTTTAATCTGGAAGTCTTTAGTCTATATAAGTTTAATTTTCACCTTTTCTTCACATCGAAAAACTGAGTATTTTCAGTTCTATGAATGAAGCGTGATCTCTTGATCCTTTGTGTTCTTGTATCAACCTGGAATGCTCATTTCCCCATTTTTGCCTGATTAATTTGTATTTGTCTTATCAAGACTCATTTCAGTCCTCTGAAAATTTATTTTATAAAAAGTTTACTTATTTCTTCAGAGAAGGAGACCAGGAAAGAGGGACAGACAACACCCCCAACAGGGTCATGGCATTGCAGTCTAACTTCAGCCTTCTCCAGTCTTGGATCATGAGCATGTGCACGCTTGGCATACTCAGGTCTCCAGAGGCAAACCCAGAACCCTTCCCATGTGGGTCAGCTTCATAGAGTGTCACATTTTACCATTATGAAAAATAGTAAAATTTTATCACACAAATAATTTTAAATTATTTCCTCACACTGATTTGTGCATTACTTTTGAAAGTTCCTATAACATTTTTGTCCTGTTAACAATATTCAGGTTTAGTTGTTTCTTATCTAGGCTATGGGTTCCCGAAGATGAGTTCCCTCATTTATGCGTATTAAATGCTTATAGTTTCTGGCACAGAGTAGATGCTCAGTAATTTTGAATGAATCAATTGGTAGTTTCCATTATATAATCTTCTCAGTAATAATTTGAAATTTGTAGTATAATTTTGAGTATATCGTACTAGATAATCCATTCATTTACTAGATGTTTATTTTGCAAGTATGTATTAAATGCTGGACCTACCAGTTGAAAAGTATAAAAACAAGTATATAAAATAATTGTAAGTGATGATAAATATTATGGTATCATATTTAGCTTTTTATATCTATAATGCATTATTTAAATATTTTAGGTATCACTGCTAATGATTCAAAGCACCGAGAAGGAAAATAAAATGAAAGACCTAACTTTTCTACTAGAAGAATCAAGAAATAAAGTTAATCAATTAGAGGACAAAATAAGTAAGAATTCATATAAGAAAATATAACAATATATCTTATATATTCCTCTTGCTATGTGTTCTAAATTTTGGCTTTTATTAAAAGTTTGTTGTGATGCTTCCTAGTGCTGTAATTCTCAACACAGGTTATATTGGTTTGAGGAGGCCATAATAAAATCGCTTGGGAAACTTTTTCAGAATATATATACTTTTCTCTTTTCCATCCTCTTACTTTCTTCAAAATTTCAATAATGGGGACCAGCAGTTAGCATAATAACTATGTTGATGGACTCCCATGTAGTCGACTGTGGTTCGAGTCCCGGACCTGGTGGCTTAAACTCACGCCTGGCGCCCCGGACCTGGTGGCTTAAGCTCACGCCTGGCGCATGTGCATGCCTGCCCAAGATCCTGAGAGGAGAATGGGGAGGAGAAGGGATTGCGGTGTGACCATTCCCCCTGGGGGTGATTTTTTGCTTTCTGTCTGTCCATTTCTCTCTGTCTTTCCAGCGAGCACACACAGCCTATAGCAAAAATCTCTCAAAAAAATTTCAATAATGTACAAAGAACAGTATTTTTGTCTTTTTTCTCTCCACTGATTATACATTCTAATTGCCTAGAACAGTGCCTGCCACATATGAGGCACTTAATAAATACTTTATGAATGAATAAGTCCATGGGAGCACTATGGAGGAAGTTATTAATTCTTTCCTGAGCAAGACTTTTGGAAAGGCATTAGAGAAAAATTGTTGAACAACACAGATTTATTACCATACAGTTTTGGAGATCAGAGGTCCAAAATTAGTCTAATAGGGTTAACATCAATATGTTGGCATGTCTTAGTTCTTTCTGGAGACTTTCAGGGAGAATTTGTTATTTTCTTTCTCAGCTTCTAGAGGCCATCTGCATTCCATGGCTTATGGCCCCTTTCTCACTTAATTCTAACTTCTGCTTCTGTTGTCTCATTTCCTCTAACTTTGATCTTCCTATCCCCCTTTTAGAAGGCTGTTGTTTGTGTTTGTATGACTCACCTGGGTAATAAGGAATAATCTTTACATCACAAGGTTCTTTTTTTTTTTTTTTTTTTTGAGAGAGATTTTCACTATAGGGCACGTGCGCTCGCCAGACAGACAGAGACATAGAGACAGAAAGTGAGAAATCACCCCCCAGGGGGGATGGTCACGCCGCAATCCCTTCTCCTCCATTCTCCTCTCAGGATCTTGGGCACGCACACACACGCGCCCGGCGTGAGTTTTAAGCCACTGGGTCTGGGACACGAACCGCGGTCGACTTCGTGGGAGTCCAGCGACATAGCCATTACGCTAACTGCTGGTTCCCCATCACAAGGTTCTTTATCATAGCTGCAGCCTTTTGTGTGTGTAAGGTAACATTTTCACAGGTTTTGGTGATTAGGTCATGAATATTTTTAGAGATTTATTACTTTCTTTTCTACAGTGGTGGTATTAAGTTCTTTATTCTCGATTTTTTGGTCTAATGTTTTTATTAGTTTCTTAGAGAAGGGTTTTGAAGACTCCAAATATTGTATAATGTGGCTATGTGTATTGTTCCTTTCAGTTCTAATAGTTTTTATTTCACATATTTTGTAGTTTTGTTATTTGTGAATGCACATTTAGGATTGCTCCTATCTTTTTGGCTCTTTTATCACGTAATAGTTCTCTGGTAATTTTCTTGCTGTGAAGTTTATGCTACCTCATATTAATGTAGTCATTCTTACTTTTGATTACTGGTTGTATGTTATAACTTTAAAAAATTTTTTACTTTCAAACTGTATATATTATTATATATGAAATAAGTTTTCTGTAGCCAGCATATAGGTAGATTACTTTTTAAAAATTCAGCTTGCCAGTGATATATTTAAGATAATTTATATTTAATGTAATTATTTATTTGTAAGGGCTTAAATCTTTAATTTTTTTTTGTTTGATATTTACCTCTGTTTTCTTTTTTTTGGAGAAGTGTTTGCTATAGGGTGTGTGCACTCACCAGAAAGACAGAGAGACTGAAAGCGAGAAATCACCCCCTGGGGGGATGGCTGTGCCACAATCCCTTCTCCTCCATTCTCCTCTCGGGATCTTGAGCACGCATGCACGCGTGCCCAGCATGAGTTCAAGCCACTAGGTCCGGGACTCGAACTGCAGTCACCTCCGGAGTCCAGTGATGTAGCCATTATGCCATCTGCTGGTCCTGATATTTGCCTCTCTTTTCTATTTTACACCTTTTTGTGAGGCAACTTGATTTTATTTTCCTTAAGAATTCCATTTTGACTTATCTGTGTTTTTGTTTGTCTCTATTTTTTTTTCTTTCGTGACTACTCTTGTTACTGTGGTAAAAATATATAACTTAGCAGAATCTGTTGGCATCATCATTTTACCAGTTCAAGTGAAGTATAGAGTTTTCCTCCCTTTTTTTTTACATCATTTACTATCCCCATTTTTAATACAGTTGTTTTTAATATTTCTTTAAAATACATTTAAAGCCACACTGGATGAAGTTAAAATGTTCGCTTCAATAATTAAACATAAGTTAGAAAATTCAAGAGAAGAAGGAAAGGAAAGCCTATTGTATTTAACTATGTTTTATCATGTTCTCCTTTCCTGTTATTTCCAAGCCTCCTTTTATTTCCTTTTTGATTGAAGTACTTTGTCATTCTTTTAGAACAAGTCTACTTGCAAGAAATTTCCATAGAATTCCTTCATCTAAGAATGTCTTGATCTGTGTTTCCTTGAAACATGTTTTCATTAGTTATAGGATTCTGATTGCCAGTTGTTTTCTTTCATAACTTGCGAAATATTGCACCACATTGTTCTGACTACCACAATTTCTGATGAGAAATCCATTATTATTCTGTTGGGTTGCTGGAAAAGTCATGATGTATTTTTTTTCTGTTTTTCTATGCAAAAATGCATAATGACTTATCTGACATCCCAATAATACTCCTCCCCCATCTGTAAGATATTGTTTTTCACTAGCTTTCAGTATGTTTTTTTATTTGTTTTTAGTTTTTAGAAGTTTAAATATATCTTGCATTGGCATGTATTTCTTTGGGTTTATCTTAGAGATTTGCTAAGCTTCTACATATGTAGTGTTGTATGTTTTGCCAGCTTTGCAGAATTTTCAGGCATTATTTCTTTGAATACTTTTTCAGCTCTGCTCTCTTGATGTTCTCTTTCAAGGGACTCTGATGACATGAAACTTAGATATTTTGTTATAGTCCCACGATCTCTAAAGCTCTGTTCATTTTTTCATTTTTTTGACGGTACTTTCTCTTTTCAGACTGCCTAATTTTTATTGTTCTGTTTTCCAGTTCTTTGACCCTCCTCCCTTTGGCTGTTGAACTCTTCCATGGAGTTTTAATTTTGGTTATTTTTTTTTTCCGTTAGAAACTTTCCGTATGGGGACCACATGTTGGCGTAATGGCTATGTCTCTGGACTCCCATGTAGTTGCTTGCAGTTCGAGTCCTGGACCCGGAGGCTTAAAACTCACTCTGGGAGCATGTGTGTGCGTGTCCGAGATCCTGAGAGGAGAATGGAGGAGAAGGGATTGCGGTGTGGCCATCGCCCCTGGGGGGTGATTTCTCACTTTCTGTCTGTCTGTCTGTCTCTGTCTTTCTGGTGAGCACACGTGCCCTGCAGCAAAAACCTCCCCCGCCAAAAAATATTCCATATCTTTCTTTGGTGAGATGTCTTGTTTCTTTAATGAAACTAAGTCTTTATTGGTTTCAGGTGTATTTGTAATAGCTTATTGAAGCATTTCTGCTATGGCTGTTTGAAAATCTTTGTCAGGTAATTCTAACATACCTATTATCTTGGTTTTAGTGTCTATTTATTGTCTTTTAAATTTCAATTTGAGATTTTTCTGGTTCTTGTAATGACGAGGAATTATGCTTGTAACCTAGATGCGTTTGTGTTGTGTTATGAGACTTTGAATCTTATTTCTGTTGTTTTAACTGGCTTCCTTTGACATTGTGTTTATCTTGGTTTTAGTGTCTATTTATTGTCTTTTAAATTTCAATTTGAGATTTTTCTGGTTCTTGTAATGATGAGGAATTATGCTTGTAACCTAGATGCGTTTGTGTTGTGTTATGAGACTTTGAATCTTATTTCTGTTGTTTTAACTGGCTTCCTTTGGCATTGTGTTTTTGGTATGGAAAGAGGAGGATGTTGCCGCCTTCTTTTTTTTTTTTTGGATAAGTTTTTGCTATAGGGTGCATGCACTCGCCATAAAGACAGAGAGAAAGAGTGACAGAAAGCAAGAAATCACCCCCCAGGGGGGATGGCCACATCGCAATCCTTTCTCCTCTGTTCTCCTCTCAGGATCTTGGGCACACATGCCCGGCGTGAGTTTGAACCACCAAGTCTGGGACTCGAACTGTGGTCGACTACATGGGAGTCCAGGGACGTAGTCATTACGCCATCTGCTGGTCCCAGTACTGCCTTATTTCTGCAAGATGAGGCAGAAGTCTAGGTTTTCTACTTGACTTCTATTGACCTAAGTAGTGGATTCCTGTTGCTGCTGGGTAGATTGGGAGTTGTGGTTTTCTGGGTGGTCTCCAAAGTCACCATGTTGGGGTGGGCTTCGTTACTGCTGTGATTGGCTCTGTACTAAGCCTCTTCTGGTACCATCCTAGTGGAGGGCTTGAAAGGTGTCTTATTATTACTGGTTGTGAGTAGACACCTGGATCCTCCTCATGTGATCTCTACTGTCACTGGAGATGGGGAGCTATTATTTGCTAGTGGTGATAAAACACAGGACAACAACTTAACCTTCTCTGGTGCTACCACAGTTGGGTCATTATAGTGTCTCATCCCAGTCTGATGACATTGAAGGTCTGGGGTCCCAACTTGTACTATGTTGGGTTGGCATGGGTGGGGTGGACACACAGTTTTTCTTGTTGTGCTGTTTATCTGTAGTGAGTCTTGAAAGGTTGCCTCTTTCCTGGTCCTTTGGCTAGAAAGCAGATTTTTGTTGAAGCTTCTTCTTTTTTTTTTTTCTTTCGTCTGTGCCCATTTTTATTTGTAGGTTTCTGGCTTCTTTAGTTCTTAAGTCTAGGATATGTAAGGCAAGCACCCCTCCAAAAAACAAACAAAAAAAAGAAAAGCCCCCTCAGAACAAAAACTGAACCAGTTCCCCCAAAAGAAAAAAAAAATACGTATACCTTCTTTCTGGGCTATTTAAGGACGTTATTCTATTTAGTCCTCACTTCTTCTATTTTTATTATGTATTTTAATTGGACAAGACATTGGTATTACTATTTTATTACAGATCATGTTTATTTGATTTTACCGATATATTTTTCTCCATTTTCTTTATTCTTAATTCCTTTTATTTCTGTGCATCTTGAACATTTTAAGTAGATTATTTTCTTTCTTCCCTAAAGAGACTATTTAGAGTCTCTTTTAGTAAGAATATGGTTAAGATGAGCTCGCTTAGATTTTGTGTATACATTTTTTTATTTATTCTCATCTGTTAAGGATGTTCGAGTGATATGTACTTCTAGGTAGGCATTCTGTATGTTATTTCTAGGAATTTCTTTTGGCATACTGAAGAATAATACTGAAAGTATTGTTTTCACTTTTTTGATATTCTTTTTTTGATTTTCTTTACTGATATCAAGTCAGATGTTAAATGTTGACCCTTTGAAGATAAGGCATTTTTTCCCTTTCTTTTGAGGCTTTTCATATTTCCTTTGTCTTTGATTTTTAGCAGTTACAGTATATTTATGTATGAATTTAATTGTATTTTACAGCTTCTTAAATCTGTTAATGTGTGTCCTTTATTATTGTTCCTTGAAAATTCTCAGCAATAATCTTATTAGATGTATATGCTCTGTTTTTTCACCTTCTGAGTAAAAAAGTTTTGATTTTTTTTTTTTTTTTTTGAGAGGTTTTCGCTGTAGGGCGTGTGCGCTCGCCAGACAGACAGAGACAGACAGAAAGACAGAAGGTAAGAAATCACCCCCCAGGGGGGATGGCCACGCTGCAATCCCTTCTCCTCCATTCTCCTCTCGGGATTTTGGGCACACACGCACACGCGCCCGGTGTGAGTTTTAAGCCACTGGGTCCGGGACACGAACCACGGTCGACTACGTGGGAGTCCAACAACATAGCCATTATGCTAACTGCTGGTCCCAAAAGTTTTGATTTTCTAACTCTATCTTCTGTAACTCTTAATTTCTTCCCATATTTTAACAGTTTTGCCTTCCTGTGGATTATTCTGGTTAATTTCTTCTGACTTATTTTGTAATTCACTCCTTTCATTCATTTCTTACCCATTATGAAACCTCCCCATTTTAAGTTTAATATGTTAGTCTTATGTCTTTTTTTTCCCCTTTTTTTAAGAGAGATTTTTGCTGTAGGTCCCATGTGCTAGCCAGAGAGACAGAAAGAGACAGAGAGTCAGAAAATGAGAAATCACCTCCCAGGGGAAATGGCCACACCACAATCCCTTCTCTTCCATTTTCCTCTCGGGATTTTTGGGCACACAACGCACAAGCACCTGGTGTCAGTTTTAAGTTGCTAGGTCTGGGACTTGAACCACAGTCAACTATGTGGGTGTCTAGCGATGTAACTATTATGCCATCTGCTGGTCCCAGTCTTACTTCTTTTTGTTATCTTACCTTATGTACTTTTCTATTTCTTCTTATTATTTTCAAGATGTCTTTTGTTTCTTTAAGTATATTAAGCATAGCTGTTTTATGTTCGTTCTGATAATTCTTTATCTTAAGTGTTGTGTTTCTCATTCTGTCTTATGTTTCCAGTATTTTTTAGCAAAAGTGGCTTGTTTTCTTGTCTGCCTTATTGTCTTTAACTTTAAGCTCATTTTATTAAAAGAGAGATTTTTACTATAGCATGTGTGTGTTTGCCAGAGAGATCGAGACAGAGAGACAGAAAGCGAGAAATCAGCCGTTGAGGGGATGGCCATGCTGCAGTCCTTCCTCCTCCATTCTTGGGATTTTGGGTACACATGCACATATGCCTGGGCAAGGACATGTCTGTCATTTCAGATATTATTACTCTGTGTTGTGAACACTTGAAATCCCTCTTCTAGACATTTTGAAAAGTACTTTAAATTGTCACCAACCATAATTATTCTACTTTGCTTTAGTACTCGAGAACTCACTCGAGAACTCATTCCTCTTGTCCAACTACAATTCTGTATCCATTTACCCAGTTTTTCCTAGCTGCCTCCTCTTCCTCTTCTTAGCTTCTGATATCCACCATTCCATTCTCCATCTCTATGTGATCGAATTTTTCTGTTTCCACAAATAAGGGAAGACAAGCAGCACCTGCTTTAGTGCCTGGCCCGTTTCACCCAGCACAACTTCCTCCATGCTCATTCATGATGCTCCAAATGAGAGAATTTCATTCCTTTTTATGGCTGAATAGTGTTCTACTGTGCATGTGCTTTTGCCATGGGATTGATGGTTCCCATCCATCTGAGATAATCTCTAGTCAGTTTTTTTGAAAGTTATTTATTTATTTATTTAATTTTATTTGTTGTTATTATTTTTTAATTTGATGTGAGAGAGAGAGAGAGAGAGAGAGAGAGAGAGAGACAGACAGACAGAGAGAAGAGGAGGAAGGAAAGTGAGAAAGCCCAAGCTACTAGATCCAGAACCAGAATCATGGTCAGCCATGTGGGAGTCCAGCACCCTAACCACCACACCACCTGCCGGACTCTCTTAAATCAGTTTTAAGGCTTGTTTTTCCTTAGCTAGTCCAGCAATGTGAACCCGGGTTACAATTCTACCTGCAGATTGACTTACTTTTGATTCCTCATATCAGGAGTGTCTGAGCCTATTGTACAACAGATAAATCTTTTACTCCCTCTACCTTGTATAGTCTTCAGGCTTTCATATTTATTTATTTTTTCTTTTTTTGGAGAGGTTTTTGCTATAGGGCGCGTGCGCTCGCCAGACAGACAAAAAGACAGAGAGTCAGAAAACGAGAAATCACCCCCCCAGGGGGTGATGGCCACGCCGCAATCCCTTCTCCTCCATTCTCCTCTCGGGATCTTGGGCATGCACGCACACGTGCCCGGCGTGAGTTTAAGCCACCGGGTCCGGGACTCGAACCGTGGTCGACTACATGGGAGTCCAGCGACATAGGCACTACGCTAACTGCTGGTCCCATTATATTTCTTTATTTCATTTTAATTTAATTTAATTTTTTCTCACTCAGTTCTTTTATCCAGCAGACACACAGTGCTCCTACTTCAGGAGCTGAGAGACACACAAGTAAGGATGAGAGCCCTTTAGGCATTCATAGCTTATGTGCATGAGGGTGGGTGTCTGCTGCATCTCCATATACATCTCCCTGGCTCCAGAATAATCAAGCTTTAAATACCCCATTATAATTTTAATTTAAAAGCTCAACTTTGCTGGGATTTTCAAATGCTTTCAGGGCAAATGCAGGTTCTATGGTTACTTTATTAAGTTTCAATTTTTCTTCACTTTGATCTGGTAAGTTACTGTTTTCTCAAGAATTCAATTTTATCACTGTTCTTAATATTTGATCTTGAATTTTTACTTCTTTTTAGAGGAGTGTTTGAATGACATAGCTCACCATTACCCCAATTGAGTTTTCCGCTTCAGTTCTATATATATAATTTCTTTTTATTTTTGGAGAGGTTTTTGCTATAGGGCTTGTGCGCTCGCTAGAAAGAGAGAGAGAGAGAGAGAGAGAGAGAGAGAGAGAGACAGACAGAAAACGAGAAATCACCCCCAGGGGGGGATGGCCACGCTGCAATCCCTTCTCCAGTCTCCTCTCAGGATCTTGGGCATGCACGCACATGCACCCAATGTGAGTTTAGGCCACCGGGTCTGGGACTTGAACCACGGTTGACTACATGGGAGTTCAGTAACATAGCCATTACACTGACTGCTGGTCCCTCTATATATAATTTCTGTTGGGTTGTTGGAAGAGTCAATGAAGCATTTTTGCGTAGAAAGACACAGAAAAATATGTCATGAATTTTCTGACAAAATAGAAATTTTATTTGGTTTACTGATATGTTCTTTATTTCATGTAGTTTTTAAAGAATATTACAATACTTTAAATTTTTTTTTTGTTTTATAGCCAATAATTCTGGAATCTGAAATCTTTGCATGGCTAAGTTGGCCTTTTGTTCATTTAGCCAACAGAGATCGCTGACTCTATTCCTGTTGTGTTTTTTGATTTTGAGGTCATGTAAATTTATCTGTAGAAATTAATATCTGAATTAGAAGTATATTTTTACAGAAAAAGTTTGCACTTGCTTCTTCTGGGATCCTTGGGAGAATTTATGAGTACTTTTAAATTTTAGTTTGGAGCTTTTTTGAACATTTAGACAGTATATGTTCAGTTCCTATAAGGTCTAGAGCTAGGTCATGATTATGATTTCTTTCTTTCTTTCTTTTTTTTTTTTTTTGTTTGTTTTGGAGAGTTTTTTTTTGCTATAGAGCGTGTGTGCTCACGAAAGACAGAAAGACAGAGAAAGACAGAAAGTGAGAAATCACCCCCAGGGGCGATGGCCACTCCGCAGTCTTTTCTCCTCCATTCTCCTCTTGGGATCTTGAGCATGCATGCACATGTACCTGGCATAAGTTTAAGCCACCAGGTCTGGGACTTGAATTATAGTCGCCTACATGGGAGTCCAGCGACAAAGCCATTATGCCAACTGCTGGTCCCATGATTATGATTTTTTACAGGCGACATCTATTATCAGACAGTAAGAAATAGCATCGTAATGGATACCACAGTCAGTCTTCATAATTCTCTGTCTTTAAATCTACTTTGCTTATTTGTTTTCCCCAGATGATTGACTCTTTTATTCTATGAAGTTTTGTGGTGTTTTTTTGGAGAGGTTTTTGCTATGGTGTGTGCACTCGCCAGACAGACAGACAGAGAGAGACATAGAGACAGAAAGCGAGAAATCACCCCCCCAGAGGGGATGGCCTCACCGCAATACCTTTTCCTCCACTCTCCTCTCGGGATCCTGGGCACGCATGCACACGCACCTGGTGTGAGTTTTAAGCCACCGGGTCCGGGACACGAACCGCGATCAACTACGTGGGAGTCCAGTGACATAGCCATTACACTAACTGCTGGTCCCTTTTTTTTCTTTAATTTGTTGTAGGATGCATGCACTTGCTGGAGAGAGAGAGAAAAAAAACTTGAAAAAGCACCCCCCAGGGGGAATGGCCACGTTGCAGTTCTTTCTCCATTCTTTTCTCAGGATTTTGGGCATGCATATGTGCCTAGCATGTATTTCAAGCCGATGAGTCTGAGGCTCAAGTTATGTGGTCAGCCTTGTGGGATCTAGCTGTCTTAACCACAGGCAGAGCATAAAGTGCTTGTGTGTGTGTGTGTGTGTGTGTGTGTGTGTTTTAAATGGAAGTAGGCTGCATGTATGCATGGCCAAAATCCCGAAAGGAGAATGGAGGAAAAGGAATTGTGGCGTATGCATGGCCATCTCTCCTAAGGGGTTCTTTTTCACTTCCTCTCTCTCTCTCGCAAATGCATGAACACTATAGCAAAAACAAAAACAAAACTTAAGAAAAATTGAAAAAAACCTGGAATAATTCTGTTGCTTAATATGCTTCATTGTTCCATGGTCTTCATGACTCGTGAAACATAAAACTGAGCAAGTTATATAAATGGTATTATGATGTTTTTTAATCTCTTTCAAATCACATCTGTTTTGCCACCTTCCTTAAACCTCATCCTGGTGAAGTACATTTTTTTTTAGATTCCTGAATTTATAATCCTATTTTTTTTTAATTTTTGCCTTTGTGTGTGTTCTTTCACATATCTTTCATCTTTTCTCTTCTAATAATTCCTATTACTCTTGCTAATTCATACTGTTTTTCAAATGTTTCAACTTAACTGTCGCTTTCTGGAAGCTTTCTCTTTCTCTTTTCTCTTTTTCTTTTTTTCTTTTTGTTGGAGAGGTTTTTGCTATAGGATGTGTGTGCTCACCAGAAAGACAGAGACAAGAGAGAGAAAAAGCAAGAAACCACCCCCCAGGGAGGATGGCCATATCGCAATCCCTTCTCCAACATTTTCCCCTCGGGATCCTGGGCATGCACACACACGTGCCTGATGTGAGTTGAAGCACTGAGTATGGGACTCGAACTGTGGTCAACTACATGGGAGTCCAGCAACATAGCCATTACATCAACTACAGGTCCCTCTGGAAGCTTTTTTTGAACTTTGCTCCTCTAACCTTTAATAATTGTATTTGGCTTAGGTGCCCTCTCTATGGATACTTTCAGAATCTGTAATGAGTACCCATCAACACTTGGCATTGTTTGTCTCCCTGGCCAATTATATTGTAAATATCGTGAATATTAAGGTCCAGTTTCTAGCATACATTACATTGCCATCATCATGATTATAATAGTAGTTAACATTTCTTGATTTTTATATTAGACATTGTAGTTAACAATTTTAATTGTTTAAAAAATTTTTAAAGGTTTTTGCCATAGAATGTGTATGTACACTCTCTGGAGAGACACAGAGAGGAACAGTGAGAGGGAAATTGAGAAGTCAATTCTAAGTCAACTGCTATACTGCAGTCCCTTCTCCTCCATTCATCTTTTAGGATTTTTGTGCACACGTGCCTAGTGTGATTTTCAAGCTGCTGGGTCTGGGACTTGAACTGCACTTGGCCATGTGAGAGTCCAGCACTTTTTTTTTTAATTATTTATTTTCATTTCATTTTCTTCCATATATTCAATCACATTATTATTTGTCTTACAAAATGGATATTTCAACAAGTGATTATTTCTCCCTAGTGAGAGTTTAGCACCTTAATCACTATGCCAACTGCTGGTCTTTCATTTTGTTTAATTTTAAAGCAATTCTTCAAGACATGAATAATGATAATATTCTTATTTTCTAGGAATGAAAAATATAGTCAGACTGGTAAAGTATCATGCTCATGGCTAGATGGCCAGTAAAAGGAAATAGTATTATTTGAATCTGGAAAAGAGCATAAAGTTCTTTATTCCCTTAGTATTTTTATAGAGTTTAAAAATGAATGCACATATAGAGCATATAGACTAGTACATGTGACTTAATATTTAGCAAATCTTAGCTATTAAGAAGGGTCAAAAGTTTTTTTCCTTAGTTTAATATTTAAATGAAAAAATTCACTATTTAATATACTATTTATTATTGTCAAGATAGACCATAAAAATAAAGACATCAATAATTTCACCATTAGGAGATAAATTGCTTTTAATATTTTAGTGTGTATCTTTCTCTTTTGCATGCAGTGTTTATATAAATACTATTTTTACCTGCCTTTTTGTTCTTTATTTTAAATATTTAAAATAGTCATCAGTAAATAAGGCCTGTATTATCACTTTTAGTGGCTACATCATAAATGCCATCTCGTGTTTATACCATTGTAATTTAATATGGTCACTTTCGGGTTTTTAGGTGATTTCTAATGTTTTTAAAAAATTATTTAAAAACACACCACTGAAAATCCTTAATCATCTCTGAGTTCTTGGGAAGTAACAATCTTGAAAAGTCAGTAGTGATTAATGGTGATCAATTAGTGTGTCTACATGTATGTACTTCTTTCTCATTTTAGACTTTTCTCTAATGGAGGGAAAAGTAACTGTTAATGTTCAATTAGTTTTCTTGGTACGTATTTTCTGCTAAGTACTACATATCTATAACTTTCTCTTTAGAATTACAGAATGAAAATTTAAAAGAATCAAATGAGAAGCAGGATCATTTGACATCAGAACTAGAAGATACTAAAATGTCCTTGCAAGGAAGTGCGGTATGATTTAAAAACTGATTAGTGCGTAATAAATCTCACCCTATAAATCAGTCAACAAATACTTATCAAATGCTAATACTATGTACAAGGACCCAGAGCTTCAAATAAAGACAACATGATCACAGTCTACAAAATGGTGATAGTTTAGAGACATTGGATAAAGACAAATAAAAAGTATGACTAAAATATAAGACTATGCTTAAACCAACAGAGTGATTCAGGCCATAAATTGCTATAGTAGTTCTAAGAATTGAAAGAACACTATGGGCTGGATTGGCTAGGATGACTCACTCCATGGAGAAGTAGGAATGATAGGTGGGATTTGAAGAATGGTAATTGAAATAAGAGTAGTGAGTACAGGGGCCAGCAGTTAGTGTAATGGCTGTGTCGCTGGACTCCCATGTAGTAGACCGCGGTTCGAGTCCCAGACCCGGTGGCTTAAACTCACGCCAGGCGCGTGTGCATGTGTGCCCAAGATCCCAAGAGGAGAATGGAGGAGAAGGGATTGCGGCGTAGCCATCCCCCCTGGGGGGTGATTTCTCGCTTTCTGTCTTTCTGTCTCTCTCTGTTTGGTGAACACACACGCCCTATAGCAAAAACCTCTCAAAAAAAAAAAAAAAAAAAAAGAGTAGTGAGTACAGAGTATTCAGGGAGAGGAGGAAGACTGATGGGTAGGAAGATGTGGAAGGAAGAAGGGACAACAAATTTACAGATGAGTTTAGCTTTTTTTTTCTTCAGGCCTTTGGGTCATTGCTTTTGTACTTTCTTTTAGAGTACTCAGAAGGCTTTAGAGGAAGATTTACAAATAGCAAAAAAAACAATAAATCAGCTCACTTCAGAAAAAGAAGCTCAGATGGAAGAATCTAATAAAGCAAAAGCTGCTCATTCATTTGTAGTTACTGAATTTAAGACTACCATATGCAACTTGAAGGAATCATTGAAAACAGAACAGCAAAGGTAAAATATTTTTTCCTTCTTTTTTCTTTTTTTTTTTTTTTTTTTTTGAATTACTAGAAGACACATGTGTTTGCCAGAGAGAGAAAGACAGAAAGAGGAGAGGGAGAAAGCACCCCAGTGGGTGCCACAGTCCCTTCTCTTCAGTTTCTCTATCTTGTTGGGTTTTTGGGTACACATACACACTTGCTTGGTATGTTTTTCAAGCTACAGGGGCTGGGATTTCAATTGTTGCTGATCCTGTGAGATCTGGCTCCCATAACCACTAGGCTGTGGGACCAGCTCCATGTTTCTTTTCTTTTTTTTAACTTTTTTAGAGAGGTTTTTGCTGTAGGGTGTGTGCTTTTGTTGGAGAGACAAAGAGAGACAGAGTGACAGAAGGCAAGAAATCAACCCTCCTAGGGTGATGGGCACACCACAGTCCCTTCTTCTCTGTTCTCTTGGGATTTTGGGGACATACGCACATGTGCCTGGTGTGTTTTAAGTCACTGGGTCCGGGATTTGAACCATGATCAACTACGTACGAGTCCAGTGACGTAACCATTACGCTATCTGCTTATCTCTTATTTTTAATAAGTAAATAAAATAAATGAATAAAACGAGTTACTGCTGATAGTGCCATTTTCTGCTCATTGTTGACTGATGTATAATCCCTATACAATAGTAATCAAGAATCTTTTTTTAATGTATAATGTGGGAAAACATTTTAAATCGATTTTAAAATGGATTTTAAAAGATCATTGTCCTCTTGGAGAATGGATCGGGCACGCATGCACGCACACGCACCTGATGTGAGTTTAAGCCACTGGGTCCAGGACTCAAACTGCAGTCGACTACATGGTAGTACAGCGAAATAGCCATTACGCCAACTGCTGGTCCTGATCTAGGATAATTTCTATGCATGCTTTATATCGTAGGATCAATTACATAGACAAGTTCATAGGCGCTGATGCAGTGATATAACATGCTTAAGGAAATTATAGATTATTATTAGTTTTATAGAAATAACTACTGGGCTGTGGTATTTGTTTTACTGGCATCTATAACTTTCTTTCTGATTTATAAATTCAGCAACTAGCATTGTATAGAGTTGGTACTACTAATTTGGTACTACTAATTTAATATATTTATTAAATTAATGAATACAATGAACTAAATGTAAAATATTTATTTGCATTTCATGTAAATAGCAGTTTATTTAACACTTGAGTGTTAAATATTGTTTTCTTTTTCACTATTTTATATTAAGGAACTATTCAGATAAAGTTGAATTATGAGGCCTACCTTATTATTTTGCCACTTTAGCATTAGGTTTAATTACATTTGATAGGATAAAGGAGAACAGATTTATCTCTGAAGTTATGGTCTGGACATAGTAGTATTTCTTTCTTTCTTTTTTTTTTTTAGAGGTTTTTGCCATAGAGCACATGGATTTGCCAGAGTCAGTGAAAGGGAAAGTGAGAAATCACTCTCCAGGGGGGTTGGCCACATTGCAATCCCTTGTCCATTCTCTTCCCAGGATCTTGGGGTATGCATATACATGTGGCTGACATGAGTTTCAAGCTACTGGTTCTGGGACTTGAACCATGGTTAGCCATGTGGGAGTCCAGTGATGTAACTACTACACCATATGCTGGCCCCCATAGTAGTATTTCTTTACTGTATGGTGAGGTAAGAAAGACTAGCTTTCTAACTCTTCTAATCTTATATATTCTTGATTGACCTATTCAGGTGATTTTCATATTTTAAAGTGATAAGTAATTTTAGATTATTCAGTACCAATTACTTAAATTTTATAGTTTGAGGAGACAGAAAACCAAAGAAGTTAAGGAAATTATACACATTCTCATATTTATATTGTTTCTAAGAGAAAATTCAGTATAATAGTGGTTTTATGCCCAATGTCTTTTCTTTTGTTAAAACAACTATTTTATTTAACTATTTATTTATTTATTTATTTATTTTTATTTTACCAGAAAGGGACAGAAAGAGAGAGAGCGAGCAAGAGAGAGAGTGTGCGTGCGCAAGCCGCCAAGTCTGGGACTCGAACTGTGGTCGGCCATGTGGGAGTACAGCGCCCTTAACCATCACACCACCTCTTGGCTCCTTTCGATGTCTTTTAAAGTTCTAGGATGCATTTATTTGATGATCATCAATAAATAAGAGACAGATCATAACCATAAGCTCTGAAATTTTATGTAGATATAATTAATATACAATTATGTATTTATACTAGTAATATCTTATTTTAAAATGTTACACCATCAGCACAAAGTAGGTACTCAGTAAATGTTTTAAGAATTGAGTGGATAAATGATTACAAATAAAATGATATTTATAATTGTAAAATAACATATTTTACAAGGTTGGGAAAAAATGAAGATCAATTGAAAATACTTACTATGGAGCTTCAGAAGAAATCAAATGAACTGGGTAAGATTTAGAGAATAATATATGTACTTTTATAATATTAGTTTGTTATAAAAACATAAGCACTATTCCAGAATAGTATGATTTTTCCTTTATTATTTTTCAGTAGTAATTATTGGATAATTAAAAACATTTTTTTAAGATAGAAAATTAAAATTGTACAGAAAACTATTCAGTTTTGTTATGCAGGTAATAGATACCCAGAAATTTAAAGAGCCTAAGAGAAATTTGGATTCTCTTTTCCTTATTTGAGATTCAGAGACTTTAATAATTTCTAGTGACAAATGTCTGTTACATTTTTAGTTTTGAATTTCACTGCTTTGTCATATTGGATAATCAACTACTTATATAAAAATGGGATTTTTTCCCCCAAAGATTTATTTATTTATTTATTTATTTATTTCCATTTATCATTGTTATCATCACCATTATTATTTTTAGAGCAATTTTTCTGTAGGGCACATGTGCTCACTGGAGAGAAAGAATCAGAAATAGGGAGACAAAAAGTGAGAAATCACCCTTTAGGGGGGATGGTCATGCTGCAGTCCATTCTCCTCCATTTTCCTCTCGGGATTTCGGGCATGCGTGCACACATGCCCAGTATGAGTTTGAAGCCACTGGGTCCAGGACTTGGCCATGTGGGAGTCTAGTGTCATGACCATTCTGCCATCTGCTGGTCCCTCCATTTGTTGTTGTTGTTGTTGTTGTTACTATTATTATTATCTTAACTTGACCAAAGAGAGACAGAGAGAGAAAAAGGGAAAGTAAGAAAGCAAACTGCCAGGTCTGGGACTCAATCCACGGTTGGTCATGTGACAATCCAGCACCTCAACCACCATACCACCTGTTGGCCTCATGTAATCCTATTTTATCGAATGGGTTAATATTCAGTGACTTTCATGGCCAAAAGAGAAATCCTGTAGTTACTTTATGAATTTATGGCCATTTAGTTAGGTAATTCTAATAACTTATGCTTCATATTTATAAATCTTCTTATCTGTAGATGTGGAGAATTACAAAGATATAAGATATTTCTTCCCAATTTCAGTGAAAAGAATTATTTTTATTAATTGAAAGTCATGAATTGGAAGAATTTTGGTATAATTAAATAAATTATAAATTATAATTAAATCATAAATTAAAACCAAAGAAATTTTGTATAATTAAATTAATTGCAGTTGATACAATCTAGTATCTGAAATATTTGCTTAACATTTTATAAGTAGTTTGACTGCTGAACTTTTAACCATATTTATTTTTTTCCTTTTGCATTGCTTAATTTTCCACTGTAGGTTAATCCTCGATCAACCAAAATTGTACTATCCATTACAAATAATTTTGTTTTATTTGTATCACTTTTTTTTTTTTGAGAGTTTTTTTTCTATAGGGCTTGTGCGCTCGCCAGACAGACAGAGACAGACAGAAAGTGAGAAATCACCCCCCAGGGGGGATGGCCACGCTGCAATCCCTTCTCCTCCGTTCTCCTCTCGGGATCTTGGGCATGCACGCACATGTGCCCGGTGTGAGTTTCAAGCCACTGGGTCTGGGACTCAAACCGTGGACAACTACATGGGAGTCCAGCGACACAGCCATTACGCTAACTGCTGGTCCCATTATTTGTATCACTTTGTTAATAGTTGTAAATATATTCCTCATCTGACTTTTAGATCTTTTAGACTTTGTTTTTTTCCCTTTCATTTTATTTTTATTCTTTAATTTGCTGTAGGACACAGGTACTCACCAGAGAGAGAGAGAGAGAGAGAGCGAGCGAGCGCGAGTGAGCGAGTGAAAGAGTGAGGAAATAGTCCTTTCGGACCACAACTTGAACTGTGGTTGGCCACGTGAGAGTCCTGCACCTTAACAACCATGCCACCTTCTGGCCCAGAACATAGTTTTAAGCCTACTTTAGAATTGTTCAGTTGAATATGGTAGACTAAGGAATCATTTTGATCCTTAAAATACCTTTTCTTTGGGGCCAGCAGTTAGCGTAATGGCTGTGTTGCCGGACTCCCATGTAGTCGACCGCAGTTTGCGTCCTGGACCCCGTGGCTTAAACTCAAGCCGGGCGCGTGTGCGTGCATGCCCAGGATCCCAAGAGGAGAATGGAGGAGAAGAGATTGTGGCGTGGCCATCCCACCTGGGGGGTGATTTCTTGCTTTCTGTCTCTCTGTCTCTCTCTGTCTTTCTGGCAAGCACATGTGCCCTATAGAAAAGAAAAACCTTTTCTTTGCAGTTTACTTCTTTTATCATACACATACACTCACATACCATATACATACAATCATCGGTACACTTGACAGGATTTTTCCTCTCTGCGATCCCCAACCCAGTCTTCTAGTCAATATCATGGGCATGACTTGCATTTTCAAATTAACCTGGGATCTGAGGCCAGGTCCTTTCATAGTTCTCCAGTGTTTTGTATCAGCACTTTACCACCTGAGCCACTGTAGCTGGGCCATGATCCTTAAAGTTTCTTTAATGAATATTTGTAGCAATTCAGTTTAATACTGAGATTAAATGACTATTATTTGTTATATTCAAATTTAAGTTGTACTACATTATGAGAAGTTTGAATAAGGAATTCTAGAATTGTAAAATGTGTCTTTAGCATTGTTTTATATGTTGTGGGAAAATATACAAGAAATAAGATACCATCCATGTTCTTAAGAAGTCTCAAATTATTGTGGGAGAAAGTTTGAACACATGAATTCATTAGAGCAGTGGTGTCCAAAATGAAGGGAGTGAGCAATAATTCCATTACAGTAAGGGAAAAAAATTAGAATTCTATGTTTCTATTTTATATTGAATAATATTATAATAAATATTTATACTTTATAAATATATATAATACATAGTTGTATTTTATTCATACATATTTGGGGTGAATGCTTACAGATTTCTTATTGATGGAGGTATGTTAATGCTGATATTGTATGTCCACTTAATATTTTAAATCTTGCCTAGTACAGGAAGCATCTGAAGGACAGAGTGGGACACAAATTATATTTGTCAGATTATAATAATCAAAGCATGATTCATATTACCCTCATTTATCTTAATTTTTGCTCATCTTTTGTGGTATTTATTGATTCTATTTGCTTTGACTTTCTTTTGTAACCTTGAAGCCAAAGATATCAGTGTATATTTCAGGGTTGGGAAAGACTTTTATATATTGTAGAAGAGGTAGATTTTAAAAGTAGACTTTAGGGCTAGATAGTGGCACACAGTAGTACAACTGGACCTACATGGGAAGGGTCTTGCATTTATATCCTAGAACCTCCTAGAGCATGTCAGGTATATATATGTGATATGGTCTGTGATACGGGCTGGGTGAGAATGGGGGTGGGTAATGGAATGAAGGTGTTCATATGTGATATGTGCCTGTGATATGGGCTGGTTGAGATGAGGGGGTGGGTAATGGAATGAAGACTTTGTTGGGAGTGCCTGTCTCTTTTTTTGGCTCTCTCATAGGAGAAATAAATAAGCTTTAATAAAGGTAGATTTTAATGTACCACTGGTTAGTTTTAGAGGATGATGGGGTATAGGCACCATTATGCATTGAAGAGTAGCTTTAACAATGACAGGGGTACTCAACCTTAGTTTTGTTCCTTCTTTGGTTTATGGTATAGTTGTGAAAACCAGAAACCAGATGATATTTTGCATTCTTCTTTCTCCCTAACAATTCACTTCTAGTTGGTTATCTAGTGCTGCTGCTTCTGTTAATATCTTACTTTTATTTTTTTTAAAGGTTTTTGCCATAGGGTGCATTCACTTGCCAGAGAAAGACAAGACAGTGAGGAGGAAAGTGAGAAATTACCCCTTGGTGGAATGGCCACATGGCAATCCCTTCTCCTCTATTCTTTTCCTGTGATCTGGGCAAACACACACATGCACCTGGTGTAATTTTCAAGGTACCAAGTCTGGGACTTGAAGCACTGTCAGCCACGTGGGAGTTCAGTGCCTTAACTGCTATGACCTGCTGGCTCCAGTATCCAAGTCTAGAATATCTTTTTTGAATCTTTACATTTTCCTTCATCCCCACAGTCCTAGACTAGTTCAAGTCTCCATTTTCTTCTGTTTTGAATTTAGGGTTTCAGGCACAGTCTCTTAGCCTAGGGCAGGAAGCATCTGAAGGACATAGTGGGACACGAATTATATTTGTCAGATTAATAATCAAACCATGATTCCTATTACCCTCATTTATCTTAATTTTTACTCATCTTTTGTGGTATTTATTGATTCTATTTGCTTTGCCTTTCTTTTGTAACCTTCTATCTTACCCTGATAGCCCTCATTCTTACTGCCTTGTCTTCTGGTTACACTTTACTTCCTTCCTTCCTTCCTTCCTTCCTTTATTTAATTAATTAATTAATTAATTATTCCCCTAGAGGGCATATGCACTCACCAGAGACAGAGGAGAAAGTACTTCCCACAGGGAATGGTCGTGCTGTAATTCCTTTGCCTCCATCTCACCTTCCCTTCGTATTTTGAGCACACACAGTTATGCATCTGTGTCCCGACCTGGGGGGACAGTCGAACAGGTTTCCTGAGGGAAGGAGTGAGAGCCGGAACAAGTGGCACAGTGTCACAGCACGGAGACGACACAGTGTCGTCTGTTTATTGTGGGCAGCACGGTACAGCACGGAGATGACGCAGTGTTACAACTCTTTAGGGTCGCATCGTCTGTTGTGAGCAGCACGGAGACGATGCGGTGTCACAGCTCTTCAGGCTCGTCTGGAGACGATGTAGTGTTACAACTCTTCAGGGTCGTCTGGAGACTGTGCGGTGTTTCAGCTCTTCAGGCTCTCCAGGGTTGTCATCTTCCTGGTCTTCTGTATCGTCTTCGTTGTCTTCCTGGTCGTCTGTGTCGTCTTTGTTGTCTTCCTGGTCGTCTGGCTATTGTAGGCCAGGCATGGTGGTTATATACACGTTGGTGGATCGTAAAGGGTGGTTGTGATTGGTTGTAAACGGTGGGCCATGATTGGTTGTAAACGGTGGGTTACGATTGGTTGCTTTTGGACCAATCATGAGGTGCCGGATATGCAAATCTGAGGGATTCTAGTGACCAATCATGACAATTGTTTGCTCTCTGAGAAACCTTGGCAGACTCGCTCGTGAGCAGCCTCCCACACATCTGGCATGACTCTTAAGCTTCTGGGTCTGGGACAGAAACCAAGCAGTCAGCAATGTGGAAAATGACCACCTTAACCACCTGACCATGGAGCTGTCCCCCTTGATGTCTTATCTTGCTTAGAGTATTTTCTGTCATTCCCTCAATTGCCTCAGCCCTAAAAACACTTTTTATCTATGCACTACCAGATGCATCCTGCTCTGCATATCTTGGCATGAGGTGTGGACCTGACATCTTTGACCAATTGCTTGAATTCTCAAAAGATTTTTTTATTCAAATATTTCTGTTTCCAATTTTGGGTATATAATGAGGAATATAACAGACATAGTCTTAGTTCTTATGAATTTTTTACACTATTTGTAGAGACATATGAAAATAGATAGTCATGAATAAATATTTAATTATAAATTGGGGTAAAGTGTTCTGAAGGAAATAGAAATGGTGCAATGTATGAAAATAATAAGGGCTTAATTTGGATTTAGTGATTGGATGACATTCTTTAGAGACTTAAAAAATAAGCAAGATTTAAAATATTAAGTGGACATAGGGTTTGTAGAGAGTTTTTCAGTCAGAAGGGAAAACTTAAAAAAATGTTCTGAGGTATGAAGGTGCTTGGTTCATTGCATTGACTGACTAAAAGCTTTGTGACCAAGTGTAAAAAGTGAGAGAAAAGTGAAATGAGTATGGGGAGATAAATCAGATAGTACAGTGGTAACAAAACTGGTTCTACATGGGAAGGTCCTGGTTCCCCTTTCAGGACTACTGTGTACATTGCTGGATTTGTGTGTGTGCTCATATTCCAGGCTGACAGGCTGGGTAGATCATAGCATGAGGAACTCAACAGACTCCTCCTCATGCTATGGGAGGTGCCTGTCTCTCCTTTCTCTCTCTCTCTGTCATGGAATATATAAATAAAATTTTTAAAAAATAAAGTTAAAAGAGAAATACACAGGGTAGATCCAGAATTAATGGAAGGAAGAATTTCAGAGCTAAAGAAGACAAATTATCAAATTAATGAACCCAGCAAGAGAGTTAATAAAGTAATGAAGATTTTTCTGCTGAGACTTCACCCTCCAACCTCATTCACAAGTAGTAGGGCCCCCACTGTATCCTTCTCTCTGTCTCTGTCTTTTCATTTAAAAAAATTTTTTTTTAAGGTAAAGTATTTTCTGGGCTCTCAGATGCTCCTTTCTCTTGCTAATTCTCATCTTTCCCCTCTCCCATCTAGGAGCTGGAACTAGTGCTTTTGCATGAAAAAAAATTAAATAATTTTTTTTGTTTGTTTATTTTGTATATATTTTTTCTTTCTCTGTTTTCTTTCCCTTTTTCTTTTACCTTCACCACTTTGCTGCTCATTCTCCATGCTCTGAATGTCTAGACAGGTTTAAGTGAACCAAAGCCAAACATCTGAAAACTGTTAGGGTCAGAATGTTCCTCAGTTCCGACTAACTTGCCACACAAAGAGAGAAAAATTGAGTAGCAGTGA